>OZ016482.1:20993788-23393788 GCA_963966615.1 Tenthredo amoena | reverse complement strand
CGCTCACTTGTGTCACACGTGGCGCGACGCTTCTCGTTATCGCGTCCCTAGGCCTGGCGTCACACGGCCGCCATAATGGCGTCGACTTGGTTCCAACTCTGGGTCGTTTACAACGCCGAATTCCACGAGCTGAGCAGTTCCGCGACGGACTGATGTCGTACTGCCTCTGGTTCCATGCCGGATTCCCGCTCGATCTGGCAATCTACGTCACCCGATTCATATTTAACAGAGAACGCGTTTTCCCTGCCAATATGGCGGACCATATACCATCGTGTACACTGCAGAGGCTGTACAACTCTGCTATACTAATTCTAACCTCTCTTATAATATATATATACGGATATATGTCTCTCCCAATGATCAGAGGACGATTACTGCAAACCGCGCGAGAAATATAAAACGCATGGGTTTAACTTTCTCAATTTTTCGGAATAAAAATCGCCTTACTCTTCACTAGAGTGATAAAAAGATCGAAAATTCGCTCCTCGATGATAAAATCTCCTTATTTTTTCGAATGGAATTAAGAATGGCGGGATTTTCGATCTTTAAGGAGTAAATTTTCACTCCGCGAAACTCCTTGGAGAGTGTTGATTCACGGTTTTGTATTTCGCGTGACTATTTCCCGAAATATTTCTCTACGTAGATATATGTGTCTAAATTCCGATTAGCTAATGTCCGATGTGTATGGAGAACAAGGGGAAGAGAATGAGTTTCAGATTTAACGGGGTGTACGAAAATCCGGCGGCGTAATTGACGTTGTTATATCAATTTCGCTTGAAAAGTATACCGTATTTGTATGAAATACGTGATTCCGGTTTTCTCTACGTACTACAGGCGCTACGGATTTCAATCCAAAATGTCTGCTAAAAGAATTCCGAAGTTTAAAAGGAACAGAACTCGTTTCTTTCCTTTGCCCCAAGTAAAAAATTCCGTTCTTCGTTTCATTATTATACCGACAAAGTTTTTAGCGATAAATTGCATCGCTCGGTGTAGGTATAACCGATATCAAAGAAATTTATTCCCGCAATATTTTACCGAAAACACAAAAATTAGGTTAATAGAATCGGTCGGACGCAGCTTCGTGACGTACCTACCTACGTCCGCAGCCCCACGATGTATAAAAATACCTTAAATTCAGAAAGATAAATTCGACTCAAAAAATTTGGCCAAATACCTACTCGAATACCTATGCGACACAATCGACGCCGAAGAAAAAACCCTACTCAGATATCGACCTAAATCAACGGAAAAAATACATCCTTCAGTCCATTTTGAAAGAACAACGGATCCGATGCTAAATCCGATACTCGGCATTCTTCACCCATTAATATTTCCAAAACATATAAGTATTAACGGTCGAAAATCAAATATCCTACTCCCATTTCGATCGTCGTCGTGATACAATTTAAATCAAATTAAATATATGCAATAGTTTCGAGTTTTGCCGCGTATACCTAATTCACTTTGATCGGATTTCTTATTCTTATCAAAGAAATGAAAGGATCGTTCGTTCTTGGCCGAGAAATATATCAGGCGGTTGAACTTATCCGGCGTGACGGTGTTTTTTTTTTTTTTTGTTTTGTTTTGTTTTTTTTTTTTGCCGCCATTTTGCGATAAACTCGTCGAATCGATCGATTTTAGATGAAAATTTCTGTCCAATTCTCTAACCTCGTGAATCAGTATACTTAATATATATCGCTGGTACAGGTTATATAGACGCGGATGTAAGTAACGCGTATGTGCATCGCACGTACATATTCCCAACGATAACCGCGTTCTATCACCGATCCGTGAAAATCGACTAGGGATAGGTATATACCGAGACTAAACACATACATGTAGTTCGTGTATCTATCTGGAAGCTAGAAACTTCCACGCAGTCGGGACAGCGTTGAGACACGCGGTCATTTCCCGAATGTTATATACCTAACTATATGGCATACGAACTTTTCGAAAAACATACTACTCCCTGATAAAACGCAGTTTAAACGCGGTCACCCTGACCCAAACTACTCCTCTATACGAGACTTTCCAAATCTGTATATATATATATATACATATATATCCTAAAGTTCAAATAATAATTAACCATCGGTTTTTTGCATCTCATAATTTCCGATCTGCGAATAATCACCGATAGGTATAACCTCTCATCCCGCATATAGTTAATACACAATACTGTATACAGAAGGTATATATAATAACCAAACGCCATCAATCTACACACGATTACATATCTAAATGAAAAATAAACACGGCGGTTCCCTACGAACGTTGAAAAAATCATCGTTGAATAGGTATCTAGTTTGTCGTTTGATACCAGCTAATCGGTGGCCCGTTAAGTAACGGAAAATCGTTACTATATATATATACATATATATATGTCTACCTATACCGGCGAGTGGAAGGCAAAAATTGGTCGAAATTCTTGGTTATCGCAGAAACAGCATCATGGCTGATCTGCAGTTCCTCTAGAGTCGATCATCGCATTCTTTGAAAGTAGAAATAGTAACAAAAGACGAATGGAACGTGTCCGAAAAATGATCGAATGATGTTTATTTTTCTTCGACGGTATGTCTTCGTCCCTAAATTATTTATGTCTACACGTTATTACGAGATGCGTTCAGGTTATAGTTCCGTACGCGTACATAGGAAGCAACGGTTCGGTAACGACGCGTTACGTTACGTTGCGTTGCGTTGCGTTGCGTTGCGTCGCGACGTGAGACGGTGGCGCCGCATGTTTGTGGCTCTATCTTTTGGTCTTTTAACGCGTTAGTTTCATCCCGAAACTAGACTGCAGTCGGTAAGGCTGGTCTCTCCCTATCGCCCTCGGGAGAAAGTAGAACTCGAAAGTTTGAGGGGGATAAGTTTTTTCGTCAAAGTCTGTGTGCGAAAATGTGAAAAATATTTCATGCCGACACTAAACCGTAACCTGGAGTCAAAACTCCGGGGTTTCAATATCGAGCCGAAATCATCGACTCGCGTTCTGATTTTGTTGGATTTTTTTATTCCAACTATCTCGAGTGGTAGGTATAGTTACCCAAAACTTTCAACGACTGCGAGAGAACCTAATCTCTTGCGGTTTGACCGCGATAAGAGAACTGGCTTTTCTATTTCCTCTTTCAATATCTAAAGGACCACGTGAATATTTCCGTTCGTTGGTAAAATTCAAAGGTTTTTCGAAAACCGAGCAGGCGTAACGCCCTGCAGTTTCCTTTGTGGATCAGGCGGTAGGGATCAGAGCCTTGATCGAAGGAAACGAAGAGAGAAAAGAAAAAATACGGGAAAAAAATGGGAGAAAAGGGAATACAGAGATGTAAAACACGGTGCAAACCGCACATCTGCAAACTCCTAGGCGGTATTCGGTCCTCGGATGATTTTTACCGATTTCTAAGAAGGTCGACATCGGGTCGACGCCTACCTGACGATGCGCTTTCCGAAGGTATTATACTGTGCAGAATACACCTTGGGACTGTTTCTACCTGATTTTATGCTAATCCCAACGATCCCTGAGCGTTGAAACCGATTATTGGAACCCGAGTTCGGCATAGACTAGATGCGCTTCAAAGTCCCAAATGTTGCCGCAGTCCGCGGCTCCACGAGAAGGTCCGAGCATCTCAGGTATAACGAATTTATCCAGTTGAAAACTGAACGCGTTTATCCTGGAAAGAATTATAACAGATAAATCCTTTACGCACCCGTTCACGACCTTGAGAAAACTCTCCTAAATTTTTAGGACCGGGTTCACCTTCGTCATCGATCCTTTCTCCTCTTCTTTATTATTGCTTCGATTCCTGCAGGATTCGGTAATTCTTGTGTTTGAAAACTCATGTGTGACACTGCGCAGCTCAGCATATCCACACATGAATACGAGTATCGATTCCTGATCGATCCGCAATTCACTTTGCGGAAGTATCAGACCTCGATTCTTGGTTCCTGATGGCCCAGGAGCCAACCAGGAGTAACCGTACCGAATCGAGCGACCGTTGAAATATTGAAGCGCATGAATACCAAGGCGAATCCTGTATTTCTTACCGTCTCGGTCTTTATTCGGTGCTGTTTTTTCTCCCGCTGCAGTTTTCGCTCGTGCATTTGACACAAAACTGACAAAGATTTATACAAAGGAGGGTTCAGATTGCCAAAAGGAAATGCGATAAATCAAACTACATTTATACACGACGTGGAAATAGACGCGATTTCACCGCAGCTCGTTTACAAGCTGTGCAATTTCCACCACCATATTAGGGAACTTTGATATTTGCCATCAAAGCTCGTCACTCAAACATGGATTCGTTTAAACTGACCATCGGTATACAAAAATGCAGCAAATTATTCCTTTGATGAAAATAAACGGTGGAATAATTTTGCGACCTCGGTTCTGCTGCGGTATTTTTGCACATAGATATTTTCGAACGTGTGCATGTCGGATTTTGGGCTATTTGTTATTTGATAAATAAACATTTTTCCCTGTGTTGAGAATAAAAAATAATATTTTGGCCTTATTTTCTTTCTCATTTTTTGTCCGTTATAGATATCTTCCGGTAAATGCACTGGTGCGCATATCGCCAGTAAAGTGCATCAGAGTTTGATATCGGGATGATCGAAGCTCGCCATTTTCTTAGGGATACCATCAGGGATCGAACGATATAAAAAACGGTGAAAATATCGAAATAATTTCGTCAAGTTTGCCAATTTAATTGGCGAGGTGCGATTCGCGTAAAAATGGCGGCTGGCCGTGGACAGCCACCATTTGCAAACCGGCCTGATATAGACGTTCATTAGCATACTACGTTGTGATACGAATTCGGTCCCGATTTTTTGTGACACCTTTTATTCGAAAGACTTTGAAATAATTTTTTATTTTTATTCACTTATGGATAATAATTCGCCGATATCGCGATAGAATATTTTATTTCTTGGATATATATTTATTGGTGTTTATATACTATTCTATTCTCATCGACGCATGTATACGCAAGTGGTACGAAATCAACCCTTCGGTATTCTCGAACACGACGGCTGCACTTGGAGGATACATTTTTTACCATTTTTTAAAGACAAGATAATATAATTATTCCATTTAATTACATCGACGTAGGTATAATTAATCAATCATAGAAGTCATTTTGGTTTTAATAATTTCGTATCGCGCCGTTAATTTATTTTTTGTGATTCAGATTTCGAGAAGAATAAAATTCCAGGCTAATGGGAATATGAACGGAACAATTCAGGAGTTGGATGCGCTAAGGGCATACAGCGATCAAATATCACGCCTCGAGATAATTGAGAAAAACGTACCATTCGTTCAGCTATCGATATTTCGAAACGAAAATTTTTACAGGCGTGCTCTGGCCCGATACCGACCAGACTTCACCTTCACTGCGAAAGCAAATACCATCGATTGGGCAAAATAAATTGTTCAAACATCGCCCTTGTTGCCAAAAATTTCATAGAAGTACAAAATTTTGCGTCCAATACGTTAGAAAATCATAGAACTGTTGCTATTCGCGAAAAGTAGCGCATCGTGAATCCAAACAGTAGAATATTCCTGAATTTTACGAGTCAGAAGTTAGATGCAGAATAAATATCGTGTTATCGTTTAATCGGGCATTGCATATGTTTCCAATAACTAATAGATCTAACTATATCAGTGATTCCGTTCTAACTGTGTCTATCAATGTCCTGTACCGTTGCTCTCACTGGTCATCCATTAACAATCTATTCATAAAATTTTTGTATCATTACGATCCTCGTGAACATATTTCATCGCTTCTTTCGTATAATATAACTTGCAGTCCAGAGAAAACTTACGGTTTGAATCACTTAAATGTCAGTACCGTGTCACGTCCATTTCTAGAATTTACCTATGAATTCATTATTTTCTTTGTCGCGATAAATGATCCAGACTAATTAATCCATAAATCTAATTAATGTTAAAATACAATTCATAAATAAATTATAATACAATTCGTAATAATTTTTCTGATGAATGTCTACGAAATTTATTTTATGTCAGTACCGTGGATGAACGAGTCAGTACCGTGGCACGGAAAATTTGAAATTTGATTCTCATTCTCGATGTTTTGAAGTTGTAGCGAAATCCTCTCGGACTTTAATTTTTACAATAAAATAGAGTAATAATATGCATTAAAAAATTAAAAAAGTTCAATTGAAGAATCAAAAAATGTTTAATTAAAAAAGTAACAGTTAAAACAAAATCACCGATGTATTTATTATCGGGTATTAGTCTAACTAAGTGCAGGAAATTATTGCTTAGCATCGTAATACAGGCTAATTTCGAGTAGATGTGTTGCGTTTTTGTGAATATCTTTTAGGTTATTGCTCGATGTGCGCTGATATTGCATCCCACTTCTGAATCAGGGCATTATGAAAAACCGTTATAAACTGTCCGCAGCAGAGTTCATGTAGTACATTAGCCCGCGTCTGGACGTGTCAGAAAGATTAGGATAATAAGTAGAATCAGAAAAGTGCAAGGTCAGAAAGACACGAAGTTGCACCACGCTGGTGCTGCGGCTAGTCCAGAGAACGTAGATACGTACGTATAGATGCGCGATGTTTAGTCACATACCTCTTACAATTACTGCGGTATATGCGTATACATGTATAGAATTGTCATCGTGAGGTTGAGTTCAGGATAAAACTAAGTTCTCCGGTAGCTAATCTCACCCAACCCAACCTTAACTCTAACTTACCACATATACCTAACTGAGTTTCTAAGAATCGTTTCGCTGCACGTTATACCGTACCTCCTTCGTTGACATTGCAGTAATTCTCGCTTATGTTAGCTATGTACCCAGAGAGATCAGATATAGATGAGCTTAGCTTACAGACAGACTTGCTTCAATGCTGGGAGAAAAAAAAAATATATTCTTCGCTATAGGCGACACAATACCTAATCCTGCGACAATGATATACGTCTATATAATTCTGATCGTTCGAAGGGAATTTATATTTAATTTTCTTAATCTTTAAGCGAGTCGGCGTCTCTGGATTATTGATTTTTATTCCAACTGGAATTATGTAAAAAATCGTTATTCCGTTCGTTTCCGACGTCGGTTTTATACACCTAAGTGCAGGAAATTATCTTTTTTCATATTCAATTACCGTCAATTAATAAAGGTAACCGCTAGCTCGGTTTTTGATCGCAGGGATACGTAATACGTACGCGGCCAACGAACGCTTGAAATGGTTAGAAAAGAAACTATGAATCGCTCGACCAGGTTCATCGATCTTGACCGTATACCTAGTTCGTAACGATTCATGTTATTCCCTCGGTAGGTAGGCATACTATAGGTATGAGATCAACGATTCGGGTGATTTTTATCATACCGCCACATCGTCTTATCATATTGCCAAAGAAGCTTCTTTCCGAGCAAGAATATTTTTCGTACGAGATTCGATTCGACTATGAAACAATAAAAAGAAAGAAGACATATGTGCTGCAGAATCGAATAAAAGCACGAATGTATGTTTATCGTGACGCTAGACGTTCGATGCCGTTTTATCAGTTCGTATTAAGAGACAATTGGCGAGAGAGAGGATAGTTATGAGCCAGCCATCTGTTATGCCATACCGCGATCTGGTCCGAGTAGAATGTGTAAAAATGTATATAAATATGTGCAAATGCGTTTATGAAACGTACGGAACAATAAATCGATTCAAAGTTTGCAAGGAAACATTAAACGTGGAAAACCCGGTAATGTATACTCTTGTGTGGGTTTAATTAATTCCCGTATTGGCTAGACGAACGGTTACTGCACCGACAGATATAGGCGGTATAAACTGAAGCGAATTCGTCAATATCGACTTCATTTATTAACAGTGGAAAAGAAACTCAGATATTTCATTTAACATCGAGATCAGATCGTCCGGGTGGTATATAAATTCTGAAAATCGATCCTTTCGCCAGTTGGGCAGGAAGTGGCTGGTAATGTCCTGGAACTTTGCTACTCGTAAATTTTTCACTGTAGAAGATTTTCCAGACCAAAATTCAAAGATAACTCATATCTTATTTTCTATTTGTTTCATTAATAGATAAGAGGAATCATATTGGAAAAAAAAGATCTTACGTATGAATCTATACATCAAACGTGTTTAATTCTGACCGGTATGAAGTTGGCCCCATATTCGTCCCTCTCCTTTTTACCTTCGTGGTTCTATGGAAAAGGAAAAAGACAGAAGACTATGGGGCGAACTTCACACCGATCAGAACGAAGCGCGCCAAGCGTACCAACCTACATCCGCTTTGTTCAGAATTCCAGAATTATAGAACCTGATAGTGTAGATTAGTTCGAAATAGGTCAAGGATCATTTTCTGGATCAAACTCCGCTTGAGTAGAGGAAGAAGACTGCAGGCTCGTGAGAAAAGGGTCAATTTTTATAAATTATCTTGTATCGTTTTTTTCGGGCTAGGTATAATATATCTATGTGTAGGAGAATGTTTCCTGAATTGTTACGGTATTATCGAGATACCTACAAAATTCGCGATAGACTGTAGGCCCGTTTCTTCTCCTCCTTATTCTCCTCTACTTCTTCCTCCCTGTTCTCTTTCTCTTCCTCTTCCTCTTCCTCTTCCTCTTCCTCTTCCGCCCCGTCCCCGACGCCCACGCACCTTCCTATAGTATTGATTACTTTCTCTCGCTGTATATGTATATACATATATATGTATATATATATATATATATATATATACATATATATTTGTATATATTTTATATACGAGGATGTAAGGGCAGAGTAGAGGGAAAACCAGCAGGAAAAGGCCTTCGCGGTACGCGGCCCCGCGGACTGACACAATCGTTCACGTATGCAATATAGGTACACATATACACACACATATATGAATAAATACTACATGCGACTTATACGCACGCATGGTGCGACTTAAATTTTTCAAGGATGTTATACGCTGCCTTGAATTTACTACGAAATATATAATATACAGACCAATAAATTATTAGACGTTGTGTGCTGTGTTACTGCGACACAGATATATTCAATGGCATTTTCGCCCTGTACAGTAGAAAAAAAAAAAAAAAAAAAAAACAAACATCAGCTCTATCACGTAAAGAGTAAAAAAAAAACCTTGAATTTTTCACCAAGGAAGAATTCTGCAACTAATTTTCTAAATATTCCATCAAAATTTTCAATAACTTGGATTCTAATCCTGCGGAGAACAACTGGTCAGTTTGTTTCCCTAGGGCAGGGGGGGGGGGGGGGAGGGTATATCCCTGCCTCTTCTACAAATTTGATCAATTTTTATTTCTAGATTTTTGTTTGAAAATTGACGACACATATACTATTATCACGTTCAGACTGATATTATAATCATATAGTACAGTGTACACGTTCCACATCAATTTCCTGAGGCCAAAGACGACGGTGTTGATCGTAAGCCCTGCAGCAGCAAACTCAAGTCGTTACCCAGTTGTCTACTGATGAACAGTAATAACAATAACTAAACTGACCCCTCCGGTGTGTATCTCAGTTTGCCTGCGCTCTTCGTTCGTCCATTTATATTCGAATGGTATAAACGGATCTCACTTCTGTGTATCATGCGATGAAATTCCGCTTCATTAAACGGTCCGATAATTAGCTACTTTTAAATTGTCGGTTCAACTTTGACGTGGATTTCTTCCAGTTTTTTTTCTTTTTTTTTTTTTCTTTTTCTTTTTCTTTTTCTTTCGTTTGTTACTTTCTTTTTTACTCGATTGGGAACGATGTAAAAATCCTAACGGTTTAGGTATAGTATACTATAACGATAAGCAAGTAGGGCCCGATGCGTTACGATTCTTCGGTTTAATTGGGTGATTGCGGAAGAAGGCGAAATCTGTGAACCGAGCAGAGGGGAACTCTAGTGGAAAATAGTCAAGGTCTCCGTTTCGCTTCCCACCTGCTAAAGCTATACCTTATGTATATATCAGTTGTTTACTTCTAAAAGGCCGTCGACCCAACAATAACTTTGCCCACTTTCAAGAGCTAATATTATAATCGACGTAACAGCCCGCGGTGCGACTCACCATTCATTTATACATATAGACCTATGCGTATTTAAATTTTACAAATTTAATGACGATGTGAAATTCATCCTTCGAAGAATCATGCCTTTTACGGACAATTGCAAAGAGATTATTTCCAAGAGCGAATAAATTATGGAAAATGAAAAAAAAAAAGGGAGGAGTTTTTTTTTTTGGTTTTTGTTTCTTTTTCTTTGAGAGAGTGCAGCAGAGTGCGGATTCAACGGCGCGCAAATTAAACAGGGAGGAGTAGATCATATAGGCATATGCGCCGACGATATCAGGAACGTTGAGGGTGCGCGCATATCGCGTCGTGGTGGCGGCGTGCGGAGGGGCAAAGAGGAAGCCACGCGCTCCAAGAGGGTCGTTCATCCCCGGGTCAAGGTTACCCCTTCAGCGAGCCCTCTCTAGCCTCTATTTACCCCTCGCCCTGGCTGCAGCCAGGATCGATCCTGAGGTTGAATATCTTCACTATATATAGTCTACCAAGGTTACACACCCCCGTACGTATGCTGCACTCTACTCTCAGGGTTTAGAAACGCGGTTGAACGAATATAAAGGCGCGAAATAACGGCGTTAGTCATTTTTCGAGAAAAAATTAACATCCCACCGAGTTGAGAATATTTCAGTAATAATTCTGATCGTGATTGATTGATCTTGGAATCAAGGGCTTTAGCGAATAGATATGCCGAATGACGAAGGAAAGGGTTAAGGTTATGAAATATCGCTAACGCTTCGAAGCACGTTATATTCTTCCTCGAAAATCATAGTTATATCGACGCGATTACTATCCCTTTCTGTGATATCAATCGATTCTATATCGACGCGTTTCGATTAATCCTAAAAACGACAGTGATATGAGCGGAGCGAGTCCCCGCCTGTTGTATACGATAAAAGTTGGTCACGCGGAATCGATCAATTCTTAAAGTAATTATTTTTGCAATTTATGAAACGAATTTTTGCGTAAATAAAACCACTCCCAGTCGGTAAGTTATCGACAATAACTTTCGGTTACATACGATTTTCCGCGAATTAGAAGGTCCAGGGAAATTCGTACCTTGACTATGTAAACGGAGGTTTAATTTCGCGGTGTGGTACAACTACGTATCTGTATTAGATTTATATGTATGTTACACGTCCGGCAATGGTTTGCGTCCTCGCGTAGACCCGGAACCGGAAACGTTAAGCGTTAACGTGGTAGTGATATGTAGGTATAGGATATTACCGAGAATTCGAGGGGGAACGAGGCCGTTTTATTACTCACCATATATATTCAAATATACTACTATACACGTGGAATGATGAGCGCCGAAAAATAACGTAGGATACAACGTAGTTGAATCAACCTATAGTCCATATGAATAATTTGAAATACAAAGACGAACTGAATTACTCATAGTTTACATAATTTCTATTATTTTTATTTTCACAAACGCAATTATACAACGCGATATCGTCGACCTCTCAAAGTTTTCTCCTCAAAATTCTTTCATTTTGAGATTGTTTAAATTTCACTTCTGGGTACTTTTTCATGAATTTAATACGCCTTCGAATATCGAATAACGATTTCATCTTTGCGTCGTGTAGGTAGGTACTGTTAGCGTTCAAAAATTTGGATACGTAAGACAACGCAAGGCCAGCGCAGTCATAACATGGTACTGCGGTTACACGACTAATTGTAAATATAAACCCCCGACTGCAGCCAGTAGGTATAACCTACCTCCTCCAATCTACATCATTATATTTTAATTCCCTGGTTATTCAGCACTCGTCTTTTAAATACCTACCTACTACATCGCGCCTGCAACTGTATACCTTATACATACAGCACCAGCAGAGTTCATATAGGACCTCCCAGAAGTGCATTGGCACACCGTGAATCGCCTCCTCACGTAATACATGATTATTCATTAATTCATACACCCATGGTATACATATAAGGTGGTGTAAGAATCCATCAAAAGTTGAAAACTTTATGGGTTTATTAATTCATTTCATTGCGTGTAGGTATACCTACAATATACGGACTTAAATAAACGTGGGGGATTCCCCGGGGCTGCGGTATGTAATTCCGAATGGGGCGAATCGAATAAAAGTCACGTCGTTGCAGCTTCCGAATTTTTCTTTTCTTTTCTTTTCTATTCTTTTTTTTTTTTTTTTGCTTCTTTATTTTATTTTATTTTTTGTTTTTTTTTTTCGATGGCGTCAGAAGCCTCTCTGGCTATACGCGTTTATTGCCTTAAATTGCTAATTAGAAGCTCTGGCAACCTCTACGCCCCCGGTTTTCGTACGATTGTCTTACCCTCCGCGAGCTTTCACATTCCGTTTCTCCCTGTACAAAGGCCATTGTATATGCCACCCTCCCTGTCGTAGCTATGCACCACCAACCGCCAACAGAGTACAAGATTAACGTACCTTATACCTTATATACGTGGGTACTAGGGGTTAGTAAACTGAATTTTAACCATTGTTTTCTACTCGGATGTATATATGGACAAAAAAGAAAATTCTTCTTTTTTTCTTGTTTTTTTTTCTTCTTTTTTTTCACGAATCGATGCAGCCAATTATACTCTTCAACGTAATTATACACACGTTGGTGTTCGAATATATTTAGACGATTTATATTAACAGACTTTATTCATTCCGAACAACAAACACCGTTTTTTCGGTTGTATTCAGGTACATAGCATAAAGCCTATAACCTCATATGTATCACTTTGTTCAAACGAGTGCATGTGAATGTGTGAACCGCAAAATTGTAACCTCCTTCATTCCTTCACGAACAAATTTGAAAAAAGATCCTTTTATCGCTCTCCAAGGGTGGGATAACCCCTTGGAAGCAAAATATCTCTGCGAGGCAACCCCTGCGTGTGTTCCACGGTTAAATTTTCATCAAAATATCTGAAACGAATTCTCATGTATATATATAGCTCTATATGTACGCAGAAGTTGAAACAAAAGAATCTCGTTAGTGGGTGATGGAATTGCGATTGTTTTTTTTTTTTTTTTTTCTTTGTTTTTTTCTTTTTATGATAAACGTAGAAATCTTTTCGAACCATAGAATATTACAGCGTTTCCTCGGTCTTTGGGAAAGACAATGAGATTTTCCGCGTCGATTTTCACGCAAAAGTATTACATGAGTAACCTGACCAACCGGTGATGATCATTTTTCATTTATCAGTCCATGAACCAGTTCGAAATTATTTTGCGGGAGTTTTCAGACGGGGGAATTCACGGCTCGGACAGTGAACCGAGGGTAATTCTGTTAGGAAGTATTTCCGGAATCATGTTCATTGGACCTTGTTAACCCAGCTTTGGATTTTCAGAGCGGTCTACTAAATTGACGGGGCTAAATATTTGAGGATAACTCTCCCACGGTTCAGGATATTATTTCGTTTCATCTTTCCCTTATCGAAATTGACAAGAAAACAAATCATTCATACTTCCGCAGTAAATTATTGTCTGAATTAACTAAACGCGACTAATTTGACACAATTATCTTACCTACCCTTATCTCCCTTCCCAATTCGTACCCTAACAACATACAACGTTTAACATTAATCCAGTAAATGTTGTTCCCAATTAATAACGTCAATATATTCAATAGACAAAAAAGTGAAATAAAAAAGACCGTAGTGTTCAGAGGACGCAAAATGTTCTTGACAAGTGTCCCACTGAAATTCTAGCTAGGAAACACCAAGCGACAGGTATACCTGTATAGCATCGAGAAAGTGCCTGAAGCATTCTTCCCCTTGAGGAGGACAAGAATTTCCATAATCTTAGCCAAGTGAGAGAGAGAGAGAGAGAGGGAGAGAGACTATAGCTATAGTTAACCCTCTTGGAGGATGAAATAAGAAAAAGATTACAACAAGGATAAAAGCATAATCGTCCACTTTTTCCCTTTTGTCGCACGTTTTGTAGGTGGGAGGGTGACTGGGGTGGGTTAGTTGGGGGAGAT
Source organism: Tenthredo amoena (assembly GCA_963966615.1). NCBI lineage: Eukaryota > Metazoa > Arthropoda > Insecta > Hymenoptera > Tenthredinidae > Tenthredo > Tenthredo amoena. The sequence goes on along the minus strand of OZ016482.1, from coordinate 23,379,793 downwards.
AATTTCGTGACGAGGGCGGTGCACAGCGGCTGCATTCACGTGCTCTCTAGGTGGACAAGATAAAGTCTGAATTATACATAAAGATATATTTATATACGTACATGCATATATTTATGTATACGTATTGTATATCTACAGACTGCAAGCAGCTGCCCCCAACAGATGTCGGGCGACAAAGAAAGTGTCGAGAATATTAATAAATGGAATAACCAAAAATTTCACTGCCTCAAAGAAGTCGGTCTCATTGTGATTCTGTCGCCTTCCTCACGATCTTTAGACCTCGGTACAGGTAGAGGTAGTGCAACCGATTCATTCGGATATCTAGACGAATAGAATTTAATTTCATACTTTTTGGACTGTTTATTTTTTATTGAAGCACGAGTCGTTTTCAAGAATTCCTTTTCTGTCTTAGTTGATGTTCATGATGTCAGAGAAATTGTCCCGGCGATTGAAGAACGAAAATTTTGCGAAAATTTCTTCGCTTTTTTTCTTCTTTATATTTCATTGTAAATAGATATATCAGGCGAAAATGGACGATCTAAATCAGCAACGTTATCGTGAAAGCAGAAAGACCGGAGGGTATAAAAAAGAATCGGAATATGTAGGTAAGGAAAGACGATCTCGGTCATCTGGCGGTATTTCGTACTAAAGACTTTGAAAAAAAAGTTTCGTATATTTATACCGACTAATCGCGCCTAATTATAGTTTCACCGTATTCCTATATAGCTTATGTCTAGGTATGTTTACCTACTCGTATTTCGTGTCGTAATTTATGCTAAACAAGTAAAAGGCAGTCGCTTACATACAATAAATTTGGGAAAACATGAGCGCTGTACTCTTCTCATCATCCCTTATTCCTATTGGATGAAAAATAATTGGCTCATGCGTATGCAGGAAGAAAATAGATAAGAAATAAAAACTAATAATGAGATGCATGTATTTATCGCTTTGCTATACGGCACACTCTTATTTTTTCTCTTCTCTCTTCTCGCTGGGACTCGATTTCTATTTTTTTTTTTGCTCTCGTTGAACGAACGCTACCCCGAAATTTTTTTTTTCGGGCACCCCAGAGCATATCCGCCAGCAGCCCCTCCTTTCTTTACAATTTTGTTCTTCCTAATTAATCAATACCCGACCAGTCAAACCATGGGCAGGCAGGTACACGTGCGTATCGCCAGACACGTGAGGAACACACACGCGAACACGATCTAAAATACACTCTAAATATCGGACGAATATAAAAAAGAACAAAGAATAAATAAAATAACAAAAAAAAAACAGAAAAAACTACATGCAAAAAAAAAAAAAAAATATGCAGAGGCAGAAGCACAGAAATTCTACCAAAAATAGTCCAATCTTTTTTTATGCATCGATTATTTTAATCATGATATTATGCACACAGAGTAAAGCGTGCGAAAGTTATAGACTGTGAGGTTTAGAGAAAAAAAAATGAAAAACCTAGTATTTTTTAGCCCCAAAATATGAAACGTTCCATTTCAGAATCAGAATAGTACTTCAGAGTTGAATATTCTAAAGATGGACCCCACAGCTTCGGGGTGAAAGAATGGATCAGGTTGGACTCGGTATGGTTATTCCTAAATGACTTGTTGGAAAGTGTTTTCGTATCTTTAATTGGAAATTCGAAGCTTGCGAAAATTCACTAAAATCTGTCTACTCTGGTTGGCAATTTTTCAGATTTCAGGTCCTAACGAATTTAGATATTGTATACAATTTGGAAATTAATGTTTCAAGAAATTGCACCGTGCGAGTTTCTTCGGAACTGGACCATCATCGGCGACTTTTTGTCCTGTGATCATTTATTTGAGGTTTATACGTAGTATATATGGATATTTTTAATATGAAAATTCGTTCCAGCAACGCTTGATCACAGTACACATTCGTTGTGAATTGTGGTCACTAATGTCGAGTTGATACCGCTTTCTAACCACAGCAGGTGAAGATATAGATTCAACAGTACCCCCTTTCGTCCCTTCAAACACCATCGAACACAGGGTGGACAGAGATCCTCGATCAACTTTTTCACGATAATCTATATGTATACATAGCGGGTAACGTAAGGGGTGACTCGTGTGAAAACGGAAATTCTAAGATTCAAAAAGTATCCTATATTCAATTTCGGGACTCGTTTCCATCCCTTTTGGCCTGTTGGTCCGATTAAGAGGGTAATCACTAGGATTTTCAGACATAGATGATTCGAAATTCTTCCGGATCTTACGGACTCCTCGTTAGATAGATTGGTTGCAGTGAACAAAAAGTGATTGTCGTAGGATACAGTTCGAAACTTCCTTAAATTCGGGGGGGAATATTCAACATTGATGCGATTTCGGTACGGACCGACGATATTCGATGAATTTAATTTTGTAGTTACGAAAAATTTCGATTCTAAACTATTTCTTTTCTAAACGTTGAGAAGAAGCAGTGGATTACTTGTTCACGACAACGAATGAACTTACCTCATCTCTATTATTGATTGGTCCCGAAATTAAATCATTTTGTATTATTCCCTACGAATTTCAAAAAGTTTTGAAGAACGATGCGACCTTTACTCCGCGACAACCACTTTTTCTTCGGTAGACTCAATCCATGAAATGCGAAGTCCATAAAATCTGAAATAATTTCTAATTATGTCTCGAAATACAAGACATCAGTTGTAAAGAAACTTATGACCCCACTTATAACTTATGTTCGGATATAGTCAAAAATTGATGAGAATGTGAACAACCACCCAGTAAGTCTTCAAATACAAACAAGCGCCTATTTCGATAAAAACGAAGAAGAAAAAACCATCCTCGAACATATAGGCTCACCCTGCAGCATTTACATATCTGTGTAATCCACAAAGTCCCTTATATACGGGCGATAATGCTATCGTAACAACAAACGGTGTTCATCCATCCACGCGACGTTTCGCGCAGCTTGATTCTCTCGTATGTACACATCGCCCTAGCAGCCCTACCTCGGTGCTAAAATTACGGATGTGTAACGTATTGTTGAAACCGAATTTCCGCTCTTGTTACACACGATTTTTCCCTTCGATTTACACACAAATAATAATAATGATAATGATAATAAATAGAAAACACTGAATTACTAATTATTCAAAATCTGTCTAATTTCTTTTATTTTTTCATTCTTTCGCACGGTTTTAGCATCGCAGTCGCGCGCGCGTATTATATCTTTTATCTTTTTCTACCGCGTCGGTGGTTTTTTTGCGTCGGTGCTGCCACGCGGCGTAAAATATTGAACTAAGAAGTCGTTGCCGTCCGCCTTCGACTTCGCGTGGGATGTGCCTCCTCGCAGTAGTCGCAGTCATTCGCGAACCGCCGCCGTAATTTCGCGTGCGCTTGAAATTCAGTCAGAAACTCTGAACAAGCGTGAGCCTCCGCTGCATAGGCAATAAATAGTAGCCGCTTCTGCATGCACTCAAAGTTATTGAATCATCTACTTGAGGGGATCTTCTCGCGATAGTGCGGTCGGGTGTTGTGCGCGGCCAGCGGTTCAGCAGCGTCAACGACGTAGTTATATTTCTTCAATAAAGTTTTGCCAAAGTTTGAAACGTCGTAAATAATACATTATTGAAACTCATCGTATACCCGCGAAATATATGTATAGTTTAATTCTCGCGTCGTCTATACTCAAATAGAGACACATACACGACAGAAACCGTGTTACTACATTTCCGATAATGTGTATATCCGCATACTTACACTGCATACAAACACAGGCGGTATTTCCGACGCGTTTCATATAATTATTATCATTTAATAGTCACGGAGTCTAGACGCTGCTAGCCTGGCGCTCCGCTGCTGTTGAGTATTCGAACACGTGGTGTTGTGATGTACATACGATCATACACGCATACACATGCCTATAGCTGAGTTTACGCGGCCGTTCTCAAACGAGAATGAAAGGATACGGTAAGAACGATAGATTCTGATTCTCGTTATAAGTATAATTCTGTGTATCGCGACCGAAAATCTTACGTTATACGGATAATTATCGCTTATCTTGCGCCTATAACTGTTTCTATCTATCAAGTTGATAATTCGAATCCGGGATCCGCGGGGGAGAAAGGTCGTTCGCTCTGCTTGATCTCTGTCGAAGTAGGAGTGGCGGGGAAGGAAAGGAAAGGGAATGGAATGGAATGGAATGGAATGAAATGAAATGAAAGAGAAGGGAGCAGCCTGGTCCCGCGCGTTATAGACAGAAGAGAGGATACGACGACGTGTGTGGTAACAATAATAACGACGACGAACGGGATGGTTGACTCTTTGTCGGAAACGTTCGTAGCATAACCATAACCATAAGCATAACCACAACCAGCCAGTACAAACGTTACTAACGACTTCTCAAATAGATATGTCGTACATACAAGAATTTTTCCCGCTCTTTTCATCCATTTCTCTTATTCTCCGTTATTCATTAGCCCCGATCTTATATACACGTGTATGTTTACTTTTTCTTATACTGTTTACGTACAACACATTAGGTAATTTTATTTTCTGTTTTCTTTTTATCGTGAGAGAGCGATTCCTGCGCCTATAATATGGAGTTTTATTTCACACTATACAATTGTATCGTAGTACGTATACGAGGAGATCTTTTTTATTCCGCGGTTAGCTGTGCATATAGCTTGCTGCCTCCTCCACTCCGCCATGCCCTTATCTCAGCTGTATAGCACCGAGTGTTAAATGTTTGCGCGTTCCGTAATAAACTAATAATTATATCACGCCCGTTTACACGCTTCATAATTAGCATAGAAATGGAAAATGTATGTTTATTTCACCTGCATAATATACTGATATCACGATTTAGACCTGGAATATATGTCATGGGAATCCTAATGATCAACTTATCGAATAATTTATTATTCTTTCCCCTTTCCCCCTAAGATACAGATTCACAAATTCGTGATAATACTTCTGACGTAAACACCTGTTGTATACATCATCATAGTGTGTCAATTCTTGAGGTGTTTCTATTATAAAGCGGTTATAATCATATTATTATCCACTACTAGCTTCTTGTTCTTATTATTCCGTATGTAGTATTTACTTTTCTTCCATTCCCTGCACTTCAGAATAAGGAGTTCTGCAGGCAGCGGCATGTCATGACAGGGCGGTTGTGTATAGACCGCGTTGCCTGAGCGCAGTAATTCTTGTTTGTAACCGAGGCGACGGATTTAATCGCCACGGCTTGGGCCCCTGGCACAGGTAAAGTCGTTATCCTTGTATGTTTACTTTGGTATACGGTTATATACCTACATATTCACAAGCATGTATATCTTCCTATATCCACATTCACGTATATGAATATATATAGGTATATAACAACGTGTTTGATTGTTTAAATCACCTCGTGCAACAGAGCGCTATATATATATATATACATATATATATATATATATATATACTAAGCAATACAATACTTATTGCTTACGTATCATTATTTTATAATAACCAATTCGAATATCATTTTCATCGTAACATTAATTTTAATACACGGAAAGTACATCTGATTCCTTTTTTTTTTTCTTTTTTTTTGTGTCAAACACTATTTCTACACGCTGATATTGTATACAGACAATAGGTTTCTTTCGTACGAATTCTCATATATATTATGTTATACGTTTATAACCGACACGATATTTTTCATTAGTTGTTATTGTTATTTCTTCTCAGTTGAGTCACAATTTGAGTTTGCACAACATTCATCGTTATAACAGAACGATATACTCTTCATTATCTAAAATTATTCTCTGTTATACCGTATCATTTGAATAAAGAAATAAACTATGACGTTTATTTGTTTGAACAGCTATGATATACCTATAGGAAAAAAAAAGGGACAATAATATATATATATATATATATATATATAGACTTATTAGGTTTATAGAAATTATAATATAGATGGTTGAAAAAGACTCGTTGTGTATGTATGTGTGTAACTACCTATATTAATATTACACTCGTGAGTATAGTAGCGCGATCGCATTACTCTATGCTGACGTCAGACGGTTTGATATCCGGTAAAATGTACTGCAGTCAGTTGTATCTACGACAAAGGAGGCGTATAATAAAACGAAGAGAGTAGTAAGTAAGTATAAGTATAAGTATATAATGATAAAATAAGTTTTTGACTTACCGTTCAAGTGTACAAAGCGTTTCAACGATAAGTAATATTTTTCTCGTCTTTTCTTTTATCTTTCATTTTTTTTTTTTTTTTTTTTTTTTAAGGATTCAAAATTAGGTTAACAGCGCGGTAGATGAAGAACGTCTCGTTTCTCACGCTCTGAAAGATATGGGTAGCAGGGATATTTATTTATTCGCTAATTCTGATGTGGTTCTTGTGCCACTTTGCTTTTTTTTTTTTTTTTGTCACGCTAGACCTTTACCAGTTATTTAATATAATGTCACGCGATCTTTATTTATAAGCGGAATAAATTTCTGTTTTACACAAGTTTTATCAAATTCCCTTTCACACTGAATTTAGGGCCGATAACCACACAGGATAATAATCCTAAATGGTTAATTCCAATAAAATATCTCTTCATTGATTGATGTATCAACGCGATGATCAATTCATCACGCATTATTACATACTCAAACAGTGTTTCGCCTTCTGAAATATTAAATTATACTGCGACTTAAAAAATTGGAAAACTAGTCACGGCGAATATATTATTTGTCACTAGAAGTTACCATTCACGACAAATAAAAAAAAAAAAAAAAAACAAAAAAGAACAACACATACGGAAACGGCTTCGAAATTCTTGAAAATAAATTAAAGAATTGAAAATTTCGTATCCTAATTGCAAATATTATGTGTTTTGCAACATAAATTCGTTTGCAAAAATGTGTCAAAAGAAGAAGAAGAAAAAGAAGCATATTCATCTGAATAATATAGGTAGATACTAGCCTCCGAGTCTGCGGGTCCCGAGTGTGTACCACAGTAAATGCATAATAAAATATTCAAAGTTTTCGTGCATCGCCGTGACCGGGGGTTGGGTGCAGAGCGAAGGAAGGCTTACTGCACTTTTCTCGTATATGCAGAACACGTGCGCCATTCATGTCAGTATAAATACGCATAAACGCGCGGTGTGGCTGACGGTTTATCACGACCGGAAACTCTCTGGTTGTAAGAAATGAAAGAAACAGGAAAAAAAATAAAAAAAAAAATAAGAAGGAAATAAGGAAAGAAGCAAAAGGAAGGAAGAAAAAGAAATTGTTGCGGTAGATAGCCGCTCTTGAGAACCTCGCCGCGCATACTCGATTTAACGATAGCCGAGACTCGTGCGGATTGGCGCTAAAATCTTTCACCAATCTGCTAAGAATTTAAGGCAATGAACGAACGGACTACCGCGATTACTAATATTAGACGTCTCAAAACATTCGGGGGAGTAAGAAGTTAGTTCTCATTTATTTCAGTCTCTTTCCTCCAGTTTCCTCCTTCCTTTCTCCCCCTTTCTTACTTCCTTTCTTTCTTTCTTTCTTCTTCGCTTTCACTACTCAACTAGAACTGCTGCTACACCGACACCAACGTACGTCGAGTGCGCTTGAGATCAGTTATTGTTTCATTACCGTTGACCGCAAGGTTTGATAACAACGATCCAGAACTTTAACTTGCACGGCCTTATCCTGCACGGTTAGTTAGTTCTCGTTTCTCACACGCCTCTAATAACGGCAGGAGGACTGCATCTTTCCGATGTTCTTTAAGTTCGATCCGTACCTATACACACCCATAATACGATTGTCGACAAAGGATCTCGCCTTTTATTTTTTTACTTTTCCCTCTTTTATTCACATCGACAAGATCTCTCATATTCCGGCCAAAGCAGCGCGCAAACACTATCTGCGGCAGTGTAGTGCGCACGTTTGTGGTGTCAACGTTCTTCGTCCTCTGACTTGGTATGCCGGAGGCAGTGGCAGACGTATTTCAAGGAATTTGCGTCCGAGCGTCGCGACGGTACGGTACGGTACCTATACGTCCTGACTCCTGACGCCCGCAGTACAAACCGCGATGAAAAAACGAGGAACAGAAAGAGAGTAGCTTTTCACGTTTTTCAGGAGATATTCTGCGACATAGAAGCCGCCATCTTTACTTTCATAATACTTACGTAGTTCTCTGAAGTATTAATGAAAAATCCGAGTGATTATTACCCCCGTTGTTGTCACGGGCTAGCGGGGATCGAACGAGCTCTCTGTTACATAGAATGAATTTAATCGGTTATGATTTTCTTCATGAGTCTGACCCGCCACGTGACCTGGTTAGATTAAGGCGATTGGGTGCTAGTCGACCTCTCCTACGAAGTCGGACTGCAAGTTGCAAGCCAAGGACCGCGTTACTCACGTTAATAAAGAAATGAGAGAAAAAGAAAAAGAAAAAGAAAAGAAAAACAAATAAAATGGATAAAAACATCACGATCGAAACTCTCGGACACAAGGATCGAGTGATTATGTAGATATAGACATGCCGCATCGGGAGAGACGAGAGAGCGAACCATATACCTATATCTAATACCTACGTCGCGGAGCGCACGCTGCTAGCTGCAAGGACACCGAAACCCGGTTCGACCTTCGTTCCATTACTTTTATCCTTATAAAATATCCGCTAGTGCTGCAGGCTGCCTGCATATCCTTGGGTCTCCACGCTCAAATTCATTCATATTGAAATACTGATGCAGAGAGTAGAGGAAGAGGGACAGACATAGGTTGAAAGCTGCAGGGCTGCCAACTGTCCTCCTTGTCAGCTATTCGGGGAACAGTATCCCCTTCCCGGTATAATCTCTCCCCTCTTTCCCTCCTTCTCTTCTTCTCTCTTTTCTTTCTCGACGGTAATTGCAGGGAAGTCGTTCCTTTGATCAAATTTAAGCAAAAACAAATTATAAGACGCGACTGCCAGAGATTCTTCAGACAACTTTGTTGTTTTTCTTTTTTTTTTTTTTTTTAATTTTTTTTTTTTTTTCACGTGTTTTTCTTTTTTAACGTATCTATTCACGGTGTAGCAAAATTTTTAAGGACGAGAAGGAAAATTTGTCTGTACTACCTATATGTCGAAACTATTCGTAGAGAGGAAAAAAGAAGGAACAATAAAAAAGAACGGAAGAAATTAATTGGAATACCTGAGGGAAATTTTCTGCCGTGTTCTTTTCACCGATATACCTAACTGTACCCGTTTGTATTATATCCTGTCGATCTTGTGTCATAGCTTCCGCGGGTATGAATATTGTGTGAATATGAATCTGTGTTCAAAACGTATGAAATAATGAAAACGATATATCCAGCTGGGGAAACATACCTAATATAAAAGGCGGGGGAAAAATCTGGGTGATGAGTTACTCAGGTATATCTAGTATCTGGATCTATAAATCCCGTGTCTATATACAGGAGAATATTGTTTATTTATTTATTTATTTTCTCACGGAGTAGGTAAACGCAGGTTATTGGTACGTTAACTCGTTTTGAGAAGAAATAAACAACATTTATTTGGAAAACTCCTTTCTTTATCAAGTTGCAGAATTTCCGTTTTCCCTATCCAATTTCTTTCATCCATACAGCATCACGATTTGGTAAACACTTCTCTGTTTACATACCTCTGATTTTTAATTCAAAAAATATCAATCATCCCATGCGTACTGAAATTCTTACCCCATCCAATATTCCGGTGCAGCTACACCCGCACAGTAGCCGATTTTCTTTGTTAGTATTCGTTTTCGAATAATAATGTACATACGATGCATTGAGATAATTTCTGAAATGAATATTTTTGGAAACTTTTTTCATTATCCCAACGGCCGTTTACAGGATCAGGATTCGAAATAGGGTAAAAATTTTCGTATGCCTTAATTATTCACTCAATTAAACCATCACAGCTCTGTTTGCACTGAGTTCGGTGAAGTATTCACGGTAGAAAAGAAAAAGTGGAAGTTTCTTTACTTCGAAACCGTTTATTCCATAGAATAAAGAATTACGGAAACGATAAAAGTCGTATCGATTTATAGGTACACATCTTCAAGGACACACATATCAACGTTTTAAATAGAATTCCGTACGTTTTTCATCCCGCCATAGTTGTACTACCAAAGATCGATAAACGTTCCATAATGCTCGAGTACGATGCTTTCTACCTTCGGATTTAGAGGAGTCGTGAGACATAATGACTTCGAGTGCAAACCCGAGGCATATAAATCGACGCACGGATGCAGTCCGGACTACGACTGCTCTTCCCTACTGCTGCCGCACTTTTAGTACAAGTATCTCACGATTTTCTACCTTTTTTTTTTTTTATGATTTCGAATTATTTGATCAGATATTAGTAAAGTAAAAATCAGACTTAGTAGTTGCTTATTGAAAGTTTATAATAATTGTTTTTAAATTAGGAAGATAAAATAAAAACGAATCATACGTGAGCCATAGTCGTGTTTTTGTATAGATGAGTGAGCCAGTGTGTATAAGCGTACTCGAGCGAAGTACCATACCATACGTAGGCAGGTACCTTTATTCGTATCGCGTATTCTCGCCACACATTTTCACCTCACATATTCGCGCGTACACATAGAGTTGAATACTAGTTTTACAGTATGTGTGCATACCTACCATATACAGCTATGTAGACGCCTCACTTTCCCTTTTGAAAATCGATTTTAACTCGCGCAACGGCCGACGTATACGTACGCCACGGCCCGTGACTCTTTACCCGCCCTCGCCCAGGGCCGAGCCTTAAAGATGAACCTCTAAGACCTGTTATTTCCTTCTTAATGCTGTCGTCTTAGTTCTTACTAATGAGACACCTACTCCTTGCTCGTATTTTCTTCGAATATTTTTTCACACAATATTCCCTCGGCAACGAGTTTCAATTAATAAGATACACATCGTCTGCGACGACGACACTTTGTCCAAATTTATTCTTACCTAATTTATACTAGACGGTGAATCGAGGTCAACCCTGACACTCGCTTTGTTATCCGTTCGGAAAATCACCATTGATATGACAAATTTCTTCTACTGAAGCGCGAAATCTGATACACCAAAAAATCGCCGGTGCTGCTCACCCATCGGAGGTTGAAACAAGTATACATACTCTAATCGTGTGCCATGAAACGCCCCGAGCTCGATGGTGTTTACAGTTAAAGGTGAACGTACGAAATTCACAGGTATAACGTACGTACACGGATAAGAAAGATGTGTTAAACCCACCTACCACAGGGTTATCCATATCGTGCTGCACCACGGTGGCGGCAAAATTTTCGAACTACACGACGCCCGTCCAGGGGGATTCGGGGTGATAGAAAGAGATAGTGCAGTAGACTAGTGCGGAGAGGGGAAATGCCTCCTCGTATGTGTACCTCGCCACATCCTCGGACGACTCTAGTACCTCGTATACGTGGCTACATATGTGACCTCGTCAAAAGTATGAAAATTTAGCCCCGCGTATATATACCTGTCTCTACAAGGGTTTTTAGAGAAAGGCCTCTGTACGCAGATTCGTTGCCAAAAAAAAAAACAAAAAAAAAAAACAAAAAAAAACAAAATGATATGCACACCTACCTACCTGCCGCATACAGCGTTTTTGTTCCGCAGGTGCCGCGCATCAGGCGTCGGTTTCATCCACCTCTTCTCACACCCCGTAAACTTTTTACCCTTTCACTTTTTACATTTTTCGTGGGCACTATAATATACACGGACTTTCTAACCACATGAGAAAAAGGATAGAGTCTCCGTCCCCTGTTCAAGATCATTGCCCTGTTGGCAGTGCGAAGGCGCACACGATGAATAGAATTTCGAGAATTTTCATTATTTCCTTGTTGTTTTTTTTTTCCTTTCCTCTTTCTGTATACCTAGCAATGAGAAAATGACGGCGGATCTAAATTTCCCGTTAAACCTTGCACACAATGGCTTTTACATCGATTAGGTACCTATATTCGATAAGGATTCCTCGCGTGCAAGCGGTCTCATGCACGAAAGCTGGCGGACGCTGCACGGCACCGAGTCTAATGAATGAAAAGGGGATCGTGTTGATACGTAAAGTTCAGTGTGTTCAGAGTATGGGTGCAATGCCCACCACCCGCAATGCACCGCGCCCTAGTACCTTGCCAGAGGTATACCTATAAGTATACCTACTCACCTCCAGTCACACTCTTGCTTTCGTTCAGGGGCACCGATTTAATCAAACTTTTGCCGTTTCGTGCGTTAGTCGTGAACTCGTGCTCACCAAAAACTTAGGGGATTGAGAACTGCAGGATACGGTGCATATCAGAAGAACAAGTAAATGTGTATTTATTGCCTGGTCGAAGATGTTTCTGGTATGAAATGTCCCCAAACTGTCGTCGAAGCTCCTACTTGACTGAATACTATATTTCTGCTACTTTTTTTTATTTCAGTGCCAGCTCCGGGGGCAAGATCGTCGTGAGCAATCTGCCAGTTCACGCTAGGTTCGAAGACATCGAACCGTTCCTAACAACGTACGGACAGGTTCAAAACGTGGAGAAATTATCCTCGCGAGATCCAAATACCCAGACGGTGCTGGTCAGCTATGAGACGCAGGAACAAGCACAGCAGTATGTTAACTTAGTCAAATGCATGTGCAGATCCGAATTCCACTCATTAGTTCACTGTGCAAATTTTGCCATTCATTTATTCATTTAGAAGAGTTCGAATTTTGATGAAACATTGTAAAACTACTTTCCTATACATCGAACGTGGTACCTATTCGAGTTTTGTTCCCAATCTACTGGACTACAGGATAAAAGATATTCCCGGAAAGTCCTTGAACGACGAAGCTCTTTGCTTGCCCATTTCTCATATATCTCTCCTTCCAGGGCTGTGAATCAGTTGAATGGGTACGAATACGAGGGTAACCCACTAAAAGTTGAGATGTCGAGCGCAGAGAATCGGCGAAGAGGGCGAAGCCAGCGTGGTGGAGTCGCGTTCTCGGGGTTACCCGGTTCCGGACGTCAGACGGACTTCCCTCTTCGTATTCTAGTGCAGTCGGACATGGTAGGTGCGATAATTGGTCGGCAAGGTTCGACCATACGTCAGATAACTCAGATGACTCGCGCCCGCGTCGACGTACACAGAAAGGACAACGTCGGATCCCTCGAGAAGGCGATCACCATATATGGAAATCCCGAGAATTGCACGAACGCCTGCAAAAAAATACTCGAGGTCATGCAGCAGGAAGCCAACAACACGAACAAGGGGTAAGTCGAGCAATTCGCTTCCTTGTTTTCTTTCTTTCTCGTCTTGCCTCGATTTTTTGCACAAAATTTACCCCAATTTCTGTTTCTGTTTCACCATCGACATTCCCATGACCAAACATCGGGGTGAGTTTAGTTTTTTTTGTTCATAAGATGTATATTTTCTCAACCAGTGAAATCACCTTGAAGATCCTCGCGCACAACAATCTGATCGGTCGGATTATCGGTAAGGGTGGAAACACCATAAAACGAATCATGCAGGACACCGACTCTAAGATCACCGTGAGCAGTATCAACGACATAAACAGCTTCAACCTCGAGCGCATAATCACTGTCAAGGGAACAATCGACAACATGAGCAAAGCCGAGTCTATGATCTCCAGCAAACTTCGTCAAAGCTACGAAAACGACCTCCAGGCCATGGCTGTAAGTTATTTTCTATTATTTGACCCTTTCCGACGATTATCGTGATCTTCATCGTCGACGAATCTGTGATACAAATATCCACGAGCGTTTCTCCATCCCCTGCTGCCGGGTAAAAAATTCAAGACGATACGGTGAAAAAGGGAACAAAATATATGGGGAAAATTGTCACCGTAATTTCTTTCCCACAGCCCGGATCAAGTGCGAAGTCTGAGAAAAGTAGCAACTCATCATCGTCCTCGGGAATTAGCGTGATTCTAGGAAAATATTCGCGTCTTCGCTTCGCTGCCTAGGGGGTAGAAATTGCTGCGTTATACAATACATCAAAGACAAATACGTATAGTTCTGCTTTTGCCAATTCCTACGGCGGCATAAGCGTTACCGTGCACGTCCTTTGCAGTTAGATTGTTTTACGTAATTACATCGTACGTAACTCATGTGTATTAAGCAATAGCGAGTCAATAAAATTGTCTGTTTTTGATCAACGCTCGTCTCTCTGGTCTTTTCTATTTTTCTTCAGTCATATTCAAGCCTCACCTCTCGGGCTGGATTCGTTGATAAAATTGTCTAACAATAAGTAGTGATCATTGTCATCGCTTCATGTACTTCTACAGTCACCCCTCCCTCGACTCTCAACCAATCGAAGTGTGATTATCTTGATTCATCAGGTGAGGTGAAGCTCGTTTATTCCCGCGAGAGAGAGAGAGAGAGAGAGAGAAAGAACAGACAGAGAGAGAGAGAGAGAGAGAGAGAGAGAGAGAGAGAGAAAGAGCGGATAAGAGTGCATATGAGTAACGTTCGAGACCGGGTTTTCAACAAACAACAACAAATCTCCCAGTTCCCCTGATCTACCCCCTCGTAAGTGAATTGAATGTATAATCGCATCGTGTCTTAAGTATAATCGAGTTTGAGGATTAGTGGAAATCCTTGAGGACTTGAATTCCTGGAGCGTAAAACGTCCTTGCTACCTTCGCCTTTGAATAAGGTGAATACCCACTCCTCCTCATCAACACCGTAACGTGTTACAGCCCCAGAGCATGATGTTCCCCGGTCTTCACCCGATGGCAATGATGTCGACGGCGGGTATGGGGTACAGTTCGCGTGGTCCAGGTCTGTACGGCTCGGGACCAGCCCCGTATCCGTATCAAGGAAGCATGCCAGCCCAACAGGGTGGAGTTCCGACCGGCGATACCCAGGAGACAACATTCTTGTACATTCCGAACAACAGCGTCGGCGCTATTATCGGCACCAAAGGTTCCCACATCAGAAACATCATAAGATTCTCGGGTGCCAGTGTCAAGATTGCACCGCTTGAACAAGACAAGCCTGCCGATCAACAGACTGAGAGAAAGGTCACGATCGTTGGATCGCCAGAGTCTCAATGGAAGGTAAGTTGCGTTTGAGTCTTATCGGTAACCCGTTCGCGACATTAGATCCCATTACCGATCGTCGGCAAAAAAGATTCAACTTTATTCAAGAAACTCATATAGTTTTCGCAATAATTTCATTCGGAGAATGTTTTCATGCGATGAGGCAATACGCGCGGTTGATTATGATGCGCCGTTAGTCACATGACATCGGTCAAACGGACTAACAGTCTCGATACTTTCGCTTCAAGACGTTTGCTGGAGTAAACGGTATTGGGTGAGCGGGTAGCCCACAGCTATCGTACCCGCTTCGTGATTCCAGTTCATTGAGACGGCAGGTTCGAGCCCCGCTGAATATACGTGGAAAATTATTTCCGTTGAAATTGACAAAATTAGACAGACTTTAATTGGTAGATCCCACACGGGTCCCACACGGCCCACACTCACCTGTGGGGTAAATTCAAATCAACAGTATAATCAAATACAATCCTGTGAAATTTGAGAGGTTCCCGATTTACATAGGGGCCGCTTGATGCACACAGGAATATTAGTTCTTGTGATAAGGACACGAGAGGATCCCGTGCTAATCGCATCCATTCCTGATGAGAATTGGCCCCGTTAATCCTCCTACAATATCATTCATTTTATCACGTTCCTATTCGAACTAAATCCTTCATCCCATTAATCTTATTGACAATTATTAAACATTGTAATAACTTTGAAACACCGTGATTGGTCGTATTCCGATTTGCTCACGTATGAATTAACCCGGTTATTCCAGGCTCAGTATTTAATCTTCGAAAAGATGAGAGAAGAGGGTTTCGTGGCGGGTACAGAGGACGTAAGACTAACCATCGAGATCCTAGTACCTTCGGCTCAAGTTGGTCGTATAATTGGCAAAGGTGGTCAAAACGTAAGAGAGTTACAACGCGTTACCGGAAGTGTAATAAAGCTCTCGGAACAGCAGGCAACGCCACCACAAGCCGACGAAGAAACGACGGTTCACATAATCGGACCATTCTTCTCTGTCCAGGTGAGTGTCCCCCACTTTTTATCGTCATACCTTTCGCATAAAATTGTCGCGGTAGGGAAATTAGAAACTGAATTTCAATCATAAAAACAAATGATTGAAACGGTCCGCAACATTTTCCATGACGTCTTAATTTCCGGGGTGGAAATTAACTACGTTTAGTCATTATGTCCACCACATCGCACAGAGCTTCGTCCTTGGTTCTTCCGTCGTGACATATTGACATATCGACATATTAACCGTCCACATGATTTATTCCAGTCGGCACAGAGAAGGATTCGGGCAATGGTACTGCAGTCCGGAGCCCCGGGTAGCGGAACGCCAGGAATTGGTCCGACCGGTGGACCGCGCGCTGGACGTGGCGGCAGTCAGGACGGCGGTTCACGTTCCCGACGCGACGGCAGCGCCACGTCTCAGAGTGGCTCGTCCCAGCAGCGATCAGCGTCACCCATAAACCAACCACAACAACAGCAACAGCAGCAGCAGCAACAACAGCAGCAACAACTACCACAACAACAACAGCAGCAACAGCAGCAGCAACAGCAACAACTACAGAATCAGTAACGTTGAAGTAAACCACCATCCGATACCAACCAACGCCTCGACAAAGAAAGAGAAGAAGAAGCAGAAGAAGGAGAAGATAAAGTGAAGGGAAATAAGGATAAAGATAAAGAAGAACTAAAACAAATACGAAAACGAGTTAAAGAAATAGAAATAGAAAATCGATTTCTCTCACACGGGGTGATTACCCTTACCACTTTGAAATCCCAATATAAAATAACGAATATACATATATATAACGTTAATTGATATACTGCAATGACGATGATGATATGTATATATCAAGAAACCAACGATTCATATAATATTATAGTGTAAGATATTTGGAGGCTTTTTAGTGTCTTCCTTTGATAAGATGAGGTTCTTACGCGCTCTCCCCCGACGCGTTCGCATATATCCTATCTATAATAATATGTATATATTAGCGACGCGGGATAACGTGACACGTGACAATCCTCTGTCTCTTTATCTCTCTCTTTCTCTCTCTCTCTATATACATACATATATGTGTATATCAATATCTATATGTCTCGTCCTCTCCCCGCTGAAAAACCATGAAGCCGAAACTAAATCTAAAATTGAAATAAAAATTGAATTTTAAAAACTGGAATTGAAAAAACTAAAGAAATAAAAAACTAAATACCTAATACCCCACATGCGGATGAAAGATTTCAAACTGGTAACGTATTCGCCCCGCGTCGAAACAAAACTACCCCAGGGAATGACGATGATCATACTATGTATGACGTTTATTAAATTTAAACACACATACACAACCTTATTACCTCATTCATTACAATTAAATATGATTAAATAATAATACGATGATAATGATGATTTAAAAATTAAAATAAAATTTAAAAAAAATAAATAAAATAAAAGAATTGAAAAAAAACATAAGATTTAAATAAGTGAAAAAAAAAAACAAAAAAAAAAACAAAAAAAAAAAAACATGATAAGATAAAGATGAAGTGAAATGAAACGAACTGGAAAAACGTTGAAACAACTATAAAACTAAAATCTACGTAATATTAGAATTGTAATAATAATATTAATAATAATAATAATAATAATAATAATAATAATATTAATAATAATAATAATAATATTAATAATAATAATGATATACAGAGAAGTTACATAAGCCGTGAATACATATATACATCAACTCGAGTGTATATAAAAAGACGGTACGACATACCTACATAAAATGCACACAATATGCATACATATACATATTGCTATATACATACTATAATACCCTACCTACCTGGTTTCTCACCGGTTAAAAAGGCGGTTTCTTTTATTAATAATAATGATAATAATATTAATAATAATAATAGTAATAATAATAATATAAAATAATATTTCGCTCCTCCGATTTGTTCTTTCATTTTTTATTTTTTTTTCTAATCCTTTCTTTCTGTCGAAGATTAAAGAGACGATCCCTTCGAGATCGCACGATACGCGAGAGTAAGAGGAAGTATAACAAGGGGAGGGTAGCGTATTAGGTTAACGGAGTTTCGTAACCACGGTTTACATATACTCCGTGATTATAATATACTATAATTCCTATAACGAGATGGACGAGAAACAGACGACACTCGTTTTCAATAACCAACTCAGGTCTTCGCGTGGGGTGTTTTTTTTTTTTTTTTGTTAATTTCTTTTCCAATTATGCATCCCTAGCATCATACCAAAGAAGCGACAAAGAATAAGAGCGAAAAGCTTCGCCGGGCGAAGCGAACGCGTTACTACCTATACCTATACCGCGCGGATATAAATCTATTGATTATGTATGTATCGCGATATCAAGAGATAGTTCCTTGCAAGAGCAGCGACGGATATTTTGTTATACCCACGCGAAGACACTGCCAGTCAGTGGTGGCACCGTGAAATTCTTAATACTAATATAAGTTTGACCGCGGTCGATGGGACGACGGGAATAACAACGAGAATATTTTGAGAAAGGAGAGAGAGAGAGAGAGAGAGAGAGAGAGAGAGAGAGAGAGAGAGAGAGAGAGAGAGAGAGAGAGAGAGAGAGAGAGAGAGAGAGAGAAAAAGAAAAAAAGAAAAACAGAAATAAACATTGAAAAGTAACGACAACATCAAGGTATGTGCAGAGAGAAAAATAAAGTAACGAATTGATAAAGGCGTGGGGAGATAACCATCACCTGGAATTAATATTTGGCATACCATACTGTAACGAATGGAAGCTATGATAGAGAAGAGATGATAAATAGACTCTGGAGGGAATGAAAAATCGAGGTACGTAAATTTTGAGAAAAATTCCCGAGGTATACGATCCTCGAATATGATACCCGCGTTATCCTTGTATACAGAAGAGGTATAGGACACGATGCAGCGAAGGGACTATTGTATACTATACATATATATTAAAAATGAAGA
The DNA here is from genome assembly GCA_963966615.1 of Tenthredo amoena. Lineage (NCBI taxonomy): Eukaryota > Metazoa > Arthropoda > Insecta > Hymenoptera > Tenthredinidae > Tenthredo > Tenthredo amoena. The sequence goes on along the minus strand of OZ016482.1, from coordinate 23,360,784 downwards.
CCGTATGTATACAACGTAAGTCTATGTGTACGTATATATATACATATGTATTTATATATAGGGTATGTACGGTTACAAGGAGAAGATGGGGAGGAGAAGGAGGAGAAAAGTTAAGGGATAAGAGATAAGAGATAAGAATAATGAGAAAACAAAAAAAAGCCACTAAACTCTTTCAGGGATTTTATTTTACCATGAATGTAAAATAGTGTGTGAGTGTGCGTGTGCGTTGAATAATAATACTATTAATGATAAGTAATAAATTACCGATTAAGAATATATACACTGCGGAGGCGCGAGGGACTATTATACGTATAAAAACAAAGAAAAAAGAAACAAAAAGAGAAAGAAAAAACATATTACGATACAAAATACGAACGATAACGTGCCGGAAATAACGGATAACCTTTTAATAATCGCGATGCTGTATAAGGAATCGATTCGATCACGATCACCGTGGCTGTAAAGAATCGATCAACTCTGACAAGTATAAGTCGGCTGATCGTCAAATTTAAGAAGGGGTGGGGAAATAATTGGGGTTCCTCGCGCCTTACTGAGCGATATACAATATAAGAAGAAACTTGTAAAATGGGCGTCATTATCGAAAATATGTAAAGCTATATTACATATATATAAGAGAGAGAATTATTAATTCGTGTGACGTCAAAACGGGTGATTAAAAATGTTGTTTTTTTTTTTTTTCTTTTTTTTTCTGGCAATTTATAAACGATTGCCAAGAAAAAAAAACAAAAAAAAAAAACAAAAAAAAAAAAAAGAACCACCTGGCACCAAATTGGACTGACGTATCCCTTGGCCTCGAGTGGTTTATACATCGGTGCAGAGAAATAACATACTATCCCCCCCCCCCCCCCTCCCCCCCCGTCACCCACCTGACAATTTTGATTCAATGTGTGCAGGGAAGGGGATCGAAGTTATTTCTTCGAGCCGAGAAAAAGAAGGTGATCGGAATGAGAAAAAAAAAAAGAATAAAAAATAAATCAAGAAACCGCAAAGAGGCAAACGGCGATACGCTCTTAGTACAAAGATTATAAAAATACGAGTTTAAGAAAGGCTGCATGCGAGGATTAGAGAGCGCGGGCGAGTTTGGGGTAGAGTTTAGAAAGTGTGGTGACCGGGATTCGGGAATTCGTTGGGCTACAAGGGGATGGTGGGCAGATTATCGTTAGTTTGCACTTTCCGCCTCCCCTCCCCCCAAAAGACCCGCGAGTATCCGGGTGGCGCGTCAAATATACAGGTGGGAGATTTGAATAAGTGAAATTTTATCGAAAAGAGAGATATGAGAATTAAGAGAGAGGAATAAGAAGAAATATAAGTTTATTTTTGATACATTGTTGGGGAGATCTCTAAGTAAATCTTTCTTTTTTTTTTCCATTATTATTATTGAATATAATTTTTTTTTTTTTTTTTTTGATTGTTTATTTTATTTCGTTTCCTTTTTTCTTTTTTTTTTTTCTTTTCTTTCTTTTTTTTTTCTTCCTTATTTTCTTATTTATTAGGTGTTTTTTAAATAACTTGATGAATTTTAAAGATATTAAAGAGGGGGAAGAGAGAAAAAAATAAATAAATAAATGAATAAAAAAAAAAAAAAAAATAAGAGTAAAAGTAAAACGAGGAAAAAATTTTTTAATATAAATAAGTCGAAAAGAAAAAAAAAAAAAAAATGAAAAAAGTGAAAAAAAAAAAAAAAAAAAAAGACAAAAAAGCAAGCGAAATGATAAATTCGTGAAAAATATGGCACATAGCTTTTTGCACTATGTGGGAACAAAGGAGATTTTTTAGTCGGATAAATTGTATAATATATTTAATATATATTCGGAGGTGAAAGAAAAAAAAATTCGGGGCGTTGTTTCAGGGTGGGCGTAGGTTCTTATAAATTTAGGGTATAATATACGCTGGGTTGACGTCCCCGTGAGCACCCTGGCCGGGCTCCCAGTTTTATGTGACCCGATAGCCCGGAAAATCGCGTGGACGCCTTCACCTACCCGCGTTCCTTTTATTTTTTTGAACAGCCGCCCGAACTCCCCCGCTCCCCCACCTCCAGGTTTATTTATCAAGCGTAAATATAAAAAGAGAAAAAAAAAAAAACAAAAAAAAACAAAAAGAGAAAAAAAAAAGAGAAAAAATAAATAAATTTTATTAAATTTCTATTGAAAAAAAAAATAATAATAAATAAATGAATAAATAAATAAAAAATAAATCACAGTGCCAAGGGACAGAGAAAAAAAAAAAAAAAAAAAATTACAGCTCTCACAAAGTCATCGAAGAACCGATCAGATACACCGACACTGCACTGCTGCACCCGACGTGTGATATTTATTGCAAATGTAATACAACTAACTAAAGCTAGCAATCCGACTGCGGCTTGGTTGATATAACTATAGAATGAAAATGAAAGGAAAAAAAAAACAACAACAACAACAACAACAACAACAAAAAAAACAAACAAACATTTACGCTGTAATAACGAAATACTTCTTAACCCTCTTTTTTCCAAATCGCTGAAAGGAAAGAAAAACGAAAACAACAAAAAAAAAAAGCACTCAGTTCTCGACGAAACGCTCAAAATTTATCGGACTATAGAGACGATTGATTGATTAGCCCGCATTGATCGATGATCAAGTTTTGTAGCTTGAATTTTCTAATTCTCACATTCGATAAAATGTTTGCCATATATCCATCGCCCCGAGATATAATATAATAGGCATGACGAGGAATCTAAATTACGATTAAACGAGCGCGGGGGGAAAAAAAAAAAAAAAAAAAACTAAACCAAAACGGAAATGAAAATAAAAAAAGAAGAACACCCGAAATTCAAATTTCACCCATCTTTTGGACGCATATCTATCTATCTATCTCTTTGAAGAAAAATGAATCACCGCAATAACAGCAAAAATTATAAGGCGAACGAAATTTCAAAATCTGCCCCATAAAAATAATTTCGTTTATAGATAAAGGTTTGAAATCCTTTAAACTGTATATTGGCTCGCTTAGTTCTTAAACTCAAAAGACAAAGGATTAAATAATAAAATGCGATGTATAAGAAATACCAAGACACCGAATAACCATCAAAACTTCACTAAAAGGAAAGAAAAAAAAAAAAGAATTAAAACAAAAGCAAACAACAACAACAACAACACAACAACATATAGAAAACGAAAACAAAGTTAACAAACAAACAAACAAACGAACAAGATCTTGAAGAAAAAGAACTCTTTTTCGGCTAATTCCTCACCTTAGCATTTTAGAAAGGAACGCGACACACTGGATAAAAAATGTACAAATGAAAGAAAAAAAAAAAAAAAAAAACAAAGAAAAAAAAAAACAAAAAAAAAGTAAATAAAAATAAAAGCATAGAAATTATTAATATAATAATTTAAAAGATTTTAAAGTTATAAATTATGAAAAATAAAAAAATAAAAATAAAAATAAATAAACAATATGGTATTAGAGATGTACCAGACAAATGTACAAACTTAATTGCTAAAAATCTAAAAGTTAGTATATCTATAATATTTAAAGATGTAACTAAGAAGAGAGGAACTTAACATACCATATATAGACTGCTTAGTCCGCGAGGACGAGAGCCCCAGGGTAGAAAATGATTTCTACAAAAGTTTACCAACTTGCGTCAATTTTTTGTAGATTTTATTTCCGACCTCCACGGTTTGCTACAATATATAGTACACGTATACTTTTCAGCCCCGCATTCGTAGATCGCATAATTGCAATTGCTCCAATCACTCCACTCCACTCCAGACACTCATGTACCCACACAAGCGCGCCCCTACAACAGGGATCAATCATCTGTACGCAGAAAACAGAGGGAATAGTTGCCTTTAATCATGCCGTATGCATATATGTCCGCGATGAAAATACGCATAAATTTTTAAGCCAGAATGAAACTTTTTTTTTTTTATCAAAATTTGAAAATTGAACTAAATAATTATAATCCGTTTTTAATTTTTCTTGCGCAACTGGAGTAATCCGTATTCCGAATTCGAATTTTCTACATCGACATATGTATCGGCGCAAGTTCAAAGCCTGAACTATACATATAACTCTCCGGAATTAAAATGAAGCTATATATAGGGCATAAATTCAAATAACAATAAAACAGGGTAGATAATTGTTACAGCAAAGCGGGCACCCAATAAGAACCATGCGGTAAAAGAATACAAACGATAAATTGTCAGCGGTACGAAGATAAAAGGGAAACTTATACATAACCGAGAATACATGTATACGTACTTGCGTAACAGCTACGCAAGTCGTAAAGAGGAATCAATACTTTGCGAATTTTGGTTAGAGATTTTTTATTATTCACGGCTACACCCCCTACCATATATTGGTCGACCATCCTCAAAAATGAAATGAATTTTGAAGGAAGCCATCATCATGCAAACGCAGAAAACAAATCTCGCCACATTTTCCTCCTGTGAATGATAACTTTTATAGTGACTTGTACAGCAGTCGTATAAATTGTTGTTATTATTATTATATTTTTTTTTCATTTTTCTTTTCTTCGTTTTCGATATCGGTATCAGTTACACAATGTTCTGTCGCTGCGAGTAACGTACGTAACCCCCCCCCCCCCCCCCCCCCCCCGAATCTATACGAACATATGGTAATTGTAATTGTAATCATTGAAAATGAAGAAGAAACAAAGAAAAAGATAGATAAAGAAATATAGAAAAAGAGTTAAAAAAAAACAGACAAATGGTGCACCGTATGATATAATACCGATTCTAAATTCAAAAAAAAAATATATATCTACGTACGATGATGTACATACATACATGCATACATAGATACATACATAAATACACTGTACCTATATACAGAATCGCATAGTGAACTTTGATGTATAGGTATATTCGTATATAGAATATATATCTATCAATTGATCGCAGATAACAAGATATACAGAGATGATATACATATAATTATGTCTACATTTTACATTTTACATTTTACATTTTACATGTTGCGTATATAACATATAATACATATTACATATTACAATATAGTACATACGTGTGACGCTGCTTTATATTCATGAGAATATGATGATGACGATGATATGAACATTGACGAATTGTCATTTTGGACTTTAGTATTGGTAGCCACGATCCGAGGACAATAGACGGCGATATATAATTGGAAAATGGAACATATTGTGGAGGGAATATCACTTTCACAATAATATACAGTTTTTGAATTGAAAGAAACATTTAAACGCTGAAGTTTATCAGATTGATCTGAGAAGTGGCTGAAAATCTGCATTCCTTATCTTATAGGATCATATATATATACCTAGTTCCCCGGATTTTGAAATATTATAGGGACGTACATACATAGATATATAGGTGTAGATTATACCTACGCTTGTCGTGACACACCCTATAATTATACATATATAAATATGCTTTACAATAGTTGATACATACATATAATAATTAGAGATTTTCTGTGAAGATTATTCACATAAAGAGATAAATAAATAAATAATAATAAAAGAAGAAAAAAAAAAGAAGAATAATAATTGGCAGAAGTCGAAGGCCTTATAATTATAATAAATACACAGTTGGGCATTGTTGTTAAGTGAACAGATATAGAAAGTGATAATATATCGCTACAGATAAACTAACTATACATATATCAGATATGAGAGAAGAAATATTATTAAAACAAGAAAAAAATAAATAAAAAATAAAAAAATAAAAACTATAAAACGATTACTACACGATATTAAAGATATAGTTGAAATAGAATATTAATTAACGATGAATATAGAATTTGTTGGTGGTGATGATTATGATATGATGATACTATACACAAGCCTTAATATATATTCTATTATCTTATATTAATTGCTGCCAGTATGGGCATTATGAAACACTGCGCGGGTCTTTATAACTTTTACCTACATATATTACATACATAATTACATAACATAACATAACATATACATTAATAACTTTAATTAAATAATACAATAGATTTTTACATCCTTCTGTAGATAATACATATATACCTCTAAATGATCAAATAGTTACATACTAATTATACACGTAACGTTGATCCTTCGCATTTGTTGATACGATGTTACATATATCGTTCGACGAAAGTGAAGGAAGAGCGCGAGAAAGAAGAGAAAATAGAAAAACAAAAATAAACAAAAAAAAAAAAAACAAACAAAAAAAACAAAAAAAAAAAAAACAAAAACGATATTAAACGAATCACCTGAAGCGATTGCGTCGTAACGTTCGTAAGTTTAAGTGATAATATATTAGTTCGTAGGTATATACATACATATATTACGGAACGACAAAAGTGAGTCACGGTGCAGTGACCGAGTGGGGTGCGTAGTGAAAGAGTTATTTTTTTTTCTTCTCTTTTTGATTTGGGTGGCTAAAAAATTTTAATTGAATAAAAAAATCTTAATTGATATTCAAAACTAAGAAATACACTCCGATGAAGTATGTACGTCCGTATTAGATTCTATACTGCAGTCAGTCGTTATATCATTTCTTCATAGTATAATAATTATGCTATATACATAAGGCACTGATACTACAAGTCAAAATGCATTCGTCGAATGACATAAACATATACCTGATTAGGTTGAAAATGAATTAGAAAGAGGCGAAACAAATGAAAACACAAAAACCAAAAAAAAAAAAAAAACACCACATTTATACGCGTTTATGACTTAATGAAAAAAAAACTTAAAAAAAGGAATATTGAAAATGCATCCATACTACCTCAGAGTTACAATTTTCTACAAAAAAGCAAAAGAAAAATGAAAAAAAAAAGAGAAAAAAAATGAATAAAATAAAATGAAAAGAAATAAGTAAAGAAATAAATAGAAAAGACAAAGAGAGAAAAAAAAAACGGTGCGTTTATAATAGTATAAACAAACGTTGCCAATATGTCTTGTTTGTTTTTCCTTTGTGTTTTTCTTCGACTGTTTTGACTTTTTTACTTTCTCTTGGAAAACAGAATTCGTAGTTGATATAACTAATGAAAATTGTGCAGGAAAATACAGAAGAAAGAAAAAAAAAAAACAAAAAAAAAAACAAGCACAATTCAGAGGTTCAAATGATTATATTCATTATAGCTAATCTGAAAATCCATATTACCTACGCGTGAGGACGACCTGAAACTGTTGAAAAAGTTTTGTTCTGTGAATAAATATTCGATAACTGTATAACTTTGGTGCAGAGGTCGTACGTATATATGTATATATACATACATATATATATATATATATATATGTATATACGGCGATGTAATATGTTGTTCCTTATAATTTTTATATTTTTTAATTTGTTTTTTTTTTCTATTTTTTTTTTTTTTTTATTACGCGTACGAGGGAGCTGACCAGCTGAAATATTATACTCGTTCGTTCGTTAACTCCGTTTGTTTTTGTATTGTATTAAATAATCGCTGCATGTGGTACATTGCAGTTTACGGATTTATAAGCTGGTATATACTATATGATATAAAAATTCATAAATTGTTTGACGAGGCCGAAATCTGCAGTACTAATATATATATATTTTTTCTTTCCTCGGCTGATTGGTTAATAATTTCAGATTAGGTTCGCTAACGCGGGTTATATCGCCGAATTATATGATCTTATACACCCGTGATATCGTTGCCGATATGAATTATAAATACACGATCTATTATTATTTAGTTACGCAGATATTTCATATAATATACATATACATAATATATAAGATGTATATTATATACTTATGAGATTGCACAAAACGGTAATTATATATATACATATATATATATATTTATATATTGTTTATACGTATATACGAAGCGACATTTGAATCGTTATATTATTATCTTTTATAATCGAGGCAAACAAATAAGACAAATCGAACGCGATAATTATGATAATTAATAACCAAAAACATGATAAAATCAACTATTATACATATACATATATTTACCGATCTTATTCACTTTTCCACCTAGCCGAATAAAGCGATTTTTGAATTTATATAACCTATAGACACCCTCACACAGAAATACACCTACCTTAGATATGGTTTATAGCTGTAATATTGTTAGCTTAAATTGGTGTTATAAATGATGACAGTTTTTCTTCAAGTTGAACAATTTACATTGAATAATAAAAACCACTGTGTATACCTATATATTATGTACCTACCGATCTGCTGCAGTGCATTTCCAATGATATTATGAGATCAAGCAGATTTCATAAAGATCTAAAATGATATAAAATATACACACACAGAAACATTAGAAGAACAGAAATAATATGAATTAAAAAAAATTATTAAATAAACGAAGAATACTGATGGTTTATATGAAATGTAATACACATACTATAAATGAATATAATAATACACATATATCAACTGTATGATACACAGGGAGCGTGTGGTATAATCCTGTTTTGTGCTCATACAAAATGGCAACAAATTACCATTTTTCAATGATAATAATTGTAATAATAATAATCATAACAACAACAACAACAACAACAAAAATAACTATAAAAAAAAACAACAACAAATGATGAAAATGTAATAATAATACGTTTAAATATACGGGAGAATTTTAAGCACAGCGCTATAAGTTCCCGCAGAAACATGATAATATAGAATATAATGTAATGATGGTTGCATGCATATACAATTTTTCCGATTTATCAGCACGACGCTGATATCGGCGCTCTTGAATCATTTATGATACACATACATAATATGATGCTTATTTGATATATAGAATGTCGCGTCAGAGACAACCTCGACGTGACGTTTGCTTCGCACTTGCTATTTGCTTGGGGTAAGTCCTCGGTATAAAGTCTTAACGATCAACAGGACGAACTGGCGTTCGAACGCGTTACGAATTTAAAAATGAAAATGAAAATGATGTACGAAAAGAAGGAACAATTACAAAACGAAAAAAAACATACTGCACTTATGTTCACGTAATATACGATGATTGAAAATTGTTTGGTATGGAAAACGAGGGGTACGAAATTTACAGAACGCCAGTGACTGAATAAGAAGAACTTGAATCCGAGGACACCCTGAATTAACGATATTTTTCTCCATAATTAATTCAATACTTTTTTTTTTGTCTACTTTAGTTTACTTTAATTGCTACTATTCTACTACTATAATATCTTCTACTATAATAACTACTACTATTTTTTGTGTCTTCAATGATTGCTAATTTGCTATAATTTGATTTGATGAATTCGCAGTAATTAATGCATAAATATGTTTTGAACTTGGTTTCATTTATCAATTACATTTATCTATCCGTTGGTAATTATTTGACGAAATTATATACCTGTACTATAGTCGACAGACTAATATATAGTAACATTATAACGCAAAATTTTACGTACGCTGATACGATTATTACTATGTTGATTTATTATGAAATTACTAACGGTATAGTACTTTTACTACTACTACTACTACTACTACTACTGCTACTACTACTACTACTACTACTACTACTACTGCTACATGTTAGAGAGGAAGAAAGAATAATAAGCTTTGAGGGATACAAGTTCAAAATTTGTGCATCGCATACTGTTTTGATTTTCACAAGGCGCATAAAATTTTGATGGAAAGAAAAAAAATGAAAAAAATAATAATAAAAATAAAATAAAAATAATAGATATGGTGTTTTTAGTGGATAATGTTTAAAGATTACTAAATATATGGATAATCATTAAGTACACAAAGCATAGAAATAAAAATACATATAGGCATATAAGGCTGGAAGTTGGTGCAGTTACCCCTCCGGAAAGTTGGTTAGTTGAACATCTTTCTTCTTCCAAATTTCAATACATGAATCGAAAATATATGAACGAAGAAAATAAAAATAAAAATTTCAAAATCAGAATACCCAACCTGCCCACGGTAGACTATAATTATATTACCCATAATTATCGTTGGCTTTCTTCTGATACGCCTTGTGCCCAAGATTGCGCAGTAGTTAAACGCACATACATACAGCATATATATATATATATATGTATGCGAGTAAAATATTTCGATGCTATTATGAAAAAAAAAAATGATTCATCTTCTATTCCGAAGGGGAAGCACACCGGATATAGGTTTGGTTAAAAGTTCGTTGACGTGAGGAATTGCCCTGTACACCGTGAAAATAAGAAATAGAATCAAAAAGGATCGTTATCGTACGATAACCCAAGATACACATATATATATATATATTATAGAAAAAAAAGGCGATATTCGAATTTGCCGTAAACCTCTATATACCGTTTCAACAAATTTTTCAATCATATTATTAAAATTAACGTTAATAACCTGCCGAATTACACGATTATACAATCCACATAATATACTTATACAATAGACATTATATTATATATAGTATATATACCTCCGATACATGTTATATCTTTACATCAAAATAATATTACGTCATATATTTTCAATTTTTTTTTTTTTTTTTTTTTTGTTTTTTTCCATTTATACAGAGTGACAGAATGATTATACGAGTAATATTACGGTTTACAGTATTTACTACAGTTTTTTTTTTTTTGTTTTTTTTTGTTTTTGTTTTACTCACACACTTGTTACCACAGTCACAGCCGTAATTAACTATATAAAAATCATAATATACATATAAGTGCAATAGCTACAATAGACATGGGTTAAAAAAATACTTGTTAACTTTCATTTCATATATTAATTGTTTCCTTTTCTTTTCTTTTTTTTTTTTTTTTTCCTAAACATTTCGACGTCCGGTATATATTTCCTCTCGCATTATTGAGGCATAATAGTTTCGACTCACTGCCATGTACCAGCCAATTTTTGAATCTTATTAACGCTTTGCCAGGGTATCGGTGCAGCTTGTTATAAGGAAATATGTAATATATACGGATAGTCGAGGTGCCACAATTAACTACCTCAAATAAAAAATTTCTGCGATCTTGCAACAGAATATAAACCATACCTCAATCACTAAATAAAAAGTAATAGGTAGTACCAGAAATAAAGAAAGAAAAAAACACAAAGAAAGAAGAAAAAAAAAAGACAACCGGGTAATTACTGATGTTTTTTTTTTTTTTTTTTTTTTTTTACAACTTTACAGCTATATCTATATTAAACTTCATTACATATTATATAATTAATACTATAACCGCTATACCTACCTATACCTACCTACATAATATATAATGATAATGATAATTAAATTGCAATAGCCCGAACCTGCCTACATATACATATATTAAACAATGAAACTTTGATGATTGTATACAGAATGTAGCGTACGACGTTAAACAACTCTTTTTTTTTTCTTAACATGTTCGGTGTTTTCTTTCCAAATATATATATAAATAAATATATATTACAGGTACCACAATATACAGCAAAGATAATATAGAAAAGAAGGAAAAAAAAAATAATATGATAATTATCTAACAATAATAAACAAATGATTAATGCATGAATATGATCATATAATATGATTCTAATTCATATATTACCCCACAGATATAACATATATAATAATCATGATAATATGGTGACGATATATGGAATAATGTTGATGACGATAATTTATAACGATTATTATAATATGATAATCACGCATTTTTCTATAATAACAAGAAATTCATTAAACCCGCATACAGGATATACAATAGGAAATAGTTACGATATGATCGATGAAATAGATTATTATTGTGTTCCCAAGCTCCGGCGACGGGGTCATGCTTGAATTATCCTCATGGCCCGGAAAGTGCACTGTGTATAATTATTGTATATGTCACTATATATATATACTACCACGCTTTCTCGAAAACATCCCTATACAGCGATATATATATATATATATATATATATATCTGCCGTATGCAACAGCTTATGGAAATCGGGGAAAACTGAGTATGAAAACTGAAACGAACTTCTTCTTCTCATATCTTATACATCGAAGGTTAAGTTTTAGGGTTGATGTTGTTTTTTTTCGAGAAGACGGGGTAGTATACACATCGTCAGAGCCGAAAACCTGTTATATATTTCGTCGCCGCGTAGGCAAGTGCAGGAGTCGCGACTACAATGTTTTCTCGAAAGAATTGAATTTTATCAATTTTTTTTTTCATTTTTTTTTTTTTTCGTTGGTTCTTTCTCCGTAATCCGTCTCAATAATATCCAATTGCAAATTGTAGAAAAATAATCAAATAAATTGAATAGTTTACTGTAGGTATGGTTAAATATCATGTGTATTTTTGTAACCGCGATTTAGTCTTGCTTACGGGTCTACGAATTGTTATTCCGGTATGCCGAAATCTGTTAGTTTTTTATCTACAATAATTATAGCGTTGAATATAGAAAATAGTAATGGCGGTTGATTTTTTTTTTTTTTTTTTTTTTTTTTATTGACTACTACATGATATAAAAATATCGAGAAAAAAAAAAAGAAAAAAAAAACCGCATAACTGCTGCAGTTTGTATCGTATGTATAGTTATACGGCGTTAATGAGCGTTCATTTATTTTACAATGCTTTCTATATAATATGCTTATATACCCGGCGTGTACGTGCAGGATTCTCATATTTTGAAAATGAATAAAAGAAAAAAAAAAAAAACAAAAAGAAATCGAAAAATCAAATTTCAATCTTATCCATTGCATATTGTATAATTATTTCGTCCACGCCGCGGATCGCAGTGGACTTACGTGAAGGTAAATCTAGCGCGTGTATTAACGTACGTATATACTATACATTTGATAATAATACTAGAAATTATATATATTTGGTAACAATTCCTCACAAGTGATGTGTTTCAAACGATACGGCGTCAGATTTATTGCAAATTATACTGTATAACTCTTTAAATCTATGAATGTAAAAGCGTTAAAATATTAAGAAAAAAAAAAAAACAAAAAAAAAACAAAAAAAAAAAAAAAACAAAAATCATAAGAAAAAATTCACTGTAGGTTTTGGAGATCCGGAATGGACTTATGTGTTTAGATGCTAAAGAATAATAAATAAATAAAAAGTAAAAAAGAAAAAAAAAATACAAAAAATCAAAAAAACAAAAACAAAAAAAAAATACAAAAAAAATAACATAAAAACCAGAATACAAGAAGGGAGTATAATATCCGTGAACGAAAACTCTAAATTATATTTGTTTTGTCAGTTCTAACAATTGAACGAACAATATTGTCTGCATTTTAACCTATTTGTGTACTTTGGCACCGCTCATATGCTATCTTTATATATGTATATGCACGTATATAAATGTATATACATATCTGTTTGTGTACGCCTACTAAACGTATATATATATGTGTATATATATAAATGCATATATATATAATTGGTTGAATGGTCAAAAGATTGAATCATGTCCGATACAGAGCTATTATAGTATATAATCGATATACATATTTATATATCATGATCTAAACGAAAATAGCCCGTTACTCCGTCAATATCTAACATATGATATATACCTATACCGAAGACCGATAACACATATATAATGTATATATGTGTATATAAATTCACGTATACACTCGAAAAATTGAGCCAGTTTTTTTTTTTTTTTCACAAATAGCAGCATACACATACTAATTACATAATATTACTTATATAAAATTACGAAGAAAAAAAAAAAAAAAAAAAAATGAAAAAAAATGAGAACTGCTTTAGGGCAAAAAAAAATTCATGAAATCAATTTGTAAGGAATTTATGTGTAACATTCAATTGAGGATTGTATGTAATTGTATATATATGAGTACAATGCAGTCCATGAGTTAAGGTACATTCTCCTTTTTCTACCATGAAAAAAAAAAAAAATAAATTATTCTAGTTAATAAAAATGTGCGATGTATCATCTTTTATTGTACACCTTTCCTCTAAACCCGACGCACACCCATCGTTCGACTATAGTCTATTGTATGATAGCTATTGTATAAGCAACATTTTATATCGTTGGAGAAGTCAAGCTGTAGAAAATTGATTAAAACAATAACACTAACGATCATAAGTATACGTAGGTTATACTTGGCTCGGCGCTGATACGCTTTGGCAATAATTTTTTTCAAACCACTCTTACGCTTCGAAAATAATATTCTATTGACTCAGTCTTGTCATAGCAGTGGTTGTCGCAGAGAGAACCATTTTGATGCTGAATTGAATTTTTTTTTTCTCAATGAAACCTAAGTTTCGTAGTTTCTAAGCATATGTCTCAGATTTTTTGCCGTTGATCAATCTCAATGCCAGAAAGTTTTGAAAACGATATATTTTTTTCGTAATTCTAAGTTGACGACCCTTGGCGATCCCTTTACTACGCGATCTGTACCCTACGACAACCATTTTTCCATTGATGCAATCAATCATCTATGTAAAGCGATATGCCATAAAATCTCAAATGATTTCGAATTATGTCTTAAAATACCAGTGATCAGCTGTGATATAACTCAGTCAATAGAATATTTCTTCAAAGCGTAATACCAATTTGAAAATAATTAGTTCCAATAACATACCCCCTCAATATTATGTGAGTATATCATTAATTGCAACCCAATAGATATACATACCTACATATTCATATTTATGCTTAATTATCGGGCCATGGCGTAGCATGGATTGACAAAAATTATTACCATTCTCACTTTTTTTCAATATATATCCTTCACACATAACTGTGGCTAACATAAGCCTATACATATACATTTACAGTCGAGAAAGATTGCACTTAAAACACCCGGCAATATTTATCCATATCACGATCGAACTTCGATACGCTCTGCGCGGGACAGTTACGGACTTAATTAATAAGTATACGTATGCATGAAACTATGCCTATAAATTTTTCGAATAGTCGCGAGACATATAATCGCAGGGTTCTCATACATACGTGAAATCGATTCATTCGGGTACATATCCATAAATCATTTCATTGGAAAATACGTACTACCTCATATTTCTAAAATCTAGATTGTAAAATTTCATGGGTGTATTTTCTAGGCTGACCAAATGCTGTTTCTACTACTTACTACTAGTCTGCTTCTCAATACTGTTCAGACTGCGCAGGCTTCTATTTTGTTTCCACACGGAGAAAAAAGTACGGCTCTGTCACCCAGATTTCCGGGTTCTTGAAGCTATAATCGAGACTTTAGTTGGACGCAACAGTGCTGCCGTCTAGCTACAAGAGTGGAACATTAGTGCCGGGCGAAGTCCGCTTGCCTGAGCGATGCGGTATGACTGTAGGAGCTGAACGACGAAAACATTGTAATACATTGACCGATGCGCTGCTTGTCGCGCATGTAACTAAGAACCATATAGGGCATATAATTAACACTTATACTAATATCCAGGTTTAGAAACATAAGTGCGATGCCCAATTAAACGATAACACAGTATTTATCCTGCACCTAATTTTTTGCTCTCTGTTATACGATCTCCTAAAATCTGACTCGTAAAATTCATAAATATATGCCAGTGTTGTGAATTGTCATACAATATTTTTCGTAAATAGTAGCAGTTCCATGATTCTCTAACGTATTGAATGCTAAATATTCTATTTCTATGCAATTCTATGTTATAAGGGCAAATAGCTGATAGTTGAACAATTTATTTCGCTCAATCAG
This sequence comes from Tenthredo amoena, assembly GCA_963966615.1. NCBI lineage: Eukaryota > Metazoa > Arthropoda > Insecta > Hymenoptera > Tenthredinidae > Tenthredo > Tenthredo amoena. The sequence goes on along the minus strand of OZ016482.1, from coordinate 23,345,124 downwards.
TGGTATTCGCTTTTGCAGTGAACATAAGGTCTATTTGATATCGTGACGGAGCACGCCTGGAAAAAAAATCGCTTCGAAATATTCATAACTGAATGAATGGTACGTTATTCTCAATTATCTCGAAGCGTGATATTCCGCTATCATATGCCCCCATGGCATTCAACTTCTCAATTATTGTTCATTCAGCCTAAGCAGTCATTAAACGATCGAAATGCATCTCATATTAAAAAACTATCGTACACCTACGTGAAATTATTCTATCTATATTCACCATTCAAATTATAGACTCACAATCAGTTTGACTTCCTTAATATAGGCGTTCCTATGTTTGTCTGGAAACCTGTTAGGTCAAGGAAAAAAAAATAGATTCTTTTGAGTGAATACGACGTACTCGCGGCATTAGAGTGGCCTCGTTGCGCGTACCATATCTCCCAGGAGTCGTTCAACGCTTACGTCGCCAACGGTCGGCTTGAAGAGTAATTCCTGGAGCGTTTTTCGGCAGAGAGCTCTCGCCGGGGCCAGAAGAAGAAGCAGACGTCCAACCCGACCAGCGCCTCGTTCACCAAGTACGGCAACGGTTTGTTCTTGAAGAGCTGATACCCTCGCCACCTCGGTCAGACCTCGTGATTCTAGGGGAAAGACGGACAGGAAATCTTCGTCAGAAATAATATGCGATGATCTGGGAGCTTTCATGATCGATTATCTGACGACAATGTTCGAAAATAAAATAATTCAATAGAAAACGTTCGATGGTTTACTTTTTCTAGATCCTTATACCAGACTTTCTGGCTTTTGTTTTTGTGGTAATTTTCGAGATGAATCGTTGTACTACATACCTCCTTTGAAGAGGACTATCGCCTTAAGACAGGCATATTCGGAGTGATCAACCCTCAGTATCGCACATCGTGCTAAAAGTTCCCTAAGCCTTCTCGCCTCTTCCTCAAGATTCGGTCTTTTGTCAGTAGAAGCGTCAATGGAGACCAGGGTAGCCTCTTCAACCGGAAAGTTCCACTGTGCTGCCGTAAGGACGAACAATTCGCTCCAGGATTCTTCGAGAAGTATCGCCTGGTCTCTATAGGAGAGCTGAGCAACCAATAAATCATTATATACGATCTATATTCAAAAACGAACCCAAAAATTTCACGTCAAATAATCACGTTTCAATAAGACAAAGAATCAACCTGTAAGAAGGAAGGTATACTCCTGGCCCATTTCACAGCAAGGAAAAGTAGTTTGGCCGCAGATTCGTATACATTTTCGGTCGGCAAAAGTGACAACCCTGATACGGCGTAGTCCGATATTGCTGTGCCCATAGTCGCCGGTGTCAAACGATTACCCAGAGCGTCCTCTAGAAAAATCAATATCCTCTGTAAGTCACAATCCGCCGGTGTATTATTATTATTTATTATCCCCTGACACAGGGTTTTAATAGACGGTGTCTTGATGCAGGGTAATCGGTCGGTACAAGATAACCAAAGCTCACCCTTATGCGAATTCTGGTTCTCGACAGTCCCGGCTTCCTCAGAACTCGTGACCTCGTCGTCCTTTGCTGAAAGAGGTGGCGGCAGAGGTTCGATTGATGCTCGAGTTAAAAATGGCCCTTGGGTGGGCGCCGACGTTTGACACTTGAAATCTATACCTGCAGAAAAACAATGAATGAATAAATAAATAAATAAATAAATAAGTAAAAACAATTTTCTTCTTATTTTACAACCGAAGAAACGATCATGGGAGGAATAAAGCTCGCTCACCTACGCCGGGCGTGAATGAGGATATCGTTGGCTTGAACGGAAACAGGGCTGGGTAGAGCAGTGGGTGATATGGTGAACCCGTTGTGTGATAAATGTGGGGAATCCCTGGATAAAGTCCCGGAGGACCTCGTCGGACCGCCGCTGCAAGAGACGTAGCGTTTCTGGGCGCTCTTTCGTGTTGCACCGCTAATATGAGAATACGATTACTCATATGAGTATCAACAAGTGCAGATATATGATGACATTATCGGGACTAGTACTGATGGTTGTATTTCAATATCAAATGCAACATTAGCGACGAACTGTTGATGATTATATTCTTATTGTTATCATTATCGTTATCATTGTCACACTGTTCAGTTTTGTTTCGTCACTATCGCCTTGGAAGTAACAATCTTCCCTCAACCTCACGCTCTTTACCTTTCAACCCTAATGGCAGCTGCTAATTGATATCTAAGCGGAATCAAGCGTTTGCATTGTGATTCGATGAGTCGAGGGAGGAATCGTTCTGGGTTTGAGTGGCGTCGCCGCGTGAAGTACCATCTTGTTTACAAAAGCTGCGAACCTCGGGCTGTTTCTGACACGTGGGTCGTAGATGCGCCCCCGCATGTGGGTGTATGTGTGTTTATCTTTTTTAGCGTTTCTTTTTTTTTTCTATTTTTTAACCAAGGTAAATAAAACCGCGCATCGTATGCATTGTAATATTATTTGAGCATAGAAACGGCGAGCCTGCAATGACACTCCGAAAGGGTCTGATGTCTGATATACTCGGCGAATGCACCGCACGTTTGCACGAAAACGTACAGATCTACACATATGCGACACTCTTAGCGCATTTGTAAGTGGTCAGATGTACGGTACCTGCGACTGACAAACCTTCGACACGAAGTGTCCTTTTCGAAGCTTTTGATTGTTCCATAATAGGTGCTCACAGTATCCGCGTTTGTACAGCAGACCACGACTGTGAGTAATGCAGAGTAATCCGGATTATGTGCTTAAAGGATATAAGCAGTGATATCGATTTGGAATAGCAATTATAGTTTCATTCTACAAGTTCTAACTGAAGACTTGAAGGTGCATACTGACATTCGTAGATAGGATTGCGTATGTTATAAAATTCTGATTTGCATCTTAAAGTGGGAGTTATGTCCGTTTTGAGCAAGTTTAGACGCGAACTAGACTTTGGAAATTCTGGTTCAGACCTCTAGATCCCGGAATTCAGAGAGGCTGTGATTCTGGTCTTGATCTATAGCTTCTCAGTATTTGATAAAACCTTTCGTGAACTGAAAGCCCGAAAGCACAATTTAAAGCGAAAAAGCTTATGCAGTTATGCAGGAGAACTGGTGAAGTGTTATTCAACGAATAATTATTTCTCCACGTACAAAAGTAGGCGCAATGGCTTACCGTCTCGTTTCATGTTGACACGCAGACATTTGGTGAATCGGCAGGCTTGACACTGGTTCCTTCGGGACACGTCGACTACACATCGCCCGTTCTCCTTGCAGACGTAATCAAGATTCCTAAAAATCAATGCTGAACAGTTATGTGAACAATCAAGAACGTGTGAAGGGTTTTTTTGAGAAAATAAAATAATTGTCGAACCTAGTCGAATCAACATCCTGTTCCACATAACATTTGCGTATTCCTTCAAAAGAAAAGAAAATATAGAATCCAAAACTCAGTCTGAAATTTACATTGCGAATTTTTCCGATCCGGTGTACGACCCGTAAGAATTTTTCGCCAATTCTCATGGAGAAGAATTCTGGTCAGAAAATGTCGACTGTTAAGAGTTTTTCAAGTATTTCAAGAATCGGAAGGAACGTTCGTATCGCGCCGAGTGTGAATTCATAGTTATTTCCATTTTACAGAATTTTTTACGCTATGGAGATCAAAAAGTCTGGAACATACGCTTTTGTGACCGAATAAATTCATTTATGGAAAAGTAATAGTGATATCTTGACATTCGCGTGGTTCGTGCGAGAGAGGCGTGTAATATGTGAGTACACAGGCATGCCGTGTAAATTTAATTCAATTACCTCAAACTGTTAGAGATAAAAATTGATTACATCGCTGAATAATCTAGCTTCTGTGAAATCTAGCTTAGAAATTCAGTTTTAATTCATAATCAGTAAATTGCGGCACGCAAGCCCTCAGTATTTCGCTTCCTCACGCCATAATATGTTCAGTTCATCATCGGGCTCTGCGGAATTTTGTAAAGATCAAAAGGATCAAAAGGCGCATTTGAACAAGAATCTACGACGTCCTTCAGCTTCGATAATTTCCTATATACCAGCTACAGGGGATCTAAGCTCCGGGGCACACCAACTATTTCGATCTTCCTTCAACATAATCGACATAAATTCGATGGCAATTATGAAATTTCATTCGCTACGACAATATGACACAAATTAATTGAACGTCTTCTACGGTAGTTACCTCGCATACCTGCGGATGGACCGCTTGAAGAAACCACGACATCCGTCGCAGCTAGGCACACCATAGTGCTTCCCAGATGCCTTGTCACCGCATACTCTGCACAGTATCTCCCCTCTGCCACCCTCGTCCATTTCCCGTCTGCAATAACAAGATGTATTCCTATGGGTTATTTAAAAATAATTTCATAAGTTCTCTGCACTAACGACGTTTCTTCTGTGTCTTATCTGTGCTGAACTACAATAACAATATTAAAATGAAAGGAAGACCGATTTCTACCGATTACCAAGCGGGTAATTCATTCGAGGAAATTTGATCTATACATTAATTGGTCGGTCGAAGTAACCCCAAGTATCGCCGATGTACCCTTATACCTAACTAATGAACCCTCACACGAGCAGAACTTTATAAGTTCAACTGATTGTCGGCAGTCTAATTGATTTCTCAGGAAAGTTTCCCGACGATAACGACCCGAGTATGGATAAGGATGTGCCGGCGATCAAACGTATCCACAACGTATGTCAACATCTTAATGCTATAGGTATACGTATTAGTTGGAATCATTTTTCACATCAAAAACTTTTCAGAATTTCTTTAAATCTTCAACGTCGCTCCATGGCGGAATTGTCTCGAAGTATAAGTAAGGTAATTGTAAATTAATCGAGTGATTGGAAATGAGACAAGCCCAAAGGAAATACCGGAAGTGGCTCTTCGCCTGTACATATGTCAAAGTTTCCAGTATTTTCAAAGCCACCAAGCCAATGCTGCGTAACAACTCGTGACTTCTGTAACAACCCTCTACCTCTACCACTCTCTGTCTCTGTCTCTGTCTCTCCCTTGGGTTCCTTGTAGGCGATGATACAACCCCTCTCTGTCACTCTCGCTCACTCTAATAGGACCGCGGTGGCCACCTGCCCGATTCCCAGACTCAATAATGCAGCAGCAGGGAGCATGGAGCATCGGCCAGAGTCGACCCCCGGTGTAGACAAGGGCGGCCACAATACGGCGCCCGTCGCCCAGAAGCCCTGAAGCCCTGAAGCCCTGAAGCCCAGAAGCCCAGAAGCTCTCATTTCTGAGCATTAACTTGTCATAATATTATTATTCAATGGCCGAGAATACCGCGGCGGTGGCTTTTTGTCGAAGCCGCAAGCCTATCTGCGTACCTATAGCCTCTAATAGCTGCACCATTTCAACCCTCTACAGACTACAGTTCCATATAATAGAGGATCGTTAGCTAAGCTTTTCGACGCGGTGCTCGGAGTCGATATGCAGACTAGCTGCCTCTTCGAAAATTAATCGTACGGCCGATTTTCTGATCGATGTCTATCTTGCCTGTGTCATGTGGCATTCCTAAAACGAAAATTCAACGGGAAGGAAATCAATGGGTTATGTATACCTTGAGGGGCGTATCTGCGAATGCCTTTGCCAATGCTGTGAAATAATTTGTACTATGAGAAAGCGTGAAATGGTTTGAAAGAAACTACGTGGATCCATTCAAATTATATTCACAAATGAGCTGGAAGAGTTTGAATTAAAGAACTCAAAATTTATGATACAAGGAGCTTTTTGAAGCCTCGATATTTGAAGTGAAATTAAAAACATTACCTTGCATCATAGATATTAAGTTCTTTAATTCAAACTTTTTCGGCTCATTTATCGATGCAATTTGAAAAGATTCACATAGCTTTTGCAAATTGAGAAGCCTTGCAACTTTGGTTTTTTTCCCTAAGGCATTTGGCGAAATCCAGTTCGTTAGTAGGCAAAAGTCAGAATCCATGAGTCGTAACCTCCGGAAGATGGATGTGTCAAAGCCAAAGTGAAAGCAGTTGACACAAGGATAACCGCGCTGTTTGGATTTCGCATTTCTTGGTCCCTGATATGGTTCTAAAAAGAAGCCTTTACCAGATGTACAGACAACATATCAATGGTGGAAAAATAACTGAGGAAATTAATTTTTTTTTACAGGAAATTTATGAAATTGGTCACATTTTTCTACTTATTCTTCGATTGTATAGAACGAAAATCAACAAGTCACAAGGTCTTCTGTTCATATGACAGAGGTGCGTTTTCTGATCTGAAACGAAAGATTAAGAAATTGACAACCCATGCCCTAGCTTACGAATCCTGACTTTTACTTTCTAAGACTGCAGGCTCGTCGTAAAAATGCTTTTGCCACACATCGCTCCCTCAAAATTTTTCCTTCCAAGATGTACACCGCCGCATTAACTAACAGTTAGAAAAAGAGTCAAATATACCTGCGCTGCACATACTGCAGACGATAACCCGATTTAGTCTATTATCGTAGCTACATATTGAACATTACCTACACCATATATGTATTGTTATGATATATCTGATAGGGGTTGATCGGTACTCGAATCTAACTCAGCCATGACCCCTTCCCGCGAACATATGACCTCGATGTTGCAGATACGTAATTGGGCAAACAGGGCCCCCCTGCTACTAGTTGTGGATTGTTTAACCTCAGTCGTTGCCTGTACGGGCGACAACCTCACCATATGTTGTCTGTACCTTGTGGTACGACTTTCTGACTGATATGAACTTTACCCTGTAATTATCTTCGGTGATATTCCACGCACAGGTATAAAGTGCAGCTTTAGTGTCTGAACGTTAAAAATTCAACTCTGATTCCGATATTTCATGAATTTTAACTCCTGTCTTGACAGGGGAATAATGCTTGTCTTGTTTGACGTGAAACAGACGTCATTCGGTACCGGGGGTACCAGTACTCTGCATGTTTGAACAAGAAGCCTTGTTTTTGGTCCTTGACATATTTTATGACAGGGTATCGTATCCTTAATGAACTCTTGCAGGCATAGTAATTGATAAAAAAAAAAAAATTCCAATTATTAACAGACACTAACAAAGAAGAAGAAAAACAAACAAAAAAAAGAACCATTAGTGGAATCGTGAGTTCAGCACGAAAGCTTTTTATCGGCAATTCTATCATTTATACGCGCATGATCAAGCACACAAACTTTCAGATAAGATTCTGCAATGTGACTAACACTGAGCTATATTCCTACGTCCCAACATAATATCAAGTATAGCGTGGCATTCAGCAAGGCTGTAAAGTAATACCGAAAAATTGGCGAAGAGAATGATGGAGGGATAAATTTTTTCGTTTAATGGAAAGAAAAAAATGTCGGCACTTATAGAGCTTATTATACAAACAGATATTTGCAATCGATACCCCAACGCGTTTAAACCTCTATCAGATATAGGCTAAGGGTATTACCTCGCACGGTTTTATTTTTAGACAAAGAGTTCGTCTTGCCATCGTTGGCATAACTTTGGGGAAGCAATCGATCATAAACTTTGACAAGTTGTTCAGTCCCTGAATTTTCGCCATCCCGATGGCAAGTGGTTTACGGTTCGAGCGATTTTAATGCCGATCGAATGACTTTCCGATAGCGTACCGCAAGGTGTCACCAGGCCACCGAAGTGTGCATAAAAAATACGCGTATGCTAATTTTTTTTTTCACTCTGAATTATTAACTCGTCACGTCACATGCGCTTTTTCTCGCGATACCTATACGAAACTTTCAACGCGCATACATGCAGACAACTGAAATGTGATAATGACAACGATTTATTGAAAAAATTTTGTAACCGCTGTTGCTGCCGCAGGCGGTGAATATATCTCGGGTCCAAAGTACGAAATAAAACGAGGGAGGGATGAAAGTAATCGCCGGAATTAAGTGGACCTAATGATTGGTGATATTCGAAAATCGTTGTCCAGGTGAAAGTTACTCAGCAGAGTCGAAAGGTTTACAGCACAATAGCCACGCCTGTTAGCTTCAACACTCGGCTGAAAACATCGTGACTTTTTTGCAGCACCTTTTTGAACGCTACTTAAGTGTATCATCGCGTTCATCGAATTTTAATCATGGGGATGGGAGCTCCTGCACATATAAGTAATAAAAAATGAACGCTTATTTACCATGTCTATAGTTAGTATTAATGTGTATTCAATTTATAAATATGTTTCGTGATTTCGTTTCAATTCCAAATTTAATTGTCATTACGTTTGAATCCTCGAAGCCACGCAAAACACGTGCCACCTTCGCACGCCACCGATTCTAGTCGTGATTGCGTGACGCGCTGACTTTGTTATGCAAAACCAGGACCTCCCCGTTGACTATAATAAGTGTAGACAACACATGCACACGTAGGTACATACATACATACCACGTACGGGTGTAATTCTCAGTCCCATCCACCATTGGATTAGTAGACTCGCGTAATATCAATCGCACCAAACCTTTACGCTCCACTTTCTTTTCCATATACCTATTTCATGTCTGCAACGGACTTGGAGCGATAATTTGCTGCTTTATTTCCTCCATTTTACGCTCTAGAACGATACCATAAACTACAAGCTTTAACAAGCTTCTGCATTCATCGAAATCATTGAACATAGTTGAAGTGTATAATGTTTCGAGAAAATTTAATTTTACACTTTTGCAGAGATTTATTCAACTCTGTTGAAAATTGCGATCTTTCCAGTTAGTATCAAATCAGCGGTAATCCCGCACGATAAAATGGATGTGAATTAAGATAACAGGGGAAAATCATCGCGACACTTTCGGCACCTTTTCGGCAATAATAGTTCCATTGCTCACCGGCAATATTATACATCGTACAATTATAATAATTGGTATATTTCGACGTGTGTCTCTTTTTACGTATCGTTTTGGTTTGTGTGGGTGGCAAACCATGGGGGTTCCCCGTACAATCTGGCTATCCGATACGCAACATATGCCCGCGTGGTTTCACTTGTGTGAACTAAGGCCTGCGCGACTAGCTTGGCCATGCAGTGATATAATTATGGGCATTATTCCCTATAAGCGGCAATAACACTACGGTTTGATGGACGAGTGAAGTTTCATGGGGCGGTTGTGTTCGCCACCAGTCAACCAGCTATGATACCCCTTTCCGGTTCGTAAGAGATTCCCTATACAATTTCCTACTTCTCGCCGGAAAGCTCGAAGACGAAAATCGCGGACCATGGATTCCTATAGCCATTCAATTCACAAAATTCATAAAACTGAACCAGAGGAATGACATGACGATGGAATTATCGAGATCGTCGATTTTCATATCGTGTTTTAACTCAGAACACAATTGAAGTAGGTAGTTTAGTATTCAATTTGGCGATCAGTATAGTTCCATCCTCAGTTTTTGAATCATTAACCAGTGAATGGTGAATCCGAAAATGTTAAGAACTGTAAAAGAGGTTCGCTGAATCATGACCGAATGTCAAATCTGACTGCGAGCTAACTGCATTTCTAAAAGCTCGTGTAAATTAGGGAAAAATAGATAAATATAACTTGACAAGCACTTTGCACTTACCTTCTTAAAAATCCCCGCTATTGGCAGCCACGCCTCGTCACTGAGTGAAGAATTTGGTCAGATTTTTTGTCGACAAAATTTGACGACGGTCCAACGACAATAGAGTTATATTCGTGAAATGAAAGATAACCCGGGTGTGAAAATGTTTGATAAAAATATTTTTCAAACTGTTTCTTGAAGAGTGAAATGAGTATTTATTTAAGGATCAATAATCGGGGAGATTCGACCGATTGACCGATCCTCGTGGTGTCTTGGTGATCTATGATTTCTGATTTCTGGTTACATAGCTCATGCCCCTGTGATCCATCGTGATCCTGGCTAAGGGTGAACCTTGGCGCCGCCCTTACCGACGCTGAAGCATTTGTCGTTGGCCAAGAGGCGGAGCTTTCGACCGCAACCCTCCAAGAAGCTTGCAATTGGAGGGTTGCCAACCCCGTAAGCGAAAGCATCAAACCACAGAAAAGCACCGAAGGCTCATCCCCTCGACTCAGTCGACTACTGCCCATGCACCTTCTCTGTCCCTGTATCCGTTTCCATCTCTCAATACGCCGCCACTTTGACTCGAGCTTGCCAAGTTAAGTGTCTGCCAAAATCTTACCCCGAATCGTCGACCCCCAATAATCTTGAGGGGGAATTTTTGGAGGACTGGTATATCTTCAAAGAATTTTTCAACGACTCTGTACAGTGTCACAGAAATTTACTAGACTTTTCGAAGACTCTATTCAACCACTGCTTTGAGCTTGGGGTTCTTGGTCTCTGCTTGTTGAAAAAACAAACCTCCGTACGACGAAGAGACAATTTCTTGAAATGTTCATGCTTTTTGTTTTCGTAGAAGATTGAAAAATATTTAAGCTGTAAGGTCTGTCCATTCGAAGATTTGGTGGAAAAAAAAAAAACAAATCATTGGTAGAGTGAATGTTAATGCAGTATCGAAGAGTTTTGGATTCATCTGACAGAGACTCGTTTTCTGAATTAGAGTCTACAAAATGTAGAATCCGAACAGGGATCGATTTGAGGTCTCACAGCAACTGTTTTTGCAAACCTTGACTGAGCCTAACTATGAGAGACGATGGCTCAAAAATTATAACTTTTACTTGTTTATACTTCAACAGGCTTGTGAACTAATGTGATGGAACTTAGGTGTCGAAAGATTCCATTCTTTCCAGCTATACAACAATTCAAAAGTATCTAGTCGGCACACTGAAATTCAACTTGTTATCTTCGTTTGTAATATCTGAGTGTAAGTATACCTTCCAACATTTCAGAGTTCCCATAACATTTCTTGAAGACCCATCATATGGCTATAATATCTCCTATATCAGACTATGCACTAGTCGAGTCTGATATATCAGTATGAATACTGCAGACTACTCTATTTCATTGCTAATTTCGTGTCGAAATCAAGCATAATTGAGTCTGCAAAACTTTTTGCTTGTGTAAAAGATCCATGCGGTGAAAGCAAGCCATTTGAATCGCTTCCTATCGCATATAATTTTAATAAAACGACTTATTTGTCACGTAGGTAGCTAGGAATCGCCATTGCTGCTGGTACAGCTCAATAAATATGCACAAGATCAGGTAGACAAAACAATTCATTATGATACAAGAATTATCGAAGTAGTCACGCCTTTGATGTTTCGAACGTGGCTTGTCCGATCAGTAGTAGCTTACACCTTACTCTACTGACTATAGATGGGCGATGTTTGATAAAAGCGTCGATCTTAAAATAATCAATGTTTTTATTGCGAATAAATGAAAGCCGTAACCACTGATTAATAAAACATATTCCATCCATATTTTATTATAAAATTAGAAAAATTCAATGCTACAAGACACAGTTTACACAGTTCCTGTTCTCAGTTTACTTTTGTTTGATATACCGTAACTTTATGGAGTTATTTGCGCTGCAGAAAGTGACGCAATACTCTAGTTATTGTGAGTTATTTGTTCTATGGACAATTTGAAGCTTCTCTCGTGGAAAAGGATGAAAAATCACAGCAATATTCCTACTCACATGCGTTTTTACAGGTTATTGCTAAAAAATATCGATGTAGACCAAATAATCGGATCAGAAACATCGATTAAAAACATCGATTCTGCAATAATCGATGTTATATCGCCCGTGCCCACTCTACTCGCCGGACGGCTTGCCCGACCCAACACCCGATTTTTCTACTCGTCCGGTGCACGGGTACATCATAACCCTAGAAATTCTAGTTCCATTCTACAAGTTCTCATTGAGGCTTGGGAGTGCGAACTAGAATTTGAGGGTAGGATTGTGCACGTAATGAAATTCTGATTTGTACCTGCAAGTGAAAGTTATGTCCATTTTGAGAAAGTTTGAGCGCGGATTAGACTTCCGAGATTCTAATCTGGACCTCGAGATCCCAGAATTCTAGTCAGAATAAATTCTAAGTCTAGAATAAAATTGATCATTGAGTCGATTTTTCGCAAAATTTTGGGATTGCAAGTAGTAATCAGTACCTCAAGTACAGGCGCGGCTGATTTTAATTTACACCGTTGATTCCTTACGGAGGGTAATTTTACTGAAACAGAATTATATTTCTGTCGGCAAAACTGAAGAACAAAGGGATTTTAGAGGATGCAACTAGAATTTTTATTCCGACTGGGAAAAGGCTCGAGACGATCCTCTGACAAAGTATCCAAGACCGTAGTGCTGAGTTATCGAGCTTCAAACTCAAATGCTCTGATTTTTTTACCCGATAGTATAGAATTATTTATGCAAACATTCAAAGATATCGCGATGAAGAATACCGGATCTTTGGCATTTTGAAAGAAGCAGCGAGAATGCACCGCCACGTAAAAATCCAGTGTTTAACGCAACTAGATCATAATGGGTTCTCCTACCATCGCTACGGTCACGTAAATCGTATCGCATTTCACGGGGTTTGGTGGAAGTGACGTAGATTCGTAAAGAGTGAGAAAGCATCTGGTAGCTTCACACGGTTGGTTAAGCCCGGCGTAATCCAGCTGTGTGAAAGTCCTGGTATATAGATATATATTATATATACTACACATATGAATATGCTATATGTATACAATTGTGTACACACATTCATGTATTTTAATAGTATAATGATCGCCACGGCGGTAATGCCCCTTGAATTTTTCATTACTTATATTTAACGGAAATCAATGACGACGGTCGACGATCCTTACGGTTTTGTATAGCTTGCTTCATTTCAATACCGTCGTGTACAAATTGACGAGACATAACGCTCGCTAGCCTATACTTTTGTCTTTCGCTTCAACTTATAGAGGAATGATATTATATATTCTCGCCTATACATTCTAATTCTTCTTATTATATTTAGAAATAGTTGAACGCGAAATTCCCTCGAATGCCTCTCTCGGGTCATAGCCGAGGTGTGAAGTGGAAGTGGAAGTATTGGCTAATGGCACGGGGCCGCTATTTTGTTAAACAGGGAAACCTTTTATCCCCGTCTCAAGGGCTGCGAGTTATCACACCAGGGACGGGCCAGGCTAGACATTCGAGATCACGAAAAGAACCAATGACATTCAGCGAAACAATATGGTATTGCAACTACAGATATTGAAACATTGTTTTTGCAAATGGAATTAGACGTTATAGGGGGTGTAAGAGATTTTAATCAAATCTACCAAATCGGTGAAATGTCTACGGTCCTTGATTTAGGGAAGCTCATGATCGTTCAGTCGGTGCATGAAAAGAAAACGTGAACGAATCAATATTTTATACGGTGTTTACGAGTGGCGTTAGATTTTGACTTCTTAAACCGCCCTTTTTTATAGATTCCTTCTCGGTTTTGTCTGAGGATTCTCCAATTTGGCGGCCCTGGATTCTATGGTATATATCTTGTCACATAGAACGACTATAGAAGTGTGAACCGCCAACCGCCGTGACAAGATACCAACTGCGGATTCTCACACTTTCTTCACCCCCGCCCTCAGCTATCTTCCGCCCTCTCGCGTCGTCAGCCTTTTTTTTTCACACATCTTCGCATCTTATTTTCTTCCGACTTCACCGCTCTCTTCTCACCTCGCCGCTCAACTCGATAGACGAAGCTTTTTATATATTCTGACTATATTTCGAAGAGCCAGACCCCAGTAGAAATTTCTACTCCTACGAATTGCTAAGAAGTTTTAAAAATTGTCGAATATTTTATAGTTTTTCAGAAAAAATTGTAGACTTTTCTAGTTTTTTCCGGAACATTCGTTGCCTTCTGTCAATCGAATTAGAAAAAACTACAATTTCTTATGAAAAACTACGAAAGGTTCGAATTTACTTAATAATTCTTGGAAATTTGTAGAATTTATAATACAGGGTGTTCATTACAAAACTTTCCACCCTAATATCTCGAGAAGCAGAAAAGATTTTCGAACGCGGTTTGCGGAAGGTTTAAAGGTATCGAAGGGCAACCATATCTCCGTATTCGGTAATAGGGGGCGATTCACCCTCTCACCCCCAGCTACCTCAACTTTGAAATTTTAAATAGCACCCCACCCCTTGTGACACATCAAATTAAAGCCCTCAAAAAATGATATCTTTTGGCGCAAAGTTGATCAAAATCGGTCGATTCTTTTTTGAGCAATCACTCAATAAGTAATTCCATAATGTGAAAAATCAAAAGATAGTTCTTGAAGAAAAAAATACGATTTCAAACTTGACTGAATTTCGGAACTGATATAATCGGTATGTGCAGAACAATAAAAATAACTGAATGTCGAGCGATTCGTCGAAAAGCATTCCAAAAGTCAAAGATGAATTGAAAAAGTAGGCCTTAGCTGGGACAAAACATTACTAAAGTGTCGTAATCTGTTGAGATGCCAGGGTGTTTTTCTTTTGTATTATCTTTATTGCGTACAACTTTTTGATTTGGTCAATAAACGAGACCGAATTTGATTTTTTTTATCGCCGGAACATGCTTTTCTCTGCAAGTACTATGTTTAAATTTTTCACATTCTCAAAATACTTATTGAGTGATTACTCAGAAATGAATTGACCGATTTTTATTTACTTTGCGCCAAAAGATAGCATTTTTTAAGGGATGCAATTTAATGTATGACAAGGGGTGGGGTTCTATTTGAAATTTCAAAGTTGGGGTAGCTGGAGCGAGGAGGTGGATTGCCCCCTATCACCGAATACGGAGATATAGTTCCCCCTCGATACCATTTATCCTCCCGCAAACCGCATTTGAAAATCTTTTCTGGTTCTCGAGATATTAAGGTGGAAAGTTTTGAAATGAACACCCTGCATACATATTTATACCTCCAACGCCCCTTCATATGTATGTACATAAAAACTCTTGAAAGTATAGAACTGTTCTGTATTTCTGAAACCGGGAGTAAATTCCAGGGCGAACGCTTTTTATTTAGATTATTTTTCTCCAACAAGAAGTATTCGCAAAAAGTAAACACAGGTACCATATTTATGGATCCGTAAGATCCGAGTTGGTTCAATGTCTTTTATGTTGAATCCGCATTTCAAGAATTAAAGAATTCTCGAACTACATGTTTCCTGTAGAGACTCGAGGCTTGCTGCAAAAGTTTGATAACTAGTAAAGCAGCGTGATTAACGGGACCTGAAACACACTTTCTACTCACAGAAGAATTCTAGAAGAAAAATGAAGAGAGGAAAAAAAATCAAAATAAGTGATTCCGGCCGGGATCGAACCGGCGACCTTCTGCGTGTAAAGCAGACGTGATAACCACTACACCACGGAACCCCGCTTGAAAGTTTTGTTTCATTTGGCCAGATTTCATGTGAATTTTGCCAATTATTCACGTAATGCTTTCAGAATTCTGACTAGAGATTGTCCATATATTACGTAAACCGTAACGGGTGAAATGGGAGACGAGGACATTTGTACTCTTTATTACTTGGAAGAAGGGGAGGTATCCAAAGCGGTCTAACGTCAATATATTTTTTGCATATTTTCATTGAAGCTATCATTTTTAAACTAAAAGATCTTCGAGTCGGAGAGGGAGGATTAAAAGGAGGCGAGAATCGTCTTACGTTATACGTAAAAATCCACTCATAAATGAAAATATCTTTCTATAGTTCGATCGGTATAGGTGGGAAATGTATACAGGGTGAGTTGCTTACGTCCGTTTGCTAAGAGTCGTGTTGCGGTGGCCGAGCGTCAAACTCGGCGTTTGTTTTAGAGGTTACAGTGTCCTTGCTTAGCTGTCTAGTAGCAAACAATTGCCGATTTCGACGTTCGGCTACCTCGACACGACTCTGAGCAGACGGACGTTAGGAATTCACCCTGTATATGTAGTTTAACAAGAATTACGTATGCGAATAACGTTCTTTATTTATTGGTTATACAAACATTAATAGCTACTTAAATAATGAGTAGAAAAAAATAATATCTTTATTTTAACACAAAATATACAATGTTTACAATATTGCGATTAAATTACAATCAATCAATATCTCGTTCCGTCAGATCTCTAATGACAATAATAAATCGTTGATAAAATTGGTGAATAGAATTTTTTCTTCTTGCAATACCTATACAATACAGTAAACTATTTTATTGACTTTGGAAAAATTCGAATAAGCGTATATTATAATATTGATAATTTCTAAAAAAAAAAAAAAAAAAAACATTTCACTTTCAACTGACCACTTTACGATTGATATAGCTCATTATAGTTGACTAACTTGACACTAGAGTTTACGCAAGAAGGCCCGTAGACAATCGGGACATTTGATTCATCGTCTTTACTTATTCAGTAATATCTCTCTAATCTCTATCCTTACGGGCTACTGATGATTACTTAGTGATATATCAAATATATCATAGTTGCATTTTGTGCACATTGATGCAATACATGGGCGGTACGCATATAATTTTCGTTATTTATACGAAACTACGGTTTGCGTCGTGGCTTGAATAAGTAGATTACAACGATATCGTATCACATGACGTCTAGGCGTAGATTAACAGCAGTTGAACGAGATTTATGCACCTTGGAAATATTTTTTTTCGAATCACTGACACGCTTTGAAGGAGTATCGGACTGATTCGGTTCTTTCACAGTTGATTAATTTGTATTTTCGCACACAACTCGAAATTGTTTCCGATCTTATGGGCCTTGCCTTACAGACATCGGGTCTACTGAAGAGAAAGTGTTTGATGCCGGGCACAGGTCGCATCATTCATCAAAACCTTTTGAAATTCGGAGGAAATATTGTAAAATGATGTAATTCCGGGACAAACCATTAGTATATCGTGATAAAATCAGTCATCTATTTATTGTGAGCAAGTAACACAACTTTCGCCTCAAGGCATACAAAAAAATGGATTTGGATCAAAAATTTTTGTACCCAAAGATTAAAATCGTCGAATATTATTGGTTTACCTCGAAATTAGTTCAATGTAAAATATTCCTTCAAAATTTGAAGAAGTTCCGATGAATGATGCGACCTGTACCCTACGACAACCACTTTTTCTTACGTGCAATCAACCTATGCAAGGTCGAGTCCATAAAATCTCAAATAATTCTGAATCGTGTCTCGAAATACGAGTAATCAGCTGTGAAAAAACTAAGTCGATAGAATACTTCTTCACAGCGTAGCAGTGATTTGAAAAAAATTATTTCCAAGGTGTATACACTCCCTCAATACATACACCTATATGTATACTAGGGTGCTTTTTTTTGGGACTATTTTTTTTTTCGTTCCCGGCCTGAAATTTTGTTGGCAATGCTAAAAAAGAAATTCCCTCAAAATATAAGCCCTTAATATTAACATTAAGTACTCTCCCAGAACGTGAAATGATTTCTCATTTAAATTACATGGAAATTAAAATTATTTTTTTTCAAAATTCCATAACTCGGTGCCATTTTATGCTATTACATCGCGGAAAGTTGCAAATTACTCAACATTGAGCGCTCTACGAAAGTGCCCATTGCGACTCAACTGTAACTCACACCGGTGAGGCAATACAGGTCACTAAAAATACAAGAAATTTCTACAAAATTTGACTTTAGTGTGAGTTACAGTTAAGTCGCAATGGGCACTTTTGTAGAGCACTTAATGCTGAGTAATTTGCATCTTTCTGCGATATAATAGCATAAAATGCCACCGAGTTATAGAATTTTGAAAAAAAATAATCCTAATTTAAATGAGAAATCTTTTCACGTCCTGGGAGAGTATTTAATATTAATATTAAGGGCTTATATTTTGAGGGAACTTCTTTTTCAGCATTTCCAACAAAATTTCAGGCCGGGAGCGAAAAAAAAAAAATAGTCCCCCAAAAAAAAAGCACCCTAATGTATACATATGTATCTACGGTATTGTACAATGCCCCTTGGTACATACATATTCTTATGAGACGATTGTATCATTCTTTCCAATTCACGATTTCGATTACCATTTTCTCCCCAGCCAATCTTCGTCTAGTTTACGTTTGTTTTTGCGATTTTTTTTCCTGCGTCATCTATCCGTTCGTGCAGGCAGCTTAGATCGAACAAGGTCCCAGCTAATCAGAGATGCATCGGGTTTTGTACACAGGTCCATAGTGACCTGCGCGTTTTTGGCACTACGAATTACCCCCAAGCACGTACCAGCTGCCATATTGTAAATCGGTGTACGATTCTAGAAGTACAAAGTTTATCGGTATTATTACTCTGCGATATATTATACATACACAGGGGTCGATATCGAATTCCAGGCTCGTTTTCAAAAACCATTTGACACCATTGACCATTCTTGTTATAGTGGATAGAGAAAACGGTAAAATTGTAATAATAATAGTCTTTTGCACTTCAGTCTGTGTTACATCAAGTTTCGATAATAGTCGAATTAGTTGCAATATTTATACATAAAATGTAAAGCCATGGAGTTAATTGAATTCGAGTAAATCAATCAAACTTGAGATAATCTAAATATATTCACGAAGTCCTCGAAAAATCTCTCTGTGAACTTACAGTTCCTTTGTGTCTCCACTCTTGGTTTCCTCCCATTTCATGACATTTCCCGATCCTCGGTCTCTTCTCGCTACCTTCCAGACACAGCATTTGACCAAGTACTAATTCGTTCTTGTCAGTTTGGTACCACATCTGTGAAAATGATAAGCATTCATGTCTACGTCTGCTTTTTACCCCAAGTACCATACCATAGACGCAAGTTTTTTTCGAGTACTATCACATAGCATGGGTATAAAATCTACCTGTGATTTAATCCTCAGACAAGGTGTAAGTATCAACTTAGATCCCCTCGTCTTTATATCTTTCTCACTCTGAACGCATAGAGCAGAGTCTGTTAATCTTATTTGATACTGATCGGTGTAATTCCTCTTCCTCGAATGCCACGGTTGCATTTGCACCTGATCAACCTTGGCCCATTTATCCTTCAAGTGCCTCTCTGTATCATCTGGCAAAGTCAACTCTGGATAAACCGTTTCCAAGTACCAAGAAAAGTCTCGACACTTCAATCTCTGCCGCAACGCAATCCGCTCTGATACGTCACCGTAATCAATGTTTTTCACATCCCGCAAGAAGTAATCCTTATACTTGTCCAGCCATACGTGAGCAACACGCAAGGAATTCTTCAGCATTGTATCGTGCTGATCATCCCCGCCGTAAGGCCGACGTCTTCGAAACACATGGCCTACTCGAGAGCATGGAATCAGCTCTATTGTACCTCCGCACATCCATATCTATAAATGAAACGAGAAATAATGATGCAGAGTGAAACTAGGACACGAGGATGACATTTGTATAACTTTGCATGGTCTTGTTCAAAACATAGTTTCGATTTTCTTGAATCTTTTGATACCGTACAATTTTCTATCCGGAATACTAATGGAGGCATTAATGTCGAAGGAACGGAATTCAAGGTAATGGAAAACATGATCTGAAGAGAGCACTGATTGATTTAAATCAATAACGCGAATCAAGTTGCTTCAAGCCATGCCAATCCTGAATGTTGACACAATATTCCAGTTGTGATCTCACCCTGAATGATATTTCTAAATTTTCACCCCCCCAAATGTCCATTCCTGGGTCATACTCTCCTAGGTGTGTAAAGTATTCTCTATCTATAGCGAATAGTCCACCAGCCATAGTCGGCGATCTGTGAAAATGAAAGTCAGATGAAATGATTTCCTGTTTCTATCAAGGGAATGTTTTTAAGCTTGAAATCAGCCACATGGTGACTTCGGTCTGAAGATTGACCAACAAGAAGTTAGCCAAAAATTAAAACACCCATACTTTATCGGTTTGATGAAGTCCTCGTCGTGAATCAAGGTTCCAACTGGTAAATTATCCCACTTAAAGTGTAACCCCCAGTTGAACCCGCCTCTAACCAAGGGGCTTCCGGTGTATTGAAATGTATCAGCATTTATAATATCTATAACAGGCATAGGAACTATTGTCTTAGATTCCGCAATTCTGGAGACCAGAGGCTCGGCCCACATTTTATTAACTTCGATATGACTGTCTAAGAAGATTAAGACTTGTCCGGTTGCCTTCCTGGCCCCGAACATCCTGGCTCTGATCAATCCTTCTCTTTTCTCAGTTTTGTACAGTTTCACTTTTTTCCCAAAATTATCCTTGACATAGGCATCTATTTTCAAGTGTAAAGCATCATCGTCGCTCCAATCGTTTATCAGAATAATTTCGTGCAGTAATTTATCAGGAGTTTGATCAATCACCGAATGTACAGATCTAAGGAGGGTCGTATAATGCTCGTTGTAGAAACATATCACCACGCTAATATTGGGCATTTGTTTGGTGTAAGTCTGAGACTGGCATAGCTTGTTACGAGTATCAGGTATTTCTCTGTGTAAACTAAGCTGATCAGACACCAGCACATTAAAAGCGTAATTCTTGTATCCTTCATCCCGTTTTTGTTGCTCTTCGAAATTCTTCACCATCCCAAGTTCGTCGAGTCCTTAAATTTGTGCAAAATTATCAGTAAAAATTATCCAAAGCAATGAACAGTGGAAGATCGACTTTATACCTTGTCCTATGGTAACACTTCCTTTGACTGGGACTGGCTGCAATTGTTGCAATAATTTATTGCTGTTTTTAAAATCCTGATGGTTCTTGTTTCCCTTGTAGTTGTAGGTATCTTTACCATTCGTTTCCAAATTGTTAATTCTCTCCTGGACATTGTCGGCTAGCAGAGCGACGTGTTGGTGATTTGACCGTTGATCAAATACAGATTCTTTCAGAGGCTTCGACAAATCTGATACATACATCGTAGGGTTAGCTGTGTTTGTGTTTTGGGACAGTCTTGAATATAGATATAAACTAAAGGCCCACGTGACTGAGGCTATCACTATTCCGGATATGAATGAAGCATATCTTGTCGAAATCATCTGTAAAAAACAACCAGAGAGGTGGTTCACTTTAAGCAATATTTCTATTGGTGCGAGAACATCTGATACAACGATAAAACAATTCAGAATTCTCGAGTACTAGATAAGTGTTGTAACAGATGAAAAATGTGTGTTGGTGAACTTGCATGCTTTTCTAAATGTCAAATTTCTTTTTCAATAATTGAGGATGTTCAACTTTGAAGAGATGTTTATTTGCAAAGAGCAATTACGTGCTCTACCTACCTCGGACGGGATATATGATATTTGTTTGTATCGTAAGTATTATGGATTTATTGTTTATTTTAAAGCTTGAATCTCAAACACGAACATATCGACACGCCCGCCATGTTTTTGCTACAAACAGCTGTTCGTTCCACGACGTTCGATAGTTCGACTGCTGTGACGGTAATGTAGAAATCCTATCGCTGCGACCTCATGCCTTTACATATGATTACCAGACATTCACTGTATCAGAAGATTTCTCTTTATAAATTGTATGAGCCTTGAACTTATGGAAGAGCCGACCAGCATCTTCATCTCTGCCGCTTGTGCAGTTGAAAAATACTCACGAAATTATCATACCGCAACTATGTTGCAATACCAAACAATGTAGTCGGACTCCGTACAAATTTATTTAAATACAATACAATAGAAATTATACGTACTTCAAAAAATATTCTGTTTAATGTAATATTTAACGGTAGTTGGCGAATCCGTGTGCATACCTATATCATTACATCTTACGTGCACGCACATGTGTACACATAACATTTAGTATAACATTAATCGCGTTCTTCACTACTGGCACGTAAATTTCCATAGCATTATTGAAAAACGCCATATGCCCCTGTGGCCTAATGGATAAGGCATCGGTCTCCTAAACCGGGGATTGTGGGTTCGAGTCCCACCAGGGGTACGCCTAATTTAATTTTTCATTTTCCGTACGAGTTAAAAATTATTGGCATTTTTTGAGCAAATGCGCATTGTTTATGCAGATAAATGAACGACGAGTGAAATAAATAAAGACCACGTTTTCAGGGACAATTTTTATTGATTATTTTTCAATATCTGCCGCATAATGAGTTATAAACCTGGCTGACGGATCTGTGACTCCTTGGACCCATCGTGGCATCCAAAAGTATGGAACAAATTTTTCCGCTTGTCCCTTGAAGTGGGTCTCAAATACTCTCCTATATAACACAATAGATAATTCATCAGTATGTTGTACTGGGATGAAACACACATGGTTGGATTGAATGAAATGCTAACCTGTAGTAAAGAGCCTCTTTTGTTTTCGGAGTACAATGTGGATACAAAGTAGCCGCTTTTTCCAGTTCAATGTCGTCCACACGTTCTTCTACAATATCCTGAATGACTTGGAACAAAGACTTCTTTATGGAAGCCACACCGTCGCTAAAGGCCTCTTTATGCCGCCACAGAATATTCTGCGGCAACAAGTTCATCTCGTCAAAGGCAGCCCGCAAAAGATATTTTTCTACCCCATCTAAGCGAGTAAAGTAAATAATGAGTCGATAAATATATTCTCGAATAGCCGACAAATGACAAAATATGTAAACTATGTGACGCGTTTATATTGCATTACCTCGCGGCTGCCTCAACGAAGCATCCAAGGAAAGATAATAATTCGTGAACTGCAAGTCTAAGAATGGCGCTCGGAGTTCTAAACTGTGACCGCTGATCGTTCGGTCCGCTCTCAGTCCATCGAATAAATAAATGTCCTTCAAAAGCCTTAAAGACTCGTCATGAGCATCTTTAGCGTTTGGTGCATCTCTGAAGTAAATATAACCCTGTGCAACTTCGTCGGCTCCCTCGCCACTGAAGATAACCGTAGTATCGGTGTTCTGCTTTATGTACCTTGATATCAGATACATTCTAAAAATAAACGTATAACTGTCAGTAACAATTTTCCATTTGTTTTTTTCTTCTCTTTTCATGTGTGACGTATGTATATAAGGTTGTAAATATTTGGGATTGAGAAAAGATATAGTAATCTATACAGATTAACGACGCATGGACGAGAGACGATCGTATAAGGTATGATAGTTGAAATATTAGAAGAATTGTCTCTTACCCCACGGAGGCTCGTACTGTCGTGATATCGTAAGTCTCTAACTGATAAATCACAACGTCCAATACTTCGGCTACGTCCTCTGGCGTAAAACTCACTTCGTGATGTTCAGTTCCGATATGTTTTGCCACCTGTCAACGACACAATTTATTTAAGTCTCTTGACTACGCTTGATAATATACCATAGAATTTATTAAAGACGATAATTAAGTATAGTATACGTAGGTATATTTATCTTCGTAGTTACCTGCCGAGCTGCAATAATGTCTGGACTCTCTCCCATCCCAATTGCAAAACTCGGTATTTTGTAAGGAATATTCTTCTCCTTTGCCAACTTGACCAGCAAAGCGGCTACTAAACTCGAGTCAAGACCACCGGACAATAAACAACCGATTTGTCTATCAGCCATTAGACGTTTCTCGATTGCAGCCGTCATTAGGTCTCTTATATTCTTGTAAACGTTCGTACAGCTCAATTCTGTAAGAAATTTTGTGTAACAAAGTTGAAAAATTGTATACTCAATAATCACAAGTAGATACAGAGAAGTAAATTTTACCGAAAAAATATAAATCAACTTACCTTCCCAAGGCACGAACGTTTTAAAACTTGGCTTATCACCGGGTTTGTGATAATTAACTGTATTTGCTAATTTAACAGTTCCATCCTCTGCAATGTCATACTGTTCGTAATGGCCGGGAGGAAATGGTTCCATTTTCCACGCAGTTGTGTCCATCATTGTGGTCAAATTCATAAGGCCCTGGAAGAATGAGTTAAATGTAATTGCCTAATTGGTCAACCGGTTATAGACTTGGTGCCATACATACTTTACTCTCAGAGCATAGAGCCAGCATCCCGGTATCGCTATGCAATTTGAATAGCGGTCTGACGCCGTATGGATCTCTTGCGACTAATAACTTTCTTTCTTTTGTATCTAGTAAGCAGATAGCAAATACACCATCGAGGGAACGAACGGCTGCGTCTGCTCCGTGCTTTTCATAGGTGTGTAAAATTGATTCTACATCGCAGGACGTCTCGTAGTCGTATTCATGTTGTACCTGCAACTGTAATTAGGGAAAGAAAACAATAGCTTGTTGTAATTAATGCCACTATATCTAATTCATTTTTGTCTAATACAATAAATTATTTGGAGCATAATCATTGGCTGTTTGTTGTTATATTTCAGTGAATTTGTCGCTCACCTCTTTACAGTTGTAAATTTCGCCATTGCATAGTAAGAACAGATGAGGGTACTTGTGAATACGCATTGGCTGCATACCGTGGATACCATCAACGATCGCAAGCCGGTAGAATCCGAGTAGGCCATTCTGAAATGTATTGACATCTGTATCATTGTCGTTTTTGGAAATGGTTATTCGTCGTCAATGCGCACAACGATTACCTTGATTTTGCTGTTGAATTCGACCCTCAAGGCATCTGGCCCTCGGTGACTTATTTTGCTAAAGTTATTTCCCAGATGATGAATGACGTGTTTGTCAAGGCCAAATAGCGCCCAGATTCCACACATTTTGTTCGGTAATCAAGCGTAGAACTCACCGTAAAATCGAATCTCTGCGAAAATTTTATAAAAAAGACAAAAATGTTGTATACTAGGATGTGTCGAGAATTATACCTAGATGTTCTTAATTTTTTCGCTGCTAACACTTCGGATGATGGATTTTGATGTCAAATAGCTCCTCTACAAAAAAGAGGCCTGTAGCTTAATTTCAAGTACTAGCTTAAACAGGATTTCTTTTATTTGCATTATTGTAATTTTCAATGCGAAAAAAGTTTCGAAAATTCGGATTTTAATGGCGAAAATTTTAATCATAGCGGAATGTAGTCAGGATTTTTTTGGACTACCAGCAAAATGTCAAATATTTTTCAATTTAAAATCAACGGCATCCATGGAAATTTTTCCCTCCAAATTTCGGAATTGAACAGGGATGATTACCCTCCCCTAGAAAAAAGCGATAAATAATTTGATGTGCGTGTTCAATGTATCGCGGTACGTTCTAAGAAATAAAATTGAGTAGAATAGTCGATTTGCCATGAAATGCCCCATATCTACATTTAGAACTGATCAATACGGTCTCTTATGAATTCGTTGTAATTAAATGAAAGAAATTCATGTATTATTCCACTCACGTATAACGATGTTTATTAGTCGAAAGAATTTCCGCGTGCTTCGCAAAATCGCCATGCGACAATAGCGTGCTACTGTGAAAGCGTAGATGCTGACGCGCCGTATTACGAGCGCAGCTTCCTTGGGTACTGACTGACGCCGGCTGATTAATCCAGAGTATATATCCCATACACACACCAGCCCATTCTTTTACACCACACCACGCACGACGTCTGATGAAACTTTTCAGACACGTTGCACAGGAACCACTATATGCACAGCCCGGGAGATTTGAACATCGATACTCTGCATTAGTAGCTGTAGACCAGAAAAGAAGGATATTCGTTGAAAATCACAGAAAAGATCGGGAGAGCAATTACAGACTGTGGAAATCCCACGTCATATGTAATTATCTTTCAACACCTGTATACCTTCGGCTATTTTCCAATATATGTTCCAAAATATTTTCAGAAAAGCCACACATATCGTCCGCATTGAACTTTCTCAACGAGCAATGTGAGAGAACATAAAAATTGTGCAATACAACGTATAGATCGAGTTGCCGGGTGCGCCTTTTTTGTTTGAAATAATACGAGCGGCTATTTTATGATTTGGACCGATAAAAGTTGTATCAGCGATATAATAATGCTAGCGAATTCGAGGGCAAGTGTCAGACTGATAATGACGGAATCAATAACTATCGAACTTATTTTAAGATTGCAAATAGTCAGAAATTGAAAATCGTCGACGAGCTGCTCGTGATTGTGCTGCAGACAACGTTATCACTCTTCTTGTTTCCTAGCATACCCTGATAGGCCCACCTATGCCGTATGGCGTATACTGGACAAGGGCGATACCATGTTGACTTTGACGATCCTTGTACATTGCTGTATTTGTTGAATAATGATTCGAAAAGTATTCGAATCATGCGAAAAACCTATTCACGGATTATTTTTTCGACAAATTTCAGATTCCGGGACATAATTATGTGTACTTTGTTGATTAAAAGAGCGCAGCTCACTGGCCAAGAGACTTCAAGCTTTGTTGCGAGTATTGTAACATACGCCAAACGTGTTTCATTGTGATCGGCATGAAGTTGGCCCCACAGTCGTCTGTCTTTTTTCTTCTCCATACAACCATAACGGAAAGAAGGAGACAAATGAATGTGGGGCCGACTTCATACTGGTCAGAATCAAACACGCCAAGCGAACAATGATTTCGATCGGAATTTACGGACTACACTTGACAATATAAAGTTACATGCTTATCATCTCTTTCCATTTCGTTTGAATCGGATAAAAATACATTCGGTAGACTTAGTGCATTTCGGTAGAAATCACTACTAGTAATTGGCCATTGGATGAAGCTTTCCGACTTCGCCATCAACAGAATTGATCACAATACATAAAAATGCAAACAAGCAATCACCCGATGCATTTCTCGTGCGAAAGAATAAAATTGGGTTAATTTTAAAATTTTATTTGCTATAGTGTAACATGTATATTGTATAACAGTGCGACATTTGATAGTCGTGTTATTTTATATTCTGATATTTATACTCAGGAGTGGTGATAACTATACGATTACATCTCTATTCTATAAATATGGTTCGATATATTGTTACAATTAATGTATTCCTGATTTGTTTATCGGATTTTTTATTGCGACGACTACATATACTTACATATTGTCTTTCAGAGAAAAACTATACACGCGTAAATAATCTAACAATATTGCCACGCATGAAAAAAATACGAGAATACAGTAATTCAAAGGGACCGACGAGCTTCTCACGAATATAAGTCCGTAGTTAGTCCGTTAGTCGGATCCTTGAAACTCGAGTTATGAATTTCTGAACTCCTTAACATTGTCCTTACCTTCTAACGTTTGTAAAATAATTTTCTTTCGCTCCGCAATCAAACGCACGAGAAGATAGTATGTCCCATGCGCTATGCTGGGAGTTATTGACTAACTATAAAAGCACTATACCTATTGGTATGGCGGTTGTACTATGCACCCGGCCCCAGATACAAAACTAGCGTTCTATATTTCCTTGTACAAGCAGCCGAGGTGTATAGCGATGATTCAAGAATAATGTCGATGAATGAAAATAGTATAAAATCGCAATTATGTGCAAATTAATTCATGTGTATACATATAGGTATGAAAGAGACGTGCCACGGCGTAACGCGTGCCGCCATCAAACAGCTGTTGAAAATTTTATTGTAGCGTCCCCAGACACATAGACGAATGCGTACACGTGTACGTTGCATCGCTTGTGCAGACTGTATGTCGTATCGATTATTTCTTTAGTACAGAGTACGTAAGACGCGTACACACGTACCCGCTGCCGTCGAGCAAACACACGTAAACGAATATGAGGTATAGAGTAGTACAACAAAACGCCGTGGTGCATCAACGAGTCTTGCCGTTACGACGGCGGTAGCGCGGCGGTCTGGTCGGCGTTTATAACGCCTGCGTGTGGATAGTGGCGCCGCTGCAGGAACGGCAGCCCATCGAACCACGGGGTTCCGGCCACTCACAAACTAGAGAACACTGCTGCGGGGCTGTCCACTTGCCGTTGTGTTCGGTGTTGCCTCATTTTATTTCGAGTCAGTTTATTATTTTCAAAAACTTGATCCCGTCGACTGTTCAATCACTTAGGTATCCGTATCGCTGGGAGTTGTTAACGGAAACCCGGCCTCCGCAACCAACAACGCGTTCAGAACACACCGTGACAGTGAATAAAGTGATAAAATATTTCTCCCGATCGTCAACCGCGGGCTGTCTGTCGTTCACTTGGCTTGGCATTATTAGTCAGCTGCCTGTTCTAGTCGTATGGTTGGTTGGTTGGTCGGTCGGTCGGTCGGTCGGTCGGTCGGTCGGTCGCTCGGGAACGTCGGTAGTACACGAGGCAGCTTGTCGTCGTCTCGCGTGTAGACAGGCACTCGTTCGGCGCTCGCCGGAGCAGAAGCGAGGATGCGCCGCGCCGTAAGGTTCCCCGTAGTTCACGAGTGTGCAGGAAATGCAATTCTAGTCAAGTTCGTCAATTTGTCGGGATCCTAGCTCAGTAAGTGTTTATGAACAGTGGCCTAAAAAGAATAAAATAAATATAATAGTGAGAAGCCCTGGCGTGCGTGCTACGAGGTGTCGTGGCTCGTGAATAATAATTCGAAAATTCGATCGCCATCTTATTGTCAAAGAAGATAGAAAAATAATATTATATAAATATACATATTTTAATGAAATCACGGAAAGTGCCAAGTGTCTGGTGGTTTATTTTAGTCTAATTTTAGTTTAGTTTAGTTCTTCGTTTCAGTTTTGTTTTGTTTTCATTGTCCTTCTACAGTTGAGTAGTCGTCGTAGTAATATACGAACATTACAGAATACATCGTTGTATGAATAATATACGAACGATATCGTTCGAATTTAAGAGTCGTGTGAACATACATACGTGGATGATAAAACGTATGTGGGCGATTGCGATACGCGTTTCGTATACGAATTGTATTACGCGGCGTTATACTTAAAAGGTGAAAACAAATAGTATTTCTAATCATTAAATCAAGCAGCATCGTTATTATTACTTAATTGATTGTGAGATTGAACACGGTTCAAGGTACTTAAACATTTTCTAACGCTTTACACCTATATATAGCACGGCAATTAGATGCAGTAAAATTATATTCAGCACGCACATACATATATGAGGTCGACTGCAACAGCATATCGTGATTAATTAACTTAAATTATATATAAATTATAATCGAAACCAAACAAGAATGTCGAGAGTAAATCAAAAGTATAATAATTCTAATCCCCACTACCAGTAGCCCCATGCTCACACTAATATTCGGTTAAACGATTACGTATGTACTAAGAATCAACAATTTATACTATACGACGCGCGACATCGTCATAATAGCTATCAAGAATTTAAAACAGTTTGTATATTTATAAACGTCTATAGACTAATTTAAATAACATTGCACAAAACAATTCTGAAGGTTGATGTACGAGCTGTTGGTTTTATTAACGTAACCATTGAAACCTACTGTGTAAAAATAATAATCTATATATCTAAAAATCTAAAAATCCCTGTATACTCGGGATAAATCGCTCTGAGAATTACCTACAACGAAATAAAAATCTGTGAAAGAAAGGAGTTTTTGGATTTTCGAACCAAGGTAATCACCTCAATATTTATTATTATTATTATACATATACATCGATTTTATAGTATCGACTACGTATTTTACACTCGATATATACTCACTACTACACTCTTGTTTGACGGTCGAAAGTAAACTAGACTTTCCCCGATTGCCTTTGCCCCCGACAGTCGGTAAATTCTACCTCTCCAAGTCGGGGTGGAGGGCTATGGATGATGCGCGACGCGCGTACTTTTCATAGACTACGGAAGGGAACAGCACGAGGAAAAAGATTAATATCGTAGGTACCTATATGTATTTTCGAATTTCGATACTCCTGTTTTGCGTTACGCACCATCGTTGTTAATTTATCTTGATCGACTATCGTGAAAACTATTCACGCTCGTGGTAAACCGTAAACACGTACGCGAGTGAGTTTGGGGGCTGAGGAGAAACGTTGATTTTCGAGAATATACACCGCCTTGATATTGCATATATGTATACAACGTTGAACAGGTTGGGTGTGTTAAAAATCGTAAAGTATTTCAAGATATAAACCAGCAGGCTGGCTTTTGCTTTCTTGATGTATCGCTCGGTGAGATGAAAGCGAAAGAATTAAGTCGTTTGGTCCGATTTTTTCCTCCCCTATTCATTCCTAGTACCAATCTTCATTCATCTTGAAGCGTAATATAATTATTGCGCCAGCGCTATAGCTTTTTTTGCTCGAGGAACGCGCTGCGGTGGTGGTGATTATTCACCTCTTATCGTATAGTTTCTTTTCCGTTGGGAAATGTACGCGACGACTGACCGCCGCTGCCGCGCCTCCTTATTACCACACAACGCGTACGTTACACAATATGTGAAACCGTCCGAGAAGGTTTATCAGGCGTGCTTGACCTTGCGCTTGGTGATCGGTGACTTCGTACGTAGTACGTGAGGTAGGTCGCGCGCTATAGTGATCGTGGTTATTCGACATTAACATTATTCGTCGAATAATTCCATCTCTTTATGACAAAAATTACGTTTAAATTAGATTTCGTCTTCCCAAATAAAAAAATCAGTGAATCACAAGCTGAAATATTATAGTTTGTCAAATTTCCTTTAAATGCTATCAGAATATACGCCATATAATCTACCTCCAGTTACTGATAGCCATATCTACCAGAATATATCCCTGTTCTAGGCGTAGCATATTTTTCAACTAAATATACGTTTGATTATTGAGAATATGGGCTTAATTAATATTGATTCCTAGTATACCTATAGGTCATGTGATGCAGTTTGCTGCGAAAAAAAAAGGTAAAGAGAAGAAATAAGACCTAAGTATACGGTCTCCATTTTAATCATGATTAGGTCAGCATCACCCCGTGCTTTATTTTGATGTGGCCACGCATTCAACGTGCATGGTGTTTCTTCTGGCGTTAGTTTCAGGTCTTTTCATCGCTCAATGTACCCGCGACGCTATAAGGTACTATAATAGCCAACGTAATAGTTAAAGTACTATTGTTACATCGTTGTTTGCCCATTACCAATCGTCGTCAATCGCAATAGGGATACTGGGACAGCGACCGGAATTGCCTCGAGCCAATAATAGTCTAGGTGATGCAGCAGCAGCAGCAGCAACTCACGTTGGGAAATAATATTAGGGGAAAAAATAAAAAATAAAAAATAAAAAATAAAATAGACTACCAACTAAACGGGTCAAACGTGCGCTACAGGTGTCTCTTAATTCTACACCTGTCTGTGACGTATATATCTAAGAGCGCGCGCACGCACGGAAAGACAGAGAGAGAGAAAAAGAGCGGAATAGATATGTACGTAGGTATATGTATACACCAAATTCAAGTTGCTATATAGGCATGTCTATAATACATACAATCTATTTGTACAGTCCGCGTTCTAGAATTCGCAAGTAAATCGCAATATGAACACCTATATGTATGCGCGGATGAATTTTTCGGCCTGCTGCGCGGAACGTTTATGAGAAACTGATAATAGATGTATCTCCGTTAAATTGAACAAAATAAATGAGTATTTTTTTCTCGTTTTGTAAATCTTTACATTTTTTTTTGTTGATATTTTCCTTTTTTCAACTATACATGTTGAAATTACCGTTGAAAGAGAAGCTCTTACGGGCTTATCATTTCTTATTCTATCGAATCGCATTTCGACTGTGTGTTTTATACATGTAGAGGTTATAGAGGTTCATATGTATTACGAAACGGGTATGATATAATTATGAATATCTATATAACTATAGCTGTGACCTGCGTAGTGGTATACTGGTAACTGTGGATGATTTACCATGAAAAATGTAAAATGTAGGTAAATCTGTGCACGTACACCCTCATTTCGTAGAAGCCAACGAAGCCTATGAAGCTTCAACAAAGCCAATTAGGCCAACTATACGGAATGAGGTGTACGTCAACTTGCAGCAGCGGTACATTATTCACATACCAGATAATCGTTAGTGTATCCAGGGTCTTTCCGATATTCTACTCATATTCTCATATCAAAAACCATAATGTATATCGAATTTTGAGAACTCTGGGATCTGACCTCGCAGTATTATTATCACATTATCGTAAGATAGGTATGACTGTCATGGTGTCGCTTGTATTCTCTCTTTAGTCTTCGTTTTTCATTTGAGATTATTCTTCTCTTCGGTAACCTCCTCATCTCCTAATTATCGTTACATCGTATGGTTTCATTACCGATTCGCATTTTTATAATAATCCACAAAGTTCATAATTCAGAAACAAATCCGATATGATTAGACAAATAATTGTGATGCCGTCGCTGATACGTTAATCATCCTGTTTTTATACAAAAAACGGCACGTTTGGGAACTCTTGATTCATGCATGAGCACGTTGTAAAAATTTTAAATTAATATTCGTGTCGATTCACGTATCGCGATTAGAAAATTTGAATACGAAATGGTAGATATTTTTATATGTATAAAACAAAAAAGTAGAAGAATATGAATTAATTGCAACAACGTGGTACGCCTATAACGCAATTCAGCTCTCGCTATTCCCTCCATATTGCCCCCTATAGCTGTGAACCGTTGAAATCCACGTCAGATTCCTTTTCAATTGGTGTTTCTATATATTCGTCTATTTTTGTGAAATTTACATGCGTATACCGCTACACCTAAAAGGTCATGGCTGCTATTATGGTTTCGATGTCATATCGTTATTGCAGAAACTGAAGAAATAGCTGACGGCAATGAGCTATGCACGAAACTTGAGCAGAATTTCTTTTTCGAGGTGTATATCAACCGTTGAATTGATGAGACATTGAGTGAATTCTCACGGTTCAACCATATAGCGAACAGTAATTCAACGTAAAACTTATCATACCAGAACCTCAATTATTATAGATATAAAAAAATGGATTCAAAATTGCCCGCATGCATTAAAAAATCGTTCTTATTCTCCGGATTACGTATTCTATTAAAAGAAAAGTATTCCGCATCGCTATGAATAATATGTACAATAAACCATGTGAAAATGATGTGGTTCTGTGTTCTCTAAACAAACGCATACGTAATTACGGAGCCGAAATCAACATACGTATGATTATATCACATATTGATTTAGCGATTAGAAAGTTTAACATAAAAGTGGCTAGTGTAGGAAAAGAACTGACTGTAAGATGATTTCCAAGGAACTACGGAAGCTGTAGCAATTCTCTCAAATTATTGTACTTGCGTCGATCATATTCTTTCAGATCAGTAGCAAGAGCTATCGTCGAGGTTGAGAAGCCAAGCCTCCGCAACTCCGCGACGCGTCGCGCCGGGTCCGTAAATTATTGTTTCATTTTCAGTACAGAGAGTCCTCTGAGTCGAGTTCTCTGAATCGATCTTAAAAATACTTCTCTCTAAGCAAGAGCGAGGCGTTCGTTCACCGTGCCAAAGAGAGGGGCATTCGCTACTATACATATTATATACCACCGTTGGTTTGACAGACGTATATGCGTACAGTAGGTATATAAGTACGTATTTTACACGTCAGAATAATACTCTGACGGCGTTATTGTACTGGCGAACCACAGCTCCCCGGAGGTCGACGCCGACCTCGCACGAACTCCTCAAGTTCATTTGAATCCCGGCGTCGTTATAATAACTAATATATTAGACAATTGTGAAACCGTTTCTGCCGAAGCATTCGATCGTTACAAATATTTATACTTTAAAGAATAAGCGTTTAAGGTATGCGTATATAATCGATGTGCCTACGTGCCATACTAGGATGATGCGCGGAATAATATGTTTTCATGGAATCCATATATATATATATATATATGTATATCCATGACCCTAAGAAAAATCCTTCCGAAAATATAACGTTGATTCTTCGAACGATCGGACGATCCTAATAATTGTTTTCCGCACCAATAATATATATTGTTTCTTTTCTTTTTTTTTGACTATACAATGAATATAATTTCTAAGTTTCGCAACGGTCATTCTGTAGCTGTCCTTGATAATGCGTTGCTAATGCTTCATATTCTTCTGACGGGTTTATTTTGTATGAGTTATGTGTGTATATCGAAGAAGCCTTTGAAAATTATCGAGATTATACCGAAGGCTTCAGTTTATTATCCGTGTAGATATATATTAGTAATAAGGCATCATTCATTAGAATAAACTGCCTTATTAATAATAAGTCATCAATATTTTATATTATGTAATGATTGATCGTATGATAAAATTTATAAAATATATATCATCATGTTGTGCTCGATAATATTAAGGTATAATCTGAATGCTGTGTAAATTTTTCTAGATACATTAATTATCACGCCGTGAAGTTATTTGCACGAGGATAATTTAATTTTATTCCACCGCCGTATAGGATGATATGTTGACATTCATGAAGAATCGCGATTACGAAATAGTGGGTGGGTCACGTGTTCCTCTCGAGTGCCAAGCGGACTAACAACTCGCATGACCCGACCCGACCACGACTGCAGACTCTGACGTACATACCTACTACGGTTTTTTTCTTCTTACTCTCTTTGATCGTCTTTTACGTAAAACAGCTAGGGGGAGAAAAAGTATAACGACCCCGATTAATCCAGTAACCAACCACATTAGGATTCTATTACACGTCTATAAGGTATCTGTTTCCAATCGATAAGGCCTCAAAGCCAATCAGCTTTACCGCAAAAGAGCCCGAGAGTTACTTAGAGTTAACGTACGTAGGAGGTAGTATAGATACGAGTTGCAGACTAGATCGATTATAGAATTGAATTAACTGCACACATGAGTTTAATCGTTCGATGGCTCATATCGCAAGACTATCTACACATCTAATTCTACTATATCGCTCATAAATAGGCAAATGCGCGTTAGGACATCCACTTGTGGTCCACAGTATAAAAACGTTTCGTTGACCAAACGACAAAATTCGTTTGTTATTTGTATAAACTTTAGATAAGTATGTAAATAAAGAATCATTTTTTCCCGAGTCCACGATAAATTTCAATTACGTGATGGATAGCAGCTCCGCACTGTACCGCATCGTACCCTACCGTACGGCGTACGCGCGGCTCCTTCTATACTCGCAGGGAAATTACTTCTCCTGCGAGAAATACGTGTTACGGTAGGATCTCGAGGGAGGCGCGCGTCGCGTCGACCTATCTGTGGGCTACGTTCATGCCAGTGGTTTCGTTAACAAGATCTATTATTTGGACGAATCATAAAATCTAGTAAGATGAAACAACACAAGATACGTCATCTTCTGTTTCAGTTTGTGTCTTTTTTGTTTTCTTATGTGGTTGGTTCTGATTATTGCGACAAATAACATGAGTCTTTTTTTTATCGGGAGAAATCGGCAAAGGAGTTATAGGTAAAAAAGATGTGCGAAAGTATACATATGGCTGTATGTATACCAAATTTAAATTAAGATGACAAATCTACGCTATATAGATAATAACGTACATATAGTACAGCTATATACAAGCATGAAATAGACGACGGAAAGTAACTGGAATACTCTGGTTCGCGAGCATGGCTTGGTCTACTAATATTGAACGGTATGTACACAAACGTATACACATTGCGGTACACTCAAGGTGTATGACATCACTGGAAAACTCTAGAGGTTTACGACGACGACGTAGAGTCGTGCGCGTTCTTAGTTCAATCCTAAGGCTCCACACTCACTCACGATTCTCGACCAGTTCTACTCTTGTTAATATCTCGTTAGTTTTTAATACCGCCATGAACCTTCTATAGCATGATGCTTCAGCTATATATAAATATACACACACACACACCAGAGGTGTATAACTATACATATAGTGGTAGAATATTATGGTAATGAGTGCCGCGCTTTTAGCTATAAGCAAAGAAATAAAAGCAAGAAAACAATTACGTTATGCACACTTAGACACGCGTTTGATGTACACACACTTATATGTTCGTGTGTGTGAATACATCAGTGTTACCTACATACATAGAGTGGGAGTAAAGTGGGCGAGGCAGCCTTGAATCAGCTGTTTGCGCTCAATGTCACACCGCAGCTATATTACTTGCGTACTACCAACTACACCGTATTATAATATATTGTCGTTATGTCTATATACCTATTACACGTGGTTTCATCACTTTCTCAATACCTTGACTTCGCATCTCTTTTTTTAATTTTTAATTTAATTGAAAAAAAAAAAAAAAAAACAAATACCAATGTTGGTAATAATCGGCAGAGGAACAGCAACAGTGACAATAGTAATAATGAATTGTGAACGCTTAACGCGATCAGAAAAGAAAACCATCACCGACAGCCTTCAGCAGGCGGAATGTTGTTTGAAAAATGTAATAAATTATTTACTAACTCTTTGTGCGTGTATTCGCAATATATGTGAAGAATAACTATGCGTATTATGCGGAGACTAGAATTTATCGATGGACAAAAGCCGGAACACCTATACTTACCTATAGCTTACATTATTTCGCAAGTTTCATCTAAGCAGAAAAATGAACTTACGTTATACTTTGAAATAATAATAATACTCATAGGTGGTACCTATGTGTAATTGGGTTCATCAAGAATCGCACACATTTGGCAACACTGCTGATGTTGCTAACGACGAGCAGCTGTAAGGAATGAAAATGACTGCGTTGCGTTGCGCGAGAAAGGAGAGTCGCTCTACTAGACGTAAAGACAATTGACCAGATAGTATAAGTTAGAGTTCTATTATAGAATTTTTGAAACCAAGCGAGCTATCTATAGCTCGCCTAATCATATGTAATTGTACTACCCGTACTTATTTACGTCCAGCAGAGCAGGAGGAGTTTTATCTTTTTACGTCACTTAAGGTATATATCAAAGAAAAACTAACGGTAAACAAGAACTTGTGTAGCCGCGAGGTTTGGTGACGGACTTTGGCCGACCGCCAAGTATTCAGAGCTACATTCCTATCCCAATTGTTCGTTCGGCCCACTAGGAGTGCAGACTTTCACGACGAGACGAGACGAGACGAGACACGTCGTCGGCTTACAATTAGAATTGAACCTTTATACAATCGAACCCGCTTCCGCTTCCGGTTGCCCTTTCATTCGGAGGCACATGTTTGCAGTCCAATAATAATTTACCGAGGTGAACTTATTTTCATACTATTTTAGATAATGATTAAAAGCTTTCGAAAAATACGATTTCATTATTGCGATTGCGATATAATTACTATAGTGCCGATTTTTCAGTTGGGCACGATTCATTTTATATCACATATCAACGTGTTCTTACATCCGATCCGAATGGTAGTGCAAACAAAATACATTTCTATATATATATATACGTTTGTGGATTCAAGAAACGAACGCTGTACGTGTGCACTGAATTACGATCCAGTACATAGCTTATACCTACCCACTTCCTTGCTGTCCTAGATATTCTTCTTACGTCTGCCCGTTGCTTCGTCGCGTGCGATGGTATAACTGATAGTGAACGGTTATCGCGCGAAGAGAATGTAAAAGTGCAAGTATTACATGTATATACCTACAACGTACGTATACCGATCCATTTACATCCCTGAATGCACGCTACGAAGTGGTGGCGATAATTTTCCATAATTGGTAGGTACACCTATAAAACTTGTGTAATTTTATTTTATAATATATCCAAGTTTCGAAAATATAGAAGAAAACAGAAGAACGATCACAATGACGTATACTTCTCTCAAGGAGAGCAGAGTCTCTGTATTACTTATTTGTATTTTGATTCTAAATGTAAATGATACTATATAGGTACAATTATTTGTTTGGTGCTAGAATTTTTTTATTGTTCTCAACAATTCAACAATTTTACGTCATATCAAGGATATACAAAAATACATAATACAGCATAGAACCGCGAGATATTTCTAGGTGGATAATCAGCTGACGGATAGTCGATGATCAAACGATGAAAATAATATATGTATGCACATAATCAGGTGATAGGTACGGGTATAAAGTTTCCAATAATCTTACATCGGTCGTTGGATTTCAGTGCCTTATTATTTACTGGCTTGACACATGCGGTATGACTCCTCAGTTTCACTGGTGGCTCGTGTTGGTATGGTTCCGAATTCTCGCTTGATACCGTTGCAGTAGATTTTAGACTGGTATAGTGTCACCGGCAAACTTGTTATATGCATAGATATATTCATTTTTCAATTCTGGAACCTTAGACCTTGACTGTGAAGTTAAACTATACCATAATAATACACTATCGGACATATTACCGTGGTCGTGATTATTGTCGTGGCAAAACAGCTCCAGAGCTTTAGAGCTATAAACTCTATAATACATCGCATTTGCACAAGATAGGTATGAGTGCTATTATTATCAGCTGTCTGTCACTCTTATCTGTAAAACACTTTCAAGTTTATATTTTCTTCTTTTTTATTCCGTTTTTTTTTTTTTTTTTTTTTTTTTTTTTCATTTATAACTTATCGATAAAATTTACATTTCGTAATAATATTATGTGTAGCTACGAATGAATAATGATACCCGTTCAAGGTCGTACACAGTTTATTCATTCGGTTCAAGCTGCATATCCCACGACGTGTTCCACAAATTTTTCAATCAATCAAAAATTAAAACCATGATGATAATCCCAAGAATATGTCGACTCATATAATGCCTACATCATATGTTAGTACGTTAAAATCGATGTTTTTTGAAAATAAAATTAACGCGGAGGTTTTTTTTCTTTCATTTTTTTTTTTTGTATTTCGTACTTATTTTTGACCGAATTGTTAATTCTATAGCAAAGGGTTTGGATTGCCGTTGTATAATAAGTCCGCACAGTCCTCCTTCCCCCCTTACCTTTAACATCTCTTACGAATGCTAATGCGGTTGTAATTCCGCGATGATACAATAAAGAAAACATCTGTACGGCAGCAGTGGCGTGAGTGGCGCACCGCATTGCGCCAAGCGGTCATGCTGTATCATATATACATATATATATATATATATATATATCTACAGATATATAGTATATATATATATATATCTAGACGTATACCTACACATGGATCGTACAGAGCCGTATGCATGCACCGCCGTCGCGTGCAAACGACTTTTATTCAAACCAAGCTAGCCTAGCCTAACTTAACCTAACCTAACCTAACGTATATATCATAATGTATGGATTCTAAACCCGAAAGTCTAGACTACAGAGTATGTAGTGACACCGAATGATATGACAGAAATTAAAATTATGTCGATATTTGTGTATAATAATGATGATAATAATAATAATAATAGTTTCTCATTGTTCGTTTTCCGTTTGTTCGATTTTTTTCTTTTATATTGGAGAGGCTGTCGTTTCAGATTTGTTGAAACATAGCGGCGATTCCTTCTTGTGGCTTTGCGCACTGACGAAAGCACAGATAATATATGCGGGCTTTTTTACTTTTTTTGTAAACTGTATTCATATAGTGCCATAGCAAATGACTAAAATAAAGTTGCCCCCCTTTTTTGTAGCCATTATAGAAGACTACGTAGAAAGCTATCAAAAATATACCCTAGTATACGTGAAATGAAACTCACGGTCTAGTTCGATCCTTCCTTCTTATACCTACCACCGCATGTAATTGATGCTCAGAGGGTTATAAATTATTAGCTGTCACAGTGTCCGTTCTTTGTCCGCGGTCTTCTGTGTCTCTCATATGATAGTCGGTATACCTACTCTGTACCCTATACGCTGTTTTATTTACTGTATACAATACTTTTTCAAGTATGGACTACATTAATAATATAGAACTATGACTATGCTACTACGCTCTCTCTCTCTGAAGCCCGAAACCTATTCCACGGGTGGTACCTATTCAATGATTTGATGAAACTCACTTTGGATTATGAATACTCTTATTTACGATATAATACACTATAGCATAATTATAATCAATATTAGAACTGGTTCAAATGTTCAATGGACAGAAAAGACATTTCGAAATCAGCGTTGAAAAAAAATATACCTAACTTTATATATCATTCCGGGATATATGCATATAAGAACGACGAATTTCGAGGGGGCTTCAGCAACATTACTTATATATACATACATTTTTCTTTTCACCTCAAAGCGATGAAAAGATGCTTATAATTGCCTGCGCCGATGTAATGAATAGCTGAATAGTAGCTACGATCATGTCGTGAAAGGGATCGGTGTCATCTCGGAGGCTACTCGGTTTGAAAGGATCACCGTACGTGCTGTAGATTACGAATGTTTAGTTTCTGTTTAATACGGCTCCTGCATTGACCGATATACAAAAATATTCGCGAATTTCTCAACTGTTGGCCTTTGAATAACCGTTTTAATTCATTAATCTTCACATTCGACATTTTATGGCGGCAATTACTTCCAAGGTATAAGACTTTCTCAAGTTCTGCTTACGATACGGCTTCAGGTTTCGTCTAATTATCCCTCCTGCAGAAAGGTCGCTCACGCGACTATCTGTCTCGTGAATGATGAGACGTCATACACTTGGAGATCGTCACCTTGATGATCACAACTCCCACGAGAATTGCGATAAAAAGAAAAACATCGTTTGCCTCACAGCTTAACATCTCGATAACCTCATGATTCAGACCCTATATTCTTCGTAGGATATAACGATCTTTGTGTAATGAAATAAGCTATTCACACTCGCAGCGAAAACCATCGCTAATAACTTGACACACCTATGTAGTACCTACCTATATAGCATAGGTAAAGTGGTAAATTACCGCTGTTTTGCAATCCCTATAATTAGCCTTATGAATACGGTGAAACGAGGAAAGAGCGCACAAAACATCATGCCCACGCTCTAACATACTTTCGGGTCTGCAGCAGTTAGAGAGTAGAATTTACCTACCAGTCGAGAGACGTCTATAATTTTTTTTGTTCTTCTTTCTTGTTCCAGACTTTTCATAGATGGAGAGTAAAGAAAACAATAAGCTGCAATCCGAAGATACCGATGAGCTGAACAATCATCGAGACAATCGTCTCCTATCCGAAATGCACAGTCGGAACGAACCGTTAGAAATAAATGATAAAAGAGGTAACAAAGTTGGGAAGGTTGAGAAAGATCTTGGCGAGGGCATAAAAGATGAGGAAATCGAGGGCGAGGGAGAGTTGGCCGTCGCCAAGGGCGAGAAGCTTGGAGGTAGAGAAATCCGAGATACCGATAAGATTTCTAATGGCAT
The DNA here is from genome assembly GCA_963966615.1 of Tenthredo amoena. NCBI lineage: Eukaryota > Metazoa > Arthropoda > Insecta > Hymenoptera > Tenthredinidae > Tenthredo > Tenthredo amoena. The sequence goes on along the minus strand of OZ016482.1, from coordinate 23,304,181 downwards.
AGGGACTCAAGTCGAGAAAAAAATGTCGGAGGATATCAACGACGATGAAGAGGAGAACAACAAGGATAAACCAGACGAAAAACATGACAACGAATCGTCGACTACTACGACTACCTCGTCGACCACAACCTCCGACGACGAGTCAGAAACGACCTCCGAGGAGAAGGCCGAATCGTCAAAAGAGAAAAGCTCCCCGTCGACGAAAGGTAAATCTTCAATGTTGGACGATTTGAAGAAGGATAAACCGCGAGAGGGGTTCCCGGAGGATGTACCTAGGGAAGTAGGGAAAAATGACGACACGACAGATGACAGCGATATAGAAGATGATCTTATCTCAGCAATAAACTACAACACGATTACTTCACTCGCCGCCCTTAAGGACATGCTACAGTCTTCTGGCGAGGACTCGGATGGCGTTGACAGTTTCTTTCACCATTACTTTCTGTCACACGTTAATCGTTTACCGTCTAGAAATCAAACACACAGCCCTTATCCATGGGGTAGACGACTATCAGAGTGCCGAGAGGAGGACGAGTACGAGGCTGACGAAGGTAAGCATACAATCATTACTGATTATTACTCATATTACCATATTATAGGTTGCATATTATTCAATGTATTTTAAGCGAGATGAAATTCCGTTCATTCCATCCGCTTCAAGTTACACCCTTTTTTATTCTTGCCATGAATTGCCAACGAAATTCCAAATATAAGATGTATGCCCTTGTTGCCAAAAATTGCATAAAAATACCATATTTGAAAATCATAGAACTGCTACTATTCAAGAAGAATAGCGGATCACGAATCCAAACATTGGCATATGTTTGAATCTTACGAGTCGGATTTGTCGAGTTTGTTCAGTAATAGAGGTCAAAAATTAGATGCAGAATAAAATGTTGTGTTATCGTTGAATTGGACATTCTATATGTTTTCAGACCAATTCATCGGAATGCACACTAAGAATACATTTCCATCGGGCATCCGTCTAACTAAGTGTTAATTATACGCCCTTCGTGCGAAGATCGCAACAAAAGCTCATCTCAAATTGTTATCCGACTTCAGTAGGTGCGTTGCGTTCTCGTGAATCATCCTTTGGATTATGGGAACGGAACCGATAATACACTGCATTCAATTCATCCGACAAGACTGCAAAATTTTTGTTAATTTATATGGTCGAAAGCCTAGCATCCCACGATCATAAATGAAACAGTTGGCTAACAGTAATATCTGTACGGCCACATTTCCGTACTCTACGAATAACCGCAACTGCAAATTTAGAATGCGCATTACATAATTTATACCTCCGCTGATGTTTAGTACTAAGTAGGTATGTGTATTGCTCATACACGCATAATTTTCTATACGATAGACGAACAGCGGCATAAATTTACTACATACGAGTGAGTATACGGGGGTATAAATAGTATTGGTATATTATCACTCAAGTCGGCGCAAAGGCTGCAGCCGGAATGAAGTGGCAGTGGTGCTGCAGATTCGGTACATGATCGCATAGTATGAGTCTTGCTAGCCAAAACGAAAGCCTGCTTCGTTCACTAGCTAATATTAGTACCCGTTGCGCAAATCTGCAATTCGCCGATTGTGCAGATCAGGTTAGGCAAGATTTTCAGTTCAAAGGCCGGGGAACTAATTATGGTTACCTATCGCATGCCCAATGAGTATTACACCGGACTTTATATCGAACTAGACTAGTTCTCGTCAAAATTCTGACGCTGGACCGATATTTTATTCGATTGAATCACTTCTTCTGCCAATTTAATACCCGCGTTGTATAAAAAGTGGAAATACTCTCTTCAACGTCCGTTGCTATGATTTTCTCCTTGATTTTAGGTAAAAACAGCGAACCCACAGGCCTGATCGCTGCCGCGTTGGCGAAAAAGGAGGCTGGATCGTTTCATGCTGTGAGTCTCGAAAATGTGCCGGAAGATAGCCCAGCGAAAGAAGCATCTAGCACCTCTTCCTCGGAAAATTCAATCTCCGAAAAAATCGAACAAAAAACAAGTGCCGCTTCGGCTGAGCCTCGGCCTGCGACCCAGGTGGCAGCGGCCACCGCCAGCAGGTTTACGACTTCCAAGATAACGACGCCGTCCGCATCTACGGTGACGTCGCCAACATCCAGTAAACCGCCGCTTCGGAGACGTCACACTGCCGGTCCAGGAATGACATTTCCTGCCACAGATCCACCCAGTTATTCGGCTAGTATGACATTCTCGAGAACTAGCCCTCTGCCTAGTCCACATCTTGACAAACGATTCTTTGACTCAAGCCTAATCGAGATGAAAAGTCAAGCCAGTAGCTCCAGCACCCTTGACTACGATTCTACCGAGGACATATGGGTACGGAGAGTGGACTTTGTCCAGGAACGAAAGCGCCGGGTAAGTCAGATTGAATTACTATTTTTTTTGTATGGATTAGGGTGTACCAAAACGAATGAATATCCTTTGTCGAGCTCTCACTGTAAAAATCTATGGAATGATGGTAAATAATGAACATACAAGGAGAACAGCGCTGTCATCAAAGTCTCAGCGGTGCCTCAATCGACAATGCGGCTTTCCATTTGACTACCCCGTAAAATCTTACATCGTATTACTAATGTTCATATAATTTGGATAGAACAAGTAGTACGGAAGTCTGTCTTTTGAGTCGCTGATTACGAATCTGAGGTCTAAAATCCCAAATTCAAAACACTCATGCAACTAATATCCTGAATATTTGAATGATTCAAATACTTAGATCAGATCCACCATGTTCAATTTTCAATTTAATGACAGCGCTGCTGTTCCGGAAGGTTCATTACTTGACGTCATTTCAGAAATTTTTGCGGCGGTAGCTCGAACAAATATGGCGATCTATGAATGGAAACATTTGATGTCATTATATGTGACATTCGAATCAGAGAGGTGCGGGACTAGGCTAGTTCTACAGTAAGCCTATAATTTGAGCAATCGCATTATTTCGAATCCAAGGGTAATGACACAATGTGACCAAATGAAACTCCCACAGAAGCCATATGTCCTTTTTTGCGTTCTTCACTTTTCGCGGTCTAGTTAAGTCTTTTCACTCGTTCGACATAACTTACAATAGCTGTTGAGAATATCATTTCATAAATGTTCTTATACAGGAAAGAAGAAAATAATTACCATACCTACTATCTTCTCAGCCTCTTCTCGATTGGTTTATTCTTGTTCCTTCAAAGTCCTTCACCATGACGGTTATATAATTATTATTCGTGCGCAATCGAAGCCCCCTCAGAACTTCTCTGTACGTCTCGTAACTGCGATAATTCGAAATTCACGTGTTAGCGGCATTTATTTGCTTTCAGATTGAAACGTGATAATCCATCCACGTTGTGCGGTGGTATTTGCACTCGATGAAGAACCATATTGCGTGTATAACGGTATAAGGTCGTATGTGCCAAGAAGACGACTTTGGTAGTAAAAGGGTATATAATTTCCTTTTCTTGCAGCATTCGTTGTAAAAAATACTCCGAATGCATAGAACGATAAACAAAATCTAAAGGTGAAAGCTCGTATGTTGGTGGATGCGCCCTTTCAGCAATACATTTTTTAAAACGCGGTGCGAAAAATCCGACTTTTCGTGCCTGTTTCGCGTGCGCAAAATGCCCGTTTCTCGCACCACCGCAAAATGATAACACATGCGCAAAATGAAACTGGCACTTTGCGCACGCAAAACAGGCACGTAAAGTCGAATTTTTCGCACTGTCGCAAAAAATAACATGAGAAACTCGTGCGCATTGGTGATTCTGATCACCGACTTTGCGCACTACTTGTACAATGTACTATTTTATCACATTCATTAACGGCAAAAGGTCGTATATTGGCGAATACAACCTTATACCATTATTTATGGTGATTTCTCTTCACTAAGTTAGTACTGAAAGGGTGTATTCACCAGTACTTGAGACATTTCAATATTGATTGATCAATTCCTTTATTTCAACTTTTCTGCATATATTTTCGTATTTTTCGCGTAAGCACAAAAAAAAAGCTATCCACCTTTTCACCTTGACGCGTGGTAACCGGTCATATATTAGCACATACGACTTTATACCATTAGAAACGTGATATATACTTCGTCACCTACCAATTACACAAGTCCGGCCTTTATACTCATCTACGTTTATGCCATTTCACTCGTCATATGTGCGAGATAGGTATACTGTAAACGACTGTTATTGGTCAGGCTGTAAAACAATTCATACTATTAAGCCTCGCCCTTACTTCAGGTGGGAAAATGAAGTCATCATCATTTTTATTATTATTTATTCATTTTTCTGCCCAAGTGTATAGAATTTCGTATATAGTTACGATTTCCATGTAGTAATATTCTCTCATCGCCACATGGTGTGTAGGTAGTTAGTGCGCACCGATTATGTCACAGACCAACAGAGTATATTGGGATAGCAATGAGACTCGTTGTACATTAATTAACTAATTCACGTACATCGTAAAGATATGCTTTAATATGAGTTTGTTGACTCTCTAATTCGCAAAAGCAATATAAATCGAGGGTAGTCTATTATACATTCTATCATTACCAGGACGTTATATCGAGTAGGTAATAAGGGAATTTACTCAATTTCTTTATGTTCACATTTTCTCAAATTCGTCATCGTAAAATTGTCTCAAGGGTCAAGCCAGTTAGCCGGTTAATTGACAACGACTATGTAGTACAAGCCTGTGGCTCGCGGTGAAAAGAAATGCCGCAGCCGGCTTGTCTTATTGGAGCTTGTTTCAAACATTATTGCGGAAATTGTATCGCTGTTATTGATTTACAAAATTATCTTATTATCGTATTGACATATAAACTGTCAGAATTATCTTTTCCCTAGCGGAGAGTTCGATAGATAAAAAACGATAAATGAAGATAAATGCGATAAAGATATTATTCTCGCAAAAAGAAAGAAAAAAAAGAACTGCAAATCTTGAAGTATGTAGATTAATTGTGTCAAGTTGAATATTTATTCTTTCAGTCTAACGCTTTTCGAGAGTAAATTGAAAACTGGCTAGATATATGATCGTAGAACTGAAACGCAATTACCTGCACCATCGGCAATTAATTAAGTGATGTAACCGATGGTTGAATTGGGTCGATTATCGATACGGAATATGTAGGGAAGTAGTACAGAACGGGAATAGAAATTGGATCGAGAGTCCAAATTTCCGATTAGGATAAACGTAAGATGATATACGATCTGCACTGGACACAGAGCGGGTAATTACAATGGAAACAAAATTGTACCTTGATTAGGGATTTAATGGGTCGCCCCACCCGCAATAAAGTACCGAAACTAATTCATCTTGGCAAGTATGCAAAAGCATGAAATTGTAATTGTAATAGCGGTGGCCGGATGGTAGACGTTGTGGATTTATCGTTGGTTGATTTTTGGATTCTGAACGTCTAGGTATACGTGACAATAAAATTTATTGCGAGTGAGCTGGCGCATCATGCAGCCTCTGACGATTACAGAAGAATTATTCCAGCTACCTCGCTGATAATATACATATATTACACATTCCACGCCTCACTGGCTGTTCATATTACCTAATCATCCGCAACAGCGTGATTGCATAGTTTTGCAATATGTTGTCGTTTATGTATACGTATGTATATTGTACTTATATGCGTACAGCGTACAGTGGTACATTATCGCGTGCAATATTGTGTTATAGGTATGAGAAAGCGATCGAACATACACATCGTCAAGCTTACATAAGCTTACTATAACAGTGTCAATATATAGGTATATTAATATAATTACTCGATCGTATTTCGCTGTTATATGTTCGTTATCTAAATACCTGAAAATGGTTAAATTCACCATAATTTTCTGTTTGCAGAACTTTGTTTTGTTTTATTTTTATTTATTTATTTTTTGTACTGAAAAACGTGTTTCTTGACTGTCGCTGATAATCTGTCCAAAAATCGATTTCATATTCGGAAAGATCACATTTCTTTACACACAAAACACGTCGAGTCATATTTCTTTCCCCCCGATGACAGGAAAAGGTAATAATTGTAACAAAATTATGCGAAATTGCAATCGAAATGATTATCATAGGATCTTTTCCTTGAGTGGTCGGTTTCGCGCTGGACTTCCCCAAATATTTTCCTTGACTTACATGTTTATTAGACATATATAGACAATAACGATAAATTAAAGCAACGGGAATCGCGCGACCAATTTTCTCTAATCAAACGCGTTTATTGCAGACTGAGAGGCCCTAGCTACTGTTTTTTTTAGTATTAAGTTGATAGCCTACAGCTGAGTAGAAAGCCACGTTTTTATGTACAAAGGACCTCCGCAGAGTCGGAACCAGGCAACGTCTAGGCCCTACGACGTTTAAGGTATCGCGTCGAAAAGAATACACTGATTTGTAGGAAATTATATAACCATGCAAAAATATGGTCTTCATAGCTCATAAGTCGAGATTAAAAATGGCTACGTTATACCGTTAAAACTATCCAGTGTACTGTGTAGGTGTAACTATACACGTATTTAGCTAATATGTGCCTGATCTATGGGTATACGTATATGTTATACGTGGGTGTGTAGCGAGACCTGGTGAATTTCCATATATTCCTATTATCTCTTCGAACTGGTTTCTTATGCCTATATCGCGTGTCTAATGGTATAAGGTCGTATCCGTCAACATACGTCCTTGTATCATAAGTTTCTGTTTTTTTATAATTTCAATTTCGTTTTGAGAATTTTTTTAGTGAATGCCGAAAAAAAAGTTATACGCCGTTCTACCATGGTTCTTTGACTTATTGACATCGCATGTGTTGCATCAGCTGATATGTTTCTCTCTTATTCTTTCGCCCGCTGTCCGCATACATAATACGCCTCTGACGAGACACTTGTAAGCGAGGCCTATGGTAGCAGTATCTGTATACTACGTCGGGTGATTCCAGAGTTACGTAAAAGGCAAGCGAACAAGTAAAGTCGAGCCTTATGTTTTGAAACATTGTATCCAAGTGTATGCGTATTACTTAATTGCTGGAGGAAATTATTCTAGGATGGGATTTTCCGAAACGTATTTATAATTACGCGTCAGCTGCACTATAATCGCACTTATCAGCTGATTTTTGCAAACTTGTAGAAATTATGTTCGCTTCCTTAGGTGAAAAGTTTTTGTCGAACCGAAAAAATTCTTGCATTGCCACAATCAAATCAAACAAATATTTGTTACGTTAGAAATAATTCTTTGTTTATTCCTGTCATTTGAATCAAACGAATATTTGTTTGAACTAACCAACGGTTTATCGGATAAATTGATTCGATTTGTTGGAACAAAAATATCATTCAAAGTAAACAAAATAGGTATTGATCCCGGCTCTTCCAAAGTTGTTTATTTCTGAAGATAGATAAGAAAACGAATATAGATCAATTGATCGCTTATCGAATTAATAATTATCGAAGAATTGATGGAATTTTTTAACATTTTATCATCCAAATCTGGTCCTCCGTGTCCCGCATAGGCATATTCCCCCCGTTCGAAGTTCGTAAATCGACAGCATGGAGTCCTGCGTGTGCCGTGTCACGTGCTTACGCTACTTCCGTAAACAACGAGGCATTGTCCGTTGCCAAGCGCGTAAGTCGTAACGCCGCCTATAAACGGTATGGCGGCCCGAGCCCGACCCATGATGATAATCCAACGGTATAGTGTATACCGCTTTTTACTATTGCCGCCTTATACCCTTTGAATTTCAACTTGTATACGATATTTTTGCTCTTTTTGAACGATTTATAAATCCTCATTCGCCCGCAGAAATCATAAGAGAATTTGAATTCATTCGCTTATAACACCAATGCTTTCTATGTGTATGAGAATACAGCAGGTTTTAGCCGCAGGAAGGTTCTAGAGGTAGTTAGGTTAGTACTCCTTGCAAAGCTGCGTAAGCAATGTTCTGCGATAGGTGATACGATAAGTGCTATTTGTAGTACAACTTATACATAAAAAGCCAACAATTTTGGTCTATCCCACGATATAGAAATAGGAATTAGTTGATCATTTTATTTCCAATTAGATATCTGATTATTGCTGACAAGTTTTAGGGTAGAAGAGGTATATTAGGGTGTGCCAACATCAAAATAATATACTTCTTACTTCTCGATTCCGCACCGCAAAAATTTCTAGTATGAGGTCAGATAATGATTCTCCTAAAAGCGCGGCGATGTCATTAAAGTTTAAGTGGTGCCACGTTTGAGGATAAGATTCTCCATTTATTAACACGCAAAAGCTTACGTCGCGTTATGAATTTTCATGTAACTTGACCGATACGAGTGGTACCAAAGTCTGACTTTGTGCTCGGGGGTCTATTGGGTTACTGACTTTGAATCTGAGGTCTGAAATTCCAAGTTCAAAATGGCGGATCCAATCGAAGTATTTAAATTATTCAAATGTTCAGAATATTAGTTGCATTAATGTGAGGAATTTTGAATTTTCGACCACAGATTCGGACTTGGTGATTCAAAAGACCCCTGAGCACAAGGACAGACTTTCGTACTACTTGTTCCAGTCAAGTTATGTAAACATTAGTGACACGATGTAAGATTTTGCGTATTAATCAAATAAATAATCTCATTGTCGATTCCAGAACCATTTAGACCTCGACGACGCTTTTCTTCCAGGAAGTTCATATTTGACGTAACGGAAAATTTTTGCCGTGGAAATTTTAAATAAAAAACTGTCGATTTGTTTTCGCATACCCTAAACTAATTTGAACGTTTTATTTAGTTTTCGTCTCATTTATTACATAATCAGTGCCTATTTCCATAAATATTGTGTAATTTCGGTAATAAATAAATCTCGCTCATTTCCATAGAATATAAAATGAAATTATTGCAGTCATAGAAATATATACTTACTGCAATTGTAACATAGAGACAACAATTTAACAATTTATTGTTCACAAACAGTATATAATCTTTTCTAGAAGCACGTATACAGTGTACGTAGCTACAGTCTCTCTTGACCAATAAAATAACCAGGTTTGTTTGACGTCGGCGAAATGAAATCGTACGAGTTGCATAAGAATAGTACAACACGGTTGCGTTACATTCACCCCGTATCGATTAGAGACTTTTGTCTCTTCGTCTGTATCCCCTTCCGACTTGCGGGCTGCGCCACTACCTTATACCTTCCGGATGAAACGCGATCGCTCTTCTTCTTCCTCTTCCTCTTCCTTTTCCTCGTCCTTGTTTTCTTCTGCTTCTTCTATATTTTAATTTACATTACTCAAACAGTCCCTTATTGTGTCCAGGAATAAAACTATAGCCAGGGTGAAATTACTATTCCGAACAATTGTAAACTATATTGAGAAACGAAAAAATTTGAACATTGTATCAATGGTTCTCATTAATATCTTTTCTGTCCATCCAATGGCGGTCTCTTCTTTGACAATTTTGTGCTACACTTTAACGATCACCTCTGTTCCAACGTAGTTGTAAATAAAACGGTGCCATACAAACCACCTTCTCTGCGGGTCGACGGATGGCGCTGACTAGTCTGTTGACTCGCAGTGACTCTTTGCGGACAGTCGAGGAACTTGTTGGCGCTAATTTTCATTATTTTATATTACGATAGCAGGGTCTGTCGTAGACGTTGACCGCAGAATCAGGGATCTTCCCGCGCTGACTTGTGCTAAATGACATTTTTTTGATTTTTTTTTTTTTTTCTTTTTAATTTTGTTTTACTGATCACAGCACATGCCTACTTCTAAGCGACTTAATTATCATATTTGCGGAGTTGAGAATGAATTTTCGGAGCGTCGCTGCTTGTCTAACGAGATACATCAAATGTTTAACTTGATCCCCGTAGGATCTTTAGATTGCAGATTCCTTTTCTGGATTGTAGTAATTTGCAAATTCTGACTTCAAGCATGTACTGATTTAAAAAAAGCTACGTTGAGAACTTGGAATTTATGACACAAGGAGCTTTCTGAAGGCTCAATATTTAAAGTACAATCAAAACACTCCCTGCATCACAGAAAGCGAGTTTTATAATTCAAACTTTTCTGGTTCATTTGTACGTGTAATTTGAAGAGATTCACGTAGTTTTCTTGAAATCGGAAGCTTCATTTCCATGTCACAAATTATTTTGCGATTATGGTCAAATCACCTATACCTATAATAACCTCATGCGGGCAATGACTTTTGCATACTCATTCTTCAAGTGTTTGTCTCTGCAATTCTGAGAGATTTTTTTTGTTATTGAAATGCTGAATGAAAGCTTTTTCCATAGTCTGTAAAGAAAAAACAGAACAAAAAAAAAAACGAATGGAAACAGATCATCTGAACTGTTTCTGAAGATTTTATTCACTTTTCAAAATGGATCGTTCCGTTTTGTAATTTTATGACTACTCTGTACATCCCACGTACGGTATTGTGTGTCGTACGTATATGTATACCGACGTGTAAGAATCACACATGATAATATGGATATCCGTATACAGTCCTGTTCTTTGTCGCGTTTCTTTAAATATTAATCATCCATATCATACACTTTCGAGATAATCATGACGAGGCATAGATATCTATATCGAGGTAACTATATCGTATACTTACAATTTCTTGAAATTGATCATGAATCCATGTTTATAGAAGTCTGCGTTCGACAATCCCAAATAATTAATTCCGTCATAGGTACACAGTAGTATATTTTTTTTTTTCTAATCAGTCGACATGTAGGGAGCTTTGTGACGAGGCCGTAGAGCTATACTTAACGTAAGTATGAAATTATCAGTAAGTTCTTAGACTTGGATTGAGGCGCGCGCATTAATTCACTCCTGAGCAAACTTCGATCAAAAAGATTTTCGCTGGTATTATCTTCGAAAATTCTTTCTCTCACGTCAACAATATATCATACCTATGTAGTGCACGTGTATTTATCTAACGACTGTAATATAACTAAAAGTTCAGGTGATGGTTACCGCGATGCATAGCCGCCTCGGTAGAATCCGTGAATATGTTTTAGTTACGGCCGAGGATCCTCAAGAAAGTTTACAATCTTACAAGGTTTGAATAATATATATATATTTATAATATGTAAATACAAATTCGCGCCGGTGATTTTATCTTCTTGTTGTAACTTCCGCTGCCGCGGTTGATAGCATCCTCATCTTACAGCTAATTATACGATTGGAGACGATTAACGTTATATTTATTAACAAAATGTTTCTATAGTATTATACGTCTATCTACGATACGAGTCACTATCGACGTATATTATAAATTAATTACCATATAACTGGACGGTGGTCTCTAATTCTTTGACTATTTTCCCACACCGGATATAATTATCTATTATTAATTTATCTGTTTGACGATTTCGAGCAACTAATAAGCCCAGTCCTCGTACGGGTATATAATTAAATTTCTAACTTCGCTATCTAATTGTTTTACTCACCTTGGTAATTAGCAGATAAGTCGTAGTGATCAAGATATAGTCTCTGAAATCTTATAATGGTTGTTATTGATTAAGAGTTCTGACGAAAGGCATGTGTGGCTGTGTGTCTACACGATAATATGTACAATATTTGTTCGGAAATAATAGAAAACTAAGAAAGATTTTATCAGTTTTACAGACATTTTATCGACAAGGAATTATCATTTTTCAAATTCAGAGTACTGGAAATAATATATAGTATATATTTATATCGGGAATGCGATGCGCCACGTCGCGGTGAAATATTTTACACCTTATACGGTGGTATCCCCAGCTTGTCTAAAATCTTGATGAAGATGGTGATGGGTGTAAATAATGAATGGATAAACTCTGAGTCTCGATTCTATAGTCTTGCGTTTTTAATACTTATTCATAAACAGCTGGCTGAAGCGGGTCTGAAATAAGATTTCTTAAACCTAAGGAGGCGAATAAATCTCGAGAAAAACCGTAAGATAAATAAACTCTGACTTGACGTCAAATGCGGACGAAAACAGAGTTCGAGATATTTTCAAACTCGAGTTCAGCAGCGTCTAATCCCTCTTTGAGATACTAAAAATTGTACGAGAGTATCAGGATTCCGATGAGACTTCAAGATAGAAGTTGCAATTATTGGCAAATCAATGATCGATGGATTATTTCCAATATTCACAAGTCGATGCAATTATTTTATTTCCTATCTTTCTAACCCATTTATCTGTGAACCGGATGATCATGAAACAATTACGTCTGGATTACGTCTCGTTCGAGAAATGATCACTAGTATAAATCAGAGTGACACATCAATGATCATCCTACCTTCAAATTGACTGATTGTTTTTCACATACCTACCTACTTACCTACAAACATACACTTGTCTCGGCAGTTGTTCGTGTAGAAATACTAGCCTAATACTAGTAAGTATCCGTAGGCATAAGTACACACATAAGAATTCGAACACATGTTAACATACAAAGAGTTTAAATAGCCCACTATAGTGTGTGGATAAAAATAAACGTACTATACATATACACGCACATAGGTATACCAAACGTGTTTAATTCTGACCGGTATGAAGTTGGAACCACAGTCTTCTGTCTCTTTCCTTCTCTATGTAGCCATGAAGGATAGAAGAAGGCAGAAGACTGTGGTGCCAACTTCATACCGGTCAAAATCAAACACGCTAATGTAAGTATACATACACTAGACGTAGGTATACAGATTATCGTGGTAGCCCGTTTGGAGCCGTGCGGGCTGCTTTTTTTTTAAAGAATATTCAGCCTTAGATCGTTCCTTGACGGTGTTGCATTAAGGGATCTGATCGATCGGGCGCAATTTATTCCCTTTACGATATATATATTCAATCAGGCCCATTGAGGATGAATTCACACCACACGGTATGGGACGTGCTTCAACCCTGCGCGTGTCAATCTCATCACCAGAAGTAAGAGGCTCGAACCAGGTCGGGTAATCGATTTTTAAGAAATTTCATGGGGTTCTGCGGTAGTTGGTTGAAATGTAGTTTAAAATTACAATTGGATCTGAATAAGGAGTGACATATTAGGTAGATATTTTTATTTGAAGAGTAAGAGTACGTATGTGATTTAAAATATAGATTTGACAATAAGGTGTCATGATATTCAAAGTTTACTGCGATATCGCACCTAGATACATTCGTTTTCTTGGAACTGAATGCTTCCACTCGAACAACAACGAGTAAAAACAATATAATAGTAATAATTATAATAATTGAATCGAAGATACGACAGGTGGTCACTGAGATACGAATATGTAAAAGAATCATGTTCTAAGAAGTATTGAGTGTCAGAGCTACTAACTAACAACTATTCAAAATTTTGGATCAGGCACCTTCAGCATTTTATCGTGATCGCTGACACGGAGGTAAAAATGAGGTTGATTTGACATGGAATGGACCTTCATATTCCATGTTGCGTTGAAACGGTTTAGGATTTTGCAGATTCTCTGAACGAGTGGTATGGGACGGGACGACTAACTGCGACCCGGCTGCAGGTTATATTTAGAGATAGGAGATACCTATTCCGATGTTCGGTGTTCATACATATAATATATGTATAGACCCAGCTGATCATCGTGACAAGGGATTTACTAAAAGATCTTATATTGGCAAAAGGGCGTATCCGCGATTATACTAACGACGTTTTACTGCTAATTGATCAATTTTTAATGTCAATTTTTCTGAATATATTTTCGTGTTTTTCGCGTGACTACAAAACGGATAAATCACACGTTTTTTTAGAATCTATATTGGCACATATATACGACCTCATACCATTGGACACACGATGATTATGTCACGATATAAAAGTATTTTTAATTATGTTTTACTTTCACTAAAAAGGAAAAAGAATAAATAAACTAGGCTAAACACCAAGCTGCAGAGGGCTATTCCAGTCAATGTTTCCATGACAATCATATATGAGTGTATGTGGTATTGAGTTGAAATCAATCGAATAGATTCTATACGTGGTTTGTGTAAGATTCGAACACACGCGTAGAGCTAGGTACTCTTACTTATATATACTGTTCTTCTGCAAGTATAGATCGGGTATACTTGTACCTAATTCAAAGAGTTGCTCCACACATAGGTATGTGATAGAAAAGGAATTTCATATACATGTATATACGTACTACGTATGTGTCACTCGCGAGCGTACGTAGAGATAACAAGTATACGCATAGTAGGTACACTTGAAATCTCGTTATCGTTATAGGCTTTATTAATAGACGTGCCAAATTTCCGCGAACGTCACAAGGTCAGACATTTACAATATTACGGGCATAGGGTATATAGCTTATTTGAAGAAATTATCAAAGTGTCGGAATGAATCAACGATACTCCTTTTTATCGGGCATCTGATGGAACAATGTAGTCTCGCTGAAACGAAACACTAATCGCAATACTATAAATGTCATTCTGAACCCTTAGACCTTTCACAGCATATATAGTATCTCCATGTAGATTTAAAAGGTAATCCTCAGCTCTCCGATACTCTCTTTCGAATCTCTTTGTACAAATTTTTATTGCATAGGTATAATATACACTGACAATGAGAAATATTTATGGAAACATGTATGATACATGTTGTATCGTAACTATACCTACACGTTGGGCAAAGAGCGTACTGGTACGCTACGTGCGCGTGACTTGTGCATCTATACACTGGTTAGCGGTGGTTAACGTGAGTTCAAAACAGAATTGGAAGTACCTCTCCATGCATGTATACTAGACTGGTCGTTAAAAATTAAATTTTTAACGCCGCCCCCTAAAAAGCTTCCTTTTGATGAAAAAACCCCAGGGATTTTTTTTTTTTTTTTTTATAATAACAACAACACGTGCCGCAAGACGATCTAAGTTAATTTTTTGGTAAAATCATGTTTTTTTTTTTTTTTTGAAAAACATTACAGAAGTAAAAGTATTAAAAATACTAAAGAAAGTTCACTTGAGCTTTGACATTAATAAATCTGCTCATAAAAAATAAGTTTGTACTAATTCATTTTTTAAATGAAATTATTAATTTAAATATCCTTCATTTTTTCATTAACTAGACAACATCAAATGAAAAAAATTTCGAAATCTTATCAACTTGAGTTCCAAAATTGTTTATATTTCAGGAAAAATACTATTTGTAATAAGAAGTTCTGAAAAATGTGATTTTACCAAAAAATGAACTTAGATCGTCCTGCGGCATGTGTTGTTGTGAATATAAAAAAAAAAAAAAAAAAAATCCCTGGCGTTTTTTCATTAAAAGGAAGCTTTTTAGGGGGCGGCGTTAAAAATTTAATTTTTAACGACCAGTCTAATGTATACGGCAACACAAGTCTATACACTGTGCTTGCGGAGGTACTTGCCTACAGCATAGCGTACATATCTCGTGTAACGTTCAATTATATCACGTCCTGCGATCTTTTTTAGTATCCGATACGCATCGTTTTTCCTTTTTGTTCTTTCTTTTGTCAATTTTTATGAAACAAGCAGAATTATAAGTTTTCGACAAAACCCGGCAGATCTTCACAGAGGTTCATTCGTATAGGGAGGGAAGGGAATGACCCAAGTTTTTTTTTTTTTTTTTTTTTTTTTTTTTTTTTTTTTTAAACGCCTTATTACGTATACCTAGTGTACCTATAATAAACCCACAGGTCACAGCTGCGTGCACGTGAAGCAGGTACATTTCTGAAACTTGACACATAACTCGAGGTCTTAAACACAGCTGCGTTACGTGTGCACACAGCTAGAACGTATACTACAAAGCTATAGGTATAAGTGAAAAACGTCACACGTTGTTACTTTTCCTAAAATTATTTTTAACATTGCTGTACGATCGTGTATGAAACTGCCTAATCTTTATTTATTCTTATTTTTTTATATTCTTCTTCCTCCAGATATGGATTCGGCAGTTTTACCAATGAAACGCATATATAAGGAAATACTTGTCGGTTGATAAGCGAGATATTATTCCGTCGAACCCACATCAGCTTGGCTATATAGGTGGATCATTATTCATTTCCCTAAAAGATTTACAATTTGAAAGTTATAATCTTGATGAAGTATAATTTTTGAAACTAGCGTAGGTAGATAAGTACTACTGAAGACCTTCCCTCCCACGCTTCTCTATGTACATTTCTGTGCGAAGATATCGTTGTCAAAATGTCAATTGATAAGAATTATTCGGTATATTCCCCTTGTGTAATAAATGTTTACGTCTCCCCTCCTGAGACTGCAGGGAAATATTCAAGTACGAACCACAACTATGTATAGGTATACCTAATTGTATAAGTAAGTATAGAGGTCTGTTCTGGGTATAAGAGTCGACACTCTCAGCTCACCAAGAAGAACGCTGCGACAGTCGAGGAGACGTTGGCTGACGAAGCAGACGTATACATATTATACCCAATACCATATACTATAAAAATATTCAAAAAATTATTCTCTTGGCAGTTTCCTTTGACTTGCGCGGTTTATTGTAAGTCTCGACTGCAAAAAGAATGAGACGAAAAACAAGAAGTAAAAAGAAAAAAGAAAAAAAAAAAAAAAACCTGAAGCCGCATATTATAACTGCAGTAATTACTTGAGGCATATCATATATGTATAGTCTCATGATCGTTTCGATGAAGAGCTGTTTAACGAAACTTTGAAAAACGGTAATTTCGATGACTCTTGACCAGTGGCCAGTGACTCGTGCAGACTGTACTTAGTGGGGAGCTTTTTCTAACATCTATATCGCATAGCTTGAAAATTATACACAAGTGCCTCATGATATGTTACATACATAGTTGTGTCGTGTATGTTTCTATAATTATAACTCTCAATTGGTCATTGACCGTAATTTTCCGAAAAGATCGTGACCAACAAGTTAATATAATAACCGAATACACTGCAGTGTTTGAATCTTTCTTCCTTTTTTGTTTTTTGTCTGCAATTTTCAATACATAAATTATACGAAAATACGCACTAATTATATTTTGAACCGCGACAAGCTAAATAAAAAATTTTTATTTTCTTATTCAAATAAAAATTTTGCAAGTGTTTATCAGGCGGAACAGCTATTGAGTGGTGTGTCGGAATAATGAGTGGAATTGAGTTGATTAATTAATTTTCTTGACATAGAAGAGTAAACATTATATCTATACTTAAAGCTATATATTTAATTACGAACAGTGATAATTATATTCATTTTCAAAAATTATATCGCCGGAATTTGATACATACCATCGCGGGTACCTAATAGACATTGTAACAAGTATGAAAGTATAAATGCGGGTATATAGATCCTTACCGCAGCTGCCGAATGATATTTCAGATCTTCTGACGCTCTAATGCAATCTCTCGAAGAAAAATATTAAGTGGACACGTGGAATTGCCAGCTGTGATATTTTTCGTATAATTGTTCAGTCGACAAATTATTTTCGGTCATTTAGTTGGAAGATTTCAGTCTGTTTATTCGAGCGTCATCCATATTTCTTTTTCTTTGTTCTTTTATTTTCAAAGTAGAAAAATTTTATCCGTATCAATCGTGTCGTTGGACGCAGTGAAATGGCGCTATGCGACTATACACTCGGGGAATAAGTATCAGGTATAAATGAAACGATCTCGCTCGGACTTTGCTCGGGAGAGGAAAATTTTTAAAACGAATGACAATAGCATAGGAACTCGCTACAGCCTGCGTATTTATACCTGCGCCCATAAAGCCTCCTCGGTCATAAAGAGTCGTCCCGCCAACCAACCTAGGGCTGAGCAACTCTAAACCCTTACCGAAAGACGTCAGTCCACGTGCGCGCAATTACAAAAGCGGCGCGTGAGCTTCGCGTGAAGTTTGGTTGCGTTGCGCTCTTCTAACGAGAAAGGAAAAGAAAGGACGACAGTCTTTGGGATCAAGAGTGCAGGCTACGATCGCTGGATTCGGCTAGAACGGCAGTCGAGAGCGAGACGCTGTGAACCTCGCTATGCGCGGAGTCTTACAACTACTTATGTTAGACGTTTAGTGTTTTCCTAGTAAGGGAATTGGGTGAGAATTTTGCGACTCGCGAACATTTTTGAAAAATATATTGCAGTTCTGATTGTCAATGGGTTTGCAGAATGCGTAGGGAAATAACATGAGGGCTATTAGTGGAGTGGAGGACACGAATTAGTGGAGGTGTTATTCGTTTTCGCATAAATTGCGGATTCATTTTTCATTTTGTAGTATACCTGAGGAATATTCCGTGTCCTGCAGTTTTGAGTCGGCAAATTGTTTCAATTTTCACAGAATCATAATTTCGTGTGATGAAATTGTTAAACTTTTCATACACTCAAGTGAGTGAAGTGTATAATCATTGATGTTCCTGTTAATGTGCATCCCTTCAAAGCGCATAAATTTATATATAATAATTGTAATATTTTTCTCTGGTCGTTGATTGAACGATTCTATGTATATATGTATACATCTGAATCTTGAATCTCAAAGATCAATGATAAATCTCGAGACACGCATTCGATAGTTTCAAATCACTTCGTTCAACACAAAGCTCGGAAACCTATTGATTAATAAATTGAAATAATCTACCTGCTGAATCATTGCTGGTTAAATTTACTATCCCTGCAGCCGTCGATATTATCATCAGGCCGAAGCACGTGAGCACTCTTATTAATCCGACCGCTAATTCCTGATTAATCTTAGGGAACCCGGATATCTTTTATTTCGGAATAACACTATGCGGTGACAAACTCGCGTTGCGCGTAGTCTGTTCAATTATCATGCGATAAATGTGGACTGTTATAGTATACGGCGAGACATATATGTTCAGAATTTTTTCACCTACCTTCTGATATTTATTATATAATCCGTTCCAGTGTAAAACAGAGAATTTTAAATGTGAATCGAAAATCACTACATGATCGAAAAAAACATAAAAAAAAAAAAAAAATGTGTTGCAGGAAGGTCCACTGAAACTTTTGTGTTGGTTTCAACTATTTTTGTCGTATCTGAATAAAGAAATGTTAGAGCTATCACAAAATCTGAGTGGAAATTTTTCAACACGTTCTAAAGATGCAATATGCATATCGCACATGAATAGACGTATGTTATACACGTGTATACCTACTTTACACTTTGTGATGTCGCGGACTATGACGAATTATTGTCGCAGTGGTGTCAATGTATGTTTGGTCAAGATTTATGAAAGTAAATCTCTTAATAAAGTCAAATAGTGTTTCTTTATAGTCTACACTATTTGTATATACATACGGTGATCGTGTACAGCTAAAGTACAAATATGTTTACACTGGGATGTGATTCATGCTTTTTCGAAGGAAAAACGATCCTACATCATGGCGGTTATATCATCAAGGTAACGCATAATTTCTTATTCATTACTATTATTATTATCAGTATTTTTATTCTCAATTAATCCTCCATATACAGCTCAGAGTTCATTGTATACCCCGATTCGTCATAGATATACATACGAATAAGCATATACACATAAATTAATAATGTTGGTATACTGGGATGAAAGAATATATCTTAGAGCCGGATTAAAAAAATAAAACTGATTCGATTTTCCATAGATATCCCCAAATTGCGAAATGATTTGTAGAGTCGGCCTAACTGATGGCATTCAACGTTATTAATATCCTTTGTCCGCTTGACTAGGTTACAGAATCAATTCCCTTGAGTATATACTTACCTATACTATATATGCTGCATACATGCAACGACACGGGTTCTGACGACAATCCGTCATGAAACTTGATGCGACGATAAAGCCAACCGCGTATAGGTAAATCGGTGCTTATAGTAGATAATAATGGATGCTGTTGATGTTCAAACAAACAGCTAACAATGGTCTAGGTCCAGTGACCACAGGGTCGTAGAGGAATAAAATGACGAAAATTAATTGAAACATACAATACAATGCGTCTGCGACTCGACCCACCATAAGGCTGACGATGATCAGTGCAGCATGTGACTGAGCGGTTAATTCGTAGGTTAATAACCAACTCGTTTCTCGAAACTAGATCAAGCTAGAACTTTTGTATGTGAGCCTCTACTCACGGTCTACGTATGGCACATCCCACGTTATTTGAACCATTGAAAAAATGGTTTCATATCAACAATTTTCTGTATACTATATGGAGGTATAAAGATACAATACTTTTGCCAAATAGTAAGACGGATATAATGATTCATGAGCTGGATCAAACTCATTTAGTCATTGTTTCCTTAAACGGAGACATCTAAGAGACTGTCCTCCGTACCAGAAATTATGGGAAGTGATTTTCTTTTGTTTTTCATGATCTACCATAAAAAAATTTATTCAGATTCTGGAGAGGAGTTGAAACGCGAAAATTTCGAAGAAAAAATTTCGACCAAAGGCCCATCGATATTTGTATCATCTATTTTTTACTCATATTTAGCATGTCAAATAAAAACTTTGTGTAAAATGATATCATGGATAAACCAGCCATTCAAAAATTATGACATTGAGTCATTTTTCGGGTGGCGACGTCACGTGGAGGGTCTCTGCGTGTCCATTGATGTGTATTGAATATTTCTGTTTAAATCGCGGTAATGATTACGTTCCATATCGCATTGTCGTGAATGAAATTGATGAGAGTATTTAAAAGTTGGTAATTGTCGCAGTAAAAGCCCGACGAGCCGTTAGTACGCACTTTTGTTTCAAGTCTGACGTACGTATCGTTCGTTGGCCTGATTATATCGTTATCTACAGTCGTGTCCGTACATCGATTTAGAGCCTTGCTATAATCGTCGTTAATCGACTAATTTAAGAATGATCATTACAATGTTTAACAATGCGTAAAGCCACCGACGAATGATTATTTATTGACGAACCAAAGAGTTCATAATTATAAGTATACAACAATAAATCGTAATTTCGTTAATAAGTATCACGACTTTCTGTAAGCTTTGTGAAAATACGTATAAAACATACGAGAAATCAATAAATAAATATTTTCTTACGACTGTTTCAGGAGCTTGGCTCGCAGCCACTGCCTACTATCGTTACCGAAGATGTTGATGAGTCTGGACAGTCCGGACAAGATCAGGGCCACAGGCCACGTGCCGGTAAGTACCTGTAAATCTCCTTCAACGTTGCGACGTCCTCAAAAATGCAGTTACTTTTACCAAAACTGTTTTTTTTTTCTCTTTCTGTTTTTGTTTCACCATGAAAATGTCCGTCAGGTTTGTGAAACAGGTTGAAATCAAGGAACTAAATAATCATGCTTCACCTGTACGTCCAACGCGGTTTGATTATATGATTATCAGTTCAGAGTCGATGCTGGAGTTGAAACACACGGAATACTTGATAAAATATAGCTTTGAAAAATAATTCCAAAAAGCAAACGTTTCGTTCTCCACATAGGTACCTGGGGATCCCATTCAAGGAACATCAGAAAAGCCTCAACCGCGAGTGCTCCGGGTTCTGGTAAATCCACCCCATTACCTCAGCAGCATACGGAACACTCGAGTTCGTCGAGTTCTAGTAAGGCTCAAGGTCGTAAGACCTCGGGTACACGGTCAGGATCTGCAAGTCGTAGCAACAGCACCGAGCGTCGAAAGAGCGGCGATGACACGGCTAGTCCGACGAGGAAACCGGCCCTATTCGACGCTTTTAGACCAAGGAGCAAATCGGATGCTAGTAAAACAAGAAAACCCAGTATTATTACGAATATGAAGAACGCCGTACAGGTAATCATCTTTTGCATCATCGAAGCTCCATCTTTTATCCTTATTTCATATTTTGTTCTAAGTTTAAACCGCGGAATCAGTTGATTATAATGAATAAACGATTTCGACCGTTTTTAAGTTTTTCAATTTATTCATGAAGACTGAAAAAATTGCGGGTTCTGGCAATTACTGAAAGCTCTGTTATTTTATTTGCCGTAGCATTCCTTGCACAGAAGTTCGCACGTCAGTTCCTCTTCGGATGTAAACTCGGAAAAGGATCACCACCACAAGGACCACAAAGATAGCAAGGACTCTCATAAAGAGGGTAAAGAGCAGGGCTCGCGGCCGAGAGCTGGATCAGAGAGCAGCCGAAACCCCGTAAGCAAAGTGATGGATCTCATCAGACATCGAAGCCACAGCGTCGTGAGCGCGGAGGACAAACGAAAAGCGGTAAGTAAATCAATAATTAGTATACCGCGTGTTCAGTGCCATCGGCATAACGATAAAAAATAAATATGGAGTTGAGCTGAACACTCGAGTTTCACTCATATATTAACTAGATCTCTCGGTGGATTGCGACCTTATCGACTGCGTCGGGAGATAGCTAGCTACTTTGCTGACTTCTTGCTCGGTCGATTAAGAATTCATATGAATCATTAAGAATATTCGAATAACAGAACGGGCGATGCCATTCGCTGGTAAAATTTATAATTTTACTTTACTTCATCAAACTCGCATGGCTCATTCTTATAATGCTGAGAGGGTGCTACCTACTCTTAACCGACCTCAATATGAATTCGCGAACAACTGCAAAAACTGTGCGACAGGATAGTTTTGATCTAGCACAGTCAATGTTCGGCATTGCATGTAGAATGCACGGAAAGAAATCCCTCGGGCCTGGTAGGAATACCATTCTAGTCGAGAAATATAGTAAAGGTTGGAAGAAATTGTGGTCCGATTGAGTAAACGAATTTTAGTGTTCGAAAGCCTAGGCTGCTAGATGCCCTTTACGAATATTGTTGTTTGAATTTCGTTAAGTCATTCATTTGCATAGGAAATTTAGACAGCTGTGGCTGAGTGATTCTGGCGATACACAATTCCAGGAGTAGACTTTAGGTATGTCAGTATTATTATTCTGACGTTTGTCAGATGAACAGTTTGGTATTGTTGTATCATTGAACCTTGATTATAAAAACCGAGAAAACCTAGTGTAAATTTTATATTCAGTAAATCTAATATCATTGGGTGTAACTACATTGCAATTGCTACATCTGCTAAGGCAACACAATTATTTTGCTCCTTGATGCATAACTATGCAAAAAAACTGACTCTTGCAGTTGATTAACTCGTAATGCATTATAGGAACTGAGATTTACCAAAGCCAATATGACTTATGACTTACTGGCAAAACCTTATTTTATTGCGGGAACCGTCACCCAACTAGTAGATACCGCTGAACCGTGCATAGTGCAATGATGCTTGACTTGGCCGGATCAGGATAGTTAACACAATTGTACTGCATGCTAGTTTAGGCTAATCCAGAGGTTGGTGGTTAGTTCACATCCACCAACGAATTTCAGTCGGGAATTAGGATTCATACGATTCAGATGTCGCACGTGTTCTGTATTGCATCGCATTATATTCATGCAACAATGTGGATGACTTCGTGAAGAACAGTCTCCAAAAGTGGATCTCAGCCTCATAAAAACCTTATTTTGACGAACAATAATGCCCCCCGTATATTCTTATTCAATATAAATGAAAAAGAGATGGATGTTCTTATCTTCCAATCACAGTTTTATCCGTATGAAATTCATTCGGACGATTTCTGGCGAATCATAAAATATGAACATTTAATGGACCTCATGTCGAAGAGTATAATAAACGAACATCGATCACATTATATTGTACTGTGACTTGGCTCTGGCTATATTTGTTAGTAACATCTATAACTATACAACGGATGTATGTACTTATACGCTAGATAAATACCGTTTGTCATATATGTTTGTGTATCTTCAAACTAGCTGAAGATGTTTCTCGCTATCCCTTCTATTCGGTAAAATATTTGGTACATCCATACCATAAGAATGGTTAATCTTCCAAAATATGTGCGGTTAACTTAACGTACTCGCAGTCCTGCCCTCACAAAGCCGGAATCTTCGGTTATTGATTAAATAAGGCTAAGATGCCGTGTCTAATTGACAGTGAGGCGCGTTAGCTTAAGCTGTTGTAGCTAATGCTACATTTATAAATGAGCTCCTTTCGATTTCCCCTTAACCAGTATGAATTATCGGGAGACCGAGAGATCGAACCTTGGTTAAGCTGGCCCCAACACAACGTTGTAACGTGGCGAAGATTCAGAACCAAATAATACTAACATTGTCCCCTTATTATGGTGAAGGAGTTTTCATACATGCTCTGATCACCTCGAAAACGAGATTCGTAACTTTTCTCTTACCACTCAATCGATCGGGATGGAACCTTAGAGACACTGCTTCATTCCACCAGAAAGTGCTTAAGTATTCAGTTTTTCAACATTACGACATTTGTTTCACAGATTCAGTTATCATCAGAAAAATCGTGAAATTATTCACAGATGCACTCGATTTATTGCATTCTTGAAAAGCTTAGCCACTCGGCGGTGGGAAACCACACATTTTGAGCATCATCTCATCTCATTTTATACAGAAATGACCGAGAAAATACGATTTCGCGTCTTTTGAAAAATACCGGTATCTTACGGAGGCGACACTTTGTAGCTACATAATCACGCGATAGAAGTCGCTACGTCGAAGTCCTCACGCGACCACCAAAGCCCCTTAATAAAATGCGGAGCGCGCGCCATCTAAATATGGCGCGGAGAACCCTCACGTCAAACTCCCGTGCTCAACTCAGGCCCTCAGCTCTCAGCTTCGCTGAAAATCTTTCTCGCAATGAAAGTCACTAGCCGATTTCTTGAGGACCCCAGGAAAATATCGGATCTATAGGGACGATGGATGGCGTATTCTTATGAGTAGTTTGTGCCTGTTAGCAGCCGTGTTGCTCGTAATAATTTTGTCCATTCTATATATCAACGCACGCAACTTGCTAAAGAAAACATGTGGGTTAGGGATATGTGATATTTCATAATATAAATATAATAGTGTAGTTATTATAGTGTTCGAAGACATGGCGTTAGCGTGTAGATATTGTAGGAAAAAGGTGGAATGAAGGCAGGACGTGCGAGTAAGTATTATTATACATATCTATGTGTAGAGCTTTGAGATTATGTTTACTTCATTTTTATTTACAATTTTTTCTAAAACTTACATATTAATTAATTTATACAAAATCAATATGGGGGATAATTATAACTGTACTAATCAAACCTTCAAATCAGGATTAATTTACAATTATGCACAATGAATTGTATATTACCTTTTACACCTATTTTTGCAAAATAAATCTCAAACTGAATGTAATTGACTTATTGAATATTTTATTTGGATATTTTTAGGAATTACATTTTTTTTTCATTACGAATGAAATTTCCTAACTTAGCAATTGTGT
Organism: Tenthredo amoena; assembly: GCA_963966615.1. Taxonomy (NCBI): domain Eukaryota; kingdom Metazoa; phylum Arthropoda; class Insecta; order Hymenoptera; family Tenthredinidae; genus Tenthredo; species Tenthredo amoena. The sequence goes on along the minus strand of OZ016482.1, from coordinate 23,278,955 downwards.
AATATACTCTCATATATTTGTATCATCTGGTATTCATATTGAGAATTTTTCAATACACAATACACATTTTTCATAACGAAAATGCACTTCAAACTTCAGTTGGATATTGAAAACAAAAAAATGTTTGAATAATATCTGTTTTCAAAATCAATTGACGTAGTTTTCAACAATATGTTTCGCATGAATTTGAATTTCCTGCTGAAATTGACAAAAGTATTGCAAGCAACATGGCCGCCTCACAGCTTCAAATCGACACAAAAACGTAACACAGAATACGCCATCTAGTGTTATATAAACATCTGTGGTTGGGGGACTTCGTTCCCCTTGAATTAGTCAGATGTTGGTAGTGGAGATGTTGCGGTTTCTTTGTATGTTCGACTATCGCTTCTTTAATGCAATGTATTAAACTATTCGTTGGGATAAAAATTCTGTCCCGGCTCACTAAAATATGAAACACTTGGTGGGTCTCTCCTTTATAGGAATACAAAGCTTTATTGCAAGTAACATTATTCAAGATACGGTTTATTCCTATTACAAATATATAGACTATACTAACTATACATATGTTTTGTCATATTTGTAATATTACCTATGTATGCTTATTCTCTTTCATAATGATTTGAGGGTTGAATATTATATAGTTATGGACAGTATGGTCATATCGATGATTAGTTCTGAGCTGAGCTGCCATTTCATATATATAATGTGTATATATAAAACCATAATAAAAGATAATAAGCATATATCAATAATACTACAAACATGACGAAACATGTGTATATTTCCTATATATTTGTAATAGGAATAAATCATATCTTAAATATTGTTACCTGCAATAAAGTTTCGTATTGAAAGCAATCTAACATTCAAGATATCATTAAAACATTGTTGTGTTCCCTAAGGTAATTATACATATAGAATTATATAGAAAATAGGATAAAATGATGCGTTGCTCTCTTTCACTTCTGGTACTTGTGAGGGAACAATATATTGTGAAACTTAATAGTCTGTGAGTGTAAATACCCTCTCGACTAGCCTATCGCCGCAAAGTAAAATAGAACTAGCTACAACTGTAACACGAAGAATGTTTTTAAGTTAGGGTTGCTTTGATTGATGAAATATATGATCTGGAAACTTGCCCGTGCAAAGTCATTATCAACTATCTTGTTACTCGCCTACACAAAATACACGACATGTACCGAAGCTGACTGTCAGGCAGCGCATGGATCTCATTTTTGGCTTCTAATAGCCACACCATTATGGCGGTAAGCCGGTATCTAATTGGTGTATGTATACGAAGAGAATTTATTGAAACTATACAGTCGACTGCGCATGTGCGAGATTCGTCGTCTGCTGAAGCAGGCTGGCCATCCCGAGTTTTTACCGTCAAACTTTGTTTTTGGCGGTGATCCAATTAATACGAATTTTTGAGGTTAAAATCTCAATCATTTGCGGTAGTGATTTCGAAAGGTTCGGAAAGGGAGGGAGGGAGATATTGATGAAGAGAATCTCCCTTCCAAATCTCGAGTCAATCGGTACATCTGTTTGAGAAAAATAGGTGTTGCCAGAAAGGGTCCGGAGAACGAGGAGAAGGAGAATCTTAACGTTTTTCATCAACTTCGGGGGTCAATACCTCAGTAACCACTTGACCGATTTCGTTCAAGTTTTTTGGGCTCGGTCATGTGGACTGGGACTTATAGCCCTATAAAGTTCATCGAAAGATACGTAGTAGTTCAGCAGATATGACATAATGATTACAAGTATAAGAAGTTCCCTCGGGTAAATGATTCTCAGATGGCGCTCGCCGGCCGAGGGGTACTTGGCGGCGATTCGCAGCCGCGAATCTTGATCCTCCCAATACAGTGAATTCATCGCAACAATAAACACTGACCAGAAATGTATAAGTTGAATAGCGATACAGTACGGCAGTGGCTAAAGTAGTGATTCATTACGGTTTATCAAAGCAAAAATATCGTTAATCGAACGATTTCTTCCCATTTGACGTTATAAAGTTTTTTTTTTGCTTCCTTCATAGACATAAGAGTAGTGACCAGCCCACACTTTACATCGCATAAAAAGTAATTTTTTTTGTCAATTCCGGTGAATTTCACCTGTTAGATCGAACCTATTCTTCATGAACCATTGAATGATCCATTCTCGGTCGTTCTATAGCACCTCTTCAGAGTTATTTGCTGAATAATATCGAGGTCAGTGAAGAGTGGGTATAGCATGCTCTTGAGAGTATTTTTTTATTGTTATTTTTGGCCTGCTATTTGGTGAGAACAAATGACAGAAATTTGGCGGGATATGGAAATCAAAATCCACTATACCCGTGCAGCAGAAGGTTGAACAATTTTCCGTCGAAAGTATTTGAAACTGCAGCCCGACCTACGTTAAATAACTGTTTGTGTATCAATCAGAGTCATCGTATACCTTATCCTTCTATCCTCCATTGCATGTTAGAATTTAATGAACGGAGAATAATAAATAACCACAGGCATACGAATGAATCAATTTTTTCTGTATACGCGCATTGTAATTTCAAAACGTAGAACTCGTTTGGCGCCAAAGACGATGCCCAGGAATGTTATAGGGTCGTTGTAACTTTTGCGAGTATTTCACGACGTGACATCTGGTGGTCGTAATTTGAGCTACATACTGACTTGGAAGGTGCTTCAAAGGCTCCGCGGTCAGCTGTTACCTAGCTCCTTAGCGCGGTAATTTTCAAACACCTCTCACCAGCTGGTCATGCATTGTCCATCGCAGCCATTCTCTTATGTTAGGAGGCAGTCGCCGCGAGAAGAATATTAAATTTGTATAACAGGGTTGTGGAAATTGTAATTCAATGTGTAATAAAATTACATTTGAATTTCAATTACGAATCTAATGGATAATCAAATGCATCATTGAATTACAAAAGCAATCAATGGCTCCCAACTCTGCATATAGGTATATTTATGCAGGTCCTCATATTGATCAGCCTGCAGCAACACAGAGTACATATAATTTGCACAATATCGACCACAGCTTCTTGGCAGTTGTTGACCTTGATATCAAATCTTTTAAAGTCGTGCAGTTCTTAATACAATAAGGACTTAACAACTTGCAATCCACGTAATATCGCTTCTGTCTTTGCGCGATGGTGAGTGGGCAGAACGCGCTAATCCGAGTTGACCTAATTTCTCTTCTCTTGTATTTAAATTCACGCCTATAGCTCTCGAGCTCTAAGCGTAAAATAAAGACAGTGATGCGGAATTATATAATATACCCTTCAGATTTGCGTATACATAGAGATGACAAACTGTCAATAATATTCGATAAGTTTCATGCCCATCCTGTGCTCTTTGTATAATTATAATTATGTGTAATATCCAAGTATATCAGACGTAACTTGACACCAGCGATCGTAAACATGCATGATGTGTATGAACAATATCGATCTGGCTTCAGTCTGATCGAGTGTTTCGAGCTTGTAAGTCGTTGCTTTTCATATTAATTATAATAGCCTGTTTCGTTAGGGTGGTCGTTATTTCGCGAGTGTAGGAATTCTTTATGTTTCACCCCCTAAACTCGTTCTATCTGACAAAATGAAAAAAATCTAAATTTTCAGCCCGATTGGATAACGTTAACCCGTACACTAATGAGTACTTGTAATTTAACGTTGTTTTAGGCCTAGCCGGGAATGAAAAAAATAATCTGGAGCTGAGTTATCGGGATATCCATACAGGATATTATTATTCAAAAGTGAAACGAAAAAATCTCTATCCTACTTAGTTCAGTGAGAATATTTCTCCGATATCATAGGCCATAAAATGATATACGTATGTTACGTTTCATACATTGAAGGTAAATACATACACGGCGCGTTTCCATGTTTCATACCTGTGCCAATTTTGCGCAAAGATTACTGATCTACGAGATAATTTGCTTTCGAAAATGTCATCTTTTCGCAAAATTGAAAAATTGGAAAAATTTATATCTTCTGCCATCGTCGAAAAATTTGAGAATCCCGAAATATATGTCCTATTTTTGTACTATCATGGCATGAAACGAATTTCAAACAAATTCAAGAAGTCGACCGGCGTAAAATCACCAAGTTAACATGAAACGCCCCATATTTATACGTATACAGTACGTTATAGATAAATACTGCTTTCAGTGTAAAAACGTATGAAACGTAATATATTATATTCGTATCGTTTTATGGCCTATGATATCGGATAACCATTTTTACTGAACTCGATAGGATAGAGATTTTTCCTTTTTTTTTTTTTGTTTCATAACGATTTCCTGCATGAATCTCGCGATAACTCAGCAACAGATTTTTTCGGCTTCGACTGGGCTGGTTCGACGCATAAAAACTGCGTTTGAAGATTCTGTAATCGGCAGCTTTGTGCGATTTTTTCTTGCGATGCTACAAGGAAAATCTTAAATCCTTTTTTTTTTCTCATTCAAAAATAACGACAGATTTCTAGTGTGTTGGAGTATAGGTTAACGTTATCCGATCGAGCTGAAATTTTATAAAATTTTCTTTTTTGTCAAAAATAATGAATTGAAGGGCTGAGGCTGAATAAATTCGTTTTACTGGATCTTTGTTAACTGTATCTGTTTACAAAACGATTTGCATCTAATGTAAGACCTATCCAAGAAAATTTTGCTTCAAACCACCGAACTTTTATCTGCGTATCTATATTCAATCTTACACTGAAAAAAAAAAACCAATTCGGTTTCATTCGAGTAACTATAGCAATCAAATACTCAAACCATATACAAATAAATAATACCTATATCCTGCATTTGACTTTTCCAAAGTGTCGAATAGAAGACATAACAAGTCGTATGCTCTAAATCTTTGCGTGCTATCACTTGGTTGCTATATTTAGTTTAATGAAACCAATTCGTTTCTCCGTCTAGATATAATAAACATATATGTCATGTATGCAAACCTATATAGCAAAGTAAGAACTTTGTTTACCACTTTTATCTTGACGTCGCCACGATGTCCAATGAATTCAGACACGCCGGAGCAACGGCTATGTTTCTTTCGTATTGAAATTAGTATATTTTAGCACAAGTGAGATAAGTATGTGTATATATATATATATATATATGTAGATATGTGCAGTATTGTATACGCAACGCGTTTCGCCAAGGTGTATACATAGCTATATTATATAGTATATAGGTTTCTCGAATCTGTTCGGCCATGTTAGGTTATGTTTTATTACCTTAGGATAGTGTTTCGTAATTTCTTTGGTATGTCGGGTCAAAGAGCCCAAAGAAGTGAATTCAGCTTGCAGATACGTAGATATAAAAATATATGTTACAGGCCTTAAAGTGCAAAATACGATATGAAGAATGAAGATTAGTTTCTACTCAAAAGCACATACACACGTGTATACCTACGTAGGATATAGGGGTATATGGAAATCGCTGGAGTTTTGGAACGTTGCACAAACTCAATTGTTTATTGTAAGTTTCAGAACTCGGAGTGAAATGTTTATTTCATATTTCTCTTCGAATTCCAACAATGCAATGAATAACGGGGTTAACTCCGAAGTGCTTAATGTCACCTGGGTCACAGATATTCTGATTTCTATACAATTCTTGAAGATTCTGGTTATATAGAAACGTGTGGTTAGTCAGTTCGTTAGTACGTTTCTTGTATGAGCATTGAAGCTGCAAAATCCTTTCTAACAGCATATTTAGAATTAAAAATGGGTACACATCTGTATATGCGTCACAACTGTTACGGCTAAAACGTGTATGAAGCGAAAAAGCCGAGGTGTATTATTCTATGGACATATCTCTTATCTTGTGTTTGCGATCGCGTATACAATTGTGTACATATTCTGTACAGGAACGACACAGAGCAAATAATATACGAGTACGTGAACCATCTAGGTACCTAAACAACACTTACTCGTACATACATATTATCGATATCGAATCTACTAGTCAAATTTTTCTCCATATCGTTTCTGCCATTCCAGTGCTGCGCAGCTAGATCGCCTAAATATACCGGAACCTAAATTCATCTATCTATTTGACGCAATGGCACATAGACCCCCGCATAATCATATATATTAAGGTGTCCATCCTGCTGAAGTCAATCAAATTCGGCTGAAGCTGGGGGACTGTATTAACTATACATAATGTAAGTAGGTAACCTATAATGGCGTCAGCGTATACGAGAAATTTCTACTATAGGTGTGACTGTACGGTTCATATGCATAAGCACAGAAGCACAGAGTGTGTATAGGTATGTTTGCGGGTGTTCCGTTGGTGCAAAGTGTCGTAATTGGAGATAATTTTGCGGCGGTAAAGAAGACTACATGTATACACACGCACGTAGCTATATGTATATAATATACGTGTATGCATGGGTATATACATCAGTGTTTCGTAGTGCCATACGCATATATCGGTATGTGTATCTTATAGTTAACAGCCATTAGGTATTCCACATTCGCCCACGTAAAGTCTGGTTGAAAATTTACCTCAGGGACAATCTCAGCCACGTTAATGTATATTTTTGATCAAAAAATGGAAAAACTGAACGTAATGCGGGTAGCTCTTCTATTACAGAATAATTCATGCGTATAGAGATTCGAGGCATAATGTTAGTTCAAATGACATCGAACTGGATATTTCAAGGGATTTTGAATAACAAGCAATCACGTCGCCTTGTACTCGATACATTTGTTCGAGTGAAAATTTACCCTTGAAGAGTGAAAATCGTGTCACTCCTAATTACACTACAAAAAGGAATTACTATTTTCCAATGTTTGGAGAGTTGCACGATTTTCACTCGAGAAAATTTAGAGAGCGATTGAAATTGATATTATTAGATAACACGAGACATCCAGATTTCAATTTGCAATACCCAACCCCCGCCTGAATTGCAGGTGATTTAATATTCATATAGACCGTACTTTGAGTCTAGCGAGATGATGTTTTATTCGCTTGATAAATCATCATTTTAAGCAAAGTTTACCATACCTACGTCATAACGAGTAAAGTCCTAAGCTGTCGTAAACATGTTTATATAACATTGTAGTCAATGAATATACCTGCCGCAGTACCGTACTGTAAAGGATAAAACGTTACAATGTGGATTTGCTGTATAATGTTTCAAATAGCGAAAAATTTGGCGACGATTTAATTCGCAATCAATCATAAACTCGAATAACATTTTATACGCGTGATTAATTTCTGCGAATAACTTATATTTCAGCTAGTCAGAGAAAGGCCACAGTAAGAAAGGATTTGTCAAACTATAAGCCGAACGGATTTTCATCAAACTTTAAGTGGCCCCATAGTGAGCATTTGATTCCTTATTCGATTATCAGATAAGTTATGCAGTCAACTTGAACAACTTAGAAATCAATTCCGATTCTATTTAATCAAGATGCCTTCATTTCATCATGATATTTGATCGCTAGATCTCACTTATTGTCAGTCAAATATGTAAATGTAATTTGAATAGCCAATTATCCTGTCGCTCCGCAGCATATCTATACAGGGTGTTTATGCTAACTATGTCACTTGGCCGGGTGGTGATAGGTGGGACTCTAACTAACGTTTTTGATACAGGAACCCATATTCGGACGGTGGACGTTACCTTGATAAGAAGGGTCGGAAGTCAATGCTTGTAACGCTTGCCCGCAGGCACGGCGGAATGGTCGAGGATTCATATACAAATCTGAGAATAATTCAACTATTTATTTACAACACAACGAATCTGAAAGAGCAAATAACGTCACAGTATTTCAAATATTACAGAAAATGAGTCTTTTCGCCGTTCATTTTAAGAAAAGAAAACTAAGTTTGTATCGTTTCGTTGTTTGTATTTTCATTTCATCGAGTCGAAGAAATGTCATAAAGTGACCTAGCTTTCTTTTCTTAAATTGAACGACAAGAAGACTGATTTTCCGTGATGTTTTAAACGCTGTGACTGTAATTCACTCTTTTGAATTGGTCGTGTTGTAAATAGTTGAATAACACTTACATTATTTCTAAATCCTTGACGATTTTGCCGTGCCTGTGGGCAAGCGTTGCAGGTGTTCGCCGGAAACTTCCAACCCTTCTTATCAAGGTAGCAACGTCAACTTTCCGACCATGGGTTCCTGTAGTGAACACTGTGTAATATATATATGGCGGCATGTGATATTTTGGACGCTGCTTTCGAGCGACCACTGTAATTTGGTTTAGTCTGGATACATATCGATGGTTGATATTTACCTTATACTTACGTCTAGGCATATTTGTCAGTATTACATCCAGTAATGGGACCCTTAGGTCTAAGATCTCTGCGAGTTGCGCAGAAGGGGATGCGAGATGGAGGCTCTTATGCTGGTGCATTTGTCAAACGTAGCCACATTGCTAGAAATGTTGATTTAAAAGAGGCAGTCCCATTTTTGATCTTGAACAGAGAAAAGTGGTCGCAAGAAGAGCCTTTTTTAAGGTTCTAGAATGGCTCATGGATTCGTTATCGTGTCTCCCTTCGCCCTACTAAAGCTTGCGAAGTCATACTGCTATTATATCGAGTAGCGGTTGTTGGGAGTATATCCCATATTGCTTGTTTAAAATGACGGTCGTTTGAATGATTATCCTGATCGGCAAGAGTAGCCGAATACGCTCGTAACTGATTAGGTCCATCCATTCTCTCGGTTTCATTCTCCGATATATATATATATATATATATATATATTATATACACACTGCTAATTTTATAATAACAATCTATCTTTCATCCCGGTATATTACGCGCTGAAAATAAAATCAGATTTTGTCCGAAATGGATACTTAGTCTGCTTGCAGCGTTTTGAAAACTAACCTTAGCTACTCACTCTTACGAGTCGTTATCTTGGTAACGTTAATTGATGCGGTTAAGTGATTGTCCAAACAGCTCTCGCCAATTACACCCGTACCTCGTATGAATACAAGACGCACTGATATGTGAATCCTGTCATACCCATGTGTATACCTGGCATACACAGAGTAGCAGAATCTTGGATGAAAAAAACATTATTTATGTAAAAGTGCCTGCGATCAAGTGAGATTGTGATTCAACGAAACTGTAACGAAACTCACTAAAAACGAGAAAACATACTCTTCCGCCTCATCATTAATTCTGACCGTTTCACTTATGCATATATATACTCGCGAATGAATAAAACAATAAATTTCCTTCTACATTGAAATTTTTGGTTCATGTATACAATAGATTCTTTTTGTCAAAGATACAATAGCTCGTCTTCCGTGGATTCGTATCCTGCATTTACGTAGTACATACATACTTACATACTGTATACCTTAATTATATATGCCCACGTGTGCGTACATAGTATGCACAAGGTACTATGGCTGTCGAAATTCGAATGTCTATACATGCATTGCTTTTTCAGTTTCAAAGAATATGGCAAAAAAAAAAAGACCACAGGGAAACCGTGAAACGGTAATCGCAACGAGTGCAGTAAAGATTGTATGCTGGTAGTTTTGTTCTTTTTTCTCTTTATAACGTGTTTCTAGGAACGTTGTTACCAAGAGAGTAGTAAATTTTTAGGCGTGAAAATTCACTCCTTAAGAGTGAAAATCGTGCTACTCTGAATTTTAGTCCACGAAAGAATGAGATTTCACTCTTGAAGAGCGAACTTTGACCTCTCAGAGTGGGATTTGCACTTCTTTTTCATTCTTGTGAAGAATTCTACGATTCTCATTCCATACAATTCAGAGACATTGAATATAGATGTACAGAAAAATGTTGTGCAGATCAAAGGTGCACGGTTATATACTTGAGGGAAAAGCATAACGGACCGCCAAATCTTTTAACTACTTCCAAATTTGTACAACATATAGAATCCTGTAACTAATTCTGTCCGAAACAGCAATATTTTACACGACTCAATACTCGTGCTTCGTAAAACACCGCGTTTTTGAATTTACGAATAGCAGAACTAAGCAAGCATCGCAGAGTTCACAAATGTGCCATTCGATCAAACGAGAGTCTTAGTTTTCTGTTTGACAAATGTCTGTCTACCGTGATAAATATTCAAGGCTGCAGCGTGACCTCTCACGACGGTTTTGCATAGTCGGATTCCAACCGAGAGTCTCGAATCAATGAACCATATCAAATGCTACATAATCCGAATCAGCAAGACTGCAATGAGTTGTATATATACGTATATTTTACAGCATTTGAACATTTATATTTATACACGCCAGAAATTGTGTAACACCAAGAATAAAAGCCCAACGATTTGATAGAAAGGAACTTTTTCTCACACAAAATAAAATATTGAGGCATAAATTTCCTTGGCTAAAAAAACACCTTGAATCCTCACTTCGCTTTTATGTTTACGCACGCGTATATGTTCATACGTAAGTACTTGCCTATCTACCCCCTCACATATCACACATAAATGAATATATGTATATGCATAGTATACATATAAGGCGTCAAGAGTGAGGCGGGTAGCAGCCATAGTGTGCACGTTGTACGGGTGAACCGCTGTGGCGTAGTGGGACGGAAGGTGACGGAGACAGCACATATTAGTAATCGTGTAGTACTCACAATCAGTTCCAGTTCCGAGTCGCTCTTCAACCGTCGCGGTTGTGGAACTTTGCAACTACACGAGTACGACTTCGAGTGCATCGTAGTCAGAATTTGACGAACTATAATATATTCGACGTACACGGATGGCTTGCAACAATTATCAATATACCGTTTGCATCTACCAACGTGTTCATTTATATCAATTTTAACAATTGACCCTCGAAAAGTTTGCTCGGCGAAAATCATGTTTTACGGTTACGCATATGCAATACTAAATAGGACATATCCGATATTGAAATACCGATAGTGTTATGTGCAATACTTGGAATATTTTTGAAAGATTTAGCGGAAATATCCACGTGGAAATAATTAGCTAGATGATAGTTTTGAAGTAGTGAAGTGTTCGCAGACGCTAAGCGCGTATGCTCACCGTCAACGTTCATCATATGTATAAGCGCTGTGCTATAAATGTGTCTGCGATGATATAATGTGTACTACTTAAAAAGTGATTCTTCACCAGTGATCTTGTTTTCGTTTTCATTTAATATCAGATATTAAACCGCGATTTTCCTGCGCCTGTGAGTTTACAGATATTTTATGTATGATATACGCATTTGCAGAATAACCATCACTCGCTGCACGATCGTCGCTGATAGAATCTTTGGTACTACGTACAAACTTACACGTACGGTACTTTGACTTTTTTTAGAATGTCCAATTCACTCAATAACTTGGATAATTTTCATGATGTAGAAAGTAGAGTCGTATCAACCCGTGACTATTTAGGACTTCAGTGCAAATAGGTAATACGTAGCATATTTATATATACTCATGTTTCTCTGACGTAGGTAGTGCAAGCCTCGCATACGTGTGCAAGAAAGTGAGAATGACAAGATCAAGCACCACCTGATTAAATTGTAAGGCATTGAATTTCGTCCCGCTTCCTGTTTGACCGTACAAATATTAGTATCATTAGTATACCTATCCGTATTCATGTTTTACCGCTGCAATTTTACGAGAGAGGTTATTTAGCACTTGTTACGTTCCGGTCAGTGACGCACTGCACCCAATAACGCAGCGTAATGTGCGACATTAGTAAAATTACGGTTATCCTACTTTCACGAACTTCCCAGCTCTGATTAATTATTACATATCTCCCATTTCCGCCTCTCACTGTTATACGTACGCGATAGATACGACCTACTGAGAAGGATAAGAATTGAATAATAAACGAATGAGTGTACAAGTCCGAAGAGAAACCGAATATTTACTGTTCAAGTGCGAATAACTTTCGATTATGTCACCGTCATCGAGATTTGTCACAAATTTGTCACATCTCACAATCTTAGCTACCTAGGTGAGGTAATCGGAAAGTCGAATATTGTGTTGAAAAAGAAGCAGCATTTCTCGAAACTATTTGTATTACCATTGACACGAAAATTAATATTCATACTAACAAATGAATGAAGAATAGTTGTTGTCATATCCTTAAATAAATGAAGTCGATCGTTCGTTTAATCTTATTACGATGTTGTCCGATGTTGGATTTCCATAGCTCGCAGAGTTTTCAGCCTTCGATTCAGCTCGACATTGCAATTTGCAAACACTGGTCTCACGACGTTTGCAGTCTGCGGTAAATTGAGAAGGTCACATCGAATATTATGATGGCGCTACAGAAACTGTGAACAATAATATAACTTCAATAATTGACCGTTATCATCTAAAAGTCGTTGAGTCATGATCAAATTTATTGCTATACCATCGTAATCATTAGCATTATCTTCATCATTCTGTATACGTTTCTTCCGAGGTTTCCTCGTACGTATGCATACGTACTTCAACGAACGAACCGACCAACCTCAACACTCGATATCCCAGCTTCTGTCTGACGCAACGAAGACATTAATTGTGGAACTATGTACGTCATTCAAAAAAACCGAACTCTCCTTATGGTCAGAATCAGAGTATAGGCAACTCAGTACTCACTATCATGTACGGTAATACCATATGTTATAGAGATTAAACAGTTATTGGCTTTCGGGACGATCCACCCTTTTTTTAGTTGTCTATTCAGGGCACATACATATACCTGGTACACATATCTAGACTATTTGGCACTTATAATCTGTATCTAACTTGGAAGTGGATTAAGACGGTTAAAAATTTAAACCTTGTTGCTGCATCAATCATTGACAATTGTTCCATTTATTTATCGTTTATTCCTGCGGCGTCTCATACTACCAATCCTCCAATTACAGTAATTCCATTAATGATGAATATCATGCGTTTACACATATCTACTTGTATTGTAAAGTTATCGAACAATTCCTAACAGATCAGTACCTATACTTGCAATAGACTCGAAGCATAATACCTCCAATCGCACCTCATGTATCATACACGACTATATCATTTTGGTGCAATTTTTAAATCACAAAATCTGGTCTTTACTCGTCCTGAGCCTACAGAGTTGGATAGGGTTCGAAAACGTAAAAATGAAAGCCAACTATCGTATGTAAAAATCGAAAAATTGTTAACACGTGAATTATTCATGGGTAGATATGTCGCGTTCAGCAATTTATAACGACACTTGTTTTCATCGTTCGATGTATCGTTTCAAATATTAATAGTACGTATGTATAGGTACATACAAGACATACATGTAGGCTATATGTAAGATATACAATTCGTTGTTAACGTTAATTGTTTCTTATCTCTTGGTTCTCTCGTTACACGTGATGTTAACGAGTAGGTATATTAAACTGCACAATACATCGATATATACCTATATACGTATGCACAATACATCACACACGCACGCGCGTGCGCACACATACGCACATGTATGTAGCAAAGAATAAACTAACATTACGTAACTATATTCAAGTGTATAAGTTGGTACATGTGCGTACATGTACACATAAAGCCATAGATTGCTGATTGCCGGGTTGTACGGGGGAAGGGGTAGACGTCATAACTTTTCCAAGTGTCGTTTATGCAGCTGTTTCTCGTCTGTTTAATTCAACTGTATATAATGACTAGACAACGCAATGTTCAACAAACAACGCGGCGAAACCTCTTGAAGATAAACTTCTGCATAGGAAAAAGTAACGATTCGTATTACTAGGGGAAGGGCGTCTGACGGAGCCTATAAGGCATGATATGGGCTACCTGTACGATCAAGTGAAAATTGAAAAAAATACCCGTCAAAAAAGATTAGAATTCTATTTTCAGATCAAAAGCAATTGTGTTATTCTTGGTAAATTTTTTTTAGCGAAAACTCACTCTTTTGGTTGAGTGGCTCGATTTTTAGAGTTAAATTTGACTCTAATTCTAATGAAATTTATCATGGACTGGCTCAATTTTTACAATAGAAAATTTAGAATCAGAACATCTCGGACAGCATCGCTTCCTAACATCAAGGAACCTACCTTGCCCGCCCTTTCGCTATATAGGTATTGTTTGAAGTACACAAATTGATTGTGATTTAATATAATAATTGTATCATTATTCGCTGCACATTCGATGATGTAATCTTCATGTGTTAACGATGTGACTTCCAGGCTCTAGGTTTACTAACTTGCGCGGAAGCAGAGATTTATACCATATAAACATAATAATTATGATCACGATTATGATCACGATCATGATCGCATTAAATATTGGCATGACGGGAAATACATGCGGGCTAAATATTCTTCGTTATACACCATTGCATAACCATGCCATCTGTCACACCGGTTATATCAACGCAAACAAAGTTTCGCATCATCGTAATAGAGTTAGCGGCGCATTCTGAATGACATTTAAAAAATAGATGGGCATTATATAGCTTCGTAAAACACAAGTATAAGACTGCGACATCACTTCATATCAGTTTATTCATTGATTAATATCATCGTTGTTATAAATAGAGATTTTCTTCTTCTTGCACCTCAGAGTTTCTATTCTCAGAATAAAATCATTCTTTTCCAAAGTTTATCTGTGATTTATTGACATGCGAATCGAGATTCCAGAGAGGTTTTAGTAGTATAATTGTCAAATTAACTTCTAGTACTATTCAGTATTTGGTCCCATAGGGCTCCGGTACCATAGGAGTGAGAGCGTTTTCGAATCGGTTTCGAATGACTGACCCGGCCTACAATTTTTTTTCTCCTTGCCGTTAATTATATGTCCCTCATATTGTGGTAGTGTATCGTGTTTTTGTGAACCATCACCTTAGCGATGATCGTACGATATGTAACCCAGGGTTACCAACAATGCGACATTTGCATTGGAAATTTCAGAGCTGTTTACCTGTTCATGCGACAGGGAGAAGATGAGAATAAATTGCATTCGAGTCATGAAATTGTAAGTTCAGCCCGCAATATTTTTATTGAGGGTGTACATTCTCATTGGAAATACTTTTCGTTTTTTTCAAATCACTGGTATGTTTTGGAGGAATATTCTATTGGCTCAGTTCTTTGAAATTTCATGGCCTTCACCTTAAATGTATAGATTGAGTCTACCTACGAAGAAGTGGTTGTCGCAGGGCACAGGTCGCATCGTTCGTCGAAACTTTTTTGAATTTCGAATGAGTATTGTAACACGATGTAATTTCGGGGCAAACCAATATTATGAAGGTATAAGGTCAGCCTTCTATTGTCGTGAGCACGCAATACACTTTGATTTTTTAACGTTTAAAAAAAGATGGTTTAAAATTAAAAAAATTCGTATCTAAAAATCAAATTCATCGTATATCGTTGGTTTATCCCGAAATTACATCAATGTAGAATATTCTCTCCAGATTTGGAGAAGTTTTTCGATAATCCATACGACTGTGCCCTACGACAACCACTTGTTCTTCGGTGCAATTAATTTATGTAACAAGAAGTCCAAAAAATCTCGAATAATTTCCTTTCACCATTTTGCATTCAGCATCAGTACTTCTAGATTACTTCCACGTTGCGTCAAATTATTATCTATCTGATAGATTCTATCAAGTGTCGCATACACCGAGGCACCTGTGCTCCCGCAGACCTCTAATGCAATTAATTCGTTGTAATATTACCAGACCTGATTAATTTATTCGTATGCGGTGTAGTTTCGCGGTAATCCGACGGCAATGTCCCACAACACACTGAGGCTATGTGACTCGCTTTAGGGATTTGTTATAAATTTCACTTTTATAGTTATGATAAAGCAATTAAATATGTCACATGCAATCCCCATACTTGGGCACATTCATGTACATTATACGTATATACCTAATCATCCACATACCTGTAACGTCCAGAATTCAAATCTGGACGCATTGTGCAAGATACATACCTGCATTTTCACACCATTTTCTATGCATATATGAACAAACATAGGTGTACTGGAGTAGGCAATTGCAAGAATAGATCCGCGTGAAATCGCTCACGTTTATGGAAGAATGTATATTTACATATACACATACATGTATACATACACCAACATATTTTTCATTCTTACGTACATTATTCATGCATGAGTTGTATGAACCTACCTATGCATACGAAAAACGAATGAGCTATGTGTGCTTGTTCAATGTATAGAACTTTGTTCTTTGTCGTGCGAACGGGCATTGCAATATAACCGGCTGAGATTGTGTTCGTCTGCAGTATATGTAAGGGATTACGTGAGGGATCAATGATATACGCTTCTTACAACGGCAGTATATGGTATTTATTGAAAACACAAACTTTTGTATGGCTTTAACATATAGGACATACATTTCATGTTACCAAACTATATATACGCTTTTTTGACGATTAGTGGCGTAGACCCGTCGTCAGTTCTGCGAACCTTGGTAATTTCTGCGACAGCCCATCGCTTTTTCGTTTCCTAAGGCTCAGATTTTATTTGATGATTTGTCGCGAATACGAGTTTTTTTTTTTTTTTTTTTAACTACGTGTTATCGATGAAAAAGTGCTGAATTATATACTAATCGAAATCAAGCGAACAATATCTTACCAGTAATTATTATGGAATGCATACTATCAAAAAAAGAATCGCAAGACCCCTAAAATAAAAACAAGCTCGCAAGTCCGTCAGACAATCATAAGTCACCTGATAACTCGCAACTGCAGTGTTTCCGTTTTTTTTTTTTTTTTTTTTTCAAATTCTGATATATCCCCATCATTTCAATAACCTTGACGCAAATTTTTTTTCTTTTTGTCTTTTCTTCGAATTTATGTAATATTATAGAACAATTTGACAGTCATTCATTTCTAAGTTTGTGATTAGCATATTTACTCACAACAAATCTTCGTTAGCTTGCAGTATACCTACTTACATTATCGTGCGTTGTCTTCTGTCCATAACGCAATGAAACACTGGAGGTACAATGCGCAGACGAAAGAAATTGATCTGAAATCGACTCTCTAAGACTATAACGAAAATTTTCTATACAAAATGAAAATCGACGTTCTACTAGTGCGTGTTGTTTCAAAAGCCTGCACACAAGTACTGAACTATGTGTAATGACCGAACAAGTGTATGTTTAAAATCCATAATCGTACCGCGAATGACTGCAGAGGTCATCATTATTGCAAGATTGGCTCAGTTCTCGTGATATATAACCGAGATTTTAACGAAAGTTTCGGGAACACGCGACGTTCTGATTCCTCTCCTGAGTGTTACGAGTTGCGAGAAAGAAATTTAAGAAGATAACCTGAGGTGGCAGTCAACAATAAACGTTAAAAAATATGTCGTCATATTTCCGGTGGATTAAGAGTGGAAAGAAAGATGGTGATTATCTCGGGGCTAACCATAAGCCAAGAAGCCGATCTTTGGATTCGAGAAGTCTCGAAGCATCCGGAATTCGTCTGATATTGCAAAATGTAATTTCTCAATCTTCTCTCCATTATCAGTTTTGCAAATATTCACTTGAGCTGCAGAAGTTAACTAGCAGGAATTCGTCAAATTTATGATCAGACGATGAATAATATTTATTACCTACTTATTATTATTTGCTTTACGAATGTTCTTATAATTCTGACTTCTTCTTTTTCCCATTTTCAGAGAGCAGCTGCGCAGCACCATCAAATCGCAGCCCAAAGTAAGTAGTAATTTCTTTATTAATTCTAAATTGATTGAATTTCAAGTTGATCCATTCTATATTCTGCCTCTGCAGTATTCATTTATTCGTTATTTATCTTCTCTTTTGATTTGCGAGAAGATATTGTCGCTCCGAAAGAGAACTCGTGCGAATAAGTAATCGCTAAAGACTTCAGTTGACCAGAAATCATAGAAACTCATAAATCGTTTGAGAAATCGTACTTTCGTTCAGAACTGTGCAACTGTCTATGAGAATCTCTCTACTCGCGCGTAATATAAACAGCTGTCTATATAGAAACTACAATTATCGTTGACGCATGAGTGCTGATAGCTTTTCTATTCAACGATGAAGTGTAAAATATTATTTTTATCTGTCAATCCTCTCGCCAAGGTGAAAACTTGCACTTTATCTCATCGTTATAGTAAATACGGTCTCTTCATGCAGTCGTAGCTTTCCCCACCACCGCAAGGATCCGGAATGAAACAGGATCTTTTACGTGTGTAGAAACGCATTGGGATTTTGTGGAATTCGCCCAATGTAAAGGGCCCCCTGCCGAAATATAATAAACTCTTTTGGAAAACCCGTGCAACACACCCACGTTTCATCTTTATAGATTATTTCGTATCGAGGAAATGTTAGTCTCTGTGCGTCGATCGGTACATAAACACTAACAATTTTTCCTTCCGACTAAAGAGAAGCAAAGCCCCGACCACGGCTATCTGAATTCGGTACGTTAACTTCGGTCCTATCAACCTAGCAGTTTATTTCTTATACATATAGTAGGTAAGGAGTTTACTGATAATTATAGTATATGAGATCCTGTCTCTGATCTACTTGAGCAAATTGCGCTGGATCTAGCTGACATTGAAATGAAATCTTATATTGTCAATTGAGCTGTACGTGTGAGTCTCCCAGCAACCCGTATATTTTGAACAGTTGATTTGGTCTGAAAGCTTCCGAAATGAATTGGATTGCATCGAATCCTGAATGCATACGCATGTTGGCGTTGAATGCGTTGGTAATAGCGCAGGATGGGAATAGTTGAGAAAGTTAGCGGAATGCAAAAGGTTTTTACGTTGCCGCCATCTTTAGATCCGTTAATTTTGCAGTAATATACCAAACAAAAAGAAAACACTTGGTCGCAGAAATATAGTTATAGGAACAGAAAGATTGCGAAATTTAAGTTTCAATAAAACTAATGAATGAGAAAAGAGATAAGTAGATTAAAATAGTTCGGAAGTCCCAGGTCAAGTCCGGACTGTGCTACAGTCACAGCCACTCGTTGTATGGGTAATTACCAAACGATTAATAATTGCCAATTGGCTCTTCATTTTTATTTGAAATTGTTGTTTCAATTGCTTGCAAAATTAAATAATAATTTTCATGTCCTTTTAACAAACAATATTTTTCATATCTTGTATAGACTAAGTTAGTACTGCTATTCACAGAGTTATATTTTATCGTTGCTGTTTGCTATCAAAGTCACATCCTTACGGCAAGTAGATGGACTGTAGTGTAAACGCGTCAATTATGAACTTGTAGTAAAGTTGACCGCACGGAGCTATTCCTTTCTTTTGATGAGATTTCGAGTACACGCTTTTGCCTGCCTTAGCACAATTGTTGCGCAGCTTGGCAGAGTGTGAAATTTTCTCTATAGGAGAACAGAGAGATATTACAATCTTCGTTTTATTAAACATTTTTCGATAGAATAAACCTTGAAATTTAAAATAGCGGCCCACCCCTTGTGACACGTCAAATTAAAGCCCTTAAACAAAGCTATTCTTCAGCGCAAAGTCGATCAAATTCGGTCGATTTGTTTTTGAGTAATCACCTAATAAGTATTTCTATAATGTGAAAAATTAAAAAATAGTACTTGAAGGAAAAAGCATGATCCGGCGATAGAAAAAATCAAATACAGTCTCGTTTATTGATCAAACCGTAAAGTTGTACGCAACAAAAATAATTTAAGAAAAGAAAAAAAAACACCTGGCATCTCAACGTATTTTTCTCTTCAAGTAATATCTTTGAATCTTTCACATTATGGAAATATTTATTGAGTGATTGCTCAAAAACGAATCGACCGATTTTACTTTGCGCCAAAAGATAGCATTTTTTAAGTGCTTCAATTTGATGTGTCACAAGGGATGGGGTGCTATCTGAAATTTCAAAGTGTGGTAGCTCGGGGCGAAGGGGTGGATCATCCCCTATCACCGAATACGGAGATATGGTTCCCCCTTGATACCTTTTAACCTCCCACAAACCGTGTACGACAATCTTTTCTGATTCTCGAGATATTGAGGTGGAAAGTTTTGAAATCAACACCCTGTATATGATGTCACCAAAAGTGATCGTGCGGTGACGAGTTGTGCAAATTTATTAACAAACTGATTAAAATGCACGAGTCAAAGGTCATTGGTTTATTCTTTCATGCGAATTCGAATATCCGAAAAACTGCGAAAAAAAAAAAAATTATCGAGCCGCGGAAGCTGAAAAAAGCCGATATAATCAGATGATTCATCTAATGAGACGTCATAAGGTAGCTTGTTTTGCCAGACAGTTTCTGTAATACACCTATATTTTTCGATGCAGCCCCACTCTTGATGTTCTGACACATTCTGCTCTTTCCTGACTCTCTTCATTCAAATGTCCACATCGTATGTTTATGTATATCCAGTAGTTCGTCGTTGTCGGTCATAAATTCTGAATTTCACAACCACCCGACTTTATCGGCCTTTCGCCAAGGCAGCCCTGTTCTGTAAATTCGTTCCAATCACACACGATGTCGCCCTATTCGCTGCAGTTCTCCCATCCCCCCTTCTCTTTCCTCTTTCCGCCATTTCCCTTCCCGGCGTAGCAGCATGACCCCTCTTCCTCTTCCTCTTCCCACCGACGACTAGCGACCGACGCGTAGCCCGGCTCGTTGCGGGCGACGAGGAACAGGACCGAGGGGGGCGGAAGCACGGTCGGCGGAACGCCGGCGCACGGCGGGATCAGCTCTACCCACACGTAACGCAGTCCTCGTGGCTTTGGTGCAGAATCACGTAGGCCTTTGCCTTTCTTAAGTCGTCACTGTCCAGAAGCTATTGTTTTCTCGATTCTCGCACTCCAAGACGGTGTGTAGAGTATTCGGCGGATAGTAGAAAGATCCGTTTGTAAAAACGCGCGCGCACACTTACCGGACGTATTTAAAATAAATAACATGCATGGGTACGATTTATTGTTTGTAAACACGGTCATGGCAGTGTGAGTGATTTCGTAATCGTACGGTGTGTGTAAATCCTGTTATAATATTCGTATGTAGTATGACATCGATTATCCGGTAATGATAATGTGACGTGAACACGGATACAGCACAGGATTAACTTCTGTATTAGTGCAACCCGTTAATCGACTATTAGAAAAGTGACGAAACAATAATATCAAAGAAAATATTAATATAATATCATACGTGAGAGTGCCTGGTGTCGCGTTTGTTTTATTTTCATCGCCGTGCGTTCCTTATTTCGACAAATTTTGTATTCAAAGGAAGGTCGTTTGATTTAATTCATTCGTCACTTGAATGATACAATAACAGTCCTATCCTGTACAGTGACGCAATCTTTTCAAGGAATTCGCTCACCGATCTCGTCATAAATTTTTTTTTTTTTGTTTTGTTTCAGAATTGATGTTCCGTTTAATCATAAACGTAATGTAAACTCTAATAAGTTTATATAACATTCCGTGAAAAATACATTAGCTTCGTAATTGAGTGTTAGATTTATGTATATGTATGCTACCAGCTAGCTATATCTTCGACAAGGTTTGTCCAGAGTATTGCGTGACCCTTTAGTGTACTGTTTGTTCCTTTTTTTCATTTGTATCAGAATAATCTCTGTAAGCTCCCGCATTTCATATCGGCACCATTAAATTATATTCCCGCGTGAATAATGAAATAATGAGATAAACCTGTGGTTAGGAACAATTCTCTTTTTTCCACTCATACGTATCTCATCCATCGATCACTTGACGGGATTAAAATATAAAAGTGTTATTCGTACCTCTGTTCAATGTCACTGCAGTGTTATTGATAGGTGTCCTACATTCTTATCGACAAGAAAAAAAAAAAAAAAAAAAAAACAACAATAACGACAATAATGCCTAATCAATATAAGGCCAAATGCTAAGCCCTGTGCGATAGATGATAAAGAGTGTAACCGGCACACCGTCTCATTATAGTTTCGAGTCAAATCAGCACCTACTCAACCCACTTTAGTATGTAACTTACTCTTCTTACGTTGAACGTGCTTAGGCATGTACGGATGTGGGCGATCTACTGGTTTTATACATATGTGATGCAAATATACGTGTATATTGAAGATAAGAAACGTCGGTTGCAGGCTTCGAACTCACCGTTAACCGGTTAACACTGGCAGATATGATTGTAAATATTCATTGCGCCTGTGTTAGGATCTATAAATTTACTATTAACGAATGTGCCCAATTAATCGAATCAGAATAGTACTAACGATCGAGTTCAAATTCGGGGGGGTATATGACGTTCCTTATTAACGAATAACGAATACGGGAATAAAGTTTATGTATAGGTATACAATATACATGGGTATGTGTAGCGATCGCATACGGCTGCAGGTTATAAAGAAGAGAAGTGATAATTTCTTTGAAACGCTTCAATGTCTATATAGCCGAGAAAGTATATGAATTCCGAATTTAATTGCTTTTTTATTTGAAAAACCTTTATTCTTTTAAACGGTAGATAATAATTTTGTAAAAGACTCCTGAAGAGTTTTTATAAGTTGGGACTTTATTTAGCGCCCTTGAAAATAGTTCAAAGAGAAATGCTAACTAGGGCTCCTCAATACTACTTTACTTTAGTTTGAGAAAGGATGCATGTATACGTGATATTCTTTTGAATTACACGATCACAAGTAATATTGTGCCTATACCGAGGTTGTATTTAACAAAATACTTATAGGTACGTCTGACGCGCGCAATTCCGCATATAGCAATTATACTTAGATGTATCGCGAAAGTGAATCGATTGTATACGACGAACGAATTCTGATTGTAAAGCGAAAAATTAGCTATGACGTTGCGGGCTCGTTACATAGTTACCACACTTATGCTTCCACACTTTCTACGTATTGATTCGCGCGTTGGAACCCGTTTAAAAAGCCTCGCCACCTTATTGAAAAATAAACTATTATGTATCCAATTATCGCAGTGAGGAAAACTTTTCAATGTCATGATGCGGTTTGCCGGAATCTTTTAATTAACTGTGAGCATTGGACTTCCGGCTTTCCTGCAGTTCTTTTTTTTTTTTTTTCTTTAATATATCCTCTCAATCTGTGGTCTCATTCAATAATTTACTTTCGATGTCACGTAGGGTGACATTAAATTCAATCCTACATCGTTATAGGGTAGAAAAAGAAGGTATGTGAGTACAATATGTGTAGAGAGGCTTGCGAAATAGACGTCGCGTTTTTTTGTAGGAATGATTGCAGAAGCGAACGAACCTACATTCTTGCTATGTTAAAGAAAAAATAAAATTGAAAAATAGAAAAATTTCTGGAATGGCGGAGCTGCAGCTACGTTCAGAATTGATCTAGCTCGGTTTTGAACATGCGCGTCGACGGGGCGCATATATGCTTCAGCGTAAGAACCACAGTGTATGATCGCTGATTGTAAGAAAGCAAGAAAATAATAACGGAGAGTAATCAACATTGACGTTGCTCATTGATCAGGAGCAAAAAAAGAAACTAGGTACGGATGTAGAAGGAAAACGTGAAACCGCAGAATATTTCTTTGCGATTTTTTCTCTCAACGACCTACAGTGGTGTTCTCGACATTCCCATCGGATAATGTACAGGGTGATTGGTTTTAATTGGTCCCGGTGATATCTTGAAACCGAAAGAAGGTACGGAAAAATGTTTTCTACAAAAGTTGTAGGGCTCGGAGGGGGGAAAAACTTGGCCGAATCAAATACTAGACTCCTACACGACCTTGCCAAGGTGAAATCAAGGTCAACTTGGTTATTTTTGAATGGAACCCTATATTTTTGTTGTTGGAATCGGATAGAGCATCATATTTTGTATTAAAAATCTCATGTCGGTATATGGCGATATAAGACAATGACGACGTCTATGGAATGTCGTATTCGGATTCCATCATCCCCGCTTGCGATACAAATTTTTACTACCATTCCAAGCAGTTCCGAAATCCGTATAGGTATATAGATGACATATCTTCATATTTTGGATTGCAGGAAAAGAGTATATTGGGAAACCCTCCGATGTCTCGAACGTTTTAAAAATTTTGAATTCTTTATACTTCAACGTGACAAAATTTCTTTGAACAAAAACACACAATTCCTTAATTATTGTAGTTGGGCACGTCAGTTGGAAATCATAGCTGCTTATTTTTTTGCCACAATCGCCGAATGTATTTCAATCATTGATCAAACCCTGCACATCCCAACCTATCAATTTATGAATAAAGAATAATTTCATTCGCCTTTTCCGTCCATCTTGCTTATAGAGTAACGAATTCATGTTGTCCGAAAAATAAAACCGTGGTTTGAATTGATATGATCATTTCCGAAAATATCCCCAGCGTGCCATTATTACACCATATTATTTTCGAACCGTTCGAAAATATATTCAACATATTTTTCCACTGTAAATGCGATTTTGATAGACCATGAAACTTTCATAGCCGAGACATCCGGAGTGTTCGCTGATATAAAAACGTGCGAATAATTCTGATATGAAAGCGATATACAGCTGTGAGATATCCAACCAAAATAGGTATACCTAACCGTATGTAAAACCGTCCGTCAGCTGTTACTGATTGTGAGTTTATATTTATGACTACCGCGACGTCCTGTCAGCCAGTAAATCAGCCGAGGAACGAGACAAGGATTTCACCCCCTGAATGAGGAAATTAAAGGGATGTTGGAGTCTGAAGCGATGAACCGCGTGGACAAAGCCATGTTTTCCGATACTTTGCGGGTTTTTTTTTCGCCCTCTCGATTTCGTCTAGAACCCGGATAATATAGGTCGTACATTCAAGCCCAACATTATGGTACACCCAAATTCTGCTATAAATAGGTACAGCAGTATGAGTGTTGAAATTAAGAGATAAACTAGCCGCAATTAAATTGCACTCTGATGAAGTCGTTTGGAGACACACAGTCAGGATTCCGGCGCAGTATAGCCCCAGCGATGTGAATATATCGCAATAAATATGTTACGAATACAGATGTATAACTACTTCAACCCACTGGCCTTAAATTGCCGGATTCAGATCCATTTATGTTCGTATAATCCCAACGAATGCGCGTGGGTCGTGCTCGTTAGTTCAACAACAATCCGTGCGTCGTCTCGCGTCACGGTACCATGGTGATTTCATACTTATAATTTCATGTCCCGGATCCCGATCATCAAAGATCGGATTCATTTATTCAAGTACGATATTTCGTTATCTCATATTATGATTTCAGTCTAGTGTTATATAGAAAGGAGCCAGAAGTTTGTGGAATATCCATGAGTCGATTTGGTGAAACATGATTACTTCGTTTTTATGGCCGCATAGATTCCTGCGAAAATTCTACGGATTTGGTGGACAATCGAATGAATTATAGCAAAAGAAGATAATAAGAGATAACAGTAGTATAGGAATCGCTAGAAAAATAGAACTATGGTTTTTTTTCTTTCGGAATAACTGTTACATTCAGATTCAAGAGGTAAAAATCAGTCAGAAAGCAAAAAAAATAACTAATAAATATTCTTGACGACCTTGTAGTACGTTATATGTATAGAGGCCTATTATACGACGTCAACAAACGACAACGAACGGAACGCTTCTTTGTCTCTTTTCCATGTTTTTTTAAAAATGTATTTGCTTACCAATCGTATTTATTTAGCATAGTCGTCAGCTATTTACTTTATATGCCTAAGGAATTGTGTAGGTATTCAAATTTTTGCTCCTCACCTATACTCATCGGCAACGTGCCAACGCAACGGCGCGGCGTAACCTTCGAACAGAACTTTAAACTCACTATCGTTTTAACAGCTGGAAGAACCGGAAAGGGTGAAATCTCTTGTCACATACAATCTGATATTAAAATTACTCACGCTGACTGACTATTCTATATTCATATAATCTGTCGAGGTTAGTGGAAAGTATAATGAAATAGGTATTATTTCGCCAAGGTAAATGTACGTTAGAATATCATATAGACAACTAGTCTACAGGCGGATCCTTTCAATGGAATAATTGGAAATCGGGTAGCCTTTGATCATGGCAATTTGTTCGTCGTTGACGATTGTTATTGACAATAAGCTTAACTAGTAAGGAGGTTCACGTGTTTTGCGACGATTTCATTATCAGATGAATGGCCTGCTACCAGCGTACCTCCCGTTCTATACATGCATGTAGTTGTTACCCCAGTTACGCCTGAAACCCAATTAGATGGCGCTGACAGCCGTATGCGTGTACGAGAAACCCACACGCTGGTACCATGTTGGTATGTTACCCAGCCGGCCATAGTAGCCAATCGTAAAAAGTAAACATATCGTTCTATCGACAAACCTGCGACGATTATAAATAGTTAGGCTTATTATCAATAATTCGTGCAAGTATCATACAAAGGTACCTAAAAACCTGTTAACTTGCAAATATGCAATTTCATTCGATACGACTCGATTCTATATTTTCATAGTGAAATTGGATATCCAAGAATATGTATTTATTTATAAACAGTAGTCCTAGAATATATATTCAGTAATTCAATTACGTGCAGCGTCCTGGAAGTATATTCTGTATAATTCTTTGAATTTAATTATATTGCTCAACTTAGAATACTCCGAACATAAGCCAGTTGGACTATAAACTGTGCATAAAATGTATAAAATGCATCGCGAGTCTCGCGACGGTTTCGCGTTGTCTGCAGGCTGTCTCGCTTAACGATCAGTCAAGGTCATGGCTAAAACTCGCTACTTGGCCAGCTGCGCGTGTACATACAGGATGGCCCACGCACATGGGTGGCGTTCGGTAGGCACATTGCATATCCTTACGATGAAAATCTAATCGCGATTCTGTACAATCCATCTCATGTGACATCGCTGAGTTATTTGAAACTGAAAAGTGCTGGAGAAAATGAATAGTTCACAATAAGTTTCCAGTACCACAATCTAGGGCAAACATATCGGAGAAACATACGAACATTATAAAATATTGCCAGAAGTGCAGTTCGAATGGTTACCATAAGGAACCGAACTGACATTAGTTACATGGTTTTAATCGTTTCGTGTTTCTTTATTTCTTTCGCTTACCTTATACGTGACGCGCGTACCTATCTCAAGCCCCTTTAAAGCCCGGCGGCGATACCCGTTGATCGCGTATACTATTTTAATGGCCCGAGTCGTGACCTACCGCAATATTGTGTACCCGTCTATGTAGGTATATCTACATGAATGGATATTTGCAAATGAAATTGGTTCTTCGTTCTATCGCCTATCGAAATATTTAGTACTCGTATGATTCCTGATTCGCCTATAATCGTCAACGGCATACGTATTCGTACACGGCGGCTAGTGAATGCCAAAGGCTATACTGATTTTGAGTACAAAAATAACACGAGTCTCAAATTAGCAGGAGTGCAAGTCCAAGTCTAAGCTATTATTTCATTGGACCGGATGCCGCAAAAGCAATATTGAATATATTGATGCCGACTGTAAACCTTCGAATTCACCGCGCATCACTCTGCCAATTACTCTGTCAACTATGACATAAATGGTAAACCATCGAAATGGAAGATTATGCAAAGTGCAGTATACTTGTATCGTTCCAGCATACATAAAAAAAAAAAGCTACCGATCGCTATTGTATGGTTACTCGACAGGCGACACTTCTCGTTCCCTAAAACATCTTCCAAGGTATATTAGTGACAAATGAGGCATAACGCGAGATGTATATCCGTGATTTTTGAGCTTATTTTTCCCGATACAAGCGAATGGTTATAGGCATATCTACATATGTGCAATTTTGACAGGAAATGCGTCACAAATCGGATCGGTATTCATTATAGTCACGTAGAATAGTCAGTAGAGTAGTCAGTAGAGGAGAGTAGAATAGAGTAGAGGAGGGAGAGCGCATGCCAGAATATAGCGCCACTCTCATATCCTGCAGCCTCTCTGGTCGATACGCCCTAGTTTCCTCGTGCTTCTATACCTGGTGCAAATGTTTGCTTGCGCGTAAAAAATTTTCAGATATGACCCCGAGCCATGAACAATTTAAGAATTTCTCACGATATACAGGTCGACTAATCTATACATAGATATAACCTTCGTCAATTAAATTACGTAAGAAACATTGATCAGGTAGTTTTTGGACAATCTCCGGAAATGATGTATCTTTATTTCACAAGCGACAAATACAAAGACCCATACCATATGCATATACATGTTTATGTATTATTTTCGTTTCGTTGATTGATTTGAATGTTTGAATATAGTATCTTGATGATTCTAAATCGTTTTAAAATTGGGAGAACCCACAATGCAGTTATGATGAACTTTATAGCATCCGGATCGACCATTTACATTTTATAAGAAAAAGTAGTAGCCGATAGACTTTGGTTCACCTATTTTTATCAACCTCCGGCCAGCGCGCTACAAATATAGGCCGTAAAGAAAGGTCCTCCCGGTTTTTTCTAAGGCGCCATTTATAACGGCTTACTGAACTGAGGGATATATCGACTGAGATATGTTTTGATAAACTTTCTTGCCGAATGATTGAAACATCAATACGCCTTCGCATACTCTTATTTATTCTTATCTCTTTTCCTCATCCTCTCCATTCTGGTAATTTCGATTCAACTCGTCATCTCACACGTCTTGCAACGTGGAGAAATTATCTTCTCGTTTTTTTCCAGAATCTGCAGCGTCTTTCGCGTATCTCGATCTCGCATTTTCTTATTTTTAGCGCCACCTGAACGCGCAGGGAAAATTTATATACTTATTCCGGGTATAATATCGTAGGCGTAAATAACGTGTGAAGCGTTTGTACCGTCTTGTTGAATGAATATTTATTGCCGATAATGGCGGATTATAGAATATATATATTCTCTTACTTATTATCACATATCTATGGATTCGAGAGAAGTTCTATATTCCCACTTGATGATTCCGTGTAACGTGTATATAAACAGAGTCACTTTCTCACTTCGCACTTAGACGTGACTCGCCAACTTACGCTTCGATAGACTTATCGCTTGTGTATATCCACCGTAGTACGATCGACTGGTTTCTGTAACTATACACACGCTACATGTCTACCGAGCGAGTAGATTCCGACGGCATGAATAAATCTCTATACTACTTATCGCGGCATGTTCCTCGCACAGGTAGTTATTAGAAAACTAAATAAATTAGAGCGGTGATTGTAATAAAATGCTCTTTGAAGATTCTCAATCTGTCGTAGACTCGGGAATAATTTTATACAAGAATATTCAGTGTCCCATTATATAGATATATAAAATTTGCCCTGGATGTAGTTATGAAAGTGAAGTTTTTTTGTCTTATTGTTAGCTATTACGGAAGAATAATAGATTTACCGAATTGGCAGGACTCGGAGCATTTGGCCTTATAAGAATGTGATAGTATTATATATTCCGAATGGTTATGTATTTACTCCAGTAAAACCTTTGTCATCGTCATTTTTACCGACTATACAGCGTTTTTATGTATTTAACATTTTTTTAAATTACTGATGTTACAAACAGATTCGCATAAGCTGTATCGTATGCGAATGAAAATAATATGTGGATGGCCTAAAATCTCTCAAAGAGAAAAATTGAGGAGTGCCATACCCTCGAAATATAAGTAAGAAAAGAAAGATTTGGATCTCGTCATTCGGAGTTTCACCGACCAATGGACCTGCTGTTTATTAAATCGCCAACTTGATAAGATATTTAAAAAATGCACGGCATATCTCATCTTCTGCATCACCATCATGGCTCATCTCATCACGGACCGAACGAGGGTTCTCAAAATGATTCAAAATCAAATCACGAACCGAAAATCTATCACCACGACCCGAAACTCGTTCATGAACTGAGGCACGACCTGCTTGGACAAAAGCATGAAGAGAAATTGAACTTTGAACGGCATATATCCCGAGGTTCTGTCAGCTCGACATACTCCTATGGATCATCAACGTCCCATTCTTCTCACGGGTCATCGGCTTCGGGATATGGGCTTCATCCGGCCCAGAATCATGGCATCCAAGCCAGCAATCATTCGGTCTATCATACAATCCACGGTAACGGTCAACAGCATCATCTTCTTCATGGATCAGGCCACCACCATTATTATCATCATCATACTCATCAGCATCCACACTCACACCCGCATCAGCACCAGTTACACCAACCGCATCATAATCGAAGTGGGACGGTATCACCGACAAGTCTGAGTCCTACAGGAGATCATGAAAAACATCATCATCACCACCACAGTATACAAGAGTTTATCAAACACTTCGGACGAAGGCTGGGACACATTCGAAGACAGAGCGAGTGCCAGGATACTCCTAAGAACAAGGAAGAAGAATTTCGAAGCAGAAGTCAAAGTCTCGACGGTAACGCCAAGAATTCTGTTGCTGACTGTGAAACCACCTACAGAATCTATGAAAGTATTTTGAAGCAAGGTAAGGAGCTATACAGGACTCAAAGCTGTACAGTTTTATTATCAAAAGATGATCGATGTATTGTTTTTGGATATGTAGATTAATGGATTGCCCTAACAAGTTAGTTTAATTAAAGAAATAAGTATGTAAATACGTCATCGTTCCTATTCATAACTGTAATAATGTATTCAGCTGGTTTAAAGTTATTCAAGTACACTACCCACCCAATCCCAAACTCCGACAGCCTTTAGAGCAATTTTCCACATTCACCGAGTATTCGGATTGTCGCCCATATGTCCGTGATGTCTATTAGGGTATCTGGAATTCTATAGATTAGACTACCTTCACTGTTTCTATACTCATGCCTCAAGTGTATAAAAACAGCGATTGTCTCCATCATAGCGGCACCGTCTACTGGTTCCTTTTCCGCGTCATTTTTCTTCCGGCAAATACTTCTTGATACCTTAATGAAGATCGATTATTGAAAAAATGCAGCTAGAAGACTCCTCGAACCATCAAGGAATGGTCTTATTATTCCTTAACTCGACTATTCCTCATGGGTGTAATAAATTGTTCGGAGCGCTATTATAGGAGGAAGTTGTTTCCTGGGGCTCTAATATTTGTATAAATAATAATACGAATGCAGGAAAACGCTTTTGGCAAGCGAACATATATTTATGGTTGGATGTACCCTTCGATTCGACACATGTGTCCAAACGAAATAAAATAATATTAGAAATACGACGGGCATTCAGTGATATGATTTTGGTCGAGTTTTAAGCAAACTTTTTATGTGTTCACGTCGCGTTATCGTTGTTTACACTTGCAATAAGCTCGCGTAACAGTTGGCCTGCAACAACTACGCGCCACCACCTTCCGGTCCCGCAACGATTGCACAGTATATCTACCTATCAGAGTAGCGTCGAGTCAGCCAAAAGGGGCAGCCAGCCTCGCTATGTAAAGTGCTCAGGTTTCTACGTGCGACGCAGTTTTGCCTTTGGAGTTGGGAATATCGACGCCGTGGACACGGAGACACAAGACCCGGGCTCTCTCTCTTTATCTATCTTACTCTTACGACAGAGCAAAAAGTACATAGCCAGGGAGAGGCGTCGCCTGATATATATATATATATATACACCTATATATGTGTACGGGTGAACTCCAGGTTCGGCCAAATTGTAGACTGCAGTTCCTCGTGTTAGTATGAGTCTGCGCTTAGAAGTGGCATTCTTGCCGTTATAGTATCCTGAACCTCCATTTTGAAGAACTACATAGATATACTAACGAGGGTATAATATAATAAAACACAGTGTGTGGACGTGTTTACTTTTTTAGTTATTTTTATCCTTTATTAAAGGGCAATTTCTGTTAGACAAAAATAACGATCCCCTCAATATGGAAAAACGTTACATACATCAAAACAAGGATCCACTCTTCTATACTATCCGGGATGAATGGTGTCAGTTATAACATCCTCTTTTGTTTCGTACTATACCTTTGATCCGTAGTATAGAGATCAGTGTTCGTTGCACTTTTCTATGATTATACAGGTATCCACGCTTAAAAGAGGTTGATTCTGTTTGGATGCGATTGCGACGTGTCTCGAATAAGACGAGAAATCTATTGTAATTTGAAAACTTATCTGAATCAACCTCCCGGAGTCAAAATCAATTTTATGCGAACGTAAAAGCGAATCACCCGCTCTCGGGTGGTACAACTGTTCATAAATGTATGTATACCGAAGCCAGGAGTTAAAAGATAAAATAGAATGAGTTGCAGAGTGGAAAAGTTCCGCACAAGGTTGCCAGATGTCGTATAGCCTTTCAACGTTCCTCGCTATTACAATCCTTATTTTTTTTTTCTTTAGCTTGGCGCGTTTGAGATCTCTTTTTCGCTCCTTTTCTTCTTTTTTTTTCTCATACTCCCCTCTAACGCTTTATGTTCTCCGACCTTAGTTTCCTTTCATTTTTCTGCCATTCTTTTCTCTCTGAGAAATATCGGTACGTAAGTATTTGCGGGCTCGTTTATACTAGCCCGAAAAAAAGATGGAAGACAGAATAGCCCAGAGTGATCACATCAGTCTGGGTTATTATTTCTACTTCCACTTGCGCTGTACGAGATTCTGTTCAAACTACCCAAAATAGCTGTACCCTTAAGGGCAACCAAGTGACCCATACTTCAGGGATAGACAGAATATGTCAGAACTTCCGAATCCAGTGCCTCGGTCATAATGTTCTATCAATTAAACGGCGGAAATACCATGTGATGACGGTATAGTTTAACATGCTGAATAAATTGTATTTACAAATATCGTACTTTGTTCCAATGGGGTCTGCACGAGCTCTCTTTTGCATATCGTAACGAAATAGAGAAGAAGAGTGTGATATGTTATTGCGCGCATTTCCTTCTTGCGCAAACCCGATTACTGACAGTGTGTATAAGTTCTCTATGTGTTTATCTATATAAAGCTGTATTACGTGTTCCGCTGCTAAGATTGTCGCGTACTTATTTTTTACCATTCATTCCCAGTCTGTATAATTAATAACAACCAATGTATTTGCTTTATGCCATCAGGCGCTCTCAGAAGAAACAGTCTGGATCCTGGGACCAGGAGATTGTCTCTTGGCACACCAGCAGTACCCCACAGGGCATCCGACGCCTGTTTGGATCCGGTGCAGGCCGCTATACTTTTCAGGGACTCTCGAGGGGTGAGTTTAAAAGTCTAACTTCCTTTTCCTAATTCATTTGATTTCCTGTCCCTCGCATACGAGGCGTACCCAAATATTGGTAGTGATTCCTTTGGGGTAGAAAGAATGAGGGTCTTTAAATTCAAGGAAACCATTATTCTTTAGGTAGGATATGTCCTGTCCATTCGGGCAGTTCGAAAGACTGTAGAATATTCAGACTTCGCTCATTTACACAGTCACTGTCAAATGTCTAAATTTAAACCTATTCGTGATCGCAGAAAGGTCACAAGAGCGATATAAACATTTCAAAACTTGAAGAAAATTGAGATTTTCCTTGTTCTCGGACAACTGCAATGATGTGTACACATTTACGTGAGTAAAGTTGCATATTTTGCCGTGTGGCGACGGACGTGATAACCTCAGACCACACGAATCCAACTGATACGATTTTAGTTGATTATTTACTATATCATTATTGAGTATTGGCTATGTATTTATACGGCAAACACATATATACGATAAGCCTATCTGTAACAAATAGGCAACCTGGGCCGCGTGCAATCTGTCGCGTACGCTACTCTGCTATAATCGGTTCAGAGAAAAAAACTTACATGATTCGGAGTCTAAGATCGTCTCAGCTCCGCTGCAATGAACTAATACAGTGGCAAGTTCGTGATTCTTTGTTTTCTTGTTTTTCCCAACCTCAACTGATACTTTTTTTTCTCAAGTACCACACCGCTCTTCTATGGCTCTGTTGACCTCAAGTTGCAAATGGTTATGTATCGCAAGAGAAGAGCAATCAACGGTCGGTTACAAATTGACGCAAGACTTACAAGCCGGCTTATCCGATTGGTAAATGGTGCGTTTTTCTGAGGCACAAGTCCGACCTTACCGACCGAGTAGGACTTGATCTCCCGACAGACTGCTAGCGCTTCTGCTTGGCGGCTCAGACAAATTACTATAGACCGCTGTTTTCTTTGACCATAAGTTCTGCTTTGGAAATTTATCGGAGGCAGGTATTTGTCATCACTAAATGACAATGATATTCGACGATAAAGGGTATGTTCCGAAATGTACTGCGAGTTCTGGCAATCGCATTCCGAAAACATGCACCAGTCTATGCAGCCAGTGTGCAATTTACTGTGTGATGTCACACTCGCAGTACTGGCAGTATATTTCGGAACGCAACCAAAGTGTAACGCATCTTTGTACCTGAAGATGAATATTATTTTTCATAACTCCTCCTGAATCTGGTCAATTTGCAACAGGACAAGTTTTTCCTTTCATTCAGAATGATTGTGATTTCATTGTCAGCTTTAACAAAAAGTTCATTCTTTCCTGAATTATTTGCCGTATTCAAAGTTATCGAGCACAATGAAATATCAAAACGTCCGACCCTCTACCAGACCATTGTTTTTCAACGTGTAAATCGCGCCCCCCTGGGGGGGGGGGTTGCAGTCACTTCAAAAACAAAAATTGTTATAGTTCTAAACATGTTTATTAAAAAAATACAAATCTAAGTCCATATCAGCGAGTGGGTCATGCGAATGTTTTTCTTTCTAAGTGGGTCGCGCTATGAAAAACGTTGAAGAACACTGGACTAGACTAAAGAAAATATTTTGATCTCGAAGAAGTATTGAATTGTATATCTGGAAAGAAAAAACAATAAAATCGGATTAGAAACTAACGCTGCAGAAATATACGTCGAAGTTAATGAGCTTCTCGATTCAAACGAATGGTAATAATATACTATAATCGAAGTTGAAAATAGGGCAAATTCAGGCGATCTATTCGAACGAAACGAGAACGACGGTAGGTGTATGTATTGAAGGTGCTTGAAGCAAATGGTCTTCTTCTTCTGAATAATGCGTTCGCCGACTCAACAAATCCTTTCTTTCTTTGTATTCGGATATAGGTAGGTAACAACATATACGCCCCTATATATTATTTACTGCTCTGTGAATTCCTTTCTCAGAAGTAGAACTCTCTCGGATTAGGTATAGTTTTCATTCGCTGTAACCATAAATTGTAGTGGCAAGGGCAACAGCAAGGCTTTTTACACTGCGAGGATGAAATGGGTTTCAAGGTCGTTGAGTAGCAGTCATCTTAATCGATTGTCTTACAGTCTTACATTTGCACCACCATTTTGCAACTCTGGTCACCAACCCCTGGCTGCAATTTCTACAGCCTAAGAGCTGACCACCACATGGTACAAATAAAAATATTATACACACGTAGGAATATTATAGTGAGAGGGTCCGATCAACTGCGCATATCTCAACTGTCACTCGCATCTGATTGGCCGACTGAACTTTGCCAACTGCAGGCTAGCCAACTCGCTTCTCGATGGGGACTTTAAGATGCTATAGTATAGTCGCTACTGAAGATAATGGTTGTGTCAACAGTTGTTCGCAATTGTGACGCTACGTCCCTCGCTAGAGAAGTGTTGGCTACCCTGCTAGCTGACTTTACCCGACCAATGACTTACGAGGTGGTTGACGCATGCGTCATGTTTAAGCAAACAATGGTTTTCACGCTATTCCTATTGAAAAACGAAGTGCACCTCTAAAATGGTTGGCTTCAAAAATTTGAAATAATTCACAGAAAGCCTTCTCAAGTAGGTAGTACTACTAATTGGCCAATTATAAAGAATATCCGATAGATTGATGGAAAAAAGTGGCTCAGATGACAACTAGGAATGCCCCATATGTAAATCATCGATTCCATCTATTTTGTTCTCTTGCATTGAATCTTCTACTATTATTTTTCACTGCGAACGAAAAAAGAAATAGATCATCGGGTCAATTTTGGCAACGCTCGTATCTGGCAGAGCTTGTTTGTGTTTGAAGTGAAAAACCAGCGTCCTATATCTGGTGACGAAAAAGATAATCATATATTGTATATATATCTATCTATACCTACCTTTGAGTTTACCACTCTGGCTACGCAGTGTTTATTTAAAGTTAGCGTGGAACTGAGAACGTGGTTCTGGTTTTATAGATCGACATCATTAGTGCAAAGAAAATACGGTGTAGGAGACTATCTCGTACCGGTGTCCAGCAGGATTGCTGAATTGCTTTGCGTAATCTCTATTCTATTTAATCCGACAGTGAATTGGCAAACTGAAACCGCCACATTAGCACTCTTCTTCAAAGAGATATAGATAATAGGTGTACTACATGGAGACAATGTGCAAGAGCGATCAAAGATTTGAAGTAGTAGTTCATGCGATGATCGAACAACAAGTTCGAACACATCTTTTAATCTGTCAATATGATTGATTTACATGTGAACCATAGTCGTATAATTACATTAATAGTTGAGTAATTTCTCGTAACTAGTCGAGTTCTGCGAGTCCAATAACAACGACAACAACAACAGCTCGTTAGTATATTATCCCAAGAGCGAGTTCCTGTGAGTTAAAAAAGGAAAAGAAAATAAACGCAAAATAAAACAGAAGACAAGCTCAGTGTTGCTAACGGACGAGTGAAAAAAATTTTACCCGCTACCATAGTAGTAAAACTATAGTATACATAATATGAGTACTGCAGGATGTTTTCGAAGAGATATCGCAGTGTTTCACCCGCGCCTTTTCAGATCGAATTATATCAGAATGATCTCGCGACGATTCGCACGTTGAAAGATCTTCTCCGAATCACTGGTACACTATGAAGAAATTTTCTATTGACACAGTGTTTCCACCACAAATGATTACCGGTATTTTTTTCGAGATTTTACGGACTTGCATTGAATGCACCGAAGAAAAAGTGGTTGTCGTAGGGAATATACAGATCGCATCGTTCATCGAAATATCCCCACATCTGAAGGGAATAGTCTGTATCGATATTCAATGAATTTGGATTAGATAAAAGTATAAATAAAATAAAGACAAACTTTGCGAGTCAAACTCGTTGGCTGTCTATAATAAATTATCAACCAATTAGGTAGCAGATATCTTTAACTTTTCTTTCACAACTTATGGGCCAAATGAGACACTGATTACGTAAACGTAGATTATAAGTTCGATAAAAAGGCCTGCCTGTAATAACGCGGTAAGTGTAGTCAGCTAATGAAGAAGTGGCGCGCTAAATGTCTTGACTCTTCTTGGAGGTGTATTTACTCCAATGTATACCATAAGCGCTGAGATAAAAAGGTCGGCAATTATACACCCATATAGGTATGTATACAAGGTATATGTACTTTATAGGTATGTATACGTAATATAGCCGGTTATAATCGCGAGAGTTGAGCGGACTAATATGCGCAATCTGAAGTTTGCATTAGGATATATCTAGATATACATACACATTTAACTTTTTGTTTGTAAAACACGAAACACGTAATGCGAGATACATATATTTTCTCTCTTATCGTTCCCTGCGCTTGACGCTTTTGCCTCGCCCTATACTCGGTTCGGCACGCGGTTCCACAACTTCTTCTTCACTTAAATTACAGCTGTGATTATTGATTGTTTATTTACACGGATAACACGGGCATTTCTTACATCCAATAATCCGCATGTTTGACTTCAAAATTTTTGCTCTGACCGTTGCTTTTTTTCGATTGGCAAAGGGCATTCGACGTTGAATTCTGGTCGGTATGAAGTTGGCCATGCGTTCTTCTGTCTTTTTTTTATTCTTTATGGCTTTCAGGGCTGCCATGAAGGAAAGAAGAAGACATAAGAATGTCTGCGCGCAACTCATAACGGTCAGAATTGAACTTGTCAAATCAGGTAGGCGACCATGAATGAGGGTTGTGATATTTATGTATACCTATATATATATCGTTATAATTATGAATCACAATTTCGTGGAGTTAAAACTCGGTCAAAGATTTGAGCGCCCCTTTTGGCGGAGTAGGTAACGAAAGAGGAACAACAATCGCATCGCAAATATAGCGAAGGTGAAGAAAGGGAAGGAGTAGGCTCGCGGTTTCCTAAGCAACGCCCAGGCGACGAGTACGAACGACGGACAAACGAACGAACGAACGAACGAACGTAGTACGTACCTACGCACGGACGCACAGAAGCGCGCGCGCGCTCTTGGACAGCAGCGGACGTACCGAACGAGAATCTCCCCCCAACCGCGTTTCGCCTTGCCAGCCGTCGCGAGTTTGCGTCTCGTACTCCTTTGCGAACTGGCAATCCAGTCCTCGACGAACCGTGCCTCGCCGGAGTTCACGTAGTTTATAGTTATAAAATCTGCCATTTCTGACACTAATGGCTTTGTCTATCGATATACCGCCGTCGCACATAGCATAACGGTTTAACGCACTCAAATCATATTATATTGCAGTCGTTCAAAAGTGACCTTTGACCTTTTTACAACCTTCGTGGCTCGATCGCCTCTTTAAGTGCGAAACTAATACATATAAGTATTGATGCGTGAAAAGTGAAAGTGTTGCGATTGGTTTTGATTATTGATTTTCTTTTTCTTCATTGGAATTAGTTTTTCGACTGTCATTTTAACAGGAATTTATTATTACGCAAGACGAGCGTGATATATTTCCGCGAGGCAGATTTACAAGAAAAAAAGAAAACAAACAGAAATAAGAAAAAACAAACAAAAGCGTCGTAGAAAGGAAAAGAATGATAACTATGAATTGGATTCTCGGTTAGGTAAACGAAATAATGGTGCTATGAGCACAAAGCGTGAGAGGTAAAAGTTGAACGATCACTAAAACTCTGCGTAATGTAACAAATATGGAATATAGGTGCGGTGTTGGAATTTTTATGAATAAAATAATAAATGAACGCCCCCCCACGGTCTGCAGTTTTTTAAAATACAGCGTTGATCACTCCCGCGTGTCTTTTTCAGACACGTGGCGGCTGCAGGTGAACCGTGAAACGAAATATGATTGCGATTAAACATCTGTCAATATGCCTGCAGCATTATCTTCTAGCAAATCCAAAGTCAAGTGAAAAAGACCGTCCGTAATAAAACACACACTATTACCCAATAATTGTCGAATCTATATCTATGCTCATTCCTGGTGGGCCGTTGACGACGCGATAGATCAATGCCAGTATAACTCATATGCTTTGATTCGTTTGGAGAAAAACGGTCCGAAAAAAATCTAGCGACAATTACTATTCGATTGGTAGAATGAGTGGTAGTCAATGCGCAAGTACCTGGACGACTGGCGGCCTATTACTTACCACAATGATGACGTTTCCAATTGAAACGTGTTTGTAGTAACTATACCTTCAACACATGTACAGCGTGGAATCGTCCTGAAACAATGCGGGCTAGGCGCCTCAGCTGCCATAGACGTATTTCTCGAAACGTAATATACACATCTATAAACACACGCGTATGCGATATTGATGACACTAGTCGTAAGACGACGAATTCGTCGTTACATGATTGGTGGGTCAATTCAGTAGGTCAATAACGACAGGGCTTATATTCCATTTTCGCATGTGTTAACAAAAGTATATGAGGAATTCCCCCCCCAAAAAAAAAGAGACCAAAAAAACGTGAGGTAGATGTATATGATATTCCTGTAGGATTAATAAGTAGAAAAGTTATGCAAGCCACAACCGGTGAACCTACTTTATATCATGACTAAATGCATCATAAGCGTATGACCATAACTTAGGGAAGAGTTTATGTTTATGATGCACAGTATAGCGGAAATGTTAGCTGTTACTGCACTTGTATCCTTGCTTGACCAATCATCCTTAATCAGAAAGATATTTGTGAAGATAATTGTTATGGGAATCTGTCCCAGATCTATGCCTCCCTCGGGGCCATGGCGATCACCGGATATTAATTCCTAATATGCGAGTGATTGGATATAGTCATCGCAATGGTGGTCGATTACCTGTAGAGTTTAGTGACGGTATTTTCACTTAATTTTCAATTGAAGCTACAATCAAACTGCGGTAGATCAAAGTGGCGAGAAATAGCTGCTTCTCTCAACTCCTTTCCTTCATATTTTCTGCAGAACTGGAAAGTCTTATCTGTGTTAATGTTAATAACGATGTGAACAATAGTACAACGTAATGTACACTCAATGAAATTTTTGTGTGAATCAAATAAATTCTCGCATTGCCACGCCGGCAAACAAATGTTTGTTTCATTTAAAGTAATTATTCGTTAATTTTTTTCATTT
The DNA here is from genome assembly GCA_963966615.1 of Tenthredo amoena. Taxonomy (NCBI): domain Eukaryota; kingdom Metazoa; phylum Arthropoda; class Insecta; order Hymenoptera; family Tenthredinidae; genus Tenthredo; species Tenthredo amoena. Next base: position 23,238,844 of record OZ016482.1, on the reverse strand, counting down.
GCATCAAATGAATATTTGTTTGAACTATTCAATGGTTTATTGGATGAATAGGCTCGATTGGTTGAATCAAAAATATTGTTCAAAGTAAACAAATTATTTGATTTATTCAAAGATATAGTGTTCAAGAGAACCATATTGGATCAATTCAATACGTCGACTTGGTTGAATCAACAAAATATTTTTTTTTAATAAACCAAATACTTCTTTCGAAGCAAAAATGATAAATCCATTGTATTTTATAAAATCAAACAAATTTTGAATTGAATCGGTCATATTTTTGTATTGAATTAAAAATAACTAAATCAAACGGGACGCTTGGCTTGAATTGACCAAACTTTTTTCTGAGTGTGGTATAACATCAGGATGATCAGCAAATTATCATAGTGCAGGCGTTTGTATATGAATGGATCGGCAATCCCGAGAAACTCTGTCTCCGCGCATCATTTCGTGTGTATACTTAATCCTGTATCATGAATACTTTGGTATTTATGTGCCTATATACCTACAACATGTTTTTGAACTTATCTGAACTCGAGATCTGCGACACGTTAATTAATTAATTTATTTATTTATCTCTTTTTCTTTTTATGTTCGCTGTAATATTGCGTCGGTTGTTGATGCAACTTTACTGGACTGATCAAAGACTGGTACCCAAGCATCCTAAAACTTTCCGTCTCGAAGTTAATCGATTTTTTTTTTCCTTTTTTCAAGAAATATCTACGTGTTCATCAAAACCCGTGAATTATAAAACACCCTAAGTTACGCTCAGTCAAGCTACGCTTTTACTTGCGTGGGTCCGTCGTGCCGCGTGCAAGTGTTTTAATCGAATGTAATTTAGAACAATGATACATCATATGGGCGCGTACCAACGGTCCGCAACTCAGCCTTGTCCATCGTCAACTTTATTCTAAATTTTTCTATAGACACACTCTCGCCACTCGATTTCGCAGTCTTAACATTTCCCTGTAACTTTTGTAAGAGTGAAGCCTTAAGTACACCCGCGTAATTAGCTTTAGTATCTTATTGTCAGTCATTGCGTGTCCCTTTCCTTACTTGCAATTAGACAATTTCCGTTCAACAACATGGCTCATGGGACGGTTGGGTCATTGCCCGGCTAATCTCACGGTCGTGGAATTCAGCAAATATAATATATGCATATAAACGTACACGAGTGCACTATATTTGCAAAATCTTCGAGCAATCTCGATCTTTCGCCGCGTATATGTATACTGGGCAAACTTAATTTTATCCAAACATGGCGAATTTATTCACAGAAATACACGTTCACCTGATTCTGTTTCTTTATTGATTTACTCATCATTGAGGAACCAGTTTTAATTTCGCTGCAGGCCAGGCAGTGATATACTCACAGACCTTGAATAATTCGGCAACCTGTTCAAAATGGACATTGATTTCATTTTTCCCCACGCGCTATGCACGTTGTATTTTGTAATCAAGAAGTTGGGATAAAGCCGAACTTGACAGAAAATGGGATGGTGAATTGCTGATACTTGGGGTTTGATTGTCGATTTCGGACAGATTGACAGAAATATTGAGACTGGCCATTCTTTCAAATAATGAAAGTCATATTTATTATATTTTAAAATGTCGTTCAAAGTTGTTTATTACAAACATGTTTGCTTTTCGAAAACGGAACGGAAAAATGAAGGGGTATTTATACCTTAGAAGAGACACCGCTGTAAGTTGGGTTGCCTATTGTTCTCAACCCCGGGCTTACCGAAGTCGGTAATGTCGTGTGCATTCATCGCGCTATGCCCATCGGTCATATTAAAATCCAAAACACATTGTATGGATAGATCATGAGTTCGTCCCAAAGTAGTATAATACCAGACCAAAACAGGTCCGTTTTTTACTTTGAGTTTCCAGTCGCAGTCAAAACGGAACGCCGCCATTTTCACTCTTATTGCAACTGCTTCATCTTCCAAACCGCAGTACTCGCAGTATGCTACGTCACGAATTCAATGATGTCATTGACTGGCTGTACTAGACTGGTGCGTGCCTTCGGAACGCGGTTGACAGTACTTGAAGTACTGGCAGTATACTTCGGAACGCACCCCATATTAGCTAATAGAACTAGAAATAAGTCTGTTGACTTCGTCGAACATTTGATTTCACCAATTACCGATATATTGTTCATATGTATTTTGTATATCTACTTCGCCTAACATCTCAATAAAGACTGATTTTCTGTGTAGCTCGAATTTTGCCTCCATTCTACGTTTCATACAGTTAATTATCGTTCGGACACCGAAAAATCTATTTCCAATTCACCTAATGAAATAATCAATCGCTAAAATAAGATCGTTAGGGGCTGCTGTAAAAACACCACACCCCATTCGCGATGTAGAGATGAACCCGTGTGCACTCTGTACAGACATAATGTTCTTATATACCCAAAAGAGCCGTATTGTATACGATATTATACCTACAGATATATATCTCCCGTATTTTGAATCTGGAAAAACATGTTTTACATAAAGATATCACCGCTCGCAGGCGGCTCATATATTGAATGATATTGGTTTAGAGATAGGTTTCTTTTTCGTTCTAAAAAGGTGCGGTGAAAATTATTATCGTAAACTTGCATCGGAGAATACTAAGACTATAATCGGCATTGATTAGAATACTTCGTTGGCGGAACGATTACAAGGTGAAATTGCGACAAGTTAATCCGTAATATCGGTCAGACCTCTTCTGAATTTTACTTATTCCGTATAAATTTCAACTACACTTGTGTACCCAGTTTTGCCCTGCCCTTATATGTCTAATATGCTTCATAGGTATAATAAAATCGTCGGTGGCGCTGCACTGTATAGAATTATTATAACTTTTGTTCTCAGTCGAATTTTAACAGTTTTGGCAGAGAATCTTACGCATATAGTATGTAAAAAAAAAAAAAAAAAAAAAATGGTACTATCGAACTGTTTTCCGTATTCGTCGGTGTGTGTTTTTCGATGGATTTTTTGTTGTTTTGGTTCCTTTATATTAGCGTTATAGTAATGTGGGATAAGTTACATATACCTCGGTATATGGGCATGATCGTGGTTCTTGACAAGATACAAACAAACTCCCACGTTACCGAAGAAATCAACAAGCATGATTGAATAAACAGAATAATAGGCATATAAAAATGAAGACTCGATTCTGTTTGTATATAAATATAATATATACCTATACATGTATGTATAGCCTTGTAGAAAGTGACGCAAATAAATTTAGTGTTAGAACGTCTTATGCCACGCGTACTTTACGCGTTCTATTACGTGAAAAACGGTCCTATACCTATACTGGTTACAGGATCTGTTGTTACGAATAGAATTGTCCAGGATCGATACTAATTAGATAGAAAAAAATATTTCATATAACCGACAGAACATCACGAAATGGTTATAAATAGAACATAATAGTCTCTTCGGCAAATCTGAACTTGCCAACGGTTGAAAATTTTCCCCCTCGATCATCCGATACAGGGGGAATCTATAGAATGGTATAAATTAACGTGTGTACTATATTATATATATATACTATACCTCACCCACGTCGTGGGCTATCACGATCAGCTTAATAAGGCCTTTAACTTGCACAGCGCGACGTGACGCGTAGGCAGGCGGCTGCAGACACGTCGAAAGATGAGATAAATCTTGTTTACATCGGCCGCAACCTTGGCGCCGCATTTCGCACAAGCTCAATTCATTCGCAATACGCGTCGCTGCTTGGCCGAGAATTTAAAGCCGTCGGAAATAACGCGTGTATACACAAATGAATATAGGTATATGCAGTAACATGAAAATGCAGGGGCGCTCGGTACTCATTTCTTTCGACAGAGTTACGAATCAGTTTAAAATACAATCATTCGGCATTTGTCGAAGCGATCTTCATCATCGCGTAACATATAATTCAGATGATATGCTGAAACATCCGATACATCATCCTGGAAAATTCATTAACAGTAAATTGGTAAATTTTTTTGCCACTAGAACGGTGCTAATTAAAATAGGTGTATATAAGCAAGTTTTGCTAATACGCGAGTAAAGTATTTTTCTCTGCGGAGTAAATGGGAAGTCGTTCTCGCGAATCGATTTAATCTTGACGAAGGGTTGGAATTGCCGTGTGACAGCGTAGCCGTCGTAAAAACTCGAAATTCGAAAATGTTTCTCTCTAATTTTGGCTTGACTTCGAGATCGATTGAGGCCGGAAAAAGAACTACTCAAGATCTCTTTTTTGTATATAGGATCGTTTATAACTGTTAGATTGAGAAGGATGCTGCAATCGCATGACAGAGTTCTATATCCGTCATACCCGAATTAAACATCAAGATCGAACTATGAATGATACAATATCACGTTTGCCAGGCATTCTTTATCTATATACGAACGTTGTTTTCACTTGGTATTATTTATTCGAATACCTTCGTATATATATTCACATTTCGTATTCGTGTATTCGTAATTCAAACAGTATTATGCACGAAAGTGGCACGTAACACGCTGTCGCACGGCTGGGCGACGGATTAGATGCCGTATACTGGTATGTGCACGTACCGCGCATAAGGAATAAGAATTATTGTCGATAATACTTGAAACTGCAGCAGCACTGCAGAGTGTGCATATAACATTGTAGACACGTTTAATGTGTAGATAAAATCTTGAGAAAAATCAAAACCAACGGAAAATGTCAGCATAGGTAGTATATAATGACGAAAAGTGATGTGCAGTGCCGCAGAGAATAACTGGACGAGTATAGGATCATTATCGCTTGAGTTAAGAAGCGTGCGTATGGATTTGTTTATTTTCTTGAACATGAAAGGAATTAGCCGATTGTGAAAATGTGTTTTATATGGTGCGTGCTGATCTCCATGCGTAACTATTTGTCGCTCTCCTGAAACTTCCCAAAAACTAAGGGCGGAGTGGATCATTTAAGACATTTGCCGGTGTGACTTGGAGATTTTCAAAAGATGTTCAAAACGTTCAACAATTACATACCGCATGATAATCGAACTCGAAGTAACTATACCCGTTATTTGTTCGTCTCTGACGTGGGTGTGAGTTAACGAAATCAAAGTCCGCAGGAAACCAGTAAAGCAAGTTTTTAAAATGCAAGAGGAGACTTGCTCAAAACCATTAAATGTAGAAGAAAACAAGACGTACCTTCGGTGAGTGACAAATATAAAGCTGGTAAAAGCGTGGACAATTGAAGATGTTCCATCGGAGATGACGTGTGCCCAGAAATTCAAGTTCCTCTTTGTGTCACATCTGCATGCATGTGGACAAATATGTAGAGAGGTATACCTTATACCTTTTACCTGTGTCTATAGGTGAACTATAAACGCGTAAGATAATCGAGTGCTCGTTAATATAAACGTCGTTACGTAACCGCTGGCCAAAACCCAAGGTTAGCGATGCTATTTCGACGTCAAGTCAGCGAGCCCGCTGGAGGTAGTGCAAAGAGTACAGAATCCACACCGGCCACGCCTACGTCAACGACTTCCGGGGCCAGCCAAGGAATATTGACTCAGTGGTACACGAGGATCACCACGAATGTCAAAAAAAGGCAGAATTTCAGCCCAAAGTCTTTGCTAAAGAGAGCTCTGGTACCTACTTGCCACCTTTGCCTCTATACATAAACATTGCCTTGCCTTAAGTTTTGCCTCACATTCAAAGTGAAATTACTGTGTATGTAGTCGTAGGTGCAAATGACTGTGTACACTTCAACGATCGATTTAGAAGGGCCTGTATACAGATGATTCTGTAATATGAGGAAGCTTGAACTGATTTATACAAAAGCTACGTGAATCTCTACAAATCATATCCACAAATGAGCCAGAAAAGTTTGAACTAAAGAACTTGAAATTTTTTCAAAGGCAAGGAGCTTTTTGAAACCTCAATATTTGAAGTATAGTCGAAATGCTCCTCGCATCACAGATATTGAATTTTTCCAATCAAACTTTTTGGCTCACTTGTGGATGTAACTTGACAAGAAATTCACGTAGCTTTTTTAGATTCAGCAGCTTTATTCCTATGGTGAAAATTATTTTGGGATTTTGGTCGAAGTGTCTGTATATATCTTCCCAAAAGCAGATTTGGGCTTGTTTCTCGAGTATTTGCATCAGGTTTTTTGTTTTTGGCCATCTGATCTTGACTGACCTAGGCTTGCATCATCCCACGCGGATATATTCATCTAATCGTTAGTTGGATTGAATTGTTCGATTCCAGATGGCAGTATTATAGTATCGCGAGCCAAGAATAAACTATAAAATCTTGAAGTCCTATATCAATTGAAAACGTGGGTTTCAGCCAAACAAAGTGAGTAATAGAAATTGTTTTATTTCTTTTCCAGCTGCCCGTGGTGGATCCATTCCTAGAAAAAGTTTCACTCTCTGACCTTGGTAAGTAATTAACCGCCAGTAATTACATGTATATATATCCGTTTCGCGTTTCTAAGGCAATAAATTGCAAAGTCTTGGCAATCTGTACTACAACGATTTACCATGTTCCATGTATTATAAACAACAGCGTTAATTGAGAGGTAGGAAAACTTGAATCGCTATAAGTTCCATTTCAACGGGCGTAAACGAGCACCGCGACGGCGATGGCAGTTCGCCAGGTATCAACAAGTTGCGAGAAATAGCTCGTCTTTCTATAAGGCTGAGCGCAGATGACCGTTGAATATTTTACTAGATTATTGAAAAAGCGATGAGCTAGTCCTTACTAAAATAAAATACTAAATGCGTACTTCAACAATTTCGAATATATATATTCAGCGGATCGCAGTCCCTAGATACGCATTCATATTCATAATCAGTATTATCCATGTCAGTGGAAAACTACGTTGCATCCTGTAAGTACGATCGATAAACAATAAATTAATGGCCAGTGCGGTCCAAGCGGCGTGACATTGACAGGTCACGTCGTAGTACTCAATTTCTCATTGCAATTTGGCTTCTTCTCTGCACCGTTCTAAATATCTTTCCACTTTTAGCGATCTTTACATTCTTTAAATTCTTTTCGCACGTATAAAGAGATACAGAGGTACGTGTATATATCTGCAGCCTATTTATCAATTTATTCTGTACACACGATATGAGGTGTGGCATGGTTTACGTCACTGTAAAACTGAATGTATCTTTGCCAAGTTCAAGATTGTCCGATCAAACAGAAATAAGTTTAATGGAATGCAATCGTATAGTTGTAGCCCCTCAGTTCCAGGTTTCTGATGAATGATGTAGCGTTCCATAAGTCGACTATTTTTGCATTCCAATCGATTGATTGGTAAGGAAAAATGGTAAAGGTCTGACCAATTGTTTTCATCTTCGATTAATCATTATTCAATTTTGTTCATTCATCAACGACGTGCGCTTAAGCACGGCCTCGTAGGTAGCCAGTATTCAACTTCTCTTAGCGTATACCAGGCAAGTGACATACTAGTGTGCACGTACACCCCCGTCAGCACTGCTTAACGTGAATTCGAAGCAGAATCGGGAGTACGGTTCCATGCACGTGTACAATACAAAGTTCGAACTGGAAGACGAGGGTTCAAATTGCAGGCTTTATCTCCTTTCCTTTACTTTTCTTCATTTTTTTTTTTTCCTTTCTTTTTATAAACCTTCAGGTTTATTCGTATTGATTATGACGATTGTGCGTGACGTCGAATCTTCGACACCTTTATTTGGCAATATTTTACCAACGGGAAGTTTTTTCGATGATACTTCGGACGTTTTTTCACCTTAGAGGTATTCGTTCTGTATTTGAGTGAGACTGATCGATTTATGAAATAGATAGTAACAGCACATACTATATATTTCTGAAACCCTATTTACTGATCGATCGGGATATCGAGTGTAGGAAATATAGGGTCGATTGATCTTAATCTTACGCGCAATCTCATAAATTTTACTCAGAAGTATGTTACTTAGGTTAGGTTAGGTTAGGTTAGGTGAGTTTGTATAGAGATGTAGGTTTCGAGCTAACAAGAAACGGTACAAGTATACATTGTACATACTTGATTAGACTGTTCTTATTATCATAACGACTATTGATTTTGGCGAGCCCACACTGCAGATAATTATAACTGAATGTATTGTCTCGAACTATACAGATAGGTGTACTACATATCGCTCGAAGCAATACACATTATACATGGACGAACTTCAATAGAAAAGCTGTAAAATTTTACGACATAATTTTATATCATTTTAAACCGAAATGTTGAGCATGATTCTAGTGAATTTCCACTCTACGTTCTATATGTGCCCGTTGTAAATACATCGTCTAATAAAACTCGCTGCGTGTATCAACGTAAGCTTACTTTCTTAGTTTGTACCAATTCTGTCTCGTTTATATTTTATATGTGAAAGTGTATAATTACGTTATTGTATTGAAGATAATAATTGCTTCCTCATTGTTGCCATAATCAGAAATGCAATAATATTCTTGAAACATTACTCGATTATCGACGGGTATTTCTGCGATACGATTTTGCAAATGTTCTGTAATTTTGATTCAACTCGTGGATCCAGATAAAAAATACCTAGTCGCTTGTATATACGTATAACCAGTAAATAATTGTAAAATAGAATTTTTTTACCCAATCTAAGATATAGAGGAAGCAAGATGCTTCGTGCCATTAACATGAATTATCTTTGCTTCGTTATAATGATTCTTTTATTATATTATTTTCATACAATTGTAATTGAAACCGGTAAAAAAAAATGTTGTGCACTATAGAGATATTTCAATAATGCCGGTATATCGCCCACAACCACAAACCATGCGGCAGTTGGCAGGCTTAATAAAGACCTCACTGAATCGAGCCGCGTGTTGTGGAATGTTCAATTAGGTACGCCTGAAATATGCAGCCCCATTGACGCGCGGTCACCGCTGAAAGAGCGCTTCACGGCGCGGGCGAGGTATTCGTTATCGGATCTTTTATCATTAGAATATTAAAAAAATTATACAATTGAAGCGTGTTGTGTCAAGAGGACCCATCTTCAGATAATCGACTCTTTAGAAGAGCCTAAACATATTCGTATGCCCGAATTTTGAATTGATTCAGTACGAACAACGATTTTTTTTTTTTACTAAAATCAGAGTCCGGCCCTTGTCACATAAATAGCGTCTACGAACATATTTGAAATTGATTTTGCAATTTTGCTACATGAATAATTACATTCCACGTATACGTTCTACAAATAAATTTTGGATGACGTTTGTAAACGTGGAGAACGACTCACGAAGATTAGGCTTTCGGAATCTCGGTTATGCGTTTCATGGTAAATAGTTCTTATATGTATGTATACTTTGTTTCTGCGCATATCAGAGAGCGCGTACTTTGAACACGATTAAGCAAATACGGGCGTTGCGGTAGAATCTGAGCAGACGAATAGGTATACTGGTACGTGTATGTGTCAAAGGTTTCGCATGCAGTGCTGCCTCTCTTTGTTCGCAGGTGATAACGATCACCTCTTCAAATTAATCTCTCGCTTCTCTGTGTCAGAAAATCGAGCAGGACAACGCCCACGCGACGTGATGTTTCCTCATATATTAATATAATGCTCAGTTCTCATCGTCAACCGATTGTCGAACAAGTAGTACGAAAGTTTGTCTTACATTAGTGCTGCTCGGGTTTTTTTTTTCTCGTCGTTGATTCCGATTCAGAATTCTAAAATTCCAAATTCCTAACGTTTATTCGTCCAATATCCTTAATATTTGAATAATTTGAATATTTAGATTGGATTTTAAATTTCGAATCTTGAATCTCGGATTCGGAATCAGCGACCCGAAAAATCCCCGAGCCCCAAGACAGATTTCTGTATTACTTGTTACGGTCAAGTTATATGAACATTAGTAACATGATGTAAGCTTTCGCGTATTAATCAAATGGAAAACCTAATCTAATGGCTGTGCCACTCTCTTGAGAGGTTCATTATTTCACGTCGTTCTAAAGATTTTTGCAGTACTGCGACGAATGTGATCGGCGAAGGTGGTATACCTTTCTTCTAGACTGTAGCCCGCACCGTCTATTACCCAGCTTTGGTCAAGACCAGGAAGGAGGAACAGGGACTACATTACGCTCAAGTAGCGCTTTGCTCAAAAGTTAACCCTACTTTTGAAACTCAAAGTAAGAGATCTATTACTTTCGATAAAAATCTGTAGTTGCAGTCACTTTTTCACAAGAGGCACTTGGAATTCGCGTATCTTTGAGTGAAAAAGTAGGGTAATTTTTGTTTGTCGAGTCTAAGCTCCTCATTTCTACTTCGTGGTCAGAACCATAACAATAAATTACCATGTAGGTATGCTTGAACGATGCAGTGCGACGAACCGTTGTAGATTTTCGCATTCAAAAACACATTTCTACAGAGAGAGGTTCACTGGAAACTTGCCACGCCCTATGGTAGGCAACTCGTGTTTTTGAGTACAATCGTACTACGGCGTTGTCAATTCCTCAAAAACAGAACTTGCATATAGCATAGGGCGTGGCAAGTTTCCAGTGAACCTCCTCTCTGTATACTGAAAAGAACTTACGTTTTAACGAAATGGGAAAAGGGGCGAACGAGTATTCGATTTAAGTTTGAAATCCCGAACTCCTGGGATTTAAATCACATCCACAGATCAATGTCTAGCTATATTCGAATATTAAAAGTCCGTCGGTAACGTCTAACAAATTCGTCACCTGTTTCAAGCACGTATCTATCAATATACTCCGTAAAATACAGTACACTAGGTATATATATACTCAAATTCCATGTGTGCGTGCGTGTATGTGCCTCAAAATCGCGATCACATATTAATTCTTATGTATTGGATCTGAAATAAAATTTTCATCCGTCGACTAAATGTATTTATAAAATAGTTGACGGCCATTTTAACACACTGCGCATGCGCCGCACTCGTTCCTCACATTCCTACGTAATACAGCTCTTAAACCATTCATTTCGAAGCTTCTCAAAGCTGCTTCAACATCCCTGCAAACTCGATCCGTCAATCACATCGGCGGTGCAGAATAGGTATGATATACTAGAGGTAGTACCTCATGCAGTTTCGAAGATAATAAAGCCCTGACTGACTCGACTCCGTTCGACTATTCCGTCGTAGTTTATCGGAACAAGTTATCCCGTGCCAATAATTCGCAAGATATATGCCTATCTATAATCGATCCGGTGGAAACTAGAACCTCGAGCACGATAGAGGCGAGAAGAATCTTTGGTCCGATTCGGGGTTTGAGCTGAAGTTTGGGAGAGTTTTCTTGGCAGCACTTTGCTCTGCCTTCTGCGCTGCTATTCTTGGCAGAGTTTTGTCGATGCGTGTGAGAGAGAGAGAGAGAGCGAGAGAGAGAGAGAAAGGACCGTCTACCTCTTCGCCTTAACGTCCGGACAGTCAGTCATTCAGCTCGCAAGCCCAACCGGGAGCTATGCTTTTCGTACCCCGCGTATAAACGGTCGCGTGTTTGCGGGCTTGTGAGTTGTGACAGATATGTAGTGGGAAACCGGCACTAATTTTTTAAATATCGCTAACTGCGAATCACATGTATATATCTATACATATACACATGTATATATACATATCACAGTTTACAATTATACCGTTAACTCTAATACTTAATATCAACGAGTACTGGGGATATGGTGGTATCTATTTGTGTACGATTATCATACCGCGCGTTCATACTAAACCGACTGTAGTCATCCCTTGATACATACACATATACATATCACGTATACATACATTTAGTGTACGTGCATGTATATACAGTATGTATGTAGGTATCTAGTGCATACGCGTGCCGTCTATACATATGGGGCATTCTATCCATTATGGGCTACATTCGACCTCGATTTTTTTTTGTTCAATTAATTTTTTCGTATGTATAGTACTATGTTACAAAATCGTCTGTGATTTTTTGTTTTAATTTTTCAGCGTGTACAACATTTTGATGGTAAATATTGAGTACCGGGCAGTCAATGATTAATAGAAAGAATGAGAGCTGGACTCAGGTATAGTGGTACGGAAATTCACCTACTTAATAAAACTGAGTTATGATTTTTTCTGAAACATAAATACCTATAATCTGCACCCTTAGTCGACCACAGGGATACTTATGCACCGATTAGACCCTCTGACAAATGTGCGCGATAATGAACGAAATGCCCCATATACTGTACGTGCACGCGTAGCTGTAATACCGCTAACACATACAGAAGGATACGAATTATCGATAGTGTCAGGGTTGTCGCGAACATAGAAAGGCGAGAGAAACTTGTAAATTGTTGAGTTACCGAAAAAGTATGGGAATTGATTGATTAAATCTAGAATTTATAGAATGTCCTTTTTCCGTACCCTACTCTTCATTCTGTAATATATTACAGTACATCTCTTCGCCGAAAGAATCATGTGAGAGATCGCTAGAGCCACCCTTTGATTGAAACAACGCTGTATATATCAGTTCTAATAGTTAGACGGTCTGACGATGAGATGTATGTACTACGTGTATATACACCCACAGAGCATAAATTCAATCGAACCAAAATAGTTGAGTTGAATGTTTTTTGACAGACTCTGAACGATATGGTATAAGTACAGCGTTTCGCATTCAGAGTTCAATTATCCGAATTCTTTGCACAGAACTTAACTCATACACTACCATCTCGCAGTAAAATTACGTATAGTCCTTAGTAGGTAGGTATGTGTAATATCTATATGTAGTACACTGCGCAACGTATAGTTAAGCCTTACAATTAGACATTCGAATCTATCAGTCTGCCAAGAACTGAGAGACGAACAATTCAGCTGTTTTGAGGCCATATCTTTTGAGCTGCATCGGAGCCGCTATCATACCCTTGTTTTTCTTTCTTTATTACTGTTTACTTTGGGATACAAAAGAAGAAAAAAAAACAAAAACACAAAACTTAGCAATCGCAACTGCTTTTCTGCATATTGTATATTTCTTCGGCTCAATCGAAACAGCACAATTGGACAAAACGTGTCATTATCAAATATGGCTAAAATCCAAAGTAAGTACGGATGTGGACTTATATGTATGTATAATACGTATAGTTTGCAGTGCGAGGCAAAAGAATTTGTTTTCACCGTTAGCCAAGGAGTTGTTACGACAAGTTGCGTCGTATAAATGAACTTCCCCACGTGACCTTGATTCAGATCTTTTTGTTATCAAATAACTTCTTATTACGCTTCCTGTATTCTTGCTATACGCTCGAAATTAGACGGCGCTGACTGAAGAGCAGAAAAATAATGACCGAAATGTGTAGTCGGAATCAATGAGACGGTTTCAAGTATTAACGATCGACGTTGAGTAGAAAGAACTTGGTAAATCCACAGCATCATGCTCTCACAGGTACTCTATAATATTCCGCAAAAACTAATGTCTATCCTATCCTTGAAAAGCGCAGAACTGAAAAACGCTATGAACACTGTTTTCTAGTAATTACGCCACGTCCTACTCATAAATATACACTATAAAATCAGCAAGTTAAGAATCATTTTGTGAGTTAAATGAGTCAAATAAAAAAATGATAGACATTATTATCCACTCCTGAAACTCTTTAATTTCGATGAGAAGTGGGATTATCCATCGAGCAGCTAGGTTGTGAAGTGATCAGTGATGACTTTAGTAGGAAAATGCTGGCTCTACATTATTATTCAGATAGCGAAGGTGTTCGGGCGGTGCTCAGGCAAGTAGCGAGTGCTTGGTGGAGCCAGGAAGAGGACGATCCCGTATACTCGAAGGACCTCATTAAAGAGTTCGAGGTAGAGAGTCCACCCCTTGAAGACGAGCTAGCATGGATTCTCTTCAAAGGTACAAAACTCGAACGTGGAACGAGTCGAGCCTTAAATACCCGGAAAACGATGTTAAACATTCGCAAATTAGCAAACTTCTCGGGATTTCTTAAACTTTGAGTAATATCTGCTCGCCAAGTTACCTCGCACATGATTGCGCAATTAGTATAAATTTAGATGTATATTTCAATGAATTCGGTAGTATCTTCGTCTCTTGTTTATCTTCTTCTATATCTCTCCTTTGTACGTTTCAATAATTGATGCCATGATTCGCTGCTATATTTAGTTCCTGTAGAACCACGCTGATATCGACAAGGAATTACCAACCCTTGTTCGAAAAATCATCTCTGTCCTGTCGTTCGAGTAATCGAGAATGTATGTGTGATATCGATATAGACGCATTGACTCTCGACATTTTACAAGAGATTTCACTGTCAGCTTTACAAATTAATTCATCGACGCGTGAGAGGTCGCCAAACTTCCAATAATTACCCTCTATAGTGAACTTCGTCAAAGGGATAGGGTCATCGTCCAGAGGGTGGAGCGGGCGATAAGAAATGATCGGGACAGCACTCTGTACCTATATACGTCCTGGGTCCTGTGGGAGCCACGTCGACCATGTTTATTGAATAGATGGATTAGTTGCTCAGGAGATGGACGATGCCCGATTTTGTTGTTCTAATTCCACCCACCGGAAATATTATTTCTCGGCAACTGAATAGTGGTAAAATTTATAAGACAGCCCCCGAAATAACCTCTCCACTTATATTTCGTGGAAAGACGCTGACTAGCCGAATTTGTTGCTCGAACGAGAACCTTTTGGATGCATTGCTTTATGAGACGTCAATAAGTATGTAAGAAAAACAGCTTGTCTATATTCGGCTATTGGACGATGTCATCAAATCGCAAATAGACTCCAATCTAATTACGTAGCTTTTCGTGTGGCCGCTGGATTTCAATAGCATCGTAAAGATGCTGTTCAAATGGCTCTTGAAGACGCAAATTTGAGGATAGTGCTAACGGGATTGCCGTTAGTCCAATCGTATGAGCCGAACAGACGAGCTGTACTTTCTGAATTTTATATGCGGAATGAATTTGACCTGAGAATTACTTCTAATAATCTGTCGCCATGGCTGAAAGAATCTTACATTTCAAGAGCGTTGAGAATATCGTTTATTTTCGGACGTACTATGTCACCGAAGAGAACGATTCAATTCCTGAATTCTTTGAATCAGCGTGAACTCAGCAAATCAAAAATATGGAAACAGGATACGCTCGAATCAGTAACCAGAAAATTCCCAAATTACGATGTCGTAGAGCAGCAAATTCGGGAAGTAGTTTATCTCTGGGCTGTCCTGTAGATTTGATGTGTATGGATTTTGAGAAGTAAGGATCAACCAAGAGGAGAAAGATGGGGTCCATCCGGACGATGATCTCGAATGACTACACATTACTCCTTCGATTTCTGATAACTTCAAATGACTGCAAACGGTTACTAATTGTGAGACACTTCTAAAGGCTTCCAGAAACTGACATCCGAGACCCATGTTGAGATATTCTTTGACTTTGAACTCCCGCCAGGAACTTCCGTAGAATTCTATACTGGCTTTCGAGACATCTGAGTTTTTTCCAGACTCTAATGTGTAACTCTCAATGATTTTTAAAGATTCTAAGTGACTCGACGCACAAACGTTAAATGCGACACGTCACGTCTATTTCTCCATCTCTTCATATTTCTTCTGCTCTTCCGCACTTTGTATAGATATACATATATGTACATACGTATAGTTACGCGTAGCTTCTTACGTGAACGATATTTTTGTATATTGGCGCGAGATAATTCATCATTTATTGTCCCGGCCTCGTTTCAGAAAATAACACGTCTGGTTCAAATATTGGCATATGTGTAGTTTGAACGAGTGACGACTACGGAATAGCAATAAAATATCGCGAAATTACTGTCTTCATGAATCGTATGCTGTACACAATGAAACTACAACAGCAAATTCTTTATCTATAGAATATTGCTCGGATTACAGTTGCTTTTAGGATTTAAGGGGAGCGATCACAGCAGTGCCTATGCTATACCTTGCTACGAATATACCGTAGCCCGTAGGCTGTTCGCTGTTTTCATTAGATATTTATGGTACGTCAATATGACTTGTTACATTCCAATACGCAAACATAACAAAACTGTATCGTTTTTTACCGCACGATTATCGCGTCGCGGTATAATTGATAGGATATAGTAGATGTTATCTGGATTCCGAATAATTACGATAAACTCGCGCATCGTTGTACGATAATATGGATTAGTGTATGTGTGTAACATTATGTATACCTATTCCTCTATCAATATGAAAGAATGAACGTTTTTGGCGTACAGGAATTTGTTATAATGACAATACATCTTTATTTGTTCAGTATTCGTTCATATAAATTTATACCAAGCTTGATTCAGAAACACCTACAGTTGTAGGTAATTTAGCTGTCGTATTTTTGAAAGCTGGTTAATTTTTCTCCTTGTGTTTGTTTTCTCTTTCTCTTTTCTCTCCATCTATTCTCACGTTCCAATAGATTGATGAACAGAACAAAATCTTAGATTCAAGTTGCGTAGTAGATACTGCGCATGAGCAGTAACCAATTTCAGTCTCTGCGCAACTTGTGTACGGAAGAAAATACATGAACTTCTCTAACCATGAAAACTCGCCGTTAGGAAAGCCTTTCACGTAACTGACGCGCGTAAATTACTGCCCCATAAACGAACGGGCTCTAGTTACTTGTTACTTCCCAAATCCAATCGGTATCCTGCAGAGATATAGATCCGAAACGGATCGATCAGTTCCATTAACACCTGGCCGAGCTCACGCTCGTAGAGGTCACAGATTCATTACATCGTTGTTTTTATACGTTTGGCGGTGATTCAGCGAAACACGATGTTAGGTCGGCGTCCTTGCGGTGAAAAAATTGCCTCTCGCGACTCGCTTGATCGTTGATCGTATTTAAGGTAATATTACATTACAGCGACACTGTCGCACGACTAGAAAGTCATGAGCTGTGATTGGAGGTAAATTTTTCGTTGCTAAGAGGAAGGGGGATTTCTCTCGCGGCTACGAGCTCTGCGGTCACTCGTTAAAGTTCGGACCGGCTCCACAGCTTTGAAATTACGATTAACGTATACTATAGACGCACGTGGAACTATATGCTCGATCGCACGATCGTCGTGCAGCGACTTGTCTTACTGTCGCTGCAATGTAATATTACTCCTACCACCGGAGGTCCGCCGCAGGCGTTCGCACTTCGTACTCGCGCCGTGACAGGGCGCTATACAACGCACGCGGTCTCTCTTCTATAAAATTGACTTATTGAAATAGCCGTATACAATAGTCGAAGTTATATTGATAATACATACCTATACCTGAACATTGTCGAAGAGAAATCGCGCGATTGTTTGACCGTATTTTACAAATATGTTGCGACGTAATAAGAAAGCACTGCTATATTGTGAACTTTTTGGGATTTCAGAGGAAGATGAATCACAGATCTTTGTCAAGTTCTTCAAGTTTCACAAGTGCTACGACCTGATACCCACCAGTGCCAAACTCGTTGTATTCGATACACAGCTACTCGTCAAAAAGGCCTTCTTCGCTTTAGTCTACAATGGTAAGTTTTTCAATATCGTCATATAGATACTGACTAGGTTCCACCACATCCAGGATGTCATCGCTCAACGGTATACCGATGTACTACACCGAGCGTGTTTGATTCTGAACGATATGAAGTTGGCCCTACAGTCTTCTGTCTCTCTCCTTCTCTATGTAGCCATAAAGGATAGAGAAAGACAGGAAACTGTGGTGCCAACTTCACATCGGTCAGAATCAAACACGCCAAGCCAAGTCACTTCAGTCTGAATTTTTTATACGCCCTTGGGTTTGGTTTGATTTCAAGGCTCGTAGCCTTTGTGTTTGAAAATGTTGTAATTAATGTTTCGATGCATGGAGTTAGAATATTACAGACTTTTTCCATGCACTTTTCAGTTTTTATGTCTTGAAGACCTCAATTTTGTGAAAATTCCAAGTCTGCAAAAATTCTGATAATTTCCTGTTCCGAACTTTGGGATTCCGTAATTCTGTAAATATTTTTACATTTTTTAAATTCTCGACGTTCCGAATCCTCAAGGATACGTAATCAAAGCGTTAGGCGGTATTTTAGTAAAGGGTGGCCATGAGACCTGGAAATGTCAAGGAATTCCTATACGGTCTGGAAAAGTCAGAAAAAACGTCGGGGAATTTCGTGTATAAATTCACCAAAAGTCAGGGATTTTTTTTAACCAAGCATAATAATGAACCGAAACGCGCATTTGTAATTCTAGTTAAGCCCATTACGCAGAGAATTGGCACAGATGGGTAACGCGAGTAAGTCGTGAACATATGAAAATGAACCAGCCACGAGCCTTTCAATCTAAAATGGTCAGGGAAAAGAATGAAATTTCGTACTGAAAAACTTGGGCGAGTCAGGGAATTTCAGATCTCAGATTTTATAGCCACCGTGTAGTAGCGTAAACCTTGCAATTGAAACCGGACGGACCTCTGACGGCTTATCTAATCCTGTGAACTACTATAGTATGCAGTACATACATACATTGTTCTTTTTCAATGGTTTCTATTAAATCAAAGCCTAGCCATTGCAAGAAGGAAATTGGCCGGAATTGCAAATTCAAACCGTTCGCGAATTGAATGAGTCGAGACTGTACGAGATCAGATTCAGCGATGGAATAGTTCGCGAGGAACTGACCTGCGACGAATTATACCACGGAGAACGTACACGGCTCATATTGCGACGTGCAATGTTGCTCAAGTGTAAGCAACATATGAACGTGTGTTGGTCGTACCGTATAGTTTTATCGCAGGTCGGTTTTATATAATTATAAAATTATGTATGCGATATCTATGCATCGCTGCGTTAACCATTGAATAAAATAATAGCAGCTTCCATCGAGAGATACTTAATCACTTTGACCGTGTATTACGTGTAAATATTTTCAGTATGTAGGTAAAGCTAATAGTACAATCATCATTATTCTCTGAGCTCACGGTGTTCCTATACCTTGCGCTTTAAATCGAAAGAAATTTAATAAAAAATTTTTGTTCTGTGGTAAAGCACATACATCATTCTAATAATTAATTTTTTATCTCTGTTAATCACAGATAGACAGAGATAAATTTAACGACTTTAGTCGCGTATCAAGAGGAAATGTTTGGTGAGACCAAAGTTGCACGGGTTTGTTCGCGGTTTGAAATCACAATTCACGTCTCAACTATTGTTCTGGACTATTGTTTTTTGGATTATTGATCTCCGGTCACGCACGTCTCTGGTTCAATCCGCGGAAATTGATTCGTTTCTATACAATCACTATAGTCTGTAGCAGAACATGTTTAGTCCTTTCAAAGGACTGTATGCCCGCAACAGAGTCATGCAATTTTTGTTGAAGGACTTTAGGCTTTGGAAAGAATGAGGAAACAATGACCATTTTGAAGGAGCATATTTTCACATGTACCTTTGCATACACGTTCAAGTATTATATCGAATCTTTGATCAAAACAGGTGTAAGGGCAGCTCCGCTGTGGGATAGTTCTCGTCAGGAGTTCGTGGGAATGTTGACTATCACGGATTTCATTAAAATTCTACAAATGTATTACACCAGTCCATCCGTCACAATGGACGAGCTCGAAGAACACGAACTCGATACGTGGAGAAGTAAGTTAACTCATTTACATACTTACTATAATAAAACTAAACAAACTGTGTGTCCCATTTTAATCTGTAAACTCTACTATTATGAATCCTGCATCGACATTTCTTTGCGCGTAGCAACGTTTTAAAATCTATAGTCTACACTCTTGTGGGGATCTAAATAATTATCCAATATCTCCGAATGTTGGAATCAGAATCAATAAAATCAGCCCCTTTTTCCCGAAATGCCATCACCGCGCTATAACTAATATGTATAAAGATGATCGACTCACATAGATTCATAGCAATCATAAACTCATTGCTGACAATAATTGTGTTATAATATAGACTCGAGAATTGTCAACGAGAGGTGAAAACGAAAGTGAGCTGCGTTCTATAAAATTGATGCACAAAGCCAAAGAGATAAATCTCACGATAAATATATGCACACAATTATTGATGTTGATCCAGTGGTCTGATAGACGGCATTAATAACATTTGTATACTTTATTCATTATAGAAGTTCTGAAAGACCAGGTTCATCCCCTAGTTAGCATCGGTCCTGACGCCTCACTGTACGAAGCTATTCGTATCCTGATAAAAAACAGGATACATCGCTTGCCCGTCATTGATCCTGACACAGGAAACGTTCTCTACATATTGACGCATAAACGGATACTTAGGTTCCTTTTCCTCTACGTATGTATTGACGTTCGCATATTATTCATGTATAAAATTTTGCTCTTGTCTTATTTACGATATTCTCGAATTTTTATGAATCTCAATGTATGTGAGAGGCGACAGATACCACGATTGATTATTGAATTCTATTTCCGGTATAATTTCAGATTCTTGAACTACCAAGGCCTTCCTTTATGAACAAAACACTGAGGGAGCTAAGGATAGGAACATTTGACAACATAGAAACAGCTACCGAAGAAACTAGCATAATTTTAGCCCTAAAGAAGTTTGTGGAGAGGCGAGTCTCTGCGTTGCCGATCATAGACAACGATGGAAAATTAGTAAACATCTATTCCAAGTTCGACGTTATTGTAAGCAAGTTTACCCTACAGTAAAATTTGATTTTATTTTTCCGAAATTACTAATATACACGATACTTTGTCAACATTCCGCAGGATCTTACTTAACGATATATTCAACGTTTCAGAATTTAGCTGCGGAAAAAACCTATAACAATTTAGACGTTTCGCTACGAGATGCCAACGAACACAGAACCGAATGGTTCGAAGGAGT
Source organism: Tenthredo amoena (assembly GCA_963966615.1). Taxonomy (NCBI): domain Eukaryota; kingdom Metazoa; phylum Arthropoda; class Insecta; order Hymenoptera; family Tenthredinidae; genus Tenthredo; species Tenthredo amoena. Next base: position 23,218,046 of record OZ016482.1, on the reverse strand, counting down.
TCAAAGCTGCAAACTCGACGAAACATTATTTACCATAATGGAGAAAATTGTTCGAGCTGAGGTAAGCAAATTCGGCACGACGATGAAATTTATCCACACATACTTATACACAGTTTACAATTTTTTCTGACTACAATTATTTTTTCCTCATCATTTCAGGTTCATCGGCTCGTAGTCGTGGACGAGGATGACAAAGTGATCGGAATAATTTCACTGTCCGATCTTTTATTGTACATCGTTCTCAGGCCATGTGGTAATAATGATATTTAATTTCTCCTATGCCATATCATTTAGTTTACAAATTATTCACGCCAATACGTATGCACGTATGAGTATTAGTCTGGTCGTTAAAAATTTCATTTTTAACGACGCCCCCTAAAAAGCTTCCTTTTAAGGAAAAAACGCGAGGTAAATTGTTTTTTTTTTTTTTTCAATAAAAACAACACGTGCCGCAAGACGATCCAAGTTCATTTTTTGGTGAAATCATGTTTTTTTGGAAATTTCTTATCACAAATAGTATTATTCCTGAAATATCAATCATTTTAGAACTCAAATGAATACAATTTGAAAATTTTTTTCATTCGATGTTGTCTAGTTGATAAAAAATGACGGATATTTGAATAATTAATTTTATTTTGAAACTAAATTAGTACAAACTTATTTTTTATAAGCACATTTATTAATTCCAAGGCTCAAGTAAACTTTCTTTAGTATTTTTTATACTTTTACTTCCGTATTCCAAAAAAACATGATTTTACCAAAAAATGAACTTAGATCGTCGTCTTGTGGCACGTATTGTTTTTGATGAAAATTTTTTTTTCAATTTTACTCGCTTTTTTTTCATCAAAAGAAAGCTTTTTAGGGCGCGTCGTTAAAAATTTCATTTTTAACGACCAGTCTAATGAGTATGCATACGCATTATACGTAAATATAGGTATGCGCACGGGTGCAGAGACCGCCTCTCGTATAATTTCAATGAAATTGTATCTATACATAAAACAATGGTTAATCAAGGCGTACATATACCCAGAGCGTGTATACAGCCGATATATTAACACCTGAAGACACATGTTATATATATAAACTAATTATACGTATTACATACACGCACACACACACACGCGCATACATAGTACGTATATACATATATTATAGGCTCGTGACTGAATAGAACTCAATTATTGCGAGCCTTGCAGTGAGAAATACTAATCACATTTCTGATTTCTCTTTGATTGTATATAGGTGATGATGGTAGTAGTAACAAAGGTAGTTCAGTATCTTTACGAGGAAGGGATTCGGTAACATCGAAAGGACCGAGTTCGGCACCCTCCGAGGCCTCCCTTATCGATCACGGAGACACCGAAGCAGAACAGGAAGGTGACAAAACCGACTGCACCGGGCAAACCGAAGAAGAAACTCGTGCAACCCCTAGTCCACCGCTAAGTCCGACGACTTCCGATATTTCTGATCACCTGTTAGTGAACCAATCTCAAGAGCCGACGTGGCGAGAAGTGACGGTTTCCGGGGGGGAGTGATGAGATATATTATTATTATTATTATTATTATTATTATTATTATTATTATTAGGGTATATTGTGTTGTAAAATAATTTCTTATTTAAGCCATTGTTCTTAGAACTTAATTGTAAGCGTAACTCAGCGCGCCGAAGAGTAGCGGCAATGAAAAATCATGGAAAAAAATTCACAAATTTTAAAAATTTACAGTTTGTTGTTATACATATACCTATATGCATACATACATAGTATAATTGCTGTGAAACTGAAGTTTCCCATCTTCATATACCAGATTTGCAAACGCCGGCCGTCTGTTCAATTTATTATTGGAAACACCGCTACTGAACCGATACCTATATATGTATTGCGAGATCCTGATAAGTAGAAAAGCCTAATTTTATCTCTCTACCTTTGTAATATGTATATACCTAGATACAACACATGTAAAATACGATGGTGTATTAATTTATTTGGTTTCTTTTCAAAATTAAGCTTTAAATTCAAATCCAATAGCTTTAGTCGCTTATGTTCTCTGCGCCGAAGTGAAACAGTAATAGATTATTGACTTGCATAATATAATATGATAGTTACAAAGTAAAAGTAAATGAAACGACGAAGAATTAAACGCTAGTGATTTGTGATACTTTGAGAAGGTATATATATATATATATTATATCTATATATATATATATATATATATATATATATATATATATATATATATATATATAGATAACGCAAACCTTTGCCTTCCGCGGGTGATTTTTCAAGTCAGAAACGGGTTTTAAAAAAATATTAAGATACTACATACATATGTAATATAATATCGTCTGTAAATAGATATAATAAATTACAATGTTAATTAGTATGAAATAAATTTAAATAATGAAATATTATGATAATTAGAAGCTTAAGGATTGTGAGGCTATAATTGCGCCTGTTGCTGAGGCTTCGTGGTATAATTTTTAAACTTTATAACCGTTCGTTATCTTATTATTACATTGGCATAACGGAATAGCGACGTTATGTCGATTTTTCAGAGGGCAAGTGTATGCATTCTCTCCCTCTTTGAGTGTGTAATATCTGAATTATTGTTCTCTTTGAACTGAGAAAAATCGACGTGTATACCTATTATACCTGTACACCGAGACAGAATAAACGGCGGGAATGACTTTATACGTTACGCAGTACTTATTAACGTAATTAAATTGCGTGCTAAAGAAATACATAGTACATATAGATATGTATACTTTGCCCACGTAAATTTTAGAAAAAGAAATAACAGAAACGACAGAATACAAACAATATTGAAGTTGTTCGTTCTAAATGAAAGTTGTTGCAGTCACTTTTGGTATTCAATAAAAATTGCTTCGATTGATTACTTTGATTCGCTCTCATCAGATTCAATATTGCTTACGCATAGTTTCTCGTCGAGATTTGTACCCTGATCTGTAATAGGTATATTGAACAGAAAAATTATCCAAGATCTGCATTCTGCACACCGCGGGTAGCCATATACTATACAAACATAATGCATGTTACAGTCCAAATGGAATTAATATAATTATCTAACGCGGTTCAATTTTAAATTCAATTCAACACGTGGGTCTGGCTGGCATGTAGTAACGGACGCTTATAGGTGTGAAAACTGTAGCTGAACGACTATGGAATAGTTTATTACATTAGTTAAATGTATTTTTTGGGCATTTTTCAAAATCAATCAAGAACGTTTTTTGTCGCTGATCATACACTGGATCATCCATACGGATAATATGTATTCGATACCGGAATAATGAAGAATTTGTATATTGCGAGGCATTATTGGGTAGAAGCTGGGAATACCCGCGACGCGTGATGATTAGAAGACTTAAGAGCTCTGTTGGTGATATGAGATTAGGAATTGATGTATCGCATGACTTGATGACCGCCTTCAAATGATCTCGTACGGTTGAAAGGGATGATGTATGGTAATAACTTAAGACTTGGTATACTCGTTCAATGAAATATAAGTATATGCGAATGTCGAACGAAATTGAGGTGTGCGTTTGATGTTAATTGAATGTAGAGATTTTAAATAAGACTCAATTATACATAGGCATATGTATGTAATAGCTATGCCCATTGAGCGTTTGTATCGATTGGAATAGGTCTTTTCAATGAGACTAAAGAAATCGCAACACTCTGAAACGACAGTGCCTATAATTTAACTTCTTCTTTTGTACGGTGAGTTTATGATGTAAGATTAAGTTTGCAAGTAGCGACGTATAAACGGTGTAATAAACCGAGATATATAGGTAAAAATAAGACAGTGGCGAGTTGTTGGCAAGAAAAATGACGCAGACCGTCGAAGATTTTGTACATTGGAAGATTTATTTAACGGCATTGATATTATTATAGATGCGTGAAAAGTAAATGCCATAATTCACTTTTCTTGTACGTATCTTTTTCCGTAGTACAAATATACAACGTTACTTTATTTCAATAACGTTTCAACGTTCTCTAATTCTGTAGTTATTAGGATAGAAGAGAAAAAAAAAAAAACGAGTTGCGTAGGAGCTGCAGTGTTATAAAAATGATAAATTATTAATTACGACACGCCACATTTTCAATTTCATTATCTTACAGAGTTACAAGAATTTGCCGAACAGCATTTATCACTAAAAATTGAGAGCATGCGCCGGTGCAGAATCTGTAATTTTATTAAAATTGAATCTGGGACGTATTATCCTTGAACCGAAATATTCATGCAAAAAATAAAACTGTACAATAAAGATTACAACTTGACCTGATACATTCGTATGTTATACCTAACATGAGCGCTGAAAACTGCAACCTCATATCATGTATGTATATACATTGGAAAGCGTCGACTATATAAAGTAAGTATTCTCGTCTATCGCAACAATATGGTATATGGTACATGTTATAGGTACTTATGGAAGACATGTTCTATTTGTATACCATAAGACCGTATCTGATATCGCTGCTTTTTCCGTATCCTTTCGAAATATGAGATAAGCTTTGCTTATATAGTGAAATGTTACCTGTATTTTCATCTCCATAGCTCCAACTATAAGTAGTAAATAATATTCAGAAAATTGAGCTCTCCATTCAACTTCACATTTCTACGGATTTAGGTTCAAAGATATTAAATTGTGAAGTTACACAGAGCAATTCGTACAAAGCTTCGTCTTGTTATTTTATTGCATTTTGTAAAACTACAAGTAGCTGCTAGTTCTTAGCGAAATTTCATCTTTTTTCTTTTTCTCTTCAATGTCAGTGATTTTTTATCTTCTACAGCAGCATCAAGTTCCTGAAAAATGAAATAATTTTTATGTATTAATCGAATGAAGCAGAAGTTTTCATTCCTCAAAATCAAAGTCTGTAATTTACCAAAGCGCTGTCTATGATTGTAGCTTTTTTGTACGGATAGTTCCTCTTGTTCTCTATCAAATCCGCATCATTTGCGTTGTTATCAATGACTGGCATCCCGCTAAACATCTCGTCGTATTCAGCCTCGCTATCCGAATCAAGATCCACGCATTCTTTTACCGAATTATCTATCGTAGACTGATCTCTCGTTTCGGAACTTGGGATGTTTAATTCTCCCACATTTTCGTCCGAGTTTTGATCATCCGCTTTCAGTGAGAAATTCGAGCGCAATAACAGGGCGTTCAACGAAGATACCAAGTAGACCTGTGAACACATGCATTCAATGACTAAGTTGTTCACAGATTTAAATAATGAAATACTTCAATCTCTCGGATTTCAAGAGCAGTGTACGCAATATTCTGTCAACTTTTGCGAAGGTTGCAATTTTCGGGATAGTTCCAACAATCATATATTGTTATTAATATTATAATTGTCGCGACGCTGTGAGGATACCTTTTCAATCAACTTTTTAGTTTCCAAGTGATGGATCCTCAGGTATCTATCCAAGCCAACGCTTACTATCAATGGCTCAGATTGGCTACAGGCTACATCTGATATTCCGCCAGTAAAACCCTTGTAGGTGTTAAGAATTTTTCCAGGTTTTCGCAGATCGATAAGATTCATCCTTCCTTTTCCAGATCCTACAACTATGTGTCTGAAATTATTCAACAAATACGTTTAGTCCCTTGAATTGTCTAGTGAATCAAAGATCAACAAGCATGGAAGTCATAGAATAGAGCTACAGCCTGCCTATCTTTCTTGTAACATATGGGCAAACAGAAATGAAAGTATAAATCAGAAACTCGCTTTTCTTTCTGGGCTGTGGCTAGAGTTGTCAGTGCTTCATCCTGGATCTGGAGATTAATTACCGGTCTTCGTTGTGACCCAGGATCATACAATCGAACCTTGAATACATATGAGATCCATGAAATATTTAAACCCAAAGGTGAATCTTGGGATAAAAACAATAACGTCGATAACTTACGTGTCCATATTTACTAGCGGTGACAACTAAACTACTGTTTGGTAAAAAGCCTATGTCAGATACCCAAACTGGCATTCGTAATTGCAGCATATCAGGGGCAACATTTTTCTCAGTGAATACTTTTTCTTGCCTCTCCAAATCGAACAATTTCAATTCGTTTTCTCTACCACCGGTAGCTATTATGTTTTTATTAACTTTGGAATGCCTCATTCGGTGCAAATTTTCACCAGCATTTATCAATATCTGTTCGCTCTCGTCGTATCGCCATAATTTCACATGACCAGATTGAACCGCCGTTATTACAGCACTGAAAATGACAACACAAATTATATCAATTCTGGAGTAATCCCATATCAGCATACATTGATGCTAGATTTATTTAATACTCTAATTACAAAATAGAAGTTGAAAAAAAAGAAAGAAGTAAAACAAAGTGTGATGATAGGAGATTCAGCTGGAAAATGTTAACTTGTCTCTTACTCATCGTATCTTGAAATTCCGTTGATCTTTCCTTCCCCGATGTCACAATTGAACGAACTTGTGAACGTCGAGTATTCGGTATCGTATATTTTAACACTGTGAATGGTAGAGAAAGTGTTAGTCAAAGAATTAGCCAAGTAACGATAAATCGTTTATTAGGTGTTAGATCGAGTACAGAACCTTCGTATTCCTTTGGATCCGCACGCGATTAGAATTTCTTTTTCTTCTTGATCGCCCCAAGCCATAGTTGTTATCTCGTGATTTTCTGTTATCGCCATAAGGCTTTGTATATTTTTTGTAATACATGTTTTTTCGGTCACCTTCAAACCTGGTAGAAATTCGAAACCTCGTTATATCCTTCGATGTAAAATAAAGAAGGATCGCAGTAATGATACCGCGAATGTCTATCGTATACCATAATTGAAACACGTGGTTAAGAACCAGCGACCCTAACCTGACCTAACCGGGAATCCCAATCTTAATTATATATAAAGACTAGATTTATTCCTACTCAGCGACACTTTAGACATACCTTTAAAAACTCCTGTAGTCCCGCCAACAAAAACGTTGAAATCTTTAACGTAACTCATTAGAAAATTTAATGCACTTAACTATAAGATGAAACGAGAGAAATATTAACAACACTTAGAGCAAGCTTGACGTGTATGACGTCACGTTGCGCGCATGCCAAGAACGCATATTGCGAGCATATTTTAAGACAACATGTGCGCAACCTATATTAATTTTTAAAGATGGTGCGACGTATCTCAACAAGAAATGTTAGGTTAGGTTAGATTATCCGTTGCGATCGTTTCAGAATTACTCAGAAAGCCATATAAGCAGAAAAACTACAGCTATACGAATGGTCGCAATAAACGACACCTACTTCTAACAATGACGCTGACTTTATGTAGAATAAATTTCTTCCTTTGACATAACCCTAACCTTACCTAACATTTCATTGCCACGGCAGTTCGACTGTCATAACTTATCTATGATACAGAATACAGATACGATACGAACAACGTGATTACGATATAGAATCGGCAGCTTGTTCCAAAGGGTATTTTAACCGACCTCTGGCATGGATCATGCGGCAACGGTCGAAGAGGCTGTGAAGAGATTCTATGCCGCAGGAACTAGCGAAGCTCATTCGTGGCTCCTACAGGTACAAGCATCTCCCGAGGCTTGGACTTTCGTTTGGAACTTATTGGACACTTCTAAGGTCGGTATTGGGCCATTGATTAGCATTATTTGTACCTCTCATGCAGCAGTAGACCAAAAATAATGTTTTATTTGTTAATACAGAGCGCAGAAGTGCAATTCTTTGGCGCAACTACCCTCTACTCTAAGGTCATCAAACAATGGGACCAGGTGCCCAAGAATGAATATCTTGTGTTGAAAGAACGGATATTAGATTGCGTCAAGCGGAGCAACGCTCCTGTCTTAGTGCTATCGAAACTTTGTCAGACGGTGAGCTCAAGGTTAATATTCTTCCCCTATATTTCATAAGAGATACTGAAATAGCATTCGATTTCAGCTGGCTGCTGTCTTGGCCAATATTCAAGCTGCGTCGGAAGAAACTAAAGAGGAAAAGAGCCTGGTTGAGGATTTAGTCGATACTTTGTCCTGTAATTCTCCTTTAACTTTGGACTTACTTCTGCGAGTTCTATCCGCTCTTCCCGGAGAAGTAGGTAGACCCCTTTGAGCAATGATGATAAAACTGCTCGCATCCTACTCACATACGACCTTTTGCATTCAGGTCTTTAAATTCCTAATTTCGATTTATTTATGCGTTTTCATCATTTTCACAGTGAATTACGACATTAAAAAAGATTGTACGACCTTATGTCAACAAAATTGTCTCTTTCACGCACACAAACTTATACCATTAGACTCGAAAATTGTTTTACGACAATTGCGCAATGTCTTTCAGTTCGAGCGCCGACAAGGCGTGAAGAAAACAAGGCTCAGAGAAGGCCTCACGGCTAGTTGGCGTAGAGTTGCTCTCCTGCTTCTGGATGTCTTCTCCAACTTGGATCACGGCGTTTCAGGAAGAGACAGACAAACGTTATTTCACCTCGCATTGGAATGTGCCCTGTCTTGGTTGAAGCTGGGACAACTTCCCCTGGAAACAACCAGTCATATATACAATCATTTGTTGCGGGCAGCCTTGCATTACGCCCCGCACAGGTGAGTGATGAAAATTATTTGTTACCATTTACTTTGAGTGAACTTTGAATCTATTTTTCCAGGGAAACGGAATCAGACGCCAGTCGCGGATGGGAGGTTGTTCAGGAGTGTTTAATTCTGACTCTGACTCATGCGGAACTTGACAAGAGACCCCTTCTGCTCTGGGGATGGGCCGAGGGTCTGGCTTGGGCTGCACGTCAAGAAGGAGGCCAAGCCTTTTACGAAATATTGACAGCAATGGGAGAGGCGCACAGTCGGATCTTTCTCCTAGCTCTGACCGGAGAGGGAGATGAAAAACAGAAATGGACTGCTAAAGAATTGATTGAGTTATTATTGGAGTGTTCAGAGTTACCTGGTCGCTATCCTATCGAGGAAAGGAGCAGTTGTATCCCTTTTGGTTTCTGGTACATCTTGCAGGATGATTTGTACACACTAGACCAACCTCTGGAAGCCAGAGCTTCGCTAGCGTTGAAGCCCATTTATGCCCGTCTTGCTCAAGCTCTTTTAAGAAAAGCTATGCTCCCCTCGTCACCGGCAGAGGCTGGAGACGAAGATGAAAGAGAACTCCTCAGATGTTATAGGCAAGATGCAGCGGACACTTTGGCCTACTGTTACAATGTACTGGGAGGAGAACTGCTGCAGTTACTAGGCCAAAGACTGAGCCAACCCCCCGATAACTTCGAAGGATGGATCCAAGTCGAATCTACACTGCACGCTTTCAGAGCTTTATCGGAAAGCGTCGGCACCCAAGAGACACGCTACATCCCACCTCTTGTAGAAGTTGTATTGTCGCAAATACCCTACCACAGATATCCTGGCGAGGTACTGTCCAGCGCTTGTACAGCGATTGGTGCCTATGCCGAATGGATAGGTGAGCATCCCGATCCTTGGTTAGAGGGATCTCTGAGGCTCGTTTCTTTGGGATTGGCTCAAGGGCCGATTACTGCCCCAGCAGCTAGCATGGCGTTAAAAGATTTAGCCAGAGAATGCGGGCCGCACTTAGCACCGTTAGCTCCATCAATCCTGGAAACGATCGGGTCCACCTTGCCAAATGTACCGCCAGGAGGTGGTGAAGGTCTGAGACTAATGTACGCGGCTGGAAAATTATTAAACTCATTGCCATCCACAGATCTTCAATTGCAACACGTCGACTCTACTCTAGGCCCCTGTGTGCGCAGGTCGCACGAATTGCTGCGACTAACGCCGGCCAAAGCTCGTGTTGCCGTTGTCAATCAATTAAAAATGGCGACGATGTTGTTCTCGACCTTGGAGGGGTCCGTTGGGAAAGCAGTACTCGACGGATTGCTGCCGCTGTTCGATCAAATTGTTGCTGACAACGAGTGGGGAAGAGACTACATGACTTTGGAAGCTATGCACATGTGTGCGCAAAGATCTCTCTCCTCTCTTCCCAATCCGAAGATCGATGCACGCCCTTTGCTTCCCCTTCTCGTCGGGTCTTATAAGACCCAACCCCACCCTGCAGCTCTGAATTTGTTGCGCCAGTTAGTTCTACTATTCGGCAGAGATTCTTGCACTCCAGTCTTTGCCGAGTTGAGCAATTACACTTTAAACGGAGTTGCAACGGTCCGAGCAGTCGGTGGTAATTTATCTGAGCTTTCCGATCTGCTTGAAGCCTATCTCACTTTACTCGCTCAAATATGCAAGAAGATTCCCCGGATGCTACTCGATGTTCCACAACAAATTTCTGAAACCTTACGTTGCGGTGAGTCAATGTCTCAAGTCGGATTTCATAATGGCTTCATCCACATTTGAACAAACTTTCATTGATTTCTCAGGAATCGCTTGTCTATCCCTTCCCGAGGTAGGAACTGCTAAAGCTGCAGGGAGTTTCCTTACTCATGCTATCGGTCAAGGCCCACGATTTCGAACGTTCATTGAACCTGTTGGCCAGGAGCTTGTCTGTACGATTCTTCGTTGCGTCGGTACGTCTTCCAACTTTCATATATTCTCTGTACAATATTTCTGTATTATTATTAATGTTATTTCATATTTGAAACAGGTGGGGAGATTCCGCGCAACAACTTAGAACCTCATGCGGAAGTTCTTTTAGTATTAAACAAATCTTGTGGAGAATGGACTACTCAGTGGCTTCGAATGGCCCTTACCGATGCAAGTGCACCACCGGTTAGCCAGGATCAAAAAGATTCGTTTGCACGGGCTGTCTTACGCGAGTGTAGTAATAAACGACGGCTATGCGAGATACTCAAAGACTTTAGTTTAGTTTGTCGACAATCATGTCCTGGATTATGAACAATTGGAGATCCCCTCATTCGATTATCTGTCCACCAAATGAACAATAATAATTATGAAAATACTTATTGTTGTAATTACACCTGACTGAAGTCATGCTTCGTTCGAGTCTACTTGTGGTAAGAACATGTTTCTTTTTCTGTTTTCCCACTTGCTGAACAATTGTTAAGATCTTTTTAGCTCTAAAAACTTTTTTACATGAACGACTTGTGTAAATTTAATATTTTATACAAAACATGATCACAGGGTGTCCTGCAATACTGGAAGTTTTTAGAGGACCTGGAAACGTGCCCGAAATTCGCGATTCCTTGAAAGAGTACAGAAATATTCTGGAATCTCATTTCTAAGAAATTTTCTCAAATTCTTCCTTATATGTTATTTCGGTTCTTGGAACCGAGAAATTAAATACAGAACATCTGCGAACGAAAACCAATGAAGTCTTGGAAATTCCTGTAAACTTCCAGTACTGAATATTCATGTTCAAACTTTGCCAGACACCCTGCAAATAATTTTCAAATTTTTTCTTCTACATTGATATACCATACTGATATTTGAACATGATCGAGTAATATTGGCTTATCTATATTATTGTATAAATTATAATAGGTATGCTGTTATCGGATTCAGGCCGCGAGTTCATAGAACAAACGACGAACAAACGTGGCACTGTCGTTATATAATGCGTTGTAAAAAAATATTACCCCCCAGTAATTATGTGTTTGAACTTAAGGGTTGTATTCTGCAAATATAATTACGTAAATACCGATTGTTAGTTTAATTTTCACACAGAGAGTTAATCCTATAATTTCGCTACTATTCATGTGAAACATATAGGAAAGATTTCTCTCCTTTTTTTTTTTTTCTCATAAATAACATCAAGAATACATTGAAATTAATTCACAATATGAGTTCGGATCGTTTCGATATGCAACTATATGAATTCATTACACGATTGAAAAAACTCGGTTAAAGATTTCAAACGCATTTAATGAAAACGGACACAAATTTTCAAATTGCCATGTTATAAAATCGTTACAATTCTCTGAATATGGATGATTGTATGTATGTACGTATGTTACAAGCCTGTGTGGCAGTTTGCTCCACAATTTTGTCGATATAAAGAAATATTTTGAAATTCATGAAGATTGGTGAAACATAAAAATAAATAATATGTAACTATTTACTAGTTGTAGGTAGCTGCAAAAAAAATGTGGCAAATGAACAATACGATGAATAATTGAACCAGAATTAATTATTAGCAAATGACAAAATTGATATAGTCTTTAGATTGCAATTGGTATTCCGATATTTATTGTCACATAATGTAGATATGCCTTCTAGGTAGTACGTGATTTGATTCTTTACTGCAATTGTCTGTTCACATGTACGACTGATGATTATGGTTAATGATTGTCATTCAGGAGTTTGCGAGGTAAAAAATAGGACAAATCTGAATATCGGTTATAATATATAATAATCTGACATTCAGATTTACGTCGATATGACTATTGCAAGACAATTGTTTATTCTAAAAAAGAAAAAGCCGAAGGAACTCATCTTATACTTTACCAAGGAACGATAACTACCAATCATAATTACCTGACCAAAGCTGGAAAAATCTGACACAGTCAATTTGTAAATAATGAAATATATTTTGTCTTATAACTATACACATGATGATGAGGAGTCTGTGCGACTTGGATATTTCGCTACCAGGTAGTCACACGTTTATTGTTTGCGTTACTTTGGCTCGTCGCCGTTGGTCACTGGAGGAGAGCCGAAATTTGCAGCAATTCGAGATTTCCTCTGCTTCCCAGATCTTTGTTGATGTTTAGGTTGATTCTGGGGTCCGTTTTGTACGTTTTGCGACTCCGGGGTATCTGTTATCTTCTCTTCTTTCACCTAAAACACAGGCTTATTTTTATTTCCGTGAAAATTGTAAATCAGCACTTGGTACTTTAAATCCCAAGTTTTTTTTTTCGAGTTACTAGAATGTGGCAGACTTTGGCTGATTTAGAAATCACTTTGTCCGCTCTGTTCGATGAGACCATTACTGTTCATATTATTACTACTAATGTTTGTAGATAAAAGTTCTTTTTATGTTAGCTACAAATATTTCTTCTCTTATCGACCTAAATCTGATTTTGAGACATTAAAATAGCGATGAATCGCACCTTGGAGGTTCCTTCGTTAGTTTCGGTTTGTAATTTCTGTTGCCGCCCGTGGTGCGAGCTATTGGCAGAATTTGTACTTCCGGTCGAATGTCTTGGGTTCGTATTTCGGTGCTGCTTTTGTGCCTGGAGCGGTACAAACGGAGCACTTTTTCTATGCTCAGACTTGTTACTACTTTCCGTTCTCCAATTCTTAGAACCATTTCCGGCACTGGGCTGATGTCTCTGCTGAGGCCTGACTTGGGGAGGAAAATTCGGCATCAAGCGTGAGTTATTTAAATTTTGTGGCATGTTAGGACTGCCGTTGAACACCCGCATGAATGGGTTGGGCATAATCATTGGTGGCATCGGAGGCGGACCGTTTATCATCGGTCTTATGTTCTGTGGCCGAATAGCGTTGTGGCGGGTATTGTACCACTGTTGAGGAGGTGTGGGCAGAATATTTACACCTGGTTCCGGTATATTGTTCAAATTTAATTCCTGAAAAATATTCATTATTTTTTTGACGTTCCATTTCGATTGAGATTCATACGTTACACAAACCAATCCTCACTTACCGTGTAAACTCTCTTGGCAGCACTTTCAGCGGCAAGTTCCCTAGTGGGGCAAAATTCCCCGCTGAATGTCCTCATGTCAGGCAAAAAGATACGTGCGGAAATAAAGTTGGTCTCTTTATTAGGAACGTAGTTGTAGCGAGGCATACCCATGCCTTTCAATTGAAAGTATGTCAATAGTTGGGAACAATAAGAGACTGGGTTTGCTCTTTTAGTACTTCCTGCTTGTCTGGCATGCTGGGAAAGGGAATCAAATGAAATTTGTGTTTATTATCTTCAATTATTATCAAACTTGTCTACTACGAAAGAAATCTTTGCATCTATGCATATTGGAAATCTCTTTCTCACCAGATAGTAAGAAGCCAATTATCGTACAGAATTTTGTTCGAACAATTTTAAAATAATTCTACATACATGCAAAGATTTCATTCGTTGCCAGATCTGTTAATCTGATTACTAAACATGTATTGGAACGTACATCAAATAGCTGCTGTACCAGAGGCGGAGCGTCTGAAGATTTAGATAATTGTGGGAATGCAGGAGGTTTGTTTGATGATGTATTTTTTTGCGAATTATCATCTGAGATTTTTAACATCGCTTTCAAGAAAGCACTGGGATCTTGAGGCTGTTGTACATAATTATTATGGTTAGAGAACAGGTATATAAGACCGAAATTCTACAGACTAGATTTATTGTGCGAATCAAATCGTGAAACCAGTGTCTCATTTTTCTCGTCGAATTTTATACTGGCTGGGGCTAGCTGCTATAGAAATCTGATGTACACTGGTATGTGAAATGTTATGGAACCCCATGAAATGACATTGAAATGAAATGCGTGAGCTATTCCAGGTCTATGGAATTAAATTATAATATGACTAGGGGATATCGAAGAGTTGGTATTTACCCAAATTTGAGCTTCCCTTGGCTGCATGATTAGTGAACAAAAACGGTTAGCATTTTTAGGTGAATATCATACGTACACAATGTTAGTAGCAGTGTTACGAAAACAATAAAAACAAGACAATTACACAAAGCTAAAAGCTGAGAGTTCACACCCACCGAATCTGTCGGAGCACCTGGAGTTTGCTTCAATTCAGTTTTAGGCGTTGTAGGTAATTTCTGTTGACTGTTTGAACCACTGGACTTCTAAATAGTCGCATATACGTTTGTAAAATTTCTTAAAAAACAAATCATTCTTAGCTTTATACCTTCGGAAAAAAACTTACTTGTAATCTATGCAACTCGTTCCACAAGGCCTGGAATTCCGATGACTTTTGGAAAGATGGTTCTTTACTATCTTGCAAATTGGGTTCCGTTTCATTTTCAATCTGTTTACAGTGTAATATATATGTATAAAAATCATGTGTAACACAAAGGAATCTCAATATAGGTACCTTGGTATTAGCTGGCAAATTTGTTTCTTGCTGCACTACAGCTTCGTCAACTTTAGCTTGGGCACCGGTATTGTTTTGTGAATTTTGTTGGGCAGATTGGTAATTAGGCTTTGTTTCATCGTTGTTTTTCTTCATTATTTTCATCGGTGATACGGGAAACTGAATTTCACCCTTTATAAACGCTGGGGTGAAACCGTCCTGGCTGTTAAACGACGCAAACGCACTTGTGTTAGAACGAGACGAATTATTTTGGGAATTGGAAGACGATCTCCAAGATAACGGTTCTGTATCGCTGTTCGGTTTCCCGGATTTAACGTTCTCAGCCCTGACACCGTGAGACAAATTTATAAAATCTGCAGGCGCTAGCCGGTAGCCACGATTCGCGGAGCACATGTTGATAGACAGACCACCTAAAAATTCAATCTTTATAGACTATGTCATTGACGGAAAATACCTCATATCAAGGTATAGTTTACATAGTTTATTCATTTTTATCCTCTGTCATAGCCATGGCCTAATTCTTACCCGCGAACGTTTTATCAAAGACAATGTCGAACATGGTGTCTGAGATCTTTTCTGCTCTTTGAATTCCAACGATGGTGCCTTTGTATCCAAGAGGCACGGTAAAGCTTTCTCTGACACTAACAATTCTATCATAAATTGTGTGTTGAGCAGTTGCATCGGGAGGAAAATTTCCCTTGTGTAAACTGGGCTTGTACAACAGATGTGGCTTGACTTGCATCATTACGGTTTTTCCATTTTGACCGTTCTTCTGATCTTCCATAAATACATCGATAGTCTTTTCCAATTCTTCAATACTTTCCAAGTCCAGACCCTCTGCCCCGCAACTACGGCTTTCCACGTTGTAGAACGGCTGTTCTTTTAGCCAAGCCAATATGTCGCTCACCGTCATAGATCTAAGTACCATGATAATTATTTCTAGAAAAGGGTGGAGGATAGAAAAAGTTCAAATTGACGAATTATCACTTACCCCGGATCTGTGAATAATTCATCCTCGTGATAAATGTCATTTGTCACATTATTTGCCAACTGTTCAAATAATAGAGGACACTTCCGCATGTAAGCGTGAATCAAATCGACGGCCTTCGTACTATACTGCCATTGACCGTTCACTTTTTTAGTGTAACCAGGCACCTGAAAATATTAGTTGAATTTGATAATCAGAGATTTTATTCATTGATAAATGTATAATGTTAAACGGGGCGAATTTTTCAGCAAAAATTCTCTAATCAAATACCTTCATCAGAGTAACTGCACTTTATAGAGAATTCCAGAATAAAGAAGGATATAATTCAACATACACCGAAATATCAATTCCCCGGAAAGTTAAAAGGATCCCATAAAGCAATAAAGTCTAAAGAACAAATATTTCGAATACCTAGTATTCACGATATAACTTTGAGTTATATTTCGTACGACTTTACCGCCTACCTCTTCATTTTTCTTGTTGAACTTCAAGTTTAGCCCAATATTACGCTTGGGATTTTCCAACTGCTCCCTCGGCCCTTGCATAACGTATATAGAACCAGTTATGCGGCTTAATAGATGGCTACTTATTCCCAGTCTTTGAGCAGCTATACTTCCGTGCATGTAGCGCGATTTTGATTCAGATTGTGCCTGTTTCAATAAGTCCAAATTTGGCTCCTGCGTTATCCACATGGCCAACTTCACTCGTCCAGTTTTAATGTTGGTCCCGGCTTCTACTACCTGTTAAGAATTAAATATTCATGTTATTATATTTCTCTGATTGTCATAAAATGATTTCGAATGGTATTAATCCCACCTCTCCAGTAGCTCCGTAATGAGGATGTCCCAGCATAAAGCATATACTCTTAGGTGTAAATACTTCGCTAATATTTGTGTACTGAACAAAACTAGAATCATGCACAGTTAGATCCCTGACAGTTGCTTGAAGTGCAAACGCCGATGGTACATCGCTCCACTGTTTTTCCAGGGACAATTTACCTTGGGTACCAAAAATGTAACGTCTACCAGTCATTAGACATGCATGAATCAGGACTTCCGTTTCTCCCACGTTTACGCCCAGTCGATTCATATAACTAAAAAAGATATGGTTTAAAAATATCAGTTTTATTAGAATGTAAGCAGCTTTGCTGCTGAACCTACCTTTCACTGATTGCCTTCTTCGATTGACTCCATTGGGCGGAGAGAGGCCCTTTGATCTCTTCCTTCGCAATGGTTTCGTTACGGCCAGTCGACAAACTGTACCTTGTCGCTCGATTGGATATGGCGACAACACGAGCCTCCACCAAGTGTGGCCATGAAACAAAGATACTTTTACCTAGGATCTGACTGGCCAAGTCGGACAAATTTGGTGCTTCTGACGGCACGACGTTCAGAATCATATTCTCACCGCGTGACGTTTGTTCAAATACTTTCACCTGGGACAAGAATTAATGAAAAAGTAATATGGATTATTCAAATAGAATTCTGATAATGAGAAAAATTCAATAAACCTGTAACTTTCAGTTGGAGAAACAGAAAGATGTTAAAATAATAGTCATATAAATTATATAAATACATATGAATGAAATCGTTAATCTATCAATTACATCCAAGTTCTCAAATACCTTTGCCTTCCGTAATTCAGCTGTATGTTTGATATGCTTCAGCATTGGAAATCCAGGGAAATATACGTCTAGTTTTATACCTGGGCATAGACCTTTGATCAATTTGTCTCTTGGCACGATAATGTCTTGCCACTCGATCGGTTCGAGTCTTGCATGGTTCTTAGATAATTTTGGAAAATATTCGGGTGCTTCATAGAGTCCCAGATCTTCCTTGGTGTAGGTATAAACATACATTGGTCCGTGGGAATTTCGTCGTGCTTCTTCCGGCGTTAATCTGGCGTAACATGGCTGCATCGCTGTTTGAATATTTTTAAACATTGTATACAAATTTATGAATGTTCAATTTTCAATAATTCACCTTCCAGTAGACTTGTTTCCTCAATGAAGGGGATGAGCACGACGGCTTCCCACTCTTGTCGCTTTCCGTTCAAGTCAGTTTTAAATTCAGCCGGATAGTAATCGATTATTGGCGATTCTTCTCCGATCATCAATGATTCGAACGGTTTTGGTAGCAACGATCTACTGGCGGCCGGTAAGACTGCTAGTAGCTGTTGGAAGGGTAGAAATGGTCGGCCCATTTCAAATTCCAATTTAAAATCCTTGAAACCCTTTATATCGGAAATATATGGTGCGTAGTGATGCGGGTAATACCAAGACCAGCTGCAACACCCGTTGTAGTAGTAATTCAAATTCCATTGAATGGCTCTAACATAACATTCGGCCTGTGACCTCAACACGTCTCTGAAACATTAGAATCATCATTAATGTGAAGTCTAATCCCTCGATTCCCTTCTTCGACAAAATTATATTCATCGATAATGTCCGTACTGAATTTCTAAGTAACCAGAGATACGTACGCATCGACGTTCTCATACTCCAACTTGTTCATATAATAATCACGCTTGTGTTGGACAAATTCCATGTTATAAACGTCGCCATCTGAATCGTCGTCCAAGTCTAACGGTTCTTCTTCGTCAGAATGCCCCAGCAGCTATTATATTGTGATAAATAGTAATTCAGAAAACATAGATGCAGATGTTATACTATCAGCGTGTAATTTGGAAGAAATCTCCATATCATACCATATCGTCGGTAGACTTAATTAAATCCTCCAAGTCCTTGTTTCCCAAAGACTTGGGTGACCCGTCCGGCATAGTTTCAGTAGCTTTGTAACTGTGCCGTTCCGTTTCGTTCGGCCTTCGCCCAGTCTTAGATTCGAAATATTTCAAATCTGCGTAATGTTCTGTGAACTGTTCAATGTCCACTCGGCTCAAACGTTCCATGAATTTCTCAAAGCGATCCAACATCAGTGTACCCCCCTCGTTAATGTATCCTGTAACAAATTTTTTTTCTTCAATCATAACGACATCCTCCTTGATTGCATCAATATTATCATTCATCAGAGTCTTGGCATAATATTATATTGCAAATTCTTATTACGATTAATGGATTTAGACTCATCGGTAGATAAAAAAAATGTTGCACCAACCGTCGAGGGTAGGCAGCACTTCCATGTAAGCCAAGTATAAAATTGGCAGCGCGCCATTAGTGATATGCAAGTTAGGTAAGTTTGGAATGAAATCGTTTCCCACAAGAAAGCCCATCAGCACCCAGTCGTCGATTATTTTCTCAATGTCGAAATCGAACGATAGTTTGTCTTTTATGGACGAAAACTCGTGTTCTATGTATTCTCGTAGTACCGACAAATGGAGAAGGAAGAATGTGGTTTCCTCCGGTGTCGATACTCTCTTCTGTTTGTTACCGAACTTAATCTCTTCCCTTAGCAGGGAGAAGTGAGGCTCGTGAGTACACAACCCTAGCATTATAAGGTCTGCGTCTAAACCGTATAAGCAATGCCTTGTGTTACTGTCGTAATCTGGACGAGATTTCATGTATCTAATATAATCCATGATTTTATGCTCTCCCTCGCCTGGTGTCTGAAAAAAGTTCAAGAAATGTAGCGACTTTGGTTCTCAAGCGTGTCTATTCGAAGTTAGAGAAATAGATAAGAAAATGTCCATGTTTCATGGAAAAATAGAGGCTTGGGGATTACACCAACCTCGTGTCCGCTTAGTATCACTTTACATTTTTGCCAAAGTTTGTCAGTAGTTATTTTGTAAGTAACAAAATATTTGAGTTGTTCATTAAGACGTGTCATGAATACAGTTCCTGGCGTGATACAGTTTGAGTCGAATCTTGCTTCCTTTGGAAGAACTTCACCCTTTTCCTTGGCTCTGGCTTCTAATATCTCTGCTTCTTTGGCAGACCTAAACCTACGGCCTCTTTGTTGATTCATTTTAGCACGAGGCGCTACTCCGTCAACGGCCATAAAAAATAACTTCTGCGGTTGGATCATGTGGAACAGTATTTCAATGTAATGAAATATATCCCTGAATATCTTCTCTTCGGATATTCGAAAATGAGGATCAAAATCATTTGGATGAGAACATATGTGGATTATGCCATTCATATCCAAGTACAGATTGTCATATTCTGGGATCTGTAAGAATAAGACATTATCAAATATTATTAAACTCTTTTGTTACCTTTCCTTAAATTTTTCACATCCTATGTCTTTGCCAAAGTGCTAATTTTAGTTTTAGACAGTGCAGAGTGTTTCTATTGTTCAACAAACTCTGCAGCTACTGCTGGATCATAAAAACGGGTTCAGAATTCTGTTACGTAAACGATAGCTGCAAACTGTTGATGATCTTAAATCGGTCATGCAGCAGGTAGCTTTGCAATAAAATATAGAATGCAGATTCTGCAGATATTGAAGAATATTTTTTAAGAGCTGGAGGTGATCGACGCATGGCCAAGTGGTGCGATGACATTGTCAGTACGTGGGGAATAGGCTTGGAATTTATGCTCACCTGATATTCTCTGACTACTTCGCTGAGACATGGATATCTTTCGCTCATGTATCTGAAGAATTTTGGTACACCCATTTTGATCTGTCACCTGGTACTTGTGAGCGATTAATATTAGAAGTGGAAAGTTGAAAAATAATTGTGCATAAATTTCAGCTTGGTAGTTTACGTCAATTTGTTAAGATTGAAAATAGCGGAGAAGACAGCGGGCATAATCGCACTTGATAACTTTCCTATTGTTTGTGAACTTTAGTAGTAAATGCCGGGGGAAAAAACTTTCGGCCACAACACCGCAACTTCATACCGTGTTCCAGTCACTGTTCCAGTTCGTGTATCGTATCATCTACGCGCACAGCGCACTAAGCACTTCCCTTGGTTAGGGTCAGTACTTGCGACAATGCGACGTCACAAATATGAGGCGGCCGCGGGCCGTGAAGGTTGGCGGGCACGAGAGGGTCTGTATCTGTAAAGCGCGGTTTGCAATGAACGCGTTTGCACAGCAGATTGCAATCCCGACGAGCTGGATCGACGGAACGCGGAACGACGGAACGGAATGAATATGAAAGAAATTATAAATGAGATATTTTCTTCTTCCAGAGTCCATTAGCAATTGCAAAATCATCAATAAAATACTTCGTGATTTATTATTGGATCTTGTAGGTGATTTTTCAATCTGGTAATCGATAAAAGTGATGAATTTTTAGGTTAAGTTTTTGCGGCGGAAAACGGGTAACCAATCACAGCGCGTTTCAATGCATCGAAAATAACTTCCTCCTGTTGTTCCATGCAGTTTTGCTTCAATCTCTAGAATTCGTCTGCAGTCCGTCGATCTGTCTCTACATGAGACTACACCTTTAGTCCGAATAGCGGGCCTCTTGCGGCGAAACTCTGCAGCTGCATTCAGATGACTTATTTGATCTTATAAAACCTTAGTAGTAATGTAATGTCCGAGTATCATTTAGAACGTGCCGAAAAATATAGGTTTCATGCCTTCTTTATTATTTTGTATTTTCTACTTTCAATTGGCCAAAATCATGTATAAACTTCAATTTTCTCACAAGAGGCGCTCAAATCGCCTTGCCGGAATTCACTCAATTCACTGATCTTGGAGAGTCAGGTCATTTTTGCTCGCACAGTCTACTCCGTATTTCTACATCGCGAAAACTACATCACAAATCACGATGTATGTTTGAACATCCGTTGTTCGAACAATGTCGATGAACCGTTACAAATTGCCAAATTACAAAAACGACAGAGGTCACTGCGACAAAGGATAGCTTCCAAAAGAATAATGTCGAGGAGATGACAGTGCGCTCAAAATAAAGATTTATCTCTCGGGGTTCAAAATAAGACCACATATGTCTACAGAGTAGCTGCGAAATAAGTATTTCAGTTTCGCGGGACGATGGAGGCGGCGGGTCTAGCTTGGTGCCCTGCATTCGGAGTTAGCGGACTTTGTTACGAAGTCTGCGAGCTAAGGGTTAGTCAACTAGGCGCATTAGCGCCTGCATGAAGACAGCCGAATATACAATTGTGATGAATGGGCTATCTGGTCTTGGGCGTGCTAGATCGTTGAAGCAAGTTACAATACTTTTTCAAGTTCATCAATCATCAGGCTATGACATTTGCAGACAAAAACAGTTTATCAAAGAGTTGACAAAAAGAGCCAGTTAATGATGACCGTTGTGATTCTTAATCTGGAAAAGTGTTGACTCGCTTGAACGGTCGTGCGTACATATAACCAGACGCCCAGACATCTGTGTATTCGGCTTTAGTAATTCGTAGAGGATCAACGCCAGGATTCGACGCCGATTTATAGAGTGGACACCGAATCAATTATCTCATTGAATCCGCACGCCGCCAAGACTTGCTCAAACAGTGGCATATTATACTATTTATATTTCCAGATCAAGGGATACCATACCACTATTGTGATAACTTTTGAGATACACAACAACATAAATGCAATATAGTTAGGTTCCGTTGGTCATCCCAAGTCCCAACATCAGTAATTAATTCCTTAATATTAATCGTTTCTAACAAATCAGACTCAATATTGAGAAGAGAGAGATTATTCAATCTCGTAAGGTATCATTTTGTTATCATTGTATTCAGTTTGAGCTTCGAAAAATTGCGTTCACCGCTACAATTCGTAAAAATCATACACCGAAATATACGATGTGCAATCTGTACGTTTGGGCACAGATTTAATGAACGGTGTGTTCGTATTTGGAAGCACATGTCAGACATGGGTAAGACTTCCCGAGCCCCTCCAAGCCGCCAAAACCGCGGCGATTTATTAACACATTATTGCGGACAGCGCGCGCCATCTGCATACGGCGCGGAGAACCCTCATATCAAACTCCAGTGCTCAACTCAGGCCCTTAGCTCACAGCCTCGCTAAGAACCTTTCTCGCAGTCAAGGTCAGACGCCGATTTGATGAGGAGGAGGACGACCGCGGGAAAATTACTTTGTGGTGACGTTGGGTCACGGTTAGGTTCTTTTCGCTTGGTTGGTCGGTTTAGATCTTTGTTAGCTACGTTGGCGACGTTCGCTCGCCGGTAGGTTTCGTTGGTTGGTCGGTCTTTGCTCGTACCCTTTGTTGCTGGTTTTTTTTCTTTGCCCCTAATCAGTATTAAGTTTCCCACTGATAATCAGTTCCAACAAATCAGACTCAATATTGAGAAGAGAGAAATTATTCAATCTTGTCTGACTCATTTGGTTCCGCAGTTCATTTTCATTCCGTAGAAGCTTCGAAAAATAGCGTTCACCGCTACCATTCGTAGCCATCGTCTACCGAAATATTCGATGTGCGATCTCTAACGTTTGGGCACAGGTTAATTGAACCGTCTGATATTATTTGGAAGCACATGTCAGACATGGGTGAGACTTCCCTAGCCCCCTTCTAATTTGATTCAGATAAATGTATGAGTTGAACCCACTGCGCGTTCCCTTTTGTTGGTCTACGCTGGCGACGTTCGCTCGCCGTTAGGTTTCGTTTCAATTTATTTCTAACAAATCATATTCAATATTGAGAAAAGAGAGATTATTCAATCTCGTCTGTATGTGGTTACGCAGTTTGTTTTTATTTAGTTTGAGCTTCGATAAATAGCGTTCATCGCCATAGTGCATAAACATCATGCACCTCGAAATATACGATGTGCAATCTCTACGTTTCGGCACAGATTTACTGAACGGTGTGTTCTTAATTGGAAGCACATGTCAGACATTGGTAAGACTTCCCTAGCTCCTCTAATTTGGTTCAGATAATGTTGAAGATGAACCCACTCCGAGTTTCCCTTTGTTTAGTCTACGTTGGCGACGTTCGTTCGCCGTTAGGTTCCGTACTCTGTAAATTTGAATCAGTGAAAATCACTTTCAAACAGTGAATAGTCACTGATTCAAATTTAGAGAGTTGGTCTTCGTTGGTCTCTCGTCAATCTTATTCGTACCCTCCCTTGCCATTTTTTTGCCCCCACATCAGTACTTAGTTCCTCAATATTAATTATTTCTAACACATCAGACCCAATATTTAGACGAGAGAAATTCTCCAATCTCGTCTACATTATTTTGTTACTCAGTTCGTTTTCACTCAGTTTGAGCTTCGAAAAATAGCATTCACCGCTACAGTTTGTAACCATCGTCATGTGTGTACAAACACGTAAGTTTATAGCTGACTTTGGGACTCTTGCCTGTTTTTTCATATGCTACAGAACTAGAAATTTAAATCAAATCCCAAGTGGGGACATACACCTCCAAAATAATTTATTTCTAATCACTGCTACACCCTCATGAAATATTTCATTGATTTGCGATCAGTTTCTTGACAGTTGACAGATTACTAATATTTTCATCCTGAACTTCTCCTGAATAAAAGGTGGGCAAAGTTTGACAGTTCTCACAATAGTTGGATGAATGAAACAGACATGTAAAAATCGGAATATATTTTATTAACAATAAATAAAATATATCAATCGCATATTTGTGTTCTTTCATTGACATATTTACAAATAATCTTATAAGTGTAAACCCTCCAAGATTAATAACATATTCGCATTATTTCATTAACATATTTTTACAAATAAACTGAGAAAATGTTTAACGAAGCATAAAAATTAATAATATATTCACACTTGTTCTACTTACATATTTTTTTTTGTTATTAATCTTATAAATGCTCAATAATACCCCAGGGTAATGTATCGGTGTGACCTGATATCAAATTTCGCTTGTCATCGCGCCAACTTAGCGTTAATTTATTTTGCGTGATGGTGGCTAACGACGTGTTGTCTATTTCTAATTGAACATTGCGTTTTCATCAAATTCTCATAATTAATGAGGCATTGTTTATAATCGTCTAACGTGATGGTTATTAGGGTGGATCCTTTTACACCCGATGCACGTTTTTTGTCGCTCTCTCCAATGGTTCTGAATGTGTAGAGTTTCGCGCTGACTGATATGTGGTTCGGGGTGCAGTGCCATCCAAGCACAGCATCCATCTTCCTGTGTACCCTGATTGGAAATTGTTGTTTGACCAATGTAGCTATACATATATCTACGTTCCATGAAGAGAACAATATTTATCGATGATAACCCGGGTCGGACGGGGTGAGATTCGCATTTATATTAATTCTTGTAGTAGACTTCGACCAATGAAGGAAAACCAGCTTATCTTTTCTCAGTTATATCGATATAAACTGTGGCACTTCGTTTTAGAGACGGATCTCTTGTTAGTAGCGCCTAGTAATTCATCGCTGTCAGTTCTATCCTTCGAATCCTCTGTTCCGGCAGTAAATAGTTTTACTGATCATCGCTAAGATGAGGGTCCTCTATACCCTCATGGTTATTCTATATGTCAGTAAGTCGTTTATATAACAGCCTTCTTAACCCGAAGCTCATCCCTTATGGAAAAAAGCCACTACTCATGAATAATGTATCATTCCTTCAGTGAGTAGTACTCTCTATTACACTTGTGGCGAGGTACCAACAGTACATCTGAATTCATTACTATGGACATTTCTAGTACTAAGCTTAATAGTTATTCCAGTAGTATTTCTTCGTAAGAGATGATACATTACTATTATAGAAACAATTTATGGCGTTGGGACAAGAGGCAGCAATAATTTATTGGTTTACTCCATAATCATATGAAAATAGTTTCAAAAATTTGCTATAAAAAGATATTATCAATCAAGTCTTAAATCAAGACTGTGTCTGTGCTGTATGCAATGTAATCAGCAAAAAATGCTGAACATGTTCATTCGTTATCAGAAATGTCACAATTTTTGCTTCAAGTCTTTCAGTCTCCAAAACCGGGCATGAGTTATAAAAAATGAGCGGGAAGATCGATGATGACGAACAAATGCAAGTCGAAAACTTTATTCGTGCGAAAATCCAATCATTTAAATTGTTTTTGCGTCAGATTGTCATCTCGTCTTGTTGATTTTGGGGATACTTATTTCTGTGACAGAAATCTTGAGCTCCACCGTTGCTCCAGAACGTATTCCCAGCCCAGAGAAACAGCTGCAATCAGTATCAGATCTTCTCATCATCACTGGCTTAGGCAATCTTCGACGTTCTGGTGTGCCAGATCAAGTCATCGAGAATTATCTCAGAGAAAAGTGCGAACGAAATGGTGGGCCCTACGCGTATAATGCTGCGATGAAAATTCCACGTCAGATTTCAGGATTGAGTATATCGCTGGCGATTCACCTGACGGTGCTGCAGACAGAATTATCCTTGTTTCAACGCGATGCACGACTTGCCAACCCAGATACCCTTTTTAACAATTATTGTGGGGAAATCTCGCTTGTCGAAGAACAGTTGAATAATTTCGAGTACTCTACGAAGCCTTGCTTGGATCCAGAGGATCGAGAGGAGATGGAAATCGTTCATAATATGATTAGTACATTTCTGGAATTTTTTTGCGACCACCGCGGAGAATTCATCAAAAGTTAGTAAATTGTCATTCCGATGCCAAGAAAAGCAGAACGTTGTAAAGTCCTGGCGCATACGACCTTTTGGACCTAACTGAACGAGACATAATCACGCCGATTAATTCCAGAAGGTCGTAAGATATAGAAAAAAAAACGGGAAACCAAAAGGCACAACATCGTATGTTAGGTAGATACAATATCTGTTCGAGTTAATTTTATTACTACCACAGAACTGTAGATAACTATTAAAATTATAAGAAACGTTATTATTACGATTTTAGTAGTTATCTACAGTTCTGTTAAAATAATAAAATTATTAATCTTTTCTTGAGAAGTGAAATTTTTGCTTATGAACGCATATCGTTGTCTTTATCTGTTATTATTAATCAGTAATTCAGAAGAATAAATGATATCTGGCGATTTCAGAGGAATTCGTTTCAGAAATCGATTATTCATTCAACTAATATCCAAACGTGTGCACTCGGCAGTGGCGCAGCCCCAGAAAATAACGCGAGCGAAATCTGATTGAGTTGAGCTTTTGTTGAACCAAAATTTGAAATGACGTCTTGCTGAGCCAAATTCTGAGGTGAACTTTTGTTTTGCCCAGCCGTCGTGTTGAGCATTGGTTTTTTGCTGTTGAAAGAACCTAGAAACAGAAGGTTGTATCCACCCACATACGACCTTTTGATTTCAGGTTTTCAAATTCTTGATTTCGAATTATTCACACGTTTTCATCATTTTTAAAGCAAGTTACGGCATGACACAAAATTATACGATCTTATGTCATCAAAATCGCCTTTTTGGTGCCTATGACATCATGCCATTAGACACACAGTTTAATTCCAGATGATTGCTTTGCTATTTGGTTACTCTGCAGAATATTCAATCATTCAATTAAACCACTCGAAAATCATTCTACTCCCATGATGTGACTATGAAAATGACCCGAAATTCTTATTCTCATTTTTATAGCGTTCCGAACCACTGGTGGCTTAGAATGTTGGGTTTCTAAGTACAAAGCAATGCTAAACTGTTTCGTTCAGAGCCCTTCGAGTCATATTCCATGGTCCAAGTCGCTCTCTCAACGTGACAGATACACCGTAGAGTGTGTGTGAGTGGCGATAACATTTTTGTTTCGATGTGTGTTCAAATGAAAATAAATCATCGATTTTCATCTAACTTGTGATAATTTTTTTCAACAGTGAAATGAAAAACCTCGAAAGCTGCATCCTCAAAGTATATAAGGAGTGTGACGATTTGACGCCTGCGAAATTAGTTAGATCTCTGATAGATCATTCCACTGAAGCAGCACCCTGCAAAAATTTAATCAATCCACAAATATTGTCACTCACAGGTCAACAAGAAGTTGGAAATGCCAAAAATGGTATACCTGATATCCCTGATAGCCAGGTGCCGACGTTGTAACATATTCGGACATGTAAAGACGGCATCATTGTTCTAATAATTAGATGAACGTCTCCTTGAATTTATTAGAAAATATTTGAAGTATCGAAATCACTTGCGTTTCTTGTTTAGAATGTTGTATTAAAATCAAACTAATGCAGTGTGATCCATCGATTTTATTTGTTTCAGAAAATACATAATCGTTTCAATTGCATAAAATATTCTCTTTTTCATGTTTTTCTTTTCATCATGTGTGATCCTTTATTTTCATACCTATAATTCCTCATTCTAACTGTATCCTCCAGGCGATATATTCAATATAGGAGATATCAATACTTTTCGAATGATCAATAATTATTGACCATATTGCTTTCTAAACGGTAAAACCTACACCTAATACTGATTTTCGGTATGAGTCTATGAATTATTATACTAACCAAGAATATAATTGAAATAAATAAGTAATAAATATACTAGTGGTAAAAATAATCTTTTGGGACCCAAATTATTCATTTATCGGCTGATAATCTACGAACACGAAATGACCAGTCCGGTTAGTACAACGCTCGAAAATTTGAAACTGACTTTGTAAACGGTAAAATTGAATGCAAAAGTAGAATGATTTGATTCTGAGCTAAATCATCGAATAACGCCTGAGAATATGTAAAAATTGTCTACGTGGGAGATAAGACCTAGTTGCCGGTGTGCAGGCCTCTTTACTTTCCTATTTTACGCATCCATAAATACTTATACGAGTAAAAACTGATATTTGTAGTAAAATCTTGATCCGAATTTTTCTGTTTGTATTTAAACAACAAAATACACGCTTGGGTTCAAAGTATTTAGGATTTGAGATATCGCCAGGTTGATTCTGCATAATTGCATGAGAAGTTTCGATCAACGATGCGACCTGTAGGCTGCAGCATCCACTTTTTTTCCCGGCAGACTCAATCTATACAAGACGATGTCGATGGAATCTGAAATAATTTCTGATTATGTCTTAGAATAAAAATAATCAGCTGTAAAAAAGCTGGATCGATAGAATATTTTTTCGGAGCGTACCGGTGGTTTGAAAAATCGATAACTCTGAATATAAGATCAGAGATTCTCTTAGCCTTTATGTATAAACTTTGAAACGTTCAACATCATTACGTCGTTATTGATTTTTTCATTTTCATTACGCCATCTTTCAAACTTCTAGGAGATTTGAACTCTAAACGATCCAGCGGTTTCGTTCCACACAGAAACTACAATAGCGAGATAAAACTTGATCTGGTAATGAAAGAAACAGACCGCACAAGATATATCGGAATTCTCGTTGCGGTCTTAATTCTCTCCGGAAATAATTAATAAGGCAACTCTTTGCTGAGGGCTCAGCGCGTCATGAGCTCGTGATCTCGAAAACCCCCCCTATTTATTAAAGACGTTAAGCCTCTTATGCTGAAGACAATTGTGACGTACGACACAAATTGACGAAGATACTCTGTATTACGATTTGGGGTTTCAAATCGCGATTTATCAGAGCGAGAGAGTTAACCATCGCAAATATCGGCATCTAGGAATTAACGTTATTTATTATAAACGGATATATTATCAAGATGGACCCCCGGCAATCATCTCTGACTTTACATCAGACAAGAATAGACGCTGACCTCTGCAAGAAAATGAAGATAAAACTGCTAACGATTCGCCAGAAGCTAATCAGCGTTTAAAAAAGATTATTTTTTCAATCTCAGATTAGTGCGGGAAAAAAAATTGCAGAGATAATCGAAATAAAGAATTTGCAAGCTTGCAATATCCTCTTCAGATCTCCTGTTTTCAGATATCAAGTAAACGCGGATTCTGCGGTCTGATCGCTTATACTTTCGCAATAATTTGACCAGGAAAATATGAAGGACATTATTCTGATGAAAAAATCTTGAGCTTTCAATGATTTTCTTCGCGGAATATGATCTTATTCAGGAAATTAATGTGGCGTTTAAATGGGTGAATGATAAGTTGTTCGAGGCATTTCAGACTCATACAGCATCAAATTTGTTTTTTTACTCTAAATTGCGAACCTCACCCTAGGACAACCACTTTTTTAGTAGATTTAACTTTGAAGCGAATTTCATAAGCTCTGAAATAATTTCGAATATCTCAAAATGCGAGTAATCAGCTATGAAAAACTGAGTCCATAGAATATTCCTTCAAATCGAATTAGTCATCTCGATGATCCAATAAAGAGAAGACATTTTTTGCCTCACTCTAGCGTATTTAAATTCTTAAGTTTTTTTAATATATTGTTGAGTCGCTTGTGCAGGAATAATGAAGAGTCTGTTATACGTATAAATTTACACATACAATTTATTTTGTCCTAAATTATTTAAGTGATATAAAACAGTGTATAAAATCATTTAGAGATCTTAGATATTAGTACGTATACCTAAATTCTGAGAAAAAAAAAAAAAGAAAAAAAGCCTATTTCGTATCAAAGATTCAAAGCTGTATATTGCTCCTCTTCTATAACCATAAAATATGACGATCAATAACGCAATTAATATTTTGGCTCTGCCAAAAATAAATACGAGTCAATGCGAAACGATTTATGGTCAATGAGGGAAGAATCCGTCTTCGTATCTCCAACGTACTATATAAACACGTACAATCTTATCGTCGACGTGTATACATCAACCGCAGTATAATTATGCTCTGCAATACTGAATCAACATGATATAAATCCTCAACTCCTTGCGATTATACTATAATCATAATCCTGTGTTTTTTTTTGTCCATAAACACAATCCCAAGGATAATTAGCTCGGTCCTAGAAGCTCTCAACGCCCTCGACTGGTATCGTAAGTTCCTGGTTCGTCTGAACCGCGAACCATTCTCCGCTTGAATTTAAGCTCTGAATTTGAACCCCCTTTGTGGACAAAGCTGCGACTATATTCGCCAGAGAATTTGGCCCGTTTCCACGATAAAGGGAAAGATTTTCGTTGAGGACAATGCCGTTTGCAAACACTGCGTCGTCGATGGATACAAGCAGTGGCTCGTTCGCTCCTCGAACGGTTCCTGCAAAAACGAAACCAAAAAAACGTTGATTACTTGTCGAAAAATTAAAAATTTCTTTAATTCTAATCAATTATTCTTACCTTTCACTCTGTGCTGACCAACTTTGACGAGAACCGCGTTTTCCCCGTCCGTGTGACTCTCTGTGATGCTAATTCCAATGTCTTTGGCAAGAATCGGCGCGTTTACTAAATTCAGTCCATTTTTGGTCTGTCCTGCTAAGATTCCTACCAAAACAGCAGTGTGGACGAACTTCTTCTTCTCCATGTCGTTTCCCACGGTTTGACTCTCGATACTGATCCCTTCATTTCCTTTCAAGAATTTTCCTCCCAGTTGACCAAGTTTCTTAGCCAAATTTATCCACGGTGCATTCACGTCCGATAACGCCGCTACCAGGACTGGAGCATTCACTATACCCGTGACCGAAAACGCCGTCGATTTACCCGAAAGAGCTAAAAACTGCTCTGCTATTTCTACCGCCACTCGCTGCTGGGCCTCCGCCGTACTGGCACCTGTTTATAATTACAAGAAAACACAGTTACAGATTAGTATTCAGCGTTTGAAGCGGTACAATGTCCGGATTTATGGAGGAGGAACAGTCACAGACGTTTCTGATTCAAAAAGACATTTTTAAGTCAATATTTGATACGATTTAGAAAAAGGCTTTCAAATGGCTCACGAATTTAGGTAATCAGCAATTGCTCACCCAAATGTGGTGTGGCGATAACTTTCGGATGTTGAATCAGTTCCAAAGTAATGGGGTTCTTCGGCGGCTCTTCGGCGAATACGTCGAGTGCGGCTCCTCCGCAGTGGCCGGATTTCAACGACTCAAGAAGAGCTTCTTCGTCGACGATACCACCTCGTGCTACGTTTATCACACGTACACCTTTTTTGCTTTTTGCCAAGCTCGTGGCGTTGATCAGATCTGTAAAGTATGTCAAAGGTGAGATCATTCATTTTTCAGAAAGAATTCACGACGATGCATTCATATGTCATACGAAAACGATACTTACTTCTCGTTTGTGGAATGAGGGGAGTGTGAACCGTGATGTAATCAGCTATCGGCCAAATTTGTTCCAATTCGAGTTTATCGACGCCAAATTCCTTGGCAGCTTCGACAGAAGTCATCGGGTCAAAACCGACTACTTTCATTCCATAGGACTGCATCCTGAGAGCAACTTCGCGACCGATACGTCCAAGTCCTAAAACCGCAAGGGTTTTCCCCGACAACTCAAATCCAGAGTATAATTTACGATCCCAACGACCTTCTTTCATCGATTGAGCAGCTTGTGCGACATTTCGTGCCAGAGATGTGATCAGTGCACATGTCAACTCGCAAGCACTGATGCTGTTTCCACCAGGGGTGCTATTTCCAGGAAAAAAACAAAAGTTTCAGGCTTTTTTTCTTCAGGATATGATACAACTTCTTTTCTTCTTATAAATATTGCAAAAGTTCGGGATTATCATCACTTCTCAAAGCTTTTTCGATTGGCATGATAGATGAACATATTTGTTTCTTGCGAAACAAAAATATTGTTCGAAGTAAAAAAATTATTTGGTTCTTTTAAAGTCATGGTGTTCAAAAACAATATTAGACCAATTTAATACATCGACTTGGTTGAACGAAATCGAACAAATTTTGGATCGAGTTGATCCCATGTTGAAATTGAATCGAAAATACCGAATGAAAATGCTTGGCTTGAATCAACCAAGCTTTCCTCTGAGTAAACTAATTTCTGAATGATCGAAAAAAACTTGTCTCCGAAGCTCAACTTTCATCGCAATTATTCTTCGTCACATTGTAAACGAGATTCGATGTACTAGGATCATTACTCACTTAAGCACAACGACTCCCTTGCGAGTTGCAGCCTGAAGATCGATGTTGTCGACTCCAGTACCAGCTCGACCAACAACTTTAAGACCTGACGTAGCGGCCAATACTTCAGCGGTGACTTTGGTTTCAGATCGAACAATGAGTCCATCATGTTTCTGAAAAATTGAGATCGATTAGTTTAGAATTAGTTAAATACATTCATCATTATACAGGCGGTTGATCTAGTAGTTAATTGTTTTTATTATCTGCTACAGTCGACGTATAGATATAACTACAATTATTATCATTTATCGTTAGCCGACGATATTTCATTTCAATGTCTCTGCCATTTCAAGTATTATTTATAGCTCGCATTGCGCACATGCGATGCATCGCCTTGTGTCGCTTGTTTTTTTTTTATCTCGTTTGTATATTTCTTTATTTTCTGGTCTGACTATATATGCTGGAAAAACCACAGCATGGGGCCTCGTTCGAGCACGCTATAGTTTCTCTACTATTTTATTCTCAAAGAAATTCTTATTTCATATAGAAGAATAAATAAGTATATAGATTCACGAGTAGATTCGATTCTTTAAAATGTTATCACAGCCTTGTGGCGAGTACAGACATAATACGTACTCGCTTTGAACATTCGGTACTAAACGCCTCCGCCAGACGCGTCTATTTATATCTCAACTCGTATGAAACAGTCCAGGAACTTCCGAGTAAAAGTAAAAACTGAAAATGCTCTTCATGAGACTGTTATTTCGGGAATAGTAACATTCCACGTTTATAGTATAAGCTGCACTACGGTCTATGATGTAGAGAATTATTTTACTCGAAGTACGTGGAATTAAAGTATCTACATATATTCGGTTGGAATTCGTTACATTAATTTGAATAACGATATAGAATAGCAAGAGTGACTAACCTCGAGAAAACAAAAAAATAAAATAGGAATAGGTTTTAGTTTCAGTCTGTTATTCTGATGTAATAATAGCAATTGATGCTTTTTTAATTCTCTCCCTATTAAACGGCCTTCGCGTCTTGATATCTGACATGATTGAAAAAATGTAACGCGTTTTGTACAGGTATAAGACGGAAGAGAGAGGCAAACCGGAAAAACCGCTCGCATATAATAGCAAAATAATAAAAACAGTGCAATGACCCATATATTAACTGGTTGTCATAGACCATTAACTGGTTATAACCAGACACGGTTGACAAGATACGACGGTGTCTGTAGGTACACAAGACGAGTATTCACACTCATGCATTATGCAGATACTGACTGATGCCATGAGACTCGGTATGAGGTATACATTATACGTATGTATAATTTAGACACGTTTCTGTCGAACGAAAATACCGATGATTACATTATACTCACAGCAAAATACCTTCGCTTATAAGATTCGATCATTTTTCAAAGTCTCGTTGTTTTCTTATTAGGCAAAATGATTTTAAAGATCTAGGAACTGACCGACTGAGATAAGACTTGGTAGGGCGTTTGTTAGTTGTCTGATTTTTTTTTGTGGTTAAGAAAAAACAATTGAAAACAGTTTCCGGAGGATTAAAACGACCGGAATTTTTTTGGATCTCGTCGTGTACCTTGATCTCTTGGAGAAGTTCGTCTTTCGACATCTTGTACTTCGTCGTTACAGGAACTCCATGACTTGTCAGGAGGTCAATGCACGCGTCGTCAACGGCGTCGCTGATTAAGACACTTCTCAATGCGATAGGCATGGTGATATCTAAATGTGAATAAGATACTGTTCAGAAAATTGCAAGTAACAGAAAATATTTTTAGTATCTTTTCGAATTATTTCTAAAGTTATTTACAACGGCACTAGATAATATCAGACATGTGTTGACATTATATTATGCTATCTACTCCGTAATCACGTATCAAAATGGCGAGTTATAGTTTACAAGAAACGAGTTAAAGCTGAGAATACGAATTCGCGATGACCGAATACAACACACTTCTATCACAATTAATTTATAAACTGGAATTCAAAGTCAACAATCCACGCTGCAATGTATCTTATGTGTCTACATCG
Source organism: Tenthredo amoena (assembly GCA_963966615.1). Taxonomy (NCBI): domain Eukaryota; kingdom Metazoa; phylum Arthropoda; class Insecta; order Hymenoptera; family Tenthredinidae; genus Tenthredo; species Tenthredo amoena. The sequence continues at coordinate 23,183,302 of OZ016482.1, read as the reverse complement.
GACCTATGATACATTGCGAAGCTTCACAATGCAATAAATCGACTCAATAATGATAATAACTACTCTGCAAATCATATGCAAACTTATTGCACTCGGTATATATGCAAGGTTGAATCAATTCTGTTCCAAGTGTTAGTCAATCTACAAAAGATGGTCACAAAACTTCTCTAACTCGTCCAATTTCTTGCCGAGTGAATTGAGTCGATTTCTTCGTTTTCCCTGATTTTGGCTTTTCTGATCATTTAATATATGCTAAATTAAAAATGTGGAAAAGGAGTCGTGAATAAAAAACATGTTCGAACGATGCCTTACCTGTTTCTTTTTCTTTTCTATTCGATTCTGCTACCACGGAACCTGAGGTGATAGATAGCCGCGTGTTTCAGTCAATAAAGGTAATGATTATCACAGTTTTGTTTATTTTGGTTCAAGACTTCAGTATCTTCGATCGAACTTTGAAACCTTGATACAATCCAATACGACGGGAACACTACACTGGCTTATTCTGCGCCGAGTGTTGGTTTTTATATGAAGAAGGCTCTCTCCCCCCTCCACTATAATAATACTGGCGCAGCTGATCATTGAATAAACCGCGAAACGAGATATTAGTTTACAAATATATTTCTATTTTTCGATCTATTTTAATGGCGCAATTCTGACGTATGGTTCATTTTTTTTACAAGACTCTTTACACACTTGTATACGCATCATTCAGATTTCCAGATTTCGTCAATAATTATTATTTACTGTTATATGTGCGTTAACTGAATATCTTATATTATGATTCGCAGTTTTTTCTGTCGGTATCATACGTATACTGTTACAAATTATATTTACACGCGCTTCTTGATTATACATTTATTTTCTTGTGATGCAATTACCGCGAACCCCGTCATATAACTGTTATGGAAACTGATACTACGTGATTGATATTTGTTTGTTGCGAATTAAATTCACACTTGTGTCTATCTGTGGCTGTGGACTTAGAGAACAACAATTTATTTGAACATGAAGCTCTATTAGACAATTTATTTATCATTTTATAGATTGGAAATCAATAATCTTTGAGCCATCAAACTTTTGAGTTAAGTTGGATTTCTGTCTATTTAGAAATAACCAGGGATTTTATTTTGGATACAAAAATCAGTTCATGATTATTTGCTGGTCATTGTTTCACGATTCATTCACGTCGTGTCAAAGAAGTTAGTTTATCAATTCTTTATAATTACTTTAGTCGTTTGAAGAAAAAATCGCTTATCAATCGCATAGTTCGTTCGGTCTATTTGTACATAGTGTATGGGACTTTGACTTTACTATCTGTACAAAGAAAAATTTCAACTCGAAGGAGAAATCAAAGAAAGAAAATTTGGTGTTATTTCTTTCGACTTCTAACACGTAAAATCTATCGCTTGATGAGTCTGTGCTGTCTCGAGCGACTCATTATTCTCCCACTAGGATTCCACATTGATTTCATACAGGAAATCATAATCCGTAAAGAAAGTCACTCAAAGTTGAAGATTTTTTCTTCAAAATGCTGTCCTTGAAGTTTTTCTGCTCAAATTATTGCAGAAGTTTTGAACCGCAGGAATCGTGTTCATTTGATATCTGAAAACAGGCGATATGGAGAGGATATTGCAAGCTTGCAAATTCTTTATTTCGAATATATCTGCGATTTTTTTTTCCCCACACTGATCCGAGGTTGATCTTGCTTTTTTGAAAGCTGATCACCTTTTGGCGAAACGTTCAAAGTTTTGTCTCCTTCTTCTTGCAGAGGTCATCGGTTATTCTCGTCTGATGTAACGTCGGAGATGATTGCCGGGGGTCCATCTTGATAATATATCTGTTTGTAATAAATAACGTTTATTCCTTGATGCTGGTACTCGCGATGATTAACTCTCTCGCTGTGATAAACCGCGGGTTGAAATAGCAGACCATAATACAGAGTATCTCCGTCAATTTGCTCGCACGTCATAATCGTCTTCAGCACAAGAGGTTTAACGTCTTTGATAAATATGGGGGGTCTTCGAGATCACGAGCTCATGACGCGCGGAACCCCCAGCAAAGAGTTATCTTATCAACCACAGTGTGTGATTCTTTGTCGTGGAAAATAACAGCTTTATGCTTTTGGCGGATTTAAAAAACGCAGCGTTCTAACAACATCCATCAATCCTCGGGAGATATGAAGCTCCAAATTTTTTAATAAGACAGAAAAAAGTATATTCGAAGAGAATTAAGACCGCGACGAGTATCTCGAAATTTCTTGTGCAGTATCCGCTTTTTATAACCAGATCAGGTTTTATCGCACTATTGTAGTTTCTGTGCGGAACGAAACCCCTGATCGTTCAGAGTTCAAATCTCTGGGAAAATCTCCCAGAGGTTTGGGAGATAAAGTGATAATGAAAAAATCAATAACGACGCGATGATGTTGAACGGTTCAAATCTTATACCTGAAGGGTAAAAGAATCTGATTCTATACTCAGAGTTATCGAAATCATCTGCAAGCTTAACGAGGTATATACACCTTGGAAATAATTCTTTTTCAAATCATTGGCATTCAATGGAGAAATATTCTATGATTCAGTTTTTTACAACTGATCGTTACTATTTTATGGAATACGCCATACATCATTTATACCATACGGCCTGTACCATATGACAAGTACTTTTTCTTCGATGCGATGAATCTATGCAAGGCAAAGTCCATAAATTATCAAATAATTTTGAATTGTTTTTAAAAATCCTAGTAATCGGTTGTGATTTGAAATAAATTATTTCCAAGGTGTATTTATACCCATTTAAAGTCCAAATCCTTGAATTATCTGGAAGATATCGTTCCGACGATATTCTGGACTGCGATCGCATGGGACAGACCTGTAGGAATCTCCTTGTACTAAAAACCGGTTCAAGTTCAAGTCCCATCTACCTGGTTATTGGCATATACTCAGTGGCTAGTTTGAATCGCAGGAAATATTCGTATGTGAATAATAACATCAGAGTCCAATGGGTACTGTGTTTGTTTATTGCAGGAGAAGATTGGATCAACCCAAGACGCACGTTGAGGCAAACAAATCGTTATTAGGTAATAACTGGGTTGATCTAATAAGGCGGATTTCATTTGTACTCACTTTTATCTGTGACAAATACTCTTGCGAGTTTGAGTATTTCAGCTGTATTGCAAAACGCGAGACAAACAGCCTCACTCAGTGTTTTCAACGTCTCTGATATCAAGTGCGGCCCCCAGCAGTTATTAATCTACTATATGTGGTCAGCGATAAAAGAAACGATACATTATTATATACCTATGTATATGTTACCAGCGTAAAGAAGATTGAGTGAAATCTTGCGATTTTTTTTATTCCAAAAACAAAATTGAATATCTAAAGGTTCGGTAATTTTGGTCTATTTCTCAGGATGTGAAGACGAAAAAATGTTCATTCTGATCGAGACCCTCTTTACGGGAACCCATTTTACCTGCTTTGATCGATAACTTCGATGTCATAAATAATTGATAGGGCGTTGAAACTTTTTTTCCAAATAGTAAACCTCAAGACGATTAATTTGACCACTTATTGGTTTCGATATGGTCGATACAGCCCAAGTTATCAAATACCGAATGAATTCATGCGTGAAATTCAAGTTTTAAAGATTAAGCCTAGCTTTCGGAATTTTGAACCTTCGGTGTTCTTCATTTGAAAGTTTTTTAAATCGGCTATGTAGACCATCGAGGAAATACTCTGTCTGAAAAACCGTAAGTGAGTAATATTCAACTTCAACCAGGCCCAGACAGCTAGAAGGAAAATACCTACTTACAAGGAAAAAATAATCGACATGATAATCGGGTGAATAATTAATCGGATCGAAAATAATACTTTCCAAATCTTCTCATAACATCGCAGTTCCGATTAGCTTAAGATAAAAGGTTGTGAAAAATAGAAGATTGAAGATAGCATGTCTCCGAGGGGGGTTACCCGCGGTGGTGATCCGACTGATTAATCTGTTTTTACTCAATTTGGAACAAACAAATGTAAAAGGTGACGTTCTACAGAACAGCCGTTAAGATTATAGCCCGGGAAATAATGGCTGATAGTGATTTATGGATTTATGTATACGTACCATGTACGATTACGTGCAAAGAACTCTGGATGAAACTGGTTCGCGATCTGCGACCCGAGACCCCAGTGATAGAGTTAAGAACAATACGATAACGGACGTATTAGCCTAGAGTACGGTCGTATGGTATATGTGTTTATATATAATAAATATTAAATATATAGTATATGAACCAGATTTTATTTCGTAAGAATTTTTACAGCCGGTGCTAAAGTTCTCCCTCGATTTTTACGGTCGATTGCACGATTCGGTGGCTTATGATACCCAATACCTGCCTACCTCGTAGGAATATGAAAACGCTTTGACCTCGGAGGGTATTTCATTCATTGAAATAAAGATTTGCGAGGAAAAAAGTTTCTCAAGCCGAAGTTGGGGTCAGGATTCGCGAAACATTTCCTTACAATTTTTTTCGCTTTAGTCCGGAAAGTAATAATTTTTCTTTCAACGATATAATGTTCTTCGGAAGAAGATACGGGGAAGGAGAAAACAACTTCCGAACTCTTAATGGAAATATTTAGTATTTTTTACTTCTTATCATTTTGTGACATACACGAGAGGTATATCGGTTTCAGTAGAAAAATTAGTTCACAATTTCACGAATAAGAAATCGAAAGAAGAATCGAAACATTGCTTTATATTTTTAAAAACATTTAATTTCATAATTTCTTAAAAATAATAATTTCTTACAAATTTGTATATATGTATATACTTCTACGAGGAAAAATCCACGTTCTTTGCATACCCGATTGTATTTATACTCCAGAATGTTGGTTTCCTGATTTTATTTTCAAACTCGTCTTCGGTTGTTTATATTTCCAATGATTTTCCCTAAAATGAAGTTACGTCATCGGAATTATCATTGCAGCATTGCAAGGTATAATTCCAAGCAGTAAATTTATTTATTGAGCGTGACATGAGCCTCGATTCGACAAGAATACGCCGAGTGATAAATAAATTTACCAACGAAAAATTAAAAGAATAAAAAAAATAAATAAATAACGAGAGTAGTTAGCCGAGGTTGTTGTGGGGCTCGTGATTAACAGCTACGGATGCGGTAATCACCGCGACGATTTCGCTCTGCTCACAATCAGCTCGACGGTTATTAGTTAACCTGATTGCTCGTTTATCACCATCAAGAAAGATATTGGGTTTCTGACTGGGCTTAATACTCGGATAAAATTTATCTTCACCTGCTGAGAGAAAAACTAATGAAGTGATCGATGGGCCGATCAATAATCACGTTAAGGAAGATGTGAGAGGTTCACATCCCTCACGTCCGGAAAATCGTTATTGTTGTTGCTTTAATTTTCTGTTTTTTGAAAGAATAACAAAATAGGGAACGAAAAACATCTCTGTGACCGGATCGTTGGGTTTATGCAACTGATCTGCGTGCTTTTATCCATGAAAACTGTATTACCGACGGACTCACCGATCGAGGGATCTATACCGGTTACCAACGGAGCCTTGAATACCAACGCAGAATTGAGGGATTCTAGATCGTGAAAATATTTGATAAAATTAATTGTGACTCTTAATGAGAACATTTTGTCGATCGAAAAAATGAATCGATCAGTAATTAAAGTCCAATATTTTAGGAGAAAATTTTTGAAGATATTCTTCGAACTCCATGTAATCTTGGTTATTATTTGAAGTATAATAACGAAAGGTAGATTGAGGTGTAACTGGTGAATCGATGGAGGTAGCGAGAATGAATTACATGTCAAAGTCAGAAAAGAGCAAAATTTAGATTATTCAACATATAAACGGGCTAGAGTATTTTGGTTTTATTCTCTTGCCAAGCGTAATACAGAACTTGACAGTCATCGAACACTGCACATTCGATAACTCGGTTAGTGGATAGACTATAATTCCCAAGCCAGATATAACTGGCTGTCAGATAATCGTCAGGGCGGTAAAAAGTGGCTTATGATTTTAATTATCAACGAACTGGCGATAATGATAAAAAATTTACCAAATAAGAATGAAATTGAATCCTAGACTCATTCGACAGATATCTTTTCGTCATAATATAATCTACATACCGTCATTCGAACAACATTGCATAATTTATATCCCACTGAAAGTATTTGCTGGATAACTAGGTGAAAAAAAATCTCACAGAGCTGAATGAGAAACGATTTGAAAGCTGGAATTTTAAGCTTCAATTCTGCCATTTGGGAACTTGGAAAAAAGCATGTCTGTGGTTCATGCGCGCCTCCAAACCTCGAAGATCATTGTACGAAGTTTCTCTTTTTACTTTAGAATGACATAACTTGAAAATAAAATTAGCTATGCAAATTTAACAAACATCTGCGCAAAGTAGACATTCGTACCGTCAAAATGATTCTAGTTGCAAGTCTCTAACCCTTTTTTTGACAAAGATATGATATTTTGAATTCGATCTCTTTTTTTAAGCAAAATTTAGGTGTTCCTTAAGAAGTTTAGAGGAGTGTATACATGAATAATCTGACATCAATATGGCGAAGTTTTCTCATTTATCCACTTGTATAGATACTATAAAAAATGAACCATGTAGCTTTTATCACAGACGGTTTTATGTATCGTAAAAAGAGATATACTTCTGTCTAAAAATTCACTCTGAACTTTTTGTTTTGTTTATGATGTCACGTAGTCGAAAAACACCTGTTCCCAGTCTTGCATAGTATAATAGAGTGCCGGAAGTCCCCAAGGTTGGAAAATTCGGTACAACAATGTTCACATGCATAAACAATGAGGCCGACGTACATGAATAATTCTTACATGACTCGCAGAGCCCATATGTGTTGTTGTTTTTATACTCTATTCAAACCTGCATTGCAGAGCTTTTATATTGACTGGGGGAGACTTTACTGACATGTGGATATGAAAATGTTGAAAAGAGAAAAAAAAACAGAGAAGATACGAAGCTTTTTGGGGCCGGGTTGAAGTTCCGAATCTCAAAAATTCCGAACGGTCCAAATTCCGAATTCGTTTGTGACGATTTCGAATCTTCGGAATCGTTGATGTTTAGAACAATGAAATTCCGAAAGTCCAGACCTCCGAAAACCCAAAGATTTGAAAATTTTGGTACATTTCACAGGATGTGAAGACAAAAAACAGTTCAGTTTAATCGAGACCCTCTTTACGGAAACCCATTTTATTTACTTCAATCGATAACTTCATGTTGTCATAAATAATTGATAAGATTTTGAAACGTTTTCCCGAGAAGTACATCTCAAGACGATTAATTTGACCACTTGTTGGTTTCGATACAATCAATACATCCGGAGTTATCAAACACTGAATGCCTACATGCGTGAAATTCAAGTTTTGGAGGTTAGGTCTCTCAGTCTTTCGGGATTTTGAACCTCTGGTGTTCTTCGTTTAAAAGTTTTTCAAATTGGCTATGTAGACTTTTAGGAAAATACCCTTTCTGGAAACTGCGAGTCGGTGATATTCGAATTCGGAATTTTTAAAAACTTGCAACCTCAATTCTGCTCGAGTTTTTTGAAGACAACTTGTTCAGTTCATTCGAATGCTTTAAATGGCAACGAGATAGGTACCGTGAATTGTTATTAATTCTTACGTCTCCGACCAGTTTCTCTCATCGCATGTAATAACTCTGCTTCCCATTCCACACCCACGACGTTTGATCGAAAATCCTCTACTCCATATTGCAAACAGGGAAATACGATTCCGAAAGAGCGATACGTTCTCACATTACACATAAAGTTGCTCCAACGTACGATCTATCCTACCTACAAATTCCCAAGTGTTCTATTCCCAGGGGTATATAAGCAGTGCATTTTATTGCATACTCGAAAATGCACGGAAGTACAGAGCCACTTGAATGCGGAGAGGAATTCGAGGTTTCGGTATGTTTTCTTCAAAAGCTCATAATCAGAGGTACAAGATTCGCTCATATATATAAGTGAGCTAGAAATTGACTGATAATCAAATCGCGGAGATAAGCAATAATAATAATGAATAAATGAACACAGAGATCGATGAAAATTTTATCAGACAGCAGCGAGAGATATAACGGCACGTGGATGGCGAGATAATGATAAATAAATCTCGGGTAATCAGTGTCTGAGATCTTTAGTAATAGTGAAAATTTTAATTGGTTTAATTTATCAAAACTGCGTGACTAGATTCTCTCAAAGAGCGATAGATCACAGGTTCTACCAAGCCGAACGTAAAACCTTTTTAGAATTCGCGTTTTAAAACGATTTCCAAACTATGCGGTTTTCCGTACTTTTAGGATTCATTACGCCTGCCTGTACTTCCTATTGTAAAGGTGGATCCGTCTTTATATGGTCGGAATTTTTCCGATTGAGTAGCTCTAAGGGCCTTAACGACATTCCCTTTTACCCGAATCAGTGAGCAGGCTGGGTGAATAGAAATGGTAAAATTTGGGAGATCGTAATGTCGAGGATTCCCACGGGTCTACATGAGCCACCCGAAAATTTACCGCTTTACTTCACTATATTTCCCTGTCAAGATGACATTCGTACATTTTTCTTTAATGGATAAGAGAAATTTACTGCAACGATGTCTAAAATAGTAATAAAATGGGAAGCAGCTGGCAAAACTCATAAAAAATTCGTTCTAAAATTCACTTTTCAAAACCCAATAAATCCTCGGCTGGTTCGCAAAGAACAAAAGTTCGCTATTCTCTGGGTCTTATCGCGTGGGAACTCCGAAGCAGGCCACTTTTATTGCGTGATTATGCTGCTAGATAGTGCTCGAAATGTGTGGTTCGCCATCGCCGAGTACCTAAGTATTTTAAAAGTACAATAAATCGAATGCAACTGCGAATAATTCCACGATTTCTCTTACGATAACTGAATCTGTAAAAAAAATTTCAAAATTTTGAAAATATGAAATATTCAGGCACTTTCTGCTGCAATGAAACAGTAATCCCCAAAATTTCCTTCCGATCGATTGTGTGGTACGGGAGAAACTACGAATCGCGTTTTCGAGGTGATCAGAGCCCCATAACCTCTGAACCAAATCTTCTTCCTGGGTTCAGATCGGGCTAAAAAATGGCAAAGCTTCCGTTCATTTTCATCTGTGGCAAAAATCTGCAATGAATTCGCATAAACTGATGTAATAAATAGCTTCGCTGTCTTGCGAACGGCATTATGAGCTGTTCGATGAACTGTTGACTAATGCTGATCGATATATCGCGCCAGATAACGGGTTGGCCGATATACTGGAAATAACTGGTCGAAAGGCACTTCTGTTTGCCCGTATAACATCTTTGAGTAATAACTGGTTACTCCGGATTGGTGAAAGTTCAGATAAGTACTCGTGGCATAGCACGTGGATGTCTTATCTTTTGCAGACGTTTGGTAATCTGAAGACCCGGCTAGAGGTCAAAGTGGCGTCGCGGGAGCCGCACTGTATTAACGGCGATACCAAATCCAGCTAGCTGTGGGCAAAGGCTTTGGACTTTCGGCCCAGGATCGACACCCGAGTTGATTGAGCTATTTCAATCAAATCCTATCGCCTCGTATATCACATTGGGATTTGCGGCTTTTTGAGCAAACGATCTATACACGCGATTCAAATTCACTTCGTAACTCGTGGAATTTAAGTAATGGATACCTACGGATATTTCAGTAACAGGATTCGGGGCGTTTTTCAATCAAGTCTTACATACACCTTGAAATTCATTTCCCACCTCTTAAAAGTCACTTTTTTGGTAATTGAGATTCTTTTAGGCAGGTTTACGTGAAACTGTTGCATGAAATTACATGAAATTGGTTGAGAAACTTTTGTGATACGTGCAAAAATTGAATTAGTAAGCGCGATAATTATCGAAAATAAATTACATCTTCATAAATATATAGAAATATATATGTATATATTTAGAATATTGGTATGAAATTTGTTTTGCTTTCGATGATCAGTGCCAAGGTAATATTATACGAACCAATTAATTATGGGTCCACCTATGGAAGCTGTGAAAGTTCGCTAGCTGAAATATTTCAATACGTCGCTAATAAGAAGCCAAATTGATCCCATCTTACAATCCATACCTCAACGTAAATTAGATATAAAAATGTCATGTCAAGCCGTGAAGCGAACGTTTTATCTGCAGAAAATACACATGCGAAAGATTTTTTACGACGTTTTACCGATTTTCCGTTGTATGAGAAGAGACAGTAGATAGTAGATAGATGCTTTGTACTGGATATAAAGCATCTTAGAACTTTGGGCAAACTTCTGCTGAAAGCCGCAAGCACACTCTTTTTCTAGCCACCCGAAACTTTGTACTTGTACCGCCTTATTTCCTCCTATATACGTCGACAAGAACATCTTTCTGACCTGGTTTCCGAAGGTCTGATGATCAGTCTTATGAGTCTGGATTCTCTTAAAAACTGGATAAAATTTTTGTTGAAAATTTGAAAAGTTGGGTAACATTTTTGCTGAAATATTATACAAATTTGTGATTCAAGTTCAAAAAAGAAGATCAAAACTTCTTCAAACTTGGAAGGAATATTCTACATCCATGTGATTTTCATTTTTATGTAAACGTTAATGAAAAAACGGATTTTTATCAAAATTCGTTGGTTTTCGTTGGTTTATCAGGTGTTTTGTATTCCAGGCCAGAATGGTAAGCCTATGCCTGTTATCTTCAAGTTGACGTCTGTCGTGATACCAAATTTATGGTTGAAGCTTTGGCGTTGTCGCGCTGAGAGGGACTTAAGCTCCAAACTTCTGAAGTCGTAGAATATCAACTTTTCCCAAAACTCTCGTGTATATACTAAAATAAGGCACTCGTGTCAATTGAACGTGATCCATTCGAGTTACTTCAAGTTGAGGTTTAAGTTATTACTGTCGCCTGTCGAGATTAGGATTCCCAATAATTTGCAAATTCACTTCCATCCGTATATCTATGGTATAAAATACATCGAAGTTCGTTAATGAAATTCATTCTTCGTTCATTTGTATCGTACACGTATCTCGTACTCCCAGAAAAGACTTGTATCATGTGGCTAATAAACTTTCCACTCCGCTGTACTCTGTCATCATTTTAATACCCGCCATTCAGGTGCGATAAAGTACAAACACAACGGTAATAAACGTAACCGGTGACTTACGAAGTTGTAAATCGGAAGTATTCCGAAATATCCGACTTTAGTTTTGACAGACTCCCGCAATATCAAACGGGCATTAAACTGACCATAAATATATCTCGAAGGCTCCTGTTATTACAGTTTTGGCCGGTTTCCGGATGAGGATTTATGCGTTTTATTACCCTAGTTGGTAATGAACAGAACAGTAGCCAGAAAACTGATATCGCATGTCTAATAACGTGAGATAATGAGCATTTTCAAAATCAAAAGATCGTATCATTATTTTCCTACGTATTTACGCGAAGAACTTGAAAATATGTTCAAGACCATTGAAATTGAGATCGTCTTTTTGGTGCTTTACCGATATTATGCCATGAGACACGCAAATTATCTAAGCAAGAACGATTGTGTTTTCTCTTCTTCCTTTTTCTCAGGTTCCGAGTAAAATCGCAATTTAAAAATTTACAGAAGACAGGATTTTCATTCCTGTGGTATAAATTCGTATTCTGCACGTTACAGTACGAAGAGTACATCGTTTCACTCCAGCTAGGTATAGACCTTGAAATTTGTAGCCAGTAAAAAGGAGTTAATCAAAGAGGAGAATCAAAATAATGAGGTTCTTTTCGTTCTTGGGACGCACTGGAAGTTATTTCTTTGTCTATCGGCCATTAATTTGCGAATTCGTTCGCCCAGGCTCGACCGTTCCTGTAATTCTTATTGTACCCACCGTAATTTTTGTCTGGTTTCTTTTATGTTCTTACTATATAGCTGTTCCATTCACCCGCTCCTCTTTCGGAAATGTACTGTCTGTCCGATTCAATTATACCAAGCTCAAACGTGGGACGAGACCCCGAAGAAGTTCGTAAAATTATTTCTTAACGGGATTTCTACCACGCTGAACAAACCGTCGAATGGACTAGATCCATCACTAACTTCTTGATTCATTATGAAAGGATAATGGAGAGTGATCTTCATCAGATATTGATACCTAATACTCGGAATCCTGAAGGTATGTCAATAATTGAGAAGTTGGATCCGATGAGGGCGTACATAGTGAAATATCAAGTGTTATGAGATAATTGAGAAAAACCCATCATCCATTCAGTAATGGATACTTGGGAATAATTTTCGTTCAAGCATCCTGAAATCTGACAATAACAAGACGTTATGTCCACTGCAGAAGCAAATATCACCGATTGAACAAAATAAATTGTTCAAATAGCAGCTTTATGCCCTTATGGGAAAACATTGCATAGAAATACAACATTTGATGTCGAATACGTCAGAAAATCATAGAATTGATACTACTCACGAAGAAAAGGACATCACAGATCCAAAGACTGGCATATTTTTCAATTTTACGAGTCAGATTTTGGAAGATTAATGCAAAATGAATATTGGGTTATTGTTCAATTGAGGATTACATATGTTTTTAAAATCATCCCTTAGATAATGTAAACGAATATTATAGGCTTAAAGTGCTCTTATTGCTTCCAACACCTCAATTATTTTTTTGTCTTAAGATTAACTTCTCTGAGACCAATGCATCTGAGGAGAGAAGAAAAATGAGGTGCTGTTGAAGGGGCAAAATTGTGGGAATATTACGAAAGCGTCGTGTTAGGATCTCATACTTAACACTATCAATGAATAAATGACTAGGGGCCGGGTTGAAGTTCCGAATTTTCAAAATCCCGAACGGTAAAAGTTCCGAATTTGAATATTACCGACTCACTATTTCGAGAAAAAGTATTTCCCCGAAAGTCTATATAGCCGATTTAAAAGACTTTGAAACGAAGAATACCGAAGGTTCAAAATAATTTCGAAAGCTAAACATCCGGATGATCTAATAACTTCCAAAACTTGATATTCGCGTATCTATTTATTCAGTGTCCAATAACTCGGGTTATATGGATCGTAGCGAAACCAATAAGTTGTTAAATTAATCAACTTGAGATGTACTTTACGAAAAAAAAAGTTTCAAAATCCTATCAATCATTCATGACATCGAAGTTACCAATTGAAGTAGATGAAATGGTTTTCCGCGAAGAGGGTTTCGATCAGAATAAACTATTTCTTTTCTTCCCATCCTGAGAAATGGACCGAAATTCTCGGATTGTTGGGCTTCCGGGGGTCTGGACTTTTGGAGTTTTGAGCTGTCTGCAATCCGCCATTTGAAATTTTAAAGTTCTGAACTTCAATCCGGCTCCAATAACTAACATCCAGAAAAAATAGAGTTTGAAAATTGTTTAATTTTGTTATATCAGCTTTTCGCCTTATTTGATCTTAAGCATACATTATAACAACTACATACCTATTTTACATGTACAGCAATGAAAAGTTTGTTGATAATAAATAAGAAAATGGAATAAGTATTCAACCTGTCGCTTTAATTATATACACTGTCCTATCGTCAAGATGTAATCCCATAATTAGTCATCGTGAAAGTCCGAAATGTCGGTAACCGAGATTACAGTCGTCTAAACAATTCGCAAACGTCAATAATGAGTCGATCTTTGATTTTTCATTCAACGATGTATACAGAACGACGTGACTTTAGACATGGCGACATCCATTGTGATCAATAAAAAAATGAAAAAAAACTCACTTTTCACCGATTACAAAATAACATTTGTCGGTCAAGAAGGGCAGCCTCGTAGTTTGCGAATCTGCAGCTATTTTTTTACTATATACTTGCATCATTAGGCTTGACGTTGGGAATTATCGACCTTCTTCCTTCGACGTATTCAAAGAGTCTAGATTAAGAGGCTTTGATACTCGCGTAGGAACTCAGACGCGGATCACTTTTACTGCCTGATTATGTTGCCACAAAGTGTCGATTCCGTAAGATGTCGGTAATTTTTGTACAAGACGAAAAATCGCAGTTTCCCGGTCATTTCTTTATGAAATGAGATGAGATAGTGCGCAGAACGTGTGCTTCGCCACCGCCGAGTACCTAAGTATTTCAAAAGTGCGATAAATCGAGTGCAACTGTAAATAATTCCACGATTTCTCCGATGATAACTGAATCTGTAGAAAAAAATTGAAAATTTTGAAAAAATGAAATACTTGGGCACTTTCTGCCGTAGTGAAGTTGTAATCCCCAAAGTTTCATTTCGATCGGTTGTGTGGTATGGGAAAAACTACGAATCGCGTTTTCGAGGTGATTAGGGCATGTATCAAAGCCCCTTAAGTGATGAAAGAGGCGAATTGGCACCCTTGCAACAACCACCCTCTCTCATATATGCCTATATATTTACATTTTCGTTTCCGAGCGTATTTTGCCTCGTAATGGTCTGGGTCGTGTGTGTAGTATAAGGACTATCATGTGCCGAGCTTAGTCTAACGACAGAACTGTGAGGCACGTTTGTATTGTGGCCATTTTCTTTACGTCCAGTTATTCCCAGTCTACTTCCTTGTCCTCTCGGGTTGCAGACTACAAGCTCTCTCATTCCTTTGCGGAAATTACGAGACAAAAATGCGTATAGGAGAGGATTTAGGCAGGAATTTGCATACGAGACGAGAAATGTCGAAACCGTAAGAATTGTACTGAAATCGGAAGTCCGGTCGTAGTCTGGGTCCCAGTGCAGCCAAACTATCCGAGCGTGTTGCGGAAGGTTGCAAATGGCGAACATCACCACGACGGCGATCAGCATTCTGAAATCACAATAAGAAATTTTTGGCGCTAATTTTACCATCGTGGTTGAAATATTTCTAGTTTTTTAGGAATAAATGGCACTTTGGAAGCCATTTTGGACTTTTTTTTTAAGCTCAATTGCCTCACTTGCGTGGGAATTAAGGCCTTGGAAACTTGACTTCAAACTATAATCCATTGTCATAAACCAAGACGACCCTCGCTTAGGTTCATCTTGTTCATGTCACGTGATCCAATTTAGAGTTACGAGCGATTCGCATTCGAATGAAGAAGCTTGAGGCATGTATGTAACGTATATCTTGCTCAAGTTTGATGCTTGATTATTTCACCGCTGTAGTTTCCATTTCAGTTTTCCCAATATATCGTGAATACTTACCTAGAGTTTCTCTGCCATACGTATAGTATATGAGGCATTTCATTATCGATCAACGAAGAAAGGGTCCTTTTTCCCCCTAGCTCTTAGGAATCGAATGAAACTTGGGAAACTTTCTTTTGCAGTAGGATACCGTATTCTCGATTTTTTGTACATTTTTTTTGGGACACTGGTGTTTCATTTATCGGCAATTCAGAATCCCGATCTCTATACGCTCTGATGCTTTAGGGTCTGCTTCAACCCCTTGTATACAAGCTTTTACTCATCGTAATCGAGGTTCATGATACATGAATGAAAAGGCTTAAGACACTTGTTTTAGTGTCCAAAAACGTTGTTGGAATCAAAAATGGAATCTTTAGATCGGTAAGCCACTCTATTTCGTTGATGAATTTGTTGTGAATTCTTTGACACGTTTTCTTATGAAAGCCGTGGAAACTCCGACGCAGGCCACTTTTACTGCGTGATTATGTTTGGTTATGTGTCGGTAATTTTAGTATAAGACGCAAAATCGTAGTTTCTCGGTAATTACTTTATCAAATGTGATGAGATAGTGCTCAAAACGTGTGGTTTGCCACCGCCGAGTGCCTAAGTATTTCAAAAGTGCAATAAATCGAGTGAAATCGTGAATAATTCCACGATTTCTCTGATGATAACTGAATCTATAAAAAAAATTAACAATTTTGAAAAAACAAAATACTTAGGCACTTCCTGCTGCAATGAAGCAGTAATCTCCAAAGTTTCATTCCGATCGGTTGTGTGGTATGGGAGAAACTACGAATCACATTTTCGAGGTGATGAGATCGTATATGAAAGTCCCTTACACGTGAAAATGGAATTCATCGCTCATAAGATCTGAAAACTCCTGTAAAATTCCACGAAGACAAAATTTTTGGAAAAAATAAACCCACGTTTTCTTGACTGAGAAGAAGTTCACGGACTATGAGGGAAATAGGAGGATAGATGAGCATGCTTGAAATACCTCATATGCATTTATATGCTTTAAGTGTTTCACGTAGGCGAGTTATCTTCTAAATGGCCCTAAGCTCCCTAGCTCACTCTCTCCAGCCTAAAATCTGGTTTATATCATATCGTTGAATTCAACGTGACAGAAGCTAACGACTCCCCTCGTGATCCAATGCCTTGTGTTAGACGATTCGGGAGGGTTGCGTGAATCGGATAACCGGTTTTGATCTAGGCATGTAACGTGCGGTACGTATCTCAGTATCCATAAAATTGAATTCAAGATTAGAAGGGGAAAATGAAAAAAAAATGTCATTTTAGAACTTATGATATTGAAAGGTTTTCAAGAATTCAAAATTTCGAAAGATTTTACGGAATTTAGCAGGACTTCATAACAGTCCATTAAATATTTAAGGAGGTTTGACATGATTTCGTGGGATTTCAGAAAATTCAACAAACTTCAGGTTCAAAAGGATTTCGCGAAAAATTTCAAAGTATTTCTCGGAAGTTCAAAAGTTCTCAAAGATTTGACACGATTTCAAAGATTTCCAGAAATTTGACGGGCCGAGAACATTTCGAAAGATCTCAAAATATCTCACAGGATTTCAAAAGGTTTCATAGGATTTCGTGGGATTTCAGAAGGTTAATTTGTTGTACTTCAGAAGATTCCGAAGAATTTACATAACTTTAAAAGTTTCGAAAGATTCAACGGACTCAGATTTCGTAAGATTTCATGGAATATTCCAGTACTTTTCGAAGCTTATACGTGATTTAAAAAATTGCAAAACATTCAACGGACTCAGATCTCAAATGATTCCAAAAGATTTCAAATGATTCCATCAGATTTCCAAAGATCTTATTGATTTTCACAAGTTTCTGAAGATTTTATATAATTTCAAAATTCTCAACAGAATCGACAGGTCTTACTAATCCAATTTCAAAAGAGTCCACAGATTTCGAAAGGTTCTACACGATGTCAAGATCATTTGTAAAGATTCAAAAAAGGTTTCAAAAAATTTCACGAGACTCCAATACTGATCATTTCCTCAGTTCAAAGCATACGAGTTAATAGCAGCCTCTAGTTTTTTTACTAGTTTCAGACCCTAGGCCCTATATCTACTATAAATAGGAGCTTTGGAACGACCTTTAGCAAGACGTAGATAAAAACCAGACCGTTAAATATGGGAGATTAATCCCCCCTGATGTATGTGAAATTTTCTTAATTACCTTATGACTCCTCGTCTCGCTCGTAAAACGTTTCTGCTTGACGTGTGGACGTGATTTACCCTTCCGTTTCTTGCCCTTGTGACTAGTCCTGGTCCTCCAAGGGCGGCGCCGCTCCTCCATAAACCAACGCCGATCCTTGTGTAGAGACAACACATAACGAGTAGGGGTAGAAGATAGAGGAAAATGACGTTTACTGCGTCCAAAACGTTTTTGTTATGCTTCTTCATGTTTGCTATACAGATAACGTCAACCCCTCCAGTGTGAAGCTGATTTCGTATTGTTTCAACGTATATAAATCTTGGCGATGCGTAAATCGCTGCCAGCAACCAAACCACACCGATTACAACCCTTAGTCTTCCCCTGGTCAGCATTGCTCTGCATTTTATTGGATGAACAATCGCTAGGTATCTTTCGGAACAAACTACGACCAGAATCATTATACTAGCCGTGTATGAAAGCGCGTGAACAAACATGTAAACTTTGCAAAGAAAATCACCCAGCAGCCAGCTGTTCACTAGATAATTGGTCAGTGTTTGATAGACGCAGAATATACCCACGCACAAATCGGCGACAGCCAAATTTGCGAGGAAAAAATTCGTTATGCTTCTCAGACGACGTGAAAATGACACCACTAATATCACCAGCAGATTACCTGAAACAGAAATTAAGATAGGAATATTATCCTCCGATGCTGTTGAGAATTTGTGTTGGTAGTCAAAAATTAAGTCTTCATTTTTTTCTCGTAGAAGCCAATGTTCGAATTCTCGTTAAAATTAGCGAAAATCATTGAAGCCTTGAGCTATCATCAAACATCGGATTTGTCGTTGATCCCTACTGCATAATGTGCAACTGAAAATTGCCGAGGGATTAGAGATTCCCGAAATTGCAGTCGATCAATCGGTGCTCAATTTATGGTATCAGAATCGGGATTATAGCGATTTCCATTATTTCTGACAGCTATATCCACATGCTGTGTACATTGTACAGTCAAATTCTATTTGGACAAAAGGATATTAGATTAACGTTTTTACTCTCAGAAACTTTGAAAAACACATCAATGTCATGACGGACGATCGACATATCAAGGATTATAAAGGCAGCGATTCTTTTGTTACTTAAACCGGAGGAGCGCTAGACTGAAATGGTTTCCGGCGGAGGATTTAATCCACTTAATTCGTTGGTTGACAGTTTTTCACTAAATCGCAGAGGCACGAACTAATATGCATTTAATCCGGGATGAAAAACACGATTTTTCAGCAAGCTGATCGAGAAGTTTACTGCTTCATTTTTTTCATTCAAAAGTATTCACACGAGGGTGTAAATAGTTATTATAACATTATTGTTACGATCTTTTATATTCATGTATGTCAGGATACTGGTTTCAGTCGCACCTGAAATCTGCAACCGACGTCACATCTCTTTTTAAGTTGGCAATACCGTAGGCAATAACTGGCTTAAGCGCCTCCGCGGCAGTGAGCGGCGAACTAGCGAAGTCCGTGTCGCTTCATCCGAACAGTCTAAACCTCAATTCGCATGACCATGAAATGCACGAATGCCAACTTAAAACGATGTACCCTCTGTTGCAGATTTTAGGTGCGACTGAAACTGGTATCCTGACTGTACCTGTACGTATAATATTAAGCCGTAATAAATTGAAAAAGTTTTCAAAGAACTCCAGTTATTTCCTAACGTTAAAATCTTTTACAACTTTAGCTGTACTCTTATTTCCTCGAACAAGCTTTATCCTTATACGTGTGAAGTTTATTCTTGTATCAGTCCTTGGAGGAGATAAGCAGGTCACGTTATAGTCGGAATTAATCATGGATTCAAATTTTCTATAAAATTTGAAGAAAGTCCTTGTACGTATCTACCACGCTATTATTTTTCAAAGTTATAAAATACAAGGGTGGATATTTATGGCTTTTGTTGGTTGAAAACATTGCGATAGAATTTTTTTCTCCATTTGGGTATTATGTGCCTGAGTCGTAAGGATTTTATCACCACTTTTTATCCTTTGTGACGAAAACCGGGATATCATTATCTTTACAGCTGACAACTTATTTTGTAAATGTCGTTTATTCTCGGGTAAACAAACCGGCGAGATAAGCTTTCCCTTCTACTGTGAATCGTATGAAATTAAATACCTCAATTTGTAGAAAGATAACTTCCGGTGTAATGAGACAAACACAACGCGAGCTAATCGAGAGATTATCACCAATTCCTCTAACTTGGCTATTTTTCTCGGCTAAAATTTAAGAGAGTACATTATACACCTAGGAAATAATTTTCTTTGAATAAATCTATGCAGGGCGATGCTCTATGAATTTTTAAATAATTCTGAACTATGTCTAAAAATCCTGGTCATCAGCTGTGAAAGAACCGAGGCAATAGAATAGTTGTTCACGGCGTACGATTGGTTTGAAAGAAATAAAAAAACAAAAAACATCCAAGGTGTAAATTGAAAATTACTGATTCACGTATTGAGAAAGCTTTCTACTTCAGTCGCAATAGAGATATACGCAAACCTGCTTTGGTATTTTTTTAGCATTCGTTTCTTTCCATTTCCAGTATAGCATTTGTAAATCTTTCGTGAAATTTTCTTTTGTGTTTTGATACCGGATAATTTATTTTATTATTATCATTAAAATTATAAGCAATGTGATTTAATTCGCGATTACTAAAGCGAAAGAGAAGAAAGCTTTGATACTGAATCAGACCCGCGAGTGAATCGTACACGAAACTTTTTTGCGAGCTTTGTAATAACGGTTTGTATTTAATCTCAATTCAAAATTAATTATCCCTCGTCTTTGTGAAGATATTATTCCATGATACGTCTGATAGCACATGAATGAATGAATATAATTCTTTGGTTACCCTCCTGCTCGAGTTGTCTGCTGGCGAATCCGCACATATTTCATAGTTATAGACGAATTTACCTCTCGTAATGTTTCATGCAAAACTAGAGGTTTTGGGTAATAACTAGACCCTGGGGTTTGCTCTGTATTCATGGAACCGGGTTCCAGGTATCATATTATACACAAAGTTCGAAACACGGAAGGGCTCTTATCATTCTGACCTTTGCAACATTAGTTATAACGTTGTCGACGATCTAGTTTCTCGAATTTTCTATCAATGGCGAGATTCTCTAATCGAGTTTCGTCGAACTGACGAATAAATCTCGTTATTCGAAACCCACATAAATATTATTGCAGATTCGTAGATCAAAAAGCTACGAAGAGTCTGTAGGAACTTCCCTTTTTCGAACGACGATATATCTGTAGGAATCTACAAACGAATATTAATATGAAGAGGGTTGGCTTGAAGTTACGAATTTGAATATTACCGACTCACAATTCTTAGAAAGGATATTTCCCCGAGAGTCTATATAGCCAATTTAAAAAACTTTGAAACGAGGAACACCGGAGGTTCAAAATTCCGAAAGATCCGAGAGACCTAACCTCCAAAACTTGAATTTCGCGCATCTACTCATTCAGTCTTCAATAACTCGGGCTGCATTGATCGTATCGAAACCAACAAGTGGTCAAATTGATCGTCTTGAGATGAACTTTTTGGAAAAAAAGTTTTCAAAATCCTATCAATCATTTATGACATCGTGAAGCTATCGATTGAAGTAGATAAAATGGGTTTCCGTAAAGAGAGTCTGGAATCATTTCGAGGGTCTGGACTTTCGGAATTTTAATGTTCTAAATTTCAACGTTTCTAAAGATTCAAGATCGTTTCAAAAAAATTGGGAATCTTCACCTCTCAGAAGTTTTAAAATTCGAGTTCAATTGTATAGAAACGAGACGTGGAAACAATAATTTTTCATCGGAAAAGAAAACGTTGGAATCGAATGAGGTATCGAACCTTTTGGCGCCCATCTATCTGAATATAAAATCTTTTGAATTTCGCTTTTTTTGATCTCGCACTTTTTCTGATTATTCGGCGTTCCATGATTCCTTCGATACCCTCTTTTTTATACATATATTCAAGGCTCAATCGACTCTCGAAATATAATATTGTACTCTCTATCTAAATTGACGTATATTGGTCCAGTTTTGCCAACAGTCAACAGTAACGAACGTGAGCCCGTATAATATCTCTTCGGAAAAGGACGCTTCGTGAAATCCTCGGTATCTGTATGCGTAAAAGAGCTTATTGAAATTTGTAGTCATGCTTTTACTGTATTGGAGCAAATACCTACCCCGGTTATACAATATTGCAGTATTATGGGATAAATATTTCAATGAAATTCTATACATACATAGTTCGTTACATTTAAATTGGAGCCCAAAAATATGGACGTCGATTATCGTAAGGTCCGAGAAGCTAATTTCACGTTATAAATCCCAATTGAAATAACGAGCAATATTTTTCGCTGGAACTTGTCGATAAAAAAATCCATCTAAACCCTCTCGACCCGGAAATTAATACCGCAAGAATAATTACCGCCACAGATTAATAACGTCTGGAGTGGATTTCCGATCTACCTGATAAATTATTTATAATCTCACTTAGAGAGGATTGGTTGCAGCCCAGAATATTCCAGGGATTTCCGCAAGCCCGCTTTCACCTTTGAATAATTATTCAATCAGAAATTTCACACGCTTTATAGTTGACTGGGTGACGAATTCAGTTGCATTTTCCCGATTCGTTCAATCAGACGAACTCAAGGCATTGAAATCGATTCATATCATTCGCAGCGATACTAATTTTGACAGTTACGATTCTAATTAACAATTATTTATTTTATATCAGGCTTACAAGTTAGTTTCTATTCATTTTATCGGAGATTCTAGATAGGTACCTACTCGTTTGTAATATAACTTATTGAAAAATTTATTAAAACACGCTTTCAGGCGTTAAACGCGCCCTTCATATAGGTTCCTACTTTTGTAATTGAAAGACTGTCGACTTAATTATAGTATATAATATATACATTAACTTTGTATTTAATTTTAGGCATGTTTTTCAGAAAGTTAAATACTTCGCACAGTTATATGAAGAGGACAGCTGAATCTGTTACTCCACTTACATATAGATACAGCTGCTACAGATAACTGCTTTATATATATATATATGTGCTTTCTTCTTAAACAAAACCTTGAATTATTAACTCGTTACAGAACGGATGTGGGTGTTTGAGGGGGCTTGAAGTTACCAGGAACTTGGGTAAACTTATGCTGCTTTACTGTGTAATTTCATTTACCTCAACTTTGTCAGCAAGAGACTGAAGATGTAAGACCATAGCTGTGTAATTATATATTCACACAGTTTTGAAATACAGACAGCTCTAAACTCCGGAAGTCCAGAGATCCGAAAATTTCGGTCTATTTCTCAGGATATGAAGACGAAAAATAGTTCATTCTGATCGAGAATCTCTTTACGGGAAGCCATTTTATCAACTTCAATCGATAACTCCGATCTCATAAATAATTGATAGGATTTTGAAACGTTTTTTTCCCAAAAAGTACATCTCAGGACGATTAATTTGACTACTTGTTGGTTTTGACACGATCAATACAACCCGAGTTATTAAACACCGAATGAATAGATACGCGAAATTCAAGTTTTGGAGGTTAGGCCTCTCGGATCTTCAGCTTTAGGAATATTGAAAATTCGTTCAAACGAGTAAAAGTCAATTTTAGACCAAAACCCACGTCGATGAACGCCGAAAAAGGAATAGAATGAAAAAACGCTAATGAAATTCCAGATTAATATTTTAATTTTTATTCAACTGACACTCGATTGCATACCGTGTTAATGAAATCTCATGGTTGACGTGGCAATAATAAGCGTCGCTTTCGACCGTGCGCTGAACCATATTAGTTTCCTTTTTAGCACGACGTGCTCCAAATGCTAATTACATTAAGGAAATGTGCCTGCCTTGAGAAAGGATCTTTGAACGTTGATTTTATGTCTGGGTACGTATACCTACACTTAAGCGTTCAGGATACGCGAGTTGGTTTCATCTTGTGGTTCGTGTAGCGAACGTGACTTTATTAGGATTCCACGTATCCTTAAAGCTTCCATCTCTTTACTCACGACGTGTCGTATCAAGGAAGCGGGTTTTCAAAGATGAATATATGTTTATCAGCCATAACTAAGTACATAGAGTGTCGGCAAAATGCTGCAAAACTTTTTGCGCAATAAAAAAACATTCGTTTTATAAGGTTCTAGAAATACGAGTGTGAGAAAAGTACGAATGCTTTTTTCAATCCGAAAACTACGGTATTGATTGATTCAAAAATTTGGTGGGATGCAAGTTGAATGAAATCCTGTCGATTGGAAAACAGATTATCAAAATCCATTGATCCATTCTCGAGATATCATCGATTGGAGAAAACATCGGATTTTATTTCTTGGATAACTCAAAAACGACTGTACCGATTAAATTCGAGAACTAATCAGTTCTACGGTAGATTAAACCGCATCGATTGATCTAACGAAAGTTTGAGTCCGTTTATTCCCGCTCAAGATATCGTCGGAGTAAAATTTGACCAAATCTACACCAAAGAAATTATGACTTGGTTAAAATTTAAGATATCGAGTTCGTCTTGGGCTCATTTTGAAGGTGAAGAATTGGAGTATTTATAAAAAAATAAGTAAGCTACAAGATAAAGCTTGATGAGTTACGGGCTGGCCTACACGGTGGGATTGGTTCGGGGTGTGAAAGTATGTAAAGCTTCGTCTTGAAGCCCATTAATTTTTTTTATAAATAGGTAAATTCTTTCTCTCCAAAATGAGCCCAATACAAACTCGATATCTCAATTCTTAGCCGAGTTATAATTTTTTGTAGTAAAAATGTTTTTTCTTGCTGTGTTAATTATAAGGGAAATAGAAATCCCGTTGAGCCAGTACTTGAAATTTATCTACAAGTCTCTTTTTTTTCAGGAGCAGCTGCTTTACGTAAAAATCTATGATTTGGAGTATCAGCAGAAAAAAAAAGTTCATTTTCGACACACCTAAATCCACAGACACCCAGACGTCGATCTAAAAATGGTCGGAGGTGATTTTCCGGACTTCGAAACGTGGAGATTCAGTGAAAACTCAATTTCCCATTTCCTGAGCGATCATAAAATAACTTCGTTTCGTAAGGCAAGAAATTAAAAAACAAAGTTCTCTGGAATTTACTCTAAAATGATTTTCTTATTATTTTTTTACGAATTCTGACAAAGTCTGGAAATTATCGAACAATTCGAAGTTATACGAGAGAAGTAGAAGCAATTTCTTCAAAATATCCCGAGAGTTTATCTGTTTGGAATTTTTTCGGATCAAAATTAATACCCTTGCTAAGATAAAAATCGTTTCATGGCGTTTTATCCAGAAAAGATACGGTAATTATACCTTGCTACAGAGCTAGAGGCGTTAATTAGATTCAAAGGTTGAAGAGACAATAAACAATGAACTCCATTAATTGTGTAAGATGTCAGTCACAGTTCAAGTTACAAATGATAATAATAATAATGTGATATTTTGTCCCAACGAAGACGGATAGCAATTTCATCGTCGCATCAATGCTTCGGGGGTAAATACAGCGCAGCTAAATCTAACCTCCCTTGTATAATGGCAGCCTAAGATTGGTATATTAGACTTGACTGTGCGTTCAGGTACGGATAACAGGTAGATATATAAATACAAATTATATAAATGATTAATTGAAGTGTGTGTATCAGGGGAAAAAAAAAGGAAAAAGAAGAGAAGGAAAAAAGCTCTGCGAGCAAAAAAATGTAATTGAAATAAATTGAATCTGCTGAGAATTGATGGATCAAGGGGGATGAATTCACTCTTGGAAAAAAGAAGAGAAAAAAGGAGATAATATCTTTATTTAAACGGTTTAATTTCTAAGAACGCAAACCACAGTGCTTATTCGATTCAATAAGGCATGGTATACGTGTATGTAACTAATTTTGGCTGTGCACGAAATGTGGTGGGGATTTGTAATCTGATTTATTTTTTTTAGATACGGAAGTGACTACGATTAATCACCTATCGTAGATTCCTGCGTATTAGGGGGTATATGGATGATCCCATTCTAACAGTGTTTATTAATGTCCTGTACTGTTTGCTCTCCCTGGTCATCCATTAACAATCTATTCATCAAATTTTTGTATCAATACGATCCTCGTGAACATATTTCATCGCTTCTTTCGTATAATATAATTTGCAGTCCAGAGAAAACTTACGGTTTAAATCACTGAAATGTCAGTACCGTGTCACGTCCATTTCTAGAATTTACCTATGAATTCATTATTTTCTTTGTCGCGATAAATGATCCAAACTAATTAATCCGTAAATCTAATCAATGTTATAATACAATTTATAAATAAATTATAATACAATTCGTAATAATTTTTCTGAAGAATGTCTACCAAATTTATTTTATGTCAGTACCGTGGATGAACGAGTCAGTACCGTGGCACGGAAAATTTGAAATTCGATTCTCATTCTAGATGTTTTGAAGTTGTAGCGAAATCCTCTCAGACTTTCATTTTTACAATAAAATAAAGTAATAATATGCATTAAAGAACTAAAAAAGTTCAATTATAGAATCAAAAAATGTTTAATCAAAAAAGTAACAGCTAGAACAGAATCACCGATATGCACACTAAGGTGGTCCTTAATTTGATCATTTTCGAATTTCAATCCTCCCATGGGCCACGATGTCTCGAAATATATACAAAAAAATGTTGACAAAACCTTAGGTTCCTATCTCAGTTCTAAGTACTACCTCAAAAGCCTTAGAATTTCCCTAGAAAGTTTGTCAATTGCTTCATTAACTAAATAATATATTGTTTCACGTCAAATTCGGATAGAGGATTGAATATACATAATTTATTGGCAAGTGTGCCGTGTAATGGTCTGGCTCAACCATAATCACTAGTCCCTTTAGTTTAGTTTAGTTTAGTTCAGTTTAGTTTAGTTTAGTTTAATGATACCCTCGAGGCAATGGAGCTCAAAATAATTAAGGTCAAATTCCTGATTATGTATTTTCATTTTTTTTATTTATTTTCCCGGGTAATAAAATCCTGATTTCTGCGAATCTGCAGGATAACATTCAAAGGAATGGAAAAGGGTCAGGGTTAGGTCACATTCGCGTACGAATTTATTACGTGATCTTAATTAATTCGAGTTGAGGATCAATTTTCTACTCATGTTGCACCCTCACTCTGGATTATCTGGCTAATGCTTCCTCTCTACCCTTTTTTGAAAGTTTTTCAAAAATCCGTTTGTTTTCACTTAGACAAATGCCAGAAAGTTGTATAACGTCGCATTACGATCTTCTGTAATCAGCTAATGATTATTTTCCGTTCATTTAGGTCCGAGAGATCGTATATGCGCCAGGACTTACGACTTTCTATTTTTACTTGGCCAATTTTCAATTTCAACTGTTTCGAACATGCTTTGAGGTTCTGCGCGTCGGTTAGGTTATGTTTGGCATAGGTTACAAGGTACATACATGAGTATACGAAACCACATTGAAAACGATTATGACAATGGAAGAGGCGATTCGTGAAAGAAAATTCTAAATTTTTCTTGATTTCTTGTCACATTTTTCCAGGCCTTCGTTCCCCCCAAAACCCCAAAATAGCATAAAATCCTATTTGTTTACATTTAATCATGATACCTCTATAGTAGGTGTTTACTGTGTGAAGCACGAGAGGCTTAAGGCAACGGTTGTAACAATATTGTTACTGTCTTGGGCTTGCACGATGTGATGCTAAAGTCTGAGCATATATATAAACGAGATGAGATATAACGGCTGTCTCCGATAAGGTTATTTGAAATTTATTGGACTTATACATATATCACTCGATACCATAGCGCTCTGATTTTATGCGTACGATATACACCCATTTTGGGCTTCCTGATCAATTTTAATTATTACTCATCTCATAGCAACTATATGTACAGCCGGTAGGTATATGTGTATAATAAGCAGGTAACTGCGTGGGCGACGAATTCCATCTGAAATCTAAAATAAGGGCCTGTGCTGATATTCAAAGGAATTCTCGGAAGGGAATGCAAATGTGAAAGACAGGAATGTCTGCCGTTGAAAGAAGGGTGTTGAAATATTTTTGATTTGCCCAAAAAAATCTCGACGGTTTCGGCTACGGCACGATATCGATATCTTCAAGATATTAAATATATTCGCTGAATATCGTGTATGGAACTATTGAAATCGTATAACTATGCATAACATTTTTATCACAGGATAGAATTCTGGTAATATTCTTGGGGCGATGAAATATGCGATATAAAATACGAAAGAAAAAACAAAGAAGACAAATTTAATGTAGTACCTAACCGGTTTCACCCCAGCGTTGATTCAGGAGACCATCGAGTTAGGGAAATTACGAATGGATCAATTCATCAGCTTTTAGCGTCGGTTGAACTTCATTTATGAAATGAAAACGAACTCGAAGAGAAAAAGAAGAAGAGGTTAAATCGGCTGGAGATTTTATTGCGAAAAGAACCTTCCAAATTTTGTTCATTCATAACTTTCAAACTACTGAAACCACCGTGTTCAGAATCTCATCAGTTATGAGACACTAAAAATCGGATCGATTCGTCTAACGATGGATAAAATCCGTTCATTCGTTCTCAAGATATCGTCGAATATATATCGAAATATGGTTCTTAAAACGTAGAGACCTATCAGACAACTACATAGATATTTCATTTTCGGCATGATTATAACAACTTTTTGACGAAGCAAATTTTTGAACCAGAAGGTTAAAAAGCTGGTCTATGCATGGTGTAGTAGACTTCCAAACTTAGATGCAATGTCTTCCCGTTTCAGGGTAATGTATCTTGAAATTATCGCAGAACTCATATAGTTTTTGTTGTTGTTTTATTCTCATGTGCCGAACTATGTGTCAGCTGTTGAAAACAAACTTACAACAGCAGCTGTAGATGGGAATATGGGTAGAAGTACCTGGTTTGACCTGTCCACCAAGTTTCACCCCGTTAACCCTCATAGTTAGTCCAAAACTATAATCGTCGTATATCCCAAACTTGTCTTTCCGTTTATACTCCGGTTTTGTTCAGGTGCTGCGATCGGATTGTCGATTTCTAGACTTTGAGTAATCATTACATTTGAAGAATATCAAATTCCGTGAGGCCGGATTGGAGTTTCGAATTTGTTTGAGACGATTTCGAAGTTTCAGAAACGTTTTGTCGAATCGGCTATGTAGACTATAGGCGAAATACTCTTTCTAACAACTGTGAGTCGACAATATTGAGATTCGTGATTTTCACCGTTCGGGACTTTTGAAATTCGGAACTTTAACCCGGCCCCATAACTGCTTGTGGTTCGAAAGGTTCTCCTCCACTCCGGTTCCGCATGTATGAATTTCGATTTGGGATCGGTCTGAGGGTTTCTATGGCTCCGGAATCCATTTCGCCATGTTCATTCGGCGTTAGTATTTCGTAACGCACCGTTAGAAAAAACTGCAAAGAATTCGACTACATCTTGCATTGCCATTTTCCGCCAGAATATAACCGTAAGAGTGGAAAAAGTCCAAGACATCCAGACGTGCTTTGGGTGCTTCGATATCAATGGACACTGGACAGCAATGTCACAAGCCGATCCACGGTTATTGCGAAACAAGGTGCTGTGAAGAAAAATTGATAAACGAAAAGGGAGGAAGTTTGGGGTGAGTCTTCTGGTCTTAGAACCCGGATGAAAGGGCTTCTTCACTCGGTGTTAAAAGCTCATGCTAGTAATATTCTGCTCGGTAATCCCTGCTCGTGCATTCTCCTATGTCGTAGCTTTAGCCCGCTCTGGTATCTCTTAGACACTGCCATGCCGTTGGGTTGGGAATGATATTAGGGCTTGGGAATCCAGTGGGATCTGCAGGACGAGGACATTCCCAGGTTGAAATTCACACGGATATACCACGATCCCTCGACAGCCGTCGATGTCTAACTCCCACGTCCTGTCCTGGAGACCTCACATGTAGCTCAACCGTGAAATTCCACGGATATTTGACACTAAGCTGGACTCAAAACCACACCGTGATCATAACCGTACATGAAACTTTGAGCTGAGCTTCCAGTAGAGATTTTCAAACTCCAGCTTTGAGCACGGAAGGAATTAAAATTAGCCAAATGGAACTTTCGAAGCGAGACATTTCATGGCACTTCATGTTGCGTGCGAAATGATGCTGTATGCTTGTTCAAATTCATGGATCAGCTTAGAATTCGTAGTCTAGTTACTCTAGTTGTATGAGAACGTTTATTGATTAGCAATGGCATTGCAATATGGTTTTTTCTCCTTCAGTAATTGTTTCGAATTACTGAAGGGGTTACCTTTTCTTTTTACTATCACGTTTCCACAAGTGTTCTTTATACCGAAGGTAAACGGTTGCCGGTTGAATACAATCCAATTTTCTTGCCTCTCTACAAGTGAGGGAATATTAGTTTGCAGAAGCTTTTGGAGTTCCACAACGCAAGCAATCGGTTATATTATAACCTTGTAGATTACAGCAGCGAATTTCGTTCTCTCGTGATAATTGATACACAACTTTTTCACAACTTTTTTCATCCAGTTCATTCATTGGATGTCATAATTACAAAATGATCAGACCAAAATTCATATGGAAACAAAGCTTTTAAATCTATAAATGCTACGGAGATTTCTTGAAATTAGATACACAAATGAGCCAGGAGAATTTGAATTGAATTATTTGATGTCCCTGAAGCAAGGAGCATTTTGATCATATTCCAAATATCGAAGTTTCAGAAAGCTCTACATTCTTTCGTCGGAATATTTCTAGCTAATTTGCGGATATAATTCTGCGAGCTTTACCTTTTCACATAGCAAAAATTATTTCACAGTATTGGTGAAGTCATCTGTCTAGACCCCCTCAAAAATGCTTATGTTATTGTATACATAATTATCTAGTACTTGTCGTAGGATTTTTTTTTGTCCGATTCTTAGTTTTTTCTTTTTTTTACAAAATATGAGCGAATTTTTTCTTGAAAATCGCTACGTCGAGTTCAAGCGTCCGTCATTTTGTCAAAAATCGATATTTTTCAAATCCGCTATGACAAAGTCAAGATAGTAGTATCTATTCTATAATCCTGTTTAATTTTTTTGGTTCACATGTTTTTTGACGAATCGCCACTGGGTACCGTGTTAGCAGATTTTTTTACGGCATTACTTAGACGACTCCATTACTCGGTGAATTTGCAACATTTTGGAATAAAAAAAATTGAAAAAATTCTTGAAAGTTTATATTTTTAACTAGAAAAAAACCCGATCCAATAATTCCAATAGTTTCCCTGACAAAAATTCTCGAAAATCACCTTTTTTTTTTTCCTTTCCACGTGTATATTCCCCCTTAATTAACTTTGACAAAGGGTATAGAATGGTCGGAGATTCAGGCGAAATATCTCGTGTATGTATATCAGTACCCATCGCATCGTATTCCGGTGCAAAAATAAAAAAATAAAAGAAATAATGAAAATTTAATTATGAGTTACGTGCACAGTACGTATATTTTTGGTGGCATGATAACAAGCCAGATTTATCTCGGAGTCCTGGCTGCTCTCGAAAGCTCCTTTAGCCAATTGCAAGTCCTCTATGTATATAGAGGTGCGGTATGAGCCATGCTTACCATATTTTCTCATGCATATCGTAGAGAATTTGCAGGTAATATTAAACCCCATCCAGGCCAATTGGGGCGATGAATATTCCCGTGCTTTTGAGCTTCTATATATATCTATAAAGCCATTCTTCTGCTTAACATATAGCACAGCTCTTCAGGAGGACAAAGGACTGCGAAATTTTTCCACCGCACCGCAATGAGAGGTCTTGTCCTACTCAGGTGCGACGTTCTTCATGGTTTCTCATGGAATAAGTATAACCATTTCTGGTTATTCTTTCATTTTCACTCTGAGTTTATTTTCTCCGCGTTCTAGGTGCGCCTCTTCATCCTCTTTCGGTTATTTTCCGTATTCGTTATATCCCATGAGGCTGGACGAAATTTGAATATATCGAAAAAACAAGAGCAGGAATTTTTCGGAAAAATTCTACGAGCTTTAGACTGGAAAATTTCAATCGGTTACATCAGAAATAACATCGAATCGGTTTACTGATCCGAAATTCCAAGCGGAAAAGGTTCGCGGTCAGACTGTTTCGATATCTTGATCCGGCCCGAAGTGCTTTGGCTCTAAATCTAGCTTCGCAAGTTTGTTTGATCTGATCTTCTACCACCAGTTGGTCCGACCAAAGTCGGAATTTCTACTGCATGAATTCGAGATCCGTTTATCCAGACTCTTCATTGATTTCCGATCAGAATAAACACCGAAAAGTTGCCTTTGCCTTTGACTCTAGATCTGAACATATCGCTGTCCAAAATTTCGCATCGATTTACATTCTGCACTCCGATATATGGGTGATTCCATTCTAACAGTGTTTATTAATGTCCTGTACTGTTTGCTCTCACTGGTCATCCATTAACAATCTATTCATAAAATTTTTGTATCAATATGATCCTCGTGAACATATTTCATCGCTTCTTTCGTATAATATAACTTTCAGTCCAGAGAAAACTTACGGTTTAAATCACTTAAATGTCAATACCGTGTCATGTCCATTTCTAGAATTTACCTATCAATTCATTATTTTCTTTGTCGCAATAAATGATCCAAACTAATTAATCCATAAATCTAATTAATGTTATAATACAATTCACAAATAAATTATAATACAATTCGTAATAATTTTTCTGAAGAATGTCTACGAAATTTATTTTATGTCGGTACCGTGGATGAACGAGTCAGTACCGTGGCACGAAAAATTTGGAATTTGATTCTCATTCTCGATATTTTGAAGTTGTAGCGAAATCCTCTCGGACTTTCATTTCTACAATAAAATAGAGCAATAATATGCATTAAAAAATTTTTTAAGTTTAATTATAGAATCAAAAAATGTTCAATCAAAAAAGTAACAGTTAGAACAGAATCACCGATATATGTTATAGCGATACAGCTTTACGGTTTGTTTTTTTAAGGTGGTCGAACTCCCTCGAATTTTATTACGAACAAATTCGGAAGGTCGATTCTACGTCAGAATTTATTAAAACCGATGGTACGTATCTGATTCTTTGTTTTTTTTTTTTGTTTTTTTTTTTCATTCATCCACTTGAATTATCATATTTATAATTTATTACCCGGTGCGATGAGTTGCGATGACTTTTTAAATTCTTTCCCGAAAATATAGCAGGTACCTGCTAATTAAAAAATATGTTGAAGGGAAGTTGTTTCATTTCGGAGAGTGTGTATATGATGCATAGCATCGAGATAACAAGCCAACAAAGTGAACAGGGCTTAATCGGTTCTTTTTTGTACATTAGTTTTTTTTTTTTTTTTTTTTTCCCCCTCTACCAATTCGTTACACCAGAGTCGTATGCGAGGCTAATTTTCGTTTTGTCAAAATTAGCTTTTCTTTTAAAATATAGCAGGAAATTGAACCAGACAACACGTCCTGTCACTCATCGTCAGGTCTGGACAGCTGTGTAAAAAAAGCCAAAAATTTCGAATGTGCTACGTACTGCACTTGGTCAAAATTACAATAAACACTCAACGTTAGGGTAAACATTTTTTCGGAATGCCATTTCAATTAGTTCCTAAGTCCGATTCGGGTATGCATATGTAATATTGTGATACATATATGTCTCTTTCATAGATCTAGATACCCCGAGGCCCATAATTTCGCAGGAGAATTGGCCAAATTATAGGAGAGAGCGAAAAAAAAAAAGAAAAAAAAAAGAAAAAGAAGGAAAAAAATGTATCCAATATTACCACGCTCGAGGCGTCGCGACGCTCGAAATTTTATTTACCTCCAAGATGCTACAAGTACCGAGTGCTGTAGCCAAGATTTGTGTTCCTCCCTTATTGCCAGAAGAAAAAAAAAGAAAAGAAAAGAAACCAGAAGAAGAGAATGAAGATAACATCATTTTTAAAAATTGTGAACTCCATGTCATGCCAGTTTTAATTGGGGATTAAGAAGAATCTCCCGATTAGTTGCAGGGTTATTTGTAAATTTGAAATTTGTTCAGGGGATCGGAAATGTTATTTGATTTAGGAAACTTTTATGCATACGCCGAGGCTTTGAGAGCAGCTTTTAAATCGGGCTTCATAAATACGAACGAGGGTGAGCTTCCCGTAGGATATATAAACGACCCTATTCGTGCGTGGAGGGTTAAAAAGACTTTTCCGATATTCACAGTGAAAATAACATTTTCGCGGTTGGAATATCCCGGAGCTTTAGTATATTTATATTTCTCTGGGTGTAGCGGTTGCATCGATTTCTTATTTTTGGTTCAATGAATAAATTGATAAATAAAAAGAAGAATAAGATAGAAAAACAGACGGAATAAGAAATCGTGACAAATATTGTGGGAAAAATTCCGTTATCAAAACTTTTTGATTGATTTTGATTGATTTTGATTATTTTATCAAATGAGTCACCCTAACGAAGACCGTGTTAGCTTTCTCATTATCAGAGCAAACAGCTCACCACATGTGGCGTCTACTTATCAGGTAGGAGAATGAAATTTCATGATAATACACTGAGAATTAATAATTTTGGAATTAAATTAATTAAACTACCTCTCAATGTATGAACTTGTTAACTCTCCGCTTGTGAATATAAATACGATTAATTAGTTGTTCAACAACTGTGTGATGTAGTTGTATATATGTATGTATACCTATGTATGTACTATAAAACACTGCTGAGTGGAAAATGTTTGAATTTATTGTTTTAATTCCCGAGCAGCGGAGTACAACGAAATTTTGTTAGTTTAACCAGTAAATCGTGACTTGGTTAAAGTTTTCTCATTCCTGTGGATTATTTTACTCGTAAACAGTGGAGGTATACAAAATTTACAATGCCAATGGCTCTGATGAAAAATTACGAATTAATTACCACGCGGATTGCTTTTTATTGATTGAAAAACTATCAATGAGTCGATTTTATACTCTGACTATTATTTGAAAACAGTTTATTAGGGCATACATACGCCTTGGGAGTACTCTGTTGAGTCAATTTTTTCACAACTAATTTCCACTATTTTTAGACATATTTGAAAAATTATTTCAGATTTTATGGACTTCGCTGTCCGAAGATTTATTGCAATGAAGAAAAAGCGGTTCTCGTAGGGTACAGGTCGTATCGTTCATCGAAACTTGTCCAAATTTAGAGGAAATATTCTACATCGATGTAGTTTTCGGGAAAACCAATGATATTCGATGAATTCCATTTTCGGATACGAAAAATTGTTCGTCATCGCCGAGTGCCTAAGTATTTCAAAAGTGTAATAAATCGAGCGCAACTGTAAATAATTTCACGACTTCTCCGATGATAACTGAATCTGTAAAAAAATAAATAAATGGAAATTTTGAAAAAATGAAATACTCGGGAACTTTCTGCCAAAGTCAAGCAGTAATCCT
Source organism: Tenthredo amoena (assembly GCA_963966615.1). Taxonomy (NCBI): domain Eukaryota; kingdom Metazoa; phylum Arthropoda; class Insecta; order Hymenoptera; family Tenthredinidae; genus Tenthredo; species Tenthredo amoena. Next base: position 23,148,450 of record OZ016482.1, on the reverse strand, counting down.
CGAAGTTTCATTCCGACCGGTTCTGTGGTATGGGAGAAACTACGAATCGCGTTTTCGAGGTGATCAGAGCGTGTATCAAAGCCACTTGAGACACTTTTTTGTAAACGTTGAGAAAAACGTGCTCATAACGATAGGAAACTGAACTTATCCCTATATATCATTGGTCTGCTACAGAATTAGATCATTTTACAAAATCATCGATTCATTTCAACCAACAAGTGATTGATGTCGAATCAGAAGATGGATTTTCTTCCAAAAATCTCACTTCGAAGTAAATAATTCGTTAAACATTCACCCTTCAGCTTTTACTCATGGATTACTTTGACGCTCTGAGAAATCGCTGTTAAGCTGCTCAGGCTTAGCATTATTGTTACGGGCATTGTAGAGTCCCTCGTAGAACGAAGTTTGGGAAGTTTCTCCCCTTTATTAATTATTGCGGTGATAAAAAAATAAACGAGTAAAAACAGAAATTAGAACATTATAGTTCAGGAGAGTAAAAATCTTCCGTGTTATTTCCATCGACGTAATATTCTCAGAGTTGAAATTCGTGGCTGTGATACTCGAGAAGCGAGTGCTCTTTCATAAAAAGTAAATTTTTCAAAATTTCATATCGTAGAGAATATATCGACTACTTAGCTAACCAACTCTCGTCATTTCCTGCAGCTTCAACCAGCTCATCTCATACAAAGCTGTAAAGGAACGACTTCTGATGCGGTGGAAAGGAATTCTGATAACAACCTCCTATAGTACCATCGTATAAAGCATTCCTAAGCTTCAGACTTGCGGCCACTTACCGTGATACAAATTATCCAGAGGAGACAAGATTCTGCCACGATTGATTAATCACCAAACAATTTGACTATACAGTTTTACTCACACCGTGATCCAACGGGTCTGTAACACGCTGTGAAATTTAAGCAGACTAATTGAAACAAGCGTTATACAGTTTCGCTGTACGTGTCCACGTATTTCCTGTTATATCACCTGAATTCAAGCATAATATTGAGTTTCCTGAGGACACTATTAATATATTTCCATGCTAATCATCTCATGCCCGTCAATTAGATTGCTTAGATCCTTCCTCCTTTGATTAGAATCGACTTAACCTCGAAATATACAACAGCCTGGTCTAGAGCTCGAGGGAACAGATCGAGAGCTGTGAGTTAGATCGAGTCTGAAATTCGCAAGTCGACCAATTCTGCTTTCGAGATTTTTATCTCTGCTGGAATACTGATGGCCAATAGTCAGCTTGTGGCTGCTTAAGGGGCTTTGATATAACCCGTCTGATCACCTCGAAAACGCGATTCGTAGTTTCTCTCATACTACACAACCGATCGGAATAAAACTTTGGGGATTTCTGCTTCATTTCGGCAGAAAGTGCCTAAGTATTTCAGTTTTTCAAAATTTTCAATTTTTTTTTACAGATTCAGTTATCATCAGAGAAATCGTGGAATTATTCACAGTTGCACTCGATTTATTGCACTTTTGAAATACTTGGGTACTCGGCGATGGCGAACCACACATTTTGAGCACTATTTCATTTCATTTGATAAAGAAACGACCGAGAAACTACGATTTTGCGTTTTGTAGAAAAATTACCGACATCTTACCCGCAGCTCGTCTTCACGTATAATATAAAATAAATAATGAGGAGGAAAAAAGGACTACTGCAATTAAAAATTAGTCTTCAAATTTTATTGCGATTACGAAAGATGTCAATTTTTCGGAGAAAAAGTTAACGCCGTATCTACCGTTTGATCTCGTTTCAATTTTTACATAATTAATCCAAACTCTTGTAGTATTATATACATGTAAATATGAAAAACAATTGGGATCGTCGACATCGAACTAATTAAGGAAATTTACTTGGCTCTTTGTACCACGTTGCTTTTATAAGACATGAACAGTAACTAAATTATACCCGAGGCTGTTACCTACCGTGATGGAAAGATCTGAAAGGTGAAAGATTGTTTCCAATTATAATTAACAGGGATTTGATTGAATCTTTTACAGTCACTCTCATCACGGCCATATTGAGTTCCGGTGATTATCCATCGTTTCGAAACTAATCGGTATATGAGATTGGTTATGCAATGCAAATTGGCTGGGCGTAATTCAGAATACGACAGACCTCGGTGGTACTATGCTTTCTAAATTATGGTAAATAATAATTACACTAGTCTAGTTAGTCATACGGCTTGCGGGCGAGTTGCCCAGCCGTTCAGTAATGGTTTGAAACATGGTCAGAATAGTTCTAGCAGTACTTTAGGCAATAAACTGGTCCAATTCCCTACAGAGGTTGTGGTTCTAATCCCCAAGATACTGTTTGGTGTTCATTCCACTGTTGATTCCTCTGACCCCGAAATCTTGTTAATGATTCAGTGTTTCAGTTATGACGGAAATACCGTTGGAATTGACGTTCGGAATATTCCAGATATTCAACGGGGAATGCCGATTGATTGGTGCTAGGTTTAATTAAATAACTTTTTTCACAAATCGCTGCTGCGTTTTAAAGAAATATTTTATCGACTCAGTTTTTTCAGTTTATCACTTGGATTTTGAGACATAATTAGAAATTGATCCAAATTTGAAGTAGTTTAGATAAACGATGCGAGCTGTACCCTACGACAACGACTTTTTGTACAATTATGAATTTCAATTTGTCGAAAAAACTCGTTTCCATTTCCATCTACGGTCTTACCACGCAGTGATATCACGTTGCGTTATATTTTGTTAATTAAGCACGAAAATAAATTCTCATTTTGTCTTTGTTCCAATTTTTTGTTATCAACAGTAAACGAAGCATGGGCTTCTAATTGAGAAACACTTCAGGCGTATTCGTATTTGTTGCTTAAACATGGACCGTATATTTATCATCGGTGTATCGTTACGGTGTATTGGAATATTACCTGTTCAGTACAGCGTCGAGTTTCTCAAGCCAGGAAAATCAATTCGTACGAAAAAGATTTTTTATATAGGTTATGTTTCAAAGATACACAGCTGCTAGGTGATAATTTGCCCAATAAGTAACGAGAACCATATGCAGATTCAATTTAATATCACCCCACTTTTTCGCTAATTTTCGCGTCGTATTTTCAGTCTGTACAAATATGAGGAGAGAACTACAACTTTACGGAACCCCATTTTATCTACTTCGGTCGATAACTTCGATGTCACAAATGATTGATAGAGTTTTGAAACTTTTCTTTTTCCTAAAAGTAAATCTCAAGACGATTGATTTGACCACTCGTTGGTTTCGATACGATCGATACAGCCTGAGTTATTAAACACTGAATGAATACATGCGCGAAATTCAAGTTTTGGAGGTTAGGCCTCTCGGATCTTTAGTTTTCGGAATTTTGAACCTCCGTGTTCTTCGTTTCAAAGTTTTTTTAATCGGCTATGTAGACTCGGGAAAATACCCTTTCTAGAAAACTGTGAGTCGGTGATATTGAGATTCGGAATATTTACTGTTCGGAACTTCAACATGGCCCGAGAAAAATGCAGCCCTTTATTTACACGATAAATTGATACAGATTATGAGATAACGTCTTGCCGCGTTCCACCACTTTGGAATTACATATAATGGGTCTAACTAACGTCAGAACTAATTATGAGTATCCCAAACCCAAAAGCTATTATCAGAAGGCAATAACGCACACCAAATCGTGATTGTTCGGCCAGTTGGAAAAACCGCTCCCGGCCAAGAACGGAAGAGTGAAATATTGGCTTGGGAAATCGGTGGGAAATTGGTGGGAAAATTTGACCCTATTGAGATTATTCTACAAATGAGATATCTGCCGAAATATTAAGAGTTGAGATTAATTCAATTGAAAACTATAAACAGAAAAGGACAGAAAAATTCTACTTATTTGATGCCGACTAAATATGCATCGAATTTTTTGAGTCATCAACACCTTTAGTTTCATTATATAATAAAAAATATTTTGATTTCTCCAAAGCAAATTTATATACAGAATAAAGAATTTTTTAAATAAATTTTTCTATAAAATTGAAAGGTTTAAAAACATTTTTATTGGGCTTTATATATACGGAAGCTTTGTATTTTTCATTCATCTGTAAAGCGTGCGGGAAGGTGCCTACTCGCAGGCAAAAGCAGCACTCAATTATCACGATTGAGAGAGAGAGAGGATTTTCCGTTGGATTAAATTGATCAAATTCGGTGGAATGGCATATAACAAAAGGCCAGCAATTTCCGCATTTCGAGATGAAAAACGAGAAACAAAAAGCGAAAATTGGTAGGAAAATCCACCCTATGGTATCGCGGGTGAAAATTAAACACCAATTCACGCGTGTGAAGGTGAAATTACTTTCCGAGGGTGGAAAACTCTTCATCGTAACAATTTAAGCAGGGCCAGCTACAAATCGATTAGTTTGAATGCAGATAAATCGCCTCGGGTGAGTGGAATACGAATTTTTGGAGGTACTTTTCGATTCACCAAAATTTGATGTAGCGCTTTAAAATCCCACCTCCACTGAACAAATAGTGGAAAATTTTCTACCGTTGAAGATATCACGTGTCTGAAAATTTCACAAGATGAAAATTCATTTTCTGAACAATTGAAGACCCGAATATTCAGTTCATTCATTTTGACCATGTAGATCTCGAGGATCCGAAGAGGTGAAGAAATTTGGAAACATTCCAGTATTTAAAAAATACCCATATTCAAGGTTGATGTGTCCCCTTTGAGCAGACCGCAAACCAGGATATAACCATTGGCCGAATGCCACCAAGTTGTTTGCCATGGTACGCAAATGCGTTTTTTATTTTCGTCCCACGTCCTTGTCCACACAATGTGCTTCCGTTTTACCTCAGCTTCCGTTCGTGTGGAAACTAAAAGCCGTATGGTGACGTAAATATCTGCGGGTCACAAGCCACTCTTCAAAGTGAATGCAAATTGTGTACATCCAGATCTCTCGGAGGGAGAATGTAATTCCATTGTGTACAGGGAGAGCCAAGACGTCATGTGAAACCTTTTCAAATAGAATTGTGGCCACGGTCCAAATGTTTATCAAACAGTTTGACAAACGGTATGATCTCGTGGCCGCGTTCCAACCACCGTGACAGAAACTCAACAAGTTTTGTTGGTAAAGCTTTGTCATTCGTTGACCGAACTTTGCTTGCTAATTACTTCTTCATGCAAAAAGGTACGATATCATCAAGTCGAAGTATCAACGTAGGGTTGAAGAAGTCTAGTTAGGCCTGTGCAACTGATTAAGGAGCTTTGATACACCCTCTGATCACCTCGAAGACGCGATTCGTAGTTTTTCCCACACTACACAACCGATCGGAATGAAACTTTGGGGATTACTGCTTCACTTCGGCAGAAAGTGCCTGAGTATTTAGTTTTTTCAAAATTTTCAATTTTTTTTTACAGATTCAGTTATCATAAGAGAAATCGTGGAATTATTAACAGTTGTAATCGATTTATTGCACTTTTGAAATACCTAGGTACTCGGCGGTAGCAAACCACACATTTTGAACACTACACTCATCTTATTTGATAAAGAAATGACCAAGAAACTGCGCTTTTTCGTCTTTTACAAAAATTACCGACATCTTACGGAATCCACACTTTGTAGTAACATCAAAGCCCCGCAAGGGTTCGTTTTATCCCTCAAACAATGCCTCATAGACTAGACATTAGAATTGATTCTATTCAATAAAGCTTTACAGGCTACGAGGCTTTTTGCGACTAAAAACTCATTATGATGGCGTATCTACCCAATATCGTATTTGGCTTTCGTTTCAATTTCTGACACATTGGATAACTCCAGAGTGGATTTAGACGTCGCGTTATCGATGTGAACCGTGGTAGCTACGGCCACCCTCAAATCCACGATATAATTTTAATTAATGTTTACGACAGAGAGTCTCCAGGCAGACCAACGCTCATTGATTGAATCCTTAAACTAGAAGCTCTTTATATGCGTTAGACTTGTTTGAGGTTAGATTTGTACGTATCGCTGAATCCACAAGGGTTGACTTGTTCTAATTTAGACTAGTCCCTTGTTTACAAGCTTTTACCATTCCTTATTTTATTTGCGAATGTCTGAAGCTCTACCGTGATAAACAAGAGGTAAAACGGTAGCTTTACACGGTACTTTCCATCAGTCAATCGAAAACCCATGTAATAAACGAAAATCTTATCCAATCTTTTATAAAAATCGGTGGAAAATTTACGTCAATTTTTGAGATACACGTGTGACTGAAAAATTAGTTAATTCAATCCACAAATGAAGTTGAAATTCGATATCATGACTTAGAAAAGTGCCAATGATCTGATGGTACGATAAAATATAGAACGTCAAATCACATTATCGGACAGGCGATTTAAAAGGTGATTCCGTCTTTTTATGGTCGGATATTTTTACCTGACATTCAGGATGATCAGGGGATCGAGAGAAGGACGATGATCGACCTCGTTAACAAGTATTTGACAATAGCTGAGGATTTCTTGACTCTGGGAAGTCGAGCGAATATAATTGCACTAACACATTTTACGAAAAAAAATAATTTATCACGTATCCTTGTGAGTCTGAATATAAGTAAATAGCTAATTACAAGGTTACACCCCCCTGCACGTACGTAGCGTTCCTTTTTCTCTCATTTCAATTTTTTATACATCCCTGAAGTAATTACTTAGCCCTGTGGGTGTACATTTCCTGTGGGTGTACATATATATCTTCTACTTATTTATATATGGGCACAGATGGCATGTTAGTAACCAACCTAGACGAATATTAATTCATCATTTTGTTCGTTGTTCGAAAATTTTTAGGGGCGGTGAAAACGGACGTTAATTAGGTAAATCCGCCGGTGAGGTTTGCGAGCCATTAAAATTGGGGTCCTTGATTTTTCACGGTAAATATATCCCCAATTAGTTGTTTTATTTTCAGTCTGTTATCAGTCAGATTGTTACGTCTGTATCGAACGATGTTACCGTCGATATTTGGACAGCTAGAACTAATTTGAGAGAGATTTCCACCCTGTCGAAGATATATTTGAAAAAGTTTTATGAAAGTCGAAGCAATTTCCAACCACGCGCCATTATTATTTGCCTAAATCAATCGACTGGGTAAATTTAACCAGTAATCCCCTCTGTATGTATATACAATGATGTAATCAGAGGACTAGGCTTTCAAAGGTAGGTAGTTATTATAATAATAATGAGAATAATAATGATAACGATCCCATAACGATCGTGTAATTGGAAACGTCGAGCGAACACTTGCATTATAGAATAGAATTCATTATATTAGTAAACAGTCTGTTCTCGCACAGCAATCAGAGCAACGTTAAATTTTATGCATACTATAAAGTCGATTGTTCATAGCGATTTCTGCATAAGTGAAGAAGGTATGAATTTCTGCTTTTGTTGATATAAATTGCAAACGGAAGTTCAGAACCTCGCGATACGAATGGTATTCCTTCATTTCACCTCGTCTTGTAGATCCGATATACTATACGATTCGTATATACGAACAGGGTGATGCAGACTGAGTCCATATTTCGAGGGTGGATTCCCCGCGAAAATCTAAGACTAAATTTCCTTTACCAAAAATTCATGGGCCCAATAGTTTCCGAGCTAGCGAAGATCTTAGTCGACCAATCGCAGAGCGTATAGGTCACATAGACTGGGCACCGCGCAACTTCCGCTCATGGCCAGCCCTAGTCTGTGTCACCTATAAGTTCTGCGATTGGTCAACTAAGATCTTTCGTAGCTCGGAAACTATTAGGCCCTCGAATTTTTGGTAAAGGAAATTCAGTCTTAGAATTCCGCGAGGAATCTACCCTCGAAATATGGCACGTTCAACTTGAATCACCCTTCACACATATATTGATAGAAATAGGGCACCAGGATTCAGACTGATCGTGAGTCACGTACGTATACCTGCTCACTGATTTTCACGGCACGCATCACCGCGGATTCTACGAGACATATTTGTACGTGTACGGGTTTACCGATTCCCTTTTCCTCCCGAGGCGAGATTAAGTGTCGCCATTTTTACCCACAGATATCTTCGCTACATTATTTTGACGTAGGAATTTACTTCTTATTTTTCTCTCTCTCTCTCTCTTTTATTGTCTTCCTCGTTTTTTTTGTTTTGTCTCATTTGAAAAATTGCCATATCTCGTTCAATTGGGACGTTTGATTTGACGAGAAAAAAATTGGTCCTTTAATTTTGGATTGACAATTACCCCGATTCTTCAGATACTCATGATGGTACTTCCAGTAATTACGTGGATGTCTAAGAACGTTGAAAATCACTGTGAAAAGGGATCCTGATTTCAGACCTTGTTTCATATTAGTAATCGTTAGCAAAATTAGCATCATTTAATAAGAATTTAATTAGCTTTGTCATCACCGTCTTATTGGAACAGGTAATAAATTGCCGAATAATTAGAGAGCCTAATAAACCTGAGCAGTTGCTTTGACGAACAATTTGCGATTATTATTATGTATATTTTTTCAAGTCAATACGAACTTCGACTGAAGAATGTTTAAAAAATATTACCTCACGTGCAAAAAAAAAAAAAAATCCCGCCAGACGTAATTTTCTCAAATTAATTCTTTTCCCTTTCAAGTTTTGATTCAGATGTTTGAAATTTCATTTATGCACAGTACAACGAATTTTTGATTCGAAAAACTCTTCGATCAAATAATTCTTAGCATCGGTATACAAGTATTCCTTTATTTCATAAATTGCGTACTCAATATGCTGTTGCCTCTTATTAAGTGGAATAATTGGCGTATAATTAAAAGTAAAAGTTCGAAATTCTTGGAGAAAATCACAAAGGAAGTTAAGCACAGTTTTCTTTTTCGTTTTTCGAAATCAAGGGATCCCGTAGAAAGGTTGAAAGTCCAATGTAAGCACAAGGTAACTTTATCGTAACGCGGTCCACGTTTCAGGGAAGACCGTTAAGTCGTCAGATCGTATAGTTATAATTTATTCTAAACGATGAAAGCCGTACATTTGTTTCTAATTGCGTTCTTCAGCGATGGAACACGTTTTCGTGTAATATCGTCGCAGCCACTAATTTCGATCGAAATTTTCGTAGGAGAAAAATTAAAGTCACAAGACATAATTTGGGGCCGGGCTGCGATTCCGTATTTCAAAAGTTCTGAAAGGTAAAAATTCCGATCTTTAATATTACCGACTCACAGTTTTCAGGGAGGGTATTTTCCCGAAACTCTTCATAGCCGATTCAAAAAACTTTTAATCGAAGAACACCGGAGGTTCAAAATTCCGAACGCTGAAAATCCTAAAGGCCTAACCTCCAAAACTTGAATTTCGCGCATCTATTCATCCAGTGTTTAATAACTCGGGTTGTATTGATCGTATCAAAACCAACGAGTAGTCAAATTGATCGTCCTGAGATGTACTTTCTGGAAAAAAACGTTTAAAAATCTTATCAATCATTTATCTCATCGGAGTTATCGATTGAAGTTGATAAAATGGCTTCCCGTAAAGAGGTTCTCAATCAGAATGAACTATTTCTCGTCTTCATATCCTGAGAAATAGACCGAAATTTTACGGGGTTCTGGACTCCCGGAGTTTTGAAAAAAATTCGGAATTTCAACCCTGCCCCAATAATTCCAGTCATATAAATATGCCGAAGCCGTGGTTATTCCTGGTTCGATAAAAGAGCTCGAATCTCGGAATGGGAAAGAAAATGAATTTATGGAAGTTGTTAAGAGAAGAAAACAACGCGAATCGCATTATTTGAATTCATGAAACCGCGAGAGAAAAAATAATGGGAAGCGGAATTGTAATGAAAAGAAAGTCTGGAGTTAAATTCAACGCGTATTTGACAAACGATTGAAATTATTTCGGAAAATAATTTCGGCGAAAATACTACCGTCTGAAACCAATCTGAAAAGTGATTATACAGGCTGATGATATTCCTGCGAGCGAGATACGTCTCATATCTATAGAAATAAGGCCCCGTGATTACGGCAGGGTTGTATTATAATTATCGGAGGATACAGCTCTTCAATTTCGGCCGTGTAGGAGATCTGGTCCGGGTGTGGTGGTCCCCAGTTTCTCAAATCTGTCTCTTAATTAGCTTCCTAATTAGACCGTATACTGGATACCGTTTTCCGGGAAATGGAAATCCTGGGATCCCACAAAGCTTGAATTCAGAGGTGAAACCAATTGAACATCCCTCCGGATAATTGACATCAAGAATTACGAGCGAGTAACAGATTATCGGAAAACTCCTGCATCTGCGCCGTTCGTGATCAATTTATATTCAAATTAATTGCTCGGCGAACTGGATTTTATTAAATTCCTATCGTTTCGTTGTATTCGTGTTCTAACTATTCTTTTTTATTCTCCAAACAATCAAAAAACGGGTAAAAATTAAAGAGAGGGTTAGCTTATCACTCGCGGAAAATTGTGTACGATAAATTTCGGTCAGAACGTTCCAACGCAGTTATCGAGTTGTGCCCCGATGAAATTTCAAATTACCACCCTTCCCACATCAGATTTCAAAATTGTTCTATATTTGTTGAAAAAGTTCGTTCCCTCAAGAAGTAACGATCCGAGAAATTTAATCGAAACCCTATACTTCATGAAGCGGAGCATTGCTTCGCGGGGTTTTAGCTTCAAGCATTTTTTCCAATGACTATAAATTTATTTTTCAAAAATCTAGCTACGCGTCTTTGAAGTTGATTAAATTTTCTACAAAAATTGTCTCATGATTTTTCCAAAAAACTTCATAGCTTTCGGTATATTTCGAGTCGAAAATATTTCACCCCGTGTGCGGTTTGCACTAACGGGAACCATTTCCCATAAGTTTTGCGCGGGGTTTTTTCTAGTAAATTTGACAGGAGCTGATAATTCTCGCTTATCGCAGTACAACGTATGAATCTACGAACGTAGTATGCATATGTGTAACGTATGTGGATCGATATAAAGATATGAGCGAAAAAGGTGGTCGTTGAGGTTCCCATCTATGTAGGTACTCATTCCTGAAAATTCTGTACAAATATTCGGAAGGGTAGGTATTATTGTTCCAAAAGCACCTACCTTCATAATTTCCCATGTTATTAGCTTGCCTGGACAATATTCGTTTAATTATTCTCGTGAAAAATGTCTGCGGTCAATTTTGCTTTCAGAATTTTCCGCGTTTTCTTTTTTTTGTAACATTTTTTTTGCTTTTTTTTGGACTGCGGGTGTAAAGAGTCACGATCAATGATTACCTCTGATGTAGACCGAAATTTTCGAATTTTTGGGCTTTCGGAACTTTCAAAATGCGGTACTTCAAACTCAGCCCCGTTTTTTCACACCCCGTTTTTTCTTCTTTCCAAATATCTTAGTTGAGTTGAGTGGTTTGTATAAAAAATCTCTCAAAAAATTTCACCGTCCTTCAGAGTTCGAAAAATGTTTTTGCCAAATCGGCACGTAACGAGGGGCGAGAGATATACAAGAAAAACCGAAAACTTCGTCAGCTTATATCAGATTCGCATCCCTCTAGTAATTTTTGTCTTTTTCTTTTCTTTTTCCTTCTTTTCTCCTTTTTTTTTTCTTCTTTTCTCGTTAATTTACTCTCTCACTGTTATTCCATAATTTCCCATCGGTCGTATCAGCGTTCTATTCAGAAGTAATCACCCCGCGTATAAATATCACGCCGTAGGTACCCCAACCTGGGGGTATTTTTGGATTTACAAATCGCCTTATTTATGCCATATATAGGCGTTTTACTCGCCTTTCGTCGCTTTATTAACTCACCGTCCGAGTCTTTTCCAATTTCCGTTTTTTCTCTACGAAAGTTTCGGACCTAGTTATAGATAGGCGCATACACGTACATGGGCAGTTCTACGCTTTGGCGATCATCCAATTAGTTTGGTAAAAGCTTTCAACCCGTTGAATTATTTTCCTTTTTCATTCGGTCAATTTTTTTCTTTTTTTTTGTTGTTTCTAATTCTTTCTTCTATCTTTCCGAAAGTTTCGTCGACAAGGTTCGTTGCATCGCATTGCGTTAGGGGAAGAAAGACCTTGAATCCGTTGAAGCCAGGTCTCTGCAGTTAAGTCAGACGTTACCCGCAGCATTCAACTTCACAGAGGATGAGTTTTGTCAGAAAAAAATAAATGAACAAACAGATAAATAAATAAGAACGAAAGAAAGAGCCTGCAAGACTTGGCAGTCTCGTGAATCTTATGACAGAATCCGAAAGCACAGATTCCATCTTGGATTTTTTCATTTTAGCATATTTTATTCTATAAACCAAACCAGAATGACGCTTTACCTCAAACGTTTTGGAATATTAAACGATTTCCCATCGCAGAGAATCACTTTTAAAAAAATCTCTGTTCGGATTATGAGGTCAGGAACTAAACTGCAGAATTCTACGATCATTGTGAATTCGACTCCATAAAAGCTGGGGAAGTCCGTAAGATCTAAAATAATTTCTAATCACATCTGAGAAACCGAAGTAATCATCTGTGAAAAAATTGAGTCGATAGAAGAATGATATATTCCACATGTGATAACAAGAACGTAAGCCCGTTTCCTTAACCATGGAATTATAATGTCCAATTTGATGCCAAGAACTGTGCTTTCCGGGTCGGCGAGGACATATCAGTAAAAGGAATAGGTGCATCAAGGAAACGCCTTGGTTCTGGTACAAGAAAATACATCGGGGTCGTTCTGCACCGTGAGAATACACTTTAACACGTTTCAGAGTAGTCTGGAGCATCTGGTCCATGTTTTTTTTTTTTTTTTTTTTTTTTTTTCTTTTTTAGGTCTGGTCTATGATACATCGTAAGATTATGCATACGATAACGTATACGTATAGTGTAAATTTAGACAAAATAAATTCCCGTGGTAGCAGGTGTATACGAATAACGCTATCTATACGATAATTTTTTAAAATTCAAATTTTCACACAGCTGGAAGCAGAATATGTATATATATATACCCTAAGGTATAATTTCAACGCTCTAACGTAACAAATCAGTTTAGGCGCGGGCTTAAATGAAATTCAAAATTGGCCCCACCGAGTGTGTAATAAATATATGAATTGAAATTATTCAACGTGAGGTCTTCTTGGTTTCTTTTTTTTTGTTTTCTTCTTCTAAGAACGGAGAATCATCCAGCGGAAAATTGAACCGTCCAAAAGTGGAGGGGGGGAAACAAAAAAATTAAAAATAGGGTAAAAAAAAAAAATTAAAAATTGCAGAGTCGTTCTCACGAGACGGTGATTCATCGTAGATGAAAAGATCTTCGAGCGTGATGGCTGCTGTAATTGAATACTCTTTCTTCATTCGTTTTTTTGTTTTTCTATTTTTTTTTTTTTTTCAAGTTTTTCGTTCAATTTTTTACTTCTCAACTCTCTGATACCAGGCCGACAGTAACTTACGACTCTGAAACCTCCCTAAGTGGAGCAGTCAAGTCCCTAAGGAAAGCTTTGAGGGTTTCTCGGGACTCGAGTCACGTGCGAATTAAGGTGGTAGGCCGCAATTGGCTCTGTTCGATTGCCGAGCGAGAGGCAACCTACCCGAAACCGACCCCAGATAGGAATTATTGGCTTTCTATACCCTAACAGTTATACTCGAGACTGGGCCAACTCGAATTCTAATTACTTGATGTTATCTTTAACGAGAGAAAAAGATTCGCCAATTTTATGATCCGAAGAAAAAACTACTACGGAAAATCGTCAGCTCGTTAGTGAAAGAAATGATACACGTCTCGAACCTGAACCCCGCGAGCTTCAAAAGCTTTCAGCGATCTTTTTGGGATCAAATTCTGCCCAAAATCGTTTAATTTTAATGCAATCGTTTGAAGGGTTCTTGAGGAAATGTGGCGACCAACGTAAATAATACACAAATATCTTGTTTCAGGATTTTAATCTACGTAATGTCGCCTACAAATCGTTATGTCAAAAAACATCGTATCTTACATCATGTGGCTACCAGCATAGATTAAAGTAAGTTCTGTAAAGATGACATAGGTTGACTGTTGCCTCCATTTCGAAGTCAAATCCAGTTAAAAACAGATGTAACTTCGTGAACTTACTTACTATTGGAGTAGATCTAGCGTGAACTAAGATTATTGGAATATATTGAATAATTCGTACTTTTTAAGCTGTTTAAACTTCGTATCCTGAAAAATCTGAAAGCTTGAATCTTTGTGAATTTTTTGCGACTAAATAAACCGATATTTTCAAAAATCTCTAGTCTGAACTGAAACTACGTGCAAAAACTATATGTGAAAAAAATTACAGGTTGATTTAACGAATGGTTAGTTAGTTATTGAGGCAACGGTCAACCTATGTCATATTTACAGAGCTCACTTCGATCCATGGTGGTGCCCACATGATGCGAGATGCGAGGTTCTTTGTGATCGAGATTTGTAGGTGACATTACGTAGAATAAAGACCTCAAACAGGATATCTGTGTGTTGTTAACTTGAGTCGATAGAATCCTCGACAATCTAATGCCTAATTGTTACACCCTGAAGAAAGAGGTACTACCTACGCACCCTCTCAAGTATGACGTGAATTCAATCAGCGACGTATTCAAGTCTGAAAAGAACGCGATATTGAAAATGCGAAATGATTATGGCCCGTCGTGTGATGAATTGAGTTGATAATTTATTGACGTTAAATGAGCAAAAATCGAGAGATTTATGAGGGACGAAAAATTTCGACGAAAGCATCTTCTCTTATTATAGAAACCTTGCCTTCGATTTTGTATAGTATATATAAAAGCGCGAGGGGGTTTTGATATGCGAATTATTAAGAACGGTATGAGGGTTCTCGAAGCCAGGGGAGGTTTCTTCTTTTTTTCTCTTTATCTTTTTTAAGGCGTTTTATTATTACTGGCCGATATTAGATTATTTTGTAAAGATGTATACGTCGAAGAGAAGATATTTCTGCTGACTTTCAGATTACAGCTTTTCAGAATTTGATACAAGAAATTGTTCATTCTTCTGGAAAATTTCAGCTGATGAATGCAGAAAGATGAAGAAAATTGCGAAGACAATTCTCCCGAGCTTCGAATAGAATTCTTTCTTTTCTCCCCTTCTATAAGGACCTTTATCAAAATCCTTTTCTAGCGAAGATTGAATTTTTCGATGAGCACAAGCCGTGGTTTTTCACATTTTTCAGGCCTTTTCTTTGATACTTCTTTTCCCCCCATACAAACGAGGCATTCCGTTATGAACGTAGTTTATTGCGGTTCTGTATTTTTTAAAGACGGAGTTTTTTCATCCTCGTAAATCCGTTATGGATTTTTTTCAAGCAACGGGAAATAAGAATTAATTAATTTCACTTCCATAGGGTTTGTTATTACGACAAATCGAATTCTTATCAAGCGATATCCAACACGAAAGATATAGGACAGCGAACGATGACTCAAGGCGGAATTTCGAACAGATTTCGACCGATAAGAAAAAAGTTTTTGAATAAAACATCTACGACATATTTTTCAGAAAAATCGTAAGAGCATTTTAAACTGACAAGAGACGTGGATAACTTGACGGGAGGAGAACTCTCTTCCATTAAAGAAAATTGGTGCAGCTCCAACTGTCTTCATGAAATTTTCATTCCGAAAGAAAACTCCGTACCTACCTAAACATTATTTATTTACTCATACCGAGATTGACTTCACTGACAAAAGCTTATGCCTAACTTCAGCTTCCCGATGGAAAATTATCGATTAAACACGACAGCATGAAAATCTCTGCCTTTTACGTCTAATCATAAATTAAATGATTAATAAGGGTAATGAGTTTTTTTTTTTCTTTTAATTAGGGTATATGTCAATGACAATTTGATGTCGGAGTGGAGAGCCATAGATCCGGCTAAACCGTTTTATTGCCGTGAAAATGACGTTAAATTTAAAGAGGGGTGGATAGATCGTAAATTTCGACACTTTTAAGGACGGCTATTTCCGACTTGAGACACTCGGCGAGGTTTTTGGCACCGTAAGATAATCTTTATACCTTTTATAATCACCTCGTTATCGCTTTACCCAAGAATAAACGACGATGAGACTCAGAGTGACACGATTTTTCGAAAATATGTAATTCTATTCGTCTTTAACGATCGATAAAAATCCTAAAACAAGTTTTAAGGGACTTGGATACACGCTCTGATCACCTCGAAAACGCGATTCGTAGTTTCTCGCATACCACACAACCGATCGAAATGAAACTTTGGGGATGACTGCTTCACTTTGGCAGAAAGTACCCAAGTATTTCGTTTTTTCAAAATTTTCAATTTTTTTTTACAGATTCAGTTATCATCGGAGAAATCGTGGAATTATTCACAATTGCACTCGATTTATCACACTTTTGAAATACTTAGGCACTCGGCGGTGGTGAACCACACATTTTGAGCACTATCTCATCTCATTTGATAAAGTAATGACCGAGAAACTACGAGTTTGCATCTCTTACAAAAATTACCGACATCTTACGGAATCGACACTTTCTAGCGGCATAATCAGACACTAAAGTGGCTCGCGTCGGAGTTCCCACGCAGGTATCAAAGCCCCTTAATGCACAACTTGGTGTACTCCGATTTACTCAATACAATAAATTCTAATAAAATTTTAGGCCATTTTTATCTCACTATTTTATTATATTATTAATTATTTACGAGGGTAGCCAGCCAGCTGTGTTCAAATTTAGGCTTTCACTTATCTCCTTGTAAAGCTGTATCAGCGATGTATTAATAATAGTCGCAAAAAACGGTATCGGATCCGCCCAATACCGAACGAAACGATAAATCAGTTGTTTTTAGTCAGGACCACTTAGTTTCTGTAGAGATTTTCTTGTTTTAGTGAAAGATGACAGGATCTTTGACGAAGGTAAGAGTCTAAGATTGACGGCTGAATTCACCCTATTATTTTTTTACAACTGTCTTTAAGTCGAACCTCAAGAATTATTTCACAGCGCTAAAAAAAGTAAGACCAGATATAATGAACTGGCAAAATTGACGTTTAAAGCTCAAGGATCGCTGCCAAGTATCTAGACGAGTATAAGTGTGGGCTTAAGAGCTTTGAGATTCATTTTTTGCCCAATTTCTTTGATTTGATTTCCTGTCAGCGTCTCTTTATCCGAACATTTTGCAACGAACGTTCTATTTTCCTGTGGATCAACTTTGCTGGCATTTTCTGCAGAGTTACATGTCAAATACTGCCCACCCACAAGGCTCAGGCTCGAAATACTCATTCAGTACTCCGAGAAGTGCGGATATTTAAATTTGCCAAGAAACTTTTGTAATAGATGGAAAAATGAGATTTGTAGACGTGATGATTACAAAAAACGAATTCTTGCCATGAGTTTAATTATTTTAATCAGTCGAAACTGCATTTTGTGGAGAAATAATGAATTAAAAACATAATTGAAAGCCACATCAATCGCAGTTTTGGGACCAGGTTGAAGTTCCGAATTTTAAAAGTCCCGCGAAAATTCCGAATTCCAACATTACGGACTCACACTTTTTGGAAAAGGTATTTCTCTGATAGTCTACATAGCCTATTTGAAAAACTTTGAAACGAAGAATACCGGAGGTTCATAATTCCAAGAACTAAAGATCCGAGAGGCCTAACCTCCAAAACTTGAATTTCCCGCATCTATTCATTCAGTGTTTAATAACTCGGGCTGTATCGATCGTATCGAAACCAACAAGTGGTCAAATTGATCGTCTTGAAATTTACTTTTTGGAAAAAACAGTTTAAAAATCCTATCAATCATTTATAACATCGTGAAGTTATCGATCGATCAGGTAGATAAAATGGATTTCCGTAAAGAGGTTCTAGATTAGAACGAACTATTTTTTGTCTTCACATCCAGAGAAATGGACCGAAATTTTCGGATTTTGGAGCTTTCGGGGTTCTGGACTTTCGGAGTTTTGAACCGTCTGCATTCCGACCTTTCGGAATTTTAATGTTCTAGACTTCAACGTTTCTAAAAGTTCTAAATCGTCCGAAACTAATTCGCAATTTTTACCATTCGCAAGTTTAAAAATTCGGAACTTCATCATTTCATAATCCATTCCCAAAGGTAGGTAGACGTCAAGAGTACTCCATACTCCTCAAATTGGACCAATTATTGACTCTGAGTGTCACCAAGCCAAGTAAATATATAAAAGGTATTCTGTCGAGAGGGTGAAAAAATTGGGGAAAGGTGAGAAATGATTTTTCCCAATATTTACTTTTTCGAGTATCCGCAACTTCCAGATTCCCATTCAACGAAGGGTCTCGGGTTCGGTCTACAGCCCTCAAGCCAGTTTGTTAAGCCCGTACCTATACCCATACCTACTTTCCGACCTTACTTGAATTCTCATTCGAGATAAACCCTTCCCGAATTTTCTGGACCCCTTTAATCGTTCCGGTCGACACGTAAAGATATCTTTTGAAACATTCGGAAGTGTTGAAAGGTGTTTCACGCCGCTGAGATCAGAGGAAATTTTCTACATCGTTTTATCTCCGCGGGTTCTCAGTTTTGTTAATAAATCTGAATTCAAATTAACGAGACTTCTTAATATTTCTCGTTGGATATAAATTACCTCTTGTATCCCATACCTCCATATATTTAGGCAAGGTGGGTACCGTGTACGAGTTCCTTTTCAATCGTGAACAATAATTATTATTAAAAGGTAAGGAAATCTATTTTTGTATTTTAAGAATTATATTTCGCTTCGTTTTTTTTTTTGTTTTCGCTTTTTTTTCGTATATTTCATTAAGTTATTTTCTTCTCGTTCTGATTCGGCGGTGAAATAGTTCGAAAAATATTTCATCTCGTAAATCTGATTGAACGAGAACGAAGAAGCTCTTGAAAAGAGAAATACAAAAGAATGAAAAGTGAAAAGGGTGAAGGGAAAGGTACAGATTCACAGAACAAAAGAAAAAAATCAAAAAACAAGAACTAAAAGGAATACGCACAGAACGCGAGAAAGCGTGGAGAATAAAGTAGAAGAAAAAAGTCTTTCTTTAGAAAACACTTTCGTCACCGCATATCGCGGGCGTTTTTCATTTCTTCCCAGAATTTTTCAAACCATTGCTAAATGTACACGTGGGATTCATTCTTTTCAATTTGAAACCTATGCTACCCTGGGTATCGTCGCTATTCTCATTTCGTGATACTCATATTGAGGCGTTGCAAAAAATTTAGTTGCAGAAGGTACAGGCACCCGTCGTTCATCGTAAAATCCTTCTAATCTGAAAGGAATATTTTACACCCACGGTATAATTTTTCAAAATATTTCTCAGACCTAAAGTTTCGAAGTATTGACTTAGCCGAAGAAACGACCTCAAGAAAATTTTCTAAAAATCCATCCAGTCGGTTTGAAATGTTTATCGAAAAATTCCGGATTTTTAGAAAATTAGAAAAGCAACAAAACAATCCTCAGCTAGGCTTAGAAGCTACAGATAGCCAAAGTCCATTCTTGTAGATCCAGCCAACATCCTCAGAGTGCTAGATACTTTCTCAGATTTTTCAATCTCTAAATTTTTTATTCATTTTATCACGAAAATCTCTTTTTCCAGCTTCGTTTCATGATTCAGAAATTGTGCTGTCATCGACTCGTTCTACTTTCCACAAAGCGTATAGTTATACGTTTGTCCTGAAGTTCGCTATCCAATTTATATTCGTTTAAACGCTGCAGCCGCATAGCCATATCTTCTTTGAATACGACTTGTTCTTTATCCCTGAAGAGTCTTCGAGAGACAATATCCGTTCGCTTTATTTTTTCGCGTCTTTCATAACTTCAATGTCCCCATCGGACAGCCGGGTATCCATTACAGTTATAAAACTGTACGACGTTCGATCATTCGTTTCTTTGACTACTTAAGCGGTACGCTCTTTCCGAAAAAAATGCCCCTGGGAATCCCCTTTTTCAATTCCAAATTGCCTTCGGATATCAAGCTCGAGGTATACACGTAAACGTATATGTATGAAAAGATTGTCAATCCCAGGCAGTTCTTCGCTATTATATCCTGCAGGTATTTGCAGGATGGATATATTTAATCGTACGAGTTTATCTCCGCGTTCAAAGTGTATACGGATTGCAGATATATACTGGCGCAGACGTGAAACGAGAAAGAAGAATAAGAGAGCGCAAAAAGAAAATCTATTAACAATATTGAGGTAGGAAAGACACGTAATCTTTCGAAAATCCTCCGAGAAATATAGTCCGATCGTTCTCTCGTCAGAATATCGACAAAGTGTCGAAACGTGAGTTCGACAATTTCGAAATTGCGGAATCAGACTAAAAACGGAGTCCATAGAACTTCCCGAGCCGAACGGAAACAAATTTTATTTTATTTTATTTTTTCGATGGAATTGGAACTTTTTTTTTCCCCAATTTTTATCAACACGTTTCCAGAAATGTTCAATATATTTCCACGATACTGAACCCTCTCGCTGTGATATGCTTATCCAGATATAATATTCGATAAATTTCAAGGTGCTCTTTCAGCTAAATAATTATGACGCATTACCTACGAGACCCAATTCTATCAATTATTCAATTTTAATCGAGTCCTCGGGACTAGGCCGTCATTAAGTCTTGTATAGAAGACCTTGTAGTCTAGTTGAGTTCATAAGTTCACGATTCAATATACCGAGAGGAAATCTTGAAAATATACAGTCGGCTGCGCATGCGCGAGTTTCGTTGTCTGCTGAAGCAGGCTGACCAACCCGAGTTTTAGCTGTCGAATTTTCTTTTTGGCACCGATGCAATTGATACGAACTTTTGAGGTTAAGATCTCAATGAATGGCGGTAGCGATTCGAAGAGGCTTGGAAAGCTTTTATTGTTGAGATTAAAACTTAATGTTCTGAAAGAACCGTCGAGATTTATTCCGAACAGCTGATTGCTTGCTACGATTCGATGTATAGGTTTATTTACAGGATTTGGTTTTTCCAATTACAATTGAAAACTAGAGGTCTAATTGTGAATGACGGGTGCTTGGAAGAAACGGAGCAACTAGATGGGAACAGTTTATTCAATCGTGTTAATTTAATACAGTAGAAATTGAATTAAAATAAATAACATAACCTCGATTGACTACTTTACGCGCGAGAGTTTGACAGCTTCGTTTCATTTCTTCCAAGTTGGCACCCGTGTCTCGTAGGTTAAGATATCATCGCGGGACGATCTCACCTACCAATAAAATTGAATTATTTGACGCATGCGCAGTCGACTGGATAGATTCAAGATTTCCTCTCGGTATATACGTATTGGAGCGTCCGAGATCCGATTTTTGTTATAATAATGACGCATGGTCCGTTCTTTAAGATCTAGAATTTGAGGAATCGAGGAAATACGTTTGAGGCTTGAGATCACAGGCTCTCATTAGGGTTTATCCAGCGATTAAAAGATCCGGAGGTGTTTTCTCTCACTTTGAAATTCAGTTTTCGGCTATTTTTTTTCCCTCATTTGCATTCTGATTTTCTGTGATACTCGCGAAATTGAGATCACTGAAGGTGATAATCGAAAAAAGTGGTGCGAATTTGAAATGAAACAAAAAAATAAAAAAAAAATCCGAATGCTTCCAGAGTAATCCTGTACAAATCAATTAATTATGGGGCTCGGCTACGAAAGCTGTAAAAGCTAGCTGTATGAATAATACAGATATTTCGAAACGGTATCGGATGAATAAATAATGAACGAAAAACATAATTCGAAGCCGGACTAATCCCGACCTTTATCATATCGTAATCCATTCCCAAACATGCAGGATTAAAAATGTTCAGTCAAGATTTATGCAAGCTTGAGTGTTTAGAGTTTGTCGATACACACACACGTACACATATGCGTTAATAATCGAAGAGGGATTCTGGAGATAGTTTTATTTCGGTATAAACATGTTTGCTCCCAGGTTTATCAGTCTTCGATTTAATATCGCTGCAGGGGATTTTGACGTTAGCGAGAATCGATCGCGAGTATATCAAAGTTTACTTTCTGTCTCTCCCCTAGGTAGGTAATTATTATAATTACTTAGCAATCGCAATACTTGATCAAGTTCATTCGCTAATTCGCTGTGTACAGGAATCTCAGGTCATAGTGCCCGAAACTAACATCTAGCGTGATTGATGTGTCAGAATAGTACAGACTGCAGCCTAATTACTTCGACTGCTGTAAAGTCTTGGCAAGAAAATTGTCAGACTGTCATACGGAGAAAAAAAAAAGAAAAAAAAAAAACCTTGAAATTAAGAAGTGTTTCGAGATGACGTCGTATCGACGATATTAGTCTCGGAAATTGAATTCTAGAGCATAAGTGAACGCGGATAACGTCAGATCCATCGATATCGTATCTTTAAGGTGAATCCAATAAGGATAACGAATAAACTTCGAACGAAGTTAAGTCCGGAGAGCACAGACTTATACAGGTGTAATAAATACTTCGAAAAGAAACGATACAGACTTGTTTTTATCCAAAGTTTGTCTGATCTCGAGCCTGAGGCTGCGAGTGTCTCGTATTGAATCGTGAGATAATCGAAGTTTGCGAAACGTCTCGAGATATACTCGTGCGAAAAGTTTCTGAACAAAATTATAAAACGAATGAAAAATCTGAATGATAATTACGAACGATCGTAGTTCGAAGTTACTGGCAAAGCCCGGATTTTAGAAGAAGATTGAAGTCCAAAAAAAATTTTGCACGTCCGCGGATTAGGTATCACCTTTTCGTTATGGACGGGCGTGTTGCGGAACCCGCGATAACGAATTTAACGGATGCTTCAGACTTCCGAAGGTTCACTTTCGCTAATGGGAAGGAACCCGCGATAACCCGGGGCTACGAGGCCTTTGGAAAGCTTTCAAAACTGGCCCCTCGAATACCATACGCATCCGATAAGCTCGCCTGGTTCAAGCATCGGCTGACTATGAAGAGGCATCGCTATTGCAGAGACAGTAGTCGAACCTGAGATATGCCAAACAGCGGAAAACCGAATGACGAGGAGAAAGCCAGGGAACAATTCATTACGGTTAGTCATGGCGATAAAAAAAAAAAGGAAAAAAAAATTCAATTTGACAACGAAAAGTAGAATTTTTAGTCAATTTCTTTTAAAAATCAATATTTATTTAATTTAGGATCATTTTTATACGAAATGTATAGAAAAATGTCTGCGATGTGGGGTTTGGTGTGCAAAAAAAAAAAAAAAAAAATTGTGGCTGGATATTGACGGTAAATTTTAATCGATCGCATGAGATTATATGTACCTGAAAATTTCGTTTCAAGCTTCACAGCTCGAAAGTTTTTTTTTAAACGGAAAAAAAATTGGTCATTTCGCGTAAGGCATCTAGGCGTGATAACGACCGCGAGGAAAATTGGAAAATTCTTAGGATTTGAGAAAGAGGAGAAAAAAAAGTAAATCGTTTTAGAGGTAGTTGATTCAGCAGTGACCAAATTCTGAAATGGTTTTTGCTAAATTATCATCGAATACACAAAATTTTCTCAAATCTAGGCGGAATCGGTTATCAACGGTTTATCTGTAATCGTATCTTAGGTAGACAAAATAAGAAGAAGAATCAAAACACTGGACCACTTGTCTTATTGTTAGGAAATCTCTTCGATGTTTTTTCTATCGTTTGCGAACTTGTAGAACCGCTCGAGGGAGTCTGCGAATTTTTTCGGATTTTTTCCGATCAAGAATATCGCAAGGACCATAGATATTTCAGAACAAAAGTCCTAGTGCAAAAAGTTCCAGTTTCTTGCGCACTATGCAACGCGATTCAAGCCGTAGGTCAATCCGAGCCAAAAACGATGGAGAATAATTTCTTCCTTTCGACGGATACCATCGATTTCATTTTTCCAGATTGAAGAAAATCTCTGGAATCTATAGAAAAACGATTCCGAAGTGAAAAAACGAAATGAACGCAATTACACGAATCAGAAAATCATCTAAGTCAAATTATGCCGAATACATCAATTCTGGATGTTCGACGTATCCAAAATATCGGACATGGTAGTGACCACAAGCCCTTTGATCACTTGTCTCAATTCTATCACGATGGATCATCGGATAACCATATGAATGATTTTCCGTGACTCGATGATTTCTGTTCGCCTATCCCTCTGGTATAAAAATCGATTCGAATTACCTGAACAGTATAATTTTCTTCCTCATCAATCTAGAATTGAAGAAGTCGCTTCGGACGGCTTCGAAGAGAAGCGGCTATGAAGAATCGTGTAGTTAATTAACAATTCGTCAAAGTTGTACGTATCGTGTCTTCACGATCGGGTAAGTAACTCTGGGAACTGTCTTTGGGGAGCTTTTTTTTTTTATGGAAGAGGTGTTTTCAGCTCACACGTATGTCTTCGTGTCACGTATCGTTCCAGTTTGTGCTCAATTTGCACCTAATATACCTTTTTCCTTCGTCCTTACGTGCGATGCAACCTTATAGAGTCCTAAGACCGTGTATACGTGACAGGTTGACAAGAAATACGAAGAGATCGAGTGTTGAGAAGGACTTTCTTTCCGCACGACATAAAAGTGACGCCAAAAATTGAACGGCGCGTTTAATTTCCGAAGTGAAATTGTGCGAATTCAGAAATTCTGGTTTCTTTTCTGACAATGAGAAGCTTACGACATTGAAATTAACGTTGACGATTGAGGGGGAATGTCCACTCGGAAACGAAAAAAAAAAGATAAATTGCGGGATTTTATTTTAGGGAAACTGTAGCAGTGATCGGATCGGGTCTTTTTCTATGTGAAAATATACACTTTCGGGAATATATCGGATTTTTTTTATCCAAAAATATTGCAAATTCACGGAGTACCGGATTCGTCTACGGAGTGGCGTAAAAAAATCTGCCGAAACGGTACCCGGTACGACGATTCGTCAAAAATTATGTGAAACGAAAAAATCAAACAGGATATTGGAATAGATACTACTATCTCGTAAATGTCATGGCCGAGTAAAAAAATATCGATTTTTGACAAAATGCCAGGAGCTTGAACTATTCGAAAAATGTTTATCGTATTTTGTCCAAAAAACGAGAACTAAGAATCAGAAAAAAAAGATCCTATGACACATGCTAGACAATTATGTAGACAATAACCACAAGAAATTTCAAGTCAATCGGTTCAGTGGTTTTCGAGATATTTCAGGTATTTCAGTTGAAAAATGAAAGGGGTTGTTTTGAGAAAAACGCATATAAAAATGTTTCAATGGATAAATCATGAAATTTGATGAACTAACACAGAATCATTGATACCAGCCCCATAATCTAGATCCTCTAAAATTTTTAAAATTTTCCTCAAACATTCTTAACATCATCAAACTTCAAGATAACGCAAAAATTGAAAAATCGATTTTTTGAATTCTACTGGGTGTATATTCCCCCTTGAAATATCAAACATGTGGGTTGGAACGGTGAAATTTAAACAAACTGCACTAATATACCTTCTAGCTTTTGATAATGAGCTAAATCGCAAGGTATGGCTCTAATTATCGCACTGTACAAGTATATAGTACGCCTCCTAATTATAGGAGCTTACTGATGACATTTCACGCTTGGCATTGCATGATGTTCCCTAATTATCCAATAGCCTTAAATTCCCCCTAGAAATTCTGTGCTATCCCCTGAAACCCAGATAATATTTGCCTAAGAATATCTCTCTCGTTTGTAGACGTATGTAAATTAGATTAAGACTATCATCCCGCGAATCAAATGGAACTTGGCTTCATTATTATCTTCACTACGAGGGAATCATTTATACTAGAATGCTGCGGTATAATGATTCATCGTCACATGGGAATCGCGATTATCTCTTCTGTCAGTTGCCAATTTCTGTATCACCTGAATTTGCGGTGCCATGCCAAATCTGGCGAAGTCTAGTTCTCCCAGAATTGCGATTTATTGCAATGTTTCAGACTTTATCGCGTACTTTTTGGTACAAGATCGAAAAAGCGTATATTCCTATTTTTTTTATTTTCATTCATGAAATAACGATTTCGCACTCGAAATTGACTTTTTAAAACGCAGTGCGAAAAATTCGACTTTTCGTGCCTGTTTTGCGTGCGAAAAGTGCCCGTCCTTCGCACTAGGGTGCAAAGTGATCACTTTGCGCACACAAAACGCACGAGAAGTTGAATTTTTCGCACTGTTTCAAAAAATAGTATCAGCAGCTCGAACGCATCGGTGATTCTGGACTCGCGTGATTGTCACCCTCGTGCCAGAATCACCATCTTTGCGCACTAGTTGCACAATGTACTATTTCCACTCTTTTACTATCAGACATTATCTAGCATTCGATAGGAGAGATTTTTGGGTAAATATGAGCGATTTCGAAGTCGTTTCATTGACCTGTCTTACGATTAGCGGACTCTTGCTGTTTCAATTTTTCTTCCTTTTCGCAAATTCAATTTTCATACTGATAGAGCCTTTCTTTTCACTTCCGGGGATGTGGTTTCCAATTAAGCACACGTTGTGCTATACTCGTGAATTTTTATCGTAGAATTCGTTAAGAATTTGAGGAATGACGCGGTTTTTTCTCTCTCCTAAAAATGTCCGTTTTTCGCACTTATTGTAAGCTGCTTTTGGAAACACCCTTCATTCGACCGAATGAAAAAGAGCTTTCCATGTTGTTCCTCTCTCGTTTTCCCCACGACATTTACTGAACATATCGTTCCCGTTTTGTGATTTTCGCAAACGGATTAATTCCGAGTTTCCGGTTTTACATAGTTTCGCTGAAACAGCTTCCACACCCAACGATGGATTAATTTAACGCATCACGATTCGTCCTGCAGTCCTGTGAACCTTTTCGGATTAATGAACGATAAAACAATCGTCGAATCGACCTCCTGAAACCGAAAGTCTTTCTTTTTTATTTTTATTACGGTCAATATTTCGGGAAAAAGGATTTCTCGTCACGAAATCGAGAAACTAAATTGAATACTTGAGCTTGCGATATTGGATGGTCCCCCCAGGATTTTCTGGACCCGAAATACCCGAGAATTGGGGATCCAGGATTTAGGTATAACGCCTCGGTTGACGCGGGTCAATTTGAGGGACGAATTCGCAACAAGTTGAGAGGTAAAAATATACGGTGAAGATTTGAACTGTGCTTTTTCTTTTCAATAAAGAGGATATACACTGGGAAATAATTTCTCGAATCATTTTCGAGACAAAAGTCGGATTTGATGGAATCGGAGGAAAAACTTTGATACGGTATCGTATCTATTGTTTCGAGTTAATCCACCGATATCATACTTCCTTTCTGTGTCGTTTCTTCTACCCGAATTTTCACCTTTTTCTTTAACCTTTTTTTTTCAAATCCCGTTTCGCGAGTTTCGCACCTAGAAGCGATTCGGAATTTTTTTACTGTCCGGTTTTGCGGCTTATTTTATTTCGTACCCAGTGAAACGTTCCATTGATTCGATCAGTTCCATCTCGCTTTACAATTCCCCCATACTTTACACGACAGGACCACTGCTTTTACCTTTTTCTTTTATACGAAATATTCGAATTACGATAAGCCGAAAAGTCAAAATTTTTATCCACAATTAATTAACAAAATTCAAGCTTCAAAGGACCATCGTTTCAGAATAGTTAAAATTTAGGTAAAATAGGTAAAATTTAATTGTCAGAGGAGTATCCTACTGAACAAAAGAAAAGAACCGAAAGAAAAAGAACAGAAATTTCAAAGTGCCAGAAGAACAAGAATTTTTATCAATTTTGAAAAAAAAAAAAACAGGAAAAAAAATTCGTTCATAAATTGTAGAGACACTGACAAAAATTTTTGAAAATTCATGCAAATTATTGATTATTTATACAATTTTCACAATAATTTATCGTATAAACGAAATGATTTATACAGAAGGCTGGAATGTGATTATGGGTTTGGAATTAGACCCTCGTTACTCTCGGTCTTAGATTTTCTTCGGATCACTGAACTGTGCGGAGATTCCCTCCATCCACTGTGCGAAAATTTCCCGGACTGAACCGTATGGCTGGGGAAAACAAATAAATATACAAAAGGAAACGGAATAACAAGGATTTATTCAAATTCCTATTTTTGTTTGTCAGTCAGACGAGGAACGCAACATTTTTGGTCGACATTCAATCAAACAGCCCTCCTACTCCAAATTATCATGAGTTTTTGATTTTTAGATTTTTCACCGCTCGCCCGGTTCAAATTGCAAAATCAAATTTTTTTCGAATCTGAGTTGAACTGATCGATAATGAGAACCATAGCCTTTCAGATGAGATTTGATTTGCTAAATTCCCCAATTTTGAAAAAAGGATTTTTCCGAAAGCACGTTCAGCTTCGAATCTTTGAGGGAAATCGAGTTTGGTTTTCGAAGGATAACGCAGCTCGGTTACCAAAGTGTGATGTGGAGGCAGGATGGAAACAGCTTCAGACAAACAGAGCGTGACCGCGATGAGACCACGACTTCGAGAAGACAGGAAGGAAACCGCCATCTCATTTTCTTCGCATATCCTTGACGCGCAAAAAAAGGAAAAAAAAAGAAAAAAGAAAAAAAAAGAAAATAGGCCAGTCTGCGCGGAAATCATTTCCTAAAGAAAGAAGACGTGTCTCTTTTCTTTTGTAGAAAAATTTTCAGAATATAATATCAAGCACGAATGATATGAGATGGGAAAAATGGCCTTTTTGATCTCAATTTTGGCTTTTTTCTCTTCCGTGAAAGATCAATCGATGAAAATAGATACGATACAATTTCTTGCAATAAGCTCTCCGCTTTGCTGTATGTATTCCTGGTTGGTATCTGCGAGGAAAAGGGTAGGGTAGGACCTAAAGCATGAAACCCAATAGAAATTTCTGACCGTTTCGAGCGTTGATCCAAATGGAAAGCTTTTGAAGAATTCGAATTTCCGTAGAAAGAAAAAAAAAAAAAATTTTGTTCCGGCGGTTAGGAAATGAAACTTGTGACCGATAGCGGGATACTCTAAAACTTAAAAATTGCTGACCGTGTCAAACCTTGGGAGGAATGAAAAGTTCGATTCCCGAGTGGCGCAAGCTCTCGAAATTTTCAAATTCCCATAAAGAATATCCTCCCCGGAAAGCTGGGGCGTGAAATTCGAGACCGACAAAGAGAAACTCTTCGACTTATCCCAGAGCTGAATTGCACCTATAAAAAGGAAATATGACCTCGTGGTAATCTTCCTAAGGCATTTATAACACCATATAGGTGTAATTTCATATTTTACTTATTCGCGCACAAAGAATCCCGGAATTTTACCTGGTCGATTGAAATTCAGACATTAGGTTCGTTGTCTTTCGAAAAAGCTCAATATTTCATCCCCGCAGAGGCCTTTGAAATCTTTCAGATAAGCAAAACCGAAGCTTTTCGGAACGGAAATCTTGTTTTGCGTATAAGCATATACTGTCGGTTCCAGATATCCTGAAGTGTCAAAACAAGTGAGCGAATATGTATATTACATGGCATATATATGTGCCTGTACGTATTTATTTGCGTATATATTTCCGGACTCTTACATCCCCAAAATTCTTTGTTCGTAAATTCCGGATGAAATTTTAAGGGTATAGAATTATATTTCTTACCGAAAAAGCAGCAGGCAAATACTATAGAGTAAAGCGTGATGAAGATCACCCTGACGTCTGTCCTGTCAAATATATAGTCCTCGCTGATAGACTCGTTCCACGATCGCGAGTGATTCTCAAAGCTCGATTCTGGCCCAACTTCTCCACTGGCCAACGAGTAGTTCCGGTATCCTGCGTATAATCCCAACGCCATTTTTTTGCCCTTGGTTTATCCTGGAACTAATACACGTCGGTGTAGAATGATCAGTAAAAAGGAGAGACGCGCGGGTATAACTTTGAAAAAAATGATCAATAAGCTTTTTATATACGTCGGATATGAGCTTTTTCAACACTGTGCGAAAAATTCGACTTTTCGTCCCTGTTTAGCGTGCGCAAAGTGCCTGTTTCTCGCACTAGTGCGGAAAGTAATCACAGTACGAAAAGTCGAATTTTTCGAGCGATTTTGCGAGCGAAACGAGTGCAATGTACTATTTTTAAATCGCTATTGTATGGCTTGAAGAGTTTTATTCATCGACTCAGTTTTTTCACAGCTGATGACTTCGATTTTTAGACATAATGAGAAATAATTTCAGACTTTACGGAGCTTCGACTCGAATAGATTGACGACGAGTGATTAAAAAGCTCGATAATCAGGACCCTGAGTCTCCTTTCGTCCTTTTGACTCAAATAAATTTCGCGCGTGGTTCAGCCCCTAGAATGAGTCTAGTGGTTGGTCTTTATGGGTCTGTGTATGTCTCTGAGATATTTTATATACATATACCCTTTCCATGTATACCTTTTAGACTATTTAATTGAATGTGATGAATGAGCGGTTTAAACGACGGCTGAAAGAGCAGACTGTCAATTCAGCACAGCAAAGAACGGTTCAAAGAATTCTTTAAATTATTTTTATTATCTTTGATGCTTTTCGAAAAGCTTCGAAAAATATTCCCATTCATTGAACCATGGGGAGGCAAGGGAAATTATTTTCACACCAGGTAGCAGTAACTCTGCTTCGGTATATTTCGCGAATAACATATCCATGGTGCCTGAAAATTTTCCCTTGTTTTTTTTACCTTCTTGGTCTTTTTTCCTTCGCGATTTTCGAGGGCCAAGGACTCGTAAATCATTCATTTTTGAAGTTTTTTCTAAAATTTGTAGGTGCTTACTTTCACCAATGAAGGGATAGTACATCACGATTCCCGCTTGTGCGGGAATCACCTACTTTGCGCACTCGTATCGTAATGTACTAATTTGCGCACGCAAATTAGTACGCAAAATCGAATCTTGCACACGGGCGTTAGGAAGAGTCGTACAACGTCGCTTACGACCCTCTGGAATTAGTCGACGCGATTATTTCCCTTTCAGTTAGGTCCGAAAGGTCGTATGCCGGCCAATTTTCAATTTCAACGTTTTTTGAACATGTTTTTAGGTCCTTCGCCTAAGTACATAGCAAAAAAATTATACGATCTTTGGATTTGAAAAATGCCAAACAATCGTATAATGGCGTTTACAACCTTGTGCCATATTAGACACGCGATATTTTTCCAAAAGTTTTGCACGCCATTTACTGATGTGGCGATTATTGTCATGGACCGAAAAGGTAAATGAGCGAAAATACACAGCACCTCGCAATCGATCTTGGTGTGACGCCATTTGAACTAATGATTTTGCAATAACAATTAACTGATCGTCCGAAAAGTTTAATGGCATGTTAATTACGGTTGGATATTAATCATCTCGTATATTATATCGACTATCGATACAACGGCGAGGCGATAAATTCAAATTATACAATCATGAATTTTCAATTACTTATACGTGGCAATTATGTCACGGAGAAAGATTTTTCCTTCAAAATTCCTCAACCCCTCTATCAGGTGTTATTTTCGAATGAAAATCAAAGAGATTTTTTCAAAGAATAGGCCAACTTCGATTTTGTCGGTATTTTCGCACTGCATTTTGCGAATAATTAAATGAGTTTCAAGACCTTCTGGAAAATGGTAAGACTTTTAGTTCAGAATCCTTAATTCATTAATTGATTTGGTCTTTTCTGAATTTCAATTCTCCCACGTCCTAGGATATCTCAAAATATATTTTAAAAAAATGTAGCCTAAACTTATCTCGATTCTAAGTGCCACCCCAAAGCCTTCGAATTTTCCGATTTGAATAAAACACGATTTGTCACATTCCGTGGTGTATTTTTTTTCTCCCCATTGCAGTATAGCTCCAAAAAATTTCAAACTTGGTACACTCTTTACTCGTAGTAGTAGGTATTTCATGAAAATTCGACAGATTTTCAACGATATAATTTTCGAAGCTACAGCGCGGCAAAAAAAAATTCCTTATCTCCAAACCGTGATGAATAAAAATTTGTCGTTAAAAATCTGTAAATTTTTCACAGATACCTGCTGCTATAGGTAAGAAGTGTACGGAGTTTCAGATTATTCGAAGCGATAATGCGACAGGAACTTAAAAATAACCCAGAAGTACTAAAAATCGTGTGTTATTTAAATGGGAAAGTTTAAAGGCTTTGGGGCAGTACTTAGAACCGAGATAGGAGCCTGGAGTTTTGGCTACATTTTTTTCTACATATTTCGAGACGTCTTGGCCCATGGGAGAATCGAAATTCGAATATGATCAAATTAAGGACCACCCTAGCACCCATACGTATCGAAGACGGTTTATAAATTAGAACTCGCCTCGTATACGTCAGTTCCGATTCGCAATTAGGACACGACTGTAGGAAAAGGGTCAAAGATGTCTTGCGGTCAACGAAATTGGATCCTCGCTCGGAACTAATGGAAAAAAGCCGAAAAAAAAAAACAATTTTCTAAAAATTTATATCGAACCTTGATCACCCTTAAATTTTGACGCTAGTAACAGTTTTACACCAACGTAGCGCTGCGATAGGTACCTCAGAAATATGTTCACCGCTTCGGTTGAACTTGCGGTTTAAGCACGGTCCACAAAGCCAGCGAAATTCCGTTCGAATAGAACAACAAAAATAATTTTGCAAAGTACGAAAGGCCCCAGGCGTTTCGATGGTCGTTTAACCCCAAGGGACTCGGCTGTAACTTTAGTCAAATAAATTTGCTTCGCTAAGCTGATAAAGTTGCCGAAACAAGGAATAGAAATAACAGTGGAAATCGGGATTGACGGATCGATGATCGAAGATTATTCTTCGCTTTTGCAACCCTGTGCGAAATTTCATGAGCGAAAAATTAAGGTCTCTATAATCGAAGGTGAGACTTCTGCCGTGTTTCTGTTGGTCAATTTCCGGATGTACGATTCAACGCGTGTGTTCAATTCACATCATCAATTCGCACTGTCAGAGTCCGCGATAGTCCATCTTCCTGCTCTTTAATTCCATTCTGGTTCAAGGGAGAAGATAGATTATCACTGAATTCGCCTGGACGCGAGACTGGCTCGCGAATCCATTATAATAGCGGGATTCGCAGGCCCTCATGGGATTCGACCCTAGCTGTTGACGGACATTAGCCAAACATTGGTGTCCCCGTGGAATTCAATGTTTCAGACTGCTTTTGTGTGTGAAAAAATCCAGAGAAGCAATAGCCCGAGAAAGGAAGACAGCAGTCGGCGATGAAGTCCTCAAGCTGGTAATGCGGCATCTTTCTATAGCCGTTTGTCTGCGAACTGACCAGCAGCTTGCACCCGCAGATGGAAACTCTATTGACCAAATTCGTTATCTCTAGCGGCAGATTTCTATGGTCAAAGTTTGTCCGTCTGGTGGAAAAGCATCCCTTAATCCCACTGAACTTGCTTCGGTTTATCTTATGCCTATCTTTGTCCCATCGGACAACGGAGTCTCGTAGATTTCGAGCTTCGAGGTGTCTGGAAGAGAAAAGAGTCCAACGTTCGGTAGATTTATGGGGCGAAGAGGCAAG
Organism: Tenthredo amoena; assembly: GCA_963966615.1. Taxonomy (NCBI): domain Eukaryota; kingdom Metazoa; phylum Arthropoda; class Insecta; order Hymenoptera; family Tenthredinidae; genus Tenthredo; species Tenthredo amoena. The sequence goes on along the minus strand of OZ016482.1, from coordinate 23,115,050 downwards.
GACGAGACCTTTATTGGTCGGGCAGGAGAGATTCAGAGTTTTTACGACTAGGGTATAACAAAATTGAAAACAGCTCCGGTGGGTTTGTGGAAAAAAGTCGAAAGGCCAGGGCCAAACTACACTTTCGTCGGATTGCGTAGGTGTGTTTTGCATAATCCAGGTCATAGGAATGGAGCGAATTTAAAGCTGTTGGGTAAAGAGTTCCCGGGGGCTAAAGTCACCTTTGTATCATGTAGTCGCGAGAGAGAAGAAAGTCTGCGAATACTACCCGGCGACATTCACCCCCTTCAAGACCGAGAAAAGTGACGATCTTCTCCCCGAAGGGTCGAATCTCAATGCAGTGAATTATTCCACTTTTATTTTTCTGTTGAACGTCTGAGTGCGAAAAACATAGAGCAAATTTTCCACGTAGGCATGAAATTCACCCTTCGTGAAAAACGACGTCATTGCAATCATCCTGGAAATGAAAGATTGAGTCTTAGCGTTTTGAGACTCGGAAAATCACCTCTGACCATTTTCTGATGGACGTCTGAGTGTCTGTGGATTTAGGCGCGTCGAAAATGAACTTTTTTCCTCCTGAGAGGAAAGGCCTGTGGCTAAATTTCAAGTCCTGGCTCAAACGGGATTCCTATTTCCCATATAATTAACACAGGAAGAAAAAACACTTTTACTAAAAAAAATTATAACTCGGCTAGGAATTAAGATTTCGAGTTCGTTTTGGGCTCATTTTGAAGGAAAAGAATTGACCTATTTATAAAAAAAATTAGTGGGCTTCAAGACGAAGCTTCAAATACTTTCGCACCCTGAACCAACCCCTCCTTGTAAGCCATCCTGTAACTCATCATGCTTTATCTTGCAGCTTACTTATTTTTTTATAAATACTACAATTCTTCACCTTCAAAATGAGCACAAAACGAACTCGATATCTTCATTTTTAACCAAACCCTAATTTCTTTGGTGCAGATGTGGTCAATTTTTAGTCCGGCGATATCTCAAGAACGAATGAACCGATTCAAGCTTTCTTTAGATCAATCGATGCGATTTGATACATCCTAGCACTGATTAGATTTTCAATTTTATCGCTGCAGCAGTTTTTTAATCATCAAAAAAGTAGAATTTCGAACTTGATGATCTCTTTCAATCGACAGGATTTTCTCTAACTCAGACCTGATCAAATTTCGGAATCAACGATCGAGTAGATTTCGAGTTAAAATCGCGATGGACGATTCAGAATTTTTCGAGCTCGAAAAATCCGGGCAGAAAATTGTAAGACTGGCTGATCGAGCTCGGCGAATTTTCCCTTCGCCATTTTTTGACAGTCTTTTAAATTCCTGGATTATTCCACATCAGCAGCAGGAAAGTCTGAGTCTTCGGTCACGCGAAGAACGCCTATATCTGGTCGTCGAGGAATCGACGCTCGTAAATCTCGATTTCGAGAACTGGATCAAATAGACGGAATCATTATTTACACTGGTATCAGACCGCGGTAAAATGGTACTGGAAGACCGATCTGCGAACTGGGATTTCAGATTAACAAGAGACGCTGGTCTCCCTAGGGTATAAATCAGCTACAGATCTGATCCTCAGCGTGTAGAGATATGCTATTGATTACTAGCAACTGTCCAAACTCAATTTTAAATTATCGAAACTTATGTACAGCCATTTGCGATCGTGGAGGCCTTTCGCCTCAGTTAAGCTTCTTTCTTGCTGTTCGAATCTTGAAAAAAGATATTGGAATAGATGAACCAGCGGAAATCTTCGACTGGATTCGAAAATGACGTTGACAATCGAATACCTGGGGATATTTTTTCTTCCGTACAAAAATATCCTGAAATTTTCTTTTCATATTCGTTTTACAATCGGATAAGGTGAGTTTTTCCCACGCTCCTTTTCCGAGTGATATTATCACAAGCGAGGACTCTGTCGGCGAACCAGCCATGCGAATATCTTTTCAGTCGATAGATATGCGAGGAAAAATAAAAAAGAATTAAAATGTTTTTACCAAAGCTGCTCCATATTTACCGGAGACACAAAAAGGCCGATAAAATTCGCCCCGCAATTCTTTCACACTCCGTGGGCAACGACGGAGTATAGGTTTCCGTCGAAAAATTGCTTTTAATGATTTTGGTGGATCTTCGCGTTTTCAGACCCCTAAAGGCCGAAAGAAAGGCCCAAATTCTGTCCGACGAACTCCGCGAGATAAAAAAAGATCCGAAATTTACAGGATTCACGTGCGAATGGTGGACGCAAAAAATTTCTACACGAGCCACCGCTGCTTTTACGAGAAAAAAAATGTTCTTGTAATTTTTGGCTGGTTCTAAGGATTCGCAAAGTGGTGAAAAGTGACACGAAATATCCCGTTCCCACGACTCGTTCCCATCTAAAATGGATAGAAACTCAGCCGTACAGTTTTTTCCATGAGCAATTTCTCGGTGCGATATGATCGAGGGAGATTTTAGCACGCAGACTCTACCACCCTCTTATTTTCACGCCAAAGATATTTTCTGGTAGTCCGTGTAGCTATGAATCAGAAATTTATGAGGAATTGAACAGCACCATGAGGTATAAATTGTACGAAGTTGGCTGATCCCTTCAGAGACCGTAATTCGCTATTTCGATTCGGCTGACCGTCGCGAAATTTTGAAACCTCGAAAATTTCACCTGAATTTCGCAGCCGAATGAAGGATTCAAAAGCTCTGATTGCTCCGTAAAAAAATAATGAAACACGCTTTATAAACTTTGGCGGAAAATTTTCTCGCCCACGATTTTACCTGCCACATGATTCACGGGATCCTGATTCCCTCAAAGGATCCTCTTGACACTCGAATTCTGCGGGCCAGATTCTGACCCAGAATAGCATTAATATCTTTCCTGATTAATTGGCAGTGCCGAATTTTCGACCATTATTTATGACTATAGTTAAATTTGGAACTGACTTTTTTCCAACCGAAGAAAAACGCGGAGAAGACAAAAATTAATTACGAGAATCCAAATCTCGACTTCCATTTCGTTTTTATCGCAAGTAAATCACACATCGCTCTTTCAACTCATCTGCAGCGTTTTTAGAAGAAGCTGGGACGACCCTTTCGATAGAATCAGTTCTCAGTCTTATTTTGGTCCCGTTTGGACGACTGGTTCATAAATTTGCCAAATTTTTCGAGCTCGTACGTTACTGACAAAAAATTCCTAAAAATGCTGTAATCATTCTTAGCTACGGTATAAACGAATCATTTTTGATCACAGGAAATCGAAGCTGTCGCATTGATTCGAATATCCGCCAGACTTGAATCATTTCTTTTTTTTTTTTTCTTCTTCTTTAACAAAATTATGCGAAATTCTACCGATACGACGTTTTACTCCAGATATTTTAATGCTCGTGTTTTTAGATCGAGCTCTCATCCGAGGAAATTAAGATCATTATTCAAACCCTCTGAATGGTGATGAAAAATAAATAAATTCTAGGTTTGTAGCAAAAATAAAAAAAACAAGGAAAAAAGAAGGTTGACTTTATATAAAGTAATTATACTATATGTTTCATTATAAAATGAGAGGAAATGTTAAAATGATCTTCAGATTCTGTATCAGTGTCGATATAATTCATTCCAGTATAAATGAAGCACCGAGTGAGTAGGTACTTTAATTTCTAAAGCTCGCCTCTGGTCGTTTGAATTTTGGTGATAAAAAGCTTATCGGATTTAAGGAAACGTCTATTCAGAATCTTCCCATGGTCATTGATATTCTGTATGCCATTATAAAACCATTATGAAAGCCTGAAAGAATAGAATCGCGTGCTTGAAATCTTGATAAGCTTCTTTGAAGGGATATTGTATCCGGGTTGAAATTAAGCTAGTGGTTGGGACACGGAAACAGTTTTTCTTGCCGGTTTGATTTTTAACGTAAATAATCTGATAATTGAAAATTTGTAAATTTTAAACCTTTCCGAGGGATGAAATGGAACGAGATGGATATAAGAAATCCAAGCCGGTGATAGAAAGACGAATATCGTTACTGGCTACCTCATGCCGAAGGCAATGAAATTTTTTATTAACAGCGAACGCGCCAGGACACCGAACAAACGAATAAAGTATAAAATATGCGCCAACGGAATTCAGAACTTTAAAAATTTCAAATTTGAATATTGACGACTCACAATTTTCAGAAAGGGTATTTCCCCGAAAAACTTTGAAACGAAGAACACCGGAGGTTAAGAATTCCGAAAGTTGAAGATCCGAGATGAGGCCTAACCTCCAAAACTTGAATTTCGCGCATCTATTCATTCAGTATTTAATAACTCGGGCTGTATCGATCGTATCGAAACCAACAAGTAGTCAAATTAATCGTCCTAAGATGTACTTTTTGGAAAAAATGGTTTCAAAATCCTATCGATCATTCATGACATCGTAAAGTTATCGATTCGAGTAGATAAAATGGGTTTTTCGTGAAGAGGTTCGCGATTAGAACAAACTATTTTTTGACTTCACAACCTGAGAAATAGACCGACATTTTCGGATCTTTGGGCTTTAGGGGGTCTGGGCTTCCGGAATCTCAATGTTCTAAATTCCGAAATCGTCTCAATCGTCGGAATTTTCACCTTGAAATTCGAAACCCAAGCCCTTTCGCTTCTCGTCACTTTGAAAAATGTTTGTTTCGATCCAAAACCGACTTTCGCGAATTTCAACGGATCTTTATATCTTCGAGTCTCTGATTTACGATAAACAGATCCATAGAAAATGAAAAGTCTGTCAGAAAAACTCGCCGAATAACTCTAGAATTCGACATTCAAATGATGGCCATAAAAAATGCCCATATCTCGTTAAATTTGAACGTTTGCTTGTACGAGAAATAAATCATACTGTTTATTTACATGAGCACAGGAATGTTGTTCTTAAACGTTTTGTTTTTCATATAAAAGCGCTCTTTATTAAATATGGAACGTCATGAGCGAGGCTCGAAAAATCTCATGGTTCTGTACTTCAAAAAAAAAAAAAAAAATCTAATATTTCGTTTACACTTTACACTTGACTGGATCTCCATGATCTGAAGGGAGTCAGGTAACTTCTAAATCCGGTATTGCAGGGAATGTTTTCCGCAAAGAGTACCAATCTTCTCCCAAACGGCAGTACAGTTGAATATTTCAATTTCTTTCTTGCCCAAAGAGAGTCACGTAGCCTATTCTTTCTCCGACTTCGATATTACGTTTCCCTTTCCGCTTTATGACAAACAAGTATCTAATACCTTGCCTTCGCCAAGAACTTTCTATTACGACAAATGAAATATGTCAAGAAGGACCATTGTCGAGCGTTCAAAAGCCAGATTTCATTAAATGGTGTCTAAAGTCTTCGGGGTGTAATCTGTCTTGGGTGTTCGCAACCCTAATAATTATCTCCAGTTTTCAATCAACTCAACTCGAAGGATTTATTCGGGTGACAAGAATAGAGTAACAAAGTTTGCGAACCAAGGCGAGTATTCATTCTTCAGGATGCAATTCTCTGATGAATTTAAACTGGCATTGGGGCGATTCGGAGGGCTAAGTTTGGCAGGTTTCTATTGAGAATCTACAGGGCCTTGTCTGATCGGTTTATTGCCTTTCTCAAGATCGTTTGTCTCCTTTACTCAGTTAATTATTATTCTGTCTTGACGGGTGCGATAGCTGTAACATGAAATTCTACTAACATTAAACCGGTTGCAACAACAGATGAGAATACCGAGAGCCAGCTACACATGTGCAAATATATGCTCCCTCGTATGCCCGGGGGAAATTTACCTCCAAAATTTAGAACATTCCTTAATTGCTCGTTAAAGCTACTGTTCGCAAACATCTACACATACACACACACACACACAAACAGAGGTATGCGTGAATTGAATTTTTCAAACGAAACTGATCACATGTGTCTGAGTTCAGATTCGATCCACAAGAAGCATCAATTTGAAACAAATTTGTTTCCAGACTCCAGAAGGGAAAAGAAAATGCATTGACAAATGAGAATTAATCTTCGTTCAGTACCTAGGAAAACATTCCAATTTTTGTTAGGGAGCCAGAGTTCTTTGCTTATAATAATTTCCAGAGGTACGAGTCGAGAAAAACTGGTCCATTTTAGCGTTTATCGATCTATAATTGCATGCGAAACTGTAGACCAGCGTGTAAAGAGGAGAAATAACAACTGGTAAGTATATACAGTAGATAACCAATGCAGAATCACATTTTTTTTCTTAACTGTTCATAATCAACCAAAAATCAGGAGTTTCGAGTCATTGGGTTTCAGAGTTGGATGCAATCGAAGTAAAAGAACCTAATGCGGAAGTTTGGATCAACCGATGCTTCGATTTCGGATATTCGGGTATCTAGTCGTTCAAAAAACAAACCTCTGTTCGATGAACAAAAGAATTTTTGATGCGTTAATTTCTGTTTGAAAAAATTGAAAAACAGTAGAAAGAAAAGTTTTCAAACGCGAAAATTTGGCACTAGAAAATTCATTGCTCGAGTCAGGTTTGCAGTAGCAAAAAGTCATTCTTGTTTTCTGAACAGAGACCTGAATATCTGAAATCGAACCACGCACCGGTTGATCCAATACCTTGCATCCAAAATTCGAGTCTAGAATCCGAAGGCTGACTAGTTTCCCATGGTCTTCTCCAGGCGTGGGTATAATTTCTGGGTCGGTGTAGAAATTTTTTGAAATATCGAGCACCTCGGAGAGTCTTGTATAACGATTTTCACCAGACTTTGAAATTGGGGTGGGACTAGGCAGTCTCGTTTATAATAGAAGCACACCCTTGAGAGACGATTTTGATGTGGTGTATGTCGGCGTCTCGTTGTTTTCTGTGACATGAATTCTTCTGGAATAATTAAAGCGTGATTATGATTGTGTATTAATATATTCGTATAAATACATATAAAGTGGGTTTCAAACGGTTAAATTTATTCACCGATGTGTTCGAACTTGGCGTTGAAACTATGATAAAGAAATATCGAGTCTAGGGGATGGGACAGCGAACTTTTTTTTACGGTTATTAGTTTGAGGGTGGGTTTCCACGTTCATGGACCCCTTTCTTTCTCCAGACGCATAATTTCATCGCTTCAAACTTCTCAGGAGGTTGTATTCGAATAAATCCACTTGAAACGTTATTTTAAGAGCTGAGATTAGAACTTCAATTTGGTTATCTATACAGATCGACTGCTGGACCAGCGTTTCAACTGGAAATCGATTCTCGAGAACTTTCTTTGCTCGTGTCAGAGGAGGGGATTGAATCCTGGTGTTACGAAGGAGATAGAGGACACAGGATAATTTCACATCCCGGATTTTAGGCCGTGTTAAACGAGTCATGAGCATTTCATCTCGACGTGGCAACGGAATGTGAATAAACTCTTCGGAATTGAGATTAAAAAGTCACATCTTTGAAATGTATGCCAAAAAACCTGCGGTTTTATCACACTAGTTCATCAATCTGTCGAAATATAGCCAGGAATAAAGATCCATCAGATAGACGGACGAGCGTGTAGCGGAATGTCGAGTCTAGAGATAATTGAGAAAAACGCACCATCCATTCACTGGTGGATATACCGGATCGACCTTTTTTTTAGGAATACTCCATCACGATACAAACTAGACCTTATGTCGACTGCAAAAGCTAATATCACCGATTGAGCAGAATAAATTGCTGGAATACCATTCTTTGGATTTCTGCTCGATGTGCTTTTATTGGATTCAAATCCCCAACTCCAATATTTGGGGAGTCAAATTGTTTTAGCGAGTTTCGGAATCCGGTGACAAACTCTTCTTCCTTGTTCTCCAATCTCCTAATTTCAATGCTCCCATGGGCCAGAACGTTTCCAAATATGTGTGAAAAAGTTTATTCAAAATCCCAGGTTCCTATCCCAATTCTAAGTACTGCCCCAAAGCCTTCGAACTTTTCCATTCAAATAACACACGATTTTTAGTACTTTGAAGATGAGAAATTTTTTTTTGGCGCGCTGTAGCTTCGAAAATCACATCGTTGAAGATCTGTCGAATTTTTATGAAATACCTACTACTACGGGTAAAGAGTGTACAAAGTTTGAAATTTTTCGGAGCTATACTGCAATGGGAAGAAAAAAAATTAACGCAAATCGTGTTTTATTCAAATGGGGAAATTCGAAGGCTTTGGGGAATCGAGATAGGGACCTGGGGTTTTGGATGCATTTATTTTGTATATATTTGGAGACGCCCTGGCCCATGGGAATATTGAAATTTAAAAATGATCAAATTAAGGACCACCTGAATATACTGTATAGTCATGACATACTTTTTTTTGCATAAAGTATATCCTGGTCTCCTGAGTTCGGTAATTCATGGCAGTTGAGGAATTCCTTTGGGAACAATGCAATGGAAACGAACGACCATGGTGGGCATGATGTATAGGTGCTGCAATAAATGTCAGAGAGAAACGAGTGGAAAAAGAAGAAGAAAAACCGAAGAGGGATTCGTTTGAACATGTGTTTTGGTTCCGGGTTTTTCAGTCAAACCGTTTTCCGTGTCATTGAAGATAATGGTCTCTGAATTCAGATTCCAACAAAAGGAATTCAAACAAACGTCAAATATGATTGCAGCATATGTTTCGCGTGGAATTTGTACACCGAAAATAACAGAAACCCCCGAGGTTTTATCTCACACAAATCTCCCACGATGGAAAGAGGACAAATATACGTATTCAAATGCCTTTAAGTCAGATAAAAATCAATGATCGTTTTATCCGACCCTTTTCTCACAGCGTTTCGTGCGATGATATTTTTATCGAAAAGTTGTGTCCTACTAAAAGCTACGCGTTCCTTACCTGTCCGATGATCTTTCTGAAGAGGAAACGGTCGCAAAGAAGATAAAATAAAGCCCATTTTCGTCTCCCGGGCCAAAGAGAGAGCTTTAAGGACGTTAGACGTGATCCTGTTATCACAATTCATCTCACAGATGTGAAGACCTAATTACAGAGTGGCACTAATGGATTTGAAAAGATGTGGTTTGCACCGGAGTACGTTAATCGCTGTTATTTCGACTGCTTCCAATTATGGATAGCCTCGGTCTGTGATCAACAGACCTTGACTCGAGTCTAGGATATACTTGAAAAGGCTATTAAGGCTACTGTGATAAAAGCGTGATACTAAAAAAATTTTCTACCAAGACATTGTAGTCCGAGATAAATAAAAACTTTTAGGGGTGGATACACACCCTCGAGACCTTTCATTACATCTCCGCCAAAAAGCTTCGTCATCTTTTATGTTGTACCTATAGGGAATAACTAACGAGCCATTTGGCTTGAATGGGCTGGAATGAAACGCTTTGAAAAAGAGCAAACCAGGCTACACTTGGGTCGACTGCCTATATCCATCCTTCCGAATAGCTACTGTGTGTCGTAAATTAGACTCTACAGGTGGCCTACAGGCAAGATAAAGCGAAAGAGATTTGCTGCTTTATAATCAATATACAAATTCTACCCGTCGTAATCCACGTCCAAGGAAACCCGCAGCTTTTAGACCATGTGGTGCAGTTGTACTTCACTAGGCAGTTAATCGTTGTTCGATAACTCTCGAACGAGTCGATAGATGTTAACGAAATTTGGTATCGAAATACTTCGAATCGCTTTTAGATTCTGTATCAAATTTTGAAAAAATCGATCAAGGGGTTTCGAAATGGGAGGGAAAAGTGTGACTCTAAGACAGTCCTAATATCTCGGCGAACATTCTTGTCATTTGGACAAGTTTTCAAATGGTAATAGAACGTGGAAGGGTTTGAAATTTCATTGAGACGTAGCTCGATAACTGTCGGAAAGATTTCACCGAAGTTCACTGTAAAATTTCGCTCGATAAAAAGCAGCGATTTTCTCCAACTATACAGAATCATGCGACTTTGGGGTATCTCGAGAAAGTGGGGTACCCAATTTGTAATAGTTCCTCGCGTTGTCCGTTCGTCGGATAACTTTAGATCTAATTAACCGATCCTAACGAAATTTGGTACAGAAGTTCTCCAAATAATTTTCATATCTGATACCGAAGATGAGCAAAATCGGTCGAGGGATTTGGAAAGGGTTGGCAAAAACATGTGTTTATAAAGAAGTATCGATATCTCGACGACCTCTTGCGCGATTTCAATGAATTTTTTTTTTGTTTCGTACTTTTCGAAGAGACGGGATTTTTCGCCAAATATAGAACAATTTTGAAATAAAATGTGGGCGGTGTAGCAGTTCGAAATTTTATTGCGGCATAGCTCGATAACTCTTGCAACTATTTCACCGAAATTCGCTGTAAAATTGCGTTTCCATTGTTTATTTAATTGCGGAACATCCGCCGAGTGGTAAACCAGACCCACACAATTTTTGGCGAAGGTCTCTTCACCGTTCGAAGAATTAGTCAGAAGTAGAATTCATCTGAGTGATAAGTCACGCGGAAGAGCCACTTCTACCGCTGATTATAATTCCGATGCTTTTGCCTGATGCCTCGAGATTCCGTGGTAATATCGCAATTATAATAATGCCGAAAGCGACTCGCCATCGTCTTAAGTTCGCCGGTTATTAAAATGATGGAAATTTCTCCAAATTTTAACCCGTTTAATATGCAATTGAGACCACGATTTCCAGCCTGATGCTTTGAGCGATGGACCAATCGGCGCTTCAAGAATAAGAATGAGTAAAAGAAAAAAGAGAAAAGAAAAAAATAACCGCACGTGATACGAGTTTGAATATTCCCCTTGTTTTTGCGGCGAACCCTCGGGCCACATTGTGTCAGACTTGACTCGGTCACGTTTCGTTTTAGGTTTTCGGTCTGCGTTTTGCAGCCTTGTTCTGAACACTTAGCAATGCCAACTTGGCTAAAAGGTTCGCGTCAGGAACTCGCAGGAAAAAATTAGAAGAAACTATTTCCATACGATGGAACTAATGTAAGAAAACGTTTCGTGTCCTGAAAGAGGAATAGCCGCGAGACTTAAGGCCACGATGAAATTCAAGCTTCGATTTAGTCCGTCGCGTCGTCGCCTCCAGACAAGAATATATTTTTTGCACAAAAATTGATGAGATGTTTTATTCAAGATCTATGCTCTTTTCGCACCTTCTATCGCTCATTCCACGCCTTTTACTACGTAGGATACGTATACTGATGCAGGAGGGCAGGGATATAAGGTATGAATAAAATATCATATTCTATATAAATAATCATGAAACTGACGAAGATTCCAACAACATTCGCGACGTCGTAAAGAAATTAAAAGAGGGAAGCAAAAACAGAAAGGGAAAGTTGTTTTTTTTTTGCAAAGAAATGGTAATTGACGATCGAGATAGAATAACTTCAGGACTATCTTCATTTTTTTTTAAATGAATGAAAACGCGGAATTTAGAACGTCGTATGCGTATATTCGTCGTTGAATGAAAATGAAAATTTTCCATTGGCAAAACGAGGAGAAGCTCGCTGAGCTTAACGACGACAAAAATAAACGCAAAGCCATAGATATACTCTAAGGTCTGGCCATTTAGACCCTCTGAAATCGTCTTTAACGGGTCTCGTATAAACAGGAGAATTCCAGAAAGACGAAAACGGAATGTAGCCTGGAGTATACTTCCCTTAGTCTGCGGGGAGGAGTTCCGACGAAAGTATGTTCAACAACGAAATTAAATTTACACAAATTCAGAAACGTAAAAGTATGATTACATTATAATATTGGACACTTGAGCTCGCGGATACAACCGATAAGGGACATTTTATTTTCTCAGCCTCTAATGCGGTCCAGGAACTCAGAATCCTTCGATACATCGACGCCTGTTTCAATATATTAAAAAATAGTCAGCAAAAGTTTGAGGATCTCCGAAATTTTGACTCGGAAAAGACGATTACTCGAGTTATTTGAATATCGTAAAAAAATTCTGCGTTTGTCAGACGTAGAGGTTTCTTTTCTGGACCATTAGAGACAAAATGGTCTAAGATTCATGCAGTGGTCCATCCGAATCTTCACGACAAATGCTTTTCTTCTGACCGCGTTTCACATTCAGATTGGCCATGGCTGAAAGATCCTAACTTTTACCCGATGATATGTTTCAAAAGACTATGAAACTTCTGTGCTGACACTAAGTGACTATAAAAAATCCATATTCCCCAGAAAGATAGCGTAGAACGTATAGAACCGTTGATTCCACGTGTAATGTCAATCTTCGAGAATCAAACTAGGTGCGATCGACTCGATCTTAGAAATATTGGCGGACGAGATGAGCCTGACTATCCTGATGGATTCTGAAACGAACCGGGTTCGATCTAGCTGACCATGATTGGAACCTGACCCCTTAGCCGAGCCTTTCACTACTCAGCACGCTATTCGATCATCGAAACTGCTACGGGGCTAATAGGGTTTCACACGTCATGAATGCGAAACGATCAGGTCTGGGTGAGCTACGTTACTATCTTAAGAGAATTTAACCGGTCGATGATGGGATCAGGATCTAATTTGGCCAAATTAGACCCGTTTTCAAGAAACGAGGAAGAAAGTCTATGAAGTCTGCTTTAAGGGAACGTCGCTGCTCCAGAAAATTAGGATACATCAAGGTGGCTTTGAGCAATTCGACATTTGACACAAAAAAATCTTTCTACAAGATGCGGCACATTTCTCAACTCCAGTGAGCCATTTTTTTTTGGGTTTGTTACACTTTTTGAAACTCACTCTGAATCTGAACGGATCTTAAGTCGAAATACAGGAAATCAGAACTGCGGGTCTGATGTGGCACACCGAGATTGTGAAGAGTACACAGTTTTGTATCAAAATTGGTTATCGAAGGTTTTTGGGGTCGCTGATTCCGAGTCTAAATTGCAAATATCACCGAATTGATCTTGACTTCGGATCGAAAATAAGCGACCCCAAAAAGCGTCGAGTACCAATTTCGATATGAATCGATCTACTTCTGATAATTTTGTTCCGCCATAACGAGCCTATTTTGAATTTCCTTATGCTGACTTCAGATCCGGAATAAGTTGACCCAAAAACCCCTTCCGAATGAGTTTCAAAAAAGTCGCACGTAAGAAAGAGTTCATCCTGCCAAAAGTTAGATAAACATATAAAAACGGCTTGCGATTTTGAGATGCAGAGCTTACTTTTTGGAGGGTTGGTTTTTTCCAAAAAATTAACTCCCAGAGTGGTGAGAGTAAAAAAATAGAATCTCGAAATTATTACTTTTTGAAACACTGCTAATATACTGCATCTATGCAAAAAGAGACCAATTCGAATTACAAATTTGGGACTGAAGAGCTTTTTACCTCCATTCACCTGCACATTCGCATATTGACGACAGCTTTACCTCCTTTTTTTATTTCTGGAAAGACGATGTCCCGAATGAGTCGATCCATGCAAATCTTAAATTTATACAAATGCGTCTGATTGTATATCTATGTGCTTGAGGAGATAGTTATTCAGACTAATATATACAGCGACAATTAGAAGACTGGTGTAATAATATGTAAAACAGTATCTCGAGTCGTTTACTGTTAGCTATACACGAGTACCTACCCTCGTAACATTTTTGTACGAGTTTATAAGGGATGCAACCCTATTGTACTCGGGATTAGCTTGGTTTAGCGAACGGAATTTACTCCAACTTTGAGAAAGCTCTAGAGCCCCTGGATAGCATCGGATTTCCAAGTCCACTCTCGTTGACATCTTCTGCTCGTCTCTGAAGAGAAAAGACTCTATAAAATTCATTCCTCTCGCTGATCTTATGATATATTTGTTCAAATAATTTATCAACGATTTAAAATTAAAGTATATCTCATATCAAAGTAAGAAGCTAATTAATTTCAGACTTCCTCCTCCCTCCAGGCGCCACAGCATCACCCTGTGTCTCAATTTTATTTTCCTTAATGATTACAGGACTGAATTGTCCCTGGGTTTCAAAAATTGATATTTTTTGAGTAAAAATTTTACCCCCTTTACCATTCCTCATTTTTAAGACGTTTCCTTTTTTCCTTAGCTCATTCCTTCTATTAAAAGTAAATTATCATCGCATAAAACCGCAGACTTGGTCCAGATGCTCTGATCGAATAATTTTTTATGCACTTTTTTCGTCACTTTTCTTTCTCACATTCGACATTCCGCGGCTACTACAGCTGTGTGCTTCGATATTTGTACCTCGATACTCAAGGGGGATGCTGTCACGACTGTAGTCAGAGAGAATAAGTCAAAAAAGTTTCGCTTGATGTTGAAACTCGTAAATCAAAGCGAGGCGAACTCGAAAATAACTAAAACGAAACACGACCATCCGCGAGGAACAAAGTATGCTTATTTCGAGGTAAAAAGCGCCGCAGGATCTATTCTGTAACAAATTTCGAACTACCTATCTAATTTGAAGCCACTTTATCCTCTCGTCTTATGTAAAGGAAGAGACGACACTATGGCAGGATTCGAGAATTTCTTTGGTACTTCGAAATATTTAATTCGATTTAAAAAAAAACTTCCGCAAGATTTTCCGAAGATTTCGACTTACTTGAGAAGGTTTTGAAAGATTTTATAACGAGCTTTCTACGACAGTTTTAAATTCTGTTTATAACTCCTCGATTTATGTGTCATAAAATAAATCAGCATAATTGAAAAAATATTTTCAATTCCGTGGGCGTATAATTATTCAAGAATTATATTATCCGAGACGGAGGTCCGAATTAAAAGTCACTGCAAGACCTAATAGACGAGAATTGAGACGGATCTTTATTAATAAGAAATTCTTAAACCGCCTTTCAAAAACGAAAGGAAAGTGAAAAATTCTGGGGTACGTGAGATGGAAAGTTTTCTTACTACGCGGATAGAATAGTAATGAAAAGTGGTAACACGGCCATAAGCCAGAGACGAAAGTTCGTATGTAAATTTTCATCTGACGTAAAGCCCATTTTTAAGTTTTTTACGCCGAATTTTTAAACGCACTAAAAGATCTCCTTTTTAAGTAAAATCTGAAATTCACATTCACCTCGAGGTCCCGGCACCCTTCACGTTCCGATTTCTAGCCGCTCGAGCGGAAGCACTCGAATAAAAATTCACCAACTTTTTTAATCGTTTGGAAATTGCTGGACTATCTCGGTTCCACTTTAGATTCAAAAGTGGAGCCGTTTCTCGAACGGAAAGGGAATGGAAACAACAAGAACGACAAACGGGGTAATTTACTGTATCGATTAAGCACATCTTTAGGGAGGTAAGAGATGAAAGGAGTTGATCAAAGTATCGTTCGTTATTTTACAATGTAATTAAATTTCCGTTTGGTACATCTCTTAGTTTCCATCTTTGACTGGTTCTAGATTTGAACTGTGAGCTTTTAATCACTGCACTGACGATTCATTTCATTTTTATGATTGAAAGATTAGTCCTCGTGCTTCTGAAATCGTCCCGAAAAATTAGAGCCAATATTTTCATGGAAATCTTCACACGTATACGCATTAGGGTGGTTCTTATTTAGCGGTCGGACGAATTTTAGTCGAAACACCCCCCAAAACGGTTCCAAATAATGAAATAAAAAATAAGTTAAAGTTTTGATTTTTTATTTCAATGGGAACACGTGCCCCAACGCGCTTTTGATTTTTTTTTTTTACCAAATTCATTGCTGAGGGATAGAAATTCATAAGAAAAATGACATTTGGCGTTATGAAATGCAAATGAGTCATGTGAAAATATAAACAAGTGGTAATTGAAAGTTTTTTCGTTATTGATTTTCATGTTCCACAGAAACAATTGATTAAAAATCGTTAGGGAAACAATATTTCTTACATAAGTATCAAATTATTTGTAGTACGTATACATGAACAACCCGAGTTTCTACTTCATTTTTTTCAGATGTATTTTCGTTGGTTTTTCTCGAGTTTTTTTTTCTCCGAAGCGTGGCTGACAAACAAAACTATAAATAATTTGATTTCTCCGATGGTAACTGAATCTGTAAAAAAAAATTGAAAATTTTGAAAGAACGAAATACTTGCGCACTTTCTGCCGAAGTGAAGCAGTCATCCCCAAAGTTTCATTCCGATCGGTTGTGGGGTATGGGAGAAACTAGGAATCGCGTTTTTGAGGTGATCAGAGCGGGTATCAAAGTCCCTTAACCTAGTATAAAATTTTTTTAAGACCTTACCATTACCTCAAACACGACTCTAAGTCCTACGAATGTGAAACAGTACTGGGGTTTTACACAAATTTTCATTTAATTATTTGAAATATATCTCGACATCTCTTTTAAGGACATACGTACATAGAATACAAAAAAGCACATACAAAGACCTTATTACAGTGGAAAGCTTTTGAAAACTGCCGTAGGACCCTTTTTTCTGTATCGTCTGGTCTTTTAGCTGTGTCACAATAGTCGTCCTAAATACACAAGATCCCACCCATTAAAGTTGTTCTGTATTTTCCGAAAGTTGGGAAATTTCGTTTTTTTTTTTTGGAACGCCGAGCTTTCAAAACGATAATGAGGCAGATTCTAGACTCATAATGGCAGCGTATAAGACGCTATTTGGAAGCTAACTATAAAAGAAAGGTTAGTGTTTTTCTAACGAATTCGGAAGTTTAATTTCTTTGTTTCGAAAGCGGAGCTTTCGGGTTAAAGGTCCCTGGAAAATTGACTTTTTTTTTACCCATGGACAACTTTATTTACCTTGTATTCAGTATTGTGTCTGTGATAATACAAATATTTTCGTTACTTTCATGTTGTCCTGTACTTTTTTGTCAACCCTGTTGAAAACTGCTGGAAGTGCGAACTCACATTCCGTAATTTTTTGCAATTACTCAATTATTTCTCTGAAGATGAACTTAGTTTTGCGAAACTGACAAATTTTGGATCTCTGAAAAAGACCAGGATAAAAATTTATCTGTTCAACGTTACTTAAGAGGTTCTGATACTCGCGTGGGAACTCCGACGTGGAAAATTTTACTGCGCGATTATGTTGTCATAAAGTGTCGATTCCGTATGATGTCGGTAATTTTTGTATGAGACGCAAAATCGTAGTTTCCTGGTCGTTTTTTTAACAAATGAGATGAGACAGTGCTCAAAATGTGTGGCTCGCCACCGCCGAGTGCCTAAGTATTTCAAAAGTGCGATAAATCGAGTGCGACTGTGAATAATTCCACGATTTCTCCGATGATAACTGAATCTGTAAAAAAAAATTGTTAATTTTGAAAAAACGAAATACTTGGGTACTTTTTGCCGAAGTGAAGCAGTAATCCCCAAAGTTTCATTCCGACCGGTTGTGCGGTATGGAAGAAACTACGAATCGCGTTTTCGAGGTGATCAGAGCGTGTATCAAAGCCCCTTAGTGGCAGACATATCTGCTTGATGCAATTTTTTTTATTTTGTGCTTGATGCAATCAACTGTGTTTGGCTTGGATGAATAAATCTTTTTAGATTGCCCGGAATTTCCATCTCCACTACATTTTTTCTGTATTTGTCAATCGGTGTATGTTTTTATAACACGAAGAGGATTTTTTCATTGAAATAGAACAAAACGGTGCGGAGGGTGGTAAACATATCGTAGATTCGATCAGTGTTACGCGCGACTTGCTCTTCATTGATTTGAAATGCACCATAAAGATATTTGATATACCAATAAAAGCCCGCATTAGACAATATGATGAACTAATGAACACGGATAAGTAATAGAAACTGTTGTATAATGACAATATTATTTTCGTTGTGCAAAACAATTATCAATAATTTAATTTAAAAAAAAAAACGCTTTCTATTCGGATTTTCTTTAAAGAAGATGGAAGTGATTTCTGAAACGCGTTTTTTTCAAGGTAAGTTTGGAAGCAGATCAAAAATCATAGCCTATATTGTTATTTGTAAATTTATAGAAATTACGAAAAAGAAAAAGTTGAAAAATTCTTCGCATTAACGAAAAAATTTCAATTTTTGTCAATGATGGGCATGATTCCAACAAGACGGTACGTTTGCAATAAAAAAAACCCGCCGAATCCTGGAATTCCGGAAAAATATTCACAATAAATTAAACTCAATTTTCGAAGAAAAAAAGTTGTTGATTTTAGCCGCAAAAATACAAAAAAAAAATCACTTTTTTCATTCTTTATTTTTACAATACAATCGTTGATATCTGCTTAACTGAATTTCCGATCCAAGATCAGCTCCAAATTTTGTCAGCTAATCAATTTCTACGTATTTGAGAACAAAAAGAATCGAGATCGGTAAAGTGGTTCTTGAGATATCATGTTCATCATTCGGAAAATCGTAGTCCTTGAGAAACTGATGGGAGTTTAAAATAAGCAGAAAAAAATGAAACCTGAACTATTCAAAAATCCCCCTGAAAATTCTGAAGATTTTTTTTTCAAACTATTCAAAAAAGAGTTCGTTGTACCAACTCACAATCGATTTGACATATTCAAGCCTGGAATAGACAGCCTTGAATTATTTAATATCATCCGGTTGAAAGTTCATTCCTTATTACTATATTCCCTATTTTTTTTCTGAATGTCCAATATATGCTTTCTTCACATCTTTAATTCATAGTGTCTGAGTTGAGCCCATTGATTAATGCCCGAGATCACGCTAGTCTTTACTGTAGGGATAAGAGTGGTTTTCTTTCAGAGACTAATAAATTTTGACCAGACCTTTTAGAGCGAGGTTATATTTTACCCTAGCACGACCATTATCGATTATGGCACCTCGTTAGCATAACTCATTAAGCTAGAGCACATGCTCAGATGATTATAGACTGAGAATAAAAGCTTCGAGTCTCGAGACTCAAGGATATGGTCATGCAGGACGTAGGAATAATAATTAATCGTCATCTGGGTCAAATTCGATCCTACTTTCGTCACGGATTATGCATGGTCCGCTTTTCCGCTTTTTGTTTTTGTCGAAATTTCGAATACTCTAATGATTTATACGAGGGACTGGGTTAAAGCTCCGAATTTCAATATTACCGATTCATAGTTTTCAGAAAGCGTATTACCCCGAAAAGCTACATAGCCGATTTAAAAAACTTTGAAACGAAGAACACCAGAGGTTCAAAATTCCGAATGCTAAAGATCCGAGAAGCCTAACCTCCAAAACTTGAATTTCCCACATGTATTCATTCAGTGTTTAATAACTCGGGCTGTATCGATCGTATCGAAACCAATGAATGGTCAAATTAATTGCCGTGAGATCAACTTTTTGAAAAACAAAGTTTCACCATCCTATCAATTATTCATGACATCACGAAGTTATCGATTGAAATAAATAAATTGGGTTTCCGTGAAAAGGGTCTCGACTAGAATGAACCATTTTTCGTCTTCGCATCCTGATAAAAATACCGACATTTTTGACTCCTTGGGCTTTCGGGGATCTTTCGAAATTATAATGTTCTAAACCTGAAAGTTTTTGAAAATTCTAAGTCTTCTGAAACGAATTCGGAATTTTATTCAACTAGACCCCATTTATCCCGAACAGAATGTAAGCAGATTACTATAACAGCATGATCGTTACGAAATATATGCAGAGACTATAATACGAGGCTGTCAAATTTGGGAATTCGAAAGCGTCGATAAAGCCCGGCTCGGCGGCTTTATATAGATGAAATATAAATTCGCCATGGTGCTGATATACCCACAAAGTGCCGAAATTGCTTCGAGCATAAGTGTTATTATCTCGTTACAACGGATTGTGGAAGAAAAATTAATCTTCCTCCAGTCTATACTGCCAATTCCCCCAAGCCCCAAACTCTTCGCCTTTTCGTCAAATAAATTTTGGCCACGACTAGGGGAGCAGTTTGAAATTTCATCGCCCCCATATGGCTTGATCATTGTGTTTGATCAATTTTCGGGAAACTCATCACGGGTCTAACCGCCAAATTTCAATGGAAATGTTACCCATTGTCAGCCAGACTTGAAAGGAGAAACGAAATTTTATATTCCAGTATGACTTTGAGAGCTTTTTCAAACTCATTACTTACGCTGTCAAGATTCCATTGATTTGACTGATTAACAAATTCGCTTTTCGACCTCATAAAGTTCAAATCACATAGAAATTAATTAGTAAAAAATAATGATAACTATAATAAGTTATTGACGTTGAAGAAAATCGTTGAGCTTTCGCGATCATTCAGTCACTCGCTGGACTCCAACTAGTCAGATGTAATAAATCGTATTATTTTCAGAGACTTTCAAAGCTTGCGAGATAATTTCTTTCACGAGATAATCCTGTTAATTCTGTAATAAGATTTTATAGATTCGCATCCCGGCCTCGGGGCTTTTTGAGTTATTGGAAACTGGCGTGAGACGGGGATAAAGTTTTCCAGTAATTATCTCGATTCACGAATTAGAGTGTAGAATTATATTGAATAGTGGAAAACCGTTGGACGTTGAGCTTCTAAAGCTCTAATTTTTTCCGTGTCTCAATCCGTTGTACTGCGAATTACTCCTTTCGTAAATTTATTCTGCATTGTACCATAACTGACGCCTACTGCAAAATGTTTTCGAGAATTAAACTATAAAGGCCTCTGATCTCGTCGCAAGCTCTGAATGAATGATTTATAAAGTGTGAAAATTAATGACCTCGAGACATCGTCAACTTCATATAATAAATGATTTAAACAACCAAAGCTGTTGGTTATTCAGATTTTAATTTAGCCACGTCGTATTTTCTCGTGGCTTAATTTTTTCTTAGACCTTTTTCCCTTCTGAGGCTTTTCAAAATCTAATCAACGCCTTAGGCTACATATCGTGCTCAGACGAAGCTCGATTATCGGACAACGATTACGAGGATTTTTAGCTACATAGAATTACAAGTGGAAACTACGTTTTTACAAAGTTTCAAAATTGTGCTTTCTTTTTAACTATTCTGAAAAAAGCTCAAGTATCAGACAAATATTGGGAGGATATTCAGCTACATGGAATAACAAGAAGAAACTATGTTTTCCAAACTTTCAAGCTTGTGCTTTTTGGAACTCTTCTGAAAAAAGGTCAAGTATCAGGCAACGATCGCAAGGATATTCAGCTTCATGGAATAATATAAGTACAAACTATGTTTTTCTGAACTTTGAAGCTTACGCTTTCTGGAACTGTTCCGAAAAAAGCTCAAGTATCAAGCAACGGTTACGAGGATATTTAGCTACATGGAATAATAAGAAGAAACTTTGTTTTGCTAAACTTTCAAGCTTCTGCTTTTGGAACTATTATAAAAGAAACTCAAGTATCAGCAGCAATTACCAAGACATTTAGCGACACAGAATAATAAGTGGAAACTCATGTTTTCCTGAGTTACTAAAATTAAGCGTTTGTTTTAGAACTATTCCAAAAGCTCGTCTGACGATTCCATGCGATCAAATTGTAGCCAAACTTTTTCACTTTCACTACTCGTGTGGCTTTAAAACCACAGACCTGAGAAAGTGTCCTTTTCTTTCACCTTTATTTCGTTGCCAGAAACTTTCCCACGGACAAATCACTCAGGATCGTCGATAGCGATAAAACCTTTCATCCCCTCGCTCTGTCACTGTTTGAATTGGTATCACTTTAATTTCGGTGAATCACACGTCAAGGGATGTTGAAAAGTAATCGAAGCACACTCGGCTCTCGTCATGACGCGACAGGCTATTAGCCAAATATTGTCTATATTCCAAAGAAGATCACCTATTCATCTCAATCAATGCTCGCGTTTCATCCCCATAAATAAAATTACATAAGCACCTAGATTACACTTGAATTGAAATTCAATTTTAGCCGTAAAGACTAATTTCCAATTAATTGAAACACAGGGAAAAGAAATAAAAAATTTAAAAAAATTCGCTAATTATTTAATCTCATTGATTAGTCAAGCTGTAAAAACTAACGATGATATATTGCCCTCAGTTTAAAATTAACGCGATAAAGTAAAGGTAAGTTTTATCATTGAAAAAGGTAAAAGAACGAATTTTTACTCCGGCAATAACGCGAAGACCATTCATGTTTGCGAGGTGCTATATAAAACCATATGTGTTCCATATCTAGAGACATTTTAATGTAATGTCTTCCACAACTCGGCGGTATCCTTTACGAATAAATTTATATGGGGCATTTCAAGCCCGGTTACCCAGTCTGTGACCCAAACATTTCACATTTGGTTTCTTATTTCATTATGCGATAGTTCTCATCTAAAAAACCACCGAAGAAATGCTATTTCAAGAAATTATTTAAGCTTTTTCAAGAACCTCGGTTTTCTTATTTTCGGAAAAATTCGAGGAAATTTTAGGTCAAAAAACGACGATTCTGGGACTCCAGTTCTTTCTATTTCTTCCAGAACGATTTCGATATTAATTCTTCTCGAAAATTTTAATACGAATTATTACCAAATTTTCATTGGTGCAATTTGTCTCTGGAATTTTTGCAAAGAAATGTTCGACTAGGAATTTAAAAAATTGGAATCCCTCTATAGTTTTAGTATAAAAATCGTCGTGTCTTATCATAAAATTTTTGGGCATTTCTAAAAAATGAGAAAAATTCAGTTTTTCAGATTACTTAAATAAAAAAATTCACTTTTTTTTCTGGATTTTCAGGTGAGAACTATCACATACTAAAATATGAAAAAATGTACAATAGTCGAGGTCACAGACTGGGTGATTTGGCCCATATAAAAGCCCCATATGCATGCGTTCATTTTTACGATTTCAAATACGTCTGTATTCATAGGTATAATATATTACACACATATGTACCATAATCGCGAAGCTATGAGGAAATAAAATGCCAATAATTCGTTGAATTTTATGGTGATATACGGAGGACCGTTTCCTGCTATAAATTCTATACGTTTTTATACGTTCTGAGTAAGAAACTATAATCGGTGATCAATGATTCACGGTTCGTTTTACATACGGTATAAATTATCGCGTGATGAGTTACTCGCTGATTTTTGAACCAGTTGAAATTTGGAAATTACGAAAAAGTTTCAAAATCGGATAAGAAAGCTCTCATAAATCAAATTTATATAAGCGATCATTATACAGTCACTTAAAAGCCCGCGCTTAATTAATCCGAGGGAAATTTGGATTGAAACTTTTTTTATTACACCAGTTGACATATACTTTATTATATCTAAACCACGGACAGAGCTTTATCCTTATTTATTTCGTCCTGAGGAAACCGAGTCGAATTATTTGCGAGCAATTATTATTGGATTTTAGTATCGTTGAAAAAATGATGAAAAAATTTATATGGCTTTTATGTAAATACGTGGATAGTTTTTATACCTGTTTAATCAAATCTTCAGTATTGTATTCTATCTATGTGAGATCGCATCAATTCGATGAGCATTCGACCGGCACAAATTGAGATATTTAGTTTTTATGTGAAACAGTAAATAAATTGGTGTTGAATTCTTTTGAAAAAAAATGGATATTAATTTTCGTTCATCTGGTTTTTCCCATCTTTGTTCTCTTTTTTTTTTTTGTAGCGCGAAATTAAAGCTCTTGGGGTCTTAAATCTGTCAGAATTTTGTAAGACTCGCGGTTCAATCGACTGATAGAAATTTATTATTGCAATTCAAATGACGCAACTTGTTTCTTTCTTTTTTTTTTTTCTTTTCTTCATTTTACGTAACGGTGTGACGCAAAGTCTCGGAGACATTTTAAAGAGGAAGCGGCGTAGGTATTCCAGAAAGCTTGAAACCTCTAACTAACTTGAACAAAAATTTACTTCAGTAATTTCGCTGCAATATCAAACTGATTTTTATTCCTCAACTTCTTCCATAAATTTTTTAAACAAATGGGATGAAAAGAATTCTTTGCGGAAGGGTAATTCGAACTCGAATATCGCTACTCTCTCATCAGAATCCGCTGTTCGGATTTGTTTCGTTGTTTTAAAGTGAATAACGTGAAAATGAAAAGCACAATTCATTTAAAAAAAAAAAATAAATAAACGGCTCGGGTATTTCTTACGATTTTTTTTTTTCAAACTCGACCTTTCGGATGTTCGATTTCGCTGTATATATAAAAAAATGAATTTTAGGGGTGAGAGTCGCTATAAAAAAATCCACCGAGAACCGCGTCGATCCCGATTTCTAATTGAGTTATCAATGAATCGTATATATTCCGCTTTTTCGGCAAATAAAATCTTGACGAATATCAGAGTTAATTTTATAATACATTTTCAAATCTTGACGATGATGAGAGAGTTGACACGTTAATATCTGAACGATGTGTTTCATCCAGCGCAATATCTCGGGGGATTGAATCATCCCTTGATTGCGAGGGTGCGGGAAATTTTGAAGAAACTTTTTTTTTTTGAAAAACTTGGTAAGAGTAACGTCAGTTGACCGAGAGGAATAAAAATAAAAAATAACGAAGAATAAAACTGAATGAAAAATCAGAGGAAACTTTTTTTCTTTTATAATGTACAATTCCACAATTTCATTAAGGCGCGTGAATATTGTTCGAAATTTTTTTGCACATACTCAATGAGGTAATCACCACACCTCTGGTGAGTCGTTTAATTTACGTTCTGACTTTTAAACCAAGTTTTCCAGTATTTTTACAGAAGGCTAATTCTGTGCGAAAGAGCCCAATATCCCCTAAAAAAAAATATCGCACCTATATTTCAGGATTACGACCCTCGAATGCCGCGGTCAGTCAACGCGAGAGAAAAGCTCATTTTTGCATACTAAAATCATAAATCGTAGGATTTACCGAAGAAGAGAATAACAAATGACTTGAAAAAAAGAAAAAAAAAAAAAAATTATAAAATATAGAATAACGGAACAACGAGCGGGACGAAAAATACCAGAAACTCACTCGCAATTAGTCAGTCGGTGAGGAACACTTGCAGAACTCAAAGAACCCCTCTCTCAGGGTAAATTTCTCGATGCTTTTTGCTCCACAGATTCCTCATCGTCTCCTGTTTTTTTTTTTTTTTATTTATTTTTTATTTTCTTTATATCACACGGTAGAATAGCATTCCAAATAAAATTGACTGTAGTTCAATAAGATCAGTCAATTATCATCAATTCGTCGAAAAGATTTTTCGAAAACCAATTTCGAGCTTGCGATAAATATCGTCCTTCCTATTATCGTGTCAATTTAAACTATAAGGATAATTCCGTTATCTGAATCGATCCTAGAATTGTTGACCGAGGTCCAGGCCTTTTTATATCTCGGATAAGATCGGCTAGAAAAACAGAAAAAAAAAAAAAAAAATCCGAAAATCACTTTCACAAAGTGTCACTACCTCGGTTTTTAATTTTTTTTTGTTTTTTTTTTTTTGTTTTTAATGGAATTAGAATTCAATTTGTCGATTTGTTCGATAAGTTTCTATTCACATTTAACTTTTCTTTTCTTATTCTTTAATTCAACTTATTTCCATTGAAAAGCCACACAGCATCTCCAACTCTGTAAATTTATGCGGGAAAACTAAGAAACTAAATTTCGGTGGAAGGTTACGATTTATTTATTCGTTTTTGTCGTTTTTTTTTGTTTTTTTTTTTCATCAGAAATTTGTATTCTTTTTTTTTTTTTTCCTTTCTTGACTTTTTCTTTACATTTTCGAATCCCTGGCACACTGATACCGATATCTTATATCGCCGCGAGTATCGCCACGCCGCGTCTTCGCGTGGCACTGTACGTGCGCTCGCCGCGTTCTCTTCGTTGAGGTAAAAGCATCATCGGGGTGCATACGCACGCGCGTTTCAACCGGCTTTAACCCTGCCGTCAAACTTTCAAACTCTGAGTGATAATTGCGGTGTAATATCTTCGAGCATAGAATCACGTGCGTCTAACGCGTCTGTACGAGGTGGACAGAAAAAGTTTATGAATTTTATTCCATTATGTTTTATTTCGTATTCTATGCTTCCGGGAATAAAATAGGAACTCTTTTTACCTTCTTTATCTTTTTTTTATTATTCTTCGATTATTCTATTTCTTATATTTTATCCTCGTCAGCTTTTTCAACCTTAATTCCTTACCTTGAAATAATATTGGTATTAGGTAGATTATAATAAAAATGGACCCTTAGGTATTAAGGCGGGAAATATTTCGAATGAACAACACTGGTCAGAATGGAGTTGACAAACTCGAGGAGAAGGGTGAAAAGGGATTGATAAAATATTTATATATCATTCGTGGGGAAATCATCGGAATAATAAAAAAAATATATGAATCGCTGTTGTAGTATGTGTCGAGATTATTCTTCTGAGAATCTAAATTTTCACCCTTCATATACGATACATATATTTTGTCGAGCGGAATAATTTCACTGATAGGTAATACGGAAACGTACTACGCTGCAGGGTATACTGTGATGAAATTCTTCGAGTTTGCATTGGAGAAAATAAATCAA
Organism: Tenthredo amoena; assembly: GCA_963966615.1. Taxonomy (NCBI): domain Eukaryota; kingdom Metazoa; phylum Arthropoda; class Insecta; order Hymenoptera; family Tenthredinidae; genus Tenthredo; species Tenthredo amoena. Next base: position 23,088,789 of record OZ016482.1, on the reverse strand, counting down.
GCATTGAGAAAAACTAATGCGATTGCGGAATCTCGAATTTCAATAATTCGACATTCGAGGAATAAGGTTGTACTGGGAAATTAATTTTTATACAAATTATGGGGCCAGACTGAAGTTCCGAATTTGATAATATATCGTTAAAAAAATTCAATGTGAAATTCAAAATCTAATCAGTTTCATTCAAGGTGAATAAAACCGCATCGACTGATCTAACGAAAGTGAAAATCCATGAAATTAGTTCCTAAGATATCGTAGGACAAAATCGACTACACAGATATCAGTGTCAAAAATAACCTATTTTCTCATAAAGTGGTAAGTTATTAAATTAATATACATATTGGATGTCATAAAACGTTCTAAAAATTCTGGAAATTTCATTAATGGCTACCGAGTTCCTGATTGGCTGTCTAGTAACAAACAATTACCGATTTCGACTTTCGGCCACCTCAACACGACTCTTGGTATAGAGTCCAGAGTTGGCACTCTCTGATCGCCTTATTTCCAGTCGGCAGTTAGAGGATTCCCGTGTTTCGCAATGCTAACTCACGGTTATAGGGTAACTAATATGTCATTTTAAACCCATTTCTCCTATATTTCGTTCGACCTCTTCGCCCTATCCATCATATTACACAGAAGGAGTTACACCCGATCGGACCGCCGAAAGATAGGTATGTAGAACATCTTAGCGAATTTTTTACAACCAAAGGATGTAGTGGATTTCATTGAGCTTCGGATGATGATTACATCATATTATCTCGTATTAGGAAAAATTTAGTTGGTGAAAAAAAACTCGAAACTTTTCGAAATTTCTGATCTGGTATAACCCTTTAAATATAAATAAAATATCTGGGTACGTATTTGCTGGTATATCTGTAAGTGTACGTAGGTACTAGAATTAAAGTACCTTTTACAACAGTTGTAGTAGGTATACTTCAAACGCAGGAAGATCTTGAAGAGGATCTTTGAGAGGCCTGGAGGATTGACGAAGACTCGGCGAATCCCTCCAGCAGTTTTAATCAACTAAACGTTTAATTTCCTGCGACTTGTCCTAAGATTTGTTGGAGCAAATTAAATTTAATGCCAAATTTTTCCCAGCTGATAATATAGTTTATTTATATTAGTCTCCCAGTTTTGGAACAGATTCGAATTCTTTGATCGGATTTCTTTTCGCTCGTTAATTTATTATGCGTTTAAAGATTTTGAAGGAATTTTTATCGGACCTGAGATTCTATTGGACAAGATTTAACCGAGCTGGTATAAAATGCTCCATATATATTAAGTAAGGGAGAGAAAGTAAACAGAGAAGAGATAACTGTGGACCAGCTGCTGTTCGGAAGGGTAATTAGGAACCGTGTTAATTAAGCTGGCGTAGTTTAGCGCGGAGCAAGAGAATTAAGAGACTGGTGCTTCAAATCGTACAGTGGTATAATTTTATCTAGTGAATTTTGAACTTAGCCATTTGAGAGAAAATTTTAGGATTTTAAAATTCACTTTTAACCTCGACTATTCGGACTTCGATCTACCTATACTTTCTCCGAGTGATTCTCCTGGCCGATAATTCGTCACTAAATAAAATACACGTCTTAATGTTAGGTCGATCCAGAAATACGACAGCCAAAGTATACTTAAATGATTTATTATGCTTTCAGGTTTCAATTAGCCGAGTTATACTTGGGCTACTATTGCGAGTAGCGTCTCATTGTGAGTCGTATTATATATTCAATAATCAATAAAGTTCAACTACAGAAGTTCCGAAACCAATAATTGACAGACTCTTCTAATCAGCTTTTACCATTCCTCCAACTATACAGAATCATGCGACTTTGGGGTATACCGAGAAAGTGGGGTAATCAATTTATAATAGTTACTCACGTTGTCCGTTCGTTGGATAACTTTCGACCTAATCAACCGATCTTAACGAAATTTGCTACAGAAGTACTCCAAATAATTTTCATGTCTGATATCGAAGTTGAGCAAAGTCGGTCGAGGGATTTGGAAAGGGGTGGCAAAAACATAAGTTTTTAAAGAAGTATTAATATCTCGACGACCTCTTGTGCGATTCCGATGAAATTTTTTGCGTTTCGTATTTCTCGAGGAGACCAAATTTTTCGCCAAATATAGAACAATTTGAAAATCAAATGTCGGAGGGATAGCAGTTTGAAATTTCATCCCAGCATAGCTCGAGAACTGTGAAATCGTGTTTTTGCAGGGTGATAAATCGCAAGCACTCTGTTCGGTACACGTTTCTTAATTAGTTAAAAAAAATATGGCTAAAACTGAAAGTACGTACACGCAATCGCGATTCTGATTACGCGAAACTTTTTTTTCTTCAAGGTTTTGTATAAATTTAATTACGAGAGGTAGTATACATTCGGTGCTGTATAAAGGAGCCAATTTCCTGTCACGTTCACTCGACAGTGATAAAACTTGGGAAATTCGTAGCACCGAAGACAGGTTGAGGTACTCGGATAGAAAAATGTCATTTACTCACTTCAACAGGGCGCAAATTTCATCGTCAGCTTCTCCACTTTAACGGGATGGAGTTCCCGGATGTGATGTGCATATCGAATAATACCTCGACACCAGTGAACGGCTACCTATATCCACGGAGAGATAATCTAGAAAATAGTAAATCCGAACTGTACGTATCAAAGTCTCCGATATACACGACGTTGCTATTCCAATCGTGAACTGCACTTCTATATCCACATAAACTGCAATATATTTTGCGCTCAATCTGTGAGGATTTGACGGTAGATTTTTCTCTGCGAATTTTTGCGAATCTCTAGCATACATATCGGCTTTAAATTTCCTTACGATTTCTAGCTTATAGTGATTATAGTTAGTTACAGGTCTGCGTAAGCGATTCATTCTACACGATGTGGGTATAAAATGCCTGAATCATCGCAGAAGTTTTAAACCGCGATCTGTTCGCGGATTTTTTTTTCCCCACCCACCGCGACGTGAAACGATTTAGGAATATTTATTCTCGTCTAAACTTCGCCTCTCACACGGCGGGATCTCGGCCGATTTATTCTGTAAACTTCAATAAACATCTGTCCTCGTCTATTCGACAACGAGGCGAGCCTATCCCACCGCTTACACATCCGAATCTAAAGCCCGAGAATTTCTAGTCGAGAATGAAAAGTGGGAAGACAAATAAGAAAGAAAAAAGGTAGAGACAAGGGAAGCACAGCTTCGATTACTTGGAACTAGAGCTTTCGCCTTGGAAATAATTTCTTACAAATCTCTGCTAGTTTTCGAAGAAATTTTTTGGTTTTTGGGAAATGATTCCATTCCCCTTGATAAATATCGTTCTAAAAATCGTTGAACATGACTCAATCACTAGAAGCTATAATAATTCTCATTGTCCGAGACGTAATTTAGCTCTTCTAGGTATACTAGGTCTGTGATATTAGCTTCCAAATATATGGAGGCAACCCTAGCCAGTATTGGCCAGGATGAGCCAGCATTGGTAATGTCCTTCGCGTGTCCTATTTTACGATCGAACTTACTTAATGGTATGAAGTAAGGGGATGCTGCTGCTTACCCTTAGAACCAAGGGCGTCGACGAGCTTGGTTGGTTGTAGAACCAGGCGAGAAAATTGGGAAAAGCTGCTCTCCAAGAAAGAACATTAACTCAAAACTTTCTTAATTACGTGATTCTGCACACCGTGAAGCTCCGGTACTTCTGAGAGAACCGAGCTTCTCTGATCAACGAATTACGTCAGATTCTTAGAACGTATTAATACCGATCTAACAAATAGCCGTATAAATAATTGCCAAGTGATACAATATTGACAACAATATGGTCATTTTTAATATCGCTATTCATACTTTTCCCAAAATTAATCATCAGAAAGTGTACAGCGAAAGGTTTTCGAGGCTTCTACGGTTCGAAATGGATGACACGCTGGATGGCGATTAGTATACTATAATAGGAAAGTCCGAAAACCAAAAATCTGGCTATGGATGTGGAGACGGAAAAAAGCTCGATAGAAATTTGCTAACCAGAGACTTCAGGAACATGAACCATACATCATATTGCGTTGACTGGTGTAGGGTCCAAGCGTCCAAGTATGGGATTTGATTTACGAGATTATAGTCCTCTCGACACTCCAGAACAGCTTTTTTCGGTTTGATGTATCTAGATAGAGCTTTATGCAACCTAAAAATAGATTCCAAGCTTAATGTAAGCCTAAAGTCTTGAAGTAAATTGTAGAGATATAAATTTAGATTCCAAACAGCTGCTGGTGTTGTTTTAGTTGGTTGGTTTAACCGACATATTGGCACGCGACTTGTAGCTTGTATAACTTTGAGTGGGTTTGGTTATAGATTCTGAACATATGTATAGGCTTCGATATTGGCGTTGAATTGTGCCATAGGTGGCTCAAAAGGATCCGAAAAGAAGGAAAGAAGTTTTCACGACCTCATGAGTGTTTGATGATTGAAAATTTCGTTGGGATTCCTCAGAATTTCGGAACTCTAATATTCTCAGTGAACGTCAATTCGTTGATCTGGTACATTGGTGGAGATTATTAATCCTATAGCTCAAGTTCCGGGCTGACTACTAATGCGTAGTTTCTAATGAATTGCTAGGAAACGTCCGTTCCGTTCTGGACCCTAAACCCAACTGCCTTCGTGGACCTCGGGGTAGTCTGTTGGGCCAAGCAAATTTCTCCTTCATCTAGTCACCCTCAAGTGCATGCACATGTCCTATTCTAAGTGGTAAGCTGTTTTTAGAAATTGCCACTCTAGTGCAGCGCAGTACATGTTTTTTATGAACTTTCTCAGTCCCTGGGCGAACACAATTATTTGGGTACTTGAAATTCGGGGTAAGAATGACCAGTACACTTTGCTTCGCTGCTGCCGAGAAACTGATGTCGATTGCCTATTACCAGCAGGACTGATGACCCTTCAAATTTTTAGGAAAATTCGTAGAGCCGTCAGTTTCGGAAGTGCCACATCATAATGTGCAGCAGGCCAGCACATATGGCACAAGTTATAACGAGAGTGGCTATTGTGAAATCCATTCTTGTAGCTTGTGGATAATCCGCAGTAATTTTCTTATTGCTAAAAAAGATGTCTGTATAGTTGAAGAAAGTATGTAGGAATGTATTCCTCACTTTTTTCCAATTATTCAGACTATGCAGTTATATGTTTGACACAATGAATGCGCAGATTGAGTGACGATGAGTCTGTCGCCGATTGATAAATCGGACTTGTGTCTTCCTATTCGAATAAATTTGTGGCATTTTAATTTCTAGATGACGAACTAGACTCGCGAAGAGACATGACTGAACGGAAATTAACTTTCGTCCGTACTTTGGAAGCTACTAGGGGTTGAAGTTTAGGAAATAAAGGTGAAAATCGATAACACGTTTTCTCCTAAACACCCATATATATCTATGGTCCCTTCTAGACTCGATTCAATACTCATTGTATAGTTCCTAAGAAATCGACGATCAGCCGATCATAATCCCATGATCTTGCAGTGAGATCTACGACTACACCGACGCTAATGGAGAGATAGATGAACGGGATTAAATTCGTCAAATTATCCATGGCAATATTGGATGAGCACATAATAGCGGTGCATAGAAATTTGATTAGAGATAATTGAACCTTAATCAGCATATCTGTATCTGCGAAACGCTGAAAGTTTGGTGTGAAATACCATAATAGATCACATTTTTTATTCTCTCGTACGATGCATGTACCGAATAGAATACCAATAACACGCGTAGTTCTAACTTTCCTTTTGTCATTGTCATTGTCATTGTCATTTCTACATCGGGTTTTGACCCCGTGGATAATTTTCCAGAATACTATCCAGCCCTGAGTATTGAAGGCGTTGACGCTCTTTGCAGGCTCCGAGAACAAATCGTTTCCTGCGATAATTCGATCACCCCAGGGACCAAGGCGACTCTGGCCTGCATGTACTCGTATAAAATTCTATCCAGTGGTTATTATCCAGCCAACAGGGAAATCACCTGCCTCGACGGAGGCGTGTGGAGTCACACCGTGTTACAATGTGTTCCTGGTAATCATGAACTCGAGTTTCTCCATTCTTCGATTCCTTACGAATATCAGATGAATATCCGAGTCTCGGAGTCTTTCGCGGGTCTCGGAATTACGAACAAGATGTCGCGGTGCTTCGTTTGGAGACCCCTTTTGTGATGACGAGCTTGGTTAGGCCTGCGTGCATGGATTGGAACAATGATCACGAGGAACAGCTCCGAACGGTAAACAGCGGGATGGTGAGTAGAAAGGGGAAGCTTGAATTCCCGATAAGTATCACTATTCGTTACTAATGATAATCATCTGCTTCCAAGATTGTGAGTTGGGGCAGAACCGCGGACGGAAGTCCGAACGACAAACTTCAGGAGGTTCATTTATCGTATATTTCTCACAGAAATTGTCTGACCGCAGTACCAGAGAACTTCAAGGATTCCATAACTGCTGATAAGTTTTGCGCTAGCTATTCGGACGGTGTGTGCGATAGAATTCCTTCATCTATCTTATTCAAAAATACTAGATTGCACGCTTCATTAATTAATATTATCGATTGCTTCTCAATTAAGGGTCAAGGCTCGGCGCGGGTGACAGTGGCAGCGGACTTCACTTACAATTTGAGGGTCTCTGGTTCCTGCACGGTATCACCACCGTGCTTTCAGTGTCCAATGACACGTATGACGAAAATTACATTACCGCATTCACAAACGTTGGAAATGTCCTGCGCTGGATCAGCATGGTCGTTCTCATGAGCAGGTAAGTCGTTCAACTCGTGCCTACATTGGTGCCTAATTAAAAAATGATAATTCCGACGTTAGGACGCGATAAAATCGCTCCACAGTTATCGCAATCGTGTTTTATCTTATTTCTGACTAACGAGTATTCGTCGTTTAGAGATGACATAGGTCGAAGAAATTGAGGACTTTTTCTTGTACATAAGCTCCACTATAGAAGAGCATAAGCTGCGTTTGTCCGTTATCAAACGAATAGAAAATGTGTTTCACGATCTGTGTCCTGATTGCAAGATTGAAGTTTTTGGAAGCTATCGTACCGGACTGTTCCTACCAACAAGTGATATTGACCTCACAGTGACAGGCATGCAGAGCTCCCTCGCCATACGCATGCTAGTAAAAGCATTAGTGGATCGTAATATATCAGAACAAAGTGAAATAGAATTTTTCGATAATCTTGATCGTCAACATCTGAAGTTGACTGACAAAGGAAGTCAGACCAAGCTGGACATTTGCTTCAACACTTGTATTGATTGAATTTCTAGAACTCTATGGCAGAAAATTCAATTATGTTGAAACCGCTATCAGAGTCAGAGATGGTGGCGCTTGCATAACTAAGGAGGAGTTCGAACGCGATATGATTGATGGACTAAGACCTTCCATCCTGTGCATTGAAGACCCTGTTCATCCGGGCAAAGATATTGGCCGCGAAAGCTACAGAGCTCTCTATGCGAAGGAGGCCTTTGATCGGGCTTATTCTCTGCTATCTCAAGCAGTGAGTCCTCTTCATGGAAATGATACAAACGAATTTAGTGTATTGGGTAGAATAATTCGGGTAGAAGACAAAGTGATCGAGCGTCGAAAATGGATCAAAGAAACATTTGAGTCCGGTCCCGGCAATTTCACTCATAATGCAGAGTCATAATTCCGACAGACAATTAACAGGTTCATCACAGTCAGCCAAAGAAACACCACGAAGGAAAATTATCAGCACGAAGTAATACTGCTGGTACAAATGACTCGGAAGATTCTCAGAGCTCGGTACCAACAGCAACAATAACAAGAACAATGCTAACAACACCGACGACGACAATAAGCCTGGGAATGATTGTGCGTGGTGATAAAGTCTGGCCTGTGTTCCAACGTTTCCAACTTGTTTCCCCAAAAACGGGAGTAATGTCTTATGATGACTTTCCTAAGCTGCTGTGCAGTTTACCTTAGCGATATTATACCATACAGAACAAATTCCGAAATCTAGGTAACCAAATTGTGACGTTTTATCGTAGCAGTTGCTGCGTTTTATAAGTATTTGATTTATATTTTCGATTCGTTTGTCTTCTAACTTTCGCATCGAGTGGGGTTCACATCGAAACGTTGCTGGAATACGTCATTGCGACAGTACAAAAATATTTCAGAAATATATCATCTGTAAAATAAACATTGTATAAATATATTTTCAGTAATATGCAGCGTTTTTTTCATTCATTCGAACTGTCGATGAACTTCTTAATCACAAGATTTACTAGACACGTTTCATGGTTTTGTTCCTCAGGATCTAGAATTTCATTACCAGATCGTAATAAATAATAATTATACCTTAGAAATCGAATAATTAATTCGGAAGGATTTTGGAAAGTGGCAAAACAGGATATTTGCAGTCACGGTTCATTTCAATTACCTTAGGTTATGGGAATGAGAAAATGGGATAGCAAAATCTGCGCTGGGCAGGATCCATTTGAGTCATTCTGGAATTATTTGTTAAACTCTTAATAAAATATGCTTAGAGCGTAACAGTGCTGCGCTTTCGTCATCTCTCTCAAACTTTCTTCCCCAAAATCCAAAAGTAATTAGGTTCTGGGTGGGCGTCGTCAGCGAAATCGACGTGTTAACATGTCCGTTCTGCTCGTACTGGTCCCAGGTCCAATTCTTCAATGGCAACATATCAGTTCCCAGAGTACTCGGCATCATCAGTGTTCTCCCGTCGTTGACGTAGACGGCCGTGATGTTGATGAAATTCAAGGTCGCCGAGGTATCCCAGATGTGCCCGCAGGACTCGATTGTGTTATTGGCGCATAGCGCAATAGCACAAATCCTTTTGCCAGCTTTGACCGATTTTCCAAAATGATGAACGCCATCGAAGGCAAGTAAACGATACGTTACCCCTAGTGGAGTCAAGTTAGTAATGTTCACTCGAAATTCACAGTCGATTCCAATGTGACTCAACCTTTCCACTGTAAAACCGTTCTCAGCTATTAATATTGACTGAAAACCATCGAACACCTCGTATCTCCATTTGAAACGACCGGAATCAAGTTTTCGGGGAAGTGTGCCGTCTATATGGTGGTTCTGATCTCGATTCGTAGGTCTGAGGTCATGCTCGTGGATATCTTGGGCCGTCGAGATGAGCCCAGTCTTCTTGTTCTTTTTCCATACATTAGTTACCAGCAATTCGTCGTGATGATCCAATGGCAGTACGGCGACAACGACACCTTGGCGTCCTGTGGAACCGTTTCAAAACCAATTAGTTTCAGTGAATCAAATGAGTATCGGGGAGCATGGAAAAGAGAATTGTAAAACATTAAGAAGTCATTGACATGTTATGTTTTATCATTGTATTTTTTTCTGGACACGTGATGATTACCTGCGTAGATACCACTTCCAGAATTTCCCCACTCGATGTGGTTGTATCCACTGGACAGCAAATTAACATCCTGTGCATAGGCCCAACCTGCTTTCGTTTGAATAGCTGTAAGGCGAGCAGCAAAGCGAGAATTGTTAGTTGCCCATTATCGAAAAGTTCTTCGTCAGACTGAGTCCATTATCGTAACTATATAATGAGTTGCTCACTAGTTAGAAATGGCATCTCGGAGGCCCATCCTGAGGCGTGAACGATGTCGGTTATGTTGAGCTCCTTTAATCGCTGCCACGTTTTTTCGAACATAATGTCAAAGCAGACGATACTGCCAAAGGTCACTCCGAAGTCTGTATCGAAAGTCGATAATTCTGGTGGATTCATCACATTGAGTACGTCATACTCGTCGACTAGGTGGGCCTTACGGGATCTGACTTGCAGAACAGAAATTTGGATCTCAACGAAATCAGCACATCATCCCACGTTATATATGAACCAGTAGAGCAAAATACCCTCACTATCAGACCTTCGGGTGATGCATTATGCCTAAACTTCTGGAAGTGCTTCCTTGAGCAAAAATATGGAACCCATGATGTGTAATTCCATCTAACAGGGCTTTCTTCTAGCCACCACAATCTCTCATACCATCGAGCAATTGGTTGGTACTTTACCATTGCTCTAGAATAAACCGTTCAGACTTGGCTCTATGAGACCCTATCCCTATCCCTGAAACTTCATCAGTCGACGATAAAAATGAACCGCATTACACTCGTCAAACTTCTGATCTGATGAATTGTGGATGGAGTGGAATAAGGCCCATTCGGTCGTAATACACACCATAGGCTCCATATTTTGGCCTAAGAGAACATCTTCAGGAGTTTGGGCGGAATCTATCACTCGAAGGTTTGATACGCCCCTTGTCGCCACTTTTCTTCATCGAGTTGGAGAAGAATCTCTCATATACATGGAATCATATGTGCACAACGTACCTGGCGATTATCTTTCCTTTTCGGTCGAATACCGCGCTCGTTACGTATACGAAGATTCCATCGATGGGGCAATTCCCCGACAAACATAATTCCTTCTCTAGAAGGTTGACCACTACGTAGATATTGCTTCGTTCGACGGCGCAGGCGATCCTCTTAAGGGCCTTGAATAATTACCGATTGAACTTTACCGTCTGAACACGATGGTCAGTCTCGGCAATGCATCCAATAGCTCGAATCGTATCTACGTGGTTCATTTGATCAGAACACCTTACTCTTACCTCGTGTACGGGGATGCTCGAGTCTGTGCACGGCCTATAATCCTGATAAGGGTCAGGAACCAGAATAGATCTAGCTACCATCTCGGCCCTTTGTCCAAGACTCAAAGAGCTCAGGCTCAGTTCCGGAAATACAACGATGTCCGCTTCCTGTGAACGATTTGCAATTGACACCGTTTCCCAAATGAGTCTACATCATGGTCCCGAAGGCCCCACAAAAGATCTTTATATGCCCTACGCTACCACTGTACTTCGTTTCGTTTGATCTTACAATTTCACTTCCGAATTGAGCAGTCGATGGGAATTTAGTGTGGATTAACTAGGATTAATCCTGATTATGATTCACTGTATCTCACCCTTTGTGCGGCTTGCTCGATAAAGCTCACTATTTTCTCAGCGTTATCACTCAGCGTCTTATCAGAATCATTCGTGTACTCGAATGGTTCGAATTCCACAACCGCGGCTCTGTATGTCGAACTTGCTGGATCAGATTTCTGGTGAAAGAATAACACAGACTTAAATATAAACCGAATCATAATCATGCAGAAGCATTATGTATTTCAACTTATTGTGATAGTATTCGTACCTGAATCGATCCGCGAATGACTAGTAGCAGTAGCAACAGGGTGCAGCTCGAAATCGTCATCGTATTCGTCTTTAAGGCATTTATATGAATTATTGATAGCACGGCTTTCCAGAAGAAGCAATTCTTAGTGTCTGGGATAAGATCTTCAAAACGACTCTGTACTAAGTCCGAGTCATTTTTTTCAATTTCGGATTGGACACCGGGCGAGTGGTCATTTTAATTCATTATTTTACGGGTATATAATTACTGTCCCATACCGAAAAACGTATATAAATACCCGACTGCCTCCTCTACAGAAAATCCTTTCCAAATCTGACTGACTGAGCTTTTAGAAAAAAATTGAGTACAAGCGAATGGTTCGATGATAAATAATGTTGAATATCGGTCCAGTATAATCAATTATGGATCTGCCCTTTTTTAAATCAGGCAATTTTCGTGTTCATTCCGAACAAAAAGTGAATCAGAAACTGAAATTTGGTGATTGATCTATCCCGATTCGAAGTTCTCTTTATTCTAAATACTTACACGTATGTAGGTATCGCTGCTGTTAACGTGGCAGTCACAACTTCCAAAAGTAGAGAAACTAGCGTTGAGTATCCGTTTGACGTAGCCAGTCCAACTGAACGGCCAAGATCTTTCGAATGTTAATCAGCACTGCCATTATTAGAATATTAAGTAATCGCATATCATATCGAATAGTTCCTAATCACTCATCTACAGAAATATAATTCTGGGTAAACAATATTCCGGATAAGTAATCGCTTCGCGATGTTAACGTTTCATTAATGACCACCGTAACCTACCGACTTATTTCATGTATTAGCCATACTATGATACAAAAGAAGACCTAACTATAAATTACAAAACACAACAAATTCGAAATTTTTTTCTGTTGCGTGAAACATTTTAACGGTTGTTTCAACTAATTCAAGGTCGTTCGAAAATATTCCATATAACGGACATGCTGTTGCGTTGGGCGGTGTTATCTTTCAACGAGCGGAACATCTTTTGAACTCCAGTCCAACATCATAGACTGGTTCCGTCTGGCCTTATCCTTCAAAACCACTCCGTATCTTTCCGTAAACAAAGCCTTACAGTTTTACAGCCTCAGTTCCCAAAGTGTCTATTGCCGCTGCATTACAAAGAAAAACCTTTACCCCCGACTACCAATATCCAGTCTCTCTCTTTTTCAGCTCCTTGTTGATTTCCCACTAGCCTTTAGTTTCAGCCCGTAAATCCCACTAATTTTCTAACAACACTAATACCCGATTGACTTCTAAAAAATCAGACATTTAAGTGACTTTGGTTCAGACTCTTCGTTCAAAATCCTGTAACTCCTGTTCTACAGTTACTAATATAAATAAATCTTGTCGGATTAAGAAGGTCAATGATCAGGAAAAAATCTTTACGCTGTCGATTTAGACGTGGGATAAAAATATCGTCGGAATTACTGAAAAAACTCCTTCATTGCTATTAGAATATGTCGCAGGACTAGGATAACCGGATATTGTAAGTTCAAAGCACGGTAGTAGATGTTGCAAAAGTTTGACGTACTTTTAGCAATTTTATAACGAAAAATATAAAACTTATGTTACAGTCCAGACAAACAGGCACATTCTGAGAACTACTTTTTAGAACTGACGAAGTTCTAACTCACATCGTTGGATATAAAATCTATTCGATTCGAACATGAATCACTCGAAAAAAGTTGCGGTATTTTAAGCCAAGCGTTTTGTTTGATTTGGTTTTTTTTTTTTTTTTTTTGAATCAATACGAAAATGTGATCAAGTTGATTAGAAATTTGATCGATTCTAAAAAATACAGTGAATTCATATGCTTTCTTTAAAATAGATATTTGGTTGATAGGATTTGCGATCACTTACAAAAAAAAAAATGAAGATGTCATTTCGAACATTTCGAATCGGAAAAAATTCATTTCGGGTAAGAATAAAACCTCTCTAATCCATGTTTCAAGCAAAATCGTTGAAGAATTGAATCCTAGTCAGTGACGTAATACCGTATGAAACACATCGACGTTAAAACTTGGCTAAAGGTTTACGCAAGCGGTAATAACAGCTTTTTGTTAATTCAGCTGCAGATCGATCACCTACAAGACATAGTAAGATTTAGATAACAGTTTCACTCAACGATTCGGTTCTCACTTCTAAGACAACAACGGTCGAGGTCGAAAGCATTCTGAAATCTATTCTATGTACCAGTCTTCATAGTTTCATAAAGTAAGTCACGTTTGATCAATTATTCACTGATCTCATCGCAATATCAAAATTTTTTTAATCATTTTCGAGCAGGACGTTATCAGTGAAAGTCACACGACGTGTATCTTATCATATCCCTGATCACTTACACCTCTGGAAACTTTCACATTACTTACACGGGGTCACTCTAACCCTAGCAAACTTTGAAAAGTTGTCACACTAATTGTATTGAAAGTTTCATCATGAAAAAATTCCTGGAAGTACCTCAGCATCTCAATAATAGGTCCCAATAAGTTATTTGAAAAAAAATTCAATTCGAACCTTGTAAAAAATTGTCAAAGCGAAGAACTCAGATAAGGTCAGTTGCTTTACTGAAAAAATGATAACTTTTACAATTTTTAATATTTTTGGCTAAAATTTTTATTGGATATTCTAGAGATATTCTACTCAGAGAAAAAGCACAACTTTGAATTTCGACTGCGCAGTAGCCAGACTGACGCTTGATCATAATTCTACGCATCCAACGTATAGTTCTAATTCATAATGGATCGCGTTTAAAGTTCGGATTCGAGTATCTTCTATTCGAAATTTTGAACGGAAGTCGGGGCTGGGGTCATCTGGACCCCTAGTAAGTGACCAGTGATATACATACATATACACGGATGTGACATTGCTATAATTAAATAAAGTGTATTTAAGAAATCATCGCACTCTGTTATTATTATTTTTTTTTTTTTTGTAAAAAAGACTAGAATACAATGAGAAATACATTACACATGAATGAGTGGTTTATTCTACGGCTTGGCAGCGTCTCGTGAGAACGTCTGATCGACTGTTTAAGAAATGGGTTACACAACGGGTGGGTATTGGCTTCTATATTGTCCGTTTATCCCTTGGGTGAAGATTTCTACTCTTTTCGAGGCGGTAGCAAATATCGAATTACCCGAAGTTCGGGAAATGAAGGTGTAACAGTAAAATGACATGAAAGTATAGGGTCAGTCCGATGTGCCTCGGTAGTCTCGTATCACAATTTGGGTATGAATTGACCGATCTTTATACGGTTGCCAAATTCGTTTTCGGTCTCCTGAATTTTATCACTTCTATCGACAACTGTAATAGAATTTAAAGATTCTACTTGCACCACTTCATTTCTATAAAGTACAAAAATAATGTGTGGTCTGTCTCGTAGATGAGAGGAAAGCTTTTATCGCCGGCATACTCGTAACTTTGGAATCGATGGGGAAATATTGAGTACCTAAACCGTCAGCATGGGATGTGTAGTTCCGATAAGTTTTTAGCACTTTGAGGAAAGTCGTTGATTTGCTTTAATACTTCAGACCGAGTAAAGCCGAATGTACATACTAACAGCTGGAGGTTCCCAACTCTTTGGTCCAGATTTATGTTTGAGGAATTTTTTGCACTGTTATTTCGACTTGGAAAAAAATTGTTCCAGGAGCCGATCGCGCGGGAATCGATGTCTTCGAGAGTTACGTATATCTATTCACAAAAGAAACTCTGAGAAACAGCGTGACATGGGTTTTTAAAAAAGCACCATAAAACGGGGGAGAACTAAAATTAAAAAATCGAAAAAATGGAGCTGATTAAAAAATCTTGATTCGCAGATAAACGGATTTGGGAATCATCCCAATCCTCGAACTTTGATTATATCTTTTCAAATGTGTCTTGAGAAAATTTAGCGTCAAGGTTGGGAACCATATTCCTTATGAATGGAACGTTGAAACAATAAAGACGCTATGGTATCACCGATAAGGGAAAACTCGATATCAAAACTGTTATAAAAGTGTTTTAAAACCCATTCTACGAGTGGTAAACCTATAATCTAGTCCTGAATTATTTTTCAGTGATTTTCCAATGGTCGAAGTTAGCGAAATACGGGAAACGGAGGCTTCCAATTATCACCTGGGCACCGGGCTACCAAAAGTTATGGATTTTCGAGGACATGCTGGCTGGTCTGACCGTTGGCTTGACTGCGATTCCCCAAGGCATTGCTTATGGAATTGTGGCCGGACTCAATCCTGAGGTAATTATCTCGTCAGTTGCTCCATATAGTAGCTGAAACTTTTTTTTCAAGCCTTTTTCCATTTCAGGAACAATTTCATTGCTCCTCCCTTTCGCAATTTTAATATCCCAAGAGAGTGGGACACTTAGTGTATAAGTCTTTGAAATTACGTCGTCAAACTTTGGAGAGAATCGACTGATTTCAACAAACTTCGGTGACCAAATATCTTCCATGATTTTTAAATCCGTAATAGAATTTTATCGCTTTCGGAGACGGAGGGCAAAATTCGTTTTCCAAGAGCTTTTCAGAAAAATATAGTACAATTTTCAAATCAAATGTGGGCGAAATGAAGTTTGAAATTTTATTGGAGCATAGCTCGATAACTGTCGAAACGATTTCACCGAGATTCGCTGTAAAATTGCTTTCTACCAAAAGCAGCGTATTCCCTCAACTCTACAGAATCATGCGACTTTGGGGTGTCCCGAGAAAGTGGGGTACCCAATTTGTAATAGTTCCTCGCGTTGTCCGTTCGTTTGATAACTTTCGATCTAATCAACCGATCTTAACGAAATTTGGTACAGAAGTACTCCAAATAATTTTTATATCTGATATCAAAGATGAGCAAAATCGGTCGAGGGATTTGGAAAGGGGTGGCAAAAACATGTGTTTATAAAGAAGTATCAATATCTCGACGACCTCTCGTGCGATTTCGATGAAATTTTTTTCTTCTCGTATTTCTCGAGGAGACGAGATTTTTCGCCAAATATAGAACAATTTGGAAATCAAATGTGGGAGGGGTAGCAGTCTGAAATTTCATCACGGCAGAGCTCGATAACAGTTGGAACAATTTCACCGAAATTCACTATGGAATCGAGTTTCTCTATAAGCAGCATATACTCCACCGCACTAATTTTTGTTCATGATTATTTGAAAAAATAGTTAGAACTGTAATTTCATATACTTACCTCGGATTTTCCGGCATTCTATCTTTTTCTTTTCTCTCTTTTCTGCAGTACGGTCTTTACTCTGCCTTCATGGGTTCCTTCGTCTACATATTTTTCGGCTCTTGTCAAAACATCACAATAGGTCCTACCGCCATAATGGCACTCATGGTGCAATCGATGGTTTTGAACTATGGAGCCGATATGGCGGTACTGATATGCTTTCTAAAGGGCTGCATCATTACTCTACTCGGGATCTTTCACCTTGGTAAGTATTTTTCCTTTTCCTATATGTATCTGTACATTATAGGTATATAAAGAATTACATTAGGTACACATTAGGATGTCGCAAAAGAAATTGACACTTTATTTTTTCTACTTGCAACACTCTAGTCACTGATTCCAGATCTAAATTGCAAATATCGCCGAATTGATATTGAGGGAGGCTAAAAACCCTGGGAAGAAATTTTCGTGGGATTTAGCCTACTTTCGACAATTTCGATGCGCCACTTTGAATTTTCGTATCTTGACTTCGGATCGAAAATAAGCGACCCCAAAAAGCGTCGAGTACCAATTTCGATGTGAATCGATCTACTTTTGATAATTTTGTTACGCCATAATGAGCCTATTTTGAATTTCTTTATTCTGACTTTAGATCCGGAATAAGTTGACCCAAAAACCCTTTCCGAATGAGTTTCAAAAAAGTCGCACGTAAGAAAAAGTTCATCCTGCCAAAAGTTAGATAAACATATAAAAACGGCTTGCGATTGAGATGCAGAGCTTATTTTTTTGAAGGATTGGTTTTTTTTCTCAAAAAACAACGCTTAGGGTGCGGTGGAAGTAAAATAAAAGAAATGATTCGTCTTCTTGGTCTTCGAAGCGAGCGTTCGGAAGCAATTCACATCGGAATAAAATCCTCAATACTTTATACAATCGAATTAAATCCGCCAATCCGCGGTTACTGAATTCTGCTTTTCTCGGTTTCGAACTAATTGCATTAACAATTTTGAATTCGTGCAGCGCGCGGTTCGATTCTTGTCCAATTATTTTATACACCGCATGTCGAAAGACCTGGGGCTCTAATACATCCGCAATTATACAGGCAGACTGTAGACTGAGAATGGAAATAAAATAAGGCAGAAAAGCAACGATATAGAAGTTTGTTTCTACCGCAATAAAATTGCACGAGCTTAATCAGATATCGAATTTTTTCTTTCCTTTTTTTTTTTCTGTTTATTAATTCGTCATAATAATTCAATTTCAACATCTTTAGCATAACCAATTCAATTTTTCCATTTTTTTTCATTAAACGCTGCCGGTAATTTCACGCTAATTGAATCCATTCAATCCAATATACGATTTACACGGCGCACGGTGCATATTGTATATTTTAAACGGGGGCGGTATATACCTCTATTCAATAATTCTGATCAGTGCAGCAGCAGGCGACGAGAAAAAGAAATTAATAAATTTTCTAATACTGAAACGTAGAATATTCGCATTTAATATAACGACGATATCAATTCTGCTTTCTTAATTAATATTATTAATTATTACAGCGTAATTAGGTGTTGGAAAAGTTTTGTATAAAAATATGAAGAAAAATTGTTGAAATTAACCACACGATTTTATAATTATTTTATTAAGACGAGGAATAAATTGCAAGAAGGAATTAAACTCAAACATCATGTAATACGCGGTTCTCCGCACGTTCTCTGAATATAATTTTATTTGTCAACTGCACTACTATGACTTCTCGACATCGTTTACTTCACTTACATACTTTTTTTCGCCTTTTTACCTCGTCAGTTTCAAATGATATTCTATACGTCGGGGTGTCGCGAACCTCTGCAGGGCTTATAGAAAATATCACTCTATGCTGTACACTTTATTCATAGGGTATTCAGTTTATAATTGCAAATCCTTAGTCCTGGAGCCATGCTGGTACATGAAAGACTGGAAAATAGGAAAACGTGTGACGATACCACGTACGAGCCTTGAAAATAAACTTTGGATTGCATAAATTTGAACTGTGTATAATTAGTGACTAAAAAATTTGTGAAATTGCCAATTCTGAATCCAAGGCTGAAAGGCAAAGAAATAAATCCATTTATTTCGCTAAACTACCCTGGTGAAAATAATTCTAATAATTTATACGAATTATTAGGGAAATTGAAACTTTTCCTAATTGATCGTAAGGAATTGTAGTTTTTTCCTAGTTTTATTGATAAAAATAATCAATTCTCCTGAAAAACTAGAAAGGCCTACAATTTGTCATGGAAATTCTAAATTCCCTAAAGATGACCTGGTCCTGAAAATAATTCTACTAATTTCTACGAATTATTGGGGGAATCGGAACTTTTTCAATTGTAGTTTTCTTTTTTTTTCTAATTCTATAATTGACAAAAACAACGAAATTTTGAGGAAAATTAGGAAAGCCTACGGTTTTTTTTTTAATGGAAAACTTTTTAGTCTGATTGACAAAAGCAACAAATTTTTCTGACGAACTACCTAAGCCTCCAATTTTTTTACGTCATACTCTGAAATATTGAAAATTTCCTAAACATTCTTAAATTAATCGTGAGTAACGAATTTTAGTCAATATCCAATTGTGCAGAGGTGCAAATGTCTGTCGTTAGTGTCTATAACATGGCAAATGAAAACGGTCTCTGATGAATATATAACAGAGACGATCCTGAATAGTGCAAAAAAAAAAAAAATAATATGGTAAAAAATCATTGTCTGCCACGGAGAAATTTACTATTCGATTACACGAAACATGAGCTTGATTCCGGCTGAATAATTGACGCAAGTTTCATTCGTATATTTGGAAGAAAATCAGGCTGAGTGCTGGTATACATAGATATGCCAAAAACAGATAAACGATCTTCTAAGAAATTTAGCAAAGAGGAAAAGTCGAAAGTCAGGGACAAAGCAAAATGGAAATATTTGCAATACATTTATTTGTATTCCTTCGATAAATCACTCGTCGTAGGTATCGATCGATACTTCTTCTATAGACCCTTATCAGAGGTAGTCGACGGAACTCTTGACTTTTGACCTTACTTTGAAACTCGGATATTAAAAAGACGATTTCGTTGACATGAGGTCGTATAATTTTTTCCTCATGCCGTGATTCGATATAAAAATAATGAAAACGTATAAATAATTCGAAACTGAGGATTCGAAAACTTAAAAGCAAAAGGTCATATCCCCTTTCTCAATCTTTACTTTTTTTTTGAAATATTCCAAAACCGATACTACTTTCCGCTTTCAATTATTAAATTAGTAATTTTTTCAAGTTTTTTCAAAAATTTGTATGGTTTTACATCGACTGTTAGATCCGGAAGATCGTATGCTTGAATTTTTGATTTCAACGTATTTGAAAATATCTTGAAGAAAAAGATGACACGACCTTTCGATTTGAAAAATGCCAAACGGTCTTATAACGCCGCTTAGGACCCCATGCCATTTGACACGCGATATAACGTGGGAGAGTTGATTGCGTGAAAACAATATTTTTTGTACTCGGATATCGAACAAGGATCAAATTTTTTTGTAATACCTAAATGGTAAATGTGAGCCGGATTTTTCTTCTAGGATTTCTTCTGGACTTTATATCCCTCCCAGTCATCACTGGGTTCACGTCAGGGGCGGCCATAACAATAGCTTCGTCTCAATTCAAGCCAATTTTAGGGATTCCAGGGCCAAGTTCATCCTTCGTCGACTCTATAGTATCTGTATTCACAAATCTCGATCAAATAGGCTGGTGGGATACTCTGCTGGGATTTGGTACCGTCGGGGTTTTAGTGCTTCTCAAAGTGCGTAGAATTCCTCGTTTTATTTTATTTTTTCTCTTCTTATCAATAACCTCGCATCCCTTTTCGAATCCCGCTTCATTCCCACTCCCAAACTCATCTCTAAACAGAACTGATCTTCGTTAACATGAAATTCCAGAATATACCAGGACGAAGAAGCGGAACTCTGGGTCAAAAAGCTCTCTGGGTCATTTCTCTCGGTCGAAATGCGTTGGTTGTGCTTTTCGGGACGGCGTTAGCTTTCGCATTCTACTCTTTCGATATTCACCCCTTTCATCTGACAGGTAAAACCCGGGTTGGTCTGACCCTCCGCTTTGAAACTGGACGATATTTTACGTCGTAGATATCGATTGACCGTCTCATTTACAGGAAGTATGGGTCAAGGATTACCGCCCTTATCTTGGCCGCCTTTTTCAACCGAATTTGGAAATCGGACTTTGAGCTTTCTGGATATGACGACAGAAATGGGAACCACGCTTTTCACTATGCCGGTGATATCGACCATAGAGCACATAGCGATTTCGAAAGCTTTTGGTATTTCATTTCACGTTTTTTCTTTATTTTTTTTTCATTTAAATTTGCGATTATTTTCTATGGTACTTTTTTTTCCAGCCATGGGAAAGTCCCTCGACGCAACGCAGGAGATGCTGGCATTGGGTCTGTGCAACATATTCGGATCTTTTGTTCGCTCGATGCCAGTCACTGGTTCTTTTACTAGAACGGCTGTGAATTATGCTTCAGGAGTGAGGACGCCATTGGGAGGACTTTTCACCGGTGAGATATATTTTTGAATAATTTTTATCCGGGAGCTTTTTTGCATAACTTTATTCACAGCGGAAAGTAACGAGGAAGTTGACGAGCAATTTGATGTACAAAATTAAACTTTTTTCTTCAAACGCTCTAGGGTACCACGCGACATACTTACTTCGCTTTGGAAAGTAAGCTTTCTTCATACTCTGCTATATCAAAGTCAGAGACATAAACGAGGACCAAAAATAAACTTAACATTCGTCAAATTTTTTAGTTATATTTTCTGATACAAAAACTTTCTTCTTTCCTTTCTAAACAATGTTAAAAAAACAGTTTTTTTAATTATCGAATCCCAAATGGTTGAAAGTCTAGGTAAAAGTTTTAACTTTTTTATGATATCTTCGAAAGAGGATAAATTTTGTTATTTTTTATTAAATTTTTCTTCTCGCTGCTTAGTTAAATAATTAATTTATTCTCCGTAGGCATTCTCGTGCTTCTGGCTGTCGGCTTGTTAACGGGAACCTTTCGTTTCATACCCCGGGCAACCTTGTCTGGTGTGATAATTTGCGCCATGTACTACATGCTGGATTTTCAGACCTGTGTTCTACTTTGGAAAGCAAAGAGTAAATAAGCCTACATGACGGAACAAAAGGCTGCAAATAATAACCGGGTTTCGCGATTTTCACAATTCTCACGAATTTTTTTTTTTTTCTTGTTGTTTCTATTCTCAAAATTTAGAAGTGGATTTGGCAATTCTAGTCGCGACTTTCCTGGCTTGTGTCTTCCTCGGTCTTGAGCTCGGAATCGTAATTGGAATCGTTTTAAATCTCATACCATTGTTCTACTATTCGGCTAGACCATCCGTCGTGATGAGAACCGAACAGGTAAGACAAGACATACGTTATGGTAATCTCGCGTGAAAATTTATTTCCGATGATTTTTGGATCGCTGAATTTTAATTCAAGTTCGAATAATGGCGAAATGCAAAGAAAACGATTTTGAGGGATGATTCGAACTGATTTCTGCAGATTTTTTGGAATCAGAAATGTTGGGATTAATAATAACGCAGTAAAAATCTGCGGAATATAAGCCCTTCCGGAAATTGGAGAACGTCTCAGAAGGGGCGAAATGAAAATGAACTTCGAGACGAGTTCGTGTTGAGAAAATGAGCGACTATTTTGCAGATCGAGGGACGAAAATTCGTTCAGGTAATTCCGGAGGAGGCAATATCTTTCCCAGCAGCCGAGTATCTCAGGAATGGAATCATGAAACTTTCGGAAAAAAAGTCTTCCGGTATTATATTCAACGGTAAAAACGTGAAGAGAATCGACACTACAGTCGCAAAGGTGAATTTTAATTTCTTTCATTTCCTTTCCTTGCTCGTACCTGTAATAGCTACAACGTAGTATCGGCTGGACAAAAGCCCGGCTCGATTTTATACGAGTCTGTGAAAAGCACCTCATCCTGAAATTATATTGAACAGGATTCTTTGCTTCCTTCAAAGATTTTCGATCTCTAAGGCATTTTATAATCATTGGGAAGACCCGCCTTACATTTCCGTCATTAAATTCTGAATAATTGAGACGAGTCAAAGTGAGAAAAAGAAGGTGAAAAATCCGGTACAAGAAAACGTTCGAATTAAAAGAGATATGGACATCTTCCATATCATTTGAATGTACAATCTTTTCATCTTTTCATCTTCGTTCTTGAAACCCTCATCATTCTTCGTTTAAATGATGAAATAGTACATTGTGCAACTAGTGCGCAAAGTGCCCGTTTCTCGCACTAATGCGAAAAGCGATCACTTTTCACACTAGTGCGAAAAACGGGCACTTTACGCACGGAAAACAGGAACGAAAAGTCTAACTTTGCGCACGCGTTTCAAAAAGTAATTTTCGACCGTAATCAATAAATTTTTTATCACCGCGAGGGTAAATTGTCTCGCGAAATTTCGTGGCCCTAATTGCAAGGCGATTATCCCTCGGTTTTAGAACATCAAACTTCTGGCGAAGGACCTGACCCTAAGAGGGCAAGAAATGACGTTTACAAATTGCCCTGAAAACGTGGAGAGGATGATAAGCATCGTCGCCCCGGAACTCGCTAATCGATTTGCGAAATCCGATGCACGGGTCTTCCCCGTTTGAAGAGACACTCTTCGTGGTATAAAGTGAATAATGAATTAGTGATGTGAAAACCTTTCGCGTGACTTGGATCCATTTATTTTTAAACAGCTGTTGTAATAAATTTTCTACTATTTCTGTTCGTCGATCTTTCAGCGATTTAATCCGCCTCGTTTCATTTAAAAGTACTAAAAGGTTTTCCCTTTCTTTTCCCTTCGTCCATTTTTCTCATTTCTTCTTTTCAAACCTATCAAGCAGATTGATACGATGTGGAAAGCTTTTTTCGAACGTATATACAAGAAAATCAGGAGAGATTTTATATTCGATAATTCAAGTAGCGATTAGTTAGCGAATAATTACCACTAGTGTACTTTACGAATTACTACCTTGCATCGATTCGGGATAGCAATTCCCGATGTTGAGCTTGCAATAAAAAATTCTACTCATTCCCATACGATTTATTATTCAAATATCAACATTTCCCGCAAGGGATTTGACACTGTATTTATTATTAATTCTATAATTAACGTAACGATTCTTTCAACATTCGTGATATAAGCTTAAATGAAATCGAAGCCACGAGCTATACTGCGCATGAATTGAAACGGTTCTTTATTTTCTTTGGGTTATGAAATTGAACCCATCGGAAAATCTGTGAGAACTACCGGTACGGCGGAATGATCGTTATATAAAGATAACATGGGAAATAATGCAATTTTCATTTTCACCCTATATCATATTTTAGCAAAATACGTCGAACGTTTTTAAAAGAAGATATAAGGAGCACGAGATTTCTTCTTGAAACTGTTTATTTTAATGATATATTGTTTCTAAAAAATTCGTTGAAAAAACATTTTTTGTTTTTAAACTGGCGCATACGTATACCTACTTTTTATAGAAGTTTCACTGTACCATGTATAAACGATCGTTCGTGAAAATTGTTCAGAAACAGTTTTGAAAGAGGGACTTTTTTTCACCAATTTCATCGAACGAAGTTTAACCATCTAGCAATACCGTTTTTTCAATTATATCTCAACCATTTTTCGTCCAATGAATATAAATGTGAGATTGATAGAAAATAGAGCTTCGCTTCGTATCTAAGTTTTTTGATGGAATATATAGAGACTGGAGTCGTCCTCAATTTGATCATTTTCGAATTTCAATACTCTCATGGGCCAGGACGTCTTCAAATATATAAAAAAAGATGTAAACAAAACCCCAGATTCATATCTCGATTTTAAGTACCGCCCCAAAGTCTTCGAATTTTCCCATTCGAATAAAACACGATTTTTGACATTTCGCGGCTAATTTTTTTTCTCCCTATCGCAGTATAGCGCCAAAAAATTTCAAACTTGGTACACTCCTTACCCGTAGCAGTAGGTATTTTTAAAAAATTCGATAGATCTTCGACGATATAATTTTCGAAGCTACAGCGCGCCAAAAAAATGTCTTATCTCCAAATCGTAATGAATAAAAATTTGTCGTTAAAAATCTGTAAATTTTTCACGGATACCTGCTACTATAAGTAAGAAGTGTGCGGAGCTTCAGATTATTCTAAGCGATAGAAAGTAAAAAATAACCCCGAAGTACTGAAAACCGTGTGTCATTTGAATGGGAAAGTTCAAATGGCTTTGGGGCAGTACTTAGAATTGAGATAGGAACCTGGGGTTTTGACTACATTTTTGGTAAACATTTGGAGACGTTCTAATCCATGGAAGCATTGAAATTCGAATATGACCGAATTAAGGACCACCCTTATAGAGACGATTAAGGCGTCTTTTATGAATGTCCAAAGAATTCCAGATTCTCTTTTCTCTTCGAAGAGAAAATCCCACTGAATTTTTTCGCGAACGCTATTCAGTAATGATTAGTAAATGTGAATTGCAATTTGAACAGATAATTAAAACTAGGAGTGGTAGGACCGAGACAAGCTTAAAAGGTCTGCCCATGAAAATGTAGGAAATAATTCTAGCACTGTACTTCTCCTATTCGAAACTTGTAAACTTTAGCTCGTGATTCAATTCAGGAGTGATTAAATTGGAATCGAGATGTTCGACCAATTAGCTCTGGCATTTAGTTCGGTGTAGGTACGTGGTCTGGACTATTAATCGGATGAGCTTTCTGGACATGCTGAGTCATGGATTCTTGAGTTTCCAGAATCCGGAAGCACGTATTACAGTGTCTCTGACAATGGTATTTAACGTGGGTTGATAAAGACAGGAAAGTCGCCAATCGTTCTTGGCAGTAATTGCACTGGAATCCCAAAATCTTTCGCTCTGGAAGCTGTGGAACATAAATCACAAACATGTCAAGTCGTCTCGCCGCTGTATCTCAATTATGTATGTATACGATCCCCTAAAAAATCCCATTATACGTCGAATAATTAATACCGAAAATAATTTTCATCTCGCCTTTAGTTGTTGAAGAAGATTGTATTAAAAAATCGGAATTTGCTTTAGCTGCGGATCTCCTGCAGTCTTTCCTTTCGGCAATAAAAGACGAGATACACGTACAGCGAAAAAATATGCAAACCGTAGAATAAAGAAATAGTAATAATAACGAGAGAAAGACGAAAACCACCGAAGTTTACTTTTACATACGTAAACGCGCTTAATGGGATAAGGGTAAAAGTTGCTAAGTTAAGCCCGGGGCAATGCTATACGCTTGCCTTTACGAGCTAGTAAATTCGTCCCACGTGCCCCGGATTTTACTACTTCAGCTAACTCGAACTTCCTGCGGTAGTACCAGAGGCATGTTTACAGTACAAGCCATGCTCGTACCTTTGCACATACTATCTGCCATGGGGATGAAGGAAAACAAAAAACAAAATACTGTTTTTGATACAAACTTTAGTTTCGTAATAAATTCGATCAAGGTTTAATGATAATTACTTATTCGATGGGTTTATTCGACGTACGGAGATTGAGGGACGCTTTTACCGCGTGATTATGTCACTACAAAGTGTCGATCCCGTAAGATGTCGGTAATTTTTGTATAAGACGCAAAATCGTAGTTTCTCGGTCATTTCTTTATCAAACGAGATGAGATAGTGGTCAAAATTCGTCGTTTGCCATCGCCGAGTGCCTAAGTTTTTCAAAAGTACAATAAATCGAGTGCTACTGTAAATTATTCCACGATTTCTCCGATGATAACTGAATCTGTAAAAAAAAATTCGAAATTTTGAAAAAACGAAATGCTTAGGCACTTTCTGCCGACGTGAAACAGTAATCCCCACATTTTCATTCGGATCAGTTACGTGGTATGAGAGAAACTACGAATCGCGTTCTCGAAGCGTGTATCAAAGCCCCTCAAGGGTTGGAGAATCGGACCAATCAGGAGCAGAAATAATTACGAAAGGCGGTCTTAATACAGTTTTTGAATACAAGACTGCGAAAATAGATTGCTAAAACGTTTGGCACAGCGTCGAAATATTGATTCGAACCTGTTGGCCGTTTGAAATCGTTAATTGGTGCTCCTCATCGGTTGGGATTACCGAATATCTTGGTGGTTTCGAATCGGATCCAATTTTCCTGCGAAGTTGAATCGGCAGGACGATTTGCCGGCGTATTTCTTTCTCTGTTTCGCTGCGCTCTGGTTCCTTAACGATCCTTTCCCTTTCTTGCGATTGCAGAGGGTTCAAACTTTTGCAGATAGTTTTAATAGACGGTACAAACTTCGGCGGTGAAATCAATCTCAGTAGTCCAACAGGATTTTTGTTTAACTTTCCCTCGGTTTTTACTGAACATCCTTTCAATTGACTCGCTGCAGCAATGGCACTCGATTTTATCAAACGTTCGAAATCGTTACGAGATTTTTTCAACGGTGATGGCAGACTTTTATCCTATTCATCAAAGTTCAGTATTATCAGTCTCGTTTCAAACTACTATTACATTATAATTTAGGAGTTAGATGCGATAAGGACACATCGAGCAGATATGTCCTTACTGCATTAATTTCAAGGATGATTTACAGGAACATTTAGAAATTGGTATTTACTGCGATCTCCCAAAACCGGACTCGTAAAATTCAAATGTTGTATTTTTATGCAATTTTTCTCAACAAGGGCATATGGCTGATATTTGCACAATTTATTTTTCTTGAAGAATATCGCTTCGAAATATCCATAGCTGGATGAATGGCGCGTTTTCCTTAATTATCTCGAAACGTGATATTTCTCCACGCTCTTATCGCATCCAACTCCTCAATTGATGAATATCTAAGGTGAATTATTCATGTATTTCTATTCCCATTATATCGCGGCGGTAGAATGATAATTTACAATATATTATCACATCTCTCAGTTTCCGAAATTACAAATTCCTCTCACAATCAGTCTACAACGTTCCTTTGAATTGGTTCTGGATCCGTTCGTACGAATACGTCTCATGTTGTTTCCCACAAAGAGTAGTGTAAGTTAACGAAATGAGAAGAGGTGTGGGTTTGTTCTTGTTACACTGTCTCGACTAGATTGATCGCGACTTTTCCTCATTCCTACAAAGTTCGAGTGATACCGTCACAATGTAGGTACAGTATTTTACAACAATTTTTGTCTCTTATAACTCAACCCGCGTTTTGAAGTATACACACAATATATATGTTTCGTCAATTTTAGTGTAGCCGTACTTTATGTGTTCGGTATGGTTTTGACCCTCGACACAGGATGTACATATTGTCCCGTCTCTTTTTTCGAAACATTTCCGAGATACGAGAGGTGAATAATTAACTTTTCTCATCGCGCTGGACTTGCTACTTGAAATGAATAAAAAAAGGTGAAAGAAATCTTGGCGTAGTATATAGGTATGGTATTTATTATTTACCTTCCTCATGGCTTGGAATGGTGCCGGTATATCATAGATAAAATCTTTCTTGGTCATTTTCTCGCTTATGTTTCGATTGCAGCGTAAATTGTACTTCGAAGTATCGTTCGGTTTTATATTCTGCGGCTTTTCCATATTTCTTCCCACCGTTATATCAGATGGAAAGGGACAGATTTGTTACACAACAGTTTTCAATATCGCGATGAGAAACGTGCTGCGTTTTTTTTTTTTTTTTTTTTATTTAGGGAAAAATTTTGTTTCGCACAATACATTCATCGCTCTCCCAGATTCCGCTTCCACGGCTTTATTAATTGTCCGACTTCCTAAAATTAGAATTATTTCTTCAACTGGTTCATTCTGCGGAACTTGATTTCATTCGCGCGGTTTCATCAAAATTCATACACCGATTGTATAATATATTTTATTTTTCAAATTCCGCACGGTTGATTAAGCTTGTTATATCCATTCGCGTATGTAAATGAATAATAATTCTCAGTGAACCGCGTGGGTGTTCATAATGAAGTAAAATAAATATTCTGTCAAATTCATGTTCATGTCAAACTTTTTTAATCTAACATCCGCCCGAACCAATATTTGTTGGGGAATATATTTCAACGGTTTATATACCCGGGCGAAAATTCGGATAGCGGAACTTCATTATTTTTATACATAAACAAGAAATATCAATAACAATAATAATAATATTAATAATATAATTAGGGCGAACGGGCAATTTATAAGGATTCATGAAAATAATTATACAAGCCGCAGAAGACCGAATTGCATCTATGTATAATAATTCGAATCTAGGAATTCGATAAGCTAAAGTTACGAAGACCGACGACTAGATGTCAGGTTTTCTCGCAAGTAAAGTGAGACGATCGTAATGACATAATCCATGCAGTTCAGTTTTGATTTTCCTAATCGAAGTAATTGTTGATATATTAAAGATAAATTATGGCGAAGCGAACATCGTGTTAGAAAAACTCTGAAGAACTTAATGTAATGAAGCAAAGATAGCTGAGTGAGAATTTATTTAGTTTCAGGTGTCTATTTATGCTCTTCTATGGCGAAATACTCAAAGCCTTGTTTTTTTAGTTCAGCTTCTAATTGTAATCTATCATAAAAAAATGGTAGATTTTGTTAGTTTATCAAGAAAATTCGTTGTTTTTGTCGATCAAACTACAATTTCTTGTGAAAAACTACGAAGAGTTTAATTTTTCCCAGATAGATCGTAGAAAATCGTAGAATTATTTTCACCAGGGAACATTTTGAAATTGTCGATTTATTGTTTATTTGTATATGCGAATATGTGAAGTGTAATAGATTGTCGACGAAAAGGATTTTTGAAAAAAATATTGAGACGTGTGATTATTAGGAAACGTATTTATCTATGTTATTATTATTATATATATATATCATTCTTAAATTACATATAATATAACTCTTATTGTATTTTATTTCTTACAAGTCCTTTCAAACGATCATATACATATATCGATATACAGGATTTGTCTGGCAAAAAGCTTTTATTTTTTAATTGTTGTTCATATAATTGTTATTTTACTTTAATATATATATTATTAGACGCAGTATATAGATTGTTGACAATCGTCGATGAGTTAATCTTGAGTAATATTCATAATCACATATTTTCTGAATTTAAAGTTAATCCAATATACTTAATAGCTAAATAAAATAACGATAATAATATAATAATAACGCGTTTTTTTTTTTTTAAACTTAATTTTACTTAATTTGAAAGAAATTATTAAGTTTACAACCCTTTACTTCCTGTTCAATCGTTATTGGTGAAAACATTGATGGGGTGGTGGTGGCTCATGGACAAATGCTCATACTACCAGCCGGTAGGTCGTGGGTTCAAGTCCCCGTGGCACCTCTGACATTTTCAGACAGAAAAATGCTTATATGTTTTCATCCACGACTCTGGTGGTTCAGTCGAAATTCATACGAAAATACCTTAATGCCTAAACGCATCTAAAAAAAAAATGAGAGTAAAGGCAGAAATGCGCTCGTCTATAGGGAAGATAACGGAAAGAAGAAGGGATAAAGGAGAGAATAAGAATATAATATAATCTCTTCTAATAAGATCCCCTTAGCCTTGACTCTTTCTATCACAAATTGCTAATGTTTATTATAGGTATATGGTGATATTTAGATTCATAAAATGTGCCTCGAAAACCATTTCGTCTCTCGTCTCATAAAATCAAGGTACGAATTATTACCTTGTACAAAAATCCAAAAATCATTTCATTACATATAACGCATAATAAGATATGACTAGAGAATCGCGTGGCATTGACAAAACTAAGAAATAATAATATAGTATTATAATATATTACATATATTTTACGGAAGGTTGGTTGATTCAACGTACTGTTAAGTTGTATATTGATTATTCGTAGAAATGAAGACATTACAAGACAATTAGTATTATTCGTTCTTTATCCACGATCTAATATTCCACATTATATAATTATGTATTAAGGTCAGAAAAACGTTATTCTGGTCGTTTAGGATCGTTTTTTTTATCAAAATATTTTACACACCAGTCGTCTTGTGATCCGTATATAAACTTAGTATTGATAAATTGCAACTTAGATAGAAAATATCCTTTGTGCAAATAATATTATTAATATTTTACGTTTATACAATACAATTGCTTTTTTCTTTAAGATTACATAGACCTCTAGTTTCTCTACCTTTCTAAACAATATGTACAGAAAAAAAAAAACAAATAATGAAAAGGCTAGGCAATTCAATAATAGGTTTTTGTAAACTGGTTTGAGTTTACATTTTAAGCTTCGCAAATCTCCTAGTTATATTATATTCAGAATAATAATAATAATAATATTAATTAATAATAATAAATGATATCGTAAAACCAACTTTCTCATTATTTTAGGTAGTATTATAGATATTACTACATTAGATTAATAATTACATTAAATTATTATTAAATGGATAAAAATATTTTGTTTCTTGAAAAAAGATGATCATTGCGCATTAAACTCAGCTATATTTATAATAACTATAAACGATATATAAAAATTTAAATTTTGTGCTAAGAATCTCGTCCTGAACTTCGAACGGATGAATCTCCATGACGAAGAAGAGGTGCTCTTTCTTGCCTCACTTCTGGAAGCGTGGCTAAGTCTTGGACCGGACTTCGTTGCCATATGCTTCTAGTTGCCATTTCTTGATAACCACGTCTTCTGATCTAATTAATATGAGAAATGCATTTTCATTTTTATTTCATTCAGTCAGAATTATAATTTAATCAAATAAAAACTAGAAAAGCGATTCCAACTACAATAATACAGCAAGCTTCAAACTTTTAATTAATTTGGGCAGGTTCACTGGGATTTTTTAATATCAATGGGTCTCATAGCTCTTCTAAGAATTAGGAAGGTCTGTAATCAAATATCAGTAGATATGGATGTTTCAAAGGTCTCAAAGCAGCCCTGTTCCCAATTTCATCACATCTAAACATTGAATTTTTTGAGGGGGTGCTGTAGTCGATTTTTATCGACACAAACTATATTCTTAAACTTTCCCGAAACGTTGATATCGAATCGATTATCCGTTTGGGATTCGATGATTTGAGAGTAATAGACTCGATCCAGCAGATAGACTCATATCTTTTGGCATACTGAGCCATTTCTAACCAGAAATACATATCGAGCTTCATTTTAGATCGGGGAAACCTTTGATCAGCGATCAATAATCGTCTTACTTGTCTATGGTGAAGTTCATGCAGGTACAAAGTAGATAGGGACATATCGGCAGCGGTAAGTTCTACCGGAACTGTTATATCAGACGGCATCTCTCGCCCGGAACCGAAAACTGAAGCGCCGAGTGATTGGTTCGACAATCCTTGATGTAAGCTATGAAGCAGTCCTCTGTCGTTGTGCAGAGGCCCTTCGGCTCTGTTAAGACCGCCGCGGATGGCAGGCGACGGTGCGTCTGATCTAGCAGACATAGAGGCCTCCGCGCCTCCGAATGTACTCGACATTCCTGGCTGATTGAGAAAGCCAGTATTCCCACTGGACGTGGTTTGGGACTGATTCAGTATCGTGCCGTGGATTATGCTCGTTACTAAATTGTTGTACTGAAAATGATAAGAAATTAGATTAATTCACAGGATGAGAGTAGGACGAAAGGATATTTCTCAAAGAGTCATGGAATTCAGGATCTATCAGGCATTTCCCCATACTATATCTGTAACTTAGAGCATTTATGGTATGCAAAAAGGTAAGAGGGTACAATATTCACTAATATTCAATAATTCTTAGACTCA
The DNA here is from genome assembly GCA_963966615.1 of Tenthredo amoena. NCBI lineage: Eukaryota > Metazoa > Arthropoda > Insecta > Hymenoptera > Tenthredinidae > Tenthredo > Tenthredo amoena. The sequence goes on along the minus strand of OZ016482.1, from coordinate 23,056,558 downwards.
CCCCAGGCCCTAGACTAGAAAGACTGTTCAGACTGCTGTACAGAGGATTAATATCGTTAGGCAAATCCACAGCGTCCTTTTTAGCCCTTTCCCTGAGAGCGGTAACAAAAGTTTCCGCATGACTAGGTGGTCTCCACTCTGGATTAGTCAGAGTGAAATGTATGAGAGACAATTCCGTCTTTCCATCTTCTGCTTGAGTGTATTGATTAGACATTGGAACGTGAATCTTCTCATTTCCGTCTCCGTACTTATTGTCGAATCCGATATTCCGTTCCTCGACGCTTGGTGTCTGCGGGGCAGTTTGCCACATAGGATTCCCATGCCTCCTGACATCCATTTGAGCAAAACTGCAAACATCGCCGACTCCGGTAACTTCGATTGTGAAATTTCTATAAAAATCTACAATCTCCAGAGCTCGGGGTCTCATATGGAAGCACAGAATGAACGGGGTCAATAATGGCGACAGCAATTCCTCCAGCAGATGAACCGCTCTGTACTGGAACAATTGAGCGACTTGTGCCCTGGTAGATTGAGTATGTGCGCATCCTCGCCAACTATCCGGTCTGTAATGCGTGTGGGCCAAAACAGCGGTGAGAAGTTGTTCAGGACACCATACAAGGTTCTCATCAGGAATGAAGGCTCTAGCGCCGGCAACGATTGCACCGAGTATTGTGATCATTGTTAATACGTGTTCAACGGTCAACACATCTTCGTCGTAGACCGTTAGTATCAATAAAACAGCCAGTATACTTCCAGCAACGAAGGCAATGTTCTTTGCTAACACAGTCATCACGGGGGAAGTAAATATGTTCATGTATCTTGAAGCTGGGCGATAGGCACGGTTCAATCTTGCATTCAACTCGTGATCTAGTTCGTTGAAATGGCGGAGATATAGACGACCATAGAGAGACCAGGTCCGAGAACCCAGAGTCCCTGGTTCTCTTTTTATGATCTGGAGTTGGGAGAAATTCTTGATTGATATCTGGTTCATTTTTATAAATTAATACGAATTTGAGCTCTTTTTAACAGCTGCGATACATGAAAGGGAGTTCATAGAAATATTCTATGGATTCAGTTTTTCCACAGCTGATTACTCGTATTTTGAGATATAGTGAAAAATTATCAGAGATTTTATGGACTTTGCTTACATAGGTTGATTCTACCGAAAAAAAGTGGTTTGGGCAGGGTACAAACAGGTCGCAATTTCAAAACTTTTTGAAATCTGGAGGGAATATTGTAAAATGTTGTCATTTGGAGTCGAACCAATAATATATAGAGACAAGATGAGTCTTCTGACCGATGTTTTCGAAAAAATCGCTTAAAATCAATAATTTTTGTGTCCAAAAATCACATCTCTGTAAAATATTCCCTTCAAATTTGGAGGTTTCCATGAACGATGCAACCTGTGACACAAAACGCCATAAAATAAAAAATCCTGAGTCGATAGAATATTTCTTCACAGTGTTTCTTTACTGTTAAAAGTCTAGAACATCATTACTGAATAGTGTTTTTCTTACCTCTCCGTAATTGAAAAATGAGTACAGTATTTGCCAGAGAAATACCAAGGGACAAAGTATGAAGTTGACGACACTGACCCAAAGTATATATTTGGATAATTTTCTGGCTAGTTCTTGTCTCTTGTTTAATTTCTTGAAGTCTTCTTTGAGATGCCAGTTATTTTCAAAGGGTGACCACGGCCCCCCTGTGAATAAGATTATCAAACATTCAGCATAGTTTGTTAGGTTTAAATGTAAAATGTAAATCTATTGAAGAGTTTCTCTGAGTGCTTACAGAATAGGAGCAGCTCCATGTTGTATTTGAGACCCCTAGTCATGAAAATGACTTCCCCGATGATCGGAACATATACTCTGACGGGTAGAAGTGATTTATTAATCATAGCAACCATGTAGTTTTTGAATCTTAGTATTCTATGGTATATATCAAGTTCTGAAAGCTCTCGCTTATGTATGCACATCTGTTGTTCAATTTGAACATCTCTAACACGTCTCTGAACTTCGTGCCAAGTTAGATTGTCAAGTTCGCAGTCCTCGATTTTCAAAGCTGTGTTAAAAAACTGTTTAATATCCCAGAACTGCGTCAGGTGATATAATACTTTGACTGCACGTAGGATCCAGAAAATAGTTGCGACTAGAATGCAAATCCATGTTACCAGGCCCATGGAGGCTGCGCATTCACTTGGTGAGTACAACGCGTCGTTTATTGACGTTTTGTGCGAGGTGGTGTTCATCACGGTGTCTCTGAAATTTGAATTCGAATATTTCAAGAGGCTGCTCGAGCAATAAACTCAGAATGGTTAGTATCTAGGCTTATTCTCACCTGAATAAAATCGAGTAATCGACGCAGTGGAAAAGGAAAGTCGAAAAAGTAACTACAAAGATGAATTGTCCGAGTTCTAAAGTCTCCTGAAGCATCATACACGCGAATCCATGTTTTTGGTGATAGTGATACATTCTGGTAAAGAACGAGTCCAAGTCTTCTATATGGTTCCATCTAGCTTTCCCACCCTCGGGCACGACGTGTATCATCACACCCGATTCTTGTGGCGTTTCTTCCCCATTCTCATCCCGGATGTCATCTTCACCCTCCGAGTATGTCCCCAGCTGCTGGTAGCTACCATCCAATACCGTTGTCATCTAAAAACGGGATTTGAAGCTTGAAGACAAACCAGAAGTGAAAGGCTTCGCTGTTGTATGATAAACAGGAAACAAACAGAGCGAGAAATGTGAAGGAAAGTGCAACAAGAAGCAAGAAGTCACACTACATCTACAAATCCGGATTTCACATGATGCTAGGATGCAGATATCTTAAGTCGCTAAAAACTCGAATGAGAAATAATTTTTTTTACAACTCGCTAATACGCCTTGAAGAAATATTCTATTGGCTCAGTTTTTTTACAGCTGATTACTAGTATTTTCAGACATAATTTGGAATTATTTCAGATTTTATGGACTTTGTCATACATAGATTGATTGCTCCGTGGAAAAAATGGTTGTCGTAGGGTACAGGTCGCATCGGTCATCGGGAATTCTTCAAATTTGGATGGAATATTCTATATCGATATAATTTTTGAGTGAATTAATGATATTCAATGAATTTAATTATTAGGCACGAAATTTTTCGATTTTAAGCCTTGTTATTCATTTATTTATTATAGAATTACATTTGTAATTATGTGGTTCAGTTATTCAGTGCCTAATTTTATATACGATGTTTATACCGCAGACATTAGGAGTGTTTGGTAGCAAATCTTCTTTAAAGAGAGTATCGAAGATGACTAAAAAATGGCTTACAATCAGGAAAATATCTCCATAGTGCGACAATGTAGCGGATTTGTAATTTTTAGATGTCGAAGTAGTAGGAGTGCGTAAAGAGACTGCAATAAATCATGGAATGATAATGTCGCATAGATAGCTATAAAAAGAAATTGTCAATATGGAATTATACTGTTCTTGCTATCTGGGTCAATACATACTACCATAGTCTACCTTTTTCTGCCTATTTCTTAGTCATTTTTCACGTCAATTATCAGGACTGGCCCAATTTGAACCAAGCGATTTAACTCACTGGATTAAATGGACAAATGAAATTACCAATAATTACAAATGTAATCATTAATTGATTTCCCGTATATCTCAACCCAGCAATTCTGGCTTGTATTTCAAATGCGCCAGAAACTAATGAACGAAAAACGGCATAGGGCAAGATAAAATTCAGCAATTCTCTTCTGAAAATCCTGAATTAAGAACAAAGCAAAAGCGACAGAAAGCAAGTTTTCAATGTTTGATAAATAAAAATTCTGTAAAGCAACAAATCGTCAATGGTTTGAATTATTAATAGAATGAAAAGTCTTGTTTTTATACCCCCTAGTGATATAAAGAGGATGAATAACATATTACCACCTAAAGTGATACCGATTAATTAGTAAATACATGTTTTTACCTAAGAAAGCTATATAGCATCGCATCGGCAGTTGAATAATCTGAAATAGCTTGCCAAGAACTACGAAGAGTAAAGAAATAACAAGAAGGATTAATTTAATAGCTGTTCCGTTTAGCGGGCAATTAAACATCAGCGATTGTCTCATATCTTTATAAATACAGTATAATTCACATTTAGATTAAGGAGAATGATAGACCTTGTGCATGTTATGAATGTATGGTAAAAACTACTCCGAAATGATCGCATGCATGGAAAACTAATGGAGAAATGATCATAATTTGATAATATATTGCCCAGCGAATTCTGAATTATTGAATTATATGAAACTATTACCGTTTGGGCTCTGCGACTTGGCTCCAGGCAGGTAATGACGGTATCTCGTTTCATTCTTTCATGTTATTAAGCTTATTTAACTACTAGCCAATTCTTGTGCTCCAAGCATCTAGAATACATTTTTTAAATGAAGAATCGAGTGAATTCCCTGGTGTTTTTTTAATCGGGGTGTAGAAAATGTATGTATGTACGTAGATAGGAAAAACGTATATTGAGATTTGTTGCACATCTAAATACAGAATTGGCAGTGTTATAAAATCTCTGATAAACGTTGCGACAAAGTTTGATTGGGCAATGATTTCGGCATATTTATATGAGTGTGAAAAGAGTTTGGCAATATCCATAGTTGCGAATATATATATAGATATGTATATATTCTTCATTTAACGGAGTTAGATGATTATCGTATATTTCTACAGCTGGTTGTTTATTTAAATTAGCGAAATGTCGTTAATGCGTAATTCAAAAGTGACCTTCTTTATAAGTGAGATAAAAATAGAGTAGTAGTAGTATAGGTTTAGGTTGGGGCGAAATGACACAAATGTTTAGTGACACAGCTGATCTTCATAAACAAAGCGAATCGTGCTTACCTTTATCATTGAGTTTCGGTATCGTCTAGACTGTGCTTTCGTTATTATTTATGGATATTAAACACTCGGACAATCCAAATTACATATTGGATGGTGAAAATTTTCGTTATTATACTCGTAATTTAAACTTTTATTGTTAAAAGCGTTCAGGCTCCGCACGCCACACCATTTTCGCAAATTTTTCCATCACTCTTTTATTTCTTTGTCAATTCAGAACGCGACACTAGAGACTCTAACGACCGAGTTTGCACCACGTACTAAGACTACCGACGGAGCATTTTATCCGCAGAACACAAACCCCGAAAGTTGCCATTGTCTCGTAGATAATGCAGGGAAATTCAATGCCGGCTCTCCGGTGATGAGAAAGTGGAAATAGTCCGTAATGGTCGGACATAGAGCTTTTTTTACGATTTCGGATCGAAGATTAACTAAAATTAGAGAGAATTGATTCTGTATAGGAAATGAATTCTTTTTCAGTCGTTATCATGCGGAATATTTCGAAAATTGACTCATAGGCACTGGATACAGATGTGAGGAGATTTGGATTCTTAAGATCCATTTCAGACATCTACACATACACATTGTAGATCCAAATATTTACAAATGAAAATAGAGTCAGAGTATGAGCCTTGTATTCTAAGAAAGTATAACTGACATCTCTGAGGGTCCGATGTTCTCCTAAACGACGACATCAGTTATACCTGCTAGGATTAATCAGAGACTTGCGCCACACAAACGAATTTTCAATTATGAAAAATAATTTCGATCTGGAATAAAGACACAACTTGTTTGCTTCAAATTTTTATTTTTATGTAACAATCTTTTTAGACAAATTTATCCAAAGAAAATACATCATACGAAACAAAATACATATAAAAAGTGCAAAGCAGTCTGTCACAATCGAAAATTGTCAATACCCACTACTGTGATATTCAAATTTATAGATAAAACATATTTCTGTCAGTGAATAATCTCGTTGCTAGGATTTATATCTTTCTTTCAAAATTATTTTAGCATACCGTTCATCCGTTTGTATTAAATTTCATTAATGTGACGACGAATTAAAAATAGAATTCAACTGTTGAGTACAGCGTACAAATGTAGTCCGTTCAGGAAGCTCTTGTAGGCGTCTTGCTCCGACATATGTGCATGTAGACCGCAACCCACCTAATATCTCCAAGATTGTCGCATTGATGTCACCTTTGTACGGGACTTCAACGGATATACCTTCAGCAGACCTATGCAATAGAATAAAACTTACGATTCAGAAAGTCAAACTAACAAGGTCTTAGAATACGGGGCATGTCACAATAAAGATTTTCAACGTTCCTTTATGGAATACGATTTCGTATTTGCTTCTGAAAATTACCCTCAATTATCTGCAGAGGTATGTAAACACAGACATACCTGTAATTTGCAATTCCACCATAATGTTTGTCCATTGCTGTGGCAGAGCACAGGCCATAAAATTTACGGAAGCGTTTTCCCTCCCTCTCTACAATTTCACCACCGCCTTGATCGTGTCCTGCGAACATTTGCCCGAGCATAACAAAATCAGCACCGGCTCCGAAAGCTTTGGCAATATCTCCAGTGCACGTGCAACCTCCATCCTATGCAACAGTTTTCAAATTTCACGAGATGTTTTATTATAATCTATAAAATTCAGGCGTAGCCTTCTAGTGTCGGTTTTTTCTCACTTACAGCAATGATATGCGCGTTTAAACTATGCGCAACTTCCGCACATTCAATAATCGCGCTTAATTGGGGATATCCAACCCCAGTTTGCGAACGTGTTGTGCAGACAGAGCCTGGGCCGATTCCTACACTAATGACATCGGCTCCGGCGAGTATAAGCTTTTTTGTCATATCTCCGGTAGCAACATTGCCAGCCTGTGAAAATATAGTAGGTTTTGTTTATACGTATGAATACTTATACGGAACAAGGGCGTGCAGGAATCATCAACCTGCCCTTGCTGCGTAATATATTATTACAAGAACGGTAGATATGGGCGTTCTTGTAATAGTTAATGAAAATGAAATGGAATTTCTTTATCATTATTACAATACAAATGCTTGCAAAGACAGAGTAAGTAAGGGAGTAGGCAAGGTTGGGGCAGTTAGAAATAGAAACACCCGCATTCGCACGAGGGACAAGGGAAAACTACCGAAAAAACCTTGTCCAAGTGTAGCCGGACCAAGCTCAAAATCCTTAGCCTGTCAATTTAGCGCCTGAACGGCGTGACCCCGTCTTACAAATTTTGCGGGCTGCCGCCAGGTCTTCCTCGACAGGCCGGGGACTCGAACCCACGTCCTCCCGCTCCGCAGTCTCGAGTGCTAGCACTACGCTACTACGGTCGGAATAGGATATTCCATGATCTTTCAAATGATAAGCATACATCCGTAAAGTATTATTGATTCGGCTACAACGATAAAAATTGCCAAAACTCACAATTATCGTATGATGTGGAAAGTCAGATCGCACCTTCGTCACAAAATCAACAAAATGTTGCGAATACGCATTAGCAACATCTACGAAAATGTAATGAAGTTCAGGAACAGAATTAAGGATCCTTGTAAGGCGCGCGTAGTCCTGGACGCCTGGACCGGAGAGGGCGCAGAGATTATTAAGACACTCGGGATTTTCGGCCGCGAATTTTACCCAATCCTCGACCGAATAATAATATTTCGAGATTGCTGTAAACATCCCATGCTGGAAAAAAATCGTATCATTATGAAAATCAGTAATAATCTTCATATTCGGACGCAGATCATTTTATATATCATGTAATACGCTCTAGAAGCAAGGCCCGTATGGAAATGACATCTATAATATATATTGAATTTTTCCAGAATATTTCGAAAACCGATAATATTAGTACCAAATATACTACATGTTAAATGATTGGCAATATTTCGTAATTATAAGTGAATAACGAGGCAACTATTGTTTTTAAAAATTATTTAGATCTCAGAAGAAACATATACCTATAAAAATTTGTTAATATTCCTTGGATATTTACAAACCTTTGCAAGTGCCTTAGCCATCTCAAACGTACCAACACTATCCATGTTGGATGCCATTATAGGAAGACCCTTGTAAGTATGTTTCGAGTGTCGGAACGTTAGCTCCACGAAGAGGTCGACCTAGTGAAATAATTATCGCAATATTGGTCATTAATTAATACACATACATGTATATTGGCTTTTCATCACAAATCAACCAGTCTGTCACCCCGACCAGTCTCTGTTCAATTCGTCTCTCTTATCACGTTTACCTAAGTGAATCGACTATGCAGAAATTTTTCCAGGATTTCGAATACCTCCCTGATTGTCTGATGAACTTTCAGAAATCTATGGATTTGACGGGTCAACAGATTTTTTATAAAATATTTCTAGTAATATCTTGTGAGATATGCTTACCTCTGATCTGCTTTTGAGCGCACTTTCTTTCGGACACAGCAAAACATCTTTGAAATCTAACTTAATATCATTTATTATATTCGGCATTTTATTTTAGAGATATAATTTTCGTTGAATTTACTAAAAGATCCTACGATGAGAACCGCGAAATTTAGACTACCGATCTGCAGTGCTGCTTTTATACGTATATATAGATACTTCCCCACGCGCGTGTAGTAAACGCTGACCCTCCCTAGCAGAAGATCATGTTATTCAGACCCCAATCCGAGATTGTAGTCAAAAACAGCTTATCTCATATCTATCGCAAATATGTATATACCTCCAAAACTCGTGGGTCATCGGGTATATTAGCTTAGCTTATTGTTAGTTTGGGTAATTTGGAAGGATAACGTAGGGGTTGTTCAGGTCTAATGAATATATTGGTACACCGTATTTTTCCGTAGTCTACAAGGTGGTCCATTTTAATCGCCCCAGGGAAATATCTCCGAAACTAAAAGTTATACAAGAAAAAGTTTCATAGAAAACTTGGAGGGTTTCGAGGGGGAAAGATAATACTGGTATGCGTTGACTTGTGGATTTCGCCAATTTCGAGATTTCGCAAGAAACTCCGGATTTCAAATTTGGCAGAATTTAAAATTGGAATGTGTCAATGTTTTTCAGATATTCATCTAAATGGACTACCCTGTATAATAATATTTATATTGAATCACGTTAGTTCTACCGAAGAGGTCGCGCTCACATCTCTTATCACACTGCCTCCCCCCCTGATGGGTGCTTGGTATCAAATCACTGCAAGATAAGTTATAAAGGTTCTCGATATCTTGACTCGTTAAACAGATTCATGACACAGCCACACAAAAAAAATTAATTTTTGGGTCTGGGGATCAGAGCATGTTTTCTATATGTTTTTGGGGTCGCTGAATTCGAATCTGGGGTAAAAAAATTAAAAAAAAAAAGCGTCACCAAGATGGTAGGCAACTTTAAAAAGTCGGGATGTTTGATGAATTTAAAATTACACTTTTTGCACTCTCATTTCGATAAATTTCCTGATAATATCGGAGATTTCAGCAAAGAACAGGGTGAACGCTTTCACCGAGATATAAAAGTGATGGAAACTCGCTAGCAAGGAAGGCAGGGTGTAAATATGATTGCAGACTTCTGTTGGAATCTTTTAAGTGAGATATAACAAGAGAAAATAGAAAGCGAAAATCTTTGAATCGATCTTTTGATGAAAAGAAGACCCTATATAGTTCTAAAAAGAAGAAAAACTGAAATTTTATGTACTTGTTATTCGTTGTTTATTTCTTTATTTATTTTATTTTATTTATTAATTTCATGGGCGTATATATTTTATTTTTTTTGAGGTTTTGGCAAAACCCATAACCCGTGATAGGGTTGAACGAACCCCGGATTCGAATTCAGCGACCCCAAAAACATATAGAAAACATGGTCTGATCCCCAGACCCGAAAATTAATTTTTTTCAAATTGGAGTATTGAAATAATGACAAATTGTGAAAGTTATGCGGGGAGTTAGATTTCTAGCTAGTATAATGTCACGCTGGTCGAATATGAAACGTGACTGAAACAATGTTTGTAACTTATGTATTTTTTGTAATTTACAGCAAAGAACATAGATCGCAACAACACGGACATTTTAAGTATCAATTTGGTAGATAATGCAAGGGAATGAATATCCCAATTATTGTCTTTGAGTTAACACTATATACATATGTATAGTATATGTTACATTATTATGTAATCTTCATGAACCTTAGGTCATCAACTTTTATTCGAGAGATTCTCTAATTATAATTATGTCAAACAGTCTAAATCTCAGCCAACTTGTTTCGTAAAGATAAGCTGGATTGAGAAACTGGAAAGATACAAAGAATAGATTTGGAAAATGTGTGCTATGACAGCTGGCGATATAATAAGCGATCAGTCGATTGAATTAGCCGACGAATGATCATCACGCATTTGACGAAATTCAGTCATGAATTTTGACAAGATATGACGTTTCAGCATTAGATACTTGAATTTTATTCTCTCTCAAACGGAGAGAGAAACTATTGACTTTAAGCTAATGAGAAGATACAAATGATAAGATCTAACTAATATAAATTAAAAATATTTTACTTTTACTGTTTTATGTATTTTTAATCGAAATATTTACATTTATTTATTTTGGGGCATTACAAATAAAAATAGTGTAACAGTAAGACGGTGCATTGCGTTGCGCCTTATATTCTAAGAAGATACAATTGAAACGTATTATTGATACTATTTTAAGTACAATATAATGTATAATAACTGTAATAGTTAATAATTAAATAGGAGTACACACACATTTCAAGTCCAATTAAATATAGGTATAATAATCATCACACAATTGAAAATTGGCCCAACATGTTATTTCAGATAATAACAGTTCCTTTTTTTTTAATTCAATTTCTTAAACCTGTTATCATAGTAAACCATCAAAATTGATACGTTTATTATACATGTAATAATTATTGTTGTTACTAAAATTATTGTCATCATTATTTCATTTTTTCTATTTATGTATTTTCGCTTAATCGCTACATCATATCCGGTCGAACGAGCTGTTGCTATTGCTGTTTATTCCAACGTATTAAAAAAAGACTGGCAGATGATTCATCGATCGAAGTGCAAATTACGAGAAAAAAAAATTACATTAGCCATCTGCGATACATGCAATTCGATGATGACGAAAAAACCTTCTGCAGTTCTCGAGTATTTCAATGTTACCTACCTCGCAATTCGTTATACAATTCGATAAACTTCAGAGAGAAAGAAGTAACGACAGCTGCTTATATGTATACTAACGATTTCTTTGAAATCACAGACTTCTTACAGCAAGATTGATGAAAAAAAAAAAACAAAAAAACAAAAAAAAAAAAAAAAAATAGAACGAGAGAAAAAATTTACACAAAAATACGTACGTAAAATTCTATACCTTTCAATATGCCAAAATACGTAGCATACTATCCACTATAAGGCATACGGATATCTAAGCTCTCTCTTGCGCTACCTAAATCGGATTTTCGTCACAATGACTTGAAAACGACGGGGCAGTATTTCTTCCTGCGATTATAATCCTCGTTTATTCTCTGGAAATCGGTTGTCCAGGGCGTCGCGGGGCTATCCTACGTCTCGGAGCCAAAAGACTACTAAGACCTTTGACTTCTTCTTGTTTTTGACTCGCGGCTGTGCTAGTTTCCGGTAACACCGCTTCCGTAGGCTCAGATTCCTCGTCAGCTTCTCCAGCCGAAACTTGCTCGCTGCTTACTTCCGCTATCGGTGCCTCGGTGGTCCTTCTCCTTGGCAGAAGAGGCGACCTTCTAGGAGTAGGTGGTGTCACGACTCTAGGAGCTTTCGGATGAACCTGAAGCCGGTTTCGGTTCCTCAGCCTCGTCAATGGCGTTTCTGGAGTCGTAGGCAACGGTGGACTGGTCTCTGCGGGAGCCTAGGAAGAAAAATATCGAAAAAGACGTTATCAGTAATGATCAGACAACATTTATCCAACTGCAACAAGAATCACACTCGGATTCACCGATCGAAATGTCTAAGTGCACAATTTCTATCCTCGATTCATTCTTCAAGGACTGTTTCGTTGATATGCACTGAGCCCAGGTTCTTACTTCGGTATGTGTGTTAATTATACGAAGGTGGGTCGAGGCAGGAAACTGGTAAAAGATTGTCATAGCTAAAGTATGGATTCATACTTCATGCAAACGAGCGCAATGACATTTCGAAAGGTCAATCAGTGAAAGCGACTATGCAACGTTCGTCTTCGGTTTATAAGAGATTGTTCTGTTCCAGCTATGGTGCAGCTTTCGCAAAGAAGTGGAAATGTCGCCAGAGACTGAACCCCTTGTCTTCGTTTTCTGCTTTTTCAGAAATTCGTTGATCATTATCTGACGACTACAGATCGCCTATTTGTGTCTTCAGAGCACAATGCATCTCTTTCAAACTCTTCGAATCAATGAATCGCGAAAATCACTGATCGGTTGATAATCGAATTAATCTAATGATCGATCGATTCCTCAGCGATTGGAAACTGCTGGTGTAATTTCTACCCGTTATGTAATCGCATCAAAGCAATCGGTCACTCATAATCTAATCAATTACAAATTCGACGGTGATCCTCATCGTCTTCCGGAATGAGAAACGATAAAACTGGCGCATCATTCCTCGTCTAAATTCCAAAGTTCTCTAACATCATCAAATCAGAAAGCTAGAAATTTCAGTCTAATCTAAAACCCACCTCATGGGACTCTTCCTCTGTACCAGCGCCAGCAGGTTCTTCAGCAGATGGTTCGGGCGTTTCGATAGGCGCTGCCGTCGTCGACGTCGTTAGTCCTGGTCTCAGTCTAAGATTAATTCTCGGTCCAGGTCTAAGGGGTCTAGGTCCAGTCCCGGGAAGTTTCGGCCTCAAAGTAGTCCGTGCAGTGGTGCTGACTGTTTCCTGGTTTTCGGGTTGAGCAGTTTCCTCGGATTCCTGTGCTTCCGCGCTTGTTACAGGCGATGGTGTCGTCGGTCTTCCACGTCTTCGGTTTAGATTGAGCCTGTTGAAGGCTGGGCGAGCAACGGTGGAGGTGGTTTCCGCCGAGGATGATTGCGAAGAAGATGATTCCTCTGCAGAAGTGGAGGCTGAGGGTGCCGTCGTTGCTGTAGAAGTCCTGGAACCAGCTACGCGGAATCTTCCACGAGGAGCAAGGCTCGGTCTCTCAGCATTTACTGAGCTGCTCGTTTCCTTCTGGGCTTCTTCTTCTACCGCGGGCTGCTCTGTCTGTAAACGTTGTCCGGGTCGCGGCCTCTTGAAGCCACCGGTGTTTGAACCGAAACGACTGCGTGGTCGCGGTGTTTGCTCTACGGCTGGTGATGCCTCGGTCGATGTGGTGCTCGATCCACTTGACTTGAACCTGTCATTAGAAATGTTGGACAATGGATCAATTATACACTAATTAGGATGAAAAAAATGATCAATCTTCCGGAAATTACCTATTCCTGGTTCCAATGCCTCCCGCGGTTCCTGGCCTCCTGAATTTACCTCTTCCAGCCGGAATTTGAGTCGTAGTAGTCGGAGCTTCCGTAGTAGTCGTCGTGGTCGTAGTAGTTGGTTCGGTGGTTGTTGTGGTGGCTTCCGTGGTCGTCAGAACTTCCGTAGTCGTCGGTACGTCGGTCGTCTCTTCATCTTCGGTCAGAGTAGTCGTGTCGTCAGTGTCAGTGTCGGCTGTTGAAGAATCGACAAGGTTGCTCTGACCCTGAAGTAGAAAGGCGTATAAATCGAGAGCGACTTTATCCATCGCTGAAGGATTTTCCGTGGTCGGGACTTCGGTCGTTGATGTTTCCTGGACTTCTGGGTCCTTAGAGATGCTCTCCACGCTGGAAGACTCCTCTTCGGTTACTGGTTCGACGGAAACAGATTCTGATTTGGCATCTGGAACGGTCGCTTCGTCGTCATCCTCGCTTTCCTTATTGGAAGGACGACTGGGTTGACCTTTGGTCAATTCTATCTCAACCTGAAAATCAATTTCCTTGAAATTTTTCACTCCAGAAAACTGAAAGATGAACATTGAAGACCGTTTTCGGGTATCTGTATCATCGTCAGAATGTCCCAGGGACAAAATTTCACACAATTTTATCAAATGGTATCCAAAATAGAACTGACCTCGGGTTGAGCTGTGACAGGCCGTCTTCTATGAGGCACGACAGGCTCTTCAGAGGGTTCTTCAACGGGGGCTGGTTCAACGACTTTGGAAGGCCTTGTGCGTGCACGGATCGCGGGTTTATCCTCTGTTTCTTCATTGGGAGTGACACCGAGGAATCTCAAAGGTCCTTTGGGAAGACTCGTCGGGAATTCGGGTCCTTCCTGATGGGTTCGGAAGCTGCTGGAGTCAACAAGGTCCAAGCTTGGACGTGGACGATTGCCTCGAGCACGGCTAGGCTCGGTTGTTCCTGTATTATGGTTCGACCTGGACCTGAAAATTGATTTCCATATGAACACTCTATTGAACCCGATAATCTAACATCTGAAACAGAAAGAGAGTTCCGAAAACGAGTTCCGACGAAATTTATAACCATTCCCACAGCTTTTTGATTTCCAATTTCATTCATGACAGCATGATGACATAAGTGTACATTAATTCGTTGCTAAAATACCAGTTCCAACTGGCGCATGTAACGAGGGACTATAACTTTGAATTACTATAGACTATCGCATAACCGCATCAACAGCACACGGAAATACGACTTCATTCTCAAGTTTCACATCCAATGTATGCGAGTCAAAGTTTTTAATTCCAATAACACTGGCTATAAAATTTTTAACGACGTAGTTTAACTCGTCGTTAACTTACCTGGGTGGGAATCTGGTGTTTGCTGGTAGTCTCTCTTCAGGCACATCTTCAGCTTCAGGGATTTGTCTGCCTCGAGCGTTTGTGCGGCTAGGAATGACCTCGTTAGTAGCCGGTTCTACCGTCGTACTACGATCGAGTGATGAATACTTGTTTCTACCAGTGGGTAAACCACGTCTCGATGTCGGAGCTGCAGGCGTCGTCTTGGCTGGACCGTCGTGAGCGTTTGTCTGGGAACCAGCTTTGCCTTCATCCTCTTCGTCGTAGTAGTAATACACGTATTCGTACTCGTAGTCTTTACCGTTCGGTCCTTTTTTGACCTGAATCGAAGTGAAGACAAAGATCATTACTTCGTCACAAATGAATCAGGACTTTTTCATATCCATCGAAGAAGAGAGTCTAGCTTTATTTACCTGGATACGAGAGTTTGATCCAGCTGGTACAAGGCTAACGTCACTCAGATCACCGAAATGACGATCTGCATATGGGGTGTAAGCGTCCTTGTTGTCCTCGCGGATGATGTTCACGGGCACAAAGTCGAAGGCTCGCAGGTCGCGAGACGTCGTTAAAACCGGCGTCATCGTGGTCGGGTTCTCTGCACTGGAAAAACATTTTCATTGATGCACAACTGAAGAGATTTTTCGGAGACTGAAAGGGTCACACCGTCGTTTAATGAATGGAAATGGTCATTCTTTGGATTACCTCACTTGAACTCCAGGAATAATGGCGTCGATTTCGTCGTCAAATTTCGCCCTGGCGAGTTCGATCTTCTTAATTCCGTCTTTCGACAGGACGCCGGAGTCGCTGAAGTTCTCTAATTGCACACGAGCTAGCCTCTTCGGGCCAGTCTTCTTCAAGATCGCGTCGTCTTCGTAAGGGGTGAAAATTTCCTGAGCAGCTTTGACTTGTTCAGCCTTTTTTTTCTCGGCACGTTTATCGAGATTTTCGACTGCCCGCTGAAGGACTTCCTTCGCGAGTTCAGCCTCCATCGCGATTTCAACCTCCTCTTCTTCATCCTCGTCAGTCGGGGTCTCGACTCCTTCAGGAATCTTATGCGACGTAACGAAATCTGCAATTTGTCAAAGAAAGACGTGCAGCAATCGGCTTCGACGACTTCCGCTGATTCTTTCAACCCCTAAACTCACCTCCTACAGGAATCGCCCGACCTTGAAAGGGGGCTGATTCACCCAGCGAGGAATCATACTGCACAAACTCTTGCCCTGGTCTTGCCTGAGTGACGATATCCTCGTCGGCCAAGACTGCTGCTATCACTGTGCATATCCTGAAAAATAAGAGACGGGAATTTGATCAACTCTTCGCGTTTGAGGTCGCAGATTTTTTTTTGTTTTTTTTTTCAAACTAAAGCCGGAAAAAGTAGCTTAGTTTACTTTGAAGGTTGACAATGAGAGTTATGTCGTTTCGTCTACATTCTATGTCCACTGTAATTAATTCGTCGAAAAGCAAGCTAATCTCGTAGGCGATATAGTGGGAGGCAATCATTAGTTATTAAAATGGATATAAAAACTAATTTGAAAATTGCTGCGAGGCTATTTGGACCTTGATCCGTCAATTGAGATCAAGGAGTAGTATAAGACTTGTGGATTATCAAGATCGTCATCGAAGGTTCTCCGGCTAATAGAAGAGCTTTTTCTATCCGTCAGGGTACCGAATGCTCGGATTAATTAAATGCTTGAGGAAACGAGACGCGGGTATTCTCCGATGTAATGAATAATTCTCTGGACAAGTCCTTGCGATATTGTCACTGGCATACGGATACGATATTGTCGCCTGTGCGCTGACCTTACTCCCGTTTCAAAGCGCAGCATATTATCCATTGTCGGTTTAGTCGCTTACTCAGGACATTCGAAATTCAAATATACATCCGCGTTTCATGGCGAGGCTAGTAAAACCTCATAATCTCACGTTTGACACCATAGCGTGAAAGAAACGCGCGATTATCAAGCGCGCGAAGATACTTGTCGCCGATTTTCTCGATCGGTAGCGAAATCTTATAATAACGCGTGTTGTCAGATGGTTGGATATTAATACGCGCGTGGAATTCATCGAGAAATCATACGGAGAAAGTGGTTTTCTACATAGGCTGATTGGCTGGTTGGTTACCAGCAGCCACCAGCCAGCAGGGAACAAGCAACCTGGAGCCCAGGTATAACCAGACATCTATCGGCCCAAGTTACGCAAGTTGGAAGGCGCAGCGTCACCGCAAAACCGCCTCTAACCAACCCACAGATGTTTTAACGAATATCTTATAAACTTCGATTTTTTATATTTTAGTATTATATCTTCATCATCTACCGATTTAATGATGGTACTACATATATTAGACTCGGCTATCGATATACCGTATCCTTCCTTCAGGATACCCAACCTGGTCTCGGAGGGATGGCCTAAGCCCGAGGCGATATACTTTCAAGATTGTAACAGTCGAATATCAAAATCGGCACACGTGATCGCCCGGTTGCGAAAGCTGAAATGCCAAGAGTGTCTAATCACTCTCATCGCCCCTTCTCGTCACCCTTGCCTTGGGGAACCCCCCGGGGTCGTGGAATAAAAAGATACGGTAGAAACTAAATGGAACAAAAATCGACCCGGCCCGGCTCGGTAGCGAGGCGAAACCTGCATTAATCGGTAATTAAAATATGGCATCATCCTTGAGGAGAATTGAAAGCTTTAAGGAATTCCGAAAACTCCTATTTCACTTATATATGCTCGGTCTTTGCCGACTATCACTAATTCCACGTCACGGAGGCTGGGCGTAAGGAAATGTCTCTGTACAGAAATGGAAAAGAGCTTTGATAATATTATAATACGATATGTATGTACATACGTACGGATGTATGTATCTATATGTGTATGTATATTCATGAAGAAGAAGTGGACCTCGAGACATGCGACCAAGGTAAGCGAGTAAGAGAGCGAAGTTAAATGCCTGCAGGAATGAAGTCGCAGTTTTATTTTCTAAGGAGATGAAAGTAGTCGCGGTTGTATACATAGCCTCGGTAAATCGTGGCTCGTCTTCCAGCGAGAGGCTGTGGTCCGGGTTATTGCTTTTAGAAATCATAGTTATACTGGCGCTACTTTAGACCCAGCAATACACCTGCAATTAACCTTGGCGCTAACAAGCGCTACTTTTTAACTAAGGCAGAGGAAATACCAGAAGAAACTCTTTTCTAGATCAATTCGTTCGAAATTTGACATAAAAATTGTCATACACGTGTATCACGTTATATTATAGTGTACAAAGTCCGTTCGGCTAGCTGTAATATCTGTAAGAAAATTTATGTTAATTTTTAGAATACCGGCTGTTGCACCATTCCGAATATTCTCTAGAAAGTAAGACCTGACAAACATAAACACGCACGCCCAAGCTGTGTATCAATGCATATCCACGTATAGGTTCGAACGTGTACACCGTATCTTCGTACATCGTGGTTTATGCTATATAAATATCTTTACTAACGAGGCAGGATTTGTTTCCAACGTCGAGGAACGAACAAAGTACCTTATAAAGTAGATTGGTGCAATCTAACGTTTTAAAACGTGAGGAAACTCGGTGTGACACTCGATTTCGATCAGTTTCTCATGGAAATAACGTAACGAAATGATTTCTATGATAATGAACCACTGGCTGATCGTGAGGTAAAAGTGAACTCGACGTTTCAGCTGAGGCCATGATCACTGATTTAGGACATGTCGAGATACCGAGATTTCTAGTGTATACATGTACTACACATGCACAACGTCGAGACGCGTAGCAATGCTGGTTTCGACATTGCCAGGGGTTTGTTTCGACAAAAAGTTATTATAAACCTGGCGTGCTCGGAGCCAGAGGCAAACTCTCGACTTCTATATGTGTAGTGAACGGGGAATAATAACTCTCGATGTTATTTATTAACGGAATAAATGAGTTCGCTTTTTACCGCGAAAGCAGAGAGCTCGACGCCCGAATAACGGGCGAAAAAGTACCATGTGTCGATTTACGCTCATTAAACTTTAGTACCTCGAGTAAAAGTGCGTCTGATTACACCTTATACTAGATAAATAGAGCTAGGCTTATTACAGTGCGAAAATAAACCAGTCCGCTTATGCTTTAATTTATCGAACAACGATCTGCGGTTTTATCTCTTGCACACTGAACATCCGGGATTTCTATGCTAGTCTTGATTTCCATTTCTACATCCAATCTCGACTCCTTGGAACAGATTTAACTCACGTTTCATTACGCAATTCGCATTTTACGGATTGTCTGTTTAAATCTTTGCGAAACTAGGTCGGAGGTGACAGCCGTGAACTTTAAACTGCAAATCAGACAGTCGCATATGGCGTAACTGTACGAGGATTGCATTTCCAGTTCATGGAGTTTAATATTCCATTTTAAAAATCCAAAAATTTAAACAAAAATACCAAATATCAATCATCGCGTTAATCGAGTATGCGTGAAATACTACTTACAGGAAAGCCTTCTTCAGCCACATATTTCCACGCCTCATTCTTAGAGATTTTCTTAACGGAACTTTAACGAATTTAAAGAACGAGTACCAAATCACTAGATTCTTAAATTAATCTAACGTCACTGGTCACTTGTCCGCATCTCTGCTTTCCGAGCACAGGCGCTCTTCGCTCGCACACAGTCGTTCCAATCTTTCGTTTCCTTTCGTTTTTTATTAATATATATATATATATATATATATATATATATATATATATATATTCGAACTTAGTTTTTTCGGGTACCCCGGCGATGGCCCCCAAAAAATCCTTGAGGCTTTTATTATTACTTTAAAAAATTCCGTCGCGAGGTAAGCGGCGGCAAAATTTTTCCAAATATTTTCTCGGTCGATTTAATTTTTAGTTTTATCCCGACCACCGCTGGACGCAGAAGGACACGGTGAGGGTATGAGGACGGCCGCGAAGCCAGACCCCTACTTATACGCCACCCACCACGACGACCACGGACACCCCACCAGCGCTAAGAGCGGAGTACCGGACACCACTTCTATCCCGTTCGCGCCAACTTCGAAGCTGGCTTGCTTCTGTGCTCGGCACACAATGCACTAGGTTTTATGACGAATCTACTATCCGATTTGTGTCTACCTTGTGCAGTAGCGTGTTGGAATTTCGGGGCAATTTTACGCCGCGGTTTGAACGATTTTCATCAATTTAGAACGTTTCGCGGTGTTTTTTTTTTTTTTTTTTTTTTTTTCAAATTTTTGAAAATTGGAAAAGCCTGTCTCTTCGTTACGGTATTTCGGGGAAGCCCAACTCGCGGTCCAGGATACTAAGAAAATGACTAGATGTGAGTCAGACTGTGCTATTCGGTACGCGGTGGTAGACCCTCGCGGTGTCAAGGTCCGTGGAATACCTAAGCGAGTGCGGTAAGAGTTCGATCCGGATAATAAGGACGCTCCGTTAGCTGCTAGGCCGTCGAGAGATTCGCTGTGACGTGACGAATCTACGTAATAACCAAGGCGTCCTAAAAGACCGGCGAATAATTGCAATACCAGATGCAGGTGAAAATTTGGTCGCGTTAAGAATTCCCAATTCGTTAATGAGACAGCGAAGACGAGGATCCTGAATTCTATTAAACCGATTAAAATTCACTCAACAAAAGAGAAAAAATTATCGAAATAACCGAGACTTCGTTCGATTCTTTTTTTTATCTCGTTTTATTCTAGTTTGCGGATTTTATTGAACTGCGATGAAAAAAAAAAAAAAAAAAAGAAAAAAAAAACTCGAGCCGTCCGTTTCTTCGGAACCCTTCAGGCGTCCGGATCCTCTGCGATCGGTTCTTTCGCTCAAGATTTATACATCGGTTTTTCTAAAGAGAACTGAGCCGCGTCCTTGCCGTCCGCGAAAATGTGCCCGGTTCACGGTAAGTCACGAGGCCGATAATTACCATTTTATTATACCCGCGCTTTGAGACTGGCTCGTCTCGTTAAATCGCGATCTGAAACTTGTAATTTAAAGCTATTCAGCCCTTGTGGGACGGCGGCAAAAAACCTCGAAGCATTTCAAACTCCAGACTGTTCTTTATTCGGCACCGATAAAAACCATAAACACTTATAGGTATAAAAATTCTACGGCATCAAATCTTAGGCTTGAATTTTTCGGGTAATTATATCCACTCGAATTTATTCCAAATAAAAAGATGCCCGGAAGTTTTACGATCGAAGAGAAAACCAAAAGAAACACAAAAAACTACGAAATGGTAATTAAGCGATCCACTCACCGCCGGTCTATCCTCTTTTTTGAGCTAGGACTAAACTTCGAGTAGTATTCAAGTTCACAGAACTCTCTGTTTTTCACATTTCTTACCCTTTTTTTTTTTTCTTGTTGTTATATTTCGCTTTTTATTTCCTACACTCAAATTTTTAAATACGACTTATATCCACTGTCCGCGATTTTATCGCTTTGTATCCGTATGTATGTGATTGTAAATCTGCATTTGATGGATGCTCTCAGGGTATATCTGTTATTATTATTATTATTATTATTATTATTAATCTAGATTCACGTCGAATTTCATTTTTATTTAATGAATGGAGACAATTTATGGAACTGAGACAC
The DNA here is from genome assembly GCA_963966615.1 of Tenthredo amoena. NCBI lineage: Eukaryota > Metazoa > Arthropoda > Insecta > Hymenoptera > Tenthredinidae > Tenthredo > Tenthredo amoena. The sequence continues at coordinate 23,035,289 of OZ016482.1, read as the reverse complement.
CGGAGCGTTCGATATTGATGGTCATGGGTAAAAAGCACATACAGAAGATATTTCTATATCGCGCTGTGAACCCAAGCTTCGTTTCTCCATGATTATAGAAGCATTTGCAAATGATGATGTATACCTAGCATTGGTATTTTTGATTTCTCTTGCTTCAAAGGCTCTTTTGTGGGAAGTAGTCGTGCCTAATCGTCTCTCACTTGCTAATGAGAGAGTCGTTGGATGTTTTAATCCGCCGTTTTACGGTCCAAGATGCGGTTTCCGGGAAATCCAATAACGTAGAGATCTCAGTCTTCTATCGCTGTCAGTTCTATTGTTCAACGTTTACATAAAAAAATGGCTTAAAATCGAAAATTTTAGTAACCAAAAATTGAAATTCGTCAAATATAATTGACTCGCTTAAAAATGACATCAATGTAGAATATTCTCTCGAAACTTCAAGGAGTTTCGATCAGCGATGCGACCTGCACCACTTTTTCTACTACCACGAAATCAATTTATATGAGGCAAAGCTGAAAAAAATTCAAAATGATTTTGAATTATGTTTCAAAATCCTATCAATCGGCTGTAAAAAACCTGAATCAATAGAATATTTATTTACAGCTCAGCGGTGATTTCAAAAAAGTTATTTTCGAAGTGCATACGTTCCGATTTCTCATGCAACTCTTCAGCGAGGAGCTTGATAAGCCTTATTCTATACTATACTCTGCAATACGTGATGCCTGAGTTAATACAGTAGATCGTGAAGTACCGTAAGTTCTAATTACAATTCAATATCACGTCTATCGCATCCGCTGCAGTCTGGAATAACGTATCTTGGGCGTGAAAAAAGACACGGGCCGAATAAGGCCCATTGGTTTAAGTCCAGGGAAATAATACCCGATAAGGTCGACGCAGCGATGCATGAGGCCGGTCGTTGACAGCGTCGATAAACCCTCGTTACAAACGCTGAAAGAAGAACGTGTCTGAAGTACGAACAAGAGATTGATGGACTAAAGCACCGGCTCACCTCGAGTGAAAAAGTGAACAAGAAATCGAACGGATACAGATTTTCTTTCGCTTTTCTTTACCGAACTTTTTTCACCACCGAGGACAACCGATTTCATTAAACTCTTCAGGGGCGCTGAGCTCTGCCATTCCCTCGGTTTACAGCACCGTGAATCAACTCTAGTCTTGCAAAATTAGATCGTCGCTGAATTATTCATTCTCTAATGACGTAATCGACGTTTGATGGGTTTGCGGTTACAGGAACTAGCGCCGGTTACACTTAGCCTACCACGGTTCTTGATTCCGGACAAATTGGATCAGAACCTACCAGTTGCTAATTGTATTCGAAGTTTGAGTCACCAGGTGGAACAGGATACCCGTCTAACAAGCTGAGCGATCAAGTGACGTGGTTCTGTGACATTTGTGGCCGAGGATCGAACCGTTTCATTATAAGGAGGCAATTCTGACGGTGAATTATTCCGCATTTGAGGTCATTGACGTCGCTGATCGTTTCCGCGATTCAATGATTTCTCATGCCGATCATGATTCCATCGAGCCCGGAATGAAACAGGGAGAAAATATTCGATTATTCAGATTTTTCTGTTCACTTTTCATTTTATTTTTGGTTTTGGTCTTGGTCTCGCTTTGACCTCTTCTCGCATTCTTTAACGAGTGCATGAAAAAATTTGGCCTCGGTCCAGCCGCGACTAAAGAGGAACGTTCGATTGATACGGGGGAAAGAAGAGAGGGAGAAAACCGTCCGTTTCGTTCCTTTTAGTTTCATCATGGATTCCGTGAAGACAGAAAAGGATAAAAGTGTTCAGGGTCGCGTGTCGGACGCACTCTCTATCGCTTTTTTATTTCACTCGATCCAGAGGTGTGCACCGTATCAATTTATTGCCACAGAACGCAGGATTCGGATACAACCAGTCCGAGCTGTGGAGGAGGACGAAATTCGCTCGGAGAAAACCGACCCAGGTTTTCACTTTTTAGGTAAGCCAGGCTTTGCGTGACTCGAGTCATTGATACCTGCCACTAGAGGTAATCGAATTGTTTCAACGATTTTATGCTCTTTGTCGATCCACCGGATAGATTTTTGACCTTTTAGAAACTTTCCGAGAAGAAATTATCCTCAAACGAGAGTATGGGAGTCGATCACGACAACTCTACCCTGTCCATAATGAATTCCATGTGCAACGATCTCAGGATTTATTAACCCAACCCGTCGCGGTTTTTAAGAGAAATAAAGAAACGCGGGTTCAGGAATTCAGCGGATTTATTAGCTTTTTATGAAAATGAGGAGATCAGGAGACGCCCTTGGGACGATCGCAAGAAATCCCTTCGTTGTTTCAAGAATCAAGGTCTGAGCGATTTGTTCGACGTGGAACTCGATGATGTAGGTAAACTCAATGTCGTTTCGTGCCGTTTGGTCACCTCGAGGGAACGGAGCGTTTTTTCCACCGCGAATTCCGTATTTTTCCCGAAATCGTACACCGCCTCTTTTCCTTTCTCTTCATCCCGTTATTCCCTCGTCTAATTGATCCCCGTAATCGTTCTGGAAACGTGGATAAAACTCATCAAACTTCTCTCTCTCTCTCTTTCCCAATTTCCGTTAATTTACTTTTGCTATAAACCGAAGTGAGAATATAATTACGGCACAATGTCGAACTCTCGTTTCGTAGGGAATGACTTATTCACACGAGAAATTATCACAGCAAAGGTTCGAACGAGATTCTCGATCGCTCTAAACTTCGACGTTTGATCTTCTACGTTCAAACAAAGAACAGAGAATGACGAGGTTCGTATATGTATGTAACTACAAAGCATCGACTTTCGCTGACTTGCTCCTTTTTCTTTACTTGGCTCGAGGATAAAGGCCATTAAATAATGGAAAAACCGTAACCCGGAGCTCAGTACTCGATTCTTGACTCATTCAGCACATTGTACATTCAGTGGATCACCTCTCGCTACCAAACCCACCGTCCCGTTTTGTTTTCCGCGGACATTCGATAAAGAATTTCAAAACGTCGTCGAATTTGGGGAATTTTTATCCCTCAGAACTCCTCCTCACATGATAATCCGAGTAAGTTAAAAAATCGGCCGTTCCCTAGTCGGAATAGAAATTCTAGCTTCGTTCTACAAGTTGAAGAGGCTGACTAGAATTTGAGGGTAGAATTGCGCGTGTGATGAAATTCTGATCTTTGGTCGTTTTGAAAAAATTTAGGCTCGATCTAGACTTTTGAAATTCTAGTTCGGACCTCTAGATCCCAGAATTTCGAGGTTTCGTGATTCTGGCTTTGATCTAAAGCTCCTCAGTCCTTGCTAAAGCGTTTCGTGAATTGATTGAGGGATGAATTCCAAGTCTAAAATAAAATCGATCATTGCGTCGATTTTTCGCAGACTTTTCAGGCTGTAAGCAGAATTTGAAAATTTATTAGGATGCAGAGACGCTGATCAAAGTTCCGAGTGGTGAAGATTCACACCTCTGAATCCTCACATAGTACGTGATTCTACTTCCGTCTGCAAAGCTGAAGAATGAAGGAATCGAGGCTCGAAAGGATCAAACTACAATTTCTATCCCGAAATCGGTTTGTCACCGAGTCCTGGCTGTCGGTCTATCGTCGTCACGCTTCGGCAATCGCGAGATAAATAAAGTATGACGTGGAACCGCGAGTGAACCAGCGAGAAATTCTGGGCGCGGTTGGAGGCACAAAGAATCTAATATCGTCGCATTGTACGATTAAATCGGGTGTGTCGCTGGATGTACGATCAAAGGTGACGACATTGAGGGATTCGAGAAATATCTTCGATCGATTTTTTTTTCTTTTTTTTTTTTTTTTTTTTCTTTTTTTCATCTTGCGGATTTCACGGGGCATTCGCGGTCCTATCGCGACCATATGTGTGTACAAAAATGTCAAAAGATTGTCAGAGGCCTGTGCTTTGCTGTGGGCTACGATATGGCGTCGATGACGAAACCCCGAAGATTTTAACCGCTGTTTTAATCAAGTGGATATCTTTCGACGACACGATCAAGGACGTTGAATGCACTTTCAAGAAGATGGCTGACCAATGTATGTACTACGTTTGTAGGTACTTTCAAAAATCGGTTACGCCTACCAAGCGACATATATCGCGACCTTGAGACTCTCAGAATTCGAGATGAGCCGCGGATATTTTCATTTTATTCAATTATTTCCGCGAAATGCTTGTCCAATTTTGAATTATCGATTTTTTATCAATTTTCATTGATTGTTTTACCGTCAAATGCCGTTTCGAGTTAGTGAAATAAATAAATCATTGAACCGCAGTGAGCTTTTACACCTTTCATAGACATGAAACCCATAATCAATTGATTTGTACGGGATAACTCTGGCAAGTATATGTCTGCAGTGAAAACTACATAAATTGCCATAGATTTGTGGGAAGTATTCTTTTCCAAAGAATCCCTTCATTTTTCGTGATCATCGCGTTTATTAACCCTTAGCGGCCACATGGGGTAACTCGTTACCCCACGCTGAAAAACCTAGTTGTACAAGACATATGGGTATTTCAAGACTTCTAACCGATTGTTTCATGTTTGTTGAAGAGTTCTTCAACATTTCTAATGATTTTTATCGGTCAATTTATAGATGGCGTTCTAAAAACTGGTCATATATGAAAATTCAACAAAAATGGCTTTTTTCAGAAAAAAATTCATTACTCCGCCATTTTTCAATATTAAGGTCTAAAATTTTAGGATCGTACGCACAACATATACCAATACCATAAAAAAATAACAGTATCCACCATTCATTCAAAAAGTATATTTATTTTGCAAAATTACTGGAGGGAAAAATGAAAAAAAATACAAATCATAAAATTTGCTACTAATTTGTTACTTGTATTAATTTCAAAGGTTTTAGACTTCTAATTTCACTTTTTCTGAGCCTGGGCCGCTAAGGGTTAATCTCATTCTTCCTTCTGTCGCAAAAGTTTCTTGATAAACTCCAACATCTCAAACCATCGAATTCTAACAGTGCGAAAATGTGTATACTGAACGAGTATGACGATCCTGGATCCTGTAGGTGCGATAATTTCCATGTAATCCCGCGCAAAGTACCGGAAAACTTGATCCGCGGGAAGATACAACGTTAGTTGCAAAACGTTCGGAAAAAGAAACGCCAGTAAAAAAGCAAACAAACCAAAACCGAATTTTTTAAGGTGTGTGTGCGAACTTCCCGAAGAGAATGTGCGGAAGTAGTTCCTCGCACATCCTGTACCTATATCTGCTATAAAAGATCACGGGTATAAGATATCGCTTTGATTGCGAGTTGAAAAGCGTAGTTTGAAATCGACAACGCGCGCATTAGAATAAGGATGTTTTCTCCCGAGGATATAAACGCGAACTAGCGAATGACGAACAAGGCGAGTCAAGGCGAGTCTTATTCCAGCGTAAACAACAGAATATAAGCGTGGGTGCAAAAGGACCATCAAAATTCCTATCATGTATGATCCGAGCCAACGATAGCCTACCTTATAATGGATATTTACACACGCCCCATCGAACGTGTGAAGTCCATAGAGAGTGAATTTGAATCTTATACTTTCTCCGGCATGGTCGTCGTCGTCGTCTGATTATTATAACGCCTGCAGTAGGCATTACACGCATAAGACACTAGCGCGTACCTATATGTATCGAAAGACTGTTCTTTCGAGCCGGTGACGTTACGAGATCAAAATTTCGGCGTCTGATTGGAAGTCGCACGTAGGCGAGGGAAAACGAACGACAAAGATCAAGAAAGTTGGCTTCAGTCTCGTTCTTAGATCTCCGAGAACGTGTCTGCAGGGTCTTCCCTCTCGATTTAAATGTTTCTTTTTTCTTACATTTCGCACGAAGCTTCTTTTCTTCGAGAGTAAAAGAAAATATAATCGAGATCCTCGTCCTGGTTGACAATATCGAAATAATTGTCTCACCCAACTTTTACAACGTTTATACTTTCTCTGCGCGGGTGTATAACTATTTCAGAGGCGGACTGACTCTTCGCGATCTTGTTCGAATACACAAACAAGGAAAGTTACTTGCTAGTTTCAACGACCTTGACGAATATAATCGCGCAGGTAAAATACGGCTTTTCATTTTTGACAAGTTTCATATTAGTCGCTAATCGTTTTCGCCGTTTTAACATCAACCGTTAATCCATATTCATTCACTCGTCAGAATCCGACAGGACGATCAATGCCGTTTGTTGATCGACGATCCTTCAACCTTGAGAGAGAATCTTTTCTCTTTTCTCTATGATCGTTACTCGTTCAAAATATAAAAAGAAACGGAATCTATCGCCGGATTTATTTGTCCAAAGTATAATAAGCTGCAGTCGTGATTAATTATATTCTGCGGTTATATTCCCAATTATCCACGGATTAGACGCTGGTTTTTACACATCATTTGCTCTTTCTAAACTCGCCGTTAGCTCTGGGTGAAAAGAATGAAGATAATTTAAAAAACTTGTAGAAACTGTGACACAATTTCAAGATTAAGGTTTCCGCGTCTCTCTTCTCAATGTTAAGGTTGGATTTCTATACCGGCAATTGAATTCGAACGGCTAACATTTTGTTTTGTGTATTTGTTCTCGTATACCTACCTAATATCATGTTTCACGTTTCTTGCGATCGTGTCTCGAATCTCAGTGAACTAAAATCGTCTACAAAATCGAAAAAGACGCACCTGGAACCGATTTAAATTCATGTACACGAATTGTCGTCGTACGAGGTAACGGGGATATGTCAAACGACATGTTAGTCATGCTCTCGAAAAATCCTTGACTCCTGTTCGTTTTATTTATTTTTCTCTCGTTTGGGATCATGAGATAAATTATAATGAAACGAAATCGAATACAATGAGTGTTTGTTCGGCATGAAACAATTATATATTATATATGCTCAGTAAAACAGAAAATAATGAAACCAAAAGTGACTTTCGTTCCACGGTTTGACCTTGTGCAACGATCGAGGAACGAGGAGTTGATAATTGGTGTGTGACCAGAGTAAGAGTTGAAACGAGTGGAAAGCTAAAAGCAAAGAATGTGGAGGAACGTGTTTTACCAAAGCGTGTATTAGAACGGATGTGAGAAACCAAGAGAATTCCAAGCCGAGGGTATCAGAAACACTCCGAGGCCATCAAAAGATCGAAAATATTTCATTTTGATCGGATCCGAAGCCGGAAATCATTTTTTAACTAATCTGGTACCTGTGAGGGAGCATTTGTACTGCAAGAATCCTAGTTGATGTATGTTTATAACAACGTCGAAATCATTCGTTAAAAGTATCCATAATAATGATACCAAAGGCATGAATAAAAAACAGCGAGTTTGGCAAAGAGATTTCTCAATTTCTTCTTCATTTACCGCCTGCATCAAAATATCGAGTGTTTATAAATCGACGAAAAGAAATTGTCCAGTATATCTCCTGGTCCTGGCAGCTTATGATTTAGTCTCTAAACCAGAACCGGATATCAGTTTGACCCAGATTCGAACGGTGGTAAAAGGGGCTTCGTTGTCTCGTCCCAATCGCTTGCTCACTCGGCCAGTTATACCTACCATGGTAGGAGAAAACTGTGGATATAGTAACCTTAACATTGAAAGAATCGCTGGCCGTTCGCTCCTCCAGTTTATAACCTACGTATGTATAGTCGTCAATTTTTGTTCCTTGAATACTATAATCATTATGATAAATATAAAGCTCCGGGCGTAGCTCCGAGCATGAATCCTCTCTTCTACTCTCTGTGGATACAAGACAAACATCTGTGAGGCACTGATCGTTTCTATTTTGTTTGTAAAAGTTTCTGTCGATATAGTATGTATACGTGTGCTTTTGGGTTGGTACTACATTCTACAGGCTCGTCATCGTCATTCGATTGCAAATAAATCGGCTCTCTTTTAGTATCTCAATAATTCATGATCATTATGATTTATCGGTGTTATTGCAGCCTCGAGGATTAATGTAGATTCTTAAATGACAGCCTTGAAGTAGAAGAGCTTTATCATTCGATCTTCGAATTCAAATCATTGAATACACCTTGAAAATGGTTTTTCCCAAGCTAGTCGATTAAATCGACTCCCCAGGAATACTTGTGTTTATAAAAAAAAAGTACGAGTTGTATCGTTCATATGAATTTCTCCAAATTTAGAGGAGATCAAGCATTGAGCCTAAGAGTATATTGTGATCGCTGGAGGGTATCGAAATAACAAGGGATTTCGACCGGGTAACAAAAGAATCGTTTGACAAAGATGATCGTCATCGTTTTCGAAGAGTTTTAACTGACTCGCTAGCGATATTCGGCGACCTCGAAGATATAGTATATCAGGTTTCATTGCACGGAAGAAAAAGTGGTCGTCGTCGCGACGAGGTACAGGTCGCATTGCGAATATTAGAATTTTTTCTGAACCGATCAGAGATGGCAATGAAACGTTATGGAATTTTGAAAATATATAAGAGACTAAAATGTCCATTATAATTCGTTGTTACGAAACTTTTGACTAACAGCTGTAGGCCTGACTACGGCGATATCTTCGATCACGATAATCATTTTCTTAACGATAATTCGAAGCCAGTAGAAAGTGATTCTGTTGGTTCAAGTGTAATATTCTAATTGAGTAAACTGGGTATAGTATAGGTATATGTATAAGAAGTTTCTTCACCGTTCCAAAAAGCGTATATTTATACAGATATTAATTCCTATTTACCCAGACTATAAAACCTAGTGTAAAAAGCCTCCGCGGTCGTGTCTATAATAACCGGTATACTCTCGCTTACATTAAATATAACATAAGTTGCATAAATTAATGTATTTCAAGCGCAAAGTTTATATTATTTAAAACTTTCTTACGCATTATGAATATTATTATCTAACGAAAAAGATTGCGTATAAAATGTACAAGCATATATTTACGACAGCCTATATCGTATTGTATAATAAAACACATATTTCTGATTATTTTCGCCAGTAATCCCAGTCACGCAGTAAAGACTAGCGAGAACAACAGCACGCGATTCTTGTCCAAAAGTTCCTGCAGCCTTACCAAAGACGATTATCATAATTCTCCTTGGTAAGGTGAGGTTAGGTGCGGGCGACCAACGTAACCAACTATACCTATGTAGGTATATGTACACCAGGGAAAGCGTATAAGGATTTCTGACCGAGTGAAAGTCCTCGGATCTCCCCATATCACCCCCGCATCGACCGGCTCGGATTTAACTTATTTTATATTTACACGTATGTAGTACGTATGCGTATGTTTGCGGAGGTATACGTAGCCTCCAGATCTACGTATAAATGTCACCGAAAATGTGTCCAAAATTTTGGTTTCGAGAAAAGCAATTAACGTAAAAAGAAAAAAAAAAAAAAAAGAAGTAGAGAGATAAATAAATAAAACAAAAATAAGAAATATCTCTATGAATATAAAATCGACTTGTCTATGTCCGAAACTGAAAGAAACTGATTGAATACTATTTTGGATTTGGTTTGACCTATTCGATATATTTGACTTTTTTTTTGTTTTTATTGGATTTTGGTCTTCCCCCATTTCACAGATGTCGAAGATGACCGGCGTTCGGTTTCTAATACTTTTCAGAATCTCTTTCTATCTCTGAATCTTTACAGAACAGCAATTAGCCTCTTCTTTCTGGATTGTGCAATGGACTCTTAGAATGCTGTAAAATAATAGGTACACACGGCTAGGCGAGCTGCACACTCTAGGGTACATATCTACTCTACCAGAGATATATATCTACCTGAGACAAGATACGGAATATAGAACCAACAAACTTTTCATAATTATTTCCTAGTCTTTCACAATAACTTTGTGTTTGCGTCACGTTATTTTAACCGTCTTCACAAGTTCTTATATTTTTTTTTCTTTTTTCTTTTCTTTGGGTCAATTAAACTCTATTCTTTATTGTTCTCTCTCGAGAGAGGTTCTAGAAAATTTGAATAGCAAAAAATAAATAAATAAATAAAAGAAATAAAAAATTGCTCACACTGCAGGAATTTCTTTGATAATTAATTCATCCGATACATACGCGTACAGCTCTCAAGTCTTGAACGGATGGATTTTTTTTTTTTTTTTTTAGATCAGGTAAAGTTCAGATACATTCATCAGCATTTGTGAAATGCTAATTTCCAATAGATCAATGCGTCATTGAGTATTAAAATAACCGCGAAGAAGAAAAAAATAAACAAAGAATAAAAAAAACGGTGTTTTATGTGCAAAGAATTTTTATGACAAAAGTTTAACGTTTAGAAAAGAAGAAGAGGAAGAAGAAGGATTTCACAAATGTGGAAAGTTACATCATACATCAGTGACCGTTTTTTGTAATGCCAAAGTATTGGCAGGACGACATTCAAGCCTGGCATAAAGACACCGAAATTTATCCAAAAGATGATCAGAAATTTGAAAAATCTTTCTTCGTATTGTAAGAAGAACGTTTTTTCCTCAACTTCCGGATCAGGGAAGCTGTGATCCGGAGTTTTGCTCCATTGGTTATCGTTGTATAAAATAAATCCGCAAGTTTTACAGCTTGGAAAAAAAATCACTTGTAGCTATACGTTGCAGAGTAATTATAATGAAATCGAAACGAATTATAATTGATACGGGATCGAAGCGGAATGTCGTATAGCCATTGCATTTCGTAAGAGAAAATGATGCGACATTTTTTTATATAATTTTAACCGGTTTCTAATCGCTCTTCAACCGGTAAGGTAATCTTTATTCTAATCGACTTCCTCGAATGTTATAATATACGTATATTCGGTAAAAGTAAAGAAAAGGGGCCTTATTTCATCCGCTGATAAATTTACACGGAAGCAATCTTCGAAGAATCTTTTTTTCAATTCAATCACGATCATGTTAAACCCAAAAATACTCGTAAATAAATTTCTTTAGCAGTTATCTCAACATTCCCGAGCTCAGAAATATTGTTGGCCTCTGAGCACCTGAGTTGACTTTAACCAAAGGTCAGAGAAACCGCGAGTCTTGCGTGATCGTTGCTGGTATTGACCAGCCCGAAGCTTAAGCTGAGAAGATGCAGAAAGCCGATATATAGAAGCGGGAGAAGTTATATATGTACTACGTATAACACTGATATTAAAGAAATTTTTTTTACGCAAATCCCACTCCCGTATATACCACGACTCATCTTCTTATAACATTTCGTAATAGCTGGAACATGAGGTAGGTACTTGCAATTTGTTTTGAAATTAACAGCCTCGTGCAACTAGGTCAGGTATCAACCGTTACCACACGAGATTTTTAGGCCCGCGAGAAACTCCTTACACAATTCAATCGCCGCCGTTCCTACCCGTCCCATCATCTTTGAATTCTTCTTCTTCGTCCTCTTCGTGAATCCATGAAAAGGTCAGGTTGGAGGTTGCAAGTTGGCGTTCACCGCCACGATCAGATCCAAGTATCAAAGGCTCGGAACCGATCCAAGACAAGTTAGCATTACCTGGTCTCTTAACGGGGTCTGTACACCTTCGAAATGAATTTTTTACAGCTGATTACCATTTCCAGGCGTAATTATAAGTTTTTCAGATTTCATGGACTTCCCCTTTTCGTAATTTCGAGGGAATAGTGTAAAATGATGTCGATTTAGGGCAGACCGATAATATGTATAGAGATGAGGATTTTCCTCAAATTTCTATCGATGTAGTATATTATTTCCATATTTGAATCATCTTCGAAGTCGCCGAATATCGCAAGCGCGAGTTGGTTCAAATTTTTCAGAAATCGATGACGCTTATTTTTGTCAAAGAATTGTTTTGTCCCCTCGTGGATATTTTTTGTCCTTTTGATATCCTCAAGCGATTACAATATCGTCTTAGGCTCAATGCTCGTCGCCTGATCAATGCTCCGAGCGATAGTCATACTCGTAGGTATAGGTAAGTGAAATGTTCTTCTCCATGTTACCAAGGCCGTCCACGTTCCACTCCTCTTACTTTCATTCCTTGTCGGTATGATTTGAGTTTACATTCGGAATACAGAGGGGATATGGGGACTCAGGAATTTGAACAAGAGATTCAAGTTTCCCACAAACAGGATCTTTTTCATTTTTTCATTTTCTTCACGAATTTAAAAACTGATTCGTGATAGATTATATACTTTTTCATCAGAGTATAGAAATTGATCTTGGATAGGTTAAGTCTGCATAATTTCTTCACGGAAAGACATAAATTTTCAGATTGGACCAGATTGTCAGGCGACCGATTAACGCGGACTGAAAGTGACAGATCGTGAAGGTGATAGGTATACGGGAAGTTGCTATCAGTTTATTCTCGTCTACTTCCACGCTCAAGCTGATGTTTAATTATTTAATAAATCGCAGAGGTTCGGGGAAGTGGAAATAAAAGGTCAGAGATTATGTATCGCTGCGGTTAGAACCGAGAATTACTATTTAGCACACGAATTGATCCAGGAAATGTGTATGGAAATATCTATTTCCTAATTGTGAGGTTATGACATTAAGATTCAGGGAAATCTACGATGAACCGGAGATTCAAGTCGATGAAGAAAAAGTAAAAAAATGCTAGATGAAAGACTAACAGTAAATAGAAACGAAGATAACTTGAAATCCGAATTTTACGATATATCCTAGAGCTACAATCACGACAATACTTCTAACCTTGACGCATTGTTTCAATCAGATATCAAAATGTCACTCTAACCTTAAAAATGGTAAAAACAAAAACAAAAAACTCCATCGATGATGGAATTGAGTTTTCTAAAATGTGTATTGACAGCTTTACAGATGACGATAGAATAATAAATTGAAGCTGATCATCTACCTCGATTCGTAGACTGAATTCGACATAAAAACGTCTCTAAAACCATAAAAATGATAACAATTGCCATATTTTTGGACCCATTGATGTTAGAAAGACAGCCTTGCTGTGAAGAGTGAAATTGAGTTTCGATTTCGAATCATAGCTTCAATTAGACACAAGAAGGGCATATTTTATTAGGCTTATATTTTAGGTTACGTTCCCGAAAACGTTTAGGCGTCCTTACAGATTTTTCTGCGTGCCCAGAGCATCTGATCTTTCAGTATGCTATTAATTACTGCTCGTGGGCTCATCTTGAAATAACCACTATACAACGAGCCGAATATAAAAGGTAATAAAGTTGCACAAGAGGTGATTCTAAATGTCAGATTGTCGCAGTTGCAGCGAGTCCAAAGCACTTCGCAGGATCCGTGTAGCATAATCAGTTACTGATTTCTATGTAATAAATAAAGTTACGTATCCGTAGATATGAATAAAAGTGGAATATATCTCACGAGATTAAGGACGAATCTGAACGAACTATAAATTATTATAATTTACAATAATCACGGGTTAAATGAAAGAGAATAAAATTAAAAAATCGGCAAATAAACGCTCGCTAAAAAGTTCGGAATGGCTTTAACTAGTTTTGCATGTTTATCTGTGGAGAGATTACACGCGTTATCTAATATCTTACGTCTGGCTCTCAGTGAAACTTTCCGCATTGACTTCGTAATTAACTTGCATATACATATACCCAAGCTTCCCTGTTTACATATCTACCTGTTAATGTGTAAATATATCTTTGGGTGCCTTTTAAAAATGCATTTTCAAGTCGGTAAGTTCAAAGGTCAGACATCTATCATCCCGTCTCTGAACAAGTTCGAAATATCAAAAGTTCAGGCGCTTTTGGCAACCCGCACGATCCCAAGGCTGTTAGCTTGCCTATTTTCCGGCGCTTTTTCGTTTCTGTTCTACGAAACCTCTGAGCGTTGATTACCGGCCTTTGAGAACATTTTCAAATTTATGTTCGGGCTTAAAATGTTCCTATCAATCCCGGAGACTTTGGATAATAAGAGAACATCGTATTGAATTATGCCCATCGAATTATTCGATCTCCCCGCATCAGTGAGTCGAAAAAGCTTTCGTAAAATTAAGATCGAAAATGTCGCGCAGCTTTTTAATCGATTTTTAGATTTTCTTATTTTTGGGAATCGTTTCTGTGGTCATTTAAAATCGATAATTGGGAGAAGACGAGCCGCTGAAAAGCTGGATTCTTATTTCAATGCATGTACTACGTATATGATATAATTTTTAATATTTTCTTTTATTTTCATTAATTTACATTTATACAATATTTTATGTTAATCAGAGAACGGCAGTAATCTCCTATGTATGTACATGATTCTCGAGTAACCTTCGTAGTACAAACTGCATCAACATTTCATTCATAGCTGTCGTATTTGCAATCTGTACTCCATATGTACTCTCCGAGTTATTATTATTGTTTTCTTTATTTTCAGTTAGAGCTTCAGTCAAAGGCGGATCTGAGTTACTTCACAAAGACAATATAATATACAATACAATAAAATACAGCTGGTAGTTAGCACTTTTAAAACTGCTATCACATATTTTGTATAATTCATCAAAAATATAACGAAGTACACGACAGGGTGGGGTAGTATACAAACTTGATGAAAACGATTTTGAAAAATTTCTCAAGATTTATCATTTTTTTCATTATAACCGGGGGAAAGAAGAAGAAGAAGAAGAAAAAAAAAAAAAAAAAAACAAACGTTGTATGGAATAGAAATAAAAATACGGGCTTCAGTCGAGCCGTTGCTCCGCCACTGCTTCGGACGAGTTCTTTTCTAGCTTAGTTTATTTATACAGCGACATAGTTCGCGGCGTTAAAAAAAAATCGTTTAACCCCTGCGGAAGGGCTTGGATTTAACCTGGACTTCGTCCTGCTGAGTTTCCTCCTCGACCTCTTCTTGGACTGGCTTTGCAGCGGCTCTTGTAGCGCCAAATCGACCTCGGGAAGACCTCGAGGAAGTATCCGACGCTTGACCACCTCGGCTACGACTGTTGTTCGAAGAAATTGACCTGAAGATTTTGTTAAAGATGTATAGAAAACGAGTTTCTTTAATTTTCACACATTTTCAAGCTCCTTTTCTCAACCCTTGACGACTTACTTCGGTCGTGGGGTAGTCGGTTCTGCAGTCTCCGTTGCAGCTGTCTCACGGATGCTGTTGCTGGTTCCGACCTGGGCTCTTCTCCTCTTCAGAGTTTCAAGAAGATCCTGGTTCGATCTATAAAAATGAAGAAAAACTCCCAGTCAATGAATTTTTCCATCATTCAAATACCGATTTCATTTATTTTCTACTATAAACGTTTGACAAATCTCAACCTCTGATACGTTTCGGTAATAATTACCGAGCTTTCTGAACGGATTCATTCAAGAACCGTAATAGTACTTTGTGATACAAGTGCGAGAAAGCGACTTTTCTACGCAGGTTGTAAAGTTAGTCGCTCTCGCACGAGTATCACATATTACTTTTCGTAACAAATGCATGAGAAGCGCTACTTCTTGTGCCTGCGAGGGGGCGCGCGAGAGAAGCGTGCGAGAAGTGCGTGCGAGAAGTAAAATCGGTCCGATCTGCGCATGCGCAGGATTTTTATTGCATCCCTGACTGTGAAGCGCGCCGCTAACGCCACTCTCTGCAGACAGGAGAAGTAACACTTCTCATCCATGCGTTGCAGAAATTCCCATCCAATTACATCCACCAATAACGATTTACCTGAACGGCCTGACTCCCCCGCGTATTTTCTTCGGGGCTTCAGTCGTCGTCGTTGGTGTTTCGTCTTCGACTAACTCCTCGAATACTTCGTCTTCCAGTTCTTCTTCGGCAACCTCTTCGACAGGTTTAGCCGTCGTAGAAGGAGCCTGAAAACGAAGCACGAAAAGTTCGATGGATTCTTTGATTATACAATTCGAATGAATTATTTAATCATTTCAATCAATATTTCAAATGGAAATTATTCACACGGTAATAAAAGTGAAATTACCGGTGCTGGTTTTCTTCCTACAGGATTTCGTCTGGAAGATAATAAACCTATACGGCCAGCATTCCTTGATGGCGCAGGAGTCGGTGGTGCTGGTGCTGCAGCCGGTTCATCCTCATACTCGTATTCCTCCTCGGCACAGCTGCATGCAGCCACGAGGCAGAGAGCGATTATCCTGATGGTAAAATAAAGGGGAAAATTTATTCCTTTCGAATCTGAAGATCGGAGGCCTTTTTTCCCATCTGATCAAAACGTGTCATTCGTCTTTATCAAAAATCGTAAAAAAGAAAAACAAAATTGAATTCGCTGATCTATTTTGGCTTCCTGGTTCGATTCTCCGTTGGCTAAAGGGCATTGCCGATGGGAAATTTTTTCTGAGGGTAGAGTGGCGACGAAAAAATCGTATTTTACATCCTGTTCTTTTTTTTTTTTTTAACCGAGAAATTCTACTCTCGGATAAGATTTCTAGTAGCCTCTGTACGGAGGTAAACTTAGAAGAGAGAACTCGTGCCAGTGGTATAATCCCAGTCGTGTAATTGCAATCGCAAAGATTGAGCCACGCAACCCATAATCCTGACATGTCTGGCGCCACACAAATGTCAAACACTTAGATATACCAGCGGTATTCACGAGCCTGGGGTATTAAAATGTCCATTTTACTACGTAGGTGTGATTCAATATCGAATAAACTAAAATTGTGACACGTAATATTGAAAAATGTGACATTTAACGACACTCAATCGCGATGGTAACGTTCGAAAGAACTTATGGAGTATTGAGAAGAGAGAGGCTGTCTTCTTTCTTAGACAATTGCGTAACTACGTGATTGAATCAATCTTTTTTTTCTTTTCTTTTGAATCTGATGAAAGGAATCGGTGTATACATACGAAGCAAAATAAAACTTGGTGGCATTGAGCCGAAGTGGCAAAGCCTGCAGCCACGTCACGTATTGTGGCAAAAAATCCTCGATCTTTACAAGCGAGACGTATTACTGATTGACCAATGAGAGAATACTTCCCGATAGAAATATCTCGCAGGATTATGTTGTTAGAATGACACTGACGCGATTCGCTATCCTTGGGCTCAAAGCTGGATATCACTTACTTTTGCTTTTGGTTTCGTTTCGTTGAATTTAACACGTGAATAACATCCGGTTAAATTTAGAGCGATTTACTCAACGACGTGACAAACGAAAACGAATCTCATTTCACGAATGGATTTGGAATGATCAAAATTCAACTCAAATACTACTGGGGAAAATGACCTGCATTATTCATTCTGTTGAATGTACCTACGCCAGAACGTGTCTTATGTTCAAAACCGTTTACAGACTACAAAGAACCAGTAGATTCGCAATACTACAAACCAGATTCGTGCTGACCTATGACATTCACGTACGAAACTACTGACTTTCTCTGCAAGAAGCTACAGCTCTTGGTATACACCGATACTGCAAACGATCCCAGCTCGTGGCATGGCTTCTTAGGATTGCGGGGCACGAAGAGGCTACAAATGTCACCGAACTCCATCGGCTTGGCCTTTGTTTAACAATAAGTCCCAGACAACTAGGAACGATATTATAAACGTTTGAAAAATCCGAGTAAAAAGAAGGAAGGAAATTAAAAAGAAGTGAACAGTTCGATTCGTCTTCGAAATTTTTTTGTCTCGGTGTTTATAATGACCAGTTTCACATTTCTTGGTCGTCATAAGTTGTGCTTTTGACAAAACCTCGCGATTTCTTCAATAAAATATCTTCAGGTCTTTGCGTCCATCGGTTCAAAAGAAAAAAATGAACAGGATACTTTTCGATTGGTTTGAAATTTGGGTTTTGGAGTTACTAATCTCTTTTCGAATCATTGTAATGTCCAAAAAAGTGAGCAACACTTTTCAGCAGCTTTTGCAACGGGGATCGCGAACCCGATCAGATCTCGACTCAAAAGTAATGTTCGATTGCTTGATTTTCGAAATCGAGAATCGTAGCGCTCAATATCATCCAATTCGAATTGAAAATTGTGCAGAAAGCCACGTGGAACAAACTTGTGTAATAATTCCTTACTTCATACATTTCCTCGACATGGATCATCGATTCTTTTACCTTCAAGGAATCAGATATTACATTTGACCGAGCTCACCGGTATATCGAACATTTTCATCACGACTAGGTGAAAAGACTTCAAGTACTCGCATGTAGAATGAAAAGCTTGACAAGATTATTTTCACAAACGTTGGAACGAAAGATGCTTTTCGAAATTTGAATCATCATACTCTACTATCGTGAAAAGACGTAGCTTCTAAAGAGACCAGAGAATTTCCAGGATCTATGAACCCATGCAAGAGTGCGATTCAAGACAATCGATCCCGAGCACTAAATTTCTCCGATACGATACAAAACGCGACCATTTGAAATCAACCAGATCTGCCAAGTGCATAATTTCCTAATAATTCATAAAACTGTTGCATGAATTCACGTAAAAATAAATCAGGCATAAAATAGCGCATATATATACGTTACTTTATTTCGGGCAAAAATTTTTGCGCAGCTAGAATCAGGCTCTTCTGATTTCGCGGCTCCTACAATCAAGCAACTAGTCCATAGAAGTAATAATTGTGGCAATGTTTTTTAATGAACTAAGACTAGCAGCTGGGAGGTAGACACTGGGACCGACATGGCACCAGGTCTCAGTGAAAGTGAGGATCTCCGTAGGCGGCAGTATTTCTAGCTCGCGAGAGGACAGGTTCATCGTAAGAAATCGAAAGTATTTTCGAAAGAAGCCGAAAGCGTTATATTACCTATACGCTAATGATTAAGGTAAGTAGATACGTGTATATACGGATAGAAGAAACGAGATAGATATGCGGACAGACACATTTGAAAACCGAAAAAGGGACCGATGTACAAAAAGTCACGTTTCGCCCCGTGGCTATTGCGCAAATTGTATAAAAATTATTTTATGTAACCGTTCCGCGGCGATGTTTTCTTCGATTACAACGAGAGACCGTCACCGTCGAGTCGTCACACTTCGTTAATAAATATATTCAGCTATTATTCCGAGAAGAATAATGACGAAGAAAGGATTACCCTCGACGCATCCTTGAGCCAATAAACTCATTGCTCAACCGCAATGCCTCAGCATCATATCATGCAGACATCAACTTCAACTGGAGGCATGATCATGCTTCATAATATGCTAATTAGACCCAACCGCACAAGGCGGACGATGAAAGAAAAGAAATTAAAGAAATGATAAAAAATTTTAATTCGTATAAATAAATTGTAGATATTTTAACGATTTCACAGTGCAATTTATCGTCCTGCGGTTGTTCGTCGATTATCGCTTTTTCGAAAGCCAATTTGTATACAAAAAATAAATAAAAAATGATGAGAGTGAAACGATTGAAGTTTTTTTGAGACAAATTTTCTTTTTCAAATACTTTGAATCCCCGTTTTCGACCTTTTACGCGCAAAATTACTTCAGCGATTTGTTCTTCTGGGCTATAAATTCATCTAGAATTGTAGGCAGTCCTGCAGGCAAGTCCGACAACTTTGCCAACGGGTTTCTGTACGCGACTTTGCTCAGGCTCCTGGTCTGGACACTTTCAGTTGACCCCGATCGAGTATATATGTGGTGTTTGCGACCACCGTGGCGACCCTTCACTAATGTATAACAACCCAAGATTTTGCTTATCGAACGACAGTATTACGCCTGTTTTATTTACCTAATACTTAAATAATGGTCCACGTGGCTTCAGGACATAACGTAACACGGTTACTATCATCATCGCCATGTTCCTCATCAACAGCAATCATTTTCTCTCTCCAAAAATTGAAATTCAATGGAAGCTCGGTTTTCGATCTTTGCGGAAGATTTGGTGTCTTCGAATTCCGTTACAGAATGGCTTGGAACGAGTCGTTCGATTTCCTTTTTTTAATTTTTCAACGACATTTTCTCGTCGGACATCAATTATTTTTTTGGTTAATGATTTATCGGTGAATTCTGGTGATATCGACGTTATTGAGACCGCTATTGGGTCAGCTTTGGGTCAACGGACTCGCTGGTCACGAAGAGGAACCAGACCCGTGGTCCTCGGCCTTGAATAGATCGTTACATCATTTAATCACGTGATGAGAAAAGTACGAGAATAGTAAAACGGTAGATTTCAAAAAAAAAAAAAAAAAAAACCGTAAAGAAGAAAGAAATCCAAAATCGAAACCGGTTTCAAGCATAATTTCTTCATATCCGTTCAGGTTTATTGAAATTCAATTCACACGGACGAAGTCCTGGTGTTCAACGAACGTGCCTATGAAATCTCCTTTCAACTTCTAGGTACTGTAATTATTACCGATTTTAATAAGACTCTAGATCAAAACCGCGAGTCAATTACGCAAAGGAACTTTTTTACCCTCCAGTCCGCAAATTGCGGCTCACAATATTCTTCGATCGCCGTATTAATCGCTGCTGTTTGCCCTAAGGTTCCTTACTCATATTATTCTTTAGAAGAAAAATCGCAGGTGAGATCGAACCGTATAAATTGGTTCATTTTTTAACAGGCTGTCCGAATTCGGATCACTTATTGGATTGAATTAATTTGAATTTAGAAAGCAAGGGTCTTAAATGTCTCAATCCTTGTGCTCCGGAAGGTGTAATCACACCCATGTACTATATTATACGAACGCCTACGCAAAACCGATCTCACATGGTGGAACTACCGATTTCTGATCGAATTCCACCTTTCCTGGTTTAATTTCGGTTGTTAAAACCGTCGGGGGATAACTGCGATTCGGTAATATTCCGATTTTCGCAATCTGTAATACCGATCAAAAGTTGAGCGATAGATTGAACGATATTTTCTGCTAAAACCACTTTCCATTTCGCACCAGACTGGCCACCATATGTTTTCTACCGACGCCATTCACTCGTGTAGTTTCGAATCGCCTTTACTTTCATCGTGTTTAAGAAACATCTTTTCAAATCACGATTCGAAGGCAATTAACAACGATCGAATCATACGTGAAAGGGTAGCTTTTGAGTCGATATACTTCTCTTCCAAATTTGAGAATAAGTGCGAGACTAGACCAGAGACAAGCCTAAAGCAGGTTGTTCCTCGCCTGATGAAAGTTTTCTTCGAAATACGAAGAGCCACTGGTTTCTTTTGTGTTTTTTGTGAACGAAAATCGGTACTTACGTTAAAATAGAAAATCTCATATTGGGTCCTGGTCGGGGTACTTTGGGGCGGTTCTCTTCGGTGTCGTTTGGTAAACTCGACCCGGAGATTTTCTCCAAATGATTAGGTGAGGTGCAGGGCGTAAATTGAAAGGTGAATTATTTTCAATGAAAGTATGAGGGGAATTATAGATACGATAAAGAACGATCAGACACACTACAGACGCGGAGACTGTGTACTGCGAAGTGCACTGCTCGTTCCCCCTTCCTTCTATATATATGCCACTCTCACTCCTACCGTTCACGACTTCTTCGATCGTTCAACGATCATCGTAATCCCGAAGGAATCGATCGAAGAATCGTTATAATAACAAACAATACGTAATATCGATATCAAACACAAAATCGTCGACTTCTACGTCCAAACGAGAACTTTTTCGGTAACATATCAAGAAATATTGGTTATTCAAGCTTCGGAGGAACTACAGCTGTCTATAAAGCTCTGATAACGAAAATGAACAAGATTTCATGGTTTCTTCGGTTTTGGGGATTCCCTCGCACGAAGAGAATCGATTTAGGTGCTTTTTGAAAGCAGGAATGGCGCATTTGGCTATCGGTCTGTCTCGAAGCTCCATCATGTAGCCGAAGCTTATAAAATTTGATTGCAGATATGTCGGTGGAACCAGGAGTCAGGAAGATGAAAAGAGGGTTCTCAGTTTTCGGAATAATCCGGTTCAAATAAAATTAGAAAGTAGAAAGGCGGTGAAATTTCTGGTGCAATTTTTATTCCTTTGAAAAAGAATCGATCAAAAGCGAGATGATCACCGAGCATCCTAAGATCATAATATAGAGTAACGTACATATAAATTGCAACCGCTGCATGAGAACCGGTGTTTTCAGTCACTCGGATGAATTTGTCGACGTGAACTTTACGTATGAAAATTTTTTACAACGAATTAGGAAGTTTTTTCAAAAGTTCTCCAAAATCGCAAAATGCAAATGTGATTAGAAGACATTTCAGACTTTTTCTGCACGTAGGCAGTTATAGCGTGATAGAAAACAAAAAAATAAACATCTTCGTGGATTTTGGGTGAAAAAAATCCCAATCAATATAAATTATAATGCAAGGCGTTGATTTGAACTTTCCGTCAAGTTACAAGGCTATTTTTTCACCAAAATCGTTGACGAGGTAATAATTAATTTCATTAGTATCTAGAGGTGTTCTGGTACAATCGAAGACTTCACCATCCAGCGGTTCAAGATTCGAATTTAATTACACTTCTGGGTTTCTATTTTCTGCTTAATGTTGAAGAATTCATTGAAATGCGAAAAAGTGGTAGGCTGCGGTTACTTAATTTTGAGAAAAAAAAAAAAAAAAAATGACATAACCTGCAGGCGGCTGTGTGAACATCTCGATTGGGTAATTATGATTATGCCTATAGGAATTGAGGTGAGTGTCGTATGCATCTTCGAATATATTTTGGCGAGCAATAGGCGGTTTAAAAAATCCGCCAATTTCCTTTTTAAAACCAGCTAGACACGTTCGTTGCGTAATTTGAACTTTGAAAACTTTTAACGAAACTATATGCACGCCCCCTGCAGTCACTTTTAATAACTTAATTAATTTCGAGTCATTCCAACTAGCAGACACGAATTAAAACCACGATAAATCATTTTTTTCGTCTTCTATATACGCACTATGCTCTTCAAAACCTGAAACTCCTTCTCCGTTTTCTAAATACGGTTTATTCTTTCGATAAATGATTGAAAAACATCCCTATAGAAAAATTAGCGACTGTACGAGAGCTGCAATGGTTTTCGAAATGATGAGCCATATATCAAGGTCGCGGTATTGTAAAGAAATAAAACTATCACTTTATGGAATTTGTCACTGACCCGGAGACCTTCAATATCGAGAATAAATATCCAAGCACTGTTAGCAATTTACATAATTATTAATACTAATCTGACATTTTCTGTAGCTGCAGTATACAGATACGATAGATTTCATTTTGCGCAAGGAGTGTTGTCCTTGTGTTATGTGTATTCTAGGCCTCCTCGGTCAGCTAGACTATCGACTAATCGACTTAAGACGCGACGTGTCTCGTTTTCGGAACGTATTTAATCCGTTTGCCATTGCGGAAGCGAACTGAACAGCTAGGAGGTCTTCCGTTCGATTAAAATTCGAATGTCTTTAACAGGACAGTCGAGAACTAGGTCATACATTTTTCTATACCAATTATTCCGCGACGAGCCTGAGGCCCCAGAATATAACCTCAAATTTATTCTCGACAAATCTTTTACGACATAACCATATTACGGACTAAAATTAGGCGAAAGAATGTAAAGAAAAAAGTGAATTAATGAAGAAGAAAATTACTCGACGAAATTATTTCTCCAATTCTAACGAAACGAATAATTTAACGATAATTTAGTAATTTGCGTATCACCTTTGCCGTGTGTTTAGCAATGTTTATTTTGTGTTTGAAATACACTTTGCACGCATCGGGGCACATGATATTTTATGCGAATACATCGTAAAGTGTTTTTGCGAGACAAGGGGCGTTTATAAATAATTCAATTCGTTATATATGAGCGTAAAATAACGTAATATTTTTTAGGTTTTGTAGAATCAACAAAAAGCTATTCGATGTTGCTGTACTCGTGGCAATTATTAGCTTTAATTATAAAAGCTTTTTCGAATTTCAAAATACCTTAGAAAAACTTCGTATCAGCGAACGAATGCAACCCCGACCCAAATTATCAGCGGTTTTATTAGCGATGCAAAACTCTTTAGTTTCAGTACGTATATCGCTTTGAAATGGCGAGGAAAAAAATTTAACACGATGATTTATAAACCGTCGTTTAATGCCACGTCGCGATGTATATACAGCTGACTGTATAAATTATCAAAGGCCAGCTAAGGTCGTGCATCACGAGATATTAACGATAAATTAAATTCACGTAACGAAAACCTGTCGTCAATTTTTATTTTATTTTATTTTTTTAGCAAATCGTCAAGCGTGATTTTTTCATAACTGATCACTGCTATTTCAAGACATGATTTTCAATTGTTTCAAATCATATCGAGCTTATAGATTCACACGGATTTATTAAGAAAGTTGCCCTCCTTAAATTATCACGAAACAGAAAAAAAAAAAAAAGGAAATCCAAATTGATTTAACCTCAAATCCGTGGCGAGATTTGTTCACCTGAGTCAAGTCAAAACTCGTTTATATCCATCGCTAGATATCGCTCTAGCAATTACGCCAAGTTGTTCGACCTGCCTCAACCCGGTGACAAACGGTTTTAAAAGAAAGGAAAAAATCGATTAATTAAACCAAATGAGAATTATTGAGCGGATAAATAATCGACTGTGTCGATATATCGAAGAGATTTTTATGTCTGCAAAACGTTTTGTATAATCGTTTTGTTTCCGTTTTACATTTAATTGCGAGTCACAGGAACAAAATGGCGATGATGGTCGTGGTAGGAAATTTAAATATCAATATGTTAATGATGTAAGAATGAGAAATAAGGAAACACTGAAATTTTGATGAGGATGAAAATCGGGCCAAAGTTGTCGTCGGAGTTGGTTGTAAGCCGATCGAATCGAGGAGCGAATATAATATTCTCGAAAGTCGAACTCATCATCGTTGCAGGAGTGTCCCGAACAATGGGATTTCAAATTCCATGTATTTGCTACGAAAAGTGTAAAAGTATTGACCGAAGTCTGTTAAAATTGTCAGAATTATATCCGCTTTTACGTTTTCTAACCGCAGTTTATTTCCCCACTTTACCTACCTATCACAATGCAGATAACCTTGACATTTGAACGAGTATAAAATAGCCTAAGTCCTAACGGTTTTTTATAAAAAGATAAATTATACAACTGGACAACGCGTCTCAGATCGACAACGGGTAGTGAAAGTAATACCACGACCTCGCACCTCGATGAAGGCAAGAATGCCAGTGGTGTCGCTGATCGTGTCTCTCGTTTCGTTGCCTTTTGAATTTCAATTATTTTCAAGCTAGTATTCTGGTTCTTTTTTCTTTCTCTTTTCTTTTTCTCTTTCTTTTTTACGAACTCTGAATCAAATTTCGAATCAATTTGGTTCAGTTTTATTCATCCTTCATATCTGGATCGTAACGGTAAGGCAGAAATGGTGAATTCCCATCGAATCTTGAAACTCATTAGAAATTTGTCCAGACGGAACGATGATAGATGAATTGGACAAAAACGATTTTTATGAGATAAAATTTCGCCTGGATTTATCTAGTGTTTGATTACCTAGGATTAGTAATGGTATAGATAAATCGTAAAATACGAGAACAAGCAATGCACTATCTCCTGCAATTGCTCAATGAGAAATACGTATCCTAAAAACATTCCTGACAATAATTATACAAGAGAAAGGTTCTTCCCCGCGAAGAAGGTTTCGTCCTTGGGATTCCCCGCTGCACTGACTGTAAAGGAGACAATAGAATATGGCTTAACACTATCTGATTGGATGAAGTTTACTTCCTGGTACGTAAGAACACCAAAATTAAGAGTTGAGATACTGAAAATTCAGTTTTTTAGCAAATTTGAACAAATCTGTACAAACACCTGGATGGATTTGTACATTTCTCATGTTAACTTTAGCTAAAATTGACGATGAGAGCGTTTCCAGCCAGGGAAAATGAAGAATGATTTTTTTCGTGCAACTTTTCGTGCGTCTTTGATTTTTCTGCAAAATTTACAAAATCTTTGGAAATATATAAATAAAACTTATAGAAAAAATTGGCAGCGTAGTAACTCCCATGGTTCAAAAGTAAAGAGAATGAAATGAACGCAAATTGCATAAATCCGATAATTATAAATCATTTTTTCTTCACGATTTTCTGCATATTGCAGAAAATTCTATGAATTTTAGAAAAATAAAATTAAAAAAAAAAAATGTACGATCTGTCATTGAAGATGAAAAATGATCGTTGATCTTCAATGGTCTTCACGACATGCTAAATTGAGAAAAAAAAGCGAATCTCCGGCCGATTTTTTGAAACTGAAAAAAAATTTGAGAAGGCTTTTTCAAGTAGAAGAACTGAAAGCTGAAAAATTATGAAAAATATCGAAGAGGTTGACGAAGAAAGGTGGGTTGAGTTGAGAAATAATGTCACGTAGAAAGGTTCTTCATCAGCCATAAAGGTTTTCCGTGAGATATTCTGAATAACAAGAAAGTGAAGTGACGAAATCGCGCACATATTATATATTAAAATAAATAGGAAGAGGAATTCGAGATTATAGATTCGTAGATTATAATAATGTGCAGTTCCATGGATATGAATATATTCAATAATAATTCTTACATACTCGAGAAAGTACGCAGACGAGTTGTTCGATGCACGTGCGACCGTTTGTCCGTTCATTCCCCTTATGGAACCTGGGTGATCATGACGTTCGTTTAATTACAACTACCGATGACCTTTTCTGAAATGTCTGTACGGTATACGGTTTACGAGCGATGATGCCTCCTCTTCCGTTAATTAAATTTAATACCGTAATTATTGAAGTAATCTCAAAGCTAGGCATTATCTGATGGGACTTTCAACCTCTCGAGGAAGCGATTGCTTCAAGATGTACTGTACTACCGGAAACGAGACCGTGCCGAATGCTCAACGCCTCTAATAACTGATCGCAGAGTGACGAACAAACTTTTCGCCATTTCTATTCCCTTTTCTAATCGCAGTTTCTTCAAAATGCCACCTAATTCTTTTGAGGACTCAAACAAAAATCAAACGGTGGTTTCCATCAGAATAGATCCGGGTTCCTGAGTCCGAATATAAATTCTAGATTCATTCTACAAGTTCTTGCTGAAGACTTGAAGGGGCAGAGTAGAATTTGAGGGTAGAATTGTGCGTGTGATGAAATTCTGGTCTTTGCACCTGAAAACGAGAGTTATGATCGTTTTGAGGAAATTTAGACGTGAACTAGAATTTTGAAATTCTAGTTTGGACCTCTAGATCCTAGAATTTCGAGGCTTCATGATTCTGGCTTTGATCTACAGCTCCTCAGTCCTTGATAAAACGTTTTGTGTAATGATTGAGGAATGAATTCCAAGTCGAAAATAAAATTGATCGTTGAGCTGATTTTTTGCAGACTCTTAAGGTTATAAATAGAATTTGAAAATTCGGTACCTTGTAGAAATGCTAATCAGAATTTCAAGTTCGAACGCTGATCCTGATTTACACCCTAAATCCTCACATAGGAAATAATCTTATCTGCAAGACTGAAGAACAAATAGAAATTGAAGTTCCAGAGGATAAAACTAAAATTTCTATTCCGACTCGTCTTTTGATGCAAGAAATTTTTGCGATCGAAAAGAAGCCAAGAAAAAAAAGACACAGTGTCAAAAATGAGTATATCATCGGGTACTCGGCACAGATCTTTTGTCTCTCAGAAATTAATGAATTATGAATGAAAATTATTTGACGTAGAAATTAAGCGTCCATGCGAGAGGTAGAGGTATAGTATACGTTGTACTGTAGAGCTGCAAAATAGATGCTGGGCGTAACGAATAAATATGTATTTAATTGCTCCACATGACGCAAGACGTCTTTTGGACGGGAATGCTACTCGCCTGTGTCACATACATCATAAATTCTCATATGTATATATACAAATACGTTTTAACCGGAGTATTTCTCTACCTGTATACCTTTACTTCCATTACGTAATCGCGACTGCCTCTGTGTTGCTTTGCCTTAAATTCTGCAACCAGACCGCATTCCTCGGAAGAGGTGGACCTCTCATTCCTCAAGAAATGGACCAAAAGTCATCGACAAGTCGAAATCTTCGTTACAAAGAACGTGAACGAGAAAAGAAAACCGATGATTCTATATAATCTCAGAAATTATCATTACATATGCTTGAAATTATTTTCATGGAAAGTATAAGATATACGAAGATATTTTGGGGAAACTCTCATCGCAGGGTGATAAGTGAATGGTAAGTAGTTCACGAGGTAGACGAAAATAACGAAAGGATCCAGGAAAGGAAGGAAATCGTCATGTGTGCAGATATGTACCAGGAAATTCGGATTGCGATGGAGTCGGATGAGAACCGAATACATAAACTTTGGTTAACGTATAAGATTAATCAGAGACGCGAAAAGAAAGTCTATGTGGAATAGCAGCTCTTTCGTATACAGATAAGTATTATATGTATACATATATTCGAATTCACATACATGCGCGTATATGCCACAGGTTCTTTCCATTTGCCAAGGAGTGGCCGATCCACCCGGTACTTCAATAAGGTCAGGTTCAATTTCTCTGATCAAATTATAGCGAGAGCTACGAACGAACGCCAGCTTGATCGCTACAGGAGTTTCAAAAAAAGAAATACGATTATTTAATAATTTCAGTCAAAAAATGATTCGTGTATCTATTGAAGAATGATTATACAATATTAATTAACGATTGCACAGAACTGGATCGATCGTAAATCCGTATTGCACAGGATATATTTTTGGAAATTTTCCATATTAGACAAAATTGTTCAGACAAAATCGCTGAGATTATTTGAAAATTTGCATAATCAAACCAACGCCTCAATCTAGTAGGCAAGGGAATGAATTTGACTTAATGCCATTTTGGTATAGTCAGGATAATTATTCGATGGACTCAGTTTTTTCACAGCTAATTGCTCATTTTTGGGACAAAATCGAAATTTTCTCAAAGTTCACGAACTAAAATGGCTTAAAATCGAAAACTCTAGTATCTAAAAATTAAAATCATCGAATATCATCGGTTTACCGTGAAACTACATCGATGTAGAATATTCCCTCCGAATTTGAGAAAGTTTCGATAAACGGTACGACCTGTACCCTGTGAAGAAGTACAACGTAGAATCGCGAAACCATGAAACTTTTTGATATACTTCAAATTTTTTCTCCTTCAGCTTGATTATAAAATTACGTATATCGGGTTCTGTGAAATGCAAGTGGCTTTAATTATATAATATTTAGAAAAATTAAGTCAAGTTAGTATCTAAGTGATGACAGGTATTATACTACATTGCAGAAAAATAAGACCGGCTTGTATTCGCTTTGTACAGATTATACCGTCGATTAAACGTAACGAAATTGACGTATTGCTTGCGAAAGTAGGTAGTTATAATATCTAACATAAGTATCTTGTGCTCGCCGACCCACGGTGTTGTATAATGCGTATAACCTATATTAAAATTCGATCAACTCAAAAGAACTTGTATAACAACTAGGTTGGTTGGCTTGGATTAGAGTCTCAGAATCTCAGACACAATCTATACCTATATATCTACTATATATTCGAATATCAATTATAACGACGAATATTATGCGAAATAAATAATTCGCATATACACGATCGATCATGAACATAAAAATAATTTTAAGAAAAATTATTTCACGATTTATTTTATTTTTTGATAACGATAATATGCGGCGCCACCGTCGTCCCACTTTCGTAAATGTATGTATGTACGCATAGTTATTGTCAAAAAAATCAACACAATGTATTAGTTTGGTCAAAAAATTGATTTGCTTCTATCTATTTTTTTTTTTTTTTTTTTTTTTTTTCATTTCGCGGCTCCAAAAACGTTATAGGATCGTCGCCTGGCTATAACTGCGGTGATGAGAAACTGAATAAAATATATATGAGATAACATTTTGCCGGGATAATGTCAAACATATGCCGAAATTTATCC
Source organism: Tenthredo amoena (assembly GCA_963966615.1). Taxonomy (NCBI): domain Eukaryota; kingdom Metazoa; phylum Arthropoda; class Insecta; order Hymenoptera; family Tenthredinidae; genus Tenthredo; species Tenthredo amoena. Next base: position 23,005,552 of record OZ016482.1, on the reverse strand, counting down.
CAGATGTGATTTCGAGATTGTATTGCAACAAGGTTATGTCTTATTCCTTTTTCTTGCATATCTGTACATACGTCACCTTTGCAAAACCACCAGGTTCACCCAAACAGCACTATTTCGAAATATGGGATAAATATATCGCGAATGTTTTAGACTTTCAGAAATATTTTGGAATTGGTATAGTATGATTTGAAAATGGATTTATATCCGAGGAATCGAATTTTAGAAATTCCGAAATTGTCGACCGATCCTGATGCTGCGAAGATGCATTTTTCAAAATATATTAATCGTAGGTGTGATTGTAGAATCTGGTCAAATTCTTGTTCGATTTTATGATCCAGTCGTTCTGGATGTCTGAACATATTTCAGCAAGCGAAGATCTCTCTGCGATATTAAAAGCCGTGAAATATAGGAATTATAAGATTCATTGGTTCACGAGGAATCTTTCAATGCCAGGAATCAACGTTTTTGAGACTTCATCAAGACTCACTCGACCTACTCCTCAAATCCCCTAAGACATGGTAAACCACCGGATACACGATATTTCAAGGTTTCAAGATTCGACATGAATTCCATGAATTCAATGGGCTTGGGAAAATTTCTACGGAATCGAGAGACCTCAAAAGATTTCAAAAGATCACAGGGATTATACCATGCACAAAGACCTGAAAAGGGCTCGCAGTGGTAAGCCAAAGATTCTCTTCTGGTCTCAGCTTCTGCCGCAGTATTTAAGAAAAATTTCAACAGATGACTTGAAAAGATTTGAAAACGTTTCAAAAAATTATGATCTTCGAGAATTTCGAAAGATTTAAAAGACTTTCAACGATTTCACGTAATTTAAGAGATTTATCAGATGATACAAAGTATGAAAATATATCGAGGTTTACATCATAATCAAAGCATCCATGATCCAAAAACCTAGTATTTCATTTGAAAACTGCAAATTAAGGTTAATTCACGGATAAAACGACATTTTCGATGTAAAAATGGAATTGTTAAATCAGTGAATGGAGTTATTCGTCGCTGGTGGAACCAGCCATTAGTCAACTGCATCATAACAAGTTTCCTATACTAAAATCGACGATCAGAAACGTGTAGCTGTTCATATTTTCAGCGACTGAATACACGAGGCTGGATATTATCCTGAAGAAAGAAGCCCGCAGTGTCGAGATCTCGTAGCAATCGTAGATAACTGTTCCACGCAGTGTCAGTGTCCTCGGAACTTTTAAGATCCCGATTCCTTTCGTATGTACCGATCTAGCAAGGTACAATAAAGAGTACAGTCTCCAGATCCCGTCGTCGAAGTTGACTGTTCTCTGTTCAGAATGCGACAAAGGAACCATCGACAAGTGGCGCTATCTTTGAAACGGGGGTGTGATAGATCCTGGAACTACATAGTCGTTCTTCGTCACTTGTTGCGTCGCCGTGCAGTCGCCCGGCACGGCCGACCTGCGCGCTCAGATTCATTCCAAATAATCGTCGATTCGGATATACAGGTGCTTTTTACCGCGTTGTGAGTGCAAACTGCTGACAGTGTTGTTCAAAAAAATAATAGAAATAGAAGATGAACGTGATCTGTGGTTATTTTATGATTAAAAATAAACGTGCTACCGAGTGAGTGAGGGATAAATATTTGAAATATTGTGATCGTAGTGAGTGATACAGTCTGCGGATGATATTCCTCGGATTTTTCATCACAGAGATTTGATTGTGTCTATTATTCGTTTATCAGCATCAAAAATCATGGTGAGACACGTTTCTTTTGAGATAAATCTTAGCCCCATCGTTTCAACGAGATTATAAATTAATGCTGTTTTATTTAATTATGGAAAGGAACTGATATACACGAAACAAAAAAGACCGAAGGCGATAAAGTAAGGAGAAGAAAAATAGACGCTGAGATACGAAGCGCGCCATAAGATACATCGAAATGACTTATAAATTGATTCTTGGAATGGAAAGGGTCGTCGTTCATATTTTATCACTTCTCTCTCAGTAAAACGTCGCAACAGTGAATCACAAAGATTCTACATGTCATAAAAGCCGCTCAAAAAATCTCGTTGACAAATGCAGAGACAGATCTGTCCAGAGACAAATTAGTCGGCTGCATTAAACAGAGCCAAGGTACACACGGACGTATTATAACATCAGCTAGTCTGTATGAAGAAGCGGATAATCTGGTGTTTACGTTTTAATCGCATGTTTCATTGTCAGCAGAATTAGCTCCTAATTATGGGCTTAATTAAAGGCAAACAATGTGAAATAATTCAGAACCAGTTCAAACAATGCTTGACAGACAATCGTCGAATCCCTTTTCTTACTTTTACACAATACGAAAGAGATCACTCTTCGCTACACGACTTTAGGAGAACGAAAACGAGAAGAGGAAGCTATACCTGATCACGATTGGTATCACGTATCTTAAAAATACGTAAACTGGCGACAATCGATCGAAGTATAAGATATTGCCTCGATTTACAGGCGCATTCCTCTAAAGGCTATGCACATCGTACAATGCTGTTCAACTCCGAGACTTCGACGGTGGTTTGTCGGGTGGTTTAAGGGGGAAAGGAAGGAAGGTTCCTCTATACGAAAGAGGTCCTCTTTGCTCTATACTACCTGACCTTCCAACGCGTTTGTATTAACGCATCAACTCACCCACACAAATTAGATATATGTGTGGAGTGTAGGACGAGTTTTGTACGTTACATATACCCACCCATATAGTATACGGGTTTAATGTTATTCATCTTTCGCCAGCGTTGGCGTAAAATAAAGCCACAACTCGCTACGAAGAGAGTGGCTCGTTTATCGTCGTACGACTAGCCTCTAGGTGGTCAACCAACAAATCTCTACACAGTTCTAAGGTATTCACTAATTTCTGGGATTATAAAGCTCATCAACTTTACCGAGAGTTCAGTGGAACGATTTTTTCGTTCCGAATAGAATCCCTCTAGGAATCGCTGTTCGAGTTAGTCTAGGAAAAGGGATCATTAATAAAAGACTTGGGCTGGCCACCTTAGACGGAAATAATGTTTTCCCCGCTATTGCTTGCCGGTGAGGGATGAGGCGAGGATGCTGGGCGCGGAGCGGGAAAGCAAAGATAGATAAAGGGAGAGCAAAGGGAATGAAAGGGAGACGGATTTAACCGCCCAAAATAGCGAGGAACGAAGAACGTATGTGTACATCGGACCCCGCGCATCCTTCCTCTTTACTTTCGGGCTTCCCCAGGGAGTCGGCTCTCATTCACAAAGAGATCTATAATAAAAGAGCACGCATCCTCAACACGCATTCAACGATGCGACAATCTCCACCTCGTACATTCGTATATCTATACAGAAGCGTAGCGTTTATCTATATTATGACTTGTTGTTGGTCACTTTGTTATTCTTATGATTCGTATTCAGGATCGCAGATTAATTGCCTTCGATTTACTAACAGGTCATTTGTTTGACCAACATTTGTGATTATCTTCTTGATTCGGCTTTTCGGAACTGGCGCTAAAAGGCAGAGAAAAATATAGAAAATAATACGATAAAAATTCACATTTTTGTGAATACCGCAATGAACTGTCTCTGCAAATCGATCTGTCGATGTAATTCGTTACCGAAACAAGTTCATCTACTTCTGGAAGATTCCCAAGTATTTTATTCACAGTAAGGAGAGTTGCCAGATTATTTTCATCGTCAAGAATTCCAACTCCAAATTCGGTTTCATAAACCAGTTATAGATTTCTTTTAATCTTCGTTCCCGAATCGCAATAGCATTCGGCGCATTTGCACTTTTGATGTGATACTCTCAATCAATTAATCAAGAGATAAACTACATCAACTCTGACAGAACTCCATTGAATTTGACTTCTTCGTCTTCATCTTTTTCCATTTTAGTATATATCGCTCAGGGTTATCTTTTTAACCCCCGTTTCGTCGCTGTGTATTTAATGTCCTGCAGCAACCTCCGATCCATAACTGTTATGTTTGAGGTACACTCGGTATCCGATAGTGATACGTGATGAACCGTTACATCTGTGTATATTAAATTCCTGTTCACTTACAGTTATAAATGAACACGGAATATCTGAGACATTAGTCTACTCGATTTTACAAGCTTAGAGACCAGTATGGTCTACTACTTTGAGGACGAGTACTCCTGAAGGATCTCTGCTCGCGATCCTCATCCTGGCAGGAGGATTAGCCCTGTGATATAATTCGAGTGGAATTTTGGCCTGGCCACAGCAGGTGTTAGCCTGGTACTACGGTTAACACGACCCTCGTCTCTCTATACTTACAACCACCTTCACCGAGCTACCCTCGCCGACTCAAAATCAAACGACGCCTAAGAAGCCCGGATGAGGCTCTCCTACGTTTCTTGGCTTTACCTTTCATCCGCATCCTCGACCATCCATCTAAAGTGGACTCTGGACATTTTTTTCGCTAGTCAAACGGCGAAGAAACAGCTATAGAATATTTGCTTCTGTCTTTTTCTTTTCCATCGATTTTTTGCACACGAAAATGTATACCCTACTCGATACGTCAGGGTGTGTTTTAGGGAAGATGGAGAGACAGGTTATAAGTGGACGCCAATTTAAGGACTTTAAATATTCATCGTTATATGAGAGCGAAAAAAAAGGGAAGATAAAACGGCGATATATCTTGCGGGGGAGAATCGCTAGAGCTTACAGAGTATAGCCCATTCGAGGAATTGGCAGCGTACGATAGGATTTGAGAAAACTAATCTTGCTGCAGTTTTTAGAGCGCCTCAAACCCATCGAGGGATGCGAAATCCGAAATTTTCGGAATACCACCAATTCTAGCTTCGGAAAGAATCGGCTCTTTCTGAAACAAGGGTAGTTCACGAACCCCTATCGATCCCACTCTGAAACTGTTCCGTTTCTAGGGAAAATTACCAGCTTTCCGATGAAAATATTGTTTTAGAAAAAACTGATGAGGGATTTTTTTCCCCCGACCAAAAACTTTGGAGGCTTACATCTCCCGATGGTATTAATCAGCGGTAAAAATAGTAAAATCAATTTCCTTGAATCCTATCGCGTTATGATAATTGGTGGAACGGCCCGTATGCATCTACAGCAAATATACAGTCCACCTATACAACACGTGGAAACGTATACTTAGAAAAGAGAGTGGAGAAGAGCCTCGTGGGTAGTTGATTATACAATGGAACACAGATGCAGCGAGGCAGAGTAGCGAGTAGTTCGAATGCAGTGGACCAATGTGGGTATAATATTGCGAGCGTCCCTCTTCCTCGTTTCGTCTTTTTGAGTCAACGACATGGAAAACTTAGCCATGGAGTCCGAATTGTGCGGGTGTGCGTTAAGGCGTTCGTATATTTTGAACGTAGCTATTGAAGAGACCGAAAACTAGAAACTAGCGTGTAGTTGCGGCTCCTGTTGGTGAAGAAAACAAAGATGGAAGCACGGAAGCTTCGTTTACACAAATCGTGACATGACCACCATATGGGGGTCGGAAGGGAGGCCGAAAATAGTCACGGTTTTAGCTGGGCAGAGATTTTCATATGCGTTAGGCGTCAGAAGCATATGTGTGCATCCACGTGCTTCTCAAAGGTTTTTCAGCTCCACGCAGCCGGCGACGTATTATGTTTACATAGTTTTTCAAAAATTTAACTCAGGAACGAGCTCTCAAGTTTTAACCGGGTACATGACGGTGATTCTGTTCTAACTGTTACTTTTTTGATTAAACATTTTTTGATTCTATAATTAAACTTTTTTAATTTTTTCACGCACATTATTACTCTATTTCATTCTAAAAATGAAAGTCCGAGACGATTTTGCTACAACTTCAAAATATCGAGAGTGAGAATCAAATTTCAAATTTTCCGTGACACGGTACTGACATTTAAGTGATTTAAACCGTAAGTTTTCTCTGGACTGCAAGTTATATTATACGAAAGAAGCGATGAAATATGTTCACGAGGATCGTATTGATACAAAAATTTGATGAATAGATTGTTAATGGATGACCAGTGAGAGCAACAGTACAGAACATTAATAGACACAGTTAGAACGGAATCACCGATATACCTATGTATGTACTGAGTCCTTTCGCAGACAAAAATGAGCCTCATTTCTTAAGACACTGTATTTCGTATGCTATAAGAATCGGGCTTTTGTTCCATCATCGAATATCTATAAACTCAATAGACTGTTGAGATCGTCTCAACTCCGAAGGACCAATGCTCGACAAGATAGAGTAGTTTTAGATTCAATGGAGAAGAGAGTATCGGTAGAATGAACACTGTGTTTGGCCGAAGAATGAATGACCTAAATTCAGAAAAAATCTAAGATATCGGACCTTTTTGTGCCATTCTGTCACAGAGCCACTGATCGCGGATATAATATACGAGCGAAACTATATATCGTTTCGCACGAGTAAAAACGGGCAATAAATAAATAAATAAATAAATAAATAAATAAACGAAAGAATGGACGTGATTCATAAGCGACCCGAATGAATGAACGAAGTGGAGTATTGAGCGACGAAGAAATGTTCCCACACAGTATAATTCCCCATAAGCAGGACAACAAAAACGAGGAATTCGGGTCGGTACGTAGAATTTTCTTGAAAGGAAAATTGGGAATAGGAGCTGTGAAACATCTGGCAAGCGGCAGGTCAAATCCTGCAGGACAAAGGGATAGGTATACAGTACCTGTCCGCCTCGTTGGCAAATATCTCTGGATTTTAGGCTGCGTTTAAATCACGTTGACCAAAAGTTCACACTTATAAACTACAATACTGTATCGTCGCTCCTCACCATGTCTTTTGCTGTCTAGGTCAAAGACTGCTCCAATTTTCGTTCTCATTTTTCCTGCATCCCCTGACGCTGCTTATCCCCGTTCTTCGCCTTCTGGAACAAAGTCTCCAGCATTTAGTATAGTGCAAAAAAATCGACTTTTACCCACGACCCTGCCACAAGCTGTAGGGTTTTCAGCTTCTACTCGCCTCGCCGTTGTGGCTATAGAGCTAGTACCGGTTTCGTCAGTTCTTGGTTCACTCGGAGGGTGTTAATATTTTCCTGCAGTTAGGTTCTTGACCTTCTTAGGTTCTATTGTGCAAAATATAGAAGAAAGGGTCAGCCTTAAAGGCTCACTGTGCAGTACACAACATTAGCCGTCTGCTTCTATTTATGGTACTACATACAATGAGAGTGGCCAAAGCAAGACTAAATCGCTCGTCGCTTTATCCTACGCAAATCCTTCGCCATGCACCCTTAATTATTATTCTCTTATAGATACGATCCTTACTTCGTTGCCATTTCACTCTTCCTCCCATGGAACACGTCTTTATATAATTCGATGTGCCATTCATCTGACTACTTTGATATCACTAAGAGTGTCTTCACGGCTTTCTTTGATTCAGAAGGCTGTTATTAGCGGTCTGAGATACTTGAGCTGACTTTAATGCTGTCAAGTCAGACTTGAGTACGTTCGAAGCTCGAAAGTTCCTGTAATTAGCGACTTACTTACTGCTTATAGGATTATTGACACTAATGAATGTGTTTTTGCTGATATTTCTTTGCGGAATATGATCTGACGGAAAAAGATCGGCTGTTTTGATCCGGCGTGAACTTTTCCAGAATATTTGTCGAATCAATTTCACGGTACGAATTCATGAATATTAACATGGGTCCACGAGTCGCCAGTTACAAAGCGAGAGAGCCAAGCCCAAATCATTGATAATTATGACGTCATGAGTCTCCGGAGAAAAGGGGATAAACGGCGTATATTATGGGCCTGAGCTGTGTACACAGACTTTTTACGCTCGTGTATACTCATGGCCGCGTGCCGAAGGCGAGTTTCTCGGAAACTATAAGGACAAAGCAAATTGAGTCTTCAAACATTTGAAAAAACAGAATCTGAAGGAAAGAAGAGGATGGAAAGTCGCGGTGAAAATTAGTCGAAGACGTCGAATACGAGGATGTCCTACTTGTCGGTTCTGTCAACTCTGACAATATACCAAAGTTTGACAGTTGATTGACCTGGAAAAGATCAAGAGGACACTTTTAAACCCATCTGCGGCGTCTCCTAAAGACCCGAGACTCTTACTGGTTTGATGATGTAAGATTAGCTCGATTAATCGTCTTACGCGGTGGCGAAGACGATTAAAATGTAATCGGTCTGGTACGTCTGATTTAACGATGCAACATCGCATATATTATGCATATTACGTGAATACATAAGCGTGTGTATAATTTATATCCCATCTTGAGACTGAAAGCAGTACGGAGCGGATCCCCGATGAGTTGATTCTCTCAAAGTTTGCGTTAATCTACGCCAGTTCATTTCTATCGCCATGTTCTTTTGTCCGAAAAGTAGGAAACCCCCCCGCTGACGCAGGTTATTTTCTCTATCGCGAAACTGTCGAGGCCTCGTTTTATGCGGACGTGCATTCATACCTCATAAACGTCCTGTTCATGACGTTCAAGTAGAACGCGAGACTGCAATGTAACGACCGACTGAAGAGTAGACGATTCATGAAACTACGTCGATAAAGAGCCAGTCTATGTATACGTAGTACATACTACATAAATTGAGGCCATTGAGGGAGAGTAACTATCGCTAATTAAATCAACTCAGCTTTTCGCCAAATGATTTCAAAACTAGTTTATCCTAATTTCGCGAGGAGATACAATTTTCGAATCGTTTTCAACTGCTGCAATTAAGCCGGAAAAGTATGGGAAGAAAGTCCTCCAAGTAATTTCGAATCATGAATGTTAGGAAAAACGCCGTTAGACTGAAAAAGAAACGTATGAGTCTGATGAGTCTTTAGTGTTCTTTTAATCCGAAGTTATGAGACAGTGTTAGTTATCTTGATCCTCAATTATTGTTATTACATAATAGGCATTGTTAAGAGGCTTGATTGTCAGGGAAATATTACCGTGCGATGAGGACCGAGACCTGAGATTGGAACAGGGACGTGCTTACCCGGGCTTAAAGCATAAGCCATTCTTTCTTTTCATTAGCAGAATTGAGAACGCTGCTCTACTTTACCAACTACACAACGTAAAATGCGCACGTTCATACCACGGTCGGTCTTTCAGGATTTATCGATCCATCTCCGTCAAAGAGACAGACGAGCAGAAAAAAAAAATTAAAAAAATGAAATTAAGCGTCTTATAAAGATCCAAATTATGTCAACAGTCTCACAATTCTTCTTCTTCGTCTTTTTTTTTCATGACTTCCGTGATCTTGAATCAGTTTCTGATGCACGGAGTCATATGATCCCTGAAGCCACGTGTCAGTTGAATAATCTCAACCGATTGTTCATTTCACGGTCTTTTCGCTCCTCTCTTCTTTCTTGAGAAAGAAGCGCTACTCGTGTCAGTTGTACCAAAGAATAGCCAATTCTGAGACGATATAATCAGCAGCCCCGGGTTAAGATCTAATGAATAATAATTTACCAAACAACCGACCCGCCACGATCTCGTGCGCAGCTTTCTTCAGCTTTTCTAGATCGGATTCTGACCATTCTTACGAAACGTAACGAAGACCCGTATCAGACTAACAATGGGTTTCATACTTGAAGCATGAATCCAAAACCAAGGAATAATAAGAAAGTGTTTTGTCCTGTTCCAAGGAGGCCTGCACTTCGTCGACGTGCATTGAAACAGTTGCTCTTTTGTTTTATCGGTAAAACGCCGAGGGCCTTCGACGCTGGAACGTAATGAAACGTACCAATGTAACGTAACACGTTGGGCTTGTGGAGTAACGTTCGTAACACATACCTAGTCTAGAAGATAGTTGCAATTCGTACCGATCTACGTACAAGGTATATGTAGTTCGTTGTATTCTGGTATCCCGCAGCCCGCAGCTGTTTACATACTCCCCGCACTTCAATATCACCCAACTCCTTTGTCTCGCTCCATAGTCGCGCTTCGTGTATCTATTATATGTTTACACAACGAAACTTCACTCCTTACTTCTATACGTGTATAGATAGACATGTATAACGTTGTACCTCGAGTGGCACGACTATGATGCAGCGACATGATGCTCACTGCAAAAAGACAACGGCGAGATACCCCATCCACCCTGAAGATGAATGAAAAAGGTAGCTCGTGTACATCGACGCGGAAGAACTCCCTCCGAGAGATATACATGCACTAATGACAGATATATATATATACGTATATAAATATGCGAAAATGTAGGGATGAAGTATGTTCATCCTGCACTGCGCGTCGTATGAAGGAACACGAACCGTTAGCTTTTCGGAAATGTGGGTCAAGCCAAAATCCAAGCGTTGGACCACCTGCGTCGTCTTGCCTTGCTACGTCGAAGCAACTTTTTCGTCCATTCCTTAATGGGACATATAATTACTTTTCAAAGAGATTTTAAAATGGATATAATAGATTTCAAGAACACTTTGAAATTGCAGTTTGTTAGCGGTATGAAAGTCGTGTGGTAAAAAGACGGAGAATCTGTATCAGGGATTCTGTTACCGTTTGTAGTTTTAACCGGAAGCGATTTTGTCACATTTGTTTTTTATTTCTTGAAGGGTTCCGGTGCCCGCGTTTAAAACCGCTCCTGGTTGTAGCGTGTAGTTTAATTTACTACGACGTAATACGTCAAAGGCAAAATATACGAGAGCCGGCTCTCGGCGGTGAGTCAGCGTCTCAGTGAACGCTGGAGAAGTTCAAGTCAGGTTAACCCGTTCTATCCGTCTACAACTTCGAGAGACTCAGCCTGCAGTGCTTTGGCTGAAGCCGGATGGAGGAGATCGTCATTGAAGAAGAACCTCTCGCTAGTTCAACATGCGGCGATGATCAGTCCACCGAGCTGCTCGACCCAACCCGTCAAAAGCATCCAACAAACGCCAAATTGCTCCGGGATAAGGTTTCGACATTTTTTATTTCATCAACGATCCCAACTTTTATTAGAATGGACAGCCGACCGGTCCCAGTTATTGTTGGTGAGGAAGAACCGAATCAGCCATAATTTTACACTGCATTTTCTGTTCTGTATATTCCCGCACGTATATTGTGCTGAAAGAACGAAAAAAATCGTATCCTGGTCTCTTTTTCTGTTTGGGATTGATTCTTCGCAATATTTTACTAACGGACATTCTTTAGCATTCCATGAAGAAAAAAGATTCGTCATATATTGATTCTATTAGGTACTTTTGAAGTCCTTTCATCGATCAGTATGGGGCCAGTGTATCAATCCTGTTTTCATTTTTCTAGCTTTCCAAAAATTCGATTTTGAAGCTTACAGCACTTTGTACAATACTGATGATTGATTTTCATAGTAGAATCCGTTGAGAATTGAAAGAATGACACAACTTTTCTTTTATTTATGGGCTTCTGAAAAATTCTGCCTTTGGCACTTTTCACGGGTTTTGAAGTAACACGTGTAAACTTGAAACTACGAAACCTACAGCCAAATAACTTGATAGTTGCGTAACAGATCTCTAATGTAAGTCACGCGATCGACACTGTATAAAAGTGAAGTGAAGAATAAATCTTGTAGAAACCGATCGGCTAGTGAATGAAACTTGATACTTCGATGTAACATAGACTTGGGAACACGGACTGTATGTATTTCAACAATCGCTGAAATCAAAGCTTTATTTACCTCTTTCTCATGCCTCGCAATTAACACTCTCGAAAGAAAAAAATTCATCCATCAAAATCACCTTGAAAAGTCTTCTTCGGTGAAAAAACTTGCTTCGGACTTCTTCGTGGCTTGAAGAAAGTGACATTGGAGTATCAGTTGCCACGAGGACGAATGATTCCCTGAAAGAAGTCCTAAGAATTGAATCTGGGTTCAGATTCTTATTCTCGTTCCTTGGGCTGACCGGACGTCTTATAAATGTGCGTGTAGCTGGTCGAGCGTATTGAGTCAGAACACGAGTCGTGACTTAGTGAAAAACAGGCTAGCTGTAGTCCAAAACCTTCGGACAAAAGATCGGCAAGAAAAGAGTAGAACGGTACCTAATACCGAGCTACAAATCCCTTCCCGTACTTTCACCGTGGTACGATAGATCGAGTTTGAGATCACAGATTCCGAGCTATATTCTACAGACGGATCGCACTCTTAGTATGAATTCAACAGAATTTTTACAGATCTTCACACCATTCAAGGATTACGTGAAAAAAAAAAAAAAAAAAAAAAACTGTTCCCTAACGACTAAGATGTCTGTCTGATCGTACAAGCCGCTAAAAAGGAGTCGCTAATTATTTAAGACACAATACTAAAGGCTTGTTATAGCTGAATCAATGAATGACTTCAAAGACTGGAAGACGTCTTCACAGTGGATATTATTCCCGTGGATATTAGACGCCTAGTTAACCTTATTCTGCATCAGTTGATACTTCGATGTAGTCTATGTATACAGACTTCGTATACCGTTATATACCTCATTCGCTGACGAGTGATGAGGTACAATTAAGAGAACTGATCTCCTCCTGTATGCCAATGCCTATATTTATTCAATCAACAGTTACCCGGTCCGATTCTCTCATCTTTCGAGATCTATTTTCCTCAATATTCAAATTTCGACACGGTAAAAGTACGACGATCAGTAATATCGGACTTTTTGCTACCTCCGCGCATCTCTTTATCTGCAACTCGCTACGGAGTCTTCTCTCTCCTCGCGTTCGCACACTTTCGATAAGAAGAGAGAAGAGGAGTGTGCAGGAGGCCAGGTCGAGGTCACGACCTGACCATAATACCATAAATTACCGTGACGTAATACTTTGTCGAAAATGGGGTTACAGAGATTCAGGTTCTCGTCTCGATTCTACTTCTACCTGCCACCGTCATCAGTTAATATAAAATCGAGACTTATAAATGGATCGAAGCTGTCCTCTGAAGCCTCGAGGATTTCATACCCTCGATCCTTCCTCCGTGGCTGATATTTCAACCAAATTTCATCCACCAACAGGCTTTCCACCGGTTTTGACCTTGTCATAAATATATCTATACATATACGTGTGGAAATTCTTTCCTCTATTTACTCGAGGTGAACTTTAAAGTTTAAATAACATATGTCTACCTCCGTCCTCGTACCGATAAGTTATCACTATCAAAAGCTATCAGCCTGCGCGAACGGGCGTCGCCACATCAACGCAACGTAAAGTAAAGGTGTACATCTAGAATCTACAAATAGATTCGTACAACTGAACTGGATAGGTAGAGAAAAGTACACACCTAGCTCAAGAGCCACATATCGCTATCATATGTAACAAGCCTTATTTCGAAAGCTTTTATACTTGGGTATATCGGAGCTGTTGCTGCCGATCGCGTGATTGGAGTAATTAATCCATTCACTCTACTAATTGGAGGATAATTATATTTGTTTTCATTATGAGAACGAAATTCTCACAATTATATCAACGATATCGTTGATGTTACCTCGATACAAACTTTCCTTTCCTCACGCTATATTTATGTAAACAGAATCGGCTGATCTTGGATAAAAAATAGCTGATAGTCCACCGATAACGTTCGAGATTAATAATAATGATGACAAATTGGATGGGACTTAATTCTTCAGATTATCTTTAGTGTAGATCATTTTAGGCGAGTTCTTCGACTAGCTCTGGAATTTCTGATGATAATTGAAATAATCCGAAACGCTTAGATCGTTTTTATTTTTGCCGATGATTAAAGTTCGCTGGAAAACTGTTGGACTTGTGTACCAAGGTATAATTTCCGTGTAACGAACGCTAATTTCTGTTCCTTATATAATAAGCAGTTTGCCTTGCAGTTCTGCATAATATTTTCCTATCCGATTCTATTTTTCTTTATTAATATATCGTTACCCGTTGTACACCTCTACTGTGTAACCATATGCCTCCGTGTGGGAATTTCAAAAGGACTTTACGTCATGTCTGTTCGACGATACATAGTTAGCTAACAAAAATTCACTAGATAGCTGCAGAGAACTAAAGACTCGCGCTTGAACTTACTCTGGGGACCATTCAGTTTCAGCCGCCAAAAACCAACAACGTTTTCGAATTACACGTGTCACTGGGTCTTATCTTGAAACCTGCAATTACCAGCACACATGCATGGGTATATGTATCATATATCCATATGAAAAGTCGACAAAAGTCAGACTAGGTATAACAAACAAGACAAGACTGCATCAGTCGTCTCAAGATAGCTTGAGGCTTGAGAATAACATTTTCGGGCCTCTTTAAGCTCTGTTCGAAACATCCAACCCTCATAAACTTTCTCAGTTGAAAAGAAAAGGCAAAGCTGAGTTTTCACCGGATTCCCAGCGAGTGATCAATTTTTTGTCGGACGATATCTCGAGAACCAATTAATGGATTTTATCCTTTCTTGTATCATTCGATGCGGTTTGTTTTCACTCAAAATTGATTAGATTTTGGATTTCATCGGTACAGTAGTTTCCGAGTTATTTGAAGAAGAAAATTTCGCAAAAAAAAAAATTCGATTGACGATATCTTAAGAACTGCCCAACGGATTTTAATGAACTTGGTATCAATCGATAGGATTTGCTCCCATTTGAATCTGGTTGAATTTTGGAATCGATCGATCCAGCAGTCTTTGTGTTATCTGCCTCTCTCTGCTCCGTTATTTCGGAACAATTAATATTCAGAAGACCTAAAATAGCCCGCATTATCTCTAAGTGCCATGATATTTTTTAAAAACAGTACCGCGTGTACGAAAATGAGTTCGAACGGCCGAATGAACATCATCGAAGCCTCCGATCTCCCAAAAGTCTGCAAGGCCTAGTTTTCACGGGTCAGAAGTCACTCGACGATACAGACGTGTAGAAAGTATACGAAGATCAATGCTTCAGCTTAATTTACGAACGACATATAATAGTGCAGCAACTCTCGGTGATACGATACACACAAAAGCTACCTGAGAGGTGAGCGGCGAGTGAACTAAAGAGGGGGAATTGGGGGTCTAGATAGAGTGAGAAAAGAGGGGGCTTGGAAAGAGGAGAGTAAAACAGGGAGGGGGTTCACCTGTGACGACGCCGGTTCTTATCAGTCTTCTTCAACGCGACGCGGGACGAGCACATATCACGTTGTGCACCATTTCTGTCCGTTTAGTTATACCACTATGATATGTGTGCATTATCAGATCTACGTCTTTTCGCTCTCGTGTAGTATGAGTACCGATGAGTCAGTATAAGTCAGTTCATGTGCGCCCATCCGTCCGTCCAACCGCGAGGATCGCGGCAACTGGCAGGAGTGTGGACTGAGGAGAAGACTCGAGTCTCGTAGTCTCTCGCGTGTGCACGCCAGTATTGTGTTCAGACTGCTTCACTCGGTACCTACGGTATATACCGTAATAGAAGTTTGTTGCTTCTTCCATCGGCCGGTTGTTAAACGAACAAAGTTTCCCCGTTGTTATAAACGTATCAGAGTGGTTTAGTCTTCATTTACCTTTTCGTTCCGGTGACATGGATCATTCCCGTCATTAATGACCATAGGATGTAGTCGCTGAAGGGACTGGCTTCTTCCTGGACGCTTCACCGTAGATCAACGAGGTAGCCAAGTGATTTTATTCAGTTTATATTAGTTCCGCTATCAGCGCCGGTCGATTTCGACTTCTTATTGTCTTACCTTCGAATTTTTTTTCGAATTCCATCTCATGAGATGTCAAAAATCTCGCCATTTCCTGCAGCGCCGATTATCCCACGTGGTTCTGAGGCGACTTCCGTTTCGTTTTACGGAGGTCAGACACCGCCGAGATTCTTCTGCCTTCGTTCTTTGTTCAGGTTTTCAATAACTCTCATTGGCGAGGTTCGAGAATGCGGAGTCTTACGTTTTACTTCTCGCGTTCTTTTCTTCTGGCAAGAGAAAAAAGAAGTCTATTTAATTACATTTACGCGACGAGTTTTGCCCGCGGTAAAACCGTGTAAGGAGAGCCGCATGTTTCTTGTACTAAATTTTTCACCGTACAATCGCATTTAACAATCTGTTGTTTTGTGACCAGTGAGTAAGTCGCTCAAACCGTTTCAAAGTCACGTACACATATATACCTAGCCATGGCGACCGTAAACGAGCGCAACGGTTCTGTCAAAACGATTCTGACCACCGCGTTTACGACTGCAGGTATGTATATTAGAGTATCCAGTTTCCAAGGCGTTGTTCGAGCGCAATTAGGTTTCCACGTATACATGTAACGTAAACAAACCAAAGACGAGAAAACATAAAAAGAGAAGAAACGAAAAATCAAGCAACGCTTTCGGAACGCCAAGTGAATCTTGGCTCTGGATTTAGACCGGTTAAAATTACCTTCATCAGTCGTGTATACCAGCGTGCTATCGTCTTATCGTTACCCGATTGTCTTCCAGCAAACAAAGTTCTACTCACCTTATGTATGTAGGTGCATATAGCTGGGCGATGGCTAGAACCACGCCGACACGGTGACGCAATGCTTTCTAATCTGTCCACACCGCGTTTATTTCTTTGTATCTTTCGTCCAACGCTTTACTAATGTGAACGTGCCTCTGCGTGACGTATACTCAATATCCATGTACTATACATAGGTGTGCATTCATCGCGATTCCCTCCGACAGTATATGAAATAACGTTTTGTAATGGTAAAAAAAGAAAGAAAAAAAAAACTCGCAGAAATGGATCCTTCAGATTTTGCAGGAATCCGCATCGTTTCAGGATAGCAAAGATTGAAGAAGACTTCGAAGTGAAACCGTCGATACTAGAAGTTCGAAGTTTCCGAAGCTGCAAACTTGACTCTGTCGTGTCATGGATGCAAATTGAGATCGAGTGATTTATCTGCGTAGTTCGTGGGCTGGAGTAATCCGATAATGATTTGATTTATTTGATACCTCGTCGGAGGTAGTTGGGTGCTTTTATACCTTATCGAGTGTCATAAGCTGAAGTAATGTTTCATTGAGACAAACAGAAAAATCACTAGACTTGGGTGCATCAGCGAGCTTATTGCGATTATTTGAAAACCAAACATGAGAATATGTGGTAAAATCCATGGACTATGAAACCGAATGTCTTCTGCCAATATCTTCACTGTTATTTTAACAAGGAATGCGAAAGTCGCGATTCGGGAGGAAATTGCGAAAGAATAGTGATTCACTCGATGGTGAAAGATCGTCCGACCGTGCGTGCGAATCTTATCGTTGTAAGCGATATTCTTCCGTAACTCATATGCTATATTCCAATGTGTCATATTATGTCCCCAGTTTCAATAAGGCTGTATTCTAATGACCATAAAACCCGTTTGTGCGGAAAAAAGTTTCAAAATAATTTCAATAGACTGACGTGTCTGGCCCCAGCTTCTGTATCTATAAGTATACCTGGACTTATATTTACATTTTTAAGTATCTCTGTACCAGAGTCACGATATGCCTGGATGGCTTCGTAAAATCTATTCCCAGCAGACCGCAGATAGGAATAAATTAAACGCTGTGAAGTATAGTACTACAATGGTCAGAAGTCGCAGTGAGGAACAATCGCGATTACATTTTGCGGGAGAAATATGCCGGTAAGAATTATCTCCTCAACTGAGAAAATTTTTACGGACAAAACCCGGCGTCTGAGAGATGCGGCACACTCGAGGGTTCAGCCCTCGAGTAGAACTTAATCAGATTAACGAGAGTGAACGGATATTAAGTGGCAGTGGGCTGATTTCAAGGAATTAAACAAACTCCTAGTTGTCTCAGGAGGCAACGTACGATACGTCGTCTAGTCCCGAAGGGATAAGTCGTACAACAATATCCACCGACGTTGCCGTTGGTTTTATTAATACAAATGAGATCGGATCTAAGTGTTACGCAGTTATCCTGGAAACGAACGAAAAATGTATATATACGTATACATATATATGTATACGAAGAACGATAAGCCAGAGGAACGGCTGACAGTAACCGCAAGATAATACACAGGCTGCGTGTCACGCATGAACGCATTCACGTATAGGTATAACAACGATCATGTGTGTACACACGTGTAGTTTTGTAAACATGTTGCAGTTCTCGTTCGGTAAAACTGTTAGGACATAAGCCTATAATTAAATCGTTGGTATATGGAATCGGCAGAGTTTCTAAGAACCCGGTTCGTTCCATGGAATTAATTGATCAACGATAAACCGAAAACCAATGCTCATATAGTTTCTCAGAGGGGAAAATTTCGAGCCAGAATTAACATCATTCTCGTTCCACGATCTGATTCCGATTACAAAACGTTTTCAAACCGATCACTCGATCTCCTGATGACAAATTTTTGCACCGCTTCCACCGCTCGTTTTCTCGTTCTTTAACAGCATTGCTCTATTCTTAATTACGAGACTTAAATGTAAAAAGGTGAAGCGAGAAAAGTGAGACAAAAAATGAACGAGCGTCGTTCGCTTTGATGAAGCAGAGAATAAATTCTTGGAATAACGAACTCCCGGAGTTATCTTGGATCGATGGTCAAGGCTGATTCGAAAACTGATCAAACATGCATACGCCATATGCTCAGCTAATTGTAAAAGATGCAGAAAACGCTTATCGCTGATGCGAGGTCAATTAACGAATTTTTTCTATCCATATCCATACATACCGAGTTTTACTTGATCAAACTTCGCGGTTGTTCTCGTAGGTGGAGTCACTTTGAGGATAAGTAACGGTCGTTTACCTCCTGCGGCGGAATTCAAAACGCGATGGATCGATCGCGTTGAGTGGGTGAAAAATCTATATTAGGAGAAAAGGTGGAACAATTCACCTCGAATTTGATTGGCCTATGTTTTTCTACGCTCAATTCTGGACAAAACACCTTCTAATTTGATTTTGGATTTGAAAGTCCCAATTTCTGGCCTTGACCCGGACAAGCTAACGTTCTATCGAATCCGTCGGTAAAATAGAAATCGGTGGAACAAGTCGAACCCCGCAAGTACCCACGATGTGTACAATCTAGGAAGGGAGATCTCTTGCCAGCATTTAACGATTGGATTTATATAGTCGAAGTTGGGAGTCAGGCCGGAACATTTTCGCGAATTTAATCAAACGATTTTAGCTACAGTGGTTCCAATTTTCTGTCGGTATTACTCGACCGATAAGAAGATTGGATCATTTTGTACGGTGAATCATATCTACGTAGATATTCGTTTCTGTAACGTGTGGAAATCGATTTTCCAACTCGAATGCAACTCGAATTAATTTTTGTAATTATTTTATTGCGGGAATAATTTCTCGTCCAACTTGTAATGTTTATTTTTTATTGTTCACAGGCGACCCAGATAAGAATACCGTGGAAGAATTATGGGGGATTCGACGGAGCCTGAGGATAAGGAAACCTCGAAGACTGGCACGAGAAAAGAAAAACAGTCCGTTGATCACTGCGAAGATATTATCCAGCCCATTGACGGAGTTAGAATAGTATCGTTGGACAAGGTGACCATAGAAAAGATTGTCTTGGAGGGTGATGGGTCGAGGGAAGTTTTATTGACGAAGACTGAAAGTTCTAGAAAGATATCGTCCTCGGAGAACGAAAAGAAACTGGGAAGAATCGGTGCTAAGGTGGTTTCAGAAAAGTCGGAGAAAAGAGGGGATAAGTCGGAGAAATCTAAGAGCACCTCGAAGGGATCAGGTCTTAACGGCATCTTGGGTTCTAAAGCAAAGTTGAGTCCTTTGCAAAAAAATTCTCAATTACCAGTCTTAAAGGCGAAGAAAAGTGGCAGCGTATCGTCCCTGATAGAAAAACGAATCAGTCCAGTCAAGTTGACCAAAAGTTCTTCCATTACTAGCATCAACAAAGAAACTAAGAACCCGAGGCTCTCCAGCTCGGCGAAACTCCACAAAGTTCCACCCAAAGTTCCAGACAAACCGAAAGCCAAGAAGCAGCCGTCTGCCATCAGCTATAAAGCCTCTTCAGGCTCTTCTTCAGCCTTTATTTCACCACCGACGAGAATCTCGGGTCTACAAGGAAACTCGAACGATTCTAACGTCGAAGACAAAAGCAAGACCGAGAGGAATCCGGTGGAAATTCCAGTTGCGATTAGGGATGATTCGAAATCCTTCGCATCCAGGAAGTCGGAAATTTCGAGGCTTCTTAAGCCAAGGCCGGCCTCGAGCGTAGAATCGACTGTATCGCAGAGACCTGTGTCGATCGATGAATCTGTGAAGATCAAGAGTTCGCAGGATGAAGCAGTAGAAGCAAATGCAGCGAATTTTGCCGCCCAAACACATCTGCGGAGAAGCCAGTCAAAGATCGAAGAACTACAACGAGGTTTGCGAACGAAAATAAACGCCTCAACTGCCGAAACTTATAAGCAAAGACTTCCGGGCTCGCAATCTTCTGGAGCCAAGACTCGTTTGGTCAAGAGCTTAGATTTGAATGAAAATGTAACCAGAGAGAAATTCGACGAGGAATTTTTGAAGAAGCATAATTTTGACAAGCAGTTGAAAATCGAGGAGAAGCGGGTGCTGGAAACTGATTTGGACTACGTTTCAGACACCGAAAAGACCGAGCCGCAGTCTGTCATTCCAAAAGAAATTGATGGCCAAGTCAATAGACGAGAATACAGCAAAACTGTATCAGAAATTGAAAAAAGATGGTCCGGTGAGTTCCTGGAGGGTCATCTCGATCACAATTCGTCGGAATCGTCGAAATCCTCCTACGTTGAAGAGCTCGGTAGTATATCCTCTCACGAAGATATAGTCGCCGACAGCAACGCTAAATTTATCGAAGAAATACGGAGAAGATCCGAGGTGTTTCCTACTGGAAAGACGAATTTATCCCTCAAATCAAACCCTGAGGAACTACTCGAAGACACCATCAGTACTGTGGGATCAAACTCTTTCGTTGAGGATAGGATCAAGGACATTGACGATGAGGTCGATGTGGTGGTAGCCAAAAACGAGGAGTCCAACGACTCGAAAGACAGCACTCTGAAGGAGTCTTCCTCGTCAACGGTAACCACCTGTTCTAGTACCCCAAATGATCACAAGATTTTGGTAAAGCTCGTCACATCGAGCAACGCAAACGCAACCAAGGACGGGAACTTGGAAAGTTTGAACAATTTGAAAAACAACAACATTAATAAAGCTGCTGCGGAATCTATCGACGTCGACAACAATAATGTTCAAGCGAGCACATATCCTGATGTGAATCAATCCTTGGCTGAAAGAACGACGGACAACAACGTAACCGAAGACGACGTGGAAATTCGTCGTCGCGAAGTTGCAACGGACTTTGTAAATCCTGATCGTTCGATTTTCGATAAAGACGGTTACGCAGACTTGATCAAGACCTTCACTATGGAGGCTGGGACGTCGAAAGCTCCGAAAGAGGAGAAGAAGCGTAAAGGATTCCGCCGACTACTTCCTGGCCTTTTTTCGCCAAAGGACTCGCGCAAGGAGTACAAGAAGGAGCAAAAGGAACGCAAGAAACGCGAAGAGAAACAGTTCGGCCAATACCAACAGAATGGAAATTACACGCGGTCTCCAGACACTATGAATCTGAACGAAGATATAAAACGAAATGTGAAACTAAACACGAGTCTGAATAGCTCGATAATCGAAGAACGGTTGAACGAGATCAAACAAGAGTTATTTCCGGAACAGGGATTGACAACGAGCACTCCGGACCATTTTCTTCAAGCCGAACGAATCAGTATGCGACCCAATAGCCGAAATCAAAGATTCTATACCGCGGACTCGTCTCTGAGCTCCATCGCACCTGAAGATAAGTGGATGGATCAAAACATCATCAGTGGATCCCCAGACATGCGGAACCTCAAACAAAGGAGACCAGAGATTGATCCTAAGTGCAGTCTGGAAAGAAAACACAGCCTTCAAGAACCCCAAAGTAGATTTTTCAGGAACCACGGTCCTTCGGGGAGAACTTCCGCACCGCCAGGCGAACGATTTCTCATTAGACCCAGGGCCGTTCATCCGGTGGACAGGCCACTCCCGGCAATACCTCAGAAAGTCGAATTTTCCAACTACGAGAATCACCACGAAATCCAGAAGTATCCGCGTGAACCCTACGCCCGTCAGGCTCTGGATTATCAGGAAAATGGTGGCCGACTACAGTACGACGACAGAAACAACTTGGACAAATCTGAGCAGAACAGAAATCACAGTATCGACTCAGGATTCAATTTAACTCCTGTGTCAGCGCAGGTTAAGATCACTCGTCAGCCGGTTATTAATCAGAATCAAAAGGCACCGTTGGTACGCCGTTCGCCAAAGTATTCGCCAAGTTCGAGTCAGAAGTCTGGAGACTATGCGGATTCGAGTTACACACCGAATTCTAGCCAGAAGAGCGAGTTTTCCCCGAGTAGTTCCAAGAGCGGTGAATATTACCTGAACTCCCCAAGGACCAGCGTTCAAACGTCACCGAACGACAGCTTGACGGATAAAAGGGAACAGATTTACGAGAACAATCGACAGTCGCCAAAAATTCCTTACCCTATTTCGCCGAACGTTAAAATTCAGAACAGGATCGAACCGGTCTACGACGTTAGCCCGGTACCGGACGGAAACCCCAACTCACCGGATAGAGCTATGTCCCCAGTGACCTACGACGACAAGCCCACTACTCTCAGGAATTTTAAACCAGGATCTTTGACTGTCCTCCCACTCCACACAGCACGTGACACTCCAGAGCCGATTTACGTCCAAAGAAGCTCACCACACATTCCAATTTCCGCAAATCTTGCCAAGCTAAGTGCTCATGCAGAAAACGCACCGCTAACATCACCCGGCTCATCTTTGGTGGTGGAGAACCATCCAAAGAGACGGCCGGAGTTCGAAGCAGGCTTAGATTCCCCGCTGAGAAGTATGGACCACTCACCTAGAAACAGGACCGTATCTCCTGTGCAAAATCATTCCCCAGCTTCCCCACGGTCAGCGACAACCCATGTCTGTAGAACTCCGAGACCCACTGTCTCGCCAACGCAAAGATTAGCGTCTCCCTTGACCGTTCTGCCCCTAGACGTATCTAGTTCTGGGGTTTCTCCAAATTCCCCAGTGGTTCAAATGAGGACTTCTGTGTCGCCGCTAGCCAGACCCATGTCTCCGTGTGACGGAACACCAAGCAGAGTTAACGACCAATTAAGAACGCCAACGACTTCGCCTAGGATGAACGAGACAAGGCAAAGAACTCCCGTCAGTGGTCCCTACGTGCCAATTGCGTCACGACGCTCGCAACCCAGTGAACAGATACTCATCGCTTCACCGAAGAGAGACGCTTTCTACGAGCCTCAAGTCCGTCGACCAACCAATACCAGGATGACTGAATACTCCGCGTCTCCAGTACCCATGACGGACTCCCCGAACATCATCGTTCAATCTCCCGTCTCACCTGCAAAAGAATCGATGTACGACACTTCCGGTGGTAGAACAGCTTCCCCGAGATCGATTCCTGGTGAATCGCCAGTCGAAAAGCAAATCAGGACTGCAGGCCAATCTGTGAATATTCAGAGACCTGAACCGATCTATGGTCAGAGAACAGTGTCGCCGGCTCGGAACCAGGAATATGTCTATGGACAACGCGCTCTTTCACCCGCGAGAGGACAGGAAGTCTACAGTGACGGTGAAAGCCGAGGAAGCACATTATCGTCATCTAGGAGTCCGGCGGTCCAGGTATCAGCATCTCCATCACAAAATCCCCGACAGGATATTCCTGTGCAAAGACCGGCGCCTAGGACTCAGCAGCCAAATTTGTCCGAGAGTCAACAGTCGATATACTCGACGAGACAGACATCGAATCCGGAAGCTGTTTATTCTCAAGGGCCAAGCCGGCAACCTTCACCCTCGAAGAGGCAGACCATGCAACACCTCGAGGCTTTTTACTGGCAGCAAAAAGCTCTCGAGTCACAAAGGAAGTTGAACTCGTCACCCTCGACCACATCGCGACAGATTGAACCCAGAATCGATCACCCTGAAATACGAGAGGCAATGTACTGGCAGCAACTCAAGAAACTCGATGAGGAACAGCAGAGATTAATATATCAGCAAAATATTCCCGACGAACGAAACGATCCCCTGTACTGGAGACGGAAACTACAAAGTCCTCCGACCTCACCCACTACAGTCCCATCATCTAGACACAGTTCTAGCCCTAGTCTTCCGAATCAGAGCTGTCAAACCTCGCCAGAAACAACGGAAAATATATACTGGCGGAGTAAACTCCAGCAGCCAAAAACAACGGCGATTAATAAGCCACCCATCATGGGGCAAAAAGGTCAAAACCAGCCTGTTCTGGTGGTAAGACCGCAGCCCGTTTATCAAGAGAAAGACTTTGACAATCGTGAGATTTACTCCGGGCAACGGGAGGCTAAACGTGACCCACCCCCCAGGTCGAAGAGCGCTTCGCCACTATTTGCGAGAGGTGAGGAACGTCGGAGTCTCAGTTTGCCCAGGAAAATTGAGACTGACGATGGGGGCTTTCTGAGAGGGAGTAAGGAACGAAACAGCATAGCTGCGCTGCGTAAGACCGAGACGCCACCAATCTACGAAGAGGATACTGATCAGAGCGACAAGAAACCTCCGCCGATTTTTAAGAGGGGTAGCTTGATCAGCAATTCCAGTAATTCTGTCGACTATGGGACTGGTCAGAAGAGAGTCAGCTTTTCAAACCAGACAACCAAGGCTGATATCGGAGCCGGGATTTGGCCCACGAAACATGGAATGGCACCAGAGCCTCCCACCAGACAGCACCGCGTCGATAGAGCATCAACGACGTCTGACAGCGACTCCGTGTTTACCCACGATGTGGAGAACCAAAACAACTCGAACACCAACGTTTACGGAAACGTTTTGGCTCGCTCTTTGTCCCAGACTGATTCTGCGGCTACGACTTCGGGGACCCACCGATCCTTCGGGACAAATCCGACGGACTATGACGCGGACAGACCCTTACCACCACCACCACGAGAACCGCTGAGATTCTTGAGGCGTAGCAACAGCGTCAGGGATCAACCCAGAGGAAATACGGCTGTATCTAAGACCGACTTCGTAGTTGATGTTCGGGGGAAATCAGGGAATAATCCACGCAGATGGCCGGCCGTCAGTGAAAGCGAAAGCGGCAGCGAAGCAGGCGAAATTCAACGGATCCTCCGCCGACGGAATGGTGAGTTTTTGCATGTTGTCTAATTTTTGTTAGATGGTACGTTAGATCGAAATGTGACACTAACTATCAGTCGGCGGGGCAAGGTTGGAGTGATTTAGTAACCAAGCATTGAACTTTGTCGAGTAAGAAACTCCAGAGAACTCAAATTGAGGAAGTCACACAATCTATTTCATTAGTTTGGTCTCCTTAGATAAGTTCCGTACTAACGGGGTCACGTCAAGTCATTGATGTGGTAAAACCTATTTCTCCGTCAGAGAGTAAACGACCCAGCGTCTGTAAGGGTGTACCAAGTTACCCGAAAGGCAAAATGAATCTGGAGCCAAACTTATTTCGTCTACGTTGAAATTCCACTTCCGAAATGAATTCTGGTTGTAAAGCAACTTCCGGATCAATGTAAACGTTACACATTTCGAAGACTGTGTTCCCCATCAGTGAATTAACCCTTTCCCGTTTTAATGATATTCTGAGGAATTAGGAACTCCGTGATTCCGTGCCATGGTTACATTAATGTGCTACGGTGTACACGGTTTATCAGATGGGAGGTAAAGCGACGTCGAAAATTGCGTTTTTGTTACATCCGGTACTTAGTTGATGTTTCCTACCGGAATTTCCATACGATGCCGTGGTGCAAACAAGGCGGGCGTGTATGCCGACGCATTCCAATGAGCTTCTTGTCTCAGGGTCTCGAAGCTCCTTGCACCTTGCAGGCTAAACAAGGCGCAAACAGAACGGCGCTCTCGCCCGTCATCCCTCTTTAGCATTATATACACAAGGCTCTTGTCGCGCTTCGCTCTTTTAACCGCACACTATGCTATTCCAGAGTAGGTATCTACGTCCATGAAGACCGGATGCTCGTGGTCCAAACATTTACGAACTACTTTGGCCCTTCGGTTGATGCAGAGAACCAAACACCGATAAATATTTGTTCTGTGCCTCGCGGTGCTCCCCTTTTGTCTCGCTTCGTTCGATTCCTAATTTCTTCCTTCCGGCTCCTTCATCGCCCCGTCACAGACGATACGAGAATCGCCCTTGATTATTTGACTGCTATAAATACACCCGGCATATATAATGTATGCGATAGGAATAGAACGGTATGGGATTGAGCGGTTATTTCAATCCATTAAAAGAATGACCTTTCGAAAAAGGCTTCCCTTTCTTCATTATTCTTTCTTTCGAATATCCGCCACTTACAGACTCTGCTTCATGCCGTGTATACGAACCAGGCTTTCTTTCGACGAACCTTAAAAGTATTTCCAATACAATTGAAAGTATCTATACACAACGTGGTGCTCCTCTTGGATCCTTACTCTTGGCAGCACTCAGCCTTTGAACGCCCCTAGAGAGAGGTCAAGCTGTCGTTCGAGTGGACGGTGCTGAGCGCTGCTCAGTGTTGAAAACCCCCTCGACCATCGGTTGATCGAGAATGATCGGTGACGGTTCGAGTTCGGATTCGACTTTATTCCCTTTTCAAATTCATTTGTTTGTCAGTTTCATCCGGAGATCGAATATATCGGGTTATAACTATGCCGCATTGGCGTCACCATGTGCTGCATTACCTCGGAACTAATTTGAGAATCGTTATATCGAACTGGAGACAAATGGCTCTTAGTTTAGAAAATCGATGTACTACCAAAGTGACGAAGTCGATGATGATAATAATGGCTAGTAATAAATTGGCGATTATGCGGATTAGCTGGCTGGATATACCTCGACGGTTTTTATTCCGATATATCGTATAGAACCTCGAGACCTACGCCATTGTACTTCTCTCCACTCGACGGCTTCCGAGGGCGTGGGTAGTTTTGCGGAGGGATGGAAACTGGGGAGCTTGGAAGGAAAGCTAGGCGCGAAGAGCTTGCACAGTAGGTATACCTTTGCCTTCAAAGAACCCTTGCAGTTTGCTTATGCAAAATCTAATACTCACACCAACGGCTCGTGCTTTCGCATCGTAGATATATACGCCTTCTATACTTACCTTCACACCATCTACTGGGTGGTCCGAAATCGGTTGAAAAATATCAATTCACGAATGTGCCGATCAAATCTTTTCAACGTATATTCTTCTTACCGAAAAGTTTCGGAGCTGTCATATCCAGATCTGCGTTAATTAGTGATAATCAGACCAGCCTTTCTCCTCTCTGATGAATCGATCGATTTCGATTCTTAGGCAGGAAATATTCAGCGTCTGATTATATCGAGCCTCTCATCAGTGAAGGTTTTCTTTTGGGTTTAAATTCGTGAAGATTTGCGAGGGGGTGAAAATCGATCAGGGATTGATAAGGAAAAGAATGAGGGAGTGTAAAATGAAGGAAAGGGTGAAAGCCACCCGGTATAGAAGACCTCGTAGAAGCCGTCGTCCACGGGTTCGTCCGCGCCCGCGCCGGTACCTGGGTAAATGTTCTCCGTGGAGAGAATAGGTTGGTCCAGGTAGAAGAGTCGATGTTTGGTGGATAGTTAGTAGGGACGAGGATGTTCGGGGATCGATCCCCGACTCCCGTGACGTCACGGGCCGGGACACGGCTTCTACGAGCACCGGCACGTCGCGGCGCGCACCTCGCGCTCTCGGAAAGTTCCTCCTGGACCCGGTGCAGCGGTCCTTCGGTCGTGGTTAAGCTTCACAGAAAATGTCAGTGGAAACAGACCCGTGATTTTAGTTCCAATACCGCGCCGAACGAGCTTCCGACATCATTCAGTTAATCGAGTTTCGTTCAGTGGACAAATTAAGTGGACAGTTTCGACAATGACCCGTGATTTCTTGACATACCGGGTAATTTCAACCCTTCATCTTCAATTCCCAGCATCACCTCGTTCGATCATAAATAATCATTGAATTGCGCCCGAAACTGATGTGTCAAAATGTGCTTCGAGCACCTCTTCATGCCCAGAGTTATTTTCGTTTCATTAATTAACTTCGATTGAAACGTTTTTCCATCAATTTTATGGCCTCAGTGTTCTCAGATGTGAAACATTACACCCATGTTAATGAGGAACCCGAATCCGCCCCTGATCTGGTAGGAGAGATCCGCATTTTGATTTCTCTAGTAAAGTGTCAACCCCTCGAACAAGGTTATCTTTTCAGAGTGTCTTGTGTTCAGTCAAGTGGGTACGTACTTATTCAAGGTGTGAATTGGTTTGGGGTTCAGAAAAAAAAACTGCTGAGTAACACGAATTCAGTATCAAGCTCGTTACAATTTTAGTGGGAAGATCAAGTGAGGGTCAAACCCGTTCCAATTATTCAGCATCAATTTCTTCAGCCGTTTCAATTGCGATTAGTATTTCGGAATTGATACTTCTTCATTTTATCTCATCTCATGAATTTGATCATGAATTCAGTCATCATTTTCACAATCGTTTGTCTCGTTTCGTCTGGATTGTGATAGTCTTGCCATCGAGTAAGGGTAGTTGAATTAAAGTGTGTTTAACACCATTTTGTGACCAGATTGATGGGTGAAGCTCGTTTCTATGAATAGAAGAATTTGGCAGAGATGATCATCGAGGGAATAAATTTAAATTCAGATTTTTGATTTTGAGTTTGTTTTATTGCAAGAGGTTGTAGCGTGTCGGTTCTTAGTATAGGTGACTGTCGAATATCGTATCACCTTCCAGATCGTTTAATTTCATTTGAGTTAAAATTATTTCTTCTCCGATTCGAATTAACCGCGGACAAGTAAAAGCTATAAATTAGGATCAAAGGATTACACCGTAACGTCCGCTCGGTATATCGCTCCCCAGAACAATCACCGACCACCACCCTTCGCCGAACCACGCCGTCGCTCCCACCCCTTATTCATCTCTCGTACCAAACCTACCACCCTTAAATTCTAAGGGGTGATTCCCTAACGAATAAAACGGTTTATTTCAGAATTAGAGGAATAGTTAAAGACAGAGAATTCTCAGACGCGAAAAATCCGAAACGTTCGTGAAATAGATCTTTACGCTGATAAAAATACTTGTGCAAAAATATTATCAAATCAGTTTATTTATTATTACGAAGTTTTTTATATTAGTTCAGGTATCAGAAATTCCGATAAATCGATCGCACAGGTTTTATTGACGGACGATATAAAATAAAAAAAGGAAGTAAAAGAGATGAAAAAGTAAAGAAGCAAAAAAAAAAATCTGGGATCAAGGTGGAGAAATTCCGAGTAGAAAATCAGAAACTAATTAATTTAATGAGCAAATAACGGTGAGGCGTGACAATTGAGAACACAGTAGGTTTCTTTTTTCCTTCTCCTTATTTACTGATCCTTTTATTTATTTATTTATTTATTTTTCTTTTTTAATTAGCCGAGGGGAAACGATCCAATTGCGCAGAGTGTAGCAGTGCTCGAGTAGCTTGAGGCGAACGTAATCTTGTACCAGCACGCTGCTTAGGTCTGTTGATTATTCTAATTAGTCTGGAATTTCAAGTGTTGTTCGGCCCGAAGTTATAGTCGCATCAATTTTACGGCCAAACGATGTTGCCACGATCAAACCTATATCTTCGTTTATCGCATTTCTATCTGAGAACTCATATAATCGGTGAGAAACTCCCGTAGCATCTTAAAAACGAAAGATTTCAATAAATTCACATATTTGCTCAACCATTTTCAAATAAGGTTTAAAATTTCTGTATTTTAGTTCGTCTTTATTTCTTCTAATTACGCTGAATTAAAGGCAGCCCGTGATTCTCGAACAATAACTCCTTTTTCTCGCTCGAATTGAACTCCCATTCATTCCGAGTCTCGATTCACCTTCATTCAATCCTTTGGCAACGGGCGAGGCGAGGTTTTAGTTGAGGCCTCGGCAACGAGATGGCGTCGTCGACGCTGCGCCATCATCCCAGAGCTTTCGCTACCCTTAATGTAACGAAATTTAAACCTTTGTACCCCTTAACGGCGTTAAGGTTACCCTGATATCAGCTAATCTCCTTACTGCTCGCCCAAAGGTCTTCTCGCCCATTTTCTCGCGACTAGTTTATAGTTAGCCGAGGTGTAATTTCCTCTTTGTTTAAATATCCTTGACGGCGACGTTTGATTCGACTCGGTAAAAGATGGATGGATTAACTCGGATAAAAACCGGACTCGAAACTTTTTCATTAGGAGATTCTAACCGCACTATATGTAAACCATCATCGCTATCGGATGAACCAACCGTAACGAGAAATTTCTACCAAAGAATACATCGTACATCGCTTTTTTTTTCAGGACAGGAAATAAAGTGCTTTTCACAATCGACAATGAAATATCGAAGATAGAAAATACCGTATAAAATATGGATTTTTGAATTGAAAAATGGAATTCGATTTCTCGGATTAATTTCAGATAAGAAATTCACAATGGACGTTAGATATCGATCCCACAACCCGATGATTTGTGTCTTCGAATTAATTGTTTCGTTTTACTCGAATATAGGTTTCAACTATTTTACCCCGTGAACGAAATATCTGAAAAAAAAAAGCACCTCGCAATTACTCGTCCTTCCATTTTAGATTTAAAACTGAAAAGCGTTTTGGAATCTAAAAGAAAAAAGAAATTTCTTTTCTTTTTTTTCTTAATCATGGTTTCATCAGTGATTTGTCTCGTAATCCTGACGAATTAATTTTGATTTTCCAGTCGCGGGAAGATTTGAATGAGTTAATAAATCCGGCTAGGACTGCAGTCGTTATTGAAACGTAAAAATGAAAGTGTCCAAAGAAACAACATCGAACAATGTCGAACGGTGCGAAAACGAACGGTTGAATAAAAATCGCATTGTTTGTCGCGTTGTCGAAACGGTCATGCGATAAATAAAAAAAAAAAAATAAAAAAAAATAAAAAAAATAAAAAAAACCGATTCGACAAAACCATTTCGAAAGATGCTTATCCGTTGGAAAAGCAAGGACAAAGGTTCGGGGAAGAGTTCTTCTGGAAGCGGAAGCGGCAGTAAGAAGAAACGGAAGTTTGGCCGAGAAGGTGAGAGAAAAAAACAAAAAAACAAAAAAAAAAAAAAACAAAAAAAAAACAAAAAAACAATGACAGAAAAAGCTGAAAATTAAAATGAATTTTAATTGCTAACCTATTATGTTGCGAAAATACTTGTTTTTTTTTTTTTTTTCTTCATTATTTTCTCTATTTCTTTTTTTTTTTTCTCCTTTTCTCTTGTTTTTTTTTTTTTTTTTTTTTTTTTTTGTCATTCATTTTTCGTGAGAGAAATTAACCCCCGGACGGAGAAGAATCCTCGGCTCGTCTCGGCCCAGTTGAAGCAACTCTTGTACCGCAGAGGTGCTTACAAAGCTCGCTGTGCGACGGTGTTTTTTAAAATTATATAAGGCATCGTGGAAAGGCACCATTAAAGGTGATTTAACGACCTTTTTGTTAGCAATTCACGCTAATGCTAATGCAGTGCCAACAATAGCCCCGAAGTACAACAATGCGGAGCAAGTGTGCCGCGGCTGTACAGAGTACACGGTTTGGCCGCGTCTAATCTTCGTCAAAGTTATATTGGAACTATATAATGGGGATGAAAATAATAAATGCGACCTTGAGCTTTCCCCAAGTAGAACCTATACCCTCGTCAAACGATGTCATTAATTTTCAATCAATTATCCAGAACGTCAAACTCTAATTTTTTCCCAATTCTATATTTTGAAAGAAAAAGTATATTAATCCGCCTTTTTCGCTTTTTGAAAATCAATCACTGATCCTTCGATAATATACTTTCGATCGTCGTCAATTTTCTCGAAATCTTTCGAGTTCGTTCTTTCGCTAAGAAAGTGGGACACGTTATTTGATTATTTTGACGAAAATTGCTATTCGATTCTCGCGAAATTAGACTCCAACGGTTGTTTGAAAAGGGGTAAGAAAAAAAAAGAAAAGGGGTTGAAAAAAATCAGTTGGAACGTAAAATTTGTATTAGTCTAAGAATAATTGTATGAAGTAAACTATAGGTAGTTAATTATCGGATGAACGTATAGATTTTATTGCGGATGAGCAAACTTTGGCAAACACTGGTTTGGGAGACTAAAATCTACCCCAGCTGTTGGCTACACTGATTTTGCCCTAATTGAGGGGTTGAAATTTGGACCTTACACTCGAAGGCCGGATTGATCAACCAAGTCACGTAAAATTTGCACTTCACCAGCCTGAAGAGAAGCGCCTAGAGTTCAAATATTCATATCGTGACATAGCTGCTAGATCTCGGATCACAGGCTTGCGAAGCCACTCGCGAAATGATGAATGAGAGGAAATCGTGGCACTTCGGTAGTCTCGGGATTCCAGGATCTCAAAACTGGGTCAATAATATACAGATCTTGGAAAAGGAATATTTCCATTCTTTACTTTCTCGAATTTCAAACCATCGAAGAATATATTTTGCTCGAATAGCAAAAGCAGAAGAAGAAGAAGAAGAAGAAGAAGAAGAAGAAGAAGTAGAAGTAGAAGTGAAAATTTTTTGAAGTTTTTCCAGGGATCGTGAAACACTTTTCCTTTCTCCCTGCGCTTTCGGTCTTATCAGATATCCGGAGTCATTATTTTCCCGCTCGATTTTAACTCGGCTCGAGAGTTCGGCTGCTTCTTCAGTTGAAGAATGGGGTTCGAAATAAGGCGCCGGGTTTCTGGGTGGGTCGAGAATCCTGGTTTCAAAAAAGCACAAAAAACAACGAGTGGCGGAGGAACAGCCCCGTATTTTCAACGTCGAGACCAGGTGCTCGCAAATCGCTTGTTCGAATGATCCACTTCCTCGGACCACCTCGTTATCTGTTTAATGACTTTTTCGCAGTTTCGCATTGCCAATGCGAAGCGATAAATCCTGAAATGTACGTCGGCTCTTACCTACCTCGCAGGCGAGGAATGACGGTAAGCCAGGTTTGTACATCTGTCGTTAAATCGACGAGGACTAAATTAGACGCTTTCATCGCTTTGAACCTAACAATTATCCAACATCACAACTCGTCAAATAAAATCACACCGCCATCCCTTCGAATAAACCCCTTCCACGGTAGGCCAAGTACCAATTACCTTCGAGAGTCACCCCTTGCGACGAAAGTTACTTTTTTTTTATTTTTCATTCTTCACCCGGAGAAATGCTTTTCGAAAAAGCAACAACTTCCAACAGGGTAGATTTCACGGGTTTTTCTATTTAATTGGATGGACTTTCTTTTTTTTTTCCAGGGGTTGTCAAAACTCTGTAATTTTTCTTTTTTTTCCCCAGCGTCTACCGAATTCGGAGCTTGACGTGAAATTTATATCAACGTTTATGTTCCATCCCTTGTTCGCAATTTTGAATGTATTTTTTTTTTTTTTCACCACAAATTTGATTTCAGCGAAACCAAAGATTGGCGCTTTGATAAACTCTTGTAGGACTTCAATGTCGTTAACGGTTCTTTTTCTTCCAATTCGGAAAAGTCAAAAGTCAAAAGTCAATAAATTCTCAAATAATTTTTAATTGTGTTTCAAAATACTGGTAATAAGCTTTTAAAAAGCTGAATGGATGTGATATTTCTTCACGCAGACTACCAGGAATTTGAAAAAAATTTATTACCCCATCGAAACCGTGAAATATAAATTTTCATAAAAATCTAATTACATTTGGACCCCTTGCCAGATTTTTCTCCGATGATTTTCTCTCGTGTGTATGCCGCTGGCACACTGCGGTGTATTATAACATATCCTGAAAGGATGCCAGTAAATTTTCTTCGCCCCAAGTGAAGAAGAGTTTTAGTTATCAGATGAGGAAATCTGTTCATGAAAATCTATGCCATCCGTGGGGGATTTGTTTGGGTTATTGACTAACGCGGTTTCCGTGTTGGGTACTGATTTATTCTGGCATAGCTGTACTCGAAATTCAGCTTTAAATTTCAACGAAAAAATTTCTAGATTTGAGTAAAAATTTGGCATTGTATAAAATCGAGTTGCCACATATTCAACCCTTATTTTTAGTGACTAACGATGAACCACTTCTTGATCGATACAAACGAGATTGGAGAACGTAGATTCGGTTCAAAGTTACACGAAGCTTTTATTACGTAGAATTATTAATAAATAAAAGCTTCTTCGAGATGAACTAAGATTTTTCACTGTAATGAAAAACGTATGAACCTCCGGAGGCCTTAAAGTCGTTTTTTGTTATCAGTCAGACGTTTTCGCAGATCTTTTCCAACTTCACGTCAAAAACACTGCAGCTTTTCGTTGTCTTGCCAACGACGTTAAGCATCCGGTAATGCGAAACTCTAATTCACGAGAATTTTGGCGAGGATATTTTCACGAAGTTGGATCATGAAATCTGTGTCTTCAACGATATCTTCGTGCTTTGTTTTCTGATTCGCTTTTTCAGGCTTTTTGATACAACACATTCACCTTTTCATTCCTTGAACATTTTGTAACAAGGATTTTAAAAATAAATAAGAAATCGCGAACGGTTTTTTTCAAAAATCTTTACGAACTTCTGAAAGCGTGAGAAAATTGTAAGTTTGTCAAAATCACAATCCGAAACTCTGAGAAATTTCTTGGAGTTGATATTGGAAAATATTGTGAGACTTGTTGGATTAACGGAGACAAAAAAATTTAGAAGATTTATTCATTCAATAATGTTCCAACAAAATTTTCGTATAAAAATTTATGTAAAGGAAAAAGAAATTCCCTAACATTTCCAAGTTGTTGGCAGCTACTCCCTGATATATTACGTCGATTTAATGAATTGAGACAATTTCCGGAAGAAGGGCCCATAAGCCGGATCAATGTATCGAAAAATACGCATTGAATAGTTTGTCTTTTTTTGTGTAAAAAATAAGTCGACATTTTTTCAAACGATTGGACTATATGTCTCGCGAAGAAGAGCTGCGCTTCATGAACAACTGTAATTTACAAAAATATAGTCGTCACATCGTCTGACAAAAAAAAAAAAAGCAGTAAAAGCTCCGAACGGTGAAAATTCCGAATTCGTTTCAGACGATTTCGAATTTTCAGAAACGTTGAAGTTTAGAACATCGAGATTCCGAAAGTCCAGAGATCCAAAAATTTCTGTCTATTTCTTGGGATATGAAGACAAAAAATAGTTTATTCGAATCGAGACCCTCTTTACGGAAACCCATTTTATCTACTTCGATCGATAACTTCATGATGTCATAAATGATCGATAGGATTTTGAAACTTTGTTTTCCAAAAAGTAAATTTCAAGACGATTAATTTGACTACTTATTGGTTTTGATACGATCGATACAGCCCGAGTTATTAAACACCGAATGAATACATGCGGGAGATTCAAGTTTTGGAGGTTAGGTCTCCAAAAAACGCAATAAATCAGTTATGAAAAAACTGACTCAACATAGAGTATTTCTTCGAAGCAATTCTACCAGTGATTTGAGAAAGAATTATTCCCAACTTCTTTCCCACTTTTTTGAGTTTTAATGTCAAGCCGTAAGCTAGACTTTGAACGTCCATGCCCTGTCCCCATTTCGAATCTTTTATAAAAAAGAAAAGTCGGGTTAGTGTAAACGAGAAAGATGAAAATGAATCGGATGAGACATTCTGGCGAAAAACGAGCTACGTGCCCATACTTCTGTGCCCGTTTTTTGTAAACAGCCTCAATTTGTAGAGTCGTTAAGAATATTTATTACGATATAGTATCCCGAGGTCAACATGATGCAGTCTCGTATTAAAACCGAGTTCGTATTAAAGCAGGTAATAGTCCTGAAGTGGGAAGTGGAAAAGCATAGTATAGTAGGTCCGTGAAAGCATCGGGCAAAAGAGGCACCAAGTAGTAGAAATGTAGGTAATAGGTGGGTTCCGTAGGGGCGTGGATGGGGCAACCAGGGACCAGGGCACAACCTGAGCCTGAGCTGAGCCTGAGCCTGAGCCTGAGCCTGAGCTCGGGTTTGGTTTCGCGCATGCGCGTAGATTGGTAGTCCTGTCCGACGTTGCGGCGCGCCGCCCCTGTTTAGGGGTGATTTCGCGGTGATACCGGGTCTACCAACAGTAGAACGGGACAGTACCAACACATCTCCCCACCACGACAGATCATTATCGTCGTATGCGTGTCCGGCCGTCAATCGTGACGAGAAACGAAAAACAAAGAGTAAAAAAAAAAAAACGGGAAAAATTATTTTCGGGGGTTCGACGTAAGATGTGAATTATTTTTTTCTTCTCGTGTCCTAATAGTTATCATAGTTATTATTATTATTGTTGTTGTTGTTGTTGCCGGTATAAATAACTGTTCGAATAATTATTCGTGAAGATAAAAGGAAGGAGGAAGAAATAAAAACAGAATTAAAATTTAAAAAAAAAAAATAAAAAAAGCGATTGTCGATTTACTTTCGAAGAGAAAAAGAAAAAAAAAAAAAAACACATTCGATTTTCTGCAGCCAGCTGCAGCGTTTCTCGTTGGGAGATGTGTATTCAGGGAGGACTGAGAATATTTAGGTAACCGTGTTAAACAAACACGGGTATAAATTCGGTTTGAATTAACGTATTCGAACCGGTCGTATATATGTTTGCGATTAATTAATTACTGTTCGTAGACTGTGAAAATCAACGTAATTTAAACGAGAAATCATTCGCTCGTGTATTATACATATACATATACATGTGTATATATATTTATATGTGTAGTACGTAGCGTGTGGGAATATTATTGGCGAATCGACAAAGCTTGTGTGGTCCGGACCAGTTCGTGTATATATTTAATTTGACGATTAATTACGCGTTTATAAACCGTTGGTCGTTTTAAATCGAAGAGTGTAGACCGAAATAGTAAAAATAGAATATAATATAAAATATGTAATTATCGAAGTTAATAAATAAATGTATAAATCGATATTAGAAGAAGAGGAAAAAGAAGAATGTTTAATGAAGAAAAAAAACTAAAAGGAAATTCAAATTGTATACATGTTTATCGTAATAATAATAATTTCAATTCGATGTTCAAAAATTAAATACGCTGGATAAAATATGATATATTTATATTAACGCGTAAAAATAATATATTCAACTGTTTAAGTTTAAAGATTTAACATAAACACACACACATACCTGAATAAATGCTCAATTAAGTAGATGATATCATAGAATTGTATTTAAAAAGGTGAAAACAATCAGCCTGCTGCAGGGACCAATTCTTAAATTCAATAAAAGCTTTACACTATAATTCCTAAATCAATTTGTTGTTTAATATATAAATATATATA
This sequence comes from Tenthredo amoena, assembly GCA_963966615.1. Classification (NCBI taxonomy): domain Eukaryota; kingdom Metazoa; phylum Arthropoda; class Insecta; order Hymenoptera; family Tenthredinidae; genus Tenthredo; species Tenthredo amoena. Next base: position 22,968,363 of record OZ016482.1, on the reverse strand, counting down.
CATATATATATATATATATATGTATACTGTGATAAGTTGAGTACTCAAATAGTTTATCGATTGTTAGGAGCGTAAATAATAATATACATAAATATATATATATACCATATACGTAATATATATATATATATATATATGTATCCATATATTTATTAAAATTAAAATAAAACTAATCTACATCAGTATAAAAACAAGAAAATAAAATAAAAAAATAATGCGAATGTTTGTGTGGAGACACTGCGTATCGCTAGACGGTAAGGAGTATCAATCATTAATTACGTCAAATATTTATAATTATATTTAATTAAATAATTAAGAAAAAGAATTAGTGAGTGAACCTATAATATTGAAAGCTCTTCGGATATTCGAAGATTTAGGTTTCTAATCTATGTAAGCTCGAGACTCCGATAATTCTGTGAAAAAAAAAATTACAATATATTTATATTTATATATATATATATATATATAGTATACACGTTCGGCCATAGAGAAACGAGGAACAAAAAAAAAAACAGAAAAAACAAAAAAAAAAAACAAGAAAAGAGAAAAACGACATCGAAAATTAATTCAATAAACACCTGCGCCCTAATTCCTTCTCTCCCGTCTATTTACACGAAAATTTTCCCCCGCAACCTTTCAGAGTTATTCACATTTTTATTCGCGAACGGGTTAGGTATATACATATACCCTCTGCTCGTGCAAACCAACCCCACAGTTTTTTTATTTTTTTTTATTTTTCTCTTTTTCTATTATTCAACCGTTGTTGAAGCAAAATACGGCTATCAACCCCTCCAAGTTTGGAAATTCATAAAGAAAAAAAAACGGTACGAGTCAATTTTCAATTCTTTTTTTTTTTATCGACTTCTTATATTTTCACTTCTTTTTTCCTTATTTTTTGGTTTTTTTCTTTTGGAGTAAAATCTTCGGCACATTGGTCACAAATCCAATGCATCCCCCTCCCCCCTCCTCCTCCGCCCCAAAAAAAAACGAAAGAAAAAAGAAAACTGAAACAAATATACATACGAGACCCTACGGAGATATGGGATCAAATATTCTCTGGCTATACCCTATATGTAGGTATAAGGGTTGGTACATACATACCTACCTGAGACATACGCGTGCTCATGCCCATGCCGTTGGTATTACCTAGCCAGAATGGAAAAGAGGAGTAAGAAACATGGGAAATACTTTCGGTCAGTCGTTCGTACGAGCTGTTCCCATGGGTAAGAGATGGGGAAAAAATAGGGGGCGACCACCCTCACATGTCTTAAATGTTTGATAGCCACGACTCCCTCGCCGAATTGGCCACAGAGCTATTTCCGTCCTTACATTTTTACCGAAATTTCACTCACTCCCTGTATACGTATATATGTATGTACTACATACCTATATCCTAGCTGTCCTACCTACAGCTTCCGGGAAATTCCCTTGATCCAGATCAAACCAAGTTCAAACGTATATAACGAAAAGAAGTTCGTATACCATCGCCGGATGTCAGTTCAGAACGTTTCTTCAAATTATATTGTATCACGTACTTTTATCATGTTATATATTTCAGTGAACACGAATATAGTATATACTCAAAACTTTAATTCATATCGAGTAAACAATTTTTTTTCTTTTATTATTCTGCTCAATTTTTTCTATAACATTATTATAGAAGACTGACCTTGTCGCCACGTATTATCGGTTTGCCCCGATATCAAATCATTCCTAATTCTTTCTAAAAATCAATTGCGAAAAAACTGCGTCATCAATGATTCGAAAATAATGATTTTCGCAGGTGGATCTACACTCTTGAAAGTGGCGCGGGTCACTTTCACCGCGTGCAGGTTATGTCGCTACGAAGCGTCGATTCCGTGAGATGTCGGCAATTTTTGTACGAGATGCAAAATCGTAGTTTCTCGGTTATTTCTTCATCAAATGAGATGAGATAGTGCTCAAAATGTGTGGTTCGCCAATGCCGAGTACCCAAGTATTTGAAAAGTGCGATAAATCGAGTGCAACTGTGAATAATTCCAGAATTTCTCCGATGATAACTGAATCTGTGAAAAAAAAATTGCAAATTTTGAAAAAACGTAATGCTTAGGTATTTTCTGCCGACGCGAAGCAGTAATCCTCAAAGTTTCATTCAGATCGGTTGTGTCGTATGGGAGAAACTGGAAATCTCGTTTCCGAGGTGATCAGAGCGTGTATTAAAAGCCCCTTGAAGAGCTTTGATTCTCACGGTCGACACCAGGCGGTATTCGGTACTGGAAAATGTAGAAAGCGATATTTTAAAAGTGAAGTAAAATACAGGAGGTGAAAAAGAAGGCGAAATAAAATAAGGAAAAATATAAGTAAGCAGCTCGAACCCCTCGGTTCGGTTCGAAGAGCTTAATTCCAGGCTTTTCCTGACTTGTTTTAGTTATTTTCCAATTAGTATGAACAAACTGCGTTACAAATTTTTCTTCCCTCATTCCTTGATCGCCCTTTTCTTACCTTCATTAAATACTTCGTACTTCTTATACTTCTTACTTCTATTACTTCAATGTCCGCCCTTGTTTCCTTCCCTGCAGAAAATACCTATTTTATTCTGGTCAGGCTCCTGCGATCAACTCGAGCGTTAAACTGTCTTGATAATTGTTTACGCAGGATATTTTATGCCACTTCAGTAATTTTTCTACTTCCTCAAAGTTCTCCGTTTAATCATCATCGTTGTTGTTGTTGTTGTTGTTCGCATGGTAAGCATTATAACCTGCACCCTTGGAAATGATATTATGGAATAGAAGAGATATCGCCTAGGAATTTATTTTTTTCGTGCTGAATGAAAATGAAAAAGAAAAAAAAAATATATATATATATATGATTTGAAATCTATAACGCAATCAAAAAACTAAACTGGCGTGGCTTTTAGTATACATAGTATAGATCGAAGAGAGAGAAAGGGGATTTTGGGAAATTCCACCGCAGAAGATCGCGACGATTGGCATTGCCGCGGGCAGTTGAAACCCTTCAAATTTCGAGGGGTTAAGGGTCGCGGCAGGGTCGTTGTTCCATTGATTTTGATACGCCTCGAGACCGGAGTAGAGTGATCTATTTAGGTGAATTGTTTTAAGGGAAAAGGAATAACCCTCGACGATTTCGAAATCGAATTTTTTGTTTTCTTCTCTTCTCTAAAAAGAGGGGGAAAAAAAAAAGAAGAAAAAGAAGAAGGCGAAGAGGAAAGGAAAAACCGGAAGCTATGACAAATTTATCGAGAGAGCTTTTCTTACCTTCGAATTTTTATTTTTTATTTTTTTTCTTATACCGGATCCTTTCCTTATTCTAGGGAAAAAAAAAAAAAAAAAAAAAAAAAAAAAAACGGATCATTATTTCTCTCTTTGTTCTCAATTCATTTCCTTCATACTTATATATATATTTATATTTTTTATCCCCTGAAGGGGATTCGAATTATCGAAGCGTGGCTATCGCCGTTAAACTCACGAGTAGGTATAGGAACGGGTAGAGGAGGAGGGAGTTTAACACGGCTAACAAAGTTAGTACAAAGTTGGACAAAGTGCAATCAAGAAATACGTAGGAGATGGAAATCCTCGGTGAGAAAGTGGGATTAAATGATTAAAACATTTCAGCAAACTACGTATACTACCTTATATACAGAACCCGGAGGCGTAGTATATACTCGGGTGAAACACAGCTAATCAGAACCCTCTTCTCTACAGGATTCGTAAAAAGAAAAAAAGAAAAGAAACAAAAAAAAAAAAGAACAAACAGGAAAAGAAAAGGAAGTAAAATGTCTTTAAAACGAATTGCTCCGAGGGTTTTTTTTTTTTTTCATTTATTTATTTGTTTTGCTTTCTTACTTTTCTCATTTCTCGCCATTTCCTTATTATGTATGTATGTACATACATAACATACATTATTATTTCCCTAATTTATTTTCATAAATTTAAGTTTTTAAAAACGCGACGTTTTTTTTTTGTTCCTTTTGCTTGTACCCACGTATGCCTGTAAAAACACTATCTTCGGTCGAATAGGCTGTAGTTTCTACGTCGATATATTATTTCATACTTTCATACTCTTCAAAGAAATATGAATAAATATATGTAGGTATATAAAGAAATAAATATACGAAGAAAGAATCTCCTGTGTTGAAAATCAGGAAGCTGTGTCTGACAGACACGACATAATTCTCCTGTGCAGATCAGACGCGTGCATTCTTCAAAAGATGGTTACTCTAGCGGAAATTCAAAGGATGAAAGTTCAAAGAGAGTTAAAAACAATTCAGAAATCAAATCGACCAGATTTACTGGACAGACATATGGATAATTATTTAAGCTATATGTATACATGTATATATACAGAGAGGTTCACTGGATACTTGCCACGCCCTATGATAGGCAATTCGCTTTCTTTCCAAACTGACAACAGTGTCGTACGAACCTCCACAGAACAGCCACGGAAAGTTCAGATAAAACACGAGTTGCCTACCATAAGGCGTAGCAAGTTTTCAGTGAACCTCTTTTATATTATATATATTAGGGTGTTTCATTTGGAACGACTATTTTTTGTTTTTTTTTCCGATGACACCCTGAGGTATTGTACGAAACATTGAAAAAAAAATTCCCTCGAAATTTGAGTCCTTAATATTAATATTAGGTACTTCCTTTTTCATTTTCAATTTTTCCCATTCAAAAAGCACGTATTTCAAATCACTTTTTTTTTTTAATTTCTATATCTGGGCCGGATTTCAAGCTATAATATTGAAAACTATCGTCATTTGTAGAGTGTTTGACGCTCTTTGAAAGAGCCTGTAACAACTTTACTCTGAATCGATACGCTTGGATTGCATCAGTGCGGAAACTCGTTTTTCGACTTTTTTCACATATTTTTGAAATCAAAGCGAATCGAGTCAGGCTAAAATTGTTATAGGCTCTTTCAAAGAGTGTCAAACACTCTACAAATGACAATAGTTTTCAATATGACAGCTTAAAACCCGGCCAAGATATAGAAATTAAAAAAAAAAAAAAAGTGATTTGAAATACATGCTTTTCAAATGGGAAAAATTCAAAATAAAATAGGAAGTACTTAATATTAATATTAAGGGCTCAAATTTCGAGGGAATTTTTTTTCTCGATGTTTCGAACAATATTTCACCCTAATATATATATTCAGAAATTCAAAGCGTTAAAACCGCAGGATTTGAAATCGTCAAGTCGGTTAATTTACATCCTGGTCGCTTTCATCTTCGGAAGAAATTCATTTTCCATTTTATTTATTTTTTTTTTTTTAATTTTTTTCCTTCCTTTTTTTTCTCGTAATTATTTGAAATTTCTTTGCTTAAAGTAATGAATTGATCATCGTCTGAAGAGGAGGCACTGGGAGAGACTTTAAGGTGAAATTTAACAAAGCTGACGCGCCAGGCGCGAGCCAGGTCTCGTTCGCCGTATCGGTTATTATATAGTGTTGAAAATTAGTCGGGTGTAAAATTTGACCCAAAAAGCACCCTACACCCTTTCAGTTCCTGGTACGTCAGGGCGAAGTTTTGAGGGTGGCTTTCAGGGGGATCAAAACAAGGGACTAATGAACCGCCCTGTACAATGACCTATATCTATATACATATACTCGCTATGCTATACCAACGGCTTCTACCTTATATATACTTAATTTTTTCTTAAAATGCAAAAATTTTTGCATAATCGTGATGCCAGCGATAGAGTCAACTCTGAATCACGTTAGTTTTATACGTGAGATTCTATTTTTCTGAATATATTTATACCCCTAAGAGCGAACGACGTTATTCAAATTTTCAAATTTACGTCTTAGATTTTTCTTTTTTTTTTTTATATCAGTCTATAACATGCCTAATTCTGTTTTGTAAAAGTGAAAATTAGAGAGAAATTCCATTGACATTTTATTCGGAATTATTTTCTTCCTCCTCTTCGCCTTGGGTAGTATATTCTTCTTCTTCCTTTTCTTTCGTTTTTCAGGTAAGTATATATATATAGAGAGAAAAAGACAAGAATGAAATGAATAAAAAGAACTTGGTACGCGAGGGTTGGCTCGAATTTAAACGTCAATTGTTTTACCCTCTCGGGTACCTTTAAATAAATCGAATACTTGATGAAATTTTGACGAGGCCTCGAAAGCTCTCGACGAATTTTATCTGCAGTTTCAAATAACGAAGGATCTACTTCTTCCTCTTTCACTCTATACTACGATATAAATTATTAAACAATCTTATTATTAAAATACGATTTTGAGTTTTTTTTTCTTCTTCTTCTAGTTTTCTTTTTCTGCTTCTCTTTTTTTATCTTCTTACCTTTTATCACTCGCGAAAATCCACCGGCTTCGGTATCCCCCTCGAAACTCCATTATCTATGTATATCCAGGTTTTGGTTAGCGAATAAAAAAATCGACACAGTTTCGCATACACGAAAACGCGCGGATAGGGGTTGAACGCGGAAGCTGTAGGTCGCTCGTTGCGCACGGCTTGAATGTATCTTCCTATATATTACACTACACTAGATGTGTATATATCTTTGAGCCGCTAAAGCTCCGGCATATATATACGTATAGGTATGAGAGAGCCGAGATATGAAGTAGATTGGAGAATTTTCTTTATTTTTCATTTTGCTATTTTCCTTTTTTTTACTTTTTTTTTTTTTCTTTCTTTTTTTTTCACTTTTTAAGCACACCACCTGCGGTGCTGCACGCAAACCCATGAAGTAAAATCACCCTAAATATTTAACCGTTTACTCTCGCGGAAATAATTTTCCAAAGTGCTTTCTTCCACGGAAAAATTGTTCGCCGCGGTTGCTATTGTACGCGTAGGTAGGTATACCTCCTACAAGGTATCCTCTAAGTACCGGCTTTTATCATCTTTCTAAAATCTCCTGTCCAGTATCTACGACCGTTACTCAAAAGATATCGCGATATATATAGTTCATCGCTGTGAACGAACATCGAAAGTACAGAAAATTGTTTTCACGGCTGATTACTACGATTTTTAAATTCCAAATTATTTTCGATTTTATGCAGCTTCGTTTTACATGGATTGATTCCAAGGGAGAAAAAGTGGTTTTCGTAGGATACAGGTCGCACCGTTAATCAAAACTTGTTCAAATTTCGAGGCAATGTTATGCATTGATTTAATTTTGAATTTTGTTTTTTGGATACGAAAATTTTTGAGTCGAAGTCATTTTTTCTTTTGCGTAACCGAAAGTAGATCATTGAACAATGTTCCCTTAAAATTTCAAAAAGTTTGATCAAACCTCTGATTTATTTGTGGTGAAATTCGAGAAAAATTGTGAGCGAAGAATACTAGAAAGAATCGATAAAAAATTGATATTTTGATATTGGAGCGAAAATTTTCATTAACGAGCGTTGTTCGCGTTCATTAAATTAATTACAACTATAGGTCGTTGAAGAGGCTCTCAATGTCTGTAATTTCATACATGTACAAATGTATAAAGTTACATTCTAGCACGAAAACACGAGAAATGCGAGCGCTATCGTACCAATATCGACAGAATGAATGGCTGGTTAATAATATCGACAAATTTTTCATCAATTTTACTCATTTTCATTTTTTTTTTTTTGTTTTTTTGTTTTTTGTTTAAATCCCCGAAGGGGCCAAAAAATTTGCAAAACTTCGAAGCTTCTGTTCTTCCAGCTTTACCTATCTAGACGTATTTCGATGTACACGTCGTTATAACGCAGAATAATGTTCTCCATGGCACAAGAACCACCCCTACCTCAATCGAGGTCAGTTTCTGCTCTATTTCGCACCCGCAGTGGTTTCATCTCGTCCGTACATACCGCTACACGCGTAATCCGCGAGCACAACGTCATTTTTACCGATTCTTTTTTCTTTTGAACTTCAGGGTGGTCAAGGAACTCGTACTTCAAATTTTTCGACATATACCTATAGTTCTGTGATTTCTCAAAGTCACGAGAAAAAAAAAAAAAAAATAAACAAGATATGTTGGAAATGTATTCTTCGCGCCGATTTTCGTCGGCTCAAAAACCCATAGAATTAACTTTGTGCCCATTATTCGATTGCAAAATCCCGTGAATCCCAGGTTTTTTGAAATCGTCGTTTCTGATATCGTTGGGCAAGTTTCTCAGGGAAACCTTCGATCTGTTTTCGACCTGTTTTCGGGATACTGGACTTTCGGAAACGGGAAGATTCGGTGAAATTAGCTGAAATCATTCAACGACCGAAATCGTGATACTCTCTTCATCACCAAGGCGATGAAAAGTCGAGATGAAAGAAATTAATTAAGTAAATGAACGCTGATTGAAATCGATTGGTATGGAGACACGAGTCTGCAGCTGACGTATCACCGAAGTATTAAAATATCGATTTTCAATTACCCGTATATATACGTGCAAGAGTAGGAAACTTGAAGGTTCAAAGTCACGTGATTAAGGGACAAGCTGATTCGCTGGGTGAAGCTTGAACCCGCGAAAACACTTCCGCTCGAGAGCACAGCTGCCCGTTATGGATGCGGTAAACTTGTTGTCCTAATCCCAGTCAGTTTACACGCGACGTTTCGAGGCCCGGTTTTGTAACCTCAAACTGTAATTAACCGCAAATCCGTAGTGGCTACGTATCGCGATCGCCAAAATTTTAGCTCAATAATCCTTACGACGCTATAAGATGTACTATTATATGTATATATTAGGGTGACGTTGAATACCATCTTGAGGAGTGAAGCTTTACAGTTTATAGACAAAAAATAGAAAGAAATTTTTGGCCCCAGTGCGAGGTTTTCAAAATGAAATCAACCTGGGCTGGTAAGGTCTCAAAGTTTCCCATGTAAAACACACATGCATTTTTACGGATCTCAATTCAAAAATTTACTGTGAGGCTAATTTTAATTCAAAAAATTTTAAACTGTGTGAAAGTATCAGGTATGTGTACTACTACATGGAGAAAAATCGAGGATATTATACCGTAAGTAAGTAATACTTACTGAAAATTAGAATTTTAGGCCGTGAAATCGATAAAGAGAATTTTTCGTTCGGAGTGGAATCATGAACAGATTCAACGGTATGACATCCTCGATTTTTCTCCATGTAGTAATACACATACCTGATACTTTCACGTAGTTTAGAATTTTTTGAATTTGAATTAGCCTCACAGTGAATTTTCGAATTGAGATCCGTAAAAATGCGTGTGTTTTACATGGAAAACTTTGCGACCTTACCGGCACGGGTTAATTTCATTTTAAAAACCTCGCACTGGAGCCAAAATTTTTTTCTATTTTTTGTCCATAAACTGTGGGGCTTCACTCCTCAAGATGGTATTCAACGTCCACCCTAAAGTATATATATATATATATATTTTCTTGTTTTTTTTTTTTTTTTTATATTTTTTTTGCTGCTTTTTGTGAGAATCTATATGTATGGTATTTATACGCTTACACGAACACCGCGTGTCCTGAAACAATTACGAGAGATTCTCTCCTAAACCCTGTAGATTTTATCTCTTCGTTTTACCTACTACCCTGCTAACTTTTCGCGCGCGTATTTCAGCCTGGTTTATGGGATGAGCGGATCTCATCCGTACAGGATTTACGTTATATCTATAGTTCGCTCATGTCGTAAGAATCTGCGAACACTAGGAGACGGGCAACTGGCTATTAAACTGATGTATGTATCTAATGTCGACGTATATACGAACTTCCCCGTTCTTTTTTCATTTTTCACAAAGAAATATGCTTTTCAGTAAGAAAAAAAAAAAAAAACGCTATAAGAAAAGGAATACGGGAACGATTAGAGAATAACGACGCAGTCGAATATGTCAATTTATTCGTAGAACAAAAAAAAATAAAAAAATAAAAAAAATTCATTCAAATAACAAAAAAGAAATTCATTTATTTAAAAAAAATTGCCACATACTATTCCTATACGTGAATAAATATTTAAACCCACGTCTGCCCCCGCAGTTTAGCGAGTCTTAGCGCTCTACACCGGCTGGAATGACTACATGCTATCGCTTTGGCGTTTGAATTTTTTATACGCAGTGCTGCAGCACGCCTAGTATGCCAGCCCGAACCCTCAGTGGTGATAAATAACAAACCCCGGAGGAATAGAGCTCCGATGAACTAAACTGCAGAGACAAGTAGGAAAGGCTGGAGGGTCGGTAAAACAGTCAGAATGGTTGCGGGTAGCTTAAAACTCGACAATATCGACGGCGCGACTGACTCCGCCGCGCGCAGTTCAAGGAAGCTGTGTATAACAGCTTGCAGCCTGCACGGCGTAAGCGGTAGAGGTTGATAAAAGACGGCTGAACATACTCGGTCGCTACTACTCGACGTTCAACCGTTAAATTATTTTTCACTCTAACTGTCTAGTAGTCCGCTCGCTAACCTCGGAGGAGATACTTATTTGCCCGACTAGTTACCGGATCGACTACTTGTCTGACTAGACAGCAAAGCGGTCTTAAGTGGTTCTGCGTTCCTCGTTCGCATGCCAGGGATCGTTACGGGTCGGTTAATCTAAGAGGAAAAATAAACTACGTAAGACTCGTCCGAGATACGTTAAATGGGAACATTAATAGATCTGTGCATGAATGAAGTCCTGAACAAAAAAGAGAAAAAATAAAACGGTTTTTCGATCGATACATTATATAGACTCATTTTTTCTTTAGATTGAAACTCGCATCGATATGATATATCGTGTTATAGTTTTATGTATGACGAAATAATTGTTTCCCTGGTTTATTCATGTTTACTTTCACCTTCAGGTTCGACGCGTCGATTCTTCGATGCATAAAATAATTTGTGTGCATATTTGTGCATACACAGATAAATTGAAGCGTGAAGCGCGCGCTGAGGGAGGTATAACGCACTCGACTAGTGTTTATCTGCGCAAAACTCTGACCCAGTTAATATGACGTGGGTATATAATGTAAAACGGGTAATTCGCCCTGATGCACACCTGTGCGGAGCGGGCTAATTTTTTTTTCCTTTGGTTTTAGTTTTAGCTTCATTTTTATTTTATTACTGCGAATTTTCCCGACTCCCAAACTCTTTTTTTTTTATATATAGCGACATATATACAACGTGCCGAGATGGTATAACAAATTCCAAAACGTCCGATTTAAATTCACCGAACGTGCCGATAACAATTTGCTTGGAAATATTCAGGCCCTTTTTAGGTAGAAGAAAAATATTATCCCGCTCTTTATATGAGAGAAATTTTTCAATTGAAAAAGATGAGCGGTAATACGGCACACATATTGTTAAAAATTTGGTAAAGGGAATGTGAAAGAACAAGCTCGTCAAAGTTTATTCTCTTCATAATCGCGGAAAAAAAAAACTGAAGTCTGATTTACGAATTAATGTAAAAAAAAGTAAAGAATATAAAGAATTGAATAAATGAATTACGGAAATGGAGAATTAGGTTGAGAATGCGGCACGCGTGTCTACGTCGCCGCCTAAAAACAATAAGTCTTATTTATGAGCGTCCAATTCCTCTGAATTTAATTAAGAGCTCCAACTTAATCACAGATATCTCTTGGGGCATCTTGATTTCTTCACTTAAACTCTCAGAGTCGCGAAGTTTATACCCGTGTCTCATATCAGTCCCGCGTTCTCAAGAAATACGCGGTAGGTATAGATATCATGCGCGCGCATTCACGCCTAACTTCGCGCAGGTTCACGGGGGGAGCTCGCGCAGACGGAGCGGCGGTTCACTGAGGTTCACCGAGGTTCGCTATACGGTCACGTGACCATTTCGTACATAACGAGCCACGCCCACTTCGGTATCGACCCTTGGGCCGCAGTCCGGAGTCCGCGGTCGACACTGTCGCGTCGTCCTGAGGTTAGACTCTCTCACGCTGGCGCTGAACTTAATTTTACTCACTGCTGCACATCTTCAGCTGTCTTTTATTACATCAAAATTCGTTCTTTATTGTTTAAACTCTACTTTATGGTATATTTTCTACCGTATAGTATATTTGGACTAAATATATCACCAAAATTCCGTTCAGATAAAACATGTAACCATATATCTTCAAAAATGACCTAATCCCCACTTCGACTCCTCTTTTAAGGCACGTCTTGGGTCTCATCGAAATTGTTAAACTTTGCAGACATTTTTTGCAAATTTTGCTACTTTACTCATTTTTGAACACTTCATGAGATCGTCATTAATTTTTTGATATTTTGATATAGGAATACATCGATTCAAAAGCGAATATAAAATCATGTCATCGTAGTAATAAGTTAGGAACGATAATCTTTTCCGAAAATCTACGCGTTAAATGAATACAAAATTTCTCTGACCAAAAAGTATCGGAGGAATTATAAAAAAGAAGTAGAAAAAACTATTTCCGCAGGTAAAAATAGAACAAAAGTCAACTCCCACTTGTTGGTCCGCTTCTGTTTCGGATTTACTCTGATCCTAGATAAACCCAGTTTCCATATTCCGCATCGTGAATCGATGTCAAAACGCGTCTCTATTTATGCGGTTTTTAATTCTGCGGAATTACTTTTCAACTGCACATACCTATACGTGTGTAGGGTCTATTCTTCGCTTGAATATACATATTCAGCATTAGTTCGGCGTTATGCCGCGGTCGGCCAAAAGTCGAAAAAATATTAAGAAGTAGCTTTTTCATGCAAATTTTAGCCGTCAAAATTTTGTAAAAAATAAATAAATAAAAAAAGCACGCGTGTAAATTTCCGCAGCTTCTGCAAATAACCTCGATTAAAACAGGTCACGATACTTTTGTCCCACTGGATGAATACCTCGATGCAGGGTTCGGCTATAATGCGAACGAGCCTCGGCTTGGAACTCAACAGTTTTTCAGCTTCTGCAAGCTATGGGTGAGATTCACCGAGGTCACCTGCAGCAGGCCGCGGGGACCAGCTAGTCGACGTACTACATACAATGGTTTCCGCTTCCAATTGTACTCGGAAAATCAGTAAATTGCTAGATACGAGACTCGTCCCTTAATTGGCACTGAGAATGGGGAAAGGCCAATGTTATACTTATCGCCACAAATGCAGAAGACTTTACCTCAAATTTCTTTGAGTTATTTAGAGAAATCACTGATACATAAATTTGTTTTGAAAATTTTTCTGTACTAATTTTGGCAAAATCGGTCGGACCGTTCGTCGGTAATACTGAATGGAAGAATCCATACATTTTTTCAAAAAGAATGCATTAAAATTGGTCTGAGAATTTTTTTTCTTTCATTCCGACGTTTTTCGCAAAAATAAAAAATAAAAATCAGAGAAAAATGGCTTCGGCGATAAACATAATACAGGGGGGTAAAATGGCTCGTATACAGATATATATATATATATATATATTCATATACATATGTATAGGCCCGGAGGATTGATTAATCTCCGCGAATTTCCGCGAGGATTACCAATTTCTGGTCGCAATTCCCGCTAGGCTCGAGGTTTAAGCCTGTATTAGAGGGCGAAACTGTATATTCTGGAGGCTCACCCCCATATTCCATATTCCACACGTTTCTGTATTCGATATGGGCTGCTGCACCATCACCCTGCATCGTTGTTAGCGTCGTCCTTACATGGGTGGATATATGTATAGACACATGCGAGTATACTACGGTTCTCGGTTTATTCTGTGAAATGCTTATATTTCGCTATGTATACATAACTAAATAGATCTATGTATACACGTATGGATAGATACATAGATCTGGAAACGAGATAACGACCGTTGCGATTTCCACTGTGTTTCTGTTCCGGAATAGCCGCGTTTGTAGAGGCCATAGACCTTGGCCTCGGACCTAGATAGATACCGGAATCTATCTTCCAATTATCGTTTCTAGACGAACAGGAAACAATCCCCCGTTATCCCCGATTGGAGAGACACAAAACTATAAAAGAAAAAAAAAAGAAAAAGAACCGCTGCATTAACGTAACTCAACCGAAAAAAAGAGGATTTATTCCCGCAATTATTATATAGAAAATTCGCTCCTGAAAAAATTTCTTTTTAACCATTTCGAAAACTATTTTTTAATCAATTTTGAAACGTGTTTTTCTTCACCCGCAAATAAGTCTAGTATAGTTTTAAAAAAAAGTGCTGACACGAATTTCAAGCCCTCGTCACAAATTCCGGCTCCAGATTGGCGGACAGCTAAACTTCGAATGAATATGTAACTTTCGCAATTTTTGCGATCACACGATCAATTTTGAAGTTCGAAATATAGCGGCCAGAATTATTTTCTTTTCTTTTTTTTTTGTTTTTTTTTTTGTTCTCATGGTTTCAGACAAACCGCTGTAACGATTTGGCAGAAAATCTCGAATTCGGTGACCATGTGCCAATAAACTTGTCAAACTTTCGCCATTTCCGTTTCATCTAACTAAAACCTATATAGTCTCCCGCAATAACTTCCATGAATTTATAAAATTTTTGGTATAATTCAATCTTGTATGATTTTCGAATCGATTTTAATTAAAACTAGATGATTTTTTTTTTTCACTATCGAATAAAACGCGCGGAATAAAAATCTCCGAAATTTTCCCCCTGCATATTGGGAAATCAATGATAAAAGAGCGTCCATAGCTACGTGAGTATCTGTATTTGAGGGTTTTATTTTCGAAAGTTGAGCGAAGTAATCCAAAGTCGTGATAAATCGCGATAAAAGTTAATCCGACAAGTCGTCGTAGCTCCCCGAAGTCGGAAACCGAAACTCCGTAGGTATCCCGTAGCAGTAGCTAGCACGTGACTGTGAGGTTAGTTCGATTCTTACGAGTTTTATCCGGCGTTAAAACTCGAGAGAGGCAAAACGTCTATACGTATATAGAGAGGCTAGTAGAGTAAAGGCGCGAGAAGTGTTGTACTTGATCAGTTTCCCTCCCAACGTCGGTCGCGTCGGCTGCAGTATAAAATACCATCGTGAAACGGCGAGAGAGTGAGCTAGAATCGCTGCTAGTATTTCAGATGGCGCCATAGCGGCGCGCAAAGCTCAACAAAATATGGAGTGGGGGACGAGAGAGAATACATCGTATATATTAAATACGCCCCGCGTCATCCGAGGGTTTCTACTGTAGCGTGTATAAAGCCTCTAGCTGTTTCACGTCCGTAACATATTATACATAGAAGATGTCATATTTCCCGTTGGTTTCTCTTGTTGGCTCTTCGTTGGGCGTAGACCAAGACAGAATGGAAGAAAGAAAGAAAGAAAGAAAGAAAGTATAAAAGGAAGAAAAAAATAAATAAATAAAAGAAGATAGAAAAAGGATGAGAGCCTCAAACCCCGGGGCGGAAGTTGGCCAGTATCCAACTTTCAAGTTAATACCAAACCCGCTCGAATATCTAGGAACTCTCCTCTCCTCTCCTCTCCTCTCCTCTCTCTCTTTTTCTCTATTTCTTTTTCCACACCAGGACTATTGCCGTTAGTTTTCGTACCATTCGCGCCAGTTTTTAGTATATCCTATACTAGTAAAGTGGAAGCTGAGCTAGTTTCGACACAATTTTTACACATGGTGGCGAAAAACGTGATTCCTAGTTTTATTTATTTATTTATTTATTTATTCACAGAGGGAATATATTTTTTTTTCTTCTTCTCTTTCGCCTTTATTTTCTGAAAAATTTCAAATTGATAAATATTTTCATTTGTTTTCTTATTTTTTTTTAAATTTTTTTATTGTTGACAATCTTTCGTGAAAGCAGCTATAGAGCGGAGTCTTCCCTCTCGTCTAATGGAATCCTTACGCACTATGACGTCACGACACCACTCACGCACCCTATTCCTACCCCTGCTCGAACGTGAGTGCCATGGCGAGAAAATTTACGAGCTCCAAGTGCAACGGCCGAGTGAGTTGGCGCTAAAATCAGGCTGAGAAAACCGGGAGGAACAAGCTGCGACGTTTTTTAAAATTATTTTTTATTTCAGGTTTTTTTTTTAAATTTTTTTCTTCATTTTTTCTTCATTTTTACTTCACAACGAAAATTCGCGCGTAGGTACTAGCAGCTTGTTGAATTATTATGTTTTTTCTCTTTTCTTTTTCCTCTCTTACCTTTTTTCCTTTATTATTCTCTCCTCATTCGCGTCGGAGTGAAAAAGCCGAGTTTTTTTTTTTTTTTTTTCGTTTTTTTTTTTTTTCTTTTTTCACCTCACTACATAAACTTTCATTACATATCCGTGAATTAAAACCCGGCGGAATTCAGTCAGTATATTTTATCTCCGAATCGTTGATTAGTTATTCTACAAGCTTGCGGAAAGCTCGGAAGTGAATGATTATTCCTTCCATTTTTTTTTTTTCTTTTTTTTTCTCATTTTTATGTGCGATTTTTCGTCGGCGGAGAAAATTTGTTACATACGCGAGATAACAGACGAAATTTTCCGTTCACATATTTTCTATAAAAAAAAGAAAAGAAAAAAACAAAATCCGATCCTGACCGTTTGTTGCTTTCTTTTACAGTATTTTTGCTAATATAAATCGAAAAGAAAAAGTAGCTTTGTTAGTTCAATTGTTTTTTTTTTTTTTTCTTTCTATGCATCCGTTTCACATATTTCTATATCTCATATTTTTAGCTATACCGTGTATGAAAGGAAGAATTGAGATCGAATGTAGCGAGTATCGGTGGCTATTGCGATTCCTCGATTTAATTAGATTTTTTGAATGTTTGCAAAATTCGGAACTTTTATTGCCGGCATGAAACCTTCAGGGTTCTGTCAACACGAGGGTTCAGGTATGTGAAGGGTGCCAGCGCATTCTCCAGGAAGTCAGTCTCGACGTCTCGAGGATCCTCATTTTGCGAGTTCGCCTTCTAGTCGACCTGGAAGTCGATCCTTCGCCGAGCCTGGGGCGTAGTCTGGTTTTCGCTAACGCAAATTCCTAATTATCCAGGTTCATTCGTTCGATTAGTTCCCTCTTCCGCGAAGAGGAAAGAATTCAATCGGTTGAAAGAGAGGAAGAAAAAAATTTAGAAGAAGAAGAAAAAAAAAAACATTTTCATACCTTCGTTTTATAACAGCCTCATATTTTTCCACTACCCCCAATTTCTAATTAGAAAGCAAGAAAAAGTAAAAAAAGAAAAAAAAACTATGAGAAAAGAAAGGGAAAAGAAAAAGGAACGAAATTTCATCCCTTGCTTCGTGAAGTAGACGTGCCTTCACGCACGTGATGAGAAAAAAAAAACGTATTCAGGTAGCTTCAAAAAACGGTGAATGAAACTGTCGATCTACATGTAGTAAAGATTTTTGATGGTCTTTAAGGTTTTTTTTTAATTTTTTTTTTTTGATGATTAATATGATTTTTATCATGTAAAAGTAGGTGGAGTACTGGTTGGCTGTACAGCGAAACGGTGAACCGAACTAAAGTCGGTTTGAACAGTTTTGCGAATGCCTGGTGTCAGTTGGACTTGAAGTATCCCGCGAATCCCCTACCCTAACGGATTTCAATTAAATTAATCTAATTGCTCCCCGAAGCTCCGCAATTCCTTCAAATCACCGGAATCCTATTGACTATCACACATATCCAGGTCAAAACTCAACGTATACCCATTTATATATACCTCTCTATATACATATATACATACGCGTCACAGAATACATCTGCACTTTGATTGAACGAAAGATAATTGATGAAAATTAAAAGAACGATCATTGGACCATTATCGGACTAATTTTTCATCCCGTCGTTTTATTTATACAAACAATGTTTACTCGTTGTCAGTTGACTCTGAGAGTTGTAATATATTCCAGAAAATTTTCGAAGATTTTTAACTCGTCAGAAATGGTAACGAGAAGAATTCCGTAACATCGAAGGATTTTCCGTAGAATAAATTAATCGTAGATTAGCCTACCGATATAAACACGTTCTTCTCTGTAAGAATTTGATGAACGTAAGGCATGTATCGTGTACAACGAAGACTGCGATTTTTTGTAAAAAAAAAAAAACAAACAAATATATAAAAAATGAAAATGTGAATAGAAATGGAAATGACAAGTAGAGAATCATATGCCCGCGGAACATGTCACCTCCATACATACCTGGAATAAGAGTAATAAAGTGAAATACGAGGAGCCGACCTGCGGGATCACATAAGATAAAGAAAATAGTCAAGTTTATTAAAGACAGTAGGATATATACATATAAGGACGAGAAGACGACCTCCAGGTGTCGGTATAGATATAGTCAAGTGAATCTCCGACGTAAAATGCGAGACTCGGTAGCTCGTCGTCTCGGTTCACGGCGCTGGCGTGCACCAGGAGTTGGAATAGGTGGGGGTCGCCGCGGTCGGTTTTGTCGAGACTAAAAGGGCGGCAGTCTGCTAGTAAGACTCAACGACGTAGCGAAGGTGACGTTGTACCTACGAAGCTACGAAAGTCTGTACAGTCGCGGTTGACGTTTTACCAACCTAAACGAAAAAAAAAAAAACAAAAAAAGAAAGATAAATAAAAACAAGTGTGTGTCTCCGAGCCCCGTAATATCATCAGTGCTTCTAAAAATCACCCTCAATCATCATACCTCAAGAATATAGCCGATAGTCTATAACATATAGTCACGTAAAGAAGCTATTTTTTTGTTTTTTTTTTTTTTCTTGTTTTGCAAGCATGTCACAGCGAACTAAGAACGAAAATATACCTTTTATTATTATTTTTATTCATTTTTTGCATGTTTTCATATTGCCACGCCAATTCTTGTATACGCGGCGATATAGATACGTGTACCCGCGGGGTCGCGATAAGCCGGTGACCTTTGACCCACGCTTACCACCCCGAGTCATAACTCATACCGTTAGTCGCGACCCTCCTTCTTATAACAATAGCGACGGTGTAAAAGCTCCCCCGTTGCAAAACTGACCTAGGGCTTCCCGAGCCGAGGAACAACGTGTAGTTTTTCTGTCCACTTTATGATAGATATGTACAGTAATGATCACGGTTTTTGTCGGCCCTTAAATCTGCAACCGAAGATACATGCTCTTCTGAAGTTGGCAATAGCTGGCAGTAGCTGATTTGAGTGGCCTTGCGACGGTGAGCGGCAATTGTTAATTATTGTTGCCTAGGGTATTGCCAACTTAAAAAGAGCATGTATCTTCGGTTGCAGATTTAAGGGCCGACAAAAACCGTGATCATTACTGTACATATACCTATAGCTATATATCTATATAACAGGAGTACTTATGCATATAGTTTTATTCAATTTTCTTTTAACCCAACGACGAAGAAGATTTTTATTCATTCGATGTGGTTTGGCCGCCATCTTGTTTCGCAATTTTTGAATTCAAATTACCCGCCTCTGATTCAATCGGAAGAGCTTTAGTGCTTTGGTAGAGACTGGAAACTGGAAACTGCGGGGGTTTTGCTCGGCGAGACAATAGACGGGTTTGATATTCAGGAAAAATTGATTGCACTTGAAACTATAATTGCGTGGAACTCTTTTTTGTTTTAAGCGGAATTTTATCCGCTTTAGAACTGTTTATTCATTGAACGGAATATTGAAATCAATTTTCAAAACGATTTGCATCGAGAATAATGTCCCGGATACTTCCGATCTTCTTTATTTGAAATTCTACTCGCCATTTGAATATTCGAAGCTTTTCAGTTCGGACTTTTATGGCTGATTTCAATACGTGATTTTTACTTTGCTGTTTTCTAAATCAATTCAATTTTTATATCACCATATTCAATTATCTTCATTTCGTTATATTTAGTCGAAGTACGACGTTACTTCGAAACTTTTTTTAAAAAGTGAGAATCCAGTTTTGACGTCACGCCTTTCTTGTCAATGAAGATTTTTAAGGGAGCGAGAAATTCGTCCACTCAAAAAAGCTGAGAATCGATCGCTTTACCGCAGGCATTTCATGAAGTGAGGGGAAAAAAAAAAAAAAAAAAAAAAAAACCCCGTTGATTTATTTATGGAAGTGATAAGATTCCTCGCCTCGGTTATCCGGTGATACCCGGAATTTATACGTCGGGCTAAATCTACCGGAAGTTGAATAAGAAAATGCAAATCTTACGACACGACGTCGACGTACGTCTCCCGGCTTAGTTCTTCTATTTATTTCCTTCGCTCGAACCAGGATCAGGCTCCACCTAGTCGCTACTCGTTTGCAAACGAATCACCAAGTGAAATGACAGAGCTTACTATTCGGTGACAGTCTCATTGCGAGAGAGGGTATACCATCTACCTAGTTTTGCACCAATTCAACTTTTTCTCCACGATCTGCAGCTGTGACCTTTTGCGACCGATTACTCCTGGGAATTTGAATCCCAAAAGGGGTCAGACCGAGCTAAAGTACAGCGGACCCGTCGTCTCCAATCCTTTGAACCTTTACCAACTTTAAACTCGGTCCATGAATTCGTCTCTCGTCATTTCTTTGTTTCTAAAAGCTTCGTTCTGAGCTGATAATATTTATCTCTGTGTTGAAAAAGAGTGAAAGACGAGTGACTCGTCAACCGAAGAAGCCTTCTCGCAAAGGAATTTGGCCTACTACCCCCGAGCACCAAACCGATCCCTGAAACCTGAGCAGCGGTTTTCTTCGAGTATAAAACTTGACTCGGTAAGGCAAAAGCGTACGGGGGTAGTAAACTTCAAAGAGAAGTTTCGTATTTCGAAACCGAACCTGAAAAGGTGGAAGTAAGGCCTTCTATAGACGAACCACATCGCACTATACCGCATCGAACTGATCTGAACCGAACTGTATTTCATTCGAATTTGCGGATCGCAGATTCTTCGGGTAAACGATAACCGATAGAAAGGTAGGCCTTAGATAAAATTAGGGTGCTTCCAGCCTGAAACTACCTCACGATATTGCGGTTCGAAATTACCTCTGACATCACCGCTGCTCTATTTCGAGCTGTTAAGAATTATCATTGATTCTGGGAAATCCTATAAAAATTAGACACATTTTCGGGGATTGTGGCGACTGAGGCGAACGATACACGGATATACGATTGAAGGCCTTTATTCTACGTGATGTCACCTACAAATCTCGATGATAAGATCCCTCGCATCTTACATCGTGTGGCTATTAGCCCAGTTTGAATTGAGCTCTGCGAAAATGGCATAGGTTGACTGTTGACTCAATAAATAATTAACCATTAATCCGATCTATCTATACTTTTTGTTACATGCAGTTCTCATACGTAGTTCTGGTGTAGACTAGAAATATTCAAAAATATTTGTTCCTTTGGCTACAAAAAATTCGCGAAAATTTCAAATCTTTTGTTTTCCAGTATACGGACTTTAAGGTTCTCGAAATGCATGAAAAATGGAATATTTTTTGATAACCTTAGTTCACTTCAGAATTACACCGGTATTGAGTGAACTCGCGAGGCCGGATCCAGTTTGGACTAGAATTGGCTTCCAAATCGAGTCAGCAGTCAACCTATCTCATTTTTACATAGCTCACTTCGATATATGATAGTCGCCGAATGACATGAGATGCGAGGGTTCATAGTATCCAGATTTGTAGGTGACATTGCGTAAAATAAAGGCCTGAAACAGGATATCTGTGGATATCATACCTCAGCCACCATAATCCCTTGAAATACGTCTAATTTTCAAATCCTAAATTTTGTAAAAAAATTTTCATAGAATTGGAATCTAGAAACTGCTGGATAATTATTTGAAGCGGTGAAAAAGGAGAAAGAGTTTCCTTTGAGCAAAGAATTTCGAGTTTTAGTACGTATAGCTATCATATCGGAAGCGACTCTGAACAACGTAGGTATTCTTATTTCCCTCGATTTCCTCTTCAGCTGCTCCAGTGGTGAAAAAAGCGAAAAGGAAAAAAGCGGTTCGGTACCGCGCTTAAACCTGCATCAAAAAACGTTGATGAAAACAGATTACCTACCCGGGGAGTGAGGAAACGTGTTAAAACCTTTTATGAGTCCATGTTTCCATACGTTCGGTTAAAAACAAACAGGAAAAAGATTCTTTGGATGAAAAACGCGAGCTTCCAGCACAAAGAGACGAATTTTTTTTAACACCGATATTTAACATTTCTGCCGATTGAAATGCTTCTTTTTTTTTTTTTTGTTTTGAACGACTGGTAAAATTTCGGACTGTTATAATTCTATTTTGGGATATACTTTTCTTTCGAAAAAGCTCGTTATTTCCCCTATAAGTAGAGTTTAAGCTTAGCTGTTCACCGGTCGAAAATACCTTATATTGTAAAGCGTGGTATACACGTAGGTGAAGTCTAAAAGGGAGCCAAGGACATATCCTTCAGTGTCAAAGTCGGCTGGACTAATGGTCTTCAAACAGATCGCATTTACGCCAGAGGCCCAATTCGTCTCCGGTGCTCGAGGAAGTGGGTATAAAGTGGGGAAAGAATGAGAACGATGAAAGGGCGAGTGGACTCGGAAAAAGTGAAAAAAAGAGAAAAAAAAAAGAAAATAAAAGAGTTCAGAATTTTCCTCGAAAGAAATGAAGAAAAAACAAAAAACAAAAAAAGAAAAGAAAAGGAGAGAAGAGAAATAAAAAGAAGCCAAGAAATCGTCGATTCTTTATAGAGTCTAGAAATAGTAGAGATTACAATGTGGAATAACTGTGTCAGTGCAGGATACGGGAGGTGGAATAGAATGAAAAGGAGGAAAAACGAAAAAGTGGAAACCTTAGCATCGCCTAAAAACATGCTGGCCCTAGCGGAATAATTTTGGTATTCAGTTTATCTTACCGTGAATTTGCCCGCGTCAGGAAAAACCTTATTTAACCCAAACGGAGTGAAAGTTTGCGTCGCAGGGGTGTGAAGCGGTGAGATCAAAGTGTGCGACGCACGAAAAAAAACGTTTCTCCTCTTTTTTCAACGTTTTTTTTTCTCTTTTTAATTTTTTTTTTTTTTTGTTTTCCACCTGTTTTTAACGAGCAAGAAACGTATTCAGCGTTGAAACTAAGCTGGATACGTTAATTTCGTGGGTGAAAAGATCGCGTTGGTATATTATACCGTATATGTATAGATATACCGGCTCAATTCAAATCTGATTTTCTTTTCAACGTAAAATCTTGTTGAAAAAAATTGTTATTGTTTTTCTGTTATCCCTTTTTTTTTTTTTTTGTATAATTTA
This sequence comes from Tenthredo amoena, assembly GCA_963966615.1. Taxonomy (NCBI): domain Eukaryota; kingdom Metazoa; phylum Arthropoda; class Insecta; order Hymenoptera; family Tenthredinidae; genus Tenthredo; species Tenthredo amoena. The sequence continues at coordinate 22,945,370 of OZ016482.1, read as the reverse complement.
TTATTCACTCTGAAAGAAATCTAATTAAAACATCATTAACGCGCACGTACGTACGTTTTTTTTTTTTAATTTATATAAATATACATCCATAATTTTCACCTGCATATTAATATGTATGTTATATTGCTACAGCAAATATAACGGTATACATATATTTGAATTTTCAAATACCAACCCCTATAACTGAGACAAAAGATTGTCGAGCTGTTAGAAACGTTCGTCTCAACGTATATCGCTAACCTGAAAAGCTCGCACTCATAGTCATTGTCAATTCAGAGGTGGCTCGTTGTTTCTCTCTAAGATCAACCGATGAGACGAGCTTAAGCTTCTTAGCTAACTGTATATATATATTTAGGAATGGGAAACCTGGTGACTTGAAGTACCGAGAGGCGTCGGGACGGAGAGACGCGTTTTAATCGCTACTTGAACAGAATCCAAGAAAGATTCGATTCCACATTGTACGAATTGCCGCAAAGTTCAAGAGGCCGATTTGAAAGCTTTCAAACTTCGGTGGAATCAAATCTTGGAATAAATGACGCTCAATAATTTAGCGAATTAATCGACGAGGGTGGAATAATAAGGAGGGAATATTTTTGGGAAAAATAAAAGCGCTAGAAAGAAGCGAGAATCGAAAAGCTCCGAATATTTTCACCCCGCGTATCTTTAGTTCTCTTCTTCTCCGTCACGGAAACGGTACGAGCTTTCCCAGCGAACAGGGTTAAGGTGTAGTTCGTCGGTGGTATAAATTGGGTCGTGGAACCCCAGGCGTCCCTTGACTAGGCCATCAGGCGCTTGTTAAGCATTAATGCTCGGTCGAAATATTCAGGGAACGTTGACGTTAAATAGGAAACAGTTTGAAACATAGTTTGAAATTGTAGGCGGTGGTGGTGCAGGCTAGGATGGACTAGGTTCTTCCTGGCTACCTGGTATCATAGGTGCCGAGGGTGAACCTGGTAAATAATGCAACAGTCCACGGGCTATCCTATTCTACCATCCTGAGGGAATATAGCGGATGAAATCCAACCGTCTGTCAGTCCGGGTGAAGCGCCATTTATGCATGTAGTACCTCGACTCCCGTGTTTGCCAGGATATTAACATACGTTTCAAAATATCCTGCCACCGCGACGCGTTCTATTATATGAAAAGCATTATTTACCGGTGCTGACTAATCTGCATCAAGAGACCCGAATGACAATGAGTCTATATACCCGAACGAGAGCTCTACGGCCTGTACGGCAATTTATGATCATTAATTTCTTACTTCTCGCTGTAAACACGGAATTGGAATATTTATCGTGGGATGTAGCCATGAAAAGCTTTCGTTTAAGCCCTATTTCGATAAAATCGGTTCACGGAGCGCTGAGATATGATTTTTCAACGTTTTAGAGTACCAGTTGGCATCACGAATTCTTGTTCCTTACCTCGTCGGCTTCAGTCAGATCGCTTAGACCAGAGCCTATGAAAATAAAAATTAGTAAAGAGCGGCATTCGCTAGGCTACATAGAGAGAGAAGAACTACCAAGTACGGGCGTCAGTAGCTAGATGGCGCTTCGGTTAGCACTAGCGTTAATCGAAGATATGTATTCTAGGAGCCTGCAGATATTTTGGATATATTTTCTTAAATTGATTTTGAGATATTTTTGTTCATGGGAATATCGAAATTTGAGTATAAAAGAAAAGCTTAAGCTTGAGTATAGACAAAAAGTTGTTCTCGCAGAGTTCAGCGAAATTTGTTGAAATTTGAAGAAAATATTCGCTCATTTCAGGGAAAACCATTATCGGTCAGCCTTTTCGACAAAAAGTTAATCTCTTTTCTTTTTTTTTTGCGGAGAATTGCTTTTCAAAAAAGAAGCGACTTCGTGTTTTCCATTCAATTGGATAGACATTTTATTTTTTTATTTTGAGGGGCTGTCAAAACTATACGATTTTTTTTTTAGCGTTTACAGAATCCGGAGCTTGACATGACGTTTGTATAAACGTGAATATTTCATCCCCTGTTGGCAATGTTGAATTTTTCACGTAGAATTGAAATGCAGTGAAATCAAAGATTGACACTTCGATGAAATTTTATAGAACTTTAATTTTCGGACGAACCAATGATATTTGGAGAGAAGGTCAGTTCGTTTTTCAACATGAACAAAAAAAACAACAAAGAATAACTTAGAATCGAAATCCCTCCAAATGCGATAACCACTTTTTCTTCGATACGGTCAATCTATGCAAGGCGAAGTTCCATAAAATCTCAAATAATTCCTAATTAGGTCCGAAAGTCCAGGTAATCAGCTGTGAAAAAATTGAGTCAGTAAAATACTTCTTCGAATCATACCAGTGATTTATTAATAATTATTTCCAAAGTGTATATAGGTATCCCCTCAGATATAAATTGAAATAATTGGTAATAATGGTTGGACTTGGTGTTTTTATTAGATATTATTTTAGAGGTTTTTTTCAGGTTTTAGATTACATTACCTGGCGTTATTAGTGTTTCACTTCATTTTACCTCGTCTCAGAATTTTGATAAAAATATATTCACGTTTTTATACGATTTAAAGCCGGGCTTTAAAACGTTTTAATTAACTTTCCCTGCGGTCAAACATCGTTTCTTAACCAGTATCAACGTTTTTAGCTGATTTCAGCTCGTGTTTCAACTGTTTTAATTAATTCCAACCTCTTTCTAAACGTTTCGTAAACCAGAATATCAACGTTCTTCCTCGAATTCACCCTAACCTGCATACCCTTGCGGCTCATTCTAACGCCTCCAATACTTGCAAACCAATTTCAGTCAATAATCAAAAACACGAATATAACATCTAGCCTATCAACAAACCTAAAAATCAAACAGAAAAATGCTTTCATTATATTTTGTATATTTAATTGACAAAAAGGAAGAACGTTAAGGTCTCCTCAAACCCCAGTTAATCAACAATTTTTAAACGAAATACAAGACTTTCAGATTAAGCTTGGGAGTGAGTTCAAACTTATAATTATATGAAATACACGCTCTGATCACCTCGAAAACGCGATTCGTAGTTTCTCCCATACCACCGAACCGATCGGAATGAAACTTTGGGGATGACTGCTTGACGTCGGCAGAAAGTGCCTAAGCATTTCAATTTTTCAAAATGTCGAATTTTTTTTTACAGATTTAGTTATCATCGGAGAAATCGTGGAATTATTCAGATTTGAACTCGATTTATCGCACTTTTGAAATAGTTAGGCACTCGGCGGTGGCAAACCACGCATTTTGAGTACTATCTCAGCTCATTTGATAAAGAAATGACCGAGAAACTACGATTTTGCGTCTCATACAAAAATTACCGACATCTTACGGAACCGACACTTTCTACCAGCAAAACCACGCAAGTAAAAGTGGCCTTGGTTCCCAGGCGATTTCCAAAACCACCGCGAATTATAGTATTGCAGCGAATATCCATATTCTTGTATATCATAGGTTAAAAAATCTCATATCTATGTAAATAATATATTTATGTATGTATATTTGTTCGGAAATATGTGGGGAGGTTAAACTCCGGAAGTTACGACCACCTCCAGCCGCACAATACACCCCGTTAACGGAACTGTATATAGATATACGTGCTCGTACCTACTTCACGTAACAACGTAGTACATACGTACCTTCCCGGCGCCAGACACGTACGCGGTGTGCAACGAGCAATGCATCTTCCATTTACTGCCCCACGACCCCTATAACTTATATATACTTGGACACAGGGTCCTAGCGGGATCGTAGGAGGGTAGATAATGTGCTAGAAGCGTCTACGTATTTGTGGATATCTGCGCACACCGCAGTACCACGTTTTTCTTCACTTTGAAGCGTGAAATTTCCCTACCCGAATACCTACACGAATTTTGAACGTGGATTGAATTCAACTTGACTATAAATTATAATGGTCGGGGCGATAAGAGGCGATGGTGAATTCAAAAAACTGTTCAAACAAGGCCCGAAATCAGGAATTTTTTTGACACTTTTAGTCGCCTTAGAAACTTATATGTAATCATCGGATATACGGTCAAGTGTGTGGAGAATATTGATTGGCAGTCAAATATTGGAACTACGATTTTTTTGGATTAGAAACAAACGTTCGAATTGAAAACGATGAGGCAATGTACTACAATCCCGTAAAATTCTGATTTTTCATTTGGCGTTTGTTTAAAATTCTTTTCTGTCGTCTGATCTCCAAAATCTTTCTGAATCTTCCTTAAAATATTTCAAAAGAAAAAAAAATTAATACCGAAGCTTGCAGCTTTCCAGATTCAAAAATTATTCTTCCGTTCGACTCAGTCGACGCAAATGTCTCGAATAATTTTTAAAAGAAGATTTGATCGTGGAAGCTTATATACCTAATATAATATTATATTACAGTAAACATTAGTTTACCAAAGCTTGATGCCGTGACATACATATATCTATATGTGTATTGGTATAGGTTTGAAAGCTGCGGTGTAGGAGCTACCAAAGTCGTGTGGTAGGTGGAGTAGGAGCATTCTTGGGGTCTCTAATTAGAAATGCTTTAATAATGTTAATTAAACGTCAATTCGCGGTGGGCTGGCCTCGACGGACTTAACCTACTTACACCTATACAAATAACGACCGTTAGGTATAACCTACTCTCACCGTTCTTCCTTATGCCATTTATACACGTGTATACCTCAGGCCATACCATATATACCTATATATACATAAATAAAATTACCGCACAAGATTCTTTTCACGAGTTCAAATTCCGCGGGGGATTCAAAATTCCGTACAATAAAAAACGGAGTTAATTTCAATTCTGCACAACCCAATGCAAGCTTTTTGTATACCTGATTGCGTTCTCCAATGCTACAGCAGCAGTTTTCAAAAATTTGCTTCTAGTCTTTCGACTCGTTGGCGATGAACTGTTGCCACAGATTTTTATTATAGCTTCTAGGGAAACGGAGGATTCTTGAAAACTTCTATGAAGGTAGATTCTATCCCCATAGATAGATAGGAATTGACATATTAATTGATGTTGTAATTTTCTGACACGATTTTAAAATCGGAGTCTAAGGAAGTAAAAATGGATTTTCTTTTCCGATTTGTCAGAGCTGGGAGAATGTTTCAATCAATTTTCAACGGTTCAAACAATGGGAGCAAGCAAAGCGGATTATGATTAGGTAGAGTTGAAGCGATTTAATTCAACTGCTTCTGTGATTTAAACGAATTTTTATAGCTTATGAAAACCGGAATTCTTGAGTGAATCAAAAAACGAAGAAAAAAAATTTACGAAAAATCAAACAACGTTCGAAATTCGGTCCTTGGTATAACATCCGAGTATTGCATCGGGGTAAATTATATCGAAAAGCTCGAATGCAATGTCAAACAGCGTTGAACTCGGAAAGTTTAATTAATTCTCCCTTGTCCCGGTATCCGGTTTCCGCACAAAAGGATGGTACAGACCAACGATTCGAGAGCAGCGAATAACCTCGTCGCATAGTGCAGTAGTTTCAAGGGATTCGAAATCCGGCGAAACGTCCTGCAGGTATATAGCGATCCAGTCGCGATCCTCGATATGGCTTTGGATTAAAACAAAAACCGGAAACTTTTCGAGCTCGAATATCCGAAATGGAGTTCTCTGAATTTCGTATATTCGGTCGAGGAAAAAAAAATCAACAGAAAGAAAAAAAAAAATTGGTGCTAAATTTCGTTTTTCTTTCATTCTGTTTCACGGGTTAAAAATTTCCGAAGTGACTTCTAGTCTTCTTCTCGATTCTGTTTAAAAGACAAAAATCCAATTCTGTCGTTGGAATTTATTCCGGGATTAATTTTTTACGGAATCACCAATTAAAACTTTCAAATTATAAACCACTTCGTCTCGGCTTTCCGACTACAGCTCCTATGTATGGAATCAACAGTTGGAAGCTCGCAGGTTCTATATCGTGGGAAAATAACCGGAAGTATATAACTCTCATTGAAATTGTTCAAAAATTATAATTAATATCATCCCTTGGGTCCGCTAATTCCACGACCCGTATAGCCGATACGACTGCAAGCTCCAGGGAATTTCGCGGGCTTTTTTATTACATTTTTTGCAACGATTGCGCATATACGGAAAATTCTACCTCGATCACCGAGACGATGAATGTTCGTCCTTTCGAACAATATTTAATCAAATATTGCAACAATTTTGATCCAAATTTTTTGACTTTAGAAAATAATTTGAAAATATGAAAGAGAATTCCGAAGCTTGCAGCTTTTTAGATAATAATTAGAATACTATAGAATCCTGGAAAGATAAAGATTTGTGAAATCAACGAAAGTCATTTTTCCACCAAGTTCATGGAAAGTAAATTAGTACTATCTCAGTTCTGAAGGAGAAGATGGTTCTGTGGCTGAACCGCGAGCTTGCAGCTATATACCTGTATAACAGCGATGGGAAAACGCGTTAAACGATGGGAATCGATAGATCGACTAACGGTGGTTGGCGGATGACGCTTTGCGGATAGATTTAGATAGCCGTGTCTAAAACAAGAGCTTTATCGACCCCATATAGGTATATACATTCGAGCTATCAGCCGTTTAATTAACAGTCCTGGGTACGAGGTGGGGTGAGATGAGACGAGGCCATGCTGTCCCAACGGCCCTCAGGGCGCGCTTAATCGACACTTTATAAATTCCGAAACCTAGTTTATGGAGAGGCCATATCAGAAGATTGATAGATATTAATTAATCGATTAATAACTCGGCTATGCAAAGAGCGGAAAAAAAAAAAAAAAAAAACCCTTGACTCTAGAATTTTTTTTCAATTTTCACCATATTAAATATCAAGACTATCGTCCCTTTCTTCTACATTTGCACTTTATATCGGTGATTCCGTTCTAACTGTGTTTATTAATGTCATGTACTGTTTTCTCTCACTGGTCATCCGTTAACAATCTATATTCATAAAATTTTTGTATCAATACGATCCTCGTGAAGATATTTCATCGCTTCTTTCGTATAATATTAACTTGCAGTCCAGAGAAAACTTACGGTTTAAATCACTTGAATGTCAGTACCGTGTCACGTCCATTTCTAGAATTTACCTACGAATTCATTATTTTCTTTGTCGCAATAAATGATCCAAACTAATTAATCCATAAATCTAATTAATGTTATAATACAATTCATAAATAAATTATAATACAATTCGTAATAATTTTTCCAAAGAATATCTACCAAATTTATTTTATGTCAGTACCGTGGCACGGAAAATTTGAAATTTGATTCTCACTCTCGATATTTTGAAGCTGTAGCGAAATCCTCTCGGACTTTGATTTTCACAATAAAATAGAGTAATAATATGCATTATAAAACTAAAAAAGTTTAATTATAGAGTCAAAAAATATTTGATTGAAAAATTAACAGTTAGAACAGAATCATGCACCGATATACATGACGGACTAAAATTTGAGAAAAATCAGCGAGAGAATAACGAAAATGTGGAAATGTGTTGAATTTGAATAAAATTTCCTGTTTATTTGAATGCCATGTATGCCGATGGTTACACGTTTGACTGTGGTACAAGTTTATGTATAGTAGTATGTATATGTACATACATAAGTATGCTTGGGGTTGGAACCCGAGCGCCAACGTCGAACAATCAAGATGCCGGCCCCGGGGATATTTGGAGAATCAAGTGGATTGCGAACCCCGTGGTTCGGTTGGGTTTGGTTAGTATAGGATAGGATTGGGTCGGGTCAGGTTAGTCCCAGGTCAAAAGCCCGTTGACCGTGTTCTAATGCCTGGTGGCTCTTCGCTTAACCGTAATTGCAATTAGTTTGGAACCCCGACCCAAGCCGGCCCTGGATCAGCCCTGATCTCGCCCCTGCTGCATCAACAACCCCTAGTTTCGTGAAAATATCTGTGCCCCAAGAAACTCGGACACTTGTGAGTTCTTCGGCTGTATAGGGGTTTGGAGAGAGGAGAGAAACCGTCTTTTCAAAGAAGCATTAATATTTCGTTGACCGTTCGTCGGGTTCAGATGAAATTTCTTTCAAGAGGCAACGAGCTTTTTCGAGGAATATAAAACAACTTCGAAATCAAATGTGGAAGGGGTGGCAGTTCGGAATTTCATTTTATAAACGGGATGTTTCGTCACGTAATTTTTGCCGAATTTCAAACTACACCCTCTTCACTCAGTACACGTTTCTTAATGATTCGAAAAATTAGCTGGCACTTGATGCATCATCGACATGCATTTGCAAATGCTTCTTTTGCGAAAAATATCGCACACTTTGAAGAAAATTCTGGGGCCGTTTGAGACGGTTTAGAATTTTCAGAAACGTTGGAGTTCAGAAGATTAGCATTCCGAATGGTCGGTAAGCAGAAAGCTCAAAGCTCGGAAAATCCAGACCCCCGAAAGCCCCAAAATTCGAATATCTCATTCGAATCGAGACCCTCTTTACGGAAACCCATTTTATCTGCTTCTATCGCTAACTTCGTGATGTCATAAATGATTGGTAGGATTTCTAATCGTTTTTTCCTAAAAGAAAATCTCAAGACGATTAATTTGACCTCTTATTGGTTTCGATACGATCAATATAGCCCGAGTTATTTAACTCTGAATGAATAGATGCGCGAAATTCAAGTTTTGGAGGTTAGGTCCTTCGGACCTTTAGCTTTCGGAATTCTGAACCTCCGGTATTCTTCGTTTCAAAGATTTTTAAATCCGCTATCCAGACTTTCTGGGAAATACCCTTTCCGAAAACTGTGCGTCGATAATATTCAAATTTGGAACTTCACCCCGGTTCCAAAATCTTTGACTTTCTCTAGGTAATTCGTAGATCTAATTCGAAGAGATTCGCGTAGCTTTTTCAAATTCAGAAGCTTAATTCCCACGGCGCGAATCATTTTCCGATTTTGGTCAAATAACGGCTCGCGGATTGGAGCCGTGTTACTTCGTCCGTAATTTTTGTGCCTTCCGAAGCGAAAAAAGCTCGGCAAAAAAACAAAAAAAAACAAAAAAGCGTTAACCGTCGTTAACTACCTGCTCGACAGGTTATTCCCCGCAAGGTCTGAGCGACTATAATCCGCGTTTCTTAAATCAGCGTCCATTCATTCCGTGTCAAATCGCCTCATCTATAGAGCGGCGTGAAAGAATATTTTCCGAACATCGTTTTTCCCTCCATCTTCTCCCGCCTCGCGATCTTCCCTTGTTTCTCATCTACCTTAAGAATTCTCGAGTTCTTCGCGCATGCGCGTGCGCGCGCATCAAGAATCACGTCTACAAAGAAACAATAGCGAAACCGAATAATTGTATCTCCTCACCGAGGAGGTGATAAATTTTCTAATTAGCGAAGGACTCCTTGAGCGTTTAGGGAAACGACTTGATTGTTTGAACTTAATTAAAGACAAACACGGGAATATCTACGAACGAAGGAACTTCGCGTCGGAATAAATACAAAAAGAAACAGAAGACTCGCGAGTGCAGCTACAGCCCCGGCTCTTTCCCCATATATTCCCTCGGGGATTCTGTACATTACTTTCCTATATGACGTATACATTTCGCGTCACTGGGACGGGCGATGATCACAACTCATTCTACCACGGTCTCTATTCTTCCTCGACATCTCACGCGCATTCATGTCTCTCATTTTGTTGACAAACCCGATTCCATTTTCTGCGTTATAGTATCTAGTCCAATTAGCGCCATGCATATGCAGAGACATATATCTACAACTTTTCACTTTTACAGGATTCGGATAACTTCAAACGTTCGTCGCGTTCATCGAGCACCGAGTAATTTTTCAAAGTGAAATTAAAACGGTATAACAAACGCTAATTACAAAATTTTTTTTTTTTTTGTGGGTTTTAAACGTGTAATCGTCGACTTCTCGTATTAAACCTGAACTAGATACCTAAAGCATATTCATTTTTTTATACCTATAATCGAGTGAAGGAAAGTTATTTTTCCTTTTCTTTATTTCGTAATTAAATATAACAAAAGTGAATCAAAAACCATTTGGATAACCAGACCGTGTGAGTTTATTTATTTTTTTTTTCGTTTTAATTTTTTTCCCCCTTTTACAGTTTTATTTTTCACTTCAAAGCCACTCGATTTTTTTCTCTCCCTTATTTTTTTTGTTTTCTTTCTTTTTTTCTACCTGTGCGGTGAAAATCGGTTCTGAAAGACGAGAGAGAAAGAGAAAAGGAAAAAGAAAAAGAGAAGAAAAAAAAAAAAGAAAAATAAAAAATGTGCAGCAAGTGCAGCGAGTGTTGTCAAGGCTCTAGGCATAGCGTCGATGCGAGTCCTACGCCGAGCTCCGATTCCGACCCTTCAGGTAATTAATACCAAACAATCGCCACGGCGTAATTAGACACCAGTTATTTAACCGGATCACGTTCCTACAACGACTCGCGTATCGAAATCGTCCACCTTTTCACATCCTATTCCCTTGTATCAAATTATGCTCGCGGAGTTGCACTATGCCATGTCGTGCCTCTTAATCCTGTCCGTAGATTTTTATCGTTCAATTATTCAGTCTACAAGTACAAGAATTTTTTTAGATATAGATATATATCTAAAAAAGATAATAGAATTGCCTTGGAAGTGATTTGCAAAAAGAAAAAAAAAAAAAAAATGGTCCAAAATTCTATACATGCCTCGAATCATCTCCAAGCTTCGTAAGATTCGGGAATATGTGTTAATCCAGTTTCCTTCTAATGGATAGAGCGAATCCTCTTCAGCTTCGCTTGTATATGGATTAAATTACCTCGTGAAGAAGATTCTTCTTTCGTTATACTTACTTTAAATTACTATAGGCTGATTCTTTATTGGTATCTTTTGTAAATATCGCCAGTCTGCTGGTAGAATTTTACAATTTAAGAAACCCGTAAGTTGAGATCATTTTTTAATTTCCAAGAGCACATTTTTATCGAATATATAAAGAGCTTTTTTTCACACAAAAAGGGACTCTTCTTATCCGTTGGTTCCCCGCAGCATCATTTATCAAATTCTCAGCTGAACGTGAAAACAATTAGCAGATATGAGTCGGGAGATAAAAACGTGCTGAAAGAAAAGCTCGAAAAAGCTGGAACAGTCTTCTTTTACTTCGCGAATAACGAGGAAATGTTTGAGGGGTTATACCCGGTCGGAAATTTTTTTAAAAATCGATTTTTTCACATACTATTACGGATAGATCTTTTGAGAATATTTTAAAACAAAGCCGATGTCGAAATTCCATAAATTGAGAAAGTTACGAGCTCTTGAGTGGAACACTGCGCGCCACAAAATCAGGAACAACTTTAAACGCGTTTATCTCGAAACTACATTTTCCGACGCGCTGGGTCTGATAACTCAAACACCGTTCAACGGATCAACTTTTAATTTCGCACACACATTCCTTTGATGATTCCGCATCCGTTCACGTAAGATCTCTTTTTTTCCGATCCACCGTTTTTCATTCACAAAGAGAAAACGAGGCGATTCTTCAGCAAAAAATCGATTATTTTCTTCAAATCGTAACTCCTCTTACATTTTTTCGAATTTCAAAAATCCCCTTCGCAAAAAGATAGCCATTTTCATCTATAATACAAAAAATATTGAATTTTTAATTTTCGATACGGGATTCTATCGATACAAGGACCACCGTTCAGTCGCGCGAAAAGCGCAGAGGTTCAGGAAAATGGCGATAACTTTTGAACGACTGAGTTTTTTTTCACAAAATAAATTTTTCTCGGTACGCGATAATGTCACGCAATCATCATCCAAAATTCAATGAAATCGACCACCGGCTTTGGTTGTAAAAAATTCGCCAAGATGTACAGCTGATTTTCGACAGTCCGACCGAGAATGAACCCTTAAACTACTATGGAGTGACATTATTCCGCTGCTGTTGGTTTTGTGGTCGAGTTATATTTGTGAGCGGATCTGTGTCTCCTGAATTCTTGAAATATTATAACCGAACGAGAGGAGCGGAACGTATTCAAGATTCAGAGCTCTGAATTAGAACTACCTTCCAGACACGGGAATTAGCAACGTTTCATATTTTTCGAGCATAAGAAGAAGCTCGAGTATCTTATGCCTGTAAATTGAACCGTTTACACTTTGCGGAAAAGAAAAAAAATTAAAGACTCGAGTTATCCAACCGCTAATTACGAGAACGTCACCTCCTACTCCTAGAAACTTATCAAAATTCTCTTCGTATTTACTGTGAACTTTTCAATTTGACAAATCTTTCGCCAATTATACTTTTCTCCTTTCGACTCTATTCAGACCCACGTTTCGCTACCTAATTACCAAAATTTACACCGAATTTATTTTCTGTTTCAGAAGAAGAGTGGAATCCCGATGGCAAAGGGCGGCAATCAAATGATACCGGTGAGTGTAAATCCTCCGAAAATTTTACGGACCAAATCCATCCCCGTTTTTTGAACTTAAAATTGACGAAAAAACTGCGAGCGAATGTCTTGACGGAATTAGAGCAATCCGAAGTACAGAAATGGGTAATCAATTCTGTTTCTCTCTTTCTTCTGTTAACAAATTCGAGCTCGTTTAAACGTCGTCTAGACACTAGCGGCACCCATTTCTCAGAGTTATTTATTTTTCGTTTACGAGGTAAAGACTTGAACGAAAGCGGGGTAGATATTCGCGCGGAGCTATCCGGCCCTTGAAAAATTTGGCTAAGCCAACGAAAGCGAAAAGGAAAAACGAGGAAGGAAAAGCGTTTGTGTATATACGACGTATATGTATGTATGCTTATCGCGGGGGCTACACGACCCTCCATAAAAAATAAAAAATAAAAAAAAAAAACGCTAATTATGAGAAAGAGAGGAGAGAAATATACGGTCTTATATATTAATCGCGAAACCTCACGTAAGTTGAGTGCCGCGGACAGAAGCGTAGGATGGAAGTCTGGGGGCATCCGCGATGGCCAGAAATTAATTATCGGGAATCTTCCACCCCCGGGTCTCGCTATTTGGCCGCGAATTTTACGCGTGATAATTTTAATCAATTCTCAATGCCGCTTTCAGAATTTCTCGAATACCTACCTAACTCCCGAGACGTGACGAAGCGGGCGAAAGCCTCGCCAAATCTATGTCTGAATTGGAGTGAGTTCCCTTAATTCAATTTCCACGTCGAACGTCAGACTTCGAACCCGGCCATCCCCCAAACTTGTTACTTTCCATAAATGTACCATGAATCGACACGGTTCTGCACGGTTAATTAGATCCCTCGTCATTAAACCGCGTAAGCATATTGTATTCAGAAACACGAATCTGTCTCGATACTAATTACATCGTTTTATAGTTTAGAGACCCAATCCTGGTATAAAATGAATTTTTAAACTCTTTTTTCATTCGTTTTTCTTCACCCTTTTATAACTCATCGACGTGATAGGAAGTCAATTATTAAACGTCTCTAATCCTCGGCAAAGCCGTTTTGGTATCGAATGTCTCAATGTTTTAGCACTTTTGTTATTTCTTTAGCAGATATTATAAGCTTAACTTAACCCCTCGAATCAGTGAGGTCGCTGTGGGGTTTCGAGGTTTAAGTTTCACCCCTGCGACGGAAATTGATACCGTGTGACATCTACGACCCCATCCTCCTCTTCTTATTCTTTTCTACCGTTCGATAATCCCTTCGTTTTGTTGCACTTTCAAATGCAATTCTCTCTCCTTGCACTTTGCCATCTCAGGGTCTGAGACCTTTAGTTTTTCCAATTTATCTCGTTTCTCCCTTTTTCTCTCGCCTTTTATTTTCTCTTCGAATTGCTGGAATATTTCTATTCGGTTTGCTCCTCTCTCATCCCACCGTTCGTCTGATCTCCTCTTTTCTTTCTGGTCCGTAAAAATGACCCTCCCAAACTCGGCAGCCGAAGTTTCTTATCATTTTCGTATTTGAATAAAAAGTGAATTAACGAGGGGGAAAGTTCTTGTTTCACGAAGTAGGTGAATAAAAAAGGATACCTGATTATCTTTCGAACGGTGTATACGTATACGTATACATACAGCATAAATAGAGTTCTGTAATGAGTTTAGAATGAGAAATTCCGAGGCAATTTACCGGCTAGATAATACCTCGGGACAAACTTTCGCCGATTTGAGTCAGTAACGTTGTAATATCGATGTAAATTATAACCGGATTCAAAGTTTAAACAGCGTAGCTGTATATTCGTCAAAGCCAACCAACCGGGCAGCTATAGAACTCTGTGGAAAATTAACTTGGGTGAAAATGTTGCCGCACGAACATCTCTGCAATCAATATTGTATAATATTCACCGTGATTTACCTTTTGGCATGTAATTTCCGGCACTAAATTATCGTGCGGTTCGTTCCGCCTCGATAAAAGGCCCTTTGATTCTCCAGAGAAGAAAATTCGCGTCAATAATCATCGCGGTTTAAAAATAAATTCACATTATAGAAATTAGAATTCTCTACAATTTTAAAATTCCCGCCCTGAATGACCGACGATAGAAAAATCTTAATTAAGCTCTGAAATTTTTCCGCCGCTAAGTAAGATCCGGATCTTACCTACTCGGATGTATGTAGAAACTGAATTAATAACCGCGCGCTGCTGCCATCTCGCGTCGAGCTTTTCACGACTACGTTAAGTCCGCGAAGCTGCACAACCATCCTACCGAATCTGACGTACCCTTGCGGGAAGCCGGAATACTTCCTTATCAACTCGGTGCGGAAATAAAGATTTTAATGAATTTGGAATCGAGCAGCTTTCACAGATTCGCTCGGAGCTTTCAACAGCTTTTTTTTACCCTGCGAGAGATCACTTTCTTGGAATTATTTCGAATTCGGTTTAATCACACAATAATTTTTGCAAAAAAAAGCTTTTTGCGAATATTTTAAGCCGCTTTACGGAACTTTCAAGTTTTTGGCGAACGGGTTAAAGATGTGGATGATATGTTTCCTATTCGCCTTTGAAGTAGAACTCGTTTCCTTGAAAAGAACGAAAAATGAAAAAAAGAAAAAAACAGTTTTTCGTATAATCCTATATAAATATTTCAATGAGTTTGAGACAGAGCAGCTTTCACAGATTCACTTGAAGCTTTCAACAGCTTTTTTTGGTTTGTGCCCTGGAAGAGACCATTTTCTGGAAATCATTTCGAATTCGGTTTGATGGAAAAAAACATTTGTAGAAAAAAAGGCGTTTTCAAAATATTTTTAGCGACTTTTCGGAACATTCAAGTTCTCGGTGAACGGGTTGAAGATATAAATAATCTATTCCATTTTGGTCTTTGAAGTGGAAGTCGTTTCCTAAGAAACAACGCAAAATGAAGAAGAAAAAAAAAAGAAAAATAAGAAAAACAGTTTCTTTTTATAACGCTGCAGCTTCGTGCTTCGAAAATATGTTCCAATAACAAGTTTTCTACGGCGACACGTGGCCGTGGAAATAATTATTACTGCACTTCCTCAAGAACTTTTCGCGAGAGAAAAGTTCACTGTATATTTATGATCTATATCATATATGTATCTGTATACCTATACACGCGCCTCTTCTCGTACATGGCTACAAACAAGACAATATAGGCAAGATATAGTAACCAACTTTTATTAAATTTATGATACCCGCACAAACATGTATGGCTATGGATACATTCATATATAAATAAGCATATAAACAATAATGCACGTATGACTATATATATGTATAAATTTATTGCATTACGTATGATACAGGGTGCATATATAATATATATATATATATATGTATATAGGGGTAGCACGTTCTTTACTCTCACAAATCACTATCATATGATTTACCCTTTACCCAAAGGCAAGCGGCGATGCGAAAGCGACTTATATACATAAAACAGGATTTACGTCGCGTAAAGAAACAAAAAATTTGGTTTCTTCTATATGGTCAAGATAGTAAATCGGGCCACTATTTTTTCGAGCCTTAAATCATGACAGTTTAGCTTTTTAGCTATATTATAAAATTCCGCGATTACATTACTATTCCTCTTATTTTTGTATATTTTTTCAACAGAATTAATAAATTTTAAGAAAGTATAAATGATCGATGAATATTAGTGTCGTAGTATAATGCGTCATCCGTTTTTTTTTTTTTTTTCAAATTACGCAGAAAAAAGAAACAAATTTGAATCAACGATTCGACTTGAAAGCATTTTTTTTTTTTGCAACTCCCCCGACACTGAAATATAATAATTCATAAATCATTTATAGATAAATAGTTTCCTCAAATCCCGGAAAAAAATTATGAATTTTTATCGGGTTAAATCGCCCGCGAGAAAAGGGTAAACCGTAAAATGAGTATTTCACATGCGCGCTGTGAGAACGGTCTGACCACGTACTTATTTATCTACTGCCTTGTCCGGGTCGACTAGCGCGCCTTTCACCACTCGCAATAAGATACTTAAAGGGAATCTAGATGATATACATCCCTGCGGACGGTCTCGCGCGACTCGACAAGCTCTGACTTCACGCAGAGATGTATAATAGAAAAAAAAAAGGGCAATGCTTTTCCCGTCTAGAAATTCTATCCGCTTCGAAATTTGAAAAGACAATCCGAACGGATATCGTCGTAACAAAATACGGAACACGGAACCGAAAGAATGAGGAAAGCTCGTTGTAGTTTAAAAAGTAGCCCATGTTAAACGATGCGCAACAATTATCGGCGAAAATGATAAAGAAAGATAAAATCGCGGGGGAAATATTTTTCCGTGAATATAAACAGTGCAATTTTGTATTATAGTATTTTCCCCAACTACTAGACGCGAACCGAGAGTTTAGGCTGGTCAATATTTAACCCGGTAACACCGAGGTCGAGGTTATAGTACGCGTAGCGAAGGTAGTTTATAGCGTCGGAGTTGGATGTCGCTAGTGAAGCTCGCCGGTTGAAATATCCGCCTCTAGCGGAGGCCGGCGTAAGTTGAAAATGTTTTTAAAGTCTGAGAACGCCACACCCAGCGTCGTCGTCCCGAGAGACCTAGAGCTAGTAGGCGACGAGACGTACTAAAACTAAAAAAAAGCTCCTTGTTATAAAAGATAATAATTCACCGTGACGCGCGACGGGAGTAGTTGATGATAAAAAAAAAAAAAAAAAACAGAAAAAAAGAAAAAAAAGAGATAAAGAGGAAAGGTAAAAAGAACATCAACAACACTATACCGACGCCTGTTGTTGTTAGTATATACCGAGCTTTGTGCAGCGGTACTGGTAGAATCGCCCTTCGAATTCGGAGCTTTAATAGCAGACGATATTTTCTCGATACTAGCGACACCCGACGGATTCAGAACCAACTAATATTGATTATAAAACCGTGTAGTGGTTTTTTTTACTCTTCAACCGCTGGCGGTAGTGCACGCGGCCGCCTTTGCTCGAACGTCTCGTAGTTTTGCGTCAAATTCGTTCAATCGTGCTTTATACTATACTATGCTGTAGAAATAATATACCTGTAATAGTGTCTCCGGAATACGACTACGGCTTGTTATACATTTTTTTTTTATCTTTTTTTTTTTGTCTTTTCATTTTCGTTTGGTTTCTTTCTTTCTTTCTTTTTTTTTTTCCATTTTCTATTAATTTCATTATTATTTCATCACCGAAATAATCTTCTTATATCCATCAGTGGAATAAAATATCCTGTCATGTAAGTATTCGATGAAAAATAATATATTATTGACACGTTTATATAGTAGCGTATTGAGTCTGAATTATTCATAATCCGAAATTTTAAAGATGAATAATCATCGGTAGGGATATTTTCCGTCAAGTTATTAAAGCCGGCAATAATGTCTACAAATAAAACGGAACGAAATAAAATAAAATAAAATAAAATCAGTAAAAAGGTAACGAAAGCTTCGCTCGAATTGTTTTCTACCGATATTGTAATCTGAATAATTTCTGGTAAATATTTCGAATTCATTCGTGCGTGTGGATAGGTAAGGTTTCGAAAAGGTATTAATTTCTCTCTAAGCAACTAGGATCATATTGTAGCCTTATATATCCGATTTTCCCACACCCGAATCCACGTACTACATATGTATGTAGTACGTATGTATAATATCCAGATTCGGAAGTACATAACTAAAAGACTAAAAGAGCCTAAGGGCACTTCGGTCGGAGTGGAAAAATGAGATATAGATTTTTTTTCTCTCTCTCCTAAAACCATTGCCGGTGGCTGCACCAGCCAGGCAGTAACTCAGCCCTTAAAATCACACAGACAGACACGTTACATCTGATTACGGGTACAATAGTCTCAGCACTACTCTTCTGCGTGCGGGCTTCGAGTAGATTCATAAGCGTTTCTTGGTCAGACAGCATTCGACAATACGCTTCGCCGCTACGCTCAACGCTCTTCGCTCTTCGCTCTTCAGTATTCGCTCTTCGCTCCGCCGCGCGGCTAGGTCCTTATTCCCTTCGTTGGTCCTCCGCTCTTTGCGATACGTCACGACCTCCGTCGACCGAGTAGTAATTCGAGCGGGACAGGGCGCGGAGGCGACGTCAGCGGCGAGGCGGAGGGTAGCGAAACAATCGACGAGGGCTGACACTACCGGCAAGGGCCAATGTCCCGCCACTGATTCCTTTCGCTTTCTCTCTCGCTCTCTCTCTCTCACTCTCTCTCTTCTTTCTCACACTCACCCTTTTTCTCTCTCTCTCTCTCTCTCTCGTTGTCAATGGCCTGCTTTATACAGTATATCTTTCGCGCGCGCGCGCGTGCGTAAGCGTTTCTAGCCAGGGCGTCTCTCTTCCGACTGACTGGTTGATACTTTCGTTATACTATATACGCGTAGGTGTCTGTCTGTCTGTGTGCTGACCGTTTCCCTTCATAACTGTTTGTTTGTTTGTTTGTTTGTTTGTTTTTTTGGTTGGTTGGGTTCGTTCGGTTCGTTGTTTGCTTCGAAGAGCCTTAATGCGGAACCCCCGCGATATACACCTAAGTTTTGTTCGGTAAACCGGCCACACGATCATTACAATAAAATATACATAATATATTATGCATACCGAAATGTTACGCGCTCTTTATGTTTCCCTTTATCGACTTGTTTGACAAAGAATTTCACTTTATCAACACACGTTCGTAGAACGAATTCTTCACATTTTCTTAACTAGTATCTATCAACCAATTACCCAAATCTACGATAATCATTTACCTAATGGAAAAAATCGAGTTCCTTCTTTTCCATATAATCAAATATCGACGTTCTTCTAATGCCATGCATAAATTACATCGATCGATTTTCAGCCTCTGAGAATTTATGTAATAAGTTTCACTATTATTGTTTCCTACATTATTCGGTACATTATTCAAACGATTGGTAAAGATAATTCTATATATTGCCACATGTTACATGTCTCCTTAGTTTTTCTCCAATCTCTCCGCAATACTTACCGCTATAACTAATCAATACGATAAGCAAATAGCTAGTCTAAGGGACCCGCTATACCCCAACTATTGATAGTACAGCATCGCGTCGATATCCTTCCTGCTTCCTGCTCCTCACTATAATATCCAAGGATTAACTTCCAATATTGAATATCGATTGCTTTCCAATATATACTTCACTTTCAGCGACACTTAAACATTGTATAATAACGAGCAGAGTTCACCAGCTTTTCTGTTTCATTCACATTCGTTCAATTTTTGTTTCGTCTCCTTCCCCTGTTTTTTTTTTTTTCCTTCTTTTATGGTTTTTTCCAGTATCCTATGTCTATCGGTTGCGAGATTCTCGTTAGTTCTTATCGAGAGTAATTTGGAGCCGCGACCATACCATGCAGTTTTCTACAAAGGCGACACCAATTTATATACGTGTATACGTGTACACGTACTATACGTTGGGATACAGATATACAGAATATTCACATCGAGGGCTGAAGTAATTACTGGGCTTGTCAGCCGCCGCTAATTATGCCGTCGTTAGATGGCTAGCTATGCTGTTAGGGAAACGAGGGAAAACGCGAGAACGTGATGACGAGCTACACTACACACTAGTGTCGCTCAGCGACACGGGATTCACTATTCCCGGAAGAGAACAAACGGATTCAGTACTCTTCGTACTTATCTCTCTTTGCCACGGCCGCTACTACTCGACACCCTTATACGCCACCCCCAGACGTGACTGAAATTCCTTTGCCATCGACTTTTCATTTTTATCCGATAATCCGACCCCTCAGTGTTTCTTGCATTTCGTGTGGCGTCAAAACTTCTTCAAATTTTCAGGCGAGCGAATTATATTCGATGAATTTCATTTCTGGATACAAAAAAATTTTTATCCTTAGACACTTTTTCCCGCTTTTGGGACGCTCTATCTTGGTATTTATTTCCTGAAGCTTCTTCGAGGCGGTTTTGTACGAAAACTATTATATCGCGTGAAGAATCGAGCTTCGATCTATTTTTCGTTTTTTGCCATTCGGCGATGGACTATTTTCAAACAACTTTCAGAGAATTGATTCGTTTCAACATCGTTTATCGAACTCCATCCATCCTCGCGCACCGACCTAGCCTTGCTATTACCACAGACACTTTTTGCCGCTTCCTAAATCCCAGATTTTCGCTACCCACCCTGAAATTCAATCTTCTCTGAAACTTTAGCTTCAACTATTATTTTCATTTTTACCTTTTTCTTCAAATAATTCACTGCTTTTGACAAAACTCGATTCTACGGTGAATTTCGGTTGCATCGGTCCCACGCGGTTATCGAACTCCAAAATGAAATTTCAGACTGCTACTTCTCCCACATTTGATTTCCAAATCGTTCCATACTTAAAGAAAAGGCTCGTTGCCTCGATAGGTAAGCCCCAAAAAAATTTCATCAGAATCGTAGAATCGATCGTTGAGATATTGACGATTCTTTGAAAATACGTTTTTACTTACCAATTCCAAACCCTTGGACCGATTTTTTTCAAATTTAATACCGAATCTGAAAACCATTCGAGTTATTCGTGTACCAAATTTCGCTAAAATCGTTTGACTCGTTTCAAAGTTATTCGACCTGAATGAAGAAACGTAAGGAACTTGCGAGTGGCTCACTTACTGGAAACACTGAAGCAACCTGTTTTGAGGAAACGGTTTTCTAACTAGGCTGCAAATAATTATCTGCCTCCGTATTGCACACCTAAATATTTTTTAATTGCAGTGATTTATCACGATATCAGTTTTCACGGACAAGCCATTCCCTCCCACGTGCCAAGGGTGATTATAATTTAATTAACGAGTTCAGCTCCAGACTCTACATCCATTTTTTCAGCCGCATTTACCTCGCGTGTAACAACGATCGTGCGAAGACCTCCTCAGACTTCCTCGAAGAATTTCTTCCGAGTGCCAAAAAAATGAGAAATTGGAATATTTCTGACTCTGACAGAAAAAAGAAAAAAAAAAAAAAATGGCGTTCGAAAAAAACCGCGAAAAATGCATTGGCGAATCGAAATTCGTTTTAGACTAACGCCCCGAGTTCGACGGGGTGGAAAGGTGGCCTGGGGAACGAGGCGACACTGAATCAACGAAATCGATAAGCGGTGCAAGGCCCATTGAGACGATTTAGTGTCAGCCCAAAAACAATAGTCCAATTACGAGCCCCTCGTCGGTTCTAACTGAATTTGAAAATACTTAAACGATCGAATCAACGGCGAAGCCTGGAGGCCAGGGAATAAACCGTCGAGTATAACATCGAGCTTTTGCCATCAGATTTGGACAATTCTTTGACGACGACCCCGCCCTCGGAGAACCAGCTTGTTACGAAGATTAATACGCTGCATCAACCATATGCCACGTTTTTCCTCACACAACGTAACGTATATGCATACGTATATAAATTTATATATAACAATCCGACGAGACGAAACGAGACGAGACTCTCTTATCCTCGTCTACTCGGTCTATGAATAAAATATCTGGATGATACTTGAAAATATAATTGTTATTTTAATATTCTATTCAACGCGTACTATATGGGTACGCATATGTCCCATCCGGAAGTAATCTTACACTCCAAAGAGGAAAGAGGTCTTTGTCCGACGCAGAGAACGTTTAAAGCCTCGTAGGATCGTATATCTGCATATCATAATGGGGATGAGGTCTTCCGAGCCAAATTGGCCAACGTCTGACCCCGACCATCTCTGATTTGATCCACGTTTTTGTGTATCGTTGATACAACTCTGAGAGACGTATACGTCACTTTTCAAAAACAAAAACGAACCTTCTGATTTAAAAAAAAAAAAGAAATCTCGAAAATTCTGTGCTTCACGACGATCATTTTTTTGGATCTTACTAAAAAAAAATAAAAACGGACTGTCTTCTTTCAGTCCCAAAGATTGAACGGTAATAAATAACGATTTTTGGGAATGCGAGTGTTCGATGAAGGGACTTGAGTTCAGTCGTCTATGTGCTCATCCGTTTCGCTGATCTTCTCAGAATCAGAAAATCGAAAATTCGTGAATTTTGGGAGTTTTTCTTCCCTCCACCGAATTTCGTGAAGTTAGAAGAAGCTCTGCGCCAGACACAAAGTGCAGAATAATGTTAAAACGTGAGATAAAAAATCCAGACGAATGGTAGGATAAATCGAAAAAACGACCCTCCTTCCTTTCTCGTCTGCACATCCAGCCTGGTACAGGGAATCGAGACAGGCGTCTTTTTCAGGGACTAATTATTACCGCACGCCAGAAGAAAAGCGGGCAGGAACTAATGAAAAACTGTGCGAGAGAACAAGAGAGCCAAATGTTCTATTTGTTTTACTACTACTTCTCATTATCGTTTCAATTCGGATTAGGTGCTGCACGGATATTTGTCTGTCTTTCCAGCAAAACCATTTTCATTACAATATTCTTTCGATTTCATTTTCATCGAGGAAAAAATGGCTCCAGGCTGTAAGACTTCACGCCATTTTTTGGCAAAAGTACCTCGCACGAGATTCCTCATCTTTTTTCAACACCAAGCGATTCCAGGGCGATGAAAAGTTGATAAAAAGGATTTTCCATGAATGTTTTCAAAGTCCTTCATGCCTCGAGCTTGACGAAAATTGTGAAGAAAGTGAGAAAGAAGATCATTGAAGTGATGATTCTTTGGAAAAACTTATTATGCAGAAGGAATGATAGATCTCACGACTTTTTTTCGTGGTGAATGGATTCATGTTGTTTTTACCTCATCCTTGAATCGAAATACTTCAGATCTTCTCAAAAGCCCAGTATTTTCAGTCCATAATACTGTTTCGTTGAAAACGAGACCATAAATGTCTCAATTCATCCGCAGTACGTATTGTAGAACAAAAAAGTCCAAAACTACATTTTTAATACAGAAAACAAATGTTCAATTCGTTGATATGGCTCGTGGGCAATTTTTTTACGAAAATGGCCTGAACCCACGTTGTTCTTTCGCCAACTCTCCGCGTCGTACTAAGATCCCTGCAATCTTGTTTGATAGTGTCACCAATAAATTCGATTTAGATATCGCTTATCGAATTATATAAACCCAATGTATCGCACAATGCACAGATAAATGTTTATGTGCGGTCTGGGCATTAGTAGAGTGATAATTGCCACCCAAACTGGATCCATGTCCGTTGAACTTCGAAGAAACTCGTTCAGGCCACTGCGTAAGTGATACTGTCGCCATTAAACTAAACGAATATTAATGAGACCACATGGATAATTATGTGAGTGTGAGTCATCGACACGACGTGGGCGCTTTTTTTATTCTTCATTAATGTTTGGTGGATCGAAAGGCGTCGACTGTACGAGTTTAGAGACCAACGTCCAACGCCTCGAGAAAAAGCGTTTCAGTTGGTCTGTTTTTGGTCCAGGAAATTTTTGGTAAATTTTCTGGATTTCTGACCCAGAAATTAAACATTCGATCATCTCGAGCTGGTGAGAAAATGTTCAATGATTGTACTTTCGATCGTGTTCTTCACGGTCCTGAATTTCGTTAATAGAAATTGAGGATTGAATGAAGAGAAGAATGAGCTGCAGGTTTTTGATGTTTCAACCCAGGCACATACCTTCGATAATTAATACCCCGAAAAATAATTGGATCGCGCGAGTATTTCTCCATCCCTAAATCCGGGTTATTTGTCCTCCTCTGGGGTGCTCGTGATAGAGAAGAGAGGAGCTCGGGTTTGCGAAGGACTTGAAATATCCACTTTCGAATCCCGCCACGTGATATTAACGAGACTTGGGTGAATGTCCTGTGAGTAACGTCTTCACATACATGAATTCAAAGAGAGAGAGAGAGAGGGAATGGGAAAAAAGGGAAAAGGATAGAGAGAGACAGACCCGCGTGCATCTAATGCAATATGTATGCCGAGAAGAGCGGGCATTAAATCGACCGATACGCCCATTCAAATTTCCTGGGAACCATGCCAATATCAAACCAGCAATGCTCCGGTCTTCTGGCGTCGACATTGATTTAAACTGCGAATAAATAACACCCCGAGAAGAGGAGGCCATTGTTCTAGCTCCGATTGAACACTAGGAATTCTTCGAATTCCTTTATGGGTATTGAACAACTTCAGGAATCCGTGTCACGGAGTGTTATCGGATTTTCGGAGAATCCTAAAACCACTGTGCGGAAGAATCGGGAACATCGGATGGACCATACTTTGTGCTTTTTTACCCACGTCTAAAGACAGATGGTGAAATCGATTTGGCTTCGAATCGGGCTTTCCATTCATTACTTCTTCACCAAATGCCGTTACGATGTACTGAAATAATTCAACCGGTGAGCTTTCAGAGCTTTTATAACAAATTGGTTTTTACGGGATTACTCCGGCGCCGATTATCGGAAGCAAACCAAGATTTGCATGAATATTTTAGACAGGTATGTCCACCGTGTGAACAGCGGAAATTGCATTACATCAACGGTAAGTATCTGTTTCTCAACGATTCACTTCGTTTTTCACGATCATTACGCTCACCGATCTCACTTTTGCATCCATCGCAAAAGTTTCTGACCGATTTCAATATCCTTGGTTCACAAAGTGCAGAAACGAGTGCTGGATAAGTGTGTCAAACCTGAACCCTGTAGGTACGATAGTTTTCGCGTAATGCTGTACAAAGTGCGAAAAATAAAAAATAAAAAAAATGACAAAAAAAATGAATTCCAACCTGTATAACTATCTAAGCTCTTAAGCCACTTGAAATCTCGACGGAAACTCGTGACGTCCATTTAACCAGCACGACAAATCCGCATTCTCTAAGCCAATTGTCTCCCCGACGTAAAATGTCATGCAATACCCACATCAGCGCATGTTATACGAACACAATGAACTGCTATATGAATTCGTCTCCTAACTCTGTCCGAGCTACTTGTTATAGTGGAAATGGTTGGGCGTGGAATCAAGAGCTCAATTTAACTCGAATTAGTACGTACGTAAGCCTGCTGCAGCACATAGCAAAGCGACTAAAAGTTTATAGGCCAATCGGGCAATGCTGTTCCAAAAACTCTGAACGACTCGACTCCTTCCAGTATTAACACCCCTGAACGAGTGTCAACGACCCCGAATGAAGAGAATTGATTTTTACTGGTTTACAAGCTAATCGATGCAAACTTGTCGCTTGTTCCTTGACCATCGCTCAAATGCCATGTCACATGTGATATGTCGTTTCTGAATCGTTGCGGAATGATTCGTTCAGCTCCGTGATACGACTGTATATACATACATACGTTAGATTATCGAATGAAAAAATGATGAACGGCATCTGTTGTGGATGGATATATATTATCCGTTAATCTACGTTTACTGTAATGCATATTGCTCGAATGTTGAAGCGCTATCTTCATACGGCCTGGAGAGCCTCGCGGCGTATCGCTCGTCGAAAGGCATGAGATGTATGTATACGATATGTATACGACATTCTGCAAGTGAAAAGATACCGCGATATCGGATATCCGCTGTGATCCACACCCACTGAAGTGATCGTCGATGATCAGAGCTTGTGCACGGTGTGGATAACTCGCGTTTTTAAAACAGCAGGGAGATTTAACAAGCTGAACCATCCATCCCAAATAGCCAGGCACATTCGGGTGTACTAAACTCGGATCATAACTTACAACCGAAGGTTCAACTTGCCATTGGAAAAGACGTAAGAAATACATGAAGGTTTTTATGTGCTTGATATAGCCGAGGGATTAGATAGGTATATCACAGCACAGGGTTGAAAGAGGAATTTGAATCAAGAAAAGACGTAGAAGCAGGATTTTTTACTAAAATCAGCAACGATTATTTTTCGAGCGAAATCAATATATACGTCTGAAAAAGTGAAGAGTGAGAAGAGTTTGAATTTTCTTTTCGCCTTTCGACACCGGAAGACTGACTCCCTTTACACTTTTTCGTTCTCCCATATCTCCCTCGCCTGCGAACATTGCGGGTAGAAAAATGCCTGAAGATAACGAAGATATTTTTAGGATCCGCTCGTTTTTGTGCTCGCTATACGTATGCATATATCTATCTTGTATGTTATGTATCTACAACATACAGCACGGGTAGCCAACTACCTAGATATACATTATACATTATACGCAACACACACACACACACACACTCATGTGTATACATTCATGTAATATGTATCCACCCACGTATAGCAGTATGCGCAAACACGAGGTTCATTACTACTGGAGGGGCTTGATTGGCTCGGCGTCGTCGCTGGTCCATGTTGATTAGAATTTGCCTTTGGGATTTTGCGTTTGTCTTGCTTAACTGTTAACCTTCTTATCAGCAATTATTCTAATTGATATCAGCTACGGTTCGACGACTTTCGCTACCTACGGTGTGTATGTATACAAGGGTACTGGCTCGGTGCTGCCATCTGCAGTTCGTCCGTTACGATAACGAGGAGTGAACGCAGCCCTAGCTCCAAGAAAAACCGAGATTAAAGTGCGAAAAGTAATTACACCACCTAGCCTAAAGAAAAATAAATAAAATTCCAGACGAATTTAATCCTATAAAAAGCCCTGAAGATTCTATTCTCCCTTTATACTTCAGAGAATGAGAGGCGCTCAGTGGTTTATTGTATGTTACATCGAAATGATTCGATGCCTCGTACAGTTTCTACGTTTCTTCTTCTTCAGAAATAAGATTTTAATTCGATGGAAAATACGCTTTTACTAAAAATTTTCTTTTTTTTTTTTTTTAAATCTCCTTCTGATTCGATTTTCTATCAGTTCACAGAGTCGACGAATGGTTCGTACATCGTGGCTTAAAGTTGGATCTTAAAACTTAAATAAACTCAATCATTGAACCGGAATGCCTACCGGGTTGCGATTCGCGTTAAAACCCACGGTCCGCGAACGTTTATGTGTATTGCTAGAGCATGACGAAGTTAAGTTGCCATAATGCTATGGAAATAGCTCAAATATGTAACGGCTAGAAATAAATCATGTATAAACCCAGACGAGTTCGAAAATCTTTGGACTTCGATTATTACAATTTTTGAAAAAAAATTTCTACGACACAACGAGTCGCTTCGTTCAAGCTTTCTAAAATTCTAAAGCTCTGTACAGATACGTGGAGCTTTCGCAATACCAACATGTGTTATTTTTGAATCTCTTTACCAGATTCGTCGCTGCTGCCAAAGCGGTTACTTCAATTCGCTACTTTTTATTTTTATATAGTAGGTAGATGTGGGTATTCGATTTCCAGACATCCGAATGTCGAAGGACAAAGTCTTCGCTGTCCGAATCACAAACCGGACATTTCTTGCCATTTAGAGTTTCTAGTCGATCTAAGCAACGACAAAAAAAAACAAAAAAAAATTAAAAATGAAATAATTTATTTCAAGAATTATAATTCATCATTCGGTGTATAGATATGTGTGTAGCCTTGGTGTGAAGAATCGTTAAAACGTTAGATAAAAGCTCGCGATTTTTTTTTTCCACAGAAATAAACGATTATGGACAATTCGAGGAGTGTGCGAGTCTCGAGGGATGAGAAATGGGGGTCGGTTATAGGTTGTAAAAAGCAATCAATTTTCCATCGCGTTATCTCGGATGAAAAACGCGAACACGAAAGAAAGGAGGTGAGAGAAGGGGAGAGAAAGAGAGAATATACAGTCGCAGGTCTAACGTGGGATAGAGCCCAATGTATATTCATACTTTTTACCACCCCTGGGGGATGCGATGTGAAATTTCTCCTCCCTCACCCTCTCATTTCGTTTCCTGATTTGTGCGACTTGAAAGATTAAAAATGTTGCAGCTGTGCAGAAAGAAAGTTAAAAGTACAGCCTCCTCGCATCACGTCGACCTGTGATCTCCGTTTCCTAGTTTATCCTTTTTTTTTTTGTACATTTCGGGTCTGCTCTAACGTGGAATAGAAAATTTTTATCGATTCCGCTCACCCTGTGATGTCTAAAAAAAATATAAAACGATAAAACTTAGAGCGGTTTACCCAATTTGTAAGAAATTTTAATAAAATATCGTTGAAACTGTCTGATCAAACTCGTAACTTTTCTACTAAAATATTTGGTGGATTATCCAAGATCTTATTCGTTCGAGGTGGATTTTAGTGCCACGGATAGGCCACGTCATACTCTTTTCTAAATTTAGAATAGTCAGATCTGTGGACTGGGGTATTTTCAATGGCTTGATGATACTGAATCTACGCGATCTAATATTACCTACTTTTAACATGGTGGCAGAAGTGGGTCAGCGTTAACATCAGCTTCGACACGCCTTCGCTTGTAGTTTAGTACTCGTTTAATTAACTATCAAGTACCCATTCTTGGTTTTTCTTTTTTCTTTTTTTTCTTTCAACCCCTTTTTTTAACGAGAGGAACGCCAATCACCCGGCTATTTAAATTTGAAACAAAAAAACATAAAAAAAAAAGAAAGAAAATTATCAACGTCCGAGAATAAACTGAAGTTTAATTACTCGTATCCTGGCAATTTTTTTTTCACTGGCTTTACCAGCCTCGAAAATGGTACTTCGACTGTCAAACTTTCAGCCTTTTACGTGCTTCTCGGTAAAACAACCCCATCAGTCGCGAGGGAGTTAATACGAGGCAATGACAAACGACCAGACGTGTTTTTGGAACTGAGATTCGAGCCAGAATTTTATAACTATCAACGCGCAATGTGTTACAAGACAAGGAAAATCAAATCTCTTTGTAGGGGTTGGAAATATATATATATATTTTTTTTTTCTCTTTCAATATTGATTCAATTTTTTCATCGAAACTTTCTGAAATTCGGAGGAAATATTTTGAAACGATGTCATTTCGGGGCAAACCATTGATGTATGGAGAAAAGCTCAGTCTTCTCTCGTTGTGGCACTCGACGAGCTTCTTTCCCTCAACGTTGAGAAAAAGAACAAAAATGGGTTGAAATAAAGAAATTGCATATCTTGAAATGAAATTGATCGAATTTGCATTTTACATTTCCTCCAAATTTCAATGAAGTTTCTTTCTAATTTCCAATCCCTTTTTTTCCCTCTGACAAGACATGTGATATGGTTTATTCTGAAATTTACCTCGGTGCTCTTGAAACCTCGTGTAAGTTTCTCTGATGTAGCTTAAGTGATCGCTATTAGGGTCAATGACTAGTATATAGACATGTGGCAAATGTAAAAGAGATGCACTCGAGAATTCCGCTCGACTTGTTATACACAGGCTTTGATTTTATCTGCCAATATGATTCAGCTCGTCTATACTCGGTCGAGTTTTCTCGTTTGGAATAAAACATATCTATACATATAGTAGGGTATACCAGGGTACTTCCAATTCCTCAGACAATTTTTCTCTCTCTCTTTATCTCTATCTCTGCTCCGAGGTTAATAATTACTACCATTTACTTTCGCCGGTTGGTAATAGACGCTATATTCGAGGTCCATAAATCTGTTTTTAATCGACACTAAATTTATACCTCGATCCCACGACCTGACGTCACTTCTATAGATGCCCTTGCCCTATCGTTGGAACTCCACCTCGATTTAGGCGTATATTTAACTCGGAGAAAAACACCCATCGTACAGGAAATATAGACGTCAGGAAAGATGTAAATCTCACATTTTTAGAACTCGAATTTTATAGCTCCTCTTCTTTACTCACGATTCTTAAAGCTCGGAATCCTTTACTAGTGCTTTTCGAAAATGATTCATTCGAAATGCAATTTACACATTTTTGGACCTACGTTTGGGAATGGATTGTGGAATGACGAAGACTGGAATTAATTTGGCATTGAATTACGCTTTTCGTTCGTCATTTACTCATTTCTCCATCAGATGCCGTTTTGACTTGTTGAAATAATTCAACCAGCGAGCTTTAACAGCTTTCATACACGAATCTGTAATAAATTGATATGTACGGGATTACTCGGGCGCGGATTATCCAAAACAAACCAAATTTCACTTAAATATTTCAAATTTGTATATCTACCGTGTGAACTAGCGAAATCGCAGTACATTAGTGAGAAGTATCTTTTTTTCGAAGAAACTTCAACTTTTCGTAATTATCGCATTTGCCGATCCAATTTTTTCAGCTATCGCAAAACTTCCTCGACCGATTTCAATATCCGTAGTTCACACCGTGCGGAAATGTGCAATGAACAATTATGTCGAATTTAAATCCCGTAGATACAATAGTTTTCATGTAATCTTGTACGAAGCTGCACAAAAGTTGATTCGTGGCAAAATTATGACCATTTTATGAAGCAATCCAATTCTCGTTATGTCATGCGGGTGTTGGTAATTTTTTTTTGGTTTTTTCTCTCTACCATTGGCTTTATTTTTTTCATTTCTGTATATGTATGTATATCTACACGATATGGGTACCGACGAATAAACAAACAGTCAACAAACGACCAATTCTATTTCAGTCTCCTTCCGTGAAGGCTTTTATTTCGGGACTACGGTTTCTGCCAAATAGGTCGACCGCCGAGATGTTCTACCTTCCTTAAACTCACAATCAGCGGTATTTACTGTCAATGAAACTGTCGTATGTGAAAACAGAATTAGCACACCGAAAGCTTTCGAGTAGTTTTTCTATGATTTTCGATTCACAAATTCCTGTAGAAAAATATAGAAATAAGACTCTCAATCTCCACGTTTCATTGTGTCATCAATTTTGATAACACCAACGTGGAGAAAAGTATACAAGAAGCTCAGAAAATTGATCGTTACCTAAGATTGACGGGCTTTAAAGCTCGCTGCAGTTGTCATAATAATCTATGTACTCGGAGATCGAATCACGCCTCGAAAAAACAACAAAAAATTTATCGAAAATTTAACACCTTCACTAATGGATATGTGATAGACGAAAGATATTTTTATCCACGTATATATATACCTATATGTCTGCTATGTAGGAGTTAGTTAGGCTAGTTCAAAATCTGCAAATTATACTCGAGTATCCAGCTTCCCTACACTCTTAAGGATTTTAATCACGCAATTAAATTTCGCCCACCAACTCGCATGGATTCAAGTATTTAGAATATAATATAATATAACGAGGACGCGTGAGGAATTTATTTTTTTTAAATGTGTACCCATGTATACAATACATGTACCAATATTATATACGAACTTCAATATTTGAAGGATTTCACAAATTTCACAAGGTTTGCGCTTTAAGAGTGAAATCTCATACTTTTTTGGAGTGAAATCAACAGAGGCATGATCTTTGCTCTTAGGAAGTGAATTTTGTTTTTAGAAAGAACTTAGAGCGTGGTTCTGGTTGAGGGGATTACTATAGTTGAGGTATATTTCACGAGAAAAGTACCATCCGGATAAGTAGATTGCCTAAGATCTTGTTCCGATGAATAAAGCAGATGATTTTTCAACGAAACATGTATTGATTGATTTAACCCACGAAAGAAGTTCAAATTCTACAAAGCCGATTTGAAAAACTTTCAAACGAAGTTCACCAGAGGTTCAAACTTCCGAAAATTAAAGATCCGAGAGGCCTAACCCCAAAAACTTGAATTTCGCACATCTATTCATTCGGTGTTTAATAACTCGGGGTGTATCGATCGTATCGAAACCAAAAAGGGGTCAAATTAATCGTCTTGAGATTTACTTTTCGAAAAAAAACATTTCGGAATCCTATCAATTATTTATAACATCACGAAGTTATCGATCGAAGTAGATAAAATGGGTTTCCATAAAGAGAGTCTCAATTATAATGAACTATTTCTTGTCTTCACATCCCGAAAAATAGACCAAAATTTTCCGATCTTTGGACTTTCGGGGTTCACGGAATTCGAAATTTTTTCTCAGCTTTAAAAATTTCCAACGTTACCACTGGACACGCGGAATGGGTTGAAAATAACACAAATTTTCCAACAGTGTCAATAATTGCGTATCCGTGCAAGTTTCGCTTCGATATTATTTTTTGCAATCATTCGCACAACAGGACATCGCAAAAAGATTAGTCACTAATTCATTTATCTTCTTTCGATTCCGCAGGTGGCTCCGGAAGGGGTGAAGGTGAAGGAGGCACCGGTGACCTTCCGGGTGGCGGCGGCAGGCGCGTCGGCGTCGCCGGCGTCGGCGGAGGCGTCGCTAGAGGGACCGGCGGAGGCGGTGGACGTTCTAGGGACGAACCACGTCGACACACTCTCAGCGGTGACCATCAGCCATCCCTTCATCATCAGCAGTTCAACTCTCAGCTACATCCGCTTCATCCTCATCATCTACCTCCTCCACACGGACGGTACGGCACACCTTCGAATCGACACGCAACGACGATGGACCTCGAGGTACGATATGGACAAAATCAATTTCCAAAAATCTATTTTTCCATTTTTTCAGTCCCCCAAATTATTTCCATAACTTTTTATCCAGCTGATCGATTTTTGCGAAATTTGGCAGACGAATGCGTCGAACGACTTATAGACACGATATTAAATTTGAAAAAAATCGTTCCAGGGGTCTGGAAATTTTTTTGGCTTTTACTTCTTCGGGCAACGAGATTTTTCAATTTCATTGCCGCATAGCTCGATAAGTTTCGAACCGATTTCACCGTAGAATCGCGTCGTTAAATTTTTGCGGAGTAACGGCGTTTCTTGATTATTTCTAAAAAATAGTTAAAACAGAAATCTCGAGATTCTGATTCCGGCTTTTCATCATAAAACAAAAACCAAAAAAAAAAAATGAACTCTTTGATTCGTACGAAGCCACGGTGTAAGACTCAACGACACTTGGTTTCCTTTTCAATGGTAGATTTTTAACGATCGGTGAAGAATTCTCGTTTCCACATGACCGGATATAGAATGATTAAACCTGAAACGAGATTCATACTCGTCAAAGAAACATTTCCGTTTGTTCATACTTCCTGAAGTTTGTTTCTTTTTTGCATTTTTTTTCTTTGTATCCGAACTTTTCATAGCATAAAATTTCATTGATTGTACAAGGAACTGTTTCCGATTGATCGCGGTAGTCGACGAGACGTCTTAAGAAAAGAAAAAACGTATATCTGCAGTAGAATATATTATATAAATTGTCGAATAAATAAAATCGGACCGAAGGAAACTAAATTAACGTCGCCCACTCCGTGGCGGGGAGGTTCGCCTTTGAAAAGAAGCCCAGGAAAGGCCCTTTCAAACGAGTCAATTTATTCCGATCGATTTTTCCTCGATGTTCTTCGATCCGTGTTCCTTTACCTACTTAGACGTTCCTCGGCCATACGATTACCTTTCATCTTTGTTACATCGAAATTTTTCAACAGCCAATGATTCCCATCCTTATCCTCTCTTTCTCCTCGCGTTATACTTATCCGATTTCAAATTTTCAACTTTTGATATTAGAATTTAAAAAAAAAAAAAAAAAAAAGGAAAAAGGAAAAAGGAAAAAGCTCGTCTAATTATTCCGAACTCTATGCAACCGATGGGGAATAAAAGTAGTCGATAATCGAGCAATCGTCTATGTAAATGGGTCAAACTATTCGGAGGAACGAGAAGAGAAAAAAAAAAAAAAGGGAAGAATAACGTAAACTGAGACAAATTCAATTATCTCATGTGACACACGGTGTCGAACTTAAAAGAACTTCTGGATACAAATTAATTGACGTGGTCGGTTCGTGTCTCTATGGGGGTAAGATAGTCGTAGTTTCTTCTCACTGGATACCATATATCCAACCCCACACGGGTTAATTTATACTTTCCATAAGTCCGCGTGTTTACTCGGTAAGGAAAACAAACCTTAACCGAAGAGAACCCAAGCAAACGTTCCAGAACGAAGTAAGGAACTGCTTCTAACATATCCAGACTCCCTCTTTCTCTCCGTGTGTGTAATGGGTGGGTATGTATAACACCGACAGTTTTGTACAAACCACGAAAAAAAGGAAACAGAAAACAGAGAACAGAAAAATTCGGGTCCTCGTAGAATGGGTCCAAATTTCAATCACTTCTGCACTACAAAAGCTTTTAGAATGATCTCTGGGATGGAATGATCACTTTTGGAACGCGTTTTTTCATTCGAACTGACGTTCGACGCCTCGATAGAATTAATTGATAATTAATTTGCCACCGATACTGTGGAATAATTCATACCATTAGAAGGCATGAACTGCTTTATAAAAAGCGACGTCAATCTCTTCGAATTGTATTCAGAAATGAGCTGGAAAAGCTGGAAGTAAAGAAGTTCAAATTTGTGGAACAGGGAGCTTTTTGAACACCTCGATGTTCGAAATGGGATTAGATTGCTCCTCAGATCGCAGATATTGAGTTTTTCGATTCAAACTTTTTTGACTCATTTGTGAATGTGGTTCGAAGAGATTCGTGCGGGTTTTTTGAATTCGGAAGCTTTTTGACCGTTGTACGAATTATTTTATGAATAATATTGGATATTTTGTAATGAATTTAAAGCTCGCTCGAAGCTTATAGTTTGTTTATTCATTTTAATTCTGTTTGACGTAACTAAAACCCCACTGCCTGTGATTCAAGCCCTGAACCACCTCCTACAGTGTCTAAATGCTATTTGTGTGTGTTTCTCGTACTCCTCGCTAACAGATGGGGACCAAGTCACGCCAGAGAAAGGTAACACCAACGTTACAAGTTCATTTAACTTTAACTAAATATAGTCACGCATGTAGCACGCAAATAAAAAAATTTCTTTCCAAATCAAATACGACTGGAATGTCTGCTGCTAAAAGGAAATCTCTCAATCGCACATACTATATGAAAAAACGGATTCAAAATATCATGAAGTCAAGATTTACATCGATTATACTATTTTCTGTAATTTTTGTACGAAAAGCTCCAGGTTTATTTTATTTTTTTCCTTATTTCATTTTATTTTTATTTTTTGTTTCTATTCATAATTAAAATTTCAGTCGCCTCTTCCGCGGGGATATCCACCCCCGTCAACGGCGATGTTGTTCGATGACGACCCGGGGATTATGTCGGAAGTCGAAACATCAAGCACAGGATTTCGCCGCGGAGGAAAACAACGGAGTAGTCTTCCCGTTGTCAGAACCCCCAGCAAGACTCTCGAGCGTCCACTAGGTAACTTACGATCGGTCGTATTCCACTTTTCCTTATACAACTTTCAGGGAATTCTTTTTTCTTTTTTTTCTTTGGTTCAAAAATCGCTCGATAAGGATAATTTTAGCTATTTTATATACAGAAACGGCGCCGAAGGTAACTTCAAATTGATTTTTTCATATTTATCGATATACATAGTATATACTAGGGTGATTAAAAAAAAACGAAATTTTTTTTTTTTTCTTCTTCCAAACAGGTTCGAAAGTTTTATTTAGGTATAAAAATACGCCTGTTAAAATTTGAGCTCTTATCGCGAATTTCTATTTCCCATTTAAATAACACGGAAAAATTCGTTTTTGATCCTTCTGATTTTTATAACTAGCTAACGATGCGTCATACAGAAAATCTACAAACATATTTTTGTAGGGAATTGAATGTTCTACAAAAAAGGTCTCTTACACTTTTTTGATAAACTTAGCCATTCAAATGATATTCGAGTTCAAAGAACCACCTTTCTGACAAAAAAATGAGTTCCTAAAATAAGTTTATCAAAAAAGTGCAAAGGACCTTTTTTGTAGAGCATTTAATTCTCTACAAAAATATATTTGTAGATTTTCTGTATGACGCACCGTTAGCTAGTTATAAAAATCAGAAAAAGCAGAAACAAACTTTCGCATGTTATTTAAATGGGAAATAGAAATTCGCGATGCATCACCTTCTAATATTAATATTAAGAGCTCAAATTTTAACAGGCGTATCTTTATAACTGAATGAAACTTTTGAACCTGTTTGGAAAATCAAAAAAAAAAAATTTTCGAATCACCCTAATATATACTGAACCCATTTAGCGGATCGCATTTATTCATCATGAAACTTTACGACTATCTCTATCCATCTATCTATCTAATTTACTAGATCTTCGCTCGATTCACCTAGATCATATATACTATATGAATACTCTGTAATTTATCCCTAATTTTAAGTCAGAATATGTAATTCTATGCATCAATTGCAACGCGGACTGCTGAGAATTAAATAATCTATCTAATTTTATATATATTCATCCTCGGATCGCACGCAATAGTTTTTGTAATATACTTCATAGTGATTTTTTGATTTTTGGCTCATGGTGGAAACATTATGATCCTTCGCAGTTTTGGGCGACCAGAAACTCTTCAATTCCGTGAATATGTACCCTTCTTTGAATAGATTTACACGTTTTCACCATTCCGTTTATACTTTTCATCCCCTTTCGGTCGAAGAATGACGAAGGGATGAAAAACAGCGGGGCGGGGGACTGAAGTTCCGAATTTTCAATATAGTCGACTCACAGTTTTCAGAAAGGGTATTCCCCCGCAATTCTACATAGCCGATTTCAAAAACTTCGAAACAAAGCTAAAGATCCGAGAGGCCTAACCTCCAAAACTTGAATTTCGCGCATCTATTCACTCGGTGTTTAATAACTCGGGCTGTATCGATCGCATCGAAACCAATAAGGGGTCAAATTAATCGTCTTGAGATTGACTTTTCGAAAAAAAGGGTTTCACAATCTTATCAATCATCTATGACATCATGAGGTCATCGATCGAAGTAGATAAAATGGTTTCCGTAAATAGGACTCGATTTTCGGAATTTAGACCGTTCGGAACTTGAAACCGGCCCGAAAAAGAGGTTCTTGAAGAGTTCCTGGCTGCTTTAACCGCGGCGTAATTCAACCCAATTGCAAGTAGTTCCCCTCGTGAACTGAGCACTGATTATTCAAGTCTTGATTTTGATACCCCGTTGATATGGAAAAACTTGTATAAATCTTGTGTAAAATTTCCCTCTGTCGTCGCGAGTAGTTATATTCTGTTCAGTAGAGATTTGAAGCGATACCGAGATGTTTGATCTCTGACAAAACAATGAATTTCTGTGGGCGCATCCCTAGGACTGGTGTTCCTGCAGTACAGGAACGAGACCAAGCGAGCTCTTCTGCCGAACGAAATCACAAGCATAGACACAGTAAAGGCCCTCTTCGTAAGAAGCTTTCCGAAACAGCTCACCATGGAGTACCTCGACAGTCCCCTCGTCAAAGTCTACATCCACGACAGTAACAAGGACATGTTTTACGAGCTTGAAGACATGAGGTGAGACCCTGATTAAAATTCTGTCATAAAACAATGAAATAAGTATGAAAAATTTAAACGAAATTTTTCAATATTCTCAGGTCACACTTAAGGGACATCAGAGACAGGAGTGTTCTCAGACTCTTCGAAAGCTCCGATGGGGTCGCAGGGATGCCAGGACCTTTAGGTGCGCCTGGTGGTGGCGGAGGACTTCCACCTCATTGGGAAGATCAGAGTTACTTCAGCGAGCCAGAGTTCGACAGCGAATACCAACATCAACACATTCACAAAAGCAAGGTAGGTGCTCAGACCAGAAACAGTTTTCTCACAACTTTTTTCAAACTCGAACCAAAAATGAAAAGTATTTGAAATTGTCCGGGATTTTTTTATGCAAGCAGAAGCTTAATTAGATAGTTCTCTATTCACCCCTCGGGATCGTTTCATTTCTACCGATTTTATGCGTTCATATTTTTGAGGAATTTGAAGTAAAAAAAAAATCGGAGGCCCTTTTTTTTCCGTT
This sequence comes from Tenthredo amoena, assembly GCA_963966615.1. Classification (NCBI taxonomy): domain Eukaryota; kingdom Metazoa; phylum Arthropoda; class Insecta; order Hymenoptera; family Tenthredinidae; genus Tenthredo; species Tenthredo amoena. Next base: position 22,907,405 of record OZ016482.1, on the reverse strand, counting down.
TTCTTTCTTGATCACCGAGGAAAGGTGATATCGGAATTGAATATGGCGTCAAAAAGTGTTCCAAGTTGTCCAGTTCTTCAGCAATCTGGACTTATCGAACGTCGAAAGTCCCACGAAACTTATTTCTGAAATTTCGCTCAAAAGTTTGAGGAACTTAGACCAAAGACGCTTATTGTAAAATACTTCAGAGCCATTACGGTCTTCGGATAAGTACGTCTAGTCCAGACATCAGAGGGGCGAATTCGATGCTTGGTGAACCGAACGAGAGTGCGATTCGTTCATAATGCAGAATCGAATTCTTCCAAATTTTTGCATGAAATATCACTAATTTAAAACCGCCACATCGAGGATGAGGATTCTGAGGGTACAAACGCTCATTTAACAATGTACATAACATATTTATTCATGAAATCTTATATTACACTGGTCGCAGATATGTGAATGATAATAATGCGCGTATGACTCGTGATATTAACTGTTTACACTAAAGATAAGCGATTCATAAATAATTCCTATCGATTTTGAGCTGCCGTGAGGACGCCGATTAGCCCGAAGTTCAAAGTTCCGCGATGCTCGAGAAAACCCGTGAAACAATGATCACGAATCATTGGGAAAAACCTTGAACAACGTCAACCGTCGGAAACCTATGAGTATTGTATAATCCTCGACGTCAAAGTCACTGATTGTCCCTGAATCAGGATCGAGCACCTATAAATAAAAAAGCAGTTTTCCTTCCACGTATTTGATCCGAATGCAACGTCCAACCAACAAATTTTTTCTACCCCCCATTAAGGTAAGTTGCGAGTATCTAACTCTTCCCTGAGGTCATCGATTAAGCCTTTTCCATCCAAAGTTCTAATCCCTCGAGTTATTCACCTCGAGGGACTTTTCCGAGGGACAGTATGAACATTAATCGGAGCTTTGATCACCCGGCAATATCCGGTTAGCTCGGATGCGGAATATAATTGCGATTCTTAAACGGCGCTAAAACTTCTAAGACCTTAAGTCGGGAGGTAAGACTCTCGCAAGCTCGCGATCAGATTATCCGTTTCCTTTGTAATTCGCGAACGATTTTCAGCCCGTTAATCAACTTATTGTAACCCTGACGGAGGTTTTTCTTTTATTTCTTACGGTTTTCTTATGGAGGAGGAAAAATGATTCAGCGAACAATCGTCGGTGACTTCGAGGGCCTAAAATGCCTTGCAAGTTTGCGAAGCCGGAAGGTATAACGCGCCGGAATAAAGTTTCTTCGAAACCGATCTCCACCCCAAAATTAAAACTTTTTCGAATGGATCATCCGCACATCCGTCACAGACGTTCATGACTTGTCTGACTTCGCCTTCGGCTGGTTCACGCTCGTCATCTTTCGTCGTGTGAACTGGTAGCTGAAGTCCGAAGCTGGTCAGTCCGGAGAAATAATAATTTTCTAATCCCTGATTTCCCAATAGAGCATCGTCCATGATCGATCCATCGGCTAGCTGCACCAGTCCCCTTTTCTTCTTCTCAGAATCTCGCTTTTCGACTACCTTCTTCAACGGAGAAGAATCTTCCGCCTCTTCTCTAGCCACAAAGGATACCTTTCGACAAAAAGATGAATTGGTTAAAGAGACTTCGTTAAAACCTGAGATTGTCAGTTATTAGTCCCAGAAATATTTTCGAAAATCATTTTTGAATAATTTCATGAATGAATACCTTCTCATCGAGAGTCTTAGTCTCTCTCTTGGTCAACGTTCTTTCATGGGTGTTTTCTGCCGCTGCTTCTTTCTCTTCTTCATTAACCTGGCGTTTGTAAATCGTCGGGTACTGAGTCTCAAGATAGCCAAAAGCGTTATCAGGTTGTCCCTGAATCTGCGCGAGTTGAGATACCCTCGGTATTTGATTTCCAAAGTATTGAGTAGTCCTCTGGAGCGGAAGTCCGCCAACGGAGGATGGGAAGGCTCCTGATACTCCGGGAGTATCTGGATTCGGTGGTGGCAGGGGTTGAAAGCCCGTTTGAGGCTGGAGGACATTAGGATGTCGCAAGGTCAGCCCATTTTGAGTGATCTGCAGTGGCGTACCGGTATTGATTTTGACCTGTCAATTAAAACGAACCCCTTTGTAGGAAAAGCACTTCAAGGCAATTAGATGCCATATCATCGAGTCCCGACGTAATAATAATCGTCACAGTGATCGTGAATAATAATAAAAGATGAAAGGAATGGATTTACAATAATAATCACACCAAATTTCATACGGTGACGATAAATTCAACCCCTACCTGGTGGTTGATCTGTCCTCCTGTCAAGAATGGGTTCTGAGGAAGTGGTCGCCCCGTGACTGGTGCTTGATTAGTTGGTCTCGGTGTGTTGTTGCTTGTATCGTGCTCGTAGTGATGAGCATGATGATGCTTGTGGTCTTTGTGAGCTTTTCCTGCTGTCAGAGCGACGCTGTAAAGCTGTAGCATCGTTAGTTCGCCCAAAAATCCACCAGAACCTGAAGTAATTGGATTTACATGAGCCTAATTGCGAAATGGTTTCTCTTCTTCAGTTCGAATCGTACTACTTTCAAGTTACGTCGAGTCTCGAAAAGATCTTTCCGACTTTTTTCTTCCTACCTTCTGGCGCATCTGAACCTTCCAGAAATCCACCACCTAGCTGACGCTGTTCTTGACCAGAAATTGCCACCCCACCTCCCTTGATCACATGTCCGACTAGCTGCAGAGTGCGAAATTTATAATCAGTGGTTTGTTCATAATTCTCGTCGTTTTCAAGAGGATAGATTCAATTTGACTAAGAAAATGGGTACAGGTCGAATCGTTCATTGAAACTTTTCGAAATTCGAATGGAATTTTGTGAGACAATGTAATCGACTAAAAAATGGGCGAAATATTTAAAATATGATGAAGTTCACGAACGAGTGAATAAAATTCTTCGTTATTTCCTGTATTCCGTTGATCAGGTTCAAATCGGGATAATTTTTATTTCCCTTTCGTAACCGGAGTGTAAATCCTGGATGGATTGACGCGGAGATATCTCACAGGATTATAATTGGGTGTTAGCTCAGTCTGGTCCGGTACTCACCCTATTGTGGAATCCTCGTCCAACTCGTTCGTCGTTTACCCATATTTGCCACTCGCCTGTTCGACCGTTCCAGCTTTGGCAGGAATGGTACCATTTATTAAGTCTCAGGGGATAGTTTAGTCTGAACAAGTTGTGCCCGTCTATATTCAGCATGAAATATGAACTTCTAGCTGTGTTCGCTACCCAGGCCAATATTCCACGGGGCTGATCACCGACTGTAATTCAATTTATTTCACCCATTATCGAACCCTGCGTAATTCTAGTCGAAGGGAATTCGGAGAGTTGACAAATGTTTGATGAAAAATATCCATATCCGCATTTCGAATACCGCGACTTATGCATTTCGTCGTATTTATAAAACCACCGTGCGAAATCGCGAACTTTCTATCCTACAAAAACGGTATTCTCATTCTGAATACGTTTCGATGCGTACATATAGATATGGATCTGTACACCGCGTGAGTGAGTGAGCGAGTGTTGTATGAAAATCCCAGACTTGGAATTAGTATAATGGAAAGCTGATTGAAATTCGATAGTTTTTTTTACATTAAATTCGCGGAAGGTTCGCGAACGTTTCACCGATTAAAATTTCGCAATGCCGGAAGGTAATCGCAACGATTTATAAACCGAAATCATATAAAACTTGTTTCCCGTCTTTCTCTCTCTCTCTTTCTCTCTCTGTGATCGCATAGTCAAAGTTCTCTTCTCAATTAACAAGAATTTCTGGAAAAAAAAAAAAAAAAAGACTCACGTTTTGCTCATTAAGGCTTATTGCGCGTTTATATCGCTTCAAATTTCACTTCGAAATCCCGGGGGATGTATATACTTCGATTCTGACCGGTATGAAGTTGGCTCCACATGCATCTGTCCTCTTATTTCCTTCATGGTTACATAGAGAAGGAAAAAGACAGACAATTGTAGCGCCAACTTCATACCGGTCAGAATAAAACACGCCCTATGTAACCCAACGAGGTTGATTCTGATACCTGCGATTTGGACAACTCCCGAGACAGCCAATCAGTGGTCTGGACAACAGTGATTCCCGCGCGCCAATTGGTTGTTTCGGGAGTTGTCCAAATCGCAGGTATCAGTACTCTGGACAACAGCGATTCTTGCGCGCCAATTGGCTGTTTTGGGAGTTGTCCAGATCGCAGGTATCAGAATCAACCTCGTTGTACTTAACGAAGCATCGCCAGTCGTTCGAACACTAACGATCGATAAATCTTAACATTATCTAGATTTTAGTCTCGAAACTTCGAGAGCAGATTTGTTTTGCGTATAGTAGAACGTGTGTCGATTCCTCGACGCGCTTTTCTCGCATCCCCTGATTTTAAACAGAAACAAAAGTCGATCTTCGATCCCTGAGAGTCGTGAGAGTTAAAAAGATGGAATATCCCGTTAAAAATACGGACAAAGTTTCTCTTTTTGCTTACATTTCGAGTAGTTTATTATTTGGTAAAGTATGTCGATTCCGAATGCACCGATTCGCTAATCGCATTTTGATTAATAACCACGCGACGACTGCGTCCGAGATATGAAAACTTTCCATAAGTAATACGGGTCATTAAAAGTACGAAAATTTAGCGGCACTGACCCTGATACCAAGGAGTCATTCGTCGTCGAACAAATCGTCCAAAACCGATCGATTTCGAATAGACTCCGGGGGGATATCCTATACAGTTTTTACGACCGGAGTAGAAAATCCCGGAGTTGGTCAGCCGGTGAGCTAAAGGAACGCTAATAAACACGTATATTGCTCATAGCTGGAGGCTGTGCCTCGACACCGACTCGACCCGATGGGTTTTTCAATCCTTTTTTTATTCACCTATATATGTACTTTTCCAGCTCGCCTGTTACGTAACATATTACAAAGATTGTATCCGCGTAGTACGAGAACGTAAATCCGTGTCAATTTCTATTCTATTACTGTTTCACGATTTTTGGCGATACTTTCGTGCCCATATACAACTCTTACGTGTATTTGATATGTATTATGTATAAATACATATATACATATATATATTTCCCGCTCGGTCGCTTGTGATATGCGGACGAGGAAACACTTTCGAATGGCATGAACAATCCGAGTTTCGTCACTGGAATGAAACTGCGTTTGAGGTATTTTTCGATTTCGAAAGATTTTCTCTCGCAGTTTCATTCTGTTTTGAGGTATTGGTTGAGTTCGGTGGGTTACTTTGATCGCAATCCGCCTCCTATGAATGAATAATTTATTAATTTACCTGCGTAAGAGAAGAGGGGATGATCGTTGCTGTGGTTCTGGAATTTTGTCCAAGCGCAGAGAGTGAATTCCTTCAGATCCGGCATATCGACTTTGTAGTGGACATACTGCGGACAAACAAGTGAATAATCCGTAATCGATTCTCGTTAAAAAATTTCCCCTTTTTTATAAACATAAGAAAATAAGTTAAAATCTCCGACAATTAATAAAAAAAACGTTAAATCGCAAAACAATTTTGTTATACGATATTTTTCCCGCCTTTTATCCCTAATTTACTACCACAGTGATATTTGTTATCCGGATCATTATTATGCTAAGTGACTTCGGAATCGTTAAAAAACAACTACAGCAACATTATACTACATAAATTTTATCTGCGATAGTATATCTGACTCTTTGTCGCGTGCTAAACATGTCGATGTAATACATGTGTGTACCTACCTAATCGTACATAACCTTATACCAGCTACGTACGTCTCGTGTTCGAAGTCGGTATATAAACATCGCGTGATTCTTATATTCCGCTATAATTTACTTTTCTTTCCTTTTCTTTCCTTTTCTTCCTTTCTTTCTTTCTTTCTATTTTTTTTTTTTTTTTTTTTTTTTTCATTATACCGTGACTCGAGTCTCTGCCGATAATTAGAGCTACGGTACCGGAAATAGCCGGAGGACGACTTTTACCGTTTTAAACATCGAACAGGGAATGCCAGCTCTTGGTTTTTCGCGTAACAGGATTAAGAACACGCCCTCTCGCTTAGATTTTTACAATAAAAAGAAAATTGGATGAAAAATTTGCTTAAAGATCCTCAACTTTTTATTATTGCAGGATAATTACAAATTTTTATACACTTTTCGTTAGGTTAGGATTTACTCCGGGACTATAGACAGTCCCTGAACTCTCGGCAGACGTAAAGGATTCCGGAAGAGCGTTGAACTTGAGAAAGTGAGATTCGTGATTACGCGAACAAACACGCGTTTCAGCGGTAGTAAACCTCGCGGAATCGCGTCAACAGTAATCATCATCTCGCTGTTTATCATCGCGTATTATACCTATACTGTAATTTCTTCCTTACGATGCATAAGGAGACATGATTTACTCCCAGTATATAATTATTCTTTCTCAATTTTTTCCCTCCTCGATATTAACCGAGCTTTCACGATCGCGATGCTGTATAAAGTTTTCGGTTTTCATTCGTCGAGAGAAAAGACTAGCTCTGATTCCTGCAATCATTCGATCATTTCGATAATATCATAATTTTACAGATTTATCATGCGAATCGCATTGTTAGTCTACCTATCCATACCCGGCGTGTTTAATCATGACCGGGATGAAGTTGGCACCACAGTCTTCTGTCTTCTTCTATCTTTCATGGTTACATTGCGAAGAAAAGAGACAGAATACAGTGGGGCCAACTTTACATCGGTCATGATCAAACGCGTCAAGTGTACAGTATTAAGCCGGCGAAATCTTGCCCACGATTATATGCGTCCCGGTTTCACCGAATAAGGCGATTTGGCTTATGAATAAAGGCGCCAAATTCAAAGCTCAGAAACACTTGGCTCTGATCTGAACGGAGAGAAATCAAATTCCGATAAACAAGACAAGCAGATTATCGGGGGATTAAATTTCACCGAACAACTTGTCACAATTTTATCTATCATACCTACATTCGTATGTGTTTATACTCACGCGTGTAGATTTATAGTTTTGCGATGGTCTAGCCTTGCCTCGCCTTGCCTTGTATCACGTCTATGTATGTGCTATAATGAGGCGGGTTTTCTCCTACTTTCATTAATAGCTAAGCTTTTTACCATCTGGTATTATAAACGGCTGAAATCTTCTCCGTGGCTAATCGTATATGCGATATTGTAACCACTCTCGATTATATCCGACACACCGAGTACCTGCGGTACATATACTCACTGCACAGAGGCGTACACGTATCGAGAACTTTTACTTTCGTGCAAGTCACCGCTGCGGCAACGAAAGTGCGGAAAGAAACGTTCAAGGAGCGGCCTTTTTTTTTTTTTTTTTTTTTTTTTATAAAATGCAATTAATTTTTCACCATATCTGATAGGAAAATTGTTGAAAGGTTAGACTTTGACGTGTTTCGTAAAAACCATACGAGACAATCGACCATATTCATATGATCGAGTGTTGAACGAGAGAATGTATGCGGCGAGTATATATTATAACAATCTAAATGAACAGTAAACCCGTTTCAGTAACGGGACGTTGAAAGACGTTGAGTCAAAGGCCTGACCTAAATAAGCCAAGTCGAGTTTGAAAGAAAAAGGAAGAGAAAGAAGTGGGAGTTTCGCGTGGGCCGATTAAACTGGAATAAAACCTATCCGCGTGTGTGAATCGCGGAATTCATTTCATTGCGCAAGACGTGAACAAAGACACGAGGTCTTGATAATATGCTAATTTACTTCAACGGATAATGATTACCACCGTTTTTAATACCTCGAGGAATTTTCTCAATCATATTTATCAATCGCAAGACTCACCTCGAAATAAAGCTGTTGGTTCATCGCCACCTTGTACAATGCACATTGGTCCTGATCCTGCTGAGCCAAAGGATGCGACGAAGGGATGGAGCCCTCGTTATGAGAATATTGAAGCAGTGGTGTGTCGTCGGTGTAAATCGCAGCCTCTTGTTGAAGAATACTCGAACTTTCGTGGGATGGTAGAACGGGCCTCCATTGCGTCGAGATCGCCACTGTGCTCGAAAACAGAGTGCAGAGAAGGAACAGCATTTTGTTCCGTCTCATGGCCGGGATTTCGTCTTTCTGAAAACCGTGAAAGGTCCAATTTTTCATCGGCGAATCAAGTTTTTCGGTAAAAGGATCAAAGAATCGGACTTGTTTCTGGTCTGGTAAACTTAGCAATGATTCTTGTCCCATTAACGGGTGCAATGTGTATTTCGAGAAGTTGGAAACTCGTGGATTAGCAAAGCAGGTTTCGCTATTAGAAAATCAGCCAGATCTCAAGAAAGTTTTGTCTCGGATCATGCAATGACTGGATAACATTCTTGTTTTTCCACGTTTGAAAACGCGGTGAATGACTCGCATCTGGATAAATGAATTCTCGAAAAATCCACGTACTTCGCTTATTTGCTAATTTCGTATCTATTTTGTCGTATTTTGTCACCGCCGCCGGATACAAAAGCGTAATACGATCCAGATTTGCGAAATTTAGTTTACGCCAGACGTTGTACCTCGAGTATGCCACGCAATTGAAGCACTCCTTATTATGCAATGACTGTAGTGCGTGAAACCTTACTTAACGCAACCCAACGCAACTTCTAGTCGTTCCAAATCGTAATCTAAGTAAAAAGAAGCATTGTACGAAACGCGTTCATGAGGAAATTAGAATCCGACGTACTACCGATTGACTTCCTTACGTCATTCATTACGCCGACCTTATAATTCGCGGCTATATTATACCCTGGCACTTTCTCAACGCATTACATCGTCTTCTTATCTCTTGATTCATCAAATTACACAGTTCTACTTATTTTAAAAGAATCCCAACCATTTCGATCGATGTCACTGTCGCTACAGTGGGAACTCTTCAACTTATTCCGTAATGAATTTCTCTGTGTGATTATATCCGCGTGTATATCCCTCGACACTTTCTCTGTCTCCTGTTAACATCGTCTGCAATTTATGTCCGCAGACTCCCTCCCAGTGCTCGACGTTTAATTGCAGTAATTTTTGCCAGTATCTAAAAATGGTTTTTCTTTTAAGTCTAATTAACTCCGAGTCAAAATTAGTTTCGTAATTACTCCTCTTCTCGAATTGAAATCGTGTTAAATAAAATTATGGGACTTTCATTTCCGAGGAAACACATGATCGGCATTAAGGGTTACGCAACGATTTTACGGACGGAAACTAACCGAGAAAGGAAGCGCAGCTCACTTCTGTACACCGTCTCGATTTTTAAAAAGAAATCTTAGACGGTACTAACGTCTGATTTACTGCTAATTTATTTCCCGTCTTAACTCCCTCCGAATTTATTACAGACTCCGTTTTGCATATAGACTTAGCGAGTCTCCCGAATAAGAAGTGTTTATCGCAGCTAGGTCACAGGTCGCAGCGTTCATCGATCTCTTAGAAATTTCGATGGGATATTCTAAAACGATGTGATTTCTGAAAAACCTGATAACATTCGATAAAGTCGAACACACTTTTCGATCTCAAAGTTGAACAAGGAAATGTCTTAATTTCAAAAATTCTCGTATCCAAAAATCATATTCATCGAATATCGCATATTGGTTCGCTAAATGCGAAAAATCTGTGTGAAGCGAAGCTCCGTAGAATCTTGAAAAAAAAAAAGAATTCAATCTTGTCGAAAAATGCTGTTAAGCAAGTGTAAAAAAAAATCGAGTCGATAGAATATTTCTTCTTCGGAAAAATGTTGATAAATTTTTTGATGTGTGTGAAACGATCGTGGTTTCAGATTGACTACAGCAAAAGAACGCGTATAGCTGTATGCAAATTGGATGCACATGTCCTGTGTAAATTTTCATTGAATTTTTTACCCGATGTTAAAACCGAGGTGTATTAAATTAAAATCAATTTATATATTTGCAGATTCTGAAATTGGAAATATAATTTGATTCTGTGGAGATTAGTCTCTGTATTTGCAGTTCGAGAACGATACATGTTGAATTTCGGTGCGGGAACGAATGAACGTGCATATCCGATGGTTTGCAAATCAATTGGCAATACCCTGCAATTTTCATGCGTTTATTAACCGCTCGTAAACGCGGTGATAACGATTGTTTATACACGGGTTTATCCACGCCTGCAGCAATACGCTTTGGAATTATTCAACCACTAGATAGTCAAATTTGATTTTTGTTCTAATTTTATACACCTAGGTGCAAATCGGCGGTTTGAACAGTTGGAAATTGGTGCAATGATTAAAGTAATTAATTCTGTGAATAGTATATCGTGGCAAAAGACCATCTCGATGGATTGGATTGTTTATTAAAATTCTTGTGAGAAATTTTTTATTTATTTATTTATTTATTTTTGGAAATAGGGTAATAATTTTCCCAACAAAATTAGAGTCAATTAGGCGAAATGAATTGTGTGGTAAAGCGATGAGGGACAAGAGTTTGTTTTGAGTATAATTGTTGTATTACACTAGAAAATTAATTCACCCGGTAATTGATATACCGGATGTATATAAAGAGCTGTTTCGGTATACGTATGGCATTAAAGCCTTGTTCTATTGTTCTACTCTCGGTTTAGCACTTGACAAGCTAGATAAATTGAAGCCTTTCACCGTTTGAAAATTCAATAAAAAAAACTTCCCACGAGAAATAATGAAAAAAATAAATAAAAATAAAAATTAAGAAGAAGAAGAAGAAGAAAAAGAAAGAGAAATTACCATGCTAATTGTACAGCAAAGAAAATCCGATTATTATTCTGAATATAAATTGCCTGGGCGTATAAAATTTCGTTATTTAATCAAGGGTCGATGAAAATTTTCTAAAATAATGTCATATATATTTTTTTTAATTTTTGTTTTCCCTAAACGTGGCGAGGAATGATCGAAAATTGAACGAAATCTAGAGGACGATAAAAAATAGAAAATTGTAAAAAAAAAAAAACAAAAAAAAAAAAAAATTGAAAATTGAAGAAAAGAAAAAAACTTACCCCTGTTAAATAATGCCGATGGCGTAGAGAGATGTAAGATACGTCCTCGCGTCGTTCGGACGAAAAGACAACTGTCTATTGCCTTCGCGTAGCATACGCCTCGTAAGCTCTTGCCGAGAGTAAGATACCTCTTTCTTCCTCCTCCCTGGGAAACCCCTTCTCCAATTTTTAGCCCCTATCCCTTCCACGTGTAGGAACGATGGTCCAGCTCGATGATGGTCGATCCCAATCCTTCACTTGCACTTCTTTCACGTTATTATCGTTTATTATTATCCTACCTGGCTGCAATTGCCGGATAGGAATGAGAGACGGTATCGAACTGTGCGAATAAATATCGAGGAAAGAGATCGAGCCTTGCTGACCATTTTCAAAAGTGAATGTCGACGTTTCGGACATTCGATATCGTTTATTATTCTTATTTGAATATGGATGAATCTTGCGAAGGAATTATTGACCCGATTTTCACGATGGATGGACGATCTTTCATCCGTTTTTCAATACCGAAGAGAATTTTACCACGAAGACAGGCTTCTGCGTTATCGAAATTTATCGCTATATTTCTGACGAAAATTACTTCCGGGTGTTTAGAAATTCCGAAAAATTTACTCCCCCGCCTCATTCCCGAAACTACGTGGCTGATCTGTTGTTACACTACGTTTCTTCAAAGCTGACAAAGTTTTGAAGAAAAAAAGAAACAAAAGAAACAAAAAAAGAACGTTTTTCTTCTCGCATTCATCGATACTTCGAAGAATCGCTCGCGCGATTAGATCCCCAGCGAAGCACAAGGCTTGAGCTTCATTTCAAGCGATTATTCAACTTCGCATCACGTAGCGTTAAAAAGTTACGCAACTATTTGAAAACTGGCCAAAAATGGTTATTTCACGAAAATCTCAAACGCCATGGTCAAAATTCATGAGAATCCTTTTTCTGCGATGATTTTCGCGGACAGTACAACGTTTGAATTAAAATTCTAATCGATTCACTGATCTCCGAAAAAATCTTCCTTCGAAAGAAGGGAGAGTTTCTGCCCCGTTTCCCAGCCTTCGATTTTACACCCAGCAGCCTTTCTTATTTCGCCAATTCGCACATCTTCGATAAAAGCTTTGGCTCTAGGCTTCTGCAGTAATCGGAAGAAAGTGTTTCTTCCTCGTGGGTTTAGTAACAATTTTCTACACCACGGTGTACTTGTTATTCCCGAACGATCATTATTAACCAGTCGAATTGTAAAAAAGGCGTAGAGCAGCCTCGGGGAGATGCGATAAAAAACTGTCTAATTGGTCAGCGTGCAGGATGCCTTAATTTTTCCCGCCAATTTTCGACGCACCTTAGACGGATATTTGACGCTATAGAACCAGCCTGTTTCATTGAACGTTGGCTAAACGTAACCTAAGTAGCGAAGAAGGAAGCCGAGATAACATATGCGTGTGCCGAATGACTCGGCAAATGCTTTCACTTCGGTGGTTCAGTGAATGTGAACGTTATACTGGAACATTTACAGATGAATGACCACGACCGTGAGTCTGTCGGTATTTGGGATATCGAAGTTAAATTAGATGAGAATTAAGGTTAGAATTAATCGTCACGACTCGCTTCTTGTTTCGCAAAGTTTAGAGCTTTAATTCTACGTTTGAATAGCGCGAGGTTAGGGTCTTTCGTCAAATGATATGTACACAAAAGTGAAAGCAACTCGATATACATATTATATATTTCGAGCAACATTCACACCCGACGATCTGGACTTTGGATCGATTCAGTCATCGTCGAATAAAATTAAATCCGTTTATCGATCTGGTTCATCCAAGTGAAGGGAGGCAATCAATCAAAATCAAATCGGGGAAGAAAGCGGCAGACGGTATGAGATAACCTACTGAATTAATTTGGAAGGAAAAACCCAATCAATTCTATCCTCGCAGGAATACGAGGAGAATAAAAGCTCCGCGAAGTTGGATCAAAGGGTGAATCACCGATACAACGAGGAGTTCGTTTTCTAGGGTTGGCAATCCCCAGAAATTCCCTAGAAATTCCCTAGAAATTTTGTCTTTCGTCATTTTCTGATTCCGGAATGCGGATAACAGATTTATTGTTTTCGATACCGAGGTTGAACCGCTTAACACATTTCAAAACGAAGAACAAAGATGCTGGCAATTAATCAATCAGTTGTGAACGCGGATCTTAGGAGCTGGACTTATCCGCTGTGACGTCATTCCACGAAACGGATCATGATCCGTACGCTTCCGTATCAAATTCACTAAAAAGCTCGAGGGGCACAACCTTGTCCGATGAATGAAATTACCCTGAGAACCGACAAAGTCCTCGAAGGATCGGTATTGATACTACAATTCACAGTCCGGTAAAATTAGACGACGAAACTTGGTCGAGTGGAACCGAATCTCGCACCTGTAGGTGTAATAAAGTTTTGTCTAAAAACGGAACGGAATTTTTAGTTTTTATTCCTAGTCCCAGCCGACCGCTTCTTACCTCTAACTCGCTTTCTATTACATATGTAGTACGTATATCTGCGTAGCATGTGAAGATGACCCAATTTCCAAATTCTATGCTTAAGACATTCGATTAATGAAACTAAAAAGCGCGATTTTAGGTTAAGCAATAACTCGTTGAGTCAAAGTAATTTTTAGACGTGTGGAATAAAAACTGCAAGATCCATACGTAACTACCGATTTCAATACTGGGACTTCGAGTGCCTACTAAAGTATGAAGAAAGTCGTATACATACATATATGCCTTAGGGATTTCGTAATCTAGGGACATTTCTAAAATTACGTTACCCTCCTGCGGCGCAGACTTCGCCCAACTATTGTCGTAGATCGGTAATGATCGACCCACTCGATTTTCTGGGCGACCTGTTTGCCTCGAAGATTACATAAGAACATTCTCCAATGCGGTTGGAATTTCTCACCAATGAATTCCGGATCGATAAGCATTTCGATCTCATGTTTCTTAACAGATTTCTCAAATAATTCACTAGCGTTAATGGGAATTCCCTTACGTCCGGGTTACCGCATAAATATCTCATTGCGAAATTCTATATTATATCTCATTTCGCACATGGTAGTTATCTCGCTGTTTTTCAATCAGCTTACTAGCTCCTTCGATTATACAGCTGTCCGAGAAATCGTGCAGATAAATATAATTCCCATTGGCAAAATACAATTGCGAAATATTTCGCACCGTCGATTATCTCATTCTTTTATAATTCTTCTATATAATAAACTACGTACTCGATTCTTATCGTTTTAATTTCTGACCAGCGGTCAACCGCTCGTTCGAATGTCCGATCGGGTAGCCTTGTCAACCCCAAGGTTGATACAGCCAAAATTTATTTATTACTTCGAAGGTTAAATATCTGAGAACTAGGATCGACACACCCACCGTTGGAATAATAGAATTATCAGATTCCATCGAGCAACAACCCTGAGATCGGTAGATCGGCAGATTTTCACTCATGTAATAAAAGTTTCCGCGATACATAAAGTTTTCACGATTCAATCAGCCCTCTGCCCTCGCTCCGTTATACCTGTATACGTATATATATATTTCCGCAAATTGAAATCCCTTGAGAAATTTGAATTCCGTGTTTTTATCATCCCTTATGTGCTGCGGGAGGAGTAATTCCTTATCATTCCCTCGTCGTTATTCTTCTGAGGGAACTACGGTATAACGATCATAAAAACTCTTTAAATTTGCGTTTTCGCACTAACAGCTTTCGCAGCGCACTAAGAAATTAGACTATCGAAATCGCTGCTTTTGGCGATAATTGCACACTCAATCCGATTCTGTCGTATCCATTTACTCCTAAACTATAAAAACTTTCCTAGAAATTCGACCCAAAAAATGTAAAAATTATAAACAAATGCTCAGATATCGATCACGATTTATTTCAAGGCGCTTTGGAATGAAGAAAAGTCCATTTAAGATTCGGTCGATTTCGTTCCACGTCAGATTCTCTTGTTCAGTAAACTATTACCTCCAATTTTACCGTAACACGATTCGTTTTTTCTTGATAATCAGTTAAATATTCCCATTTCTTACTCAAAATCGACCTCGACGCAATCTCATAAAATTGAATACTCAACGATAAACCATCGTACAAAAATTTGACGACGATGAAATTT
The DNA here is from genome assembly GCA_963966615.1 of Tenthredo amoena. Classification (NCBI taxonomy): domain Eukaryota; kingdom Metazoa; phylum Arthropoda; class Insecta; order Hymenoptera; family Tenthredinidae; genus Tenthredo; species Tenthredo amoena. Next base: position 22,892,301 of record OZ016482.1, on the reverse strand, counting down.
TTTGGTGTCTGTTTTGCGTGCGCAAAGCGCCCGTTTCTCCCACTAGTGTGCAAAGCGATCACTTTGCACACTAGTGCGACAAACGGACACTTTGGGCACGCAAATCGCACAAAAAGTCGAAATTTTTGCACTGTTTCGAAAAATAGTATGAGCAACTCGTGCGCATTGTACTACTTCCTTCTTTTTTCCCGTCAGGTAAACTTCGTCAAGGTGTCTGTCGATATTTTCACTTTACTTTAAGAGCCGAGCTGGTGAGTAGATTATTTTCTTTCATTTTTATTATTCCTCGTCTCGATCAGCTCACGTCATCTCATAGCTGCAAAAGTAAGGAGGCGATACATGCACCGGTTTATAAATAATTGTAAAAATAATTGCGACAATTGGCTTTAGGGTTTTATAACTAATTGAAACCTCTGACAAGTTTTTCTCAGGACGGTGTAACACATTGCGTTATTAATCGATAGAAATACGTTCCAAGGCGTGTATCTAACGCGCGAATCACTAACGTCAATTAGAAATAACAAACGCCGTTATAACGAGTTCGACAGGTTCTTTCTTAACAGCGGAGATAATAACCAGCGATAAAAACCCGCGTTTCATCGAATTCTCGGTTAATAATCATCAGAGATCACGTAATAATTGCCAACCGATTTCTAATCGAACAGCATCCGAAAATGTGCATTACTGACCTTCGCAAATGGAATTATAATCCCATTTTGAACCCGGGCCTCTCCAGAATCCGGATGATTACAATATTCGTGAAGATAGATCGAGGGGAACGAATTATCGCGGTATAAACCTGATATCAGAGACCAGGTGCAACGCGAGTAGAAACTGGATTTACTCGGGCACAGCGTATCTTCCATGCATTAGAAGTATCCGCAACCACACCTTTCCCTTGATCGGATCGCATCGTGTACCACTTGCATTCTCGATAATGCGGAAAACTTTCCTTTCGCAATTACCTCGTAAAACTTGAGTGAATACAACGGCTTAGTACCATTCTTCAAAGTCTTGATCGATCGGTGGTTATCTCCGACTTTAATCAAAACGCGAATCAAGGTCGGAATGGATCGCGGATTTTTCTGATGGGTTTTTTGCCCCGGTTTTTTTTTTTTTTCTGACCCGATGTTGACCGTGGTCGCGATTCGTTCGTCCAGTCCGTAAATGGATCTCGGATCGAAACCTGAAGCTTGTATTTGATTGTGACAACGATATAGCGTAACTACAACAAGGCCTGGGTTGCCTTGCACTTGATATTCATGCATATTGCGTGGTAACACTCCGCTACGCTAGTCCAGCAAATTGCAGCAGAAACCTGTTCGGACACAGAGTTGCGATATATTACAATTTCATATCTCAACCGCGTATAAACTTGACTCGACTCGCATCGCTGTCTCTTTTTTTATAAATTCACTTCACATTTTCCCCTGATCTTGGGATTGATTTCGTTCACGCGCTATCTCGCTTTTAGCACATCGGCATCGGCGCAAATAACAGGTGTCGTTATTTGCCGAGGCTCGAAGAATATCCAAAGTCTTCCCATCATCGTTTCGAGGCATTTGCTTCTCGCGACTCTTCGCGGTTTCGTAACTCATTTAGCCGATGTCTTCATCGATCCTCCGTTTTCCTCTCTTTTTTTCATTTCACACCTGCATCTTGGCCATGCATATACTTTCGAGATAGACACACATTCGGATTAGGCGAACGTGTTTACTGTTTATGCTGGATACGCGTATCTGTATTCCTCTGAACGTGCCGTAAGAGCTTTCACCTTCTCTACAACTGGCAACTTTTAAATCTCAGACACTGTTCCACTCGTTATTCTCGTATCGACTACCGACCCGTTTCAATTTGTGACTGCAACATCCATCCTCGCGAATGCGCACTGAAAATCGACTTGACAAATTTTTCAGAATATTTTATCCACTTTTTATGATCACTTAATCTTCGGATTCTTGATTTCCTGGTCGCGTGAATCGTGGCGAAAAGAAAACTCGTTGAAAAATGTTTGGAATTCTTCGAGGCAGCGGTTTAATTACTTCATTCTTCCTCGTAGTCCCAAACATTTCAATTACCGGTTTCTTCGAGAGTCTTGGGAAACGAACGTCCCCCGTTTACAGTTCTTCAGCCTCTATGAAACTGTCCCTTTCGCCGAGGGAATTACGCTCTGAAAACCCGACCATTTATCTTCTCGGGTCTCTGCTGACTTCGACCACGTAGGTATACAGCCGTGAGGAATCTGTCGCACTTTAAACAATCAGAAAATGAAAGACGAAAAGTAGCCAGACAGAATAATTCCATCCGGAGAAAATCCACTTCGTAATTATGAAAAGGCGTAAAATTTGAAACGCGAATTCTCGTCAATTTCCGTTCCTTTGATAAGAAGTTGGATCTGGAATCCATTCTTTCTCTATATCTTAATCTCACGTTAAACATTTCGAATTTCTTCGACGAAAAGAACTTCTCGAAAATAACCTGAGATAACTTTTTCCCAGTCTTCGGTCCCGAGTTGTTTTATTTATTCCGTTTATCCGGAATTCAAACTTTCCAAGATTCTTTCACTAAGTTTAAAAGATCGGAGTCGTATTCCACCGCTCACATTTAAACTGAATTCAATCTTCCTACCGCGAGTATCTTTAATTTCACCGAAGACGCAAGAAATTCCACTCACTCAGTCTTACCTCCAGGCTCCAATTATCGAATATCTATTTCACGCGATATTCGCGGAAAAATATCCGCCGACTAACGCCGCGATATGCATATGCATGCGTCTACCTTTAGGCTCAAGAAATTAAAACCGTGGGGCACTAATTCTTACGCAACCAAAAGCCTAAGGACAAACCGTTCATTTTTAACCCAGTTTCCCCGCTAATTCTTTGTCTTGCGAAATGCTGAAATATACATCACCGTATAATTCGTTCATTTGTTGGTGGCTCGTTATACCCACTTAAATCAATTCCTTTCCTCACCGAAGATCGATCAGCATGACCGTATGACATGCACAGAAACTAAGAGCCGAGCATTTGGCACAGGCTTACTTCCATCATCGCGAAATCTGTGATCTGATATCCTAAGTCCTGCAGAAATCGTGTATAAAATTTACAAAGTGAAAGAAAAACTGCGCCAGAAAAAAAGGGTGTGATTTTTAGGATCAGGAGAGGGAAAGGGATAATTTTTGATATCGGTATAAAAAATCGAGGAGTCTTTTACCGGCTCTGCTTCTTTTGCAAATTAGGAATGTTTTCGCGACTTGGAATGATGTGCTTGATATACCTTGGGGAGAGAAAGGGCTGTAAGAATATCAGAAGAAGGAAAACTAGTGATCGGCCAGGATTGGCGATTGTGCGAAACGAGCTTTCATCAATCTGCAGCTTAGTCTGTATTCGGTCGGTTGTCCCGAACCGATACCTAAACTGGAGATCGTTAAATGACACCGTAACCAGTGATTATGTAAACGAAAACCTGATCCTCGATTACGTTTGGAAGTGCGGAGAGACACGTGATACGAAACTGGATCAAACATCGGTTTTAAATCAGCTTAGAAATTATTGGATGTCTTAGGATCGCGAGAACCGGTATAAAACCGTGTGAAAATTATCGATTTCTTTTATATTTATGCGATTTAGTAATCAACGGATGATAGTATATCGATTAGTAATTAAAACGACTAGGTGTAACGGGTTTTTCGACATCTGAATGAACAGGTAATAATGAATATTGCTATTATCGCTGATTTACATCGTATAACTAACTCGTGTGGTAAAAGTAGGTGAAACGCTCGATCGGAAGGAATTCAAAGCCGTTGAAATTCGTGTGATTTCTAAACTCTGGTTATCTGCTAAAACCGATTATCCGGATAATAAAAACCCGCGAAAACTCGACTTGGTCATTTAACGATTTCACGACGATAACGATCAATCGCCTTTCAAATTCTCAACTCGTATAGTCTTCCTATAACGTTTTACAAAATTGCTACACGCATGTTAGTCAGTTAACTTCAACTTCTGAACTTCAAGTCAAATGTCGCGTTGTGTAAGGATCGATCATCCAATCGCCGAAGCATATCATCCAAATCTCTGCTCTCTTTCGAAATTCGAAATCGTTGGGTGCGGAACCGAGATCAGCTTTCGTGCTTTTATAGAAACGAAGGGTTTAGGCTCGTCATTCGGCTACCTGAAGCTTCTCTTTGTCCGCCCGCAGTCCTGCGATAAATCCTAACGGTTTTTTGGTGAAAGTCATTCAGCCAGTGGACTACAAGACGTGGTGAAACCGAGATCTGTACGAATGACCACACACAATATCAAAACCGGTTGAATCAAGGTTCGCGCACTGCCCAGAGGTGATCTGCGCTTCAAATTTTCAACTATTTGAATACCAGCTTAGGAGAAACGTGGAAACGAAATGAGAATTTCAAATCTGCAACGGCATTTGTCTGATCTAATTCACAAAAAAAAAAAAAAAAGAACGTGATAATAAATTCACGAATTAACATAGTACGTTTTTTTCATAGCCGTTGAAAGAAAGCGAAAGTAATTAACGGCGAGAGTTAATTAATTCATTATATGTGCCTCTACGCGGAAGATGTACCTAATTTTTTTCTAATTTCATGTTTAATTAACCCGAAGCGGTAATAATAAAATGAAATTCTTCAGTCCTCTATGATACGTACTTTTTACACGGTTAATGACACCTCGGAAAGTATCTTTGATCAATTTCCGCTTTGTCACGTCAGGTGGACAGTTTTTGATTTTCTTTTTCTTTTTCTTTTATTATTCTTCTCGTTTTTCGTCGCAAATTGAATTTATAATCGGTTTTTAGCCGCCCTCGTTCTGCGTGTTTTGTACAGGTTCTATAACACCTTGTACAGAATTGTAGACGCCTTTTGCTTCGACGACATCACACGACGATGTATAGTCGCCTGGACAACTGCAGAGTGTACAAAGGACTTTTCGGCTCGCGGTCTTTGAAGAGAAAACCTTTTGTCGCAAGATCTCACCATGAAATTCATCGGGTGATTCGAAAACTCGATTTTTCGTCGCTTCACGGATACGTCGAACTCGAATACGTCGCCCCATCTCTTCCTCTATCTCTCATTTTGTTCAAAACCAACGGAATTCAAAATGGCGACTGCATCACATCGCTAATTCTCAAAAGACTCGATACTCCCGTTATATTATTCCGAAAATTAATTACGACGTTAAACATGATCGAAAAATTCAAACTTGTTGTTCTGTTATGACTAGCAACGTGTGATTTGAATAAACTCGCATCAGGATCTAAGAAGGTTAAACTCTGATGCTAACAGCTTTGATTCTTATCTACTGCTTATATACGTGTAGCACGAAAGTGGCCATTAGTCAACGTACGAACCACCAGTTATATGAATTTATAGAAGTAAAAAAGAGAACCGTGCTAATGCCAATTTATTATATTAGAGTGCCACGGAGAACTGGTTATTACAACGTCATTAAAAGACATTGTTGTTTCAGACTTATCATTACGGTAATTGAAGAGTTGGATAGAATAAGGGCATGTATAGGTTAGGTTTGGTACAGCGAATTATCGCGTTTCGAGATAATTGAGGAAAACAGACTGTTCATTCAATTACGGATACTTCGAAGCGATATTTTATTCAAGGTTCTTTCGTCACGATATCAACCAGACCTTATGCTCGTTGCGACAGCAAATATCACCGATTGTGAAAAATCAATCATTGAAATACGAAGCGATAACTTTATTGCGAAGAATTGCATAAAAATACAACATTCGACATTCGATAGGTTAGAAAATCGTAGAGCATACTTTTTCGTACCGATAAATCGAAATTTCGTTTTTCGTAACGGTAATTTACTCCCTTCTTGAAAATATCAAAGGGCTGATAATTCAGTGCTCTTCTCGTTAATCATGGCCTCATTGCATCCAACTTCACGATTGTGAAAGAGCAATGAAACGCGTCGGATACAATGGCTAATCTTTTCGCGTGGGTGTATAGTTTCCTTGATTATTAGATAAATCATTATTCCTGTCAGATCCAAGTGCTTTTAGTGATTCCTATATGAGACTGGTTCGAGGTTCGTATACGTGCGTGGGAAAAAAAATCCCATAGAAATTGGCTCAAGTCATCGCTACCAACTAACGAAAAAAAATATATTATTCAAAGCTGTATTTTAACGTCCTGGCCCACGTCATGTATCTTTATTGCTAAACGAGCACTTTCACGCTGATCGATTAGCATATCTGCAAGAAATTTTTCCTAACGATTCTCCTAGGATCTCGAAACGGTTTTTTTCTTCATTCTTTCGGAGAGAATTAAACAGTTTGCAATTTTTATTGAGTTTGAGATTTTTGAGATGGATTTCGGGTTTCGAGTTGTTCGGGATTCTAGTATTTCAGAAACAAGCTAGACCGCAGCATTGACATCTTTACGAGACTTTTTCCTGAAAGAAGTTCATAAATCTTGTCGTATTACGACAGTCACTGATTTATGCCTCTTTCGTGTATCTACACAATTCTAGAATCGATCATTCGCCTTTGCTGTATAGTTCAATCTGACCTTTACCATGATCTTGGAATATGCAATGGAAAGTTAGAGGTCGCGATTTGCAACGTGTGGAACATGTGCGTCGAACCATTTCGGAACTAAACCGCTTCTAGGAATGCATACCGGTTTATAATTTACACAAAATAGAGCAAAATCCAATAGAAAATCGAGTCGATCGTCTTTTTTTCCCTTTTTCTAAGCTTTTTAACTTCTTATCATATTCTAACATAATTCACACCAACGACCTAGACTCGGATGTAGAAAAAATGACGAGATTCTAGTTCAGGTTTCTTATGACTCTGATTCGGTCCAATGATCCGTGAACTTATTGCCTTTTAAAAACGATACTTAATTTATAGGGCTGTCAGAGTGTCTTTTTTTCTGACCTCAACATTCTGCCAAGAATTGTAAACATTTTTGGCAAAGAAACGCGGAAGGTAGAAAAGAAGGGAACTCAAGGTTACACTCGTTCCCAAGGGATCGAAGTTTGGTAAAAAATCTTTTATTCGCTAATCAGATACTGTAGTTAGGTACATGACGGATAAATCCTACTTTCTTAATTACTTATTTACAATAATTCTATATTTTAACAAACTACCTACGTATATGCTAAGGCGAAGGTAATGGAATCAACGCGATACAGATTTCTTCTAAAAACTAACAAAAATAAATTCAACCACAAACCTAACTTCGTTATAAATACTAACACAGTCACTCCCATCACTCGAGCAACAACTGCAAATGCGATTGATGATTTTATTTCTTCGAGCAATACGTCGAGTTCTGAGATCACAGCATCGGCATAATCTCGAGGCAAATGATAGTCGATTAATTTCCGGTATTCAAAAATTACCAAAAAAAAAGTTTCGCCGAATTATTCTCGCTTTTTTCAATCACTCAAAAATTTCCGCAGGTACTTTGCGCGTTCTTTAAAATCGCCCCTCCGAATACTTTCACGGGGGTTCTCGTCCACGATATCAACATTTTCGATCCACCGATGAAAGGGCTTCCTCTACCGATCTGACAATTTCTATAAGTCAGATCTACCAGCTGTAATCCCAATGGCACCCTTCTTCCTCGTCTTCCTGTCCTTCCAGGACGTCGCACATCTCTTCTCGGTCTCTGGACAAGCCTGACGACTCTTCTTGGCGTATTCCCGGCGAGAAGTGGGCTCTTCTTTCCAAGATACTCCCTGACCGTTCTATCGAACAACCCCTCGTGTCCTTGGCTGGAAATTCTCGGCGCCCGATTTTCTGGATAGGGTTTAAATCGGGGAACATTTATCACGCTCCTTCGGAACTGGATTCCCCGGTGAACTTCAAGGCCTGGATCAAGGTGTGGAATTGTTCTGATCACATTGCTAGATCTGAATCCTACAGGACCTCGATTTTTACCAATGGGTATGAAAGGGGCGAATTTTTCATCCCGCTGACCGATCGGTGGATCGAATATTGGCGGTTTATCAAATGCCGAAACTAAGAGAAAGTTGAAACCCAGAACTGCACCCTCTATTCCTTCCTCCAAACCCTTGTCGAAGTCTGTGTATTCCTGGCCAACTACCATGTCGCCGTTTCTTGGGATCACGTGACCTTGTAGCTGCAATAATTTTTTTCTAATGGTCATTTTTGGATTTTTTATCGATAAAAGTACCCCGGGATTTCATTCCGAGATGAAAAGTGATACTTTCGGATCAGAAATATCAATTTAACTCAAAGATATGAAAGAACAGAAACAAATATCGTTACTTCTGTGCAAATAACTCGGCTAATGAATGTCTTTTTTCAAATTCTGTTCATGGACCCCACGGACACAACATTTTTGAACACAAAAGATGTCTTGGTCATTTTTGATTGGATCAACGGTTGGCCGTTAAACTTGGATAAAGCAAATAATAACGTTTATCAAAAAGTGTTGAATCTTCTATCAATCGATTATGCTAATTCAGATCTTTCAGGATAAAAGATCCATGATACTTTCACATCAGTCTACGATCTATGATCATCAACTCAGACTCTGTAGGTCAGGCCATCTCCTGTCAAGCCTACCAAACGGTTGAATATCTAGTCTACCAGGTAAGGTAGAACACCTTATCTTACCAGGTGAGCTGCACTCCTGCATGATCTCCCTGATATGGTGTTTAACTACGGATACAGGCTTGCTCTGGGCACTTTGAGCGAATTTTTGTATCTCCAATTGTGCAGAAAACAAATCTTCATAATCAGACGAACGGGGAAAATCAGAAGAGGTTTTCGAAATTTCAAATTTTGGTTTAAAAAAAAAAAAAAAAAAATGATTGCTCGAGTCATTTTATTGCTGAAGAGTTCCATTTGGTTTCTGAACGATTAGAGTCGCGAAAAAGTGTTAAAAAAATTCTTTTTTGATATTCCGATCCCTGGAAGTACTTTCTTGAAGTTATAAGCAATTTTTTTTGATTCGATACCTGAGCCGCGTAGTCTTCGACCTCCTTGCGCCCGTTGATCCAAAGTCCGTAACGACCGACGAGGTTTTCCCAACTTTGACAAATGTGGTACCAACGATGTTCTTCGAGACGCGTTGGATGCGCCATTATCTCATTTTCCCCAATCTCGAGATGGATGCTCAGACCGAAGGGCGATATCCACGATCTGACCAATCGCTTCTCTTCGTTCTCTGTAATTATAATAATAAATTTGATGAGTATGTCGAAAGATGAATGAGAAAAAAAGATACAAAGAGAATAAGAAACGTCTCCACTTATTCCGACGACTGTTCCACTATTTTAAAGAAGGGAAACTTCTGCCCTGAGGAGATATCTCATTGTCAGTGATCTCATCGCGACGAACTCCTTGCGTAAGACGTAATACACTCGAGTACATAGTTGTGTACGTTCTTACGAGTTTTGCCATTGGAATTCTGACCTGAATCTTTTCTTTAAAGTATAGACTGTCGAGATACTGACCTTGGGCAATGGTTAAATAAATTATTTACGTTTACACTTACTAGAGTACGAAAAAATCGAATGTGAATATGTCAAGTTGGAGGACTTGACCCACAGACAAAAGGTGAACTCTTCGATTTCCGGCACTGGAAGTTCCCACCGTAAAAACTGCAAACAAATATCAAAAAATACATTCGATCATTTCATACAGATTTTTCCTCCTCTATATACATATTTTAATTTTTTCTCTCAAGAAATTCGGAAAGAAAACCCTGTGCGGATTAATTAACTTTAAATTCAATAGCTACAGCGTTGAGATAAGAATCTTAGGCATCGTTTACAATATTCTATTCTCGTATTCGCGCGGTGTACTATTTAAATTTTGTTAATCCGTGAAGAGATAATGAATAGTCGGTTTAATATACTCTCTCTCTCTCTCTTGGTATTATAATTCCGAAGAAACAAGAGTCCCGTATTTATGTATATTTATTCGAGGAGAAAATTTTCTCACCTGGATATATCCCCTCTGGGTAAAGAGTGCCTTGTGCATGGGAGTTGCGTGCCTCGAGAATATCTTCGAGTCCGTGAAAACGCTCCTTCCTCCGGTCCAAATATCATCGTATTCACCTACGACTGAGCCTAGGGCAATCGAGGCTAACACCAGCCCAAATAAAACTCGAAACTTTCTCATTTCTGAACTGTTTTTGCTCCTCTTTCTTCCACGTTAAACTATTCTTATTACAGGTTCTATATTATTAAGTTCTAATCAATACCTCGCAGGCTTGTCAATGAATCCGGATTAGAATCAAACGAGTACTCCTTGCCGCCTAGAAAGTCCGGCGAAAAGATTTTTTTCTTTCTTTCGAGTTTATTTCGCCCGATCAATTATTCAAAGATACGTTTATTTCTATTTATTGAATTTCTATTCCAATAATTATTAACGTCACACTTAACGTGACATGTTTCAGAAATGAAACTCCTCGGCTAATACTTGTAAACCTTATTGTTAGCCATCAATTTGTTCTCTAAAAGCTTCCGTATAGTTTTTCAAGTTTCACTTCCGTATTCCGACACAAGGTCTTTATACTCGTATCCTACGTTCGTGGCAAGACATCTGTAACTCCGATTTTAGTCATGATCTTGCGACATCCACGCGTTACGTTTATCTTCAATGCGTATGTGCCGGGCCCAAACTGGTTTCACTTATTTATGTCTAAAGACCAAAAATTATTTCCGCGATCTAGTCTCTGCTGCGGTAATACTGAACCGATTTACCTCGATCACCTGTCAACAAATAAAATCAATAAACGTCATGGGCTGAAAACCTGTACACCTATATGGGTCGATTACATATTAGGATGCATGAGGCTTTCGAAAGTAAAAATTACATAATTGCCAATGAAAAGTTTTTATTTCCTTGTCCTTAACGATCATAGTAGACCTGAATACAGGCTCTGATCTGTTTTGCCTAAGCTTAGGAAACTTTGACCCTGAAAAATGGCCATGAGTTGGTCAGAAATCTAACTCCTCGTTCTCGTTTTCGTAAACGTTCGATCGATTTTAAAATTGATTAATTTCGCAAGGCAGCAAAGCAGGCCGGTGTTCAGGTCGTGGGAGAGGCCACGAGTCGTGAATCAAAACGTGGGATCTTAGGGCCATAAGTAAGCTAGAGGCCAGTGAGGAGAATAATTATTTAGATTTCGAAACCCCGATCCTAAAAATAATTTCTGTAACCTGGAATCCACGTTTTTACATAAACGAAGAAAAAAGAGATTCATGGATACGAAGAAATTGTCCTTCCTAAAAACTTTCGGTTCCCCTTGATACCAGGCGAAACTCTCTTAGTCAGCCAATTAATCGTGTTCATTAATTGGGACTGAATCCAGGTCTAGATTTAGGTCTAGGAAATGGTCCGGATTAAAATTGTCGGAAGTTAGACAGGCGGCTGAAGCTCGGGGATTAAGTAAGCCGAAATTTATCAGAGCAGTACGTAATGTGACAAACATGTCGGTTGGCTTATTATACCTACTCGTAATTCAAGCGGATTGATTCAGTTGAGGTAAGACTGAAACCGCAGGGTATAACTCGCTCCAATTTCGTCTAGGTCAATTACCCTTTTAGTTATGCCCCGAAATATCATTCCGGCTCAACGTTCCTTTGAGACAAGGTCTTCCCAAAACTCGAAATCCTTTAGGGATGTGTCTACCGTTAAGCACCGGAAACGGGGTTACGACTGAGTCGAAATATTCTAATTAATCATCGTCGTTATTACAATATTATACAAATCCTGAGTCCAGTGTATGGATCGAGGATTTCTCCGGTTTAAATCGGGTCATTCGGTCGTAGGTCAGTCGATTGTGAATGAATCTCGAATTCCACTTTCGAAGAGTTGACTTTTTGAAAACGGAAAAAAAAAAATATCCGAATCAATCAAATCCGAGATTCGACACACTCGAAATTCGTAAAAAATTCCGGAGATCAACGAGAAGTTAAATAAACGTCTACGGAACGTGGTTTACGTTTATCGATCCTTCTTACCCATTTTCGCATTATTTGATGCCCAGGTATACACGACGCATAAATTTGACGATGCGATTGCAAACGAGACGTGCATCGATATCCACACACTCGATGATTAGACCCAAGTGCTCGAGGCAGTCGATTAACCGAGATTGAAATCAGCTTGAGATCTAAACTGCTGCGGGGCGATGGATGGAAATTATTGATCAATTAATTCGAGCTTCCTGTTTGAGTATCACTTCCAAAAAGAATTTCAAATGCAAAAATCTATGTGAAGGAGACGGAAATATGACTAATTAAATACGCTATGTAATAGAATCGCAACTGTCGCTGATTCAACGTCATAACGTCGATAGGTTTCTAACGCAGCTCGTAACAAGCGTAACTATACAGTAATTTAGCGTTAACCGCGTGTCGCGTAATTATGCAACTTATTTATTCCGTGAGAAGCGAATAAGTGTAGAAATTTAACAAAAAAAGTGAAATTTTTATCCGCTTGATCTCGCGAGCGTGTAACCCCTTGCCTGAACGCGATCTTCGGCCTTGAATTATGGAGCCTTGCTCTTGGTTCCGAAAAAGTTTCGCTGTTGTTGCGATGTGCGTTACAAATATAGAAAGCTGCGTTTCCGTATAATAATAAAGGAAAAAACCAGTCGGCGAATTGTATGATAATATCTTCGGCGAGTTTCGCTGTTTAGTTTCGTTAATTTTCTCAAAAATTTTTGCCTCGCAATTTCAAAGTTCGGCTAGTCGTGACGCGAGGCGAATTATCACAGCAATATTAACATCAATCATTCGTCTTACGCCTCGATTACCTCGATGATAGATTCTTCGACAAATTATTCAGCTTCAAATTCTCCCAAAAGTTTTTTTCCGAAAATTTGATCCAATTGCCTCTACACCGATTCTTCTACGAGCCCAAAAGGAACGAACCGTATTTTTCAGACACGATATCTAATGAACAGGAAATAACAGGTGGCAAACGCCGGATAATTAAGCCGCGCAACTTTCGCAATTAATATTATATCGCGAAAATATATTCGCGAAGTATCTAAAGGTAATGACATAATGGCTCACGACCCGGGGCACGGGAAAACGTTTCCGAGTAGTACTTTTTTTCGCATCTCATTGTCTGATATTGCATCTGGTCAGATATATCGCGAATTAGATAACCGCGAGCTTTGTTCTCCGTTCTTTGTCCGAATATTTGGTTATCGAACGACTAATCGCGGTCTAAACAAGGAAGAATGACATCCAACTGGATTCTCATACAGCTGCACTGATTTCCAAAAATGTATTTTACACGTATATGGTCCGCAGAGCGAGAACGAGAACAGGGAAGAAAGAGAATGAGTAGATTCGAAGCGGAGTACAATGGTCGAATCAACGACCGGACAACATTGACAATGGAATGAAAGGTGGCTGGAATGGACAAGGAGATATAGTATTGCAATGCTTGACACTGACCCTGAAAGTAATTAAGTAGTGATAAAATGTGAGCGAAGTTTATGATAGGATTTAAGCGTGTTTCTCACCTTTCGAATATCAGCCACTTTCGCCTATCTATGTGTCAGATATAGAGTCGCGGTCACACCTGATTTTCACCTCCGTCGATTGCCGAAGTCTTTCTTGAACTAAAAGATCGAATTTTAAAGCCGGTCTAGTCGTTCGGTCTAGAGAGTCCATGCGGTGTCTGACACTGCTAGGTTTCTGACTTCGCGTCGTGAGCATGGGGTACACTTGGTATATCTTGACGGGGATGACCGTCCAGTGGTGGGGTTTGTCCATGTGATTTACAAAGGCTGAAAAAATCATAGTCATAAATTCGCAGGATAGCTTGAAGCGAACGAAAACGAGAATGGTCGTTGCCCTTGTATGCCCATAGTGTTGGATAACTTCACTGGTAACTAGAGCGAATCCAAACACGTACTTATACTGGAACTGGTTGGACCATAAACCAGAAAACTAGGTAATTCACTGCCCACTGTAATCGGGGCAGAATTCTTCCACCGTCTCACCGGTGGACAGGTATTGCGGAATCTTCGAACCCTGAAACACTCGGGATCTATAGATCGTGAAGGTTCTGATGGACAACCCTTAACGACGTGCCTTATTTGGTCATTAAAAGACTCTCTAAGCCACGATCAATCGTTGGGGATAAACGTAGAAATTTTTTCTTACGACACGACATCATCGATAAAAATAAAATGCGAGAGATGCTCTCATTTGCTGAATCTTTTTCAAATACATTGAAATCAATCGTTTATCTATCAATGATTCGAAATTCGACTTCACGATACCAAAAGACTGCTTTTTTAGCTCGCAAACCTATTTCAAGCATCATTCTTTCTTTGGTTACTGTTAGGCACGGAAGTTTCCGTTTCTTTGATAAAATACGATGAATCAGTTCGGAAACTGATATTCTTTGTGGTTGATTTTGCAGCTTAAATTTCCTGCCTCTCAAAGAACACCAAAATCGTATGGCTACTCGATAATATCGGTAATGAGGTGAGGCAAGCATTGAAAATGCGTTTGAGTCGAAGGAGGTAGCGATGGGAAATAATGTTTTGAGCCAATTTTCGAATATACAAGAAATTTTGAAGAAAGGCTCCGACTACGCTCACCCTTCGATGATTTACTCCTCTGATTTTAAGCATGATTTAATCCAGCCAGGATGAACACGCGAGGGCTTGCGAATACCGGGGAAATGATTGAATCGAAAATAAAATATCCGGAGAGACCAGCAGCCACGCCCTCAAAAAATCAAATTACGACCCCGTCGCGGGAAGGGGTGGATTGAATGAGGTGAAGAAATCAATCGTAGAAAAATACAGGGTGCCTCAAAACCAGTCGACGAAATTGAACGCGTATCTTCCCCCGATTTCACTCCCTTAAAATTTTTCAAAAACTCATACGTTGAATGAAAAGTTCGTTCTTCCGGCTTGAAAAATTGGAAAAAAAAAATCTCATCCGTCTGATTTTACGTTCAGAGATTTGAGAGCTATTTTTCTCGATACTTTTCTTTGTCTTTGTGGCCAGATATCACTCGATCATTCCTCTTGTGGCGTAATGAGTGTACGTACCATTAGGTACGGTATACATATGCAAATTTAACGGTCGGGGTATTATAGTGTCTTTAATTTATTGCGGAATTTTATACTTATACAAAAGACAATAGTTTCAGCGTGAGAAACCGTCTCAGCCTCACGCGATAAAATCAGAGAACCCTGAATAAAAAATGTAGAACTGTCAATGAATAATATATGACTGAATTAGAAAATTATTCTTTATTCTTTAAAATTCGAACCGATTATTCGCTGCTGAATTTGAGAGTTATAGAAAGTAGTAGCTACCACGAGCGTACTTCAAGATACATTAATATTTCAACCTGCGTACTTACATAATACCCTAATTTGCCTGTTTATTCAGAATCTCTAACAGGCTGGAAAGCAGTTAGCTTTGAGATTTATTAAATGGGTCCTTAAAGTGACTAGTAATTAACATATTAAAACGTTTGAAAAAGAAAATAATTTATCACACATCTCTGGCAAATTTATTTATATTGTTATCCGCATGTATATACTAACGAAGGAGATATAGCAGGCATCATACACGTGCGAAATATATTCGTAAAAAATAGTCGAAGTCATAAATTGCTTTTCAATTATAGACCCACATGTTTAAGCTTTCGTGATACGAACGTAGAAAGTTTTATACCATATGTTTATTACATCACTTATTTTCATTCCGCAAATATGACGCCGATCAAATCGCTAATCGCGAATACTACAAGTTGAATAACCGGATTCTAACGAGGATTAAATAGTCCTAAAAATATGTCCCGAAACATCTTATGGGTATAACGGCGACGATAAAATCGATAATTTCGATAGCAATTTTTGGAAATGTTAGCCTTGGCCTTGAATTCGTTATAATAAATGTTACAGGCATTGATCGATGGATTCGAATTCCTAATATCAACCCAATTACCATGTCAGAAGCGATTTAAAGGATTAGCAATACTGTGTAACGAGTTATTTATCATTTCGCAAGGTCTGGTCATACCGAGTTACAAAAACATCGGCCTCACCTCCGCAATCTCACATCCTGTTTCTCAATATTTTTCAATTTATACATGACTCGTAATCAGGACAAGAAGTTTAAAAGTGTGATTAGAAATCGCAAATCAGTTTTACGTTTCACTTATTTATTATATTTTTCTTTTCTCTATTACAGACTGCGAAAAATTCTACATCCGGTAGCGGAGGCTACTACATGGGCGGAAGCAGCACCCTTCCACGGGGTGGTCCACTCCTGAGGGCGTACAGCCCCGCTGCTTCTTCGGCGGTCTCAGGTCCAAACGCAAACTCAACGCAGTCAAAAGCTCTGGGAACTCCAGGTAACATTTATAGATTTTTTAACTATGGATCTATAAATATTATCGTCGTACCTGGGTCGCTATAATTATTGCGCTATAAACATTTCCCATAATTATAATGCATGCGGGTCTAGTGTTACTTGTCTCATTAATAAATACGTAGTTACCTCTGATCGCCATTCGCGATATATGTATATATGCATTAATTATTGCTAGATTAGAAACGGCATGATATAGATTCTTCCGGATCCCGAAAGGATGTGAAAACGATCTTTTATTTTTAAATCTATGAATTGGAATATTAAATTATCTTATCGTGATCGATTTGAGTAGAGATTGATCATTCGCATTCGGGACCAGCTATTCATATTATATAATCGGTTGATCTCTAAATTAAATAGAACGAGTTTCCCAAGGCAATTTAATTTTTACACCGGGTCCCGTTCCACCTGAGAATCTTCGATTCTACTTACATATTAGACCTTGAGTCATGCAATAATATTACGATAGAGAACATGAATTGATTTAAAAAAAAAAAAAACAATTACGAAGGATTTAGTTAATTTATTATATGAGTTATGAGAAATGGACTCGCGGTGTAATTAGCCGCATATTTATTGAGCCTTTTTATACCAGTTTGAATCGTATATACGATTATGAAACTTTCTGCGGCCTTAAAAAGCGAAGCTTATTAGGATTTAGATCGAACTTTTTCGTCTACGCATATTAGCAATTAATTATTCAGTACATTTAAAGTGAAACGATTATTTCTTGCCGGGTTTAAATCGTGGCGAAATTTTTAAACGCCTCTGACGCTGTTCAATCCTCAGACTCTTCGGATCTCGATGTTATAACTAGGGCAGAGTATTAAAGTGATCCGCGCTCTCGATTCTAATGTCTTCAATGAACCAATGAACCCTTTCGCAACGTATTATTCGCGATTCAGCCAACGTTGCATCACGTAACGAATTCACGATCGTTTATCATACTTTAGCTTTGACTTTGATCAATTTTTATCGAGACTTAACAACCGTTTAATTCAACGTGAAACATGATTAAATATAGTTATGGGGGAATAAAAAGTTGCTAAAATACGAAAGTAATCACTCATAACTGCTACTGAATAAATATATGAGCAATTATTGTCACGTAATCCATGTAAAATCCTCTGGAATCTCGCATGGAACAACCCAAAGCGCATGCCTTGTAATTGAATGTAATATATCTAACTTTAAGCAGCTTCTAAAATACGTAATCCAAAAAAATGTTTATTTGCTCTGTTCTTTGTGAAAAGCACACAACATTCACCCTGTATTATGCAGTTTTATTTTTAATCATAAGCTTCACGACTATATCATTATTTGCAAGCCATTAACTGCCAAGTATAACTACGATTTTTAAATCTAACAATAAGTAAATCATGAAAACAGCTTAGAAATATCAAGTCACAAGGGACCACCCACATATGTTTTTTTTTTTTTTTCTTCATAAATCTCTCAGAAGTCTACACGTTCTTAAGATCTTCTCTAAAGGGGTAAATCTCATTGCTAGGATTCAAGTCAATCTGAATACTAAAACTAATCTCACAAGCTTTATTAAACTCAAGCATTCAGAGTCCCAAGACACAGTATTATGTCCATCTTTGAACTCTGGTAAAATTTATTCCTGATGATAATACCTTTTCTAACATCTTTGAAAGAATCTGAAACAGTGAATTTCACCTTGTTCTTCAAACTAAATAGGAAGCCCGAGCCTTTTCACTGCATTTTTCTGAAGGGAGATATTCTCTGAATTCTATCTCTTGCCAATTTTTCTGAAAATTCACATGTTTGGAAATACCTTCCGCCCATCGAAACCCACAAATTGGAGTGAAAAGCAGATATTTATATGACGAGAATTAACATAGCGAACATAATAAGCTTCTAATACTAACCAGACTATCGGTGCTTCAAACGAGACTAACTGAGCTTTGGGTGAGGGTCAATGGTACAATGGTTTTGGTTTCAATGGTTGGCTAGGTGGAGGCGGGGTGCCGCCGGCAAAGCCGCTTCGCAGCTACCAATGTGGTAAGAGTCCCCTTGGCACCCTGGGGGGCTCGGCACGCTTCTCTAGAGACAGTTCGGTCTCCCTCTATAGTATACCAGGTCAGTGAAACCCTTAGACTAGGACAGCGAATGGGAGGAGATGTGCTAATATACCTAATATATACAGCTCTTACATCACTAATCATTGAAAATCGAAGCTTGACGATGGAAATATTAAGTTCCAGCTGGGCGGGTGAACTGAAAACGTTGCCAACATGTTAATTTTTCAAGAAGAACGACAATCGTCATGACTTGGTCATATTTAACACATTTTTATGTTCTCGAAAAGACTGTCAATTCCCAAAAGTGAAGATATGCGTAGATTGATCGCAAGGATCAGAACATATTGTACATTTGTTCATTCAATATTATTCATCAACCATGATACTTGAAATTTGTTCATTAATTTTTTTGGTGCATGTTCATAAAATTGTTATCATTGTTGTGGTGTCGGTAAACAAATAGATATGGTAGTTATATATTCTTGTTACTGTAGAATTGGAATAATATATATATGAATCCAAATTCCTGTATGAGCTTTTTGTTTAGATCCGATACCTCTCACCTCACGAATTGATATAAAATTAATTCATTGACCAATCATTTCTGATACCAGTTATTGAACGAGTAATGAAAATCACGTTAAGCAACTAACTATCGGTACTGCTTGTGATTATTATAAAGACTTTCGATTAAAGTAGATGTTTAATATAAATGAATATAGACCACTGATAGAATAATCATTATAATTGATATACAAAGTCTGTAAATATGAAGAAAATGTCCTATTTTATTGACTCTATCCACAGATCGACTCCATGGAGAAAGCGGCTACATGAGCAGTCCAGAACGAAGTGGCGGCGTTGGCGCTGGAACAGGAAGGTATCCCGCTGGGCCTTACAGCACAGGTAGCAGCTACGAGGATCCTTATTATTCGCAATATTCTGGAACCGTAACTCCAGTTATTGACGAGGAAGCTAGGTAGGCCAATACCTGATTACGATGATATTAAAACATACTGTACCTGGAGAGCAGCATTATATGAATTATATAATGCACAACAGACTGAAAAGTGGCTTTAAATGTTGAAAAGAATCAAAAGCATTGCAATTATAGTCTTAAAAGTACTGAGTGGTTCCGCTACGGGCATGGATATATGCACATAGCTCGTGGCTTCTGCTTTACCCATGTATTGCACGCTCCAAGCTAGCCACTATCTTATGACTTTGAGTTTGGAGTTGATAAAAAAAGATATACAATTACAAATTTTTTTAAGGCTCTCAATTATCATGATTAGTATTCAGGAATGGCAAACATGTGACATTGATACAAGTCAACGACTAATTGTTGCAGAGAAACTAGACTTTTATTTTCAGAAAATCAATGTCTCCTTGTTTTTCACTCGACTGTTCGATAGATCAAAGACCATTGTAAGTCAGATCTGACTATATGCACGTAACAATTGATCAAAGCAAGATCTCCGTCTTCTGCATCACCTGTAAATAGCGTAAATAGTTACAACTGTAACTCTTGATAGCTGATAGTATGGGTGTGTGTTTGTTGTGGGTGGTGCAGCGATACGGAGCTATTGGAGGAATCTTACAGCCTTTATGGTGTGAAGCCACCTGGGCGCCCACCAACTGGCCCCCCACGATCCCCATTTCCCCCCGGGGCACCTACTCTGACCCCTGGTGGACAGCCTTACGACGCTACTCGGTACAATGATACTTATAAATGATCCTCCTTGTGCAATGCCTTAATACCTGTGCCTGTTGCATTATCAATTCGTTTCTTTTTCTATATATACACATATATAGTCTTGCTTAGCTCTTATTATGTATCATTCAAAATTGGCATGTTCACTTTAGAACTTTATCCTAGTTACAGCAAATATAAACAATAACAAGCGCAATATATCATAATTCCATAAAATACAGCATTTCATCATTAACATGGCCTGTTACAGTTCTATGCAATGCGTCTGTCTTAAGCCAATAACAAACTAAATTAAAACACATTTGCCTCTCGTTGCATATGGTCAGTAGGCAGGTGCAATAGAATTGTCTACTACACAAACATGATCTAATTGTAAGCACTTAAATAATCACTGTACATAAGATAAATCGTTGTACATGCAGCTATTTATGAGTAATAATCAAAAAGTACATTTCTTTCATAAAAGGTACCTTAAGTTTCGATCTAGCTTGCTGATATTTGTGCAAAATATCATAATGTATGCATATGTACGTGTGATGTGAATGCGTATGCCTTCAAGCCTCAATTTGCATTTTAATATTTAGGAATAATAATAGTTATTGAGAATGCAGATATAGTAGTGAGATAAGTATTCGCCATTGTTCATTTGGCCATATTATATTTCAATATATGGTTTTTAACAGGATAAGAGTGGAGCACATGGAACGACAGCTTGCTAATTTGACCGGACTTGTTCAGAAGGCTTTAACTCATGCTCCGCATGCCAGCCCATCACCGAGGGACTATTTACAGGTCCCTGCACCTCGTGATCCTTACAGAACAGCAGGTACAGATAGATTTATCAATTACAATGAATTGTCTTATTAAAATTCATAGAAACAAAATAATATCCCGCTATTACTAACAATAAAGCTCATGGATAAGCAATACGCTGAATATCTATGGTATATGCTAACTTTGAATAAATCTCACAATATCGCTTCAAATCCTGGGATAACAATTGATCAGCACAATATAAACATCTTATCTTGCATGTATGAATATCTAAAAATTAGTCGATTTGGATAGAGATCAGACACTATAGCTTAGTCCTAATGCTTTTTAGTTGGGAATAAAATAATACCAACCCATCTCGATAAAAGAACAATAAACTTGAATTTCACAAATATACTGTAGTATATGATATAATATAAACGTTTCATTTGAATAGAGACACATTATAATAACTGTATTGGTAGTTAGCGATAAGAAAGGATTCACTGCTCATTCCTAATGCATCATGCCAATACTTCTTACCGTAGCATAAAATTAAATCACTTAAATGACTGTAAAATCGAGCTCACAAAACTTTGATTAAATATTGCATTAGGCATAAATATATATCCCATTCTTCCAAACCCAAATACTTATACAAGACGTCTTATACTATGAAATATTTAGCATTCCAAGAGTCAGACTAGAATATTTTGTGGGAAATTTTCCCACACTGTCTGTTGAACAGAGCTTTCTTAAATTCAGTCAGTTTATAACTACATAGCCTTGGATAGTATGGCTCTTGGTGTAAAACCTTCTTAAACCTGCTGTACAACTGCTTTGTTATTCCATCTAACGCACACCAGGCGCAGGAGACGAGTTCGACAAACATTCTAGCTCCAGCTCTGCCTCATTGCCAGGTGTGTCTCTAATCTCTAGCACTCTCTGTTCTGTCACCACGTCTTTGTCATTATCGTTGCTATTTTATTATGTATTAGTATCACCATCATGTATCTTTGTAAATAAGTGTCTCACCTCGCATTACAGATGACTCATACTTAAGGACTGATGTTAAGCCACCAAAGTTAGGCAAAGGTTCGCTTTAAAAATTTTCTGCGTAAGCATGTGATCATTCCTCTGATTGCAACCATATTCTTTAATAAACTCAACTGTGCTCCTGTCTCATTAATATCATTTCATTTTGATGATGTCCTATTAATAAGCATGATCTGCTTTTATTTTAAACAACATTTCATTATCGTTGTTATCTTTCAGTTGTATTATTGCGCAATGAAAAAAAGGTTCTTCTTCACGTCGATATATATATATATATTATGTATACATTTATAGTAGCGGTGTGCGAATAATTCGAATTGCCCAATAATTTGGTGCGAATCGCACCATTCGCAAATTCGGATAATTCAAATATTGAATGAATTGGGACTATATAATAACTCGAAATTTGAAATTATCCGTCAAAAATGATTGACAATGCAATTACTTTATATTAGAATAGTAATTAATTGCATATCTTATTAATTTTTAATTCTCCCAGTACCCAAATTAGCTCTTCAAGGCTGTCTTGAGCAAAATACTTAGAATATCAAAAAATTTGAGCTATTCTCTAAAAAAAAAAAAAAGAAAAATTCTAAACTACAACCGAATAACTCGGACCATTTGAACAATTCGAATTTTTGAAGTATTCGATTGGATTGGATTGGGTTCGACTACTATCCGCACACCCCTAATCATAGGTACAGGATTGTTAAAGCGAAAACTTCTATCGTTACAAACATTGTCGTCCAGTGAATATATACAATGCACATTTCCACAGTTTCATAAATCATTCCCAACAATTTGATTTTAATTTCGATTTATCTTATGGCATGTTCAAGTCGCAGCTTATCAACGTCGACGTACCTTATAGCTATATATACCATTATTTAATTCTTTGGATACAATTTTATGGCACATTTACTAAAGCACATCGATGTTGTTACGTATCAACTATATATATATATATATATATACTTTATATTAAAGAATTCAAAATGTCACACAAAAAATGGTTGAACATTTATTACAGACAAGTCGGTGTCATTTGAAAAGTCAGTGTCCTTCAGTGACGAGCCACCAGATATGAACTCCCCCAAACAACACTCCCCGCAACACGCAGGTAAAACCTATACCAAACTCCAAGATGCCAAAAAATCAGAATCACTAATATACATCTTTAGGAAAGTAGCAGATGGAATTTAGGTTTTAATCAGATGATGCTATGAATTTTTCAAGTTACGTCTGCTACCTTCCTTGAAGTTTTGCTAGTAACATATCGAGTATTGAGTTCTAAATCAATGAACAAATACGTCATACCGATAACATAATTAACTATCATGGGTCTGTGGTGATTTGTATTAATTTATCTAACACGCTATTATGTATGATTGTGAAATGCTACCACACTAGCGGACACAAAGCCCACAAAACCAGCGATAAAATCTTCTACACTGCCGAGGATGTCCTCACAAGGTAAAATGTATTCACCCAAATTTGTTAAGGCTTGACTTAAGTTCTTCACAGTACTTTATACAACTACTTTTATACTCTTCAATGTCAAACCATTATCAAGTTATATGCAGGCACTTCCATGTCTTCCAGCATAAAACAGAAAATAATTTTCCTCCCAATATCAGTTTTTTACACATGCATATGCGCAAAACATATGTATAATAGATACTCTGCTTGATTTCATCAGAATCTCAAGCTCGATTTAATCAAGTTGAATTTCAACGGAAAGCAAATTAACTTTCTCAGAGTGATCCAAATGTACATAATATGTATTATATGCAGCATGATATCTCCATTCCAACTTCCAGACGTTCAGATACAGGACCCATATATTCTCTTCATAATGCTTGGGGATCATTCTTTGCGCTTTGGCTATATTCCCTGAAAATCGTCCTTATACCCACGTGTTTAATATGTTTAATAAATAGAAATAATGATTATGTCCGTCTTTGTGTAATTATTGGAGTGTAGTATTTAGTCTGTACGTCATGTATGCGATACAACTGATTTTCAATACTCCTTGCAGCTTAAACATCAGTAGGACTATAATTGCCTAGTGTATTGAAAATCATCACGTTGAAGAGCACACTTTTTCCTCTTCTCACCAGATTATTACATTTACAGAAAGGGAAAGGCACAAGCCAACGCCACCACCTAAACCAGCAACCCTGGCGGCTGGTCAATACGTGTATAGAGACTTGACCCTGACTCCTGAAATGTACAATCAACTAAGAGGTCTACAAAAGAAAGCGAAGGATCTGCGCCAAGAAGTGAGAAACCTCAGACGCATGTCCCAAGCTCAAGCACATACTGTGCGAGAGACTATCAGAGACACATTTATCACGATTAGGTAATGTATCAGATTTTTACAGACCGATTGCTAATATTCATAACTATCACAGTTCTCTTCATCATTTGTGTCAAAAACTGAACAATCCTCTTAGGGCTGTGCTACTGTCGGGTGGAGATGCCGCCTGGGCTGCTGGAGATACAGAAAAGGTCAGACTTAATCGTGAGGAAGACCTCTACAAGCAAGAAATGATTAGGCTGGAGAAAGATCTTACGTGAGTGATAATAAAGTGAAAGAGTCTCAGCTTATTCTCATTGTCGGGTACAATTTTTCGAGATATATGTCAAGTATATTCAATTGAGCTAAATGTTCACAGCGAGCTAGAGAGCACAGTAGAGGAGCTCCGCGGTAACGTCATAAACCGAAAGACTCGTGTCAACATGTCTGACGTAGAAAACATGGCACTTATTCTAAACAAATCCAGGTATTTATGATCATATTGGTGGAAATGTGAAGATGAAATTTCTCTTGAGTTGAATAACTGTGAGTTTTCATTCTCGTCGGAGCTACTAGTCCAAAAAAGCACAATGATAATACATGTTCTCTGTAATGCTATAGTAAAACAGTGGCAGACCTCAAAGTTCGCTTCCCAAGTCTCCAGGAAGGCATGAAAGGCCTCCTGAGTTCTGAAATGGAAAAAGTTGTACGTGAGGAGAAATTTCTAAAAGAGGAACCAGAACGACTAGAGTCTGCACTCAGGCGCTGTAAGAAGCTTACTGGCACCCTCGTCACGCTCAAACGGTACCATTTTCACTTATTTAAATTAATCGGAGAAGATCTAAGCCCGAAATAAAACTATGTGTGCGTATGATGGATCAAAAACATTTTCATTATAATCGTCCACCATAAGAGTAAGAATAATCATTTTATCTTTGTCCTCAGCTTGGCGTCGGTGCAGGAGCAGCGATTACCGAACGCAGCGAGCGTAGAGGCTGAAGAAACTCCGCCTATAACACCAACATCGGGGCAACATTCTAAGGTAATCTGAAGCCCTGCTTGCTATCCCATAAACCCTTTATACCACCCACCGCCTAGCTCACTCCTTGTGTGCAAGAACCTCATTGCATGATAACAATCCCATCTCCGATAGCTTGCGTAACAGTTAATTAATCACTAAATAATACAAATGCTTCAAAAGAAACAAAGTTATGTAGATTTACTGTAAATAAGTATTGTGAGCGTGTTTTTGATCATTAATTATTATATTACTAAATTATCGCGTATCTAAGTCGGTAATAAAGATATTATTTTCCAAGTATATTATATTTCTTAAATATTTCATGCCTAAGTATTTCATTGGTATTTTAAATTTAATAAAACTCAGACGTGGGATTCTTT
The DNA here is from genome assembly GCA_963966615.1 of Tenthredo amoena. Classification (NCBI taxonomy): domain Eukaryota; kingdom Metazoa; phylum Arthropoda; class Insecta; order Hymenoptera; family Tenthredinidae; genus Tenthredo; species Tenthredo amoena. Next base: position 22,866,633 of record OZ016482.1, on the reverse strand, counting down.
TCATTGTATCGATAATAACATAATAGCAACAGATTAGGTATTGATTTTATTATTTCGACATTTGTTCGCGGATTTTGCGGCTTCAAATTTTATGAGTAAAATACGAAACCATTGCGTCCAGTTGACTAATATATTAGGTGTTATACATATCTCTTAGAAGAATTGCTGCCGATGAGAGTATTAAGTTTTAAAATTGATCTAAAAAATGTGTCTTTCTATTCAAAACTATTAAGCGCATGCTATGAGTGAACAAGCTTTCAGTAACACATACAAAGTTACGTAGTAATTCTGTAATTTAATAAAATTACGATAAATCTATTACAATGAGTCGTATACTATTCCACAAGTTGAAAATAAGTATTCTAAACGCAGACTGTGACTTATAATTACTATTCATACTTCATTTAGCTCTTAAATTGTCAATTGAATCAGTGAATAATTCATTGAATAATCTGTCTTGCTGCAAAAGTAGAGTAATCACAGAAAGACAATAAACTCAAGTCTCAAAGTCAATACAGACGAATTACGAGAGAAATTTTGATTGTCTTGTATCAATTTTTGTTTAATCTCCCATTCCACGGGATCATGTTTTCTCTTATATGATATCTTTGTGGGATACAACTGCAGATTTTGTTACGTTTCCTAAGTATAATCATAAGCAGTCTGAACTGAAGTATTTGGAACCATATTTCTACCTTTTATGTGCTTGCCTCTGTCAGCACAGTACACAAGATTTTATTTATTCATATCTAGTTCCAAGATTTGCACACCAATTTGTGATTATGATGAGGAGAAGGTCCCTACTTATTTTAGCATGGTATTTATTCCAAAGCTACGTATCGTATCACTCGCATTTTTTCTACACCAGTTGATTATAAAGTTGTGAAAAGATGACCCTCATTATAGTTTGAAAGAAATTTCCAAACATTACTAAAATTTAAAGTATTTACCAGTTTTATCAATTCTTAAATGATCCATTATAGATACATTTTTAATGGGTAAACCTGCTTGTTATTTCCACCTTTGCCTTTTAATATTGTTATCTTATCGTCATGTATATGTGAAGCAACAGACTCGTGACAGTCGATAGACAGTTCAAAATAGAAATCGAGTAAATTTTGCGATTATTCTGTGCAGCCAGACAGGGTATGTAAACTCGAGACGTGAATAAATGATGTATGCAGGTATCTGAAATGACGAGTATAATTATAATTGAAACTAAATCAAACGAGCATAATATAGATATGATAATCAGCTCAGATGTTGGGTCATAAATGATCTATGATTCTGATGAACCGTAATATAGATATTCAGTTTATTTGATAACTATTAATTTTCTAGTATTGATATTTAATTTCATTTTATTCCCGAGCATTCAGCACCACCTTATATCTTTAAATATAAATAAAATAAATACGAAATCTAATGTAAACCTTCTTAGATTAAATCCCCTATGAAACAAATTTCTTTTTATTATTCCCAGTTAGAAAAATAATCGCAAAGTTGGGCACTTTACGCACAATTATTCTATTACATTCAAATTTAGATTTTAATGTTATTATTTATTTATTTAGTTAATTATCTGGCTGCTGCTTAGCCCTGCCATCATATAAAACCTATCCTCCAAAATAGCGTTTATAACTCTACTCATATGACCAGCTACCCCTAGTCTGCAGCGGATGATTGAACCTCGTAGAATATAAAATCGAAATTATATTCTTAAAGAAAATATCATTGAGGTTTGACACAGGTGACATAATACTGGAAAGAATCTGTTCTTAGTGCATTTGGCATTTGACGATGAAGTTATATATTCTCGCAAAAAATTACAAGCGTGCCTAATTATTATATATTATACTATTTTCTAATTTTATTACAGTCTGTGTAGAAAATACAAGACTTTCTTTTTATTGTCCAATGAAGTTGGTGTCTCAATTGTTCCTGCAATTTGTGTCTCTGTGAACTTTCCTACCCCAAAACCTCTGAATACCAATTTCAATGTTTGCTGTCTCCTGATAGAATAGATATATTACGTCTAGCCCCTGATCTGACAAAACATTATTGACTCACATTCGATCGTGACTCCTAATTAATAAAAAAGTACAGTTTTTTCATATCTCTGTTGGATTCTTAGCATGAAATCCATTCAATATCAATATAAATCTTCCTATTATTGTTAATTCCAAGTAGAAGGTGTAACATTTTCAAAAATTATATTACGTATAGTAATTCTACGTCAAGTCAATATAGTGTTACCTGTCAAATCCATTCTTTCTGACGCGTTCATATCATTTAGAGTTGATACACAGAGCAGTTTACATTTAAACAGATTCAACAAAGTGGATGTTTTGTCAAATCAATCTGTGTTAGTTGTGTCCCCTAAAAAATGAATCTATGTAATGATAAGACTTGGTCGTTAGCAGCAGTGATTTTGTTAGTAAAATTACTATTGCTGATCGATCAGCCTGCAGTCTCGCAACTATAAATGCAGAGATAATTATGAAAACTATTTATCGTTGTGATGAATTATACCTATTATGAACGTATAATAATTTGATAAAACTCGAATCAATCCAAAGGCAGATCTAAGCGAGGTATATCAACATTTGTTAATTTTTGTAGTATGGCTGGATGTGGAGTACTAACTTCAAGGAGGCCATACAGACCAGTCACGAGTAATCTTTAATAATTCATATTAATTTATTATTACTCTATACTACTATTTATATACTTCTCATCATTCGATATGTCTAATTCATAAATCATATACAAAATCATGATCATTCGTAAGCTCATTCAAACCATTTTGGCAAATGGGTTGAATTTCGTTAGCATATATTATTGTTGGAATTTGCATTATAAAGGGTGATTAATCAATTGTCTTACAAGTTTTAAAAAAACACATATCAAATCTTGTTGGATTTTTAAATACCAAATACGCGCATGTGCTCTTATTTTCTAACTGTTTTTTAATCAATTTATCATTATATTATCCAGAAGCAAACAGTAAAACTTGATTACAACTTCTACTAAAAAGAATGCAGACGCAAGGAATACCATAAGCTAACAGCTGCAAGGAACTGATATTTAGAGAAAATAATAGCTCCATCGTAATTCAAAACATATATTACACGTATATTGTCGCAGTCTTTGTTGCATATATAGAAAACATTTCAAATTCGGATATGAAATGAAGCTTCTTTTCCCATTTGACAGAATGATTTGATCCATTTTTATTATAAATTGTACATTACACATATGCTGCCGTACTTATTTTGATATTTTTCAATTATTAATTCGTGCTTGTTCTAAAATTTGTTTGAATGTATACAATTACATGAAATAATTTTCTTCAACTTTTGTGATCTCCTCATTCGCTTTGCCACATATACTGAAAAATTCTTTCCTGTACATACGTTTTATTATATAACTAATTATCGCAGCGATGGGTGTTGCCATTTAAAAGAAATAAGTAATAATATACCAACTGTTAAGAATAATATATCTGATCTCTTTTAATCTTATAGCAAAAATATTTGTCGTTATAATTATTAAAAGGCAACATTTATTACGCTCCATTTCAATACAAATTTTCTATATAATGTGCATAAAACTTATTTATTTCTTGATAAAAAAATCTTCACTATATCGACTTTCACGCAATTTATTTAGAACAAAAGACCAAGAAAAAAAAACAATTCTATTTTACTATATCATCCAAATTTTAACCATTCTCATATTGACCTATGAAAGAAAACATTTCAATACTATTTTTCTCTTAATTATTCTTTACAATGATTATGCAAATACTTTATAGTAATTGTATATTACTTCTGATAATTTGCTAGTTGGCGATTTCACTTGATTATATATCTATAGCACTTTTATCAATCAACCGAAAATCAGGTAATTCTGGACTTGTGATTTTAATTCACTCCCAATACATGATTTGAGGGGTGTGCAATTAGTACCCACCCTTCATTCTACCTCGCGATCCAGAAGAATCTGATATTAAACCGATAAATATATTCTTTCACAAAGACACACGCTCCAATCCACTTCTTATAGTAAGGTGCCGGGATATTAAAGGTTTACATTGGATTTCCGCAAATGGCAAATTCGATTTATGATTATATTATCAATTGTTACAATTATTATTACATGATTATTGATGCGTTTTAATCTGTCATACCAAAACTATGTATTCCTCCTTCTCTTCTGTCCATTCTGTATCTCTGTGCTCTCGTTAAAAGAAAACAAAAAAAAAAAAAAGAAAACGACAAAGATTATTGGCATTATTTGACACGTAATTATAAAACGTTTTACGAAATGGAAATAACAATGGGTGGCTGAAGAAAATATCGTCGTATCATACATCCGGGATGAAATAATATGACTTAACGGTAGCGGGGATATTTTCTGATGTTTACACCCTAATTCTTACAAGACATTATTTAACTATTCTATATTATAATACTATAAAGCTGTAGAGTAATAGTGTAAATTATTGTGACTAATGATTAATAATTTAATTAATCTTGTAAACTTAATTGATTGATTTCCCTGTATTATTTGTATACTTTAGCTTCTTATGTCTGAGTTCACTTCACTGTTTATAATATACTATGAACTTATTAGTACGTACCATATACCTATATACTCTCACTTCTACCCTCGTACTCTTGTGTATTATCTCTTATGATTATATATTTTTATTTTATTTAATTTTCTTCAATTTTATTTCATCGTATTTTACTTTCGTATATATTTTCTGTTTCAAGTAAAACTATATATTACCTACGTATAACACTTTAATTTTTATTAATACTGTACGCCGATTTTCTCTCTCTCTCTCTATCTCTCTGTCTCTCTCTCTCTTTCTCTTTCTCTCTCTCTAATTCCATTACTACTGCCTTACTATAAGGATTGGACTGAAGGTTTTGTCTATGTATTTTTTATTGGCAAAGTTTTTTTTTTTCATTTTTTTGTTTTTCATATAATAGCAAACTTTTGGCACGTGTGTCGCGGCATGTGTTAATTGACCTAGACCTAACTAGTATATGTATTGTCGATAGAGTATATACACCTTAGCATGAATATAGTTTTCATCCTTTAATCAACAGCATGTGATGTGCAAAGAATATTATAATTTCGTAATTATGTTTACAGGGTATCAATGAAGGCTGTATTAATTATAATCAGCATAATTTTCAAAAACTTTATACTATGTATAAATCCAATGAGTATTTCTCATTTAGCTACTATATCCTTACCTGTGCCAACTATGCTAGTATTATTTATACGCAGACCAAGATGAAACATAACTTGGTAATCTGGTTGACTGAAAAAAATTGTGATAGTAGGAGATTTCAAAAAAATGTACGCGTTTTCATTAATACCCGTGAACGACAGGACCTGTTCCTAATAAACTGAAGACTGACTGAGATTTAGGGGTCGATGTGACTGGAACAAAGAAAAATTGGGGAGTTAGAAGTGTGTTTTAAAAGACTTAAGTTATTCTAATTTAGGATTTTTGGTTTTTCGTTTTTTAAGTTGACTAATACCGGACAACAATCGATGCCAAAAGTAAAAGAGCACCATATGAGTACTGACTTGTAACACGCACAACACACAAAACACGATAACGTACCACAGGTAACTATCTAACAGTTTTTTTTTCCTTCATTTTCTTTATCAAAATCGTTTATTTACAGTTTTATCTAATTTCTCTAACTCCTCCGTTTCTGCATGTGCGTTTGCACACGATTTGTTGGCATGGTCATTAAAGTGTTAAAAATTAAAAAAAAAAAAAAACAATACGTGATACATAAAAGGCATTGTTCACATATTTATATCATTAAGTAGTTATTTTTAAGTAATATTCTTCAGAATAGGAATGAAATTGCTTTTCTTTGAGTGGCCTTTTACGTACCACAAACACCATTTACCTTAGAGGCAAAATATCTTGTAACAATATACGATTTTCCCCCATGTCTCACCGCAACTGATGTTTATAAAGTAGGAAAAATTTCATCGACAAGTGGAATAGGGAAAAATGTTGAATAGAAATAATGAAAAAATGTTTTGCCTCTTGCAACGGTAAATAAAATGCACATATAAATGACGGCTGACACAGGTGATCAGGTAAATATTTTTTAAATTTATTAAAATTGTTTAATCTTTGTGAAACAGACAACTGCCCCTACGCCAGCGGAACGCACTGTCGTGGGGTCAACGGGCGTCGTCGGGGGAGGGTCCCACGCTATCGACCCATCCGCCTCCTATCAGCAGCGTCCGGAGAACGCACTCGACGCTCTGCTAGATGAACTCCAAACATTTTCTCGACCAGCATCTCAGCTTAGTCAAACGTCCAGCATCAGTTATGCCCCAAATATATCTGAGATTGGGCGATCGGCTAGTCAAATATCCCAGATGAGCCACGCGCCTAGCATGTCGGATATTGGTAGGAAAGGTAGTATAGATTCGTCGACTAATTCAGCCATCACAACTACTCCTGGACACACGAGTACCCTCAGAAGGCTACATTCTTATCCATCGAGTTCGGACACCGATACGTCACCACCGATCGCGAGGCTACAAGTATCGGACGGTTCAACACCACCTCAAAAACCACCAGTGCCGGAAAGAAACGCAGAATTACTTCAGCTGGCAACTGCGAGACGAGTTCCACCTCCTCCTCCACCAAGGACCAGCTCAAGATCACCATTGGCAAGTCCTACAAGTCCTCAATTACCGCCAAGAAATCCCACCGGGACTTTACGCAGAGGAAGGAGCGGCTTGAAAGAAAGTGGCAAGCCGCCTATGGCTCTACCTCCAAATGCCAATCAATCAGAAGAGCAGCCACAGCAGCCTCAGATACCGGCTAACAATATATTGTCTGCGAGTAATTCCAGCTCTTGCGAAAGCATCAACTCGCAGGAAGGTTTACAGAACAAGAAGGGGAGGCAGGAACAGTTGGAACAACGCCATCAAGAACTTCTTAGGAAACAAAAGGCACTCCAGGAACAATACGCCAGATTACAACAACTCCAAAGAAATGCTTCAGGCTTGACTACCGTACCTCCAGCGCCACCTGATCTTTTGAAAAAAACTGGCTCTGAAAGCAATCTTTTAGCTAAGATGGGTCTTGGCTTAAGCACAGCGAATTCTGGGTCGTTAACCAGTCTAACAAGTAGACCGGAATTGAGCATGACTCCGGCACCCAATGCCTCAGGAAATCAGACAACAACAAATAAGATTTATGAGACAGACATTCTGTGACCGAGAAATATGGTACTTCCATTTGAACAGAATCTCGAATACATATTCTCGGGAGGAACAGCTGCAAGTTAACATCGCTATATCCGATAATTCTCACGTGATAATAATTGAGTTTTGAAAAATTTCTCTTGGTACCGCCGGGTGGCATGTGGTACAGGGATTAAGATGGTAAACTATACTTTAGATTCCATGTCAACTTTGTATGGTTACTGTTTATTTATTTATTTATATAAATTTATATATATTTATATATATACGTATTTGTGGCGTACACATATACAGTATATACATTCTCTTCAGGTAACCATATTGCGGAAACGATGACTGAATATAATGCCGTGCCAAGGTTTTAATTCAGAATACTGTGGCCACGACCGTAGATTTAGAAAGATTTAAAACCAAGATCGGTTTGTTACGTATCTGACGCACCTAGGCATATATTATATGCCGATGAGAAATGTACCTATATGCTTTCTAGAACCCACATGATACTTATTTATAATAATTCGATGAACGAATGAAGAATAGAAAATTTGGGGGGCACTGGGCAGCATAATATATAATTTGTTGGTGAATGCCAAACAATGATATTGCGATTTTTATTATAGGTATTTTAAATGTAAACCATAGTAATAAACCACGTAATAGAGAAGTTGCAGAATTTGTTTCTTATTTCGTTTTCTGTGAATCGGTGATTAGAATTGGCAAAAAATCAGTCACGTGAAATTGATTATGGCTAGTTTCCGATTGAATAAAATTTGAATACGTCGTATTTGAATTGCCTGCGCATGCCGTCACTCAGTGCCTTGCATCTGCGCGTTATGAGCCAAAATAGCGTTCTACAATACATGCGACGGCGTACGACATACCAATGCCGTCATACTAATGCCATCCATATTCACAGAAACATATGATATTAATGAATTAGGCAACTTTCCTACCGCGCTGATATTGTGGAATATTATTAGAAAGAAGATAACGTTGATGATATTGAGATTCGAGAATTGGAATTGATGCAATGATGATGCAAAGTCGACATAGGGCATAAGCGGGTAAGATAAATCTGAAAACAAAGAAATGTACTAACAAGATGTGAATGATATCAAATTGATATCTGATTGAAACGCTCCCCACATATAAGAGCACATGAAAAAAAAAGAATTCTATAATACCTAGAAATTAGCAGATCATTGCTTAATAGTGAAATCGAACAAGTTAGAAATATTTAATACACAGTAATCGTAACTCTAAATAACGAATTTAAAAACTTAAGGTGTTTAGTGTAAACCATCGCAAAGACATTGCTCGGTTTTGGCTGTTATATTATTAGGTATGTGTCTCATAACAGGAAAGAATGTCGTACTAACGAGTATTTCTTTTAGAAAAAATTACTCATAAATATACCGTCTCCCAATGTCGTTGAAAAAAATTTGCACGAATAATGTGCGATATAAGTTACAAAAAAAAAATCAATCCTTACTGCAACTGCTACTGATTAACTTATTATCAACAATAACAGAACAGGCAATTCACATATTTATTCATCACTCTCGTCGAGGACAGGCTAAAATAACATCAAAGCTAAATAATGCGTTAAACATGACTACATGTATATCTGAGCCAAAATTGATTTAGGCACAGATATCACAAACTGTTGATTCAATCATACCTTATTATACCTACCTAACTACTTGGACGAAAAAGTTTATTAAACGCGATAAGTTTGTCCCAAATGAGAGACAATTAAGTTACTAAAAAGCATCTTTGTTAAAAAAAATTTTATTAAAAGTTTACAATTACCTTGTACTCTAAATTTATTAAAAATTTAATAAAAAGTATTTGGTAAAATAATACCGCTGACTTTTTAATAGGTGAACAAAAGAAGAAAGAAAAAAAAAAAAGGAAAAACTAATGTACACTTAGGTGAGAATTAAATAAAATATTATTATAATGAAAAAAAAAGAAAAAAAAATGTATAGATCGATGGATCTCGTCGTCGAGAGTTACCCCTAGCTATACACTTTCGACGTATCGTATAAAAAAAAATTTCTTCTCAGCAGTTTTATGAAAATATTATTAATTAGTATTCACCATCGTTTAGTCCTATTCTATATACCTGTGCCAAGAAAACTGTCTTTTTAGTTTTTTTAGTTTTAATATCTAATTTCTACAAGCTGCTGATTAATTTGCAATTTTCTTCTCTTTATGTTGTAGCAAAAACATATTAATTAACTTTTAAGGACAATTTAAGATAAATATATAAATATTATATAAAACAAATTATACATATTATACATTACACAGTAAAAATAAAATAATAAAAAAATACCGACTACGATATATTATACACGTATTAAAATCGATGACTGAGCGCGCTGTTAGGTTTACACACGGATCTTAATGTAAATTATAAATTTATTAAATAGATCGCAGGTGCATTACTTGTTTGAAAAGACTTTTACGACTGGTATAAAACCATTTCATTACCCTCAATGAATGACTTAGATGTAAAATTGAAACCTGGGTATGAAATGGTTGAAAGTAAACATAGGAATTTCCTACGCTTTAAATCCCATGTGAAAGTAAAGTTTTAATTACCAGTTGCTGAAGAAGAAAAATCTTTTCAAGTTTTTGGTCTACTATTCTACTACACGAACAGAATTTAATATCTGTTTTCTTTTTAGTAATAAATTATAGATTGTCTAATTGGATATAGAATTTGGTATGAGCACGAGCACGTGGGATAAGTTGTGATAGTGGTTTCTATATACTAAAAGTTGTAAATACTTTTGAAACAATACGTGTAATTTGTTGTATTTTTTTTTTTTTTCCTCTTTGTATGATTTTATAAAACTTATGTCATCTTTCATTGAGCAGACACGTCTATATTAGAAAATCATAAAATCATACTAATAGATATACATATACATATATTAATTAAACGACGAGTTATCCTGCAAGCGCCAAACAATAAATTGCGTATAGGCAAACTGCATTTGCTCAATAAAAGTTATAACAACTGAAACGCAGCAAGTATTATATAATATAATTAATTACGTATGATTGAGATCGCTCGTCGAATTTATTTAATAATAGTAATAACGAATTATAAATATGTGTGAACTCTGAGCAGCCCTAAAAACGCAAACTTAGGTAGTTGGCGGTAAAGATAAAAAAATCAATTATAATTATTGTATCCCAGAGGTAGGCACTGCGAAAATCACGTATCACGTATCATGAATACTAAGGAATTAAATTATCGTTGTTGATGCACTAATTTCATTGTATCATACATATGTAGGTGGAAATTTTTTCATTCATAGGACAATCCTTCAATTTGAGAATATATAATTTTTAGCCAAGGAAAAAAACTAACTAGGCTATTTTTTAGCTCAATTAATTATCAAAAGGCCACCTATTACAATTCATATGCAATTGTTGTATGAATTATAGTATAAAGTACCTACTGGTCACAGAATTTAAAGAAAAACGTTTGTAGGTAAGAAGTTTAATTCAAATGAAAATTAATATTTTATTATTAAAAATTTTTTATCAATTTGAAATTTAAACTATGTATTTGTTATACATTATTCAGTTTCGCATTTATTCATTACTACATTAGCGATGTTACGTATATATTATCTAGATTAATAAAATTATTATATACGTATTTCATCACGCTACAAGCTAAGGGAACACGCTTAAAAGCCAGAAAAGAAATCCAAAATTGTGCAGCTTCATAGCTTCGTTGAAGACAAATAATAGTTCAATTAAACTTGATAGTTGAAATTTATTTTAACGCTTCTTCCCACGGCTGACACAGGTGTAAATCAATGACCAATGCTGATATCATAAATTGGACATCGCTATATCTACCTATACTTTTGAATTTATTTCTTTAGATGATAGAATCTTAATATATGAGTATATTAAATAAATTTTATAAACATTAAATTCACCCATCTACAAATAATAACATTGTAGAAATCATTTGTTTGATTTTAAAGGCCTATAATCATTATAAATAATTTCATAATTATCATAGCTTATGTTTTCATGCCCAAACAAAAAAATTTCCCAGCGAAATTGTTACAATAAATTTACCTCTACTTATATTGGCATTTGATCTTGAGGATCGTTGATAACATAATCATCAACTGAAACAGGTTGAGAATTGTAACAAAAATTTAACAAATCCAGCTTATTATAATACTTACGCTATACTATAGTGTTTTTTTCGGTTTTTCCATGAGTAAAAAAGATAGAAAAAAAAAATTTGTAAAATATTTCAATTTAGGTACTTGTTATTATCATTAATATTTAACTTGTACAAAGCTAATTTCTGGTGCATGCCTAGTTTGGCAATGGTAAACATCCAGCCATTCGTTATTATTACTTATTTGGTTTATTTATTATTACGATAAACATAATTACAGACATCAGGCTATCGGAAGATTGTTCGAGTATACAAAAGAAAAAGAAAAAAAAACAAACGACTCTGAGCTAAGAAATTAGCAAAATATTTATAGATTATTATTAATTAAACAAATGGATATTTTTTTCTTTTATTTGTTTCTCTTGTTTATCATTATTTGTTATAACTTCTATCGCATAATTAATAATCATTATACATTGTAATTTTATTCTGACTATCATATACGCCAAATATGAATTGACTTGTTACATTTGTAAATGTTTGTAAGTAATATATAATAAAATAATCAAGTAATAATCACTGCATTATGCATTGTTAATGCGTATCTGTCATCAACACTACACACCTTACATATGCATACAACGAATAAAGAGAATCGTCTCATTGTCAAGTACCCACGAATTTTCATTAATTTCCTCCAACGGTCAATTTAACTTATGCCTATAGTAATTAGCCACTAAATAAGGACTTCTTCCACCTATAACGCCTCCTTTGCCAAGTCTTTATCACAAGGAACAAATAGATAAATAAATAGATAGCAGCGCAATATTGCTACTTCAGCATTTTTTTCAAAAAGGCAAGAGGCCATCTCTTTCTTTGAGCTTAATCTGATTATTTATTGGCAGTACAAGAATCCTACCTAAGCACATTGTTTTATATGACAGAGTAAGTTGAGAAATATTTTGGTTGCTTATACTGGATATAAATAAACTAGTGTTAATTTTTTACAAAACGTATTTATTATGGTTGAATTAGAATTTTTACACTTAATGTTTTAGTCAATTTAGGATACGGCCTTGCAACGGGAGGTATGATCAATTTTATTAGGAATAAATTTACAGCTATAACCATAAGCGCAGCTCGTTGTCAAGGAATTACTTGATATGAAAACGTGAAATAAATTAGAAAATAATTTCAGTTTTTCTGCTTGAATAATCTAACCAGTACGTACATCATATAATTAAATAAATCATTGAGTCGGAGTTATAGCGAAGGTAAATTATTATAGAATCAACATATCGTCCACGTTACAATGCAATACCACGAGCAATACGATCCAGAAATTCTTTATAGGCGTTCGCATCCATGTAACGAAAATAAAAATTTAAATAATGTCACAATCTATAGTTTCAAGTAAAGTACAGTGATGATATCAAAGTGTAAAAAATTGGGCTATAGTCTTAGTGGGATAACATTTATAAAATATATTATTCTCTATAACTATATTACGCTCCAATTTTTTCAATCTCATCCGCGTCTTCCGCGTCAAGATAGTGTATCTTTTTTCTAAAGTGCTTCTCGATATCTCGACAGAGTTCCATAGCGTGTGAAGAATCAACCAGATTGATGGCGATACCAGATTTACCGAATCTTCCAGTCCTACCGATTCTGTGCAGATAAGTTTCACAGTCTGCTTGGCGGTCCTGATCCATTGGCAAGTCGAAGTTTACAACAATAGTTACTTGCTCAACGTCGATTCCTGAAATTCATATCAATTTTCAAAGTTTTTCACACCAATCAAATATAATTCTGTAAACAACTGTTGTAATAACTGCAGAAACGGTTCACCACCGAGTACAGATAACAATTTCCTTACCTCTCGCCAATACGTTGGTGGTGATAAGAACCTTCTCAAGTCCAGCTCGAAATCTATCTAAAACAGCAATGCGCTGCTCGACAGTCAAGTCACCAGATAAAACAGCGACTGCATGGCCATCTTTACTCATCTTTTCTGCTAGCCACCCAGCTGTTTTTCTAGTCTGTGTGAAAAACAATAACAATAGATATAAATTTGAATATAAATCAAACGTGGCTTATCCAAGGCTTCGTTTGTTGGTATAAAATAATCCCAAGCAGCGGTATAAACAACCAAAGATACTGAATATAATACGCAATTGTGGAAAAGTATTTACATGACAGAAAATGATAGCTTGTCCGATGGTGATCACGCCATAAATATTAGTGATCGCGGTGTACTTTTCTTCCATATTATTGCACTTTACGTAGTACTGCTTAATATTATCCAAACTCTCTTCTTCTTTGAGTAATCGAATTATCAACGGATTACTGACAATTAGTTCGGCAAATTCCATCACAGCAGTTTCGTACGTTGCAGAGAAAAACATCATCTGGCAAGTAGAAGGAAGCAGCCTGAAATATGAGATGTAAAATAGTATAATACCGGTACGTTGTATCGGAGAGAATGTGAAGGATTAATGTGATGCAGTCATTTTCGTACTTGTGGATACGGATACATTGGTCTTGATGTCCTTGAGTGGCAATCATGACATCTGCCTCATCCAGAACAAAGACTGAAATTTTTCTGAGATCAAAGAACCTAAATTTTATCGCCCAATCCAGAACTTTTCCTGGCGTCCCAATTATTATGTGGTCAGTGATCTTCGTTCCTCTTGGAACTGAAATAGAAATCCAAAGATGCATTACGATCTATAATTCTGGTGGAAATTGAATTAAATTGAGTGTTCAAAGACTTATTATATATATATATTACTTTCTTCTCCTCTGACCGCATATTTGAGCTTGATTTCCGGGCAAAACTGAGACATCTTGGCAGCAACCTCTCCAGTTTGGATAGCCAATTCGTAAGTAGGTGATAAGCAGAGAACTTGAGGATAATTTTTGTTTGGATCTACTCGACTCAGCATTGCGAGAACAAATGCTGCTGTTTTACCAGTTCCGGACTGTGATTGTGCGATCATGTTTTGTGGCCTATTGAAAATGAAGAACTCAATCAGTTTTTTTAAATTAAATACAAGAATCTTACACGGAGAAAGTTCTTGCTTTCATCAAAACTGATTAGGCAATAAACGCACAAAGAATTGCATGCATTGTATCGAAAATTTGATCAAATAGACCCTAGAAGGTTTTCAGATTAGAAATAAACGGGAAACATCTTTGACAAAATACTGAATCCATGGAAGTTAATACAATGAATGTTTATTATCTCAGACGACTTGAGGTTTGAGAAATCAAGGTAATAAAATAATTTCTGACGGAGTAGAGACAGCGATTTGCTGGAATAGTTAGTCGTTAAAGCTTACGGATCTGCAAGTAACGTTGGCAGAGCAGTCTCCTGAATTTTTGACGGAGCATTGAAGCCCATGGCATATACTCCCTTCAGGAGTGCTGGTTTTCTGAAAAACATGATTTTTAAGTGTCGGGAATATCTTTCAAGCAATTATACTCATACTTTCATCAGACAATTAAATATTATAACAGTTTCTGATAACATCTTCAATTGCTTTCTATCAAATTCCAACGAAAAACAATGCCTAGCTAAATACTAAGACATAGAAGCTTATTTCTCCTCTAAATTACGATTCAATATGACAAGTGAAATGTACTAAATGAACACCAAATGCTACTAACAGATGAAGCGCTTCGAAGGTTTTGATGCTGTATAAGGGAGAAGTAGGATCTTTTCTTTGAATTTCCAAATCTTTGGTGGTCTCGACTAGCCCTTTGCGGATTATTTTCTGCAGCAATGATTTTTCTGCAGGAGATATGTGCTCCTCAGTATCACCACTTTTTGATGATTCGCTGCTTTCCGTTGGTGGTGTGATTGGCGCAGGCGGTGTGCTTGGCGTTGAAAGGCCCAAGTTAGTTACCTTGATAAAACAACAAAAATTAAGATCCATGTAAAAAAATAGAGTAAAGCAATAAAAAAAAAAACTGCTGTACATTGTAAACAGATAAATTGAAGATTAAAATAAGTAAGCAGCGATGTAGGCTAAGCTTTGTTTATTCAGCTAACAAAAAACCACAACAATGGATGTGCGATGCTACTTTGAACGAAAAAAAATAATCGCCAATTGAAACTCATACAAGTAAGAATATAATTGTCGGGAATTATTTTTAGATTGTTGATTGTGGAAAAAATAAAGATGCATTCTTGTTACACATACTTCTTGTACAAAAAAATTGCGGGCAGTGGTTGCGGTTAAAATTTAGGGTTATGCCAGGAAGTTTGAGTCGCTTTGAACTGTTCGTATATGTATTATTGCTTACCTGGGAGGCCAAGTTCTCTTGTTCATCTACATATTTTCCCCAGTCAACTACAGACGAAGCCATTGCGTTAAACTCTTGATTTCTGCTAAAAATCTTCTTTGAAAAGTCACACTGCACAAAGCGATGTCCGCACTCTGCACTCTGCAGTCAGCCAGTCACATGCGGATGGCGCCGCTGCGGCCAAACAACGAACTAATCGGTTAATATTGACGACGATCGATTCAGCGACGTACGATCTAAATCTCTCGGAAATCGAACCTTGAGTCTCGAAAATCGATTATCACATTTCCAAATTGGGGATTTCCCTTTATCTGAACTTAATATGAAAAGAAATGAAGATTATTGAAATACATAAAGAAATTATCATTTTTGTCATCTAAGATCGAGTTATTGATATCAATTTTTGGAATAAAGTAGCGATTTTTAATTTATCTCCTCTATCTGACTTTAAATAGATATCATATTTCCATCCCAGCTAGCACAAAATACTCTTTGAGTTATATTAGTTCCTTGATCGACTAAAATTGGTTACATTCCTACTATGGAGATGAGCGATCAAGGGAGTAATATAAGTCAAAGAGTATTTTGTGCAAGCTGAGCATGCGTGTCATTTTCTTCTGCACATAATATGCTACCTTTGTATTATTAATGTAAAATAAATAAATATCTTACAAAGCGTATCACGATTAGTGGTCGTGATATCAAACCCTTAACGTATGTTACTGAACCTTAGGATCTTCATTACTCTATGCAGAAGATTGGTTATACTTTTTAGGATTACAATCAGGTCTCACTATCGCAGATATACAATAGGGTTTGTTAATATCGAATGTTATGTATTACTGTACGAATATTTTGGTTTAATAGTTACGGATTCTAAAGAATTTTATCTTGAGTGAGAAAAAATATTATTTTAAGTATGAGATACTAGAGCAGAAATAATGCGATATTACAAACAATATAAGAAAATATATTTTGTTTCAGTTACAAAAATAGATATATAATATTGAATTCGTCATCAGGTTTTAAGTGAAAATGTTCAATTATGAGTCTCATGATCGAATTTATGTTCCAATTTTTTCTATTTCATCTGGATCTCTAATATCAAGAAAGTGTATCTTCTTTCCAAAGTGTTTTTCTATGTCCTGGCACAGCTGCATTGTGTGTGACGAATCGGTCAGATTTATCGCGATTCCAGATTTTCCAAATCTACCTGTCCTTCCTATTCTATGCAGGTAAGTTTCACAGTCTGCTTTGCAGTCCTGATCCATTGGAAGGTCAAAGTTGACTACAATTGTGACCTGCTCAACGTCAATTCCTGAAATTCAGATACAATCTCAACTTTTATGCTATCAAAAGATGAAAATTCTGGAACTTGAACCACCCCTATGTATAATTCCATAAATAACTGATGTAACAACTCCCGAAAACGGTTCACTGCACAACACAAATAACAATTTCTTTACCTCTTGCCAAGACGTTGGTTGTTATTAGTACTTTCTCAAGTCCAGCTCGAAATCTGTTCAAAACAGCATTGCGCTCCTCAACAGTCGAGTCAGAAGATAAGACAGAGACAGCGTGACCATCTTTACTCATCTTTTCTCCTAGCCAGCTAGCTGTTTTCTTAGTCTGCGTTAAAAACAACAACAATAGATATAAATTTAAGTATAAATTTGATGTGGCTTATCCGAGACTTCGTATGTTCACATAAAATGATCCCAAGCTGGGTAAGTATGAATAACAAAAGAAAATAAATGTAATACACTTTTGTGGGAAAGTATTTACATGACAGAAAATGATAGCTTGTCCGATGGTGATCACACCATAAATATTGGTGATAGCAGTGTACTTTTCTTCCATATTGTTGCACTTTACATAATACTGCTTGATATTATCCAAGCACTCTTTATCTCTTGGTAATCGAATTATCAATGGATTTGTAACAATTAGTTCAGCAAATTCCATTATAGCCGATTCGTAAGTTGCGGAAAAAAACATCATCTGGCAGGTAGAAGGAAGCAGCCTAGAGGATGTGATGTAAAGTTGTATAATATTTGTATATTATACCGAAAAGAACGTAAAGGTCTTATGTGATTTAGTCATTTTCTAACTTGTGGATACGGATACATTGGTCTTGATGTCCTTGAGTGGCAATCATGACATCTGCCTCATCTAGGACAAAAACTGAAATTTTGTTCAGGTCGAAAAATCTGAACTTCAAAGCCCAATCCATGACCTTCCCCGGGGTCCCAATCAGTATGTGGTCAGTGATCTTGGTTCCGCGTGAAACTTAAATAAAAGATATCTCATGATTTATCAATTATTCAATTACCTACATTGAAACTAATTTATCATGAGCTTTGAGCTAATAACAAAAACAGCAGTTGTAGAATTCAACATCCTTGAAAAACTAATGATAGATGTTGGAAAAATCAAGCAAAAAAATGTGAACGATGGACAATTTTATGGCAATGTTTATGAATATTCAATTGAGTATTGACAGATTGAATTCAATTGCCAAATACACTAGGCATTAGGTATTATGCATAAATTACGTTCTTCTCCTTTGACAGCATATCTTAGCTTGATTTCTGGACAATACTGAGCCATTTTTACTGCCACTTTTCCAGTTTGAATCGCTAATTCAAAGGTAGGTGACAGACAGACAACTTGTGGGTAATTTTTATTCGGATCCACTCGACTCAGCATAGCCAAAACAAATGCTGCAGTTTTACCAGTACCAGACTGTGATTGTGCGATCATATTGTGTGGCCTATTAGGAATGGAAAAACTTACTCAGTTTATTACTCAATACAAGAATATTACACCAAGGAAGTTTTCGCCTTCATAAGGGCTGTTTATAAAACAAATGCTCAAAGAATTGAATGGATTGGATCAAGAAATTGATCCAATAGACTATTCAAAGTTCCGAGATCAGAAATAAACATCAAACATGTATAAAGATAGAGCGACCCAAACACAAAAGTGACTTGTGGTTCGAAAAACTAAGGCAATGATATAATTGATTTCTTAAATGCTAAAGACGAGGAGTTTTTTGAATAGTTAATCGTCAAAGCTTACGGATCTGCAAGTAACGTTGGCAGAGCAGTCTCCTGAATTTTTGACGGAGCATTGAAACCCATGGCATAAACTCCCTTGAGGAGTGCTGGTTTCCTGAAAAACATTATTGTTTGGTATTGCAAGTATCTTTCAAGCAATTATACTTATATTCTTATTAGACAATGAAATATCTTGATAGTTTCCGAAAACCTCTTTCACTGCTTTCTATCCAATACCAATGAAAAATAATGCCTGACTAAATACTAAAAGGTAGGAGCTTATTTCTCCTTTTAATTACGATTCAATATGACAAGTGAAATCTACCAAATGAATATCAAATGATACTAACAACTCAAGTGCTTCAAAGGATTTGATACTGTACAAGGGAGAATTGGGATCTTTTCTTTGAATCTCCAGATCTGTGGTAGTCTCGATTAACCCTTTGCGAATTATCTTCTGCATCAAGGAGTTCTCTGCAGGAGATATATGTTCCTGAGTATCATCGCTTTTTAAGGGTGCTCTCAATTTCGGTAGCGGTGTGCCAGGATTTGAGATGCCCAAGCTTGTAACCTATTAATTCCATTAGACGAATTTACATATGCTCATTGTTGATTGTTCTCCGAGCACGTCTCCGAGTCAGCAGCTGAGATCCAAATATAAAGTTATTACCTTAGAGGCCAGTTGTTCTTGTTCGTCGGAATATTTCGCCCAGTTAACTTTTGTGTAAGCCATAACTGTTAAAACGAGCCTTTAAAAAGTTTGTTCATAAATACATACACCCGTATTTCAGGGACAATGGAGGATGGACAAAAGCAACACCACGAGGGCAAAGCACGAGAGATCAGGGATTCCCCTCCATGAGGCGGGAAAATTCGAAATTCAACTCTCAATTTTCGTTCAATTTTGATCACAAAGATCCGCTAATATCCTATTAAATTGAGAACAAAGCGTATTATCTATCATATTTGTTTATAACAATTCATGAATTGTTTAATACAATGATCTTGTTGGAAATAAGAATAATAATACAAGGACATTATTTTATGTACATCGTCCTGGTACCTTACCATAATTTTTTCTAAACTAGCGATTTCATGGGATTTAGTTATCTTTTATTGAACTTACACTGAACAACACGGTTCTATACCTAATTCTTCATGTTCGTTATCAAGTATCAAAGTATTGAAGACAATTCGCCTGTGGAAGAGCTATTTATTATATCAGTGATTTTCTTTAACATTGGCCATCTAGCGATGCTGGTATATTATAAATATTTGCACTCGACAAAGTAACGTGGTCACAGTGCCGGACTCAGGGTAGGCTGACCGGAGCTCGTGCAGAAGCTAATAATCTGTTGGAAAATGAATTGTCTGAAGCTAAATTTACTTATAAAACTGGAGAAATAGATTGGTTTGCAATATTACCTTTGGAACTGTTGACATAAAACATAGTCGATACATAGAGAAGGATAACTAGTGAATACATTGGATTGTTGAAATTAAAAACATCATACTTTTGCTTAAAGTGGTTGTTTATTTACGATCTCTTTCTTGTGTATCTTATACACCATAATATTATCATGTATATTCATGTTATGACATATGCTAATTGTAAGTAAGACCTTTGTAATAAACGTAAGATATAAATCAGCGGACAACATTCTGATCTAATCATACCAACATAGTGTAGTAGCAATTATAAATTCAGGCCAGAATAATAATTATCAATAACTAATGTATAATACTCAGCAATTTGTATCCTGTCACCATGATGATTCAGATATCAGACTATTATTTATTTTTTGTTTTTTTTTCACTTTGAATTCTACAGTTTGCCTTTACCATTATCTTTATTATTCATATGCATTTAACTTAGTATAAGCTTATTATATTATACCAAAATTAAAACATAAAAACATTAAAACAGCAAAACATGAGTCCCAATTATTATACAACTGGTTAATATATAGTATAATAAATCATAAACATATTATGCCCTATAGTTACTCAAGTATACCCAAAATCTTTACCCTTATTTCTTCAACTATAAAAGATCCACTATTTTTCTTAATTGATAAAAAGCCTATACAGATTCAAAATCAGCTCCATTTAAATTAAATTTAATTCAGTTGAAATTATATTATAATTAAAGAATTTACATTACTCTTATACTTGCTGCATCATATTATACCTTCTATCATGTATATTGATAAAATCGGAATTTTAATATCATGTCTATGAATACGCATAAGCAAGTCTAGTCCGAGCTAAAATAATTTGCCTTCAGTTAATCCTTTAGTCTTCCAAATTGTACAATTTTTATGTTACATACCTCATACCTATATGTATCTAAGCAAAGAAATGTATATGTGACACTTCATGTGTATCTGTTTAAAAATCACGGGATTATACTGAGCAGCAACAACTAAAGCATGTAGAGATTCCCATGCTTATGATAAAATAATCTTCAATACACTCCTGTGTACGAATAATTGAATAAATACTGTGTATAATAGCATAAATTTCTTATTTCTTTTATTCTATCGATTTTAAACATAAATCCTTTGACTCAGTATAGCTGTGTTAAACTTTTAAACTGAATATAGCTAATTGCGGTTTTTTCTATTTACAAATTCAATTCGTTACTCTGTATGAGTCATTATACGCTTTCCAAAACTGCCCTCCCATTGAAAAGCTAATTAAAACTCATGTTTTATCATCCGGGAAAAACCTAATGGCATATTCCGGTCTATTTAGATTTCTGCAAATCCTAATTGTAAATCCTGCGTTGAATAAATTATGATAAACACATGAGCTAACACACGCTTCACGAAATATAGTTGATGTTTTCAAGATGATGTACAGAATCTTGTGTAGATCTGTGAGCAGTTAATACAAGTCTCAAGATTTTTTAACAACTGTAGGAATCGCCTTATTTCCTCCAGTCTGTGGGACAAGATGTACCGTTATCAATGACAGGTCGAGCATTTTACGCTGGTATTTCTTGTGAAAGACAAAAGCAGCGGACTGAGTCTTAAACACGATTGTTGCACTGCCTTCGCTCATGCGTATGCTCTATAACACGAATATGAGAACAGTAAAATTATTAATTGATTAATAACC
Source organism: Tenthredo amoena (assembly GCA_963966615.1). Lineage (NCBI taxonomy): Eukaryota > Metazoa > Arthropoda > Insecta > Hymenoptera > Tenthredinidae > Tenthredo > Tenthredo amoena. The sequence continues at coordinate 22,844,706 of OZ016482.1, read as the reverse complement.
GAATTTATTCAGCGAAAATTTATTCAGTTATAAAAAATTAACAAAAGAAATTAAAATTAAAAGTAGGTAGGAAAGCTAAGCAAGTATTTCAGACTAGTTTATTCTCACAATCTTATACTATCCATTCACCCAACTAGTCTGTCATGATTAATGAACAAATTAAAGAGAAGTATAAATCTTTAGACTAATAAAAATCAAAAAAAAAAATTATTCGTAGAAACGATGCGTTGAGAAACGAATTCGAACCTGTTTATCAAAACGGAGAAAACGATTTTGTCTTTGATATAAAATGTAGGACACAATACAAGTATAATGTTACCTCTTCAAAAATGAAAGGGAAGTAATTCATAAAAGTATCCAGTGATATTAACGATTTTTACCAGTTCCAGTAGAGACTGGTGTTGTTTTCTTAAGAATCATTCAGAGCCCAAGTTAGGTTTAGTACAATCATATTAGAAAGCAGGGGAAACATTAAAATGCCATGCCTTAATATTAGAATACATAAAATTATATGTAAATAAACCAGAAACGATTGAAACAATAATATTATTGTTATCATCATGCAAAAAGGATAGTGTATAAAAATAATATGGTTGAACAGTTTTCTGCTACGTTGTACAAATAATCATGTAGAGTTCCATTATTAAGAAGTACTCTTTAAAGGGTACATAGATTCCTTCGTGTCTAGGTTGAATATTTTCTCGTCTGTTTTCGTTTCAGCTGGCATTTTAATCAAGTGCCAAAACGTAGGTGATGGGAGAAATGAACAGTACTGATACGGTTTTGTTAACTTTCACATAGAAATAGTATTTGGCAATAATCATGAGTTCTTTTTACATCAAAAGTCAACACCGGTACATATCAAAATTCTGACATCAATGATTGATGTATAAATGAGAAAAATGAAATAATAAAGATTTTTCATAAAATCAGCAACAGAAATATTTCGAAATACTAAAAAATACGTATAATACTACAGTACATTCTACATATAACTGTTTTCCGTGATAACTATTCATTTATCTATTGCGTTTTAACTTTTTACTCTGAGAAATTAGATTCGTCTGTTTGGAAAGTTTCGAAATAATATTTCAAGCCGAATACTGACTACGTACTTGCAATACGTCATAGTTTAAAATACTAATAGTCAAAACGTCCACATGATAGTAGTTACATGGTGTAAATTCCAAATCAATGAAATATAACAAACTAACTAATCATTTATTCATCTCTTTTGAATACGACTGATTATTATACATTATTTGCTATTCTACTACATGAAAAAAAAAAAGAAAAGAAATATAGAGATTCGTGATGAACACTATCTAATTATTAAGTATTGGGGACTTCCAGCTCAGGCTGGATTTATGCAATAAAGTATAAATGAAACTATGAAATAAATTGATGAATGAGTATAGATGAATTTCTCTCTACTAATCTACCAAATCTTTCTTAAATCTTACTCTATCCTAGCATCTAGCACTATTTGGTCTTAGAGTTATAATCAGGTGAAATTATCACAATTTTGTTAACATTTTAAGTCACTCTGACTCTTGTTATGAGAAAAAGTTTGACGTATAGTGAAAAGCATCTGTGTACCTTGCTAAGGAACCATCCCATCTGATCTTCAGTAATAAAAAAAAATAGAATCTACTCCAACGTTACGAATATTCAATACATTTAGGGGGTATATACATCTGAGAAATAATTTTTTCGCCTTTACCCTTTTATACCCCTTTAAAGAAATAATACCTTAGTTTTGAGTTGTTATTAGTAAATAAACTACTGAAAAGATGATACTAGAGCACAGCTAACCCGATATCACAAATATTGAGTATATGAAAATATATATATGTTATTTGGCTTAACAAAAAGTGAAACGTAAAAGTTCAGATCAAACAGGCAACTAAAAATAAAACATTTAATCAAATTCTGAGTTACCGCTGCAGTATCATTGCATCCACTCATTTCAAATGAGTAATTTTTTTCATTTTCATATGCGTAATGATATTGCAAAAGTAACTCTGACTGTTTGGCATTCTCAGGTAAATATAGTCACCTCAAGCGTGCCGATTCCCTGACACATCCGTCTTATTTGGTTTTCGGTTGTACTAGCAGCCAAGTTTTCTATCTTTACAGTGTTGGTTTTAATCTCAGGTAATTTTCTCATCTGTGGTAAAGATTTCTGAAGAACGACCCTCTGATTGTTCTGCGTATTAACTACTACCTTCTGGTTATGAGGATTCAGATTTTTCTGTGCGTTACTGACGGACATCTGAACGTTTCCAGCAGGGTTTTTCTTGACTATGGTTTTCTGAACGCCGCCAGGTATATTAGTGACTATTTTCTGCACTAGTTTCTGTTGAATGTTGCCTCCGATGCCTTTCTGCAAGTTCGATACCGTCTTCTGTATAGTCGTAGCGACCTTTTGCGTGTTTGGTGAAGGTTTGTGAATGACTACGCGTCGTATTCCGTGCTGCGAAGAAGGAGGAGGTTGTCTTTTGTGAATTGTTTCGTTCGGTTGAATAATCGGAATCGACGATGCGGCAGAATCTTTTTGGTCGCTGTTTGTTACGACGGTTGGTTGAACGGTTTGAATTGTTCTGACGATACGTAAACCAGATGATCTCTCCAATCCCTACAATAGAAAATCGTAATATTGAATGAAACAGTGAGATATGGAGACATTTAATCAACATATCAAGTTTGTCTAATCAGTAACTGATCACCAACAAGCTTAAATATAAATGATAATAACGTCGCAGTGAAATCTATAAACGCTGGCTCTACTTTATACCTATAGCGCAAAAGGAAATAAAGGAAACAATGCATACTTATAAATATATTTTATTTAAACATAAATATCAAAGAATACATAAGAAATTAAAAACTGTGCACCAGAGACCGATGCATTTTATATGTATAATTGAATAAAAAGATTTATAAAATGGCACTTTTAGTTGTATAATACCATACAACACCAAAAGAACGTGATTTAATTATGAATCTTAATAGAGATCACAGTATTATAATTGAAATATTTTATTGTTATCAATTTTTTTTTTAAGTTTTTTATATCCATAATATTCTAAATCGACATGTTTCAAAAACAAACATGAGCTGATAGAATTAAAATCAGGATAAAATAAGAGAATAACATTGTGTCTAGTAAGTGTGAATAGAATTCATGATAATTTTGAGTTCACTAAAAAATGTTTTGTTTGACGCTGTTCAATAACAAACGCCTAAATTATATATTACAAAAAAATTTTTTATTCATTTCTCCAAAAAAGTTGGAATTTCTAAAATCATTTCAGTCCATTCATTGTTTTGTTTTTTTCTCGCTAATTATTTGTTCCTAATAAATTTCATTACTTATACTACGCAACAGATTGAAGACCACTGGGTTGTACTCTATAATTCACTCCGAGCAATCCAGTGATCTAAACTATTGAACTATCAGGATTTTACATGCGTTGTGCTATACCTCTGTGGGCTGTACACCGACAGGGCGGCTTCGACCTCTGCCAACGGCTGGGCGAGCTTTTACATCCTTTGTAACACCTGTTACCACAGATACAGGCTTTGTTTCTTGGCTCGGTTCCGCTGCAAAGACAAAATTGTTATAATTTATAACAAAAAATAGGAGTAGAGTATCAAAATGCGTGTAAATAAAATTACAACTAACCAGCGGCGTTAGTCTCTGCTTTGTCTTTATCGTATTGTTTTTCCATAGCTGCTATTTTTCGTCTGTTTTCTTTTTCTCTGAGAAATTTTTCCCTCATACGTTTTTGTTCCTCAAGTTTCTTGCGATATTCCCTCATTTCCGGATCTTCGTTTTCATAAACCTGGTGAAATTAGAGATGTAACAATAACTTTCATAGATAATGATTCGGAAGATTGATATACGATATCCTTGTAATCGCATTTACCTTCTTCTCGCTTGCTGTGTCAGACAGTGTATCGATTGTTCTAACTTCGTGTAAGTTCCGACTGTTTAACTTCAGTCTTTTAGGACTCGTATCTCTCTGACCTCTGCTCGCAAATCCCTCGGGACTTCTCTTCTGTTGTGATCTGATAATCCCTCTCGATGGAGTGGCCGGTGGTCTGCTGGCCGATATTCTTTGCTGACGATTTTGGTCATAATTATCATTACGATAACTCGAATTCGATGAAGGGACTCTACTGTCTCGAGGACGGTCGATACTGGAGCGGGAATGAGGGTCTCTGTCGCGATAGCTTGATTGCTGCTCTCTCCCTCCCTACCAAGACATTCAGTTTTTCATTCTACTCCACCACTTTTATAGAATTATAACTAAATATAGGACTAAAGTATCTCATTCCTGAAAACTAACAGTTTTTTCAATCTACTTACATCTGAATAATCCATAGTATTGCGAGTACTATGTGAACAGCATGTCTTAACATAATTGAAAATTTTAGATTACTCGAAGATTCGAATGAAGCTAAAATAGACTAAATAGTTTGCTGCATTTCCTCTGAGTTACTTGAATTTTTCATGCAATTCTGTGGGCTTAAATACACCTTAAAATTTAATTTCAGTCATTTGCTTTTCTGTTAGCATACTATTTTATGAACATTTTCCAAGAAACATTGGTTTCTCTTGCGAATCAACTCTCCTCGCCCCATGTACAGAACTACTTGAAAATTGTTGCACTTAGAGGACTTAGGTTTAACATACATATTCACTAGACATTATAATCGAAAATTCGATGTCAAGGTGTATGTTAGTCTCTAATTAATGCCTGCTATGCAAAACATGTTAGATAAGTGAACAGAAATAATCATTACCTGATAATTATCTCTCGAATCCCACTGACTCTGGCTTTTATAATTATTCTCGAACTCATTGTAGTAGTTATCCCTATTGTAGCTTGTATCGTTATGAAATGAGTTACTGGAGCTAACATTTGGTGTCTTTTGTGATTTGTTTTCCTGCCAGACATCAGAAAAGTATGCATAGGGATCCTGTGAATATAAAACCAGTTAATTAGATCCCATTTCCGTTATTGAATATTCAAGACATTGGGTAAAACCGAAAATACACTAACATCACTCTTATTCTGCTGTACATTTGGTTGGGGGTATTCCTGTTGCGGCTGTGCTGGTGCTGGGGGCTGATTATATGGTCGTTGATCTTGAAACTGCCCAGGTGACTGTATGAACTGTTCATTACCAATCTGTGAAGGTGGCGGTGGTGGTTGTTGCTGTTGAATTGCCGAATCCCACACCAATCGTGCTATAAATTATAAATCAATTAAATCTTAATGGAAATTGCTTCCAAATTCATTAAGAACCTACATAGACCTTTAACTAGGATTCCCAATGCCTTATGGAGGAGCGGTATATGAGATAATGAATTTATATACTGATACCAATGTAAAAGATATTCTTGATCAAGAATTGATCGACTAAATCGTGTATTTAAAATTAACAATTTGACAAATCAGCCTTGTTTTTGGAAATCCCTGGAAAAAACTGGAAATCTCAGTTAAAACTCTGAACTGGTTTGTAGTACCAAAATTGTGATAAAATGGTGTAGAAAAAGTAGCTTTACCATCAGTCGTGGGTTGAACAGCGCCTCGGAAGTGCGGGTTTATTAATATTTTATGCCCAGGCGGTAAAGGGTTGGGTACATTTCCAATTGCTTGCGAAGGTGGTGCCGGAGGTCCATTATTATACTGATTGTTCTGAGTTTGTTCATTGTAAACGGGTCTCGAATCGTAAACAGGCCTAGCCTCCTGACAGAAATGCGGATCTTGATAACGTGGTAAATTATCAAAAGGAACTTGATTAGGTATATTCTGGGCACTAGGATGGCTCTGCATAACTGGAATTTGGTTGTGAATTGGCGGACGTAAATGGCCCTGCATCAATGGTCCGGGATTTCTGAGAAGAGGTGGTCCCTGATTGCCCTGCATTTGGGGACGTTGATTCCCCTGCATTGGAGGGCCTTGATTACCTTGTACGAGAGGTACTTGGTTGCCCTGCATAGGCGGCGGTCCTTGCGATCCTTGCGGTCCTTGGGGTCCTTGATTTCCTTGATTTATTTGTTGTCCTTGATTTTGAAAATGCTGCGCTTGGTTGTGCATGAACTGAGGTTGATTTTGCAGATAATTTTGCGGGGGTGCAGGACCAAGCAATGCTCCACGAGGGTCAAAGTCTGGTCTTGGACCCATCAATCTTGGACCAGGTGGTCCGACGAGTCCTTGAAATTGATTGGGATTAAAGGGTGGTCGATTCTCCATGAATTGAGGGCGAATTTGCGGAGGACCGTTGAGTTGAAATTGGGCATACGGTGGTGCCATTTGTGGATTATTTTGCTGAAAAGGTATCTGCTGGTTAGGCATATTTAATCGCGGCCCTGGGGGGTATGGCGGTCTATTTTCGAGCAACGGTGGCCGAAATGGTGGGCGTTGATTTTCAAACGGCACTGGACCTCGAGGCCCAATAAATCTGAAATAGAAGAAATAGAATTGATGTACCCAGAATTGAATACTCCTCAGAAATCGATCTATAGGCTAATCTAACAGCAAAAACTGCCGCTTACCTTGGAGTAAAATTTTGGACATTCGGTACGATGAACCTTCCACCTCTGATGCCTCTTATTCCCCTGCCTCTACCCCGCCCCCTGAATGCTGGCCTTGACTGTTCTAATGTGACAACATTTTCTAATGAATCTGGAATCTCATTATTCATCTTCGGAGAGATGATAGTTCTTTCGTTTTGGAATCTGTTCCTCCTCTCCTTGGCCTCTTCACAGTCGTCATCTTCCATTCCCTGACCATTTCCAACGTAGAAATCCTTTTGTGCACTTTTTTGTAATTTTTCTCTGAGATCTGGCTTGTTGGGTGAATTTCCCATGTTATCAACCCCGTCACCTCCTCCGCCCCCTCCGATATTTTCTTCATACTCACGATGCGTGTAATAGATTACATCGCTATCGTGTCTTTCTTCATAATAGTTGTTATGGTTACGGCTATCCGTAACACCGCTATAATTTACATTGTCTTCTTCCCCCTCTAAGTCGTCGAGTGCATCGGTAACGCCTAAATCCAATACGTCATCTGTTTCCTCTTCTCCCTTATAGCTACTCTGCTGCTCGGGGAATTAAATAGCCAAATATTTGTAATGAATTTACATTATTCAAATACAATTTTTATTTATTCTAGTTGTAATATCTAACGTATCAGTTTCTTTTTTTTTTCTCTTTTTTTTCAAAGACAATTCAATTCATTTTACCCTGCTAATTTTTTTTTATCCTTTGAATTTAATTATTTCATGCACTATATATTTATGTAAGCTTTACCTTTGATTAATTACAAATTTTTTATTATTTCTCATTAAAGTAATGTAGAATACTTCAGATATCGCATGCCGTGATAATATTATTATAGAATGATTCATTTCCTTGAAGATATTTTCATTCGTTAAATAGTCCTACCCATCGTCTAACGTATCAAAGTATTATTCACCATTCTGAATTCTGAACTGACGGATAAATTGAATTAACCGAAAATTCTTACCTAGTAATAGCTACATTCAATTACATTTTAAACTATCATAAAATAGAATCAATAAGCGTAGGTTCTGGTAATAAAATTAATATGCAATATTCATTGCAGTTTACGAACCACGGAAGGCAGTTCATAAGGTAACTACCATTTCTCTCAAGTAAGTTTAAGTTTATTTCATGTTTTAAATTCTTACTGGCTTTGTGGTGATATTTTATGATAAATTCTAAAATAGATGATCATCTCGCTAACTTTAATGTTCCAGTAAACTAGCATTGATTTGGAAATTTCATGGATTTATCCGATGATAACTTTTGAATCTAAGTAATTGAAAAATTCTATCTCTTTCTTGTTTGTCAATTGTCCCTCCCCATTGCACTCACTTATCAGAAAAATCACCACGCCAATTTTTAGTCCTACTTATTCAAATGAAGATTGTAACTCTCAGGGTTTGTCGGGAAATATAAACTTTGCAATCAAAGTTTCTTATCAACCACGAATATCGATGAATCAATTATTTCGCTTCAATTTTAAGATGTAATGTTCAATAATGATGTTCGACACGAAAATATATGATGGAAAAATACTGGGCAAAGAATTTCACTGGCCAGATAAGAAGATTTTTGAGCTTAAGCTGGAGGGATTGGATATTATGAATCATAAATCGATATATTCGTTTGACTTGTGACTGGTATTAGTCATTTTTGAAGTATTGGCTATTATAAAGCCAGTCTTTAGATATTTGGACCATTGAAGGCCTATAGGAAATGTTTTTGAGGCACGTTGAAGATATTGGCAAAGACAGAGGGTTGGGTGTAAGATGTAAAATGAAATAGTTATTCTCCGTCAAATTTGTTGACGATTAAATTGATTATAAAGAGGTATTTAAAGCTCTTTCGGAACCTACGTGACTGGTAGAGAAAATCAAAGGATAATCCATGGCTCACATAGATCCCGAATACATCTTCTATAATTAACAATAGTTTTAAACAGTTCTCTCTCAAAACCGAAAAGCATAGAAGCAAGGAGATTGACTGTCATATATTGCTGCACATTAATATGCAACGAATATTATTTAAACATTGAATCATAGGATCAAAGAAAGAAGAAGTCAGAAATGAGAATTTCTGTGAACTTCATCAGCAATAGAAAGCAATTTCAGTTAAAGACTTACGAATTCAAGATTAATAGACTCCAATCACATCTACTTCCATATACTTTTCGTCACTTGTAACAAGCGGCTTGTTTTCACAGCTAATAATATAAACCAAGCTTCATATTATCATTCTTTCAACAGCCATGCCACGGTTTAAGGATAACATACAATATAAGCATGATATACATGATTTACAAGGATTTAGTTGCAATTGAATAATAAATAATTAGGGGATGTGTTTCCAGTGTGAAAATATATCGGAAGAAGTGAAGTTGGTAAAAGTTCCTAATTGAAATTTCCGCCGTGTTACCCTGACTATGCTTAAAATTACATAAGAATAAATCTAGTCAATGAACCTTATTAATAATAACAATAATATTAATATCATTGACTAACAGCCTGGCATATTATATTCCTCTGCATTTTTCACATTACTAGCTAAGCTCTTATAACTCCTTGTTACCTACTGTCTCTTATAATTAGCGATATTGATTTTCCTGCTTTTGGGTGCGGGAGAAAATATAAGTACCCATTGAAGTTGGCATCGCTAAATTAATTTCTTGTACATAATACATGTTACAATTTATTTAAAATCATAGTAGGTCAAGAAAACTACAACCATTCTTTCCATGGGTATTAAAATGCAAGAGCCTTCCTCTTTCTCTCTCTCTTTCTCCCTCGTCCTGGACTATCTTAGTATCTTCCTATTACTTTGGAACACACAACTCTTCTTTTCTTTCTATAGACTTATACGATGTTCAATTAACAACATGTAATACATGTATATGAGACATTTATTCACCATTATTTTGTACGGTGAAAAGAAATTCTTAGAATTTTTATATACTTTCAGTAAATCTGGTTTACTGTTGTTATTTGATTGAAACTTGAACATGGGAATTCAGCTGTCTGTAACATCATATTAAAAATTCTCAAACTCTTTTATTCGATTCAGCTAGGGCAAGACCTTGCGATTTTAGGAAAGTATATAAACATTCAATAAAATTGAACAGTGATCATGAATTTATTTTATTACAAAGTAGTAGGTCGCCAGCGAGCTCACCGTCTCAACTTCATAGTCATCTGCTAAAAGCGCTTCCTCTTCGTCATTTCCCAGCTCATATTCTTCGTCCCCTAGGTCCTCGTCCAACAAGTTTTCGTCGCTAAATTAACGAAACAAGTGTTATCCTTTTTCAAACATCAAAAAAGGTCTTTAGAGAGTTTAATTTTTAAAATTATCGATATTTTAACGATTTCTCGAGGTCAAAAGTCAAATTTTCGTATAGAACCTGAATTAAATAGCGAAATTTTTTTTCCGAAATGAGATAGAACTTTAGATCCTGATTTTGAATTCTGGTCAAATGTAATAAAGATGCAAATTGCGACCCGGAAGAAAGAGTTCTCTTCAAATTCCATATTTTTTAACCAAATTCGTGCGACAAATAGGACTTACAAATTTTTTAAGATCCGTGAAACAAATATGGTGAATTAGCGAAACTCAATATTTGCGAAAAATGAACGAGGAAGAAAAAAAACTAAGAAATGTAGCTTCCCACGGCGGTTTATAAATCGACGAAATACGAAGCAGCTAAAGTTATAACGAGCTCAACTAATGAAGAAATATATACTTCAGATTGAAGTGGAAAAAACTTGACTCTTTTACGAAACGTTTCAACTTTTAACCTACAAAGCCACGTCAAGCCGAGAAAAGAGAAGTGACGGGTCTTTTAGAGAAATGTAAAGCCGGAGTATGCAACTTGAAGATTTTTGCTAATAGAGGAATGATCGGGGGACTAAAAAGTGAAGAATATATGCCTTTTATTGAAAATATAGAAAATACTTACCACTGTTCGGACATGTTCTGTATACTTTTTCTTCTTGGCTTCTGTATGCCGCTGCGTTGTCCATATATCGATTTAATATCGATATAGCACCTGTATGTATGTAGTTGTGTTTTTAGAGATGTGAAAAATGAATGGATGTGACACTTCCGTTAATATGTTTTCTTTGATTATTTTATATCTTATATAAATCAATTTCTGGGTATTTGTAAACTAATCTGAAAAACTTTGGGGTTTATAAACGAATTTCAATAATAGTAATAGATAGACTCCTACACATAACGCGATTGAAAAGCAAGATCTATAACTCTGTTCAGGTTCTCTCGTATTTGAGATTTGAGACGCCCCGGCGTCCTATTGACTTCCCAAACGTGACGTCACTGAAGCCAAAAACACAACGTGAGAGAATGAAAGAGACATATTTATAACGACTCTACTTCCTTCACTTCGACCGATTTTAAAGCACATACATTCTCGAATAAGATAATCAGTAATCTTGTCGACTACAGATTTCAATCAACGGTGAACGGCAAATTATCGGACTATACGATGAGTTCACATTGATTCGCTCCTTTCTGCGTGCGGTAAAAATAGTTGCGAAAATACTCACCAGGGTTACGGGGAGTGCCACCTACTGGAAGGCTGGAAGCTTGGCATATGGAAATGGATCCATATTGGATCCGATAGCCAATCGAAGGATAGGAAGGCTGTATCATCAGCGTTTTAGCGTGTTTCAACTTTCAAAAGCTCGTTCTTTTAACCTCACTGCACTCAGTGTTACAGTTTATTATCAATGAATGAATTAAACGATTATCAAGGATATCGAAGGAAATGAAACACATTTGTAGCTGTTTTGAATATACACATGATATTACTATAGTTTACGTGAGATTGAGTTGTCAGATGTCATAATAAGAAGAGGTAACAAGGCGTCGTTACTGACGAACAACACCTTATCATAATAAATGAATTCATAATAAATGAATAAATGAAATATTATACACTTTATTCTTCAATGGTTACATGGACTTTTTAGGCACTTTATTAGAGGAATAAAAGAACTGTATTCGTCAATCCCTTCGTCATGGTACAAAACACTTTTCAGTAAAAAATATCGGTATCTTAGCTGTAGATAGTGGTTAATCGCATTAGACATATATTACTATTTCGCGACAATGTTTAGTTCATATATATACACGTTGGATATGTAAATTATTTCGAATTTAATTACAGTAAACAGGTGCACGAAAATACTACGCTTTTACTTCTTTGTGTGTAAACTCTTCATTTACGAGTAAAATAAATCTTGATTCCATCTTGTGGTCGGAGAATGAAATCACTGTAGCACTTGGCTTCCTCATATTTCAGAAGGCTCTTGACTTTCCACGTTCTTAGTAATGCTGTCAAAACCGTTTTTTGCTCTAGAAGTGCAAATTTTTGTCCAATGCAATTCCTGGGTCCAGCACTAAATGGCACGTAGGCATACGGATGTCGTCCGTGAGAGTTTTCCGGGAGAAATCGGTCAGGATCAAATTTTTCGGGCTCCGGCCAATACTTAGGATCTCGATGAACTTGATTAATTTGTATACCTAGGCTGGTGTTCTTTGGAATTTTGTATCCAGCTGAAAATACAATAAGAATTACATGGCTACACGCATATTTGGCCAGCTAAATTTTTCTTGATCATTTATTTTCGGCATTCACTTACACCTATCTGGTGTACACACGAAAACGAATAATTTACCAATTTCTATATCTTCTGTCACGACTCGACTGATCGACGGTGCGCTGGGAAACAGCCTGAGTGTTTCTTTTATCACTCTTTCCAGATATTTGAGTTCCGAAAGCTGGTGAAGCGTTGCTGGTTCCGTGGAGTCTCCAAAGACCTCTAACTGTTCTTGGTGTATCTTCTCCTCTACATCAGGATTATTTCCAATGCAGAGAAGTGCCCAACTCATAGCTGTTGCTGTTGTATCATGCCCCTAGAAAGAATTGAGAAGCGAATTATCATACACATGATTTTGAAGTACGTGCGTAATTGTTTGCGAAGAGTTTATCGTTCAGCAATCGGTGTAACTTTGTGAAAGCAATATAACAAATGATTATTGATCATATTTACCGCAAACATGAATGTATTTACTTCGTCCCTCAGCTCGTCATCGGTAAGCGGAGTGTTGTCACTATCACACGCATCTAATAAATGATCTAAGAACGCTCGCCGCTTTGGTTTATCTAGATTGATAAACATATAAAATTATAGAGACGTATACCTACAGACATATCATATGAAGAAGAAATGAGAGTATTTTTCAACGGGATGTCCAAATGCATTGTGGTCATGTGTTCAACAATATAGGTACAACTTACCAGTAACAATATCTTCTTTAGACTCCTGTTGCTGGATTTTACGAGCGAATCTTCTTTCGCTTATCACCTATAATAAAATGCAGAGTAAGACAACGTTTGTTAGAAAATCTAGAATTGGACAATAATGCGAATGTTCTGGGCTGAAATTCCCAATTCGAAGAGAGAATTTAAAAAGCGAGCATACGCGTTTTTCCCACGAGCCTGAAGTAATATTGGAAAATTCTTTTATACATCATGTAACTCTGAACCTTTCAGCGTTTAGCCATTGCAAAATATTTCCTTGTACAGCCACGCTGATGGCAATTATATCGATACCACATTGTCTTTTGCAGGAAAAATGTATGTAACTGTAGTGACGGTTGTAACTAGTTTCATTTAATAATCATTACCTGATTTGCGAACTTATGGCAGAGTTCCACCATGTGTTTGAACTTCTTTCCACGACTAGTGCGATAATATATCCAGTCAGCAAACAGCCACGGTCGGATTACCCGATCCGCTGTTTGAATGGTGATACTGTATCGGTGCATTGAATAAATTTTAACGGAATTAGATACATCAGAATTGGGAGGTTTACTCTTTTTATGCTCAATTAGTCTTGCGGCTGACAATGAGTTATAGCTTTTTAGTTGCCACAGTTAACGCAATTTTCTATTAATAATTCATTAGAATGTGAGTATAACCACACACAATGAAATTCCGCGATTCGTTAAGTTCATAATTTTACGCTGAGGTGGTTAATATTTATATTATATATTGTCAAAATTATACCCATGTAAAGCTATAGAATAGTCAGAGTTCTGATCCGTTTGAGCATTTATGTTGATCCCCATTGCTGATTCTGAAATCATAATTTATCCAGAAATCTTGCAATATTTACACAACGTCTCCACGAGTTCAGGCCTTAATAAAGTTCTCCTAATTACATATCATAATTTTATTTGAAATATAGGCCGATTGAGGCCTGTAATTCATATTTAAATACAAGGTGAATCTCGCAGCTTTACTATGAAATTCATTGAGTTCCCTACCACAGATTATATCCAGTGCGCATCTTGTCAGTGAAACAAACATATCGATAGGGTCATTAGGTTTTTTCTTCAGCTCCGACGCAATGACTTGCTTCAAGATTTCCGCCTTTTCGGACATCACCACTGAAAATTCTTCCAATACGTCGAAATGAAAAGTTGGTGTTATTAATTTTCTTTGGCGATGCCACTTATCACCTGTAACAAACATATGCTTTCTATAATTTCCTACAGCGGTATATGCCTTATAAATAGATTCGAGTATTACCAATACTTTGCGATTGATATATTATAAGATCCTCGCGTGATAACATTGTCAAGACATACCGCGAGGTCGTTTGGATTATATAGTTACGGTTTACGGTATATCAGTACTTATTCAAAATCGGCTTCAATTTCTGAAGTTTACTCCTGAATCACGGAACACATTAATGACCAAAAGAATATTGAGCTGTTCGAGTGTGTAACTTACCTGTAGAAGTTAGTAGTCCTGTACCAAGCCATGGATGGATGAAAGTATAAACCTCTGATTTGGTAATAAGACTTTTGCTAGGCAATATCACCTGTAGAGCATGGAAAAAAATTTTGGTCGGTCAATTGACAAAATATATTCAACATATACTGCAACTGTTATACGTACACCAACAGTTTCTGCCGTAGTAAGTTCAACGTGGGCTTTGAATCCGATCCAGAAACGGAATATTCCCTCTTTGTACTCGGTACAGAAACGTTGGAACCATCCGTAACGATCTAAAGCATTATGCATAAAGACTTTTATCATATAAGGAAGAATTCAAACGGTTGTAGATTAATAAATTCTTGGAGCAAGAATTATATTCGATGCGAATCATCTCTCGATTTGAGATCTCTCCAGATTATCTATCCAAACAATAATTAGAGCAACGACAGTTAATCCTAGTTAGTCCTAGGTAATTGATGATTACTCTTCTGTTTGTGAAATCAACTTTCTTTTTCAAGGCAATATTAAAGATATGTTATCATAAGAAAACCATAAGCTACCGAAGCGTTATCACTTGCTTTGAAAAATCCCAAGTAGATAGTATTGCATATCATCGATACAGAATTTTCATCGTCAAACCATTCAAAATATCGACTATGTTACCGAAAACTAACTTTCAATGATGATGAAACCGTGACATCTCCAATTTTGGTAGAAAAACATGCTATCTGCTATATTGTTAGCATATAAGGCATCATGTTTTCCAACCAGAATTTGAGATATCATGGTTTTCCATTGACACGTTGAATTGGTTACGGAAAAAGTAATTATGACATTATCAAATATCGCGATGTCTTCGGTGAATGGTGGTAATAATAACCCGAAGCAACTCTGCAGCGTATAACTTGGATTGACGTGACATGAAAAGCCCCGAAGCACAAAACTTCCTTCATAACTGTAGATTGTTTATTCACATAATCAAGCATATAAATGTGGTTCTCTCACCCTCTCGGTTGATCCTTAATAGCATATGAACATTTCCTATTAACGGGTACGTCTTTGGGCCAGGAATTTTATTAATGATTGCAGCATATTGAAATTGTTTGTAGAAATACTGAACTATCTTTATAAGTACTATGGCAAATATTGCCGTTGACAATATATGATAAATCGCCATCTCGTTCAGGTAAAATCAGTATTTATTAACGTTACGATCCACCATACACTGCGTAGAATCACTCGCCGTTCTGACGTTCGTGATACTTATGCGTATGTTTGTATGTACCTCGCTGTGACGTCAGATGCTATATCAAGAGACTCAACGCCAAGGTCGCCAAGGTGCAATGGGTGCAAGCGCAACAGATGTGCCATGTCCTATATACATACTGTATATTTGATAACGTCAGTTTAGCCGGGTTTCAAACCAGTCGGAAGTGCTACTGCGTATCGGGAAGTAACGTAACATTAATCCAGACAAAACTGGGTCGGTCAAACGTCTGGATCTCATATGGTAACGTGACACGCTGGAAAATACCGATGCGTTTTCCCGAAAAGCGTATGTATTTCTACAGGGTACTCGCCCCCTGTGCTGAGTGATAGATATTCTCATCTCCTAGATGCGGTGAAAATACGACAAGTCGGTAATTGCAGGGATTCTAATGCCATCATGTTGGATGTGTACGAATGTAATATAATTTTTGTTTATTCGTAATACACATCACTAGCTAATCTACTATGCAAATCACTGGGCGGGCGCCCTACAATTTAATTTTAGCTTCCATAAAAAAATTATACCCGTGAAATTTGTCTTTCCGTTTGACGTCACAAAATATAGGTAGGACATACCACTTCTGTGGCACCCAAGAGGTGTAATTATTGAAATGAAAAGACAAGTTGTAGGTAACGCAAGACGTCATCAACTTTTGTGCACTACATCGATTGTCAGAAGATCGATATACTTCAGAATACACTACGTCATAAAATGCAATGAAATGAACGGCGGTTGCTAGCAGACGATTTTAGTCGTAGTAGCATAGCACGTTGTGAAGTGTATTGTAAATAAACAAATAGAAATGTGATAATTTTATAGACAGTGTATGAATTTTTCCCATTATATTATTATTATTATTACAGTTGAATCGAATCTAGTTTCTAAACGACTAAAGTTATTTTTAAAAAGATGTTTGTTAGGTGTAATAGACATTTCGGCGACGCGTTAACCTCAAATACAGGTTTGAAGTATTTGAGAAGAATATTACCCACGAGAAAATTTAGTAACAATAAACCAGCCGTTATATTAGGAATAGAAACAAGCTGCGATGATACTGGCTGCGCGATTGTTGACAGCAATGGCACTGTACTTGGAGAAGCTTTGCATTCTCAACAATCTGTACATTTGAAGTTAGTATTCAATAATATCAGAAATAATCAGTTTTCAAAATTAGTCGAATTTATAATAAAAACAAATTTCATAAAAATCTTAGGAACGGTCACTGAGATAATAACACTTCTTTACAAACCCATTCATCCTTCCTCTTCCCAAACCCCCCAACTCATTTCTCTCAAATTCAATAATAGATCTACTAATTATTTAAGGTATCTGTGTGCTAAATTTCGTTAGAATCTGTCCACTCATTCAAAAGTTATTCAACAAAAGATGATAAGATCCTGCTTCAACTGTTTTAGTAACGGTGGAATAATACCACCTATTGCCCAGGGTTTACATAGCAAACATATAACAGAGGTGGTAGAAAATTCTCTGATATCTGCGGGCTTGAAGTTAAAAAATATCGACGCTATAGCGACAACGGTAAAACCAGGTCTTCCGATGTCTCTATTGATCGGGCTTAATTTTGGAAAGTATTTATCTAGGATTGGAAACAAGCCCTTCATTCCTATCCATCACATGGAAGCCCACGCGCTTACCGCAAGGATGGTAGAAAAGGTTGCTCAATTAATTCCATCATATTTTACATCTAACTTTATCCGACTCTTACGACAACTTCTTTTCATTAATTGTTCAGGTTGATTATCCATTTCTAGTCTTACTAATATCCGGTGGTCACTGCCTAATAGCCGTAGCACAAAATGTTGATAAATTTCTTACGCTTGGTTCGTCGATCGACGATGCGCCTGGCGAAGCATTTGACAAAGTGAGTTTGAGCCAGATATTGAAATACAGACATTCTGGAAATCATCGTGGTTCTGTTTTTACAACTTTGTATATTTATAGACAGCTCGAAGACTGAAGTTGAGAAATATTCCAGAATTTTCAAACCTCTCTGGTGGCGCTGCGATGGAACTAGCTGCGAGTCGAGCCACAAATCCTGATCAGTTTAGATTCACAATACCTATGGCACATTATGCAGATTGTAACTTCAGCGTCTCGGGTTTGAAGAATGCCGTACTCAAACACACACTGAGACAAGAGAGACTGCACAATGTCACTGGCGACAGAGTTATACCTGATATTTATAACTTGTGTGCTGGATTTCAATTTGCAATCACTCGACACTTGTGCCACAGAACTCAACGAGCTATGGAATTCGTTGAAATGAAGGAACTTATTCCAAAAGAAAACAGAATTTTGGTAGCGTCAGAAATTCAGTCTTAGGTCCCAATTGCTACTCTGCATATTTCCCGAATTTGTTTTTTATTATATCTCAGTAAGAGGGTACATACACTTCAAATAAGGGTATTCCCAAAGAACTAGCATGTATCCAAATTGCTCTTTGATCGAATAGTTTTATTACAGTAGTTTGCTAATCTTCCGAAGTATGATCAAGTAAAAGTTAGAAGTTGTGCGTCATCAAGTCACAGCATCGGATGCAGTTGCAGTAAAAGCGCTTAATGCAAGGATTTGGTTCAACCGCTACTTCGATTTTAGATATTTAGGTTTCTAATTATTCAGAAAACAAATCTTTGTCCTTGAACAGATAACTTTTTGATACTACAGACGTGACTCGAGTAATCAATTTTTTACTGCCAAATTTTCAAGTTCCCAAACTTTATTCAAAGTCTCTTTTCATTCTGTAGAAAAAATTTCCTACGTTACTTATTAGATACTTTAAAACCTTTTTTTTTTTTCATCTTTCACACCAGGTAGCATCCGGTGGAGCGGCGTGTAATAATTTTATATCAAACTGTCTTGAAACAGTTTGTTCCGGGATGGGATACAAATTTGTTAGACCGCCACCTAAACTCTGCACCGATAACGGTATTATGATTGCTTGGAACGGAGTGGAGAGGTGGATAGCCAACCAAGGTGTTCTGAGAGATCGAGAAGAGATAGAAAAGGTTGATATCGATGGTAGCGCTTCGTTTGGTGAAGACTGGAGAGAAGAAGTAAAGGAAGCAAACATAAGGTGTAAATGGGTAAAGCTTTCATATCCAATGCAACAAAGCAGATGAAATTTAGCAAAAGAATAATAAACTACTGAGAAAGTAATGGCTTGATAATTTATTTTACAAAATTAACGATTTATAATTACAATTAAAAATTAATATTGTTATTACTAATTACATTATATAATTATATAAGCGTCGGAGTCCTCTGCAAAGTTTCTTGCTTCATTTTCTGCATCAATTCGAAGTCCGGAAATTCCTCTCGCATCTTCATTGCTCGTTTCTCTGCATGAGCATCTAGTACAGTTCGTATCTTTTCTTTGAGTAACTCGATCTCGTTCTTATTTTTTTGCCCGAGAGCCAAGGGTAGAACAGCGTCGAATACTAGAGCCTTTTCGGGCCTCATAACGTCCGGAACATTGGCTAAATTCTGTTCGTAATCTTTGATCATCGGTTTAATTTCGTTGAATTTTTCTCTCGCGTTATCAGTGTCCATTTTATTAACGACAAGAATCGAAGGCATTCTTAATAAGTCTGGCTTGTACAATTCCAATTCTTTGTTCAATAAGACTATAGTATCAAAACAACTTCTTGGTACATGTTTAGGACTCAATTGAAAACCTTGGATATCAACAACAACCAATATCAATTGCGTTCTTTCAACGTGCTTCAAGAATTTATGACCCATTCCTATGTTCACATGAGCACCTTCGATAAGCCCCGGTAAATCTGCCACTGAGATTTGCCGCAAATCTTTGTAATGTATGATTCCTACGTTTGGCCTGATTGTCGTGACTGGAATAAATAAAATTCGCGCATTTATAATCATAGTTAAAGTCTCTAAAGAGTATTTTTTGCCTCAAGTATTCAGACCGACTCTCTTAAGCATGTAACTCACATGGATAAGATGCAACTTTAGGACTAGCCCTAGAAACGGCCCGCAACAAAGTGCTCTTCCCTGCATTCGGAAAGCCGACTAAACAAACATCGGCAATTAACTTCAAGTCCAAATTAATGGCTTGAACTTGTCCTTTTTGGCCACTGAATCCCGTCTCGGGACAGCCCCCAACTCCTCCCTTAGCTACGATCAGCTTGGTACCCGGCTTGTCTAGTTCTCCTAGAATTGTTGATTAGATTACGATATTGAAGATTTGTGGAACAACAGATGATGTATCTCTGTGTACCTAACTGACGACCGTGATCATCGAACACAGTTATCCCTGGAGGCACTTCGATCGTTACATCCTCTCCAATTTGGCCCAGAACTTGCTTTCCGGTGCTGTTACCACCGGAGCCACCGGCTAACTTTAGGGCTTTCTTTTTATCAGAGATTCTTTTTAATGTTTCGCCTTCTCTGGCAAGTAGATAAACATTTCCACCTCGACCACCACAACCTCCGTAACGTGGGAGACCCATACCGCCTGTACCACCCTTTACGTGAAGACGTAAAGAGTCTATAAACATGCCACGTAAATAGTTTCTCGGGACCTAATGGACAATCTTTTATTTATTAGTTTGGGGATTTACATGTAGGATTACAACGTTATTGAGTATTTTCGATTTTTTGAGATCTGAGTGAGCTCGTAATGAGGCGTAATATGAGATAACCTAACCTAATATAACTCTAGAAGTAAGAAATGTAAACGAACGTGTTCACTGCAAGATCCAAATGATATATTGTTGCGTTATTTTAAAGAGATGAAGAAGATATGAAATGACAAGATATATTGTAAGTGTATTATGTGAATGATCGTACCCGACTTGCGGCATAACCTAAAACTTGTGTGAATAGAACCATGATCACTGTTTACTTCGAGGAAATTGTTAAAATAAATTATTCACGATTCTCATGAGTGATATTCGGAACATTTTCGATATTTCTATTCATCAATTGTTGTTAGATACTTTTTTCTTCGTGTGTATATTGCATATTATCAAAATAATGTTTGTTGGGTTATAGTACTTCGATACATGTGTTTCGATATTCGCTTGTTCGATCTCCATCTTGATACTCCCGCTATACTTAAATTCGATTCTATTCGAACGATTCGAATATTCAGAATTCAAATGATGAGAATGATTATAAAAATATTCTGCAATCTGAACATAATTTGAAGACTTTTTCGAGGAGTTTATTCATCATAATTGTGTACATACATTTAATATATAATATATATTGTATAAGTTTTATTATAGTTATCATTCTTCGCGTATTGATTACAATTCCTTCGTCAAGGCAACATATCGCGATAAAGCCGATAACGAAGCAAAAAAAATTAAATATTATAACGATTATCTGTTCGAGGCATTCTCTAGTGTTAGAAATTATCCTCCTAAACTTGACTTTATGTAAATTTGGGTATCTTTGGGACTCTATGATAATCAGCCATCAGTAAACAGTGGCCGTTCACGTGTATATCTATATACACACTTCAAATAAGCGTCTGACCACCCAATATATTTTGGATATACTGTAATGTCTTGATGCAAAAGCAGATCGCGTATAACTGCAAATACAGATAATATAATTGCGTAAGAATTGGCTAAAAAATCATACATCACAGTCGTAGAAGCCGACAAGAAATATAGCATGTTAAACGTAAACGCATGCGCTATAACTATCCACCGTTGGTGAGGGAATGCGGAGGTTAGGCCGCTCGTGGTCAGACGACTATTAGTAGTAGAATCGGTGAGCCGAGGTGCATATGGTCGGCCGTTCTCACCTTAGTCGATCTGTAATTTCTTCGCTATCGCGCTATTGCGGTACGTATATCTTTGTTTATCTTATATCCAGATCTACTATGCAAGTTGGATCTAAATTTGAGATGATATAATAACTGTTGTATACATACTAATTTTACTCATTCATGAATACAACTCTTCCGCTTCTTTACTCAATTATTACGGTTGTGTATCACGTAAGCATAATATATGTCTTCATAGATCTTAAGACACACTAATACCCATTTGTTACACCTGTTCATTTAATATTGTTCGATATATTCAAATGTTCGTCAATAAATTCTGATTACACGTGGTTGTGGCTTATATATTTGCTCCTCAATCCCCTTATATTGTTATTATCCTCATTTTGGAGCATGTAAATACATAACACAGCTGATTATGTTCATGATTACCTTTATTTCTATCCTTCGGATCTACCAGTCCGTAATCATTCTGTTGCTCTTCTGTTTCACCAGGATAAATCAACGGTTAATGCTTGTGTGTTCATTATTAATTGTACGTATCACGTGATCTCAAGTAACAAGGATGCGGTTAAAATCCTGCATAAGAAGTTCAAACATTCAAATCATTTTAATCGCACGATGTATGTAGAATCCGTTAAAAACAGTTTGACACAAAATATTTCTTACCAATATATAGAACAATCTTTGGTTTAAATGAAGCCCAATTCTATACTTTTATAACGTTATATCATAGAACCAATAATAACTGTTGGTTTTGAATCCGTCTCGATGTGTAGTAGTTATGATGCAATAAGATAATTGGGTGCAAACGCATATCAATGAGGTTTGTTCGCTTGATTTATATTAATCACTCGAGTACATTATTAGGTATATGGTACGACGTATTCTGAGGCTACGATCTCGTCTGGATTTATATAAATCTTTGTGTTTGTCAATTGTCATGCTCCAGTTGTAAGCTGTGCTGATTACAAAAACACTAGAGTCTAAAAAGTACGCAACTCGCTCGTCTATTTTACTGTTCATTGAACCAGCCCTACGTATACGGTGAAATATTTCACACCTATATTTTTCAAGTCCCGTTCATCTCCCGGAAGCATTAGGATCATCCTTCGAATTAGAAACGAGATAATGGAGAAGCCGGAAATCGCGAAGCACCCATAATCCGCAAATTTTGTAGAATTCAAAGAGGGTATAAAATTAACTCACTTAGTCAGACAGTTTCCTTTATATCGTATTTCATACGATTACACTGCATGTACATATTTAGACTCACTCCAAGCTTTTTTTTACAATCAGGATTTAAATTTCATATACATTCCGGCTTATTGCAGCTTCCAAGGATTTTATATAAGAGAATAGTCCGAATGTATAACAGAAAAAATTTATCCTTTTGATAACTTGACTTGAATTATGTCTGATAATTGTTATAAGTTTCCTGAGTCTGGGGACTTGTTCCTTTTGTTTTCTGTTCCAGATCTAATGAGACGAAGTATCAAGAAATCGAACTAATTAGAATATAAAAAGGGAAACAAAAATGACAGCAACGTTGAGATGGCCCGACTACGCGGTGATGGCGTTTATGCTCATCATCAGTGCTGGTATCGGCATTTATTACAGATTTACAGGAGGTCGCCAGCGAACTACAGCGGTAAGCTGATCGTTTCCATAATTCCAATGTAGGTAATCCTATTGAATGTTGAATAATAAACTGCACTGATCATTTGAGGATGAGTAAAATAATCGTTTCGTAATAATCATATGTAATACGTACGACAAATGATAAATCTAAGATGTTAAGAAGCTGCGAAAGACAGTAGCTGCAGTATATATCAGTACAAATTTGACCCTGGAGCTTTATAATACCATCGAGTAATTAACCATTATCGTACACACAGCTTAATTGATAAGGCAATTGCCTCGAGCTATAATAGTCTGTAAATGTGATCCCCATCGTTGATAAGAAACAACGTGAGATCAAACACTTCGTCCAGATTACACTGTACAAGTTATCTCAATAACCGATCTATAAATTGGCGCATGAATGCAATAATTATATCGATAAACGGATCAATGAAGATCGATACAAATCAGGATTGATTCATTATCCAAATTATTCCCTACGATATTTCTGAAATAGTTTATTGTCGCAATTATTGAACTTGATTTGATTGAATAACGCGTGATTCCATCACCGTATTTTTACCATCTCTGGATGTATTTAGGTATGCGGTGCAGGAGTCTCAATTAATTCTATTTCATATAAATTCCAAGGCGAGAATCCCGGAGGCTTTAATTCTCGCCGGTATCCGGTTCTGGAATGGTATCCCGACCCTTTCTATAAATTCCCTGAATTCCTGAGACCGTTTTCATTCTCCAATACAGGAATACTTCACTGCCAATGGATCGATGAGTATAGTTCCCGTAGGAATCGCTCTGATGGCTTCTTTCATGTCTGCTATCACCCTGCTCGGTGTTTCAGCAGAGAATTATACCTACGGTACCCAATTCGTTGTTATCAACTTCTCCTATGTCATTGGGACCTTTATTGCAGCCTATGGATTTTTACCTGTCTTCTTCAAACTTCAGGCAACTAGCGCCTACGAGGTATTATTTTATACGTATAATAGTTGCATGAAATTGTATATTCATAATAAAAAAAAGACTCCTGAATTATGAACAAAACTGAACAATTGCTGCTCTGCCGAAATAATTTAAGGGTTCACTACCGCTTTGACATCGAATTTTTTGGACCTTATTACTTTGAAGATGGATTATAAAATGATGAAGACAGGGATTAATTTGTTTTTAAATTTCATTTTTTCATTGATTATTTATCTATCGAATGTTTCCCTGTAATGTTGAAATAATCAAACTATAGTAAGTTTCCACAGTTTTCATACGCGAAGTATTTTTTTCTTCAAAGATTTGCTTCATTTCTGGAAATTATCACAAAAGTTTTTTGAACGATTTCAATATCCGTATCTTGATCCTGAATCTTGTAGGTGCGATAGTTTCCATTTAATCGTGTACAGCGAATTATAAGGAAATGACCTAAAAATGAATTCCAAGGTGTATGTAAGCCCTCAACAAGTTCTACCATCTTTGGAATACATTTCCTTCGATATTACCGACGAAAAGTAAATTAGAAATGAATTCTCAGCTAGCACGTCTCCGAAAATCCAAATTCAAACAAATTTCCTTACAAAACTCAGTATCTAGAGAGACGATTCGGAGTAGGCGCCCGACTAGTAACGAGCTTTGTCTACTGGATCCAGCTCCTTCTTTACACCGGGGTAGTGCTTTACGCTCCTTCATTAGCGCTGGAAGCTACAACAGGTCTTTCAAAGACCGGGAGTATAATTGTAATAGGATTAGTATGCGCTTTCTACTCAAGTATCGGAGGAATCAAGGCTGTTCTTGTCACGGACGTGTTCCAAAGCGCTCTCATGTTCATCGCAGTTTTTGTCGTCATTGGTATCGCCGCCAGAGACGTCGGAGGAGTATCTGAAATTTGGCGAATAGCCGTTGAAGGAGGTCGCGTGCAATTCGACAGGTAAGTGCTTCAGAGATTTTTTATACAGTTGAAAGAAAAAAAAAAAAAAAAAACGGTATATAACTATACAATCAATCTCGAAATACTTTTTCAGACTTCATCAAGACCGTCAGTATCATGTTCTCTTTCGTTTTTTTGTCATTTTCAGTATATCCCCGGATCCCACGGTACGTCACACATGGTGGAGTCTGGTTATTGGGGGTCTGTTCACATTCCTGTCTCTCTACGGCGTGAACCAGGTTCAAGTTCAACGCATGTTGACCGTTAAGTACGCTACCGTTAACCGCAGGCATAAAAGAAAAAAAAATAAAAAGAAAAAGACAAGAAAAAATAAACCGGGTCGAAATTGGGATGTTGATAGCGTCGATGATACAGGCATATCCCGTATTAGTTGAATCGCTATCAAACTTGACGCAATTATTATATTTGATTGGCTATTTTCGTTTCAGGAATCTAAAATCTGCTCAAATCGCTTTATGGCTGAACTTGCCGATCTTAGGGGTCCTCTCCGTCACTACTTGCTTTTCTGGACTTTCGATATACAGCAAATACCGTGACTGCGATCCTCTTAAGGAAAAGAGAATCTCGTCAATCGATATGCTGATGCCTCTATACGTTATGGACACGATGGCTGATATTCCAGGATTGCCGGGATTATTCGTTGCAGGTAATCATCTCATCTTCAATTATGTTCAAATTTAGTTAAAAATGAATGCGAATTATGAATAAAATAACATTAAAAAATTCACAAAAAACTAGAATTCTTTGCTATTTGGATCGAAGAAAAAAAAATGCATCTTCGAAATGGTTGGCTTTTTAAACTTGTAAAAATTCAAAGAGGGCAGAAGCTGGCAGATTATAAAAAATATATATAATCGAGGTTGATGGAAAAAAGGGGCTAATTTTTTCGTAAGAAAAAAGGAAGACCATAGTTTCGTTCGTTCTATTGATTTCATTTTTCTCTTCGTAAAGGAATTTTCAGTGCTGGTCTGAGCACTGTCTCAGCAGCCCTTAACTCTTTGGCTGCAGTTACTCTAGAGGATTACATAAAGCCAGGATACAAGAGATGTTATGGGAAAGATTTTCCCCTAGCTAGGTCTACCTTGTTTGGTAAATCACTCGCCTTTCTTTTTGGTCTCGCTTGCATCGCCTTGGCATTTCTTGCCCAATTCCTCGGCGGTATTTTACAGGTAATTAATATCATAATTACAACTATTACAAGTAACAATTCGTAGTGCGGCGAGCGAGAAAATAAACCAGGCTATTTCTCACTTTGTTATTTCGAAAATTCTGTATTTCTTTCTAGTTTTTAAAAATTCATTACTACATTATACTTATCACGCAATTATTCACAGTATTATTTCTCAAGAATTATAATTTTCAATTGCGATAAAAAATTCGCGTATAAGTTCTGAAATCGAGACAATTTCAATTTTCTTGTTCCTTCTTCGTTTTTTTTTTTTTTTTCATTTATTTTTTTTTGCGTTTTATCCCGTTTTTTGCAACTTGAATTCATAAAATAAGTATATGTATAAAAAATGAATATCAATTTAGAAAAACAACCCTAGATTTGAAATACAAAATCCTACAGCAATATCCACAGTACTTTAATTTTCGGCATTAAATGCACCTATATAGGCGAGTCTGACGATCTTTGGCGTAGTGGGTGGTCCACTGTTGGGTATTTTCACCCTGGGAATGTTTACGGAATCTGCTACACAGCGTGGGTCTGTTATCGGGGTCCTTACAGGTTTGGTTTTCACCCTGTGGATTGGATTCGGTCAGCCCCGACCAGCCCCTGTAACTTTACCAACGTCGATAAGCGGTTGTGCAGGAACCATAATCGACGCAAATGTTACCACCGAGATCACTACGACATCGGCGAACTGGTATACAGAATTTTAATTCCACTTTTCTCACTTTTTTTTTCTGTCTTTTTTTACACATTTCATATTTTACACACATAATATATTTATCAAAAATTTCAAAATAATCGAAAATTAATTAAAATTGAAGGAACCATCATCCCAGGATCAAAGTGGGCTAAGAATTTCTGTCTTTTTGTCAAGAATTTAAAAAAATTAATCACAAACGTCAAAGTTTTTGTCTTTGAACAGAATATTCTTTTTAAAACACGAGGCAAAAAAATTTGTGCACTTTATTTTTCGAAAAGTACGTTTCAATACGGATAGTTTGATGCTTTTACGTTTTTCAAATTCGGTCAATAGAGTTGGCGATTTTGAAAATGAGTGAATATTCGAGAATTTAAATCTGGAGATCTATGAGTGACAAAAATCAGAAAAAAATACTCGATCTTCGTTACGAGTCGATAGATACAGGAAAAAATCGGCGCCAAAATCTCGATTTCAAATAATCGAGTCCCCACATCGATTGCTTCCAGATGTATAAAGGAAAAATATTTTTTTCAGGATTGCCGAGGACACTTCAAGCCAGTACTTCTATCTCTACAGAATTTCGTACATGTGGTACAGCGCGATAGGTTTTTTCGTCACTTTCATCGTCGGTCTGGTCGTTAGTAACGTAGCCCGGATAATCATGAAAGAAGAACTGCCCGAGCTTGATCCAGACCTGTTTATCCCTTGGGTAGCAGCTCGCGTAAGGGCTCGAAGATCCTCTTCGTCCATGTTCGACAAGATTACTCTTGAGCGACGAAGCACACCCTCGAAATACACATTCTCAAAGGACAGCAGAGATTCGCCTACACCGATCAACACGGAACTCTAATCGCATCGTGGAATAGAAAATATTTTAGCTTATATAATAATAAGCTCGATCATTCGCTTATTTAGCAATATTTTCATAAAACGTTGTCCCGTTTTCCATTTCCATATTGTTATCGCGTCCGATAACAATGACACTGCCAATAACGTTTCGAACTTGACGATTTATCGGCGAAAAATATTCAGGAAGATCAAATACCATGATTATTAATGCGTAATATTTTTTTATGTCCGTTGTTATTAGGGTTCATCGTTTATCTCAGCTAGAGGAATCTCTCTATGAAAATCTGAAAGTTTTTCTTTTTATTTGGAAATGATCGTTATACTAGGGTTTATAATTACGTGATCTAATTTGAAACTCGAAATCGAGTTAATTCGGTGCTGCAATTGTATTATTTAGGAGTAATGTAATGAGACGATGTGCAAATTACGCGAATATATTTCATAATCTGGGTTTTGATTTTTCGTTTGTAATTAGAGGAAGCTGGAATGGCCTCTAAGATGGTTTATATGATATTTGCACTAATTCCATAGTAATTTGATTGTTCCTTGAGTTGATAACGGTACCTGGGATTGAATACCTCTTTTACTCGTAAGTAGAATATTGTATGAGGTAGAGTATTGAGAGCTACATATAAAAATATACCTATACATATATGTACAGGGAAATGATATTTTGTATAAATTGTATTATTATTCTCAATGGTAACTGTACCTTGTGTAAAAGTATTATTAGTACCGAAGGAGAACGTGCTGTTAATTATTAATAAAAATGATGATAGGAATAGTAATGATACATTGATAATGATAATGATAATGAAATACGCCATAATTATCATTTTCTTGAGAAATGATCACTATATCATCGATGTTTAATTGTATTAAACCTGACCAAATAAATTCTGAATATTTCGACGAATAATTATCGACTAAATCGTTAATTATATTGCAAGACAGATAACTTCGATGTTTCTGAAATTTTGAAAAAGATGGAAAATGAAATTTATCTTCTTTTAATGAATTGTTTTGGCAATTCATAAAAAGACGATATATTATATATAAATTATTCGTTTTCTTTGTTAAATTGAGAAACGGAAGTTTGGAAGTTCGATAATCTAACCATCGATATTATAGCCGGTTCTTTCCTTTACTTTACTTTTTTGCCCGTCAGTGTCGTGATTCAGTGATTCTGGAACTGGAAAAGCGTCATGACTTCTTCGGCGATTGTGTGCGCCTGAAATACGGCATTCCATATATCGCTTCCGTGTAGTTAACTGCCTAAATGCAGGCGTTAACGCGACTTTTAAATGATCTGAATCTCACAGACGCTACAACGTTTCATTTTCTTTCATAAAACTGAAATAGACGAAGATATGGGTATGTGAAGAAATAATAAGTTACAACCTTGGTTTAATTTCGGACACGCCTTGACATACGGCTATTGCGATCAAGTGTTCGGATGATCTTATACAGCAGAGGGAGAAAAGAGAATTTTGTTTTGATCATTTTTATTATGTTTGTCACAGTAGAACCAACAATTATTAATTAGCCCAAGACCTATTGCAAAATAACACTTGGAAAACAAGGGAACAAACATTGAATTATATTTTATTTGACTTCAGATTAGGTATTCGAGTATATTCTGCTGATGCCGCATTTGGAGGCTTCTACAGTTAAACTAAATAAAATTCAAAAGACCTGAAGAAGGCTCATTTCGAAATTCATGAAACCGTATATTCAGCCTAATGACGGATCAGCTTATTGCAGATTGATGCAATTTTGCTGAATAATTAAATCTTTTGAATAATCTCAGTTCATCGCTATCGCTTACAACAAATTCTTGTTAACAAAATGTAAACATGTGGCAGACGATATGTATTCAAAATCATTGCCTTTTGGATTCATTTCATAAATTTTGTATTTAAAAATTGCAATTTTCGATGGACTGTTTTCAATTTTTCTCAACGCTTTCTTCATTCGCATCCTTTAAACCGAAACGAATCGTTCATGAAACTTTTTCAAATTCGGAGGGAATATTCTACATTGATATAGTTTTGGGGCATATCAATGATATTCGTTGAATATCAATCGTAGATACGAAATTTTTTCATTCTAAATCATTTTTTTTCTAAACAGTAATAAAACGTGTTACGTGGTTCGCCCCGAAATCACATCACTTCAGAAGATTTTCACCAAATTTTAAAAAGCTCCGATGAACCTGTACTCTGCAACAACCACTTTTTCATCAATAGACTCAATCTATGTTAGACGAAGTCTATAAAATTCCAAATAATTTCTAATCGTGTCTAAAAATGCTTTTAGTCAACATAATATTTCTTCAAAGCGGTTTATACCAATACGCCTTCGAAATAAATCGATAGGAATTAAAACCAATCAATCCTATAGATTCGTTTTCGTTTATACCATGGGTGCTCTTTCACGTTTCGATATCTCATAGTCTGATCGTAAACCTAAGTGTGTATAAGTATCTCTAACACCCTCGTGTCCACATAGCTGTCCGAGTACTCCAATAATCATCTGTTTTCAAATTACTGACCAATCCGTTCTCGAAATATTATGGCCACGGTGCTGGATCAGAAAGCCTAAATATTGTCGACTATACCGATGGTAAACAGGTATCATTCGTCAGTTCTGTGTAGACCAGGGTCAGTGTTCATCTGTATTCTAGTTCGCAACTGGCTTGATTCGGTGAGTACCTATAACAGGTAAAACCTGGTCGAAAAATTGATAAATTTATTTCAACCCTCGATATAACTATTCAATTTTTTGCTAACGGTTACATAAGTTTCGGGAAATCGATAGGACCAGTTGATCGTGAAGCAAAATTTCATCAAACAGGGAAAAAGAGGGAAAACGTTGGCAGTATACAATTACGATGGTCGTGTGTTACTTTACAGATCTTACTTTTCACTTTACTTATATGTATGACTGATCGTAGATTTTAGATCGCAAGTGGCAAGCACGTAGTCGCAAGATAAATGCCAATCGAAAAGAGGCCCTAAAATTAATCGTCAAGAATTAGGGCTAAGAATTAAGCAATTAGAACACTCCGAGTTCAAGTTAGTCGGATTAATCTGGTGAAGTTTGGATGTAACCAGTTTCAATTCAATATTCATTCCGCGTCTACTAGCTAGTTGTTTGTTGCTTGTTGCACTTCTCTCATGTCAGTTCTCAGTTCTTGATGCTTAATTGCCAACTGCCCTTTTCTATCGCTATATAGATCCCCACCCAGCCTCGTCTCCTTTTCTGCCCTCGAGACTTGAGCAAGGAATTTGCGTCGTGTTAACTTCAATTAATTCATCAACCCGACTTCCTCTCTACATCTGACTCCACGCACGTGACAGATTTAGAAGAAAAGTAATGATAATTATTCACAAGTGTTCGCCATGTACGATGAAACATTCGAATCGTTATAGAAAAGACGAGTTCTCGATTATTCATATTTATATTTATAGTAAATTTATAGTAAAATTATAATAAACGGATAGGGATGGAAAGTTGTTCTGGATGTAAAAATTAGACACATTTTCAGGGATTTTGTTCCGTTTAGGGCTTTATTCTACGCAATGTTATCTACAAGTTTCGATATAAAAAACCCTCGCACCTCACATCGAGTGTGAAAATGAGACAGGTTAATTGTTGACCTAATATCTGCCTAACCATTAGTCCGATCGATCTGTAATTTTTTTTACATGCAATTCTTGCACGTAGTTTTGACGTAGACTAGAAATTTATGAAAATGTTTGTTCCTTTGGCTCGGAAATATTCGAGAAAATTCGAAAATCTTGTACTCTTCGGTATACGAAGTTTAAAAATCCCAAAAATGTACGAAACATTCGATAAATTTCGATAATTCTAGTCCACGCTAGAGTCACATCGATATTGTGTGAGTTTACGAAGACGGATCCATTTTGGATTAAAATTGACTTCGAAATCGAGGCTTCAGTTGACCTATCTAATTTTCACAGAGCTCCCTTTAATCCGTGCTGGTGGACACGTACATACATGATGTAAGATGCGAGGGTTTTTAACATCAAGATTTGTTGGTGACATCAGGCAGAATAAAGTCCCTAGGACAGGATATCCGTGTATTATTTACCGTAGAAGGAAAAATCTCCGAAAATGTGTCTGATTTTCAAATTCTTAAGGCGCAATGATCGTCGACGAGGAATAATACCTGTACGGAAACGATTGTAGTTACAGTAACAATCTTTGCTCGTAAAATAGATATTTCAAGAATTTTTCATCGCGTAGAGAATGACGTCGGCTCGTTTATAATATATGTTTACGTTATCTTACGTTCGTCAAGTAGAAGCACGTGTGTCGCGTGCCGATTCTGTCTCTCATTACAATCCGAGGGCAAATAAAAAGCGGAACTTGGTTCATTACCGGCCAAGTTTATTTATTTTTTCATCCGATTTTTTTTCGTTTTTCGTTATAATTTTATCACCCTAATGCGTACAGATAAGGATATCAGTTATTATTTCGGACATTCTAAATCCCATTCAATAGTTCCGCCTGTTCATAATCCAAACATTGATCGTTACTCGGCTGTGGTCTATTTCTATACAAACTTGAATTGCTTATTATTTTCCTCGTTGCGTAATACGTGCGGATATATTTTGCGGTAATTACGCTTCCGGCAAAACTCACCCAAGTGTATGTAT
This sequence comes from Tenthredo amoena, assembly GCA_963966615.1. Taxonomy (NCBI): domain Eukaryota; kingdom Metazoa; phylum Arthropoda; class Insecta; order Hymenoptera; family Tenthredinidae; genus Tenthredo; species Tenthredo amoena. The sequence goes on along the minus strand of OZ016482.1, from coordinate 22,812,285 downwards.
ACATGTATAATGCGAAGCTTTAACTCCGGGCCGCAGCGTTATTGTCTGTGTGTTCGCGAAGCTTAACAATATCCGACGATGCAATGCTGTCGATTATTATTCTCAAGGAAGTGAATTATTTTGATATTATTTGTCATAAATAAATAAATAAACAAATCTATCCGTCAATTTAGGCATAATTAATGCAACTGCCACGCATAAGTTTTAGTTTCGAGCCAGAGTTATTATCAAAGCGAATAAAGACGGTTATATATTTGTCGGAGGGGGTATATAAAGGCTGACTGCAAGCAATTAAGATCATCAGTCTTAAGCCCACGTTCTTTTAATCTTCCTTGAGCTAAGGAACTTTTTCTCGTTGCGGTATAATAATCGGACCTATAAAATAATCCTCGAATTAAAAGACAGGAATAACTTCTCACCTGGCCTCATTTTCTGCACACAGTTTATTCGTGATTCGAAGATTTTATAAACGATCTTATTATTCTTGGTTTTTCATCGAAACACATCATCGCTCGTATGCGTTACATCAAGAAGACTAGCAAGATAATTCAGCTCCAATTTCGCAACTCTTTACTCAAAAAATTCATTCGCGAATATATAATCATGTAATTTCGATAACTCAGATTCAGCATTATTCCGATATTCGATTCGATCCCATTCACGTGTAACCCGCGAGTACGAGATCGAGGGATTATAGCAGGTAAGACTAATCAGCGTTTAATTAAATTAACTAAACCAAGACCGAGGCAGGAAACTGTTGCAAGGGTTGATGTCAAACTGTGTTAAGAAATCTCCTAATTGCAGCCTCCCTTGCAACGTGCTTTGAGAAATTATGTCGATTTTTTATACCCCACTGTATTGATCGAAGCTTTTTTGATTATTCAAAAAACTTGTAAGAAGATTAAAATTACTGATTTTCATTGAATTCTAGCGAGATATAGAGAAAATGGTTTACGACAGATTGGGGAGTCCGTTTCAGAATGATTTTTTTTTTTTGGAATCAATTAATTTATCGATGAATGGCAAATATTGAAACTCTGTATCTTAAAATCGACATTGAAAACGTCAGGAATTAGAATTTATGGTGAAAGCTATGGTTGTCTGTAAAAATAATGGGAAATGGTTCTAAAGAAACTTCAGAGACTGGTGTCAGATTTATTTGATTTTGATTTTCTGCGTTTGGTTAAGGAATTGAATAAATCTTCTGATTCCGAAAGAGTGATCAAGGTGGTTGGGGGGGTCCTACGATTCTCACATCAAATGTTGTCGTTATCTCATTTTCCATGACTGAACTGCAACGGGCTATAATTAATAAGTACAGAACTGTTACTTCCGACAACAGAATGGTTATTTTCGAATCAATCAAAGAAAAAAAAAAGAAAAAAAAAAAAAAAACCGTCAAACGGTTTCCTTGCTGCAGTTTCATTGTATGCCTTTCAAAACCGTCCTTGATGTATGTGCGATGAAAAATGACAGCAGAAACGTGGCCTGTGGCCATCAAACGATCATACAGGTATATAATATGTGTGTAGGAAATATGACAGCATGTTTGTTATGCATAACTCCACGTCCGCGATTTCAACACATTTTGGAACAATCCATCGGTCTAATTATTCTCCGGCCATTCGTTGTTCGTTAATAATAATCAAAAACATTAAATATAAAATGCGTTCGTGTTCGTTGCAGTTATGTAATATATGGAAATTTTCGGTTTGGCTCGGTTCACGGTGGTTTAATCTAGCTGCAACTAGAAAGAATATGAATGCAGCCCTCTGATTCAGCATATGCGTATACATATCGTGAACAGATATACCCATAAGACCTGTAAGAGTGACGGACATCAATGATGACAGTATGACTGATCTTATCCTGCATATACGATAGCTGTAGTGCTGTTAAAGTACGATTATCGCAAATGATCACAACACCGTGAAAATAGACAAAGGAGTAACGAGTAAACACGTACCCCTGGCTATGACACAATATGTACGCAATTTGCGTGCTTCAGCTTGATTTTAATCATGCATTTAATGTCACGACCTAGGGATCTGCGCTCGCATCTGTCTGCAGTTTTTTTCCTTTTTTTTTTTTCATCCATTATTCATTGTCAGTAAAAAAATTGTACAAGTAGATTGAGCGTTAGATATAGGCGGTTCCTTCGAAAGAATTTTCGTTCGGGTATGAAAGGGTTGTAACGAGGGTTTAACTACAATAATTATATATGATAGAATTTCACAACGGAGTCAATTAGTGTGAAAATTTTGCTGCAGGAAGACGAACCCAGTTTTCTGAAGTGAAAGTTCAAAGATTCTAGCGAAAAGTTGATTTCATAATGTCGTGCGGTAATTCATGCGCTTTTCTGATGAGGAAAAGCTCGTTTCAAAACTGAAAATAAATCAGTCATTATTTCGATTTCATTTTTAGAGCTGGGACAACGTGGAAACTGGGACATTGGCCTTAAAGCTACATCCGCATAATTTGATGTAAGTCATATTTGTGCGAATTTTCACCCTAGAAAGTGTTTTGTTTGTAAAGTCTTTGGAAATTGAACTTGAGAGTAGAAATTGGAATAAAAATCACGGAACAATAGGAAAAGTTAGTCACAGCCCATTGGAAACAATGTACCTGATCTTTAGTTTAGTAGAAGCAGTTTTACACTACGTGAAGTTAAACTAAACAATTTTATCAGCGTTTATGAATAATAGAATGATATTCCACGACGTGTTTCAAATTCCCCACGGAAGTGACCTAACTCTCTATTTCACGTTCGCAGAAAGCTCGAAGCGATTAGAAACTGGCCTTATAAAGCGCGTCGACGAGCGTCCTACTCAAAAATCTCAAAACACAAGAGAAAAAAATGGCAAAGGTAAATCGCCAGTTGTTGATCCTGTTCATCGGTCTCTCAGTGTCTTCGGCAGAGCAGCGAAAATCATCTCACGGTATCAACGGAACCGATCTTCAGTCCGCATGTCGAAATGAACAATCGCCATTGGTTCACTTATTTTCTTGGGCCGATTATGCGGTCTTAGCTGCAATGCTGATAATTTCTTGCGGAATCGGAATGTTTTACGGTTTTTTTACAAAAAAACAAGAAACCAGTCAAGACTTTTTACTCGGTGGTTCCAACATGGGAACCGTTCCCATGGCCATGTCTCTGGCCGCAAGTTTCATCACTGCAATTGAGCTGCTGGGAAATCCAGCGGAAATGTACACCCAGGTGAGGTTCATGAGTTTTTTGGGTTTGTTCATATTAATTTTATCTGAGAATTAATTCTGTTCGTTTTTTTCACCAGGGTACTCAGTTCTGGATGACATGCATTGCCTTTTTATTAGTCGTTCCGATTACCTCGCAACTTTACTTGCCCGTTTACATGAAGCTCAGGCTTACTTCCAGCTACGAATATTTGAACCTGAGATTCGACCGCCACTGCAGACTCTTGGCGAGTCTTTTATACACCATACAAATGGTGCTTTACACATCAGTAGCCGTTTATGCTCCAGCATTAGCCTTGAGTCGTGGTGAGTTTGTCTCCTCCAAAAACAGTTCCATTCTTCTAAATCTCTTTCAAGCTTTTATCTTCCAGTTACTCAAATGAACACTTACATTGCTGTCACTCTGGTCTACGTCGTATGCATTTACTACGCTTCTCAGGTAAGTTCCCAATGTTTCAAACAGCGAACGAAGACCACTGTGCAACAAAACGGGATTAAATGCCCTCCTCGCCTTTCAGGGTGGTATGAAAGCGGTCATAATGACCGATACCTTCCAAGCCGGTGTTCTTCTGGGCTCAATTTTCCTGATTCTTGGTTGCGGCATGACCTGGGCCGGGGGTAGTTCTCTGGTCTGGGATGACAGCAGTAGCACAAACAGATTGGAGTTCTTCAACATCGACCCATCGCCCACGGTTCGTCACAGTTTCTGGAGCGTCGTAATCGGCGGGACCTTCTACTGGGCGACAATGTTCTGCAGCAACCAAGCTTCGGTCCAGAAGTATTTGAGCGTTGAGAGAATTGACCAGGCACGAACGTGAGTGTAGCAATTTTTTTTCTGCATCATTTTTCGCCAATCGTTAAGAGGTTTCCTCATTCCTTTTCATCAGGGCGCTCTGGGTGAGCTCGGCAAGTCTGATTTTAATTTACACAGTTAATTTTTTAACCGGAATGACCTTGTACACCGTGTACAAGGACTGCGACCCTCTAAGAGCTGGTTACATAACTGCAAGTGACCAACTCCTGCCATTTTACGTGATGAATTTTATGGGAGAGCTGAAAGGAGTGGCTGGATTTTTCGTGGCTGGAATCTTCGCTGCTTCATTGGGGTGAGTGATGATCTGGACAAATCTGACGCAAACGTATGTGCACCCATGAATGTCCATATTCAGACATAACGTGATCGCATTAATTCGCAGCACCGTTGCTAGTGCTCTCAATTCGCTAGCCGCTATCACCTGCGAAGACATACTTCAAGGCTTGTTCAAAATCGACTTGCCAGCCAGTCGAGGAGCAGTTTACGCTCGTTGGATCAGCATACTCTACGGTGCTGTCAGTTTCGGGCTTGTCTTCGTCGTGGAGAGGCTGGGCGGTGTTTTGCAGGTGATTTGAACTACCGATGAGAGAAAGAAAGAACTTTCTCGAAATCTAATAAAGTTGACTTTGTTAGGTAGCCTTGTCTTTCAACGGCATGGTCGGCGGGGTTACACTGGGTCTATTTTCTCTGGGGATGTTTGTACCATGGGCAAATGCCAGGGGTGCGATGTTCGGGGCTATCGTTGGCCTCGGTTTAGTCGTCTGGATCGGTCTAGGAGCACAGATAGCTTCTATGAATGGACAGATGCGTCTTGAGGATAAACCCACTTCCATACTCGGGTGCCCGTGCGTAAACCAGACAACGGTTTTTCTTAATGAGGACGACGACACGGAAGAGGTCTTCGCTCTTTACAGAGTATGTTTTCATGATCTTTCACAGGCTTACATACACCTTGACACAAAATTCTCAAACCTAATGATTCGAGATGTATGTAAGCCCTTGATATAGGTATGCTTCAGGGTGGTCCAAAAAAGGCTTGGAATCATGAAGCACGTGCTTATGGACCATCCTGAAACTGAATCGATCCATGCCGATGGTGGCGAATCTGAATCGATGTGATTAAAGTGAATTTTGATGAATTTAGGTGAGCTATTTATGGTACAGCGTAATCGGCTGTTTGACAACCATGATAGTTGGCATCGTGGTGAGTTTCATGACCGGTGTTCAAGACCTGGATGAGTTGGACCAGGACTTGTTGAGTCCACCAGTTCGGTTTCTTCTGAATAGAAGAAGCGTGGTACGATTGCAAAAAAAAAATTTGTATGGTGTAGCGAATCTCGGGTTAGACATGGAGGACGAAAAGAGTACAAAGTAAAAATGGAAATGGAAGTAACGAATAAGTGCACTTCAACTTACCCTAATCGTCATAGATACATTTATTACCATTGCGTGAATACGCAATCATTTTTATCCACCGGTGAAGGAGGCTTGCAGATTACCAGTGCGCATCGAGAAATGCAAAAGTCGTCGGCAAATATTTAGGAAAATTTTTATTATTTTTATTTATGGGTTTTCCACGGTACTTGAGGTGCTTAAGGAAACATCTTTAACGATAAGTCATATCGAATAAGACGTTTAACTAACCGTGCAATCGTATTTTTGAGATATATTTTATGTCTGTTGGAAAAATACAGAAAAATTGTTTATATAGTTTCGGGAATTTATGGGAAATGTCATCATTCATTATGGGATGAATTTTATAGCTTCTCGAACCCAAATTGCGGTCAGAATATTATACAGGTGAAGATTTTCTTAGTCACTAATAATTAACAAAACTTCTTATATTTACCTAATACAGTATTTATGTATAAAGTTCAATTACGAATCTCTTATATAATGAATTTAAATGTACTTTCATATAAACAGATAGAAATTACATTATTAGTTAAACCATTTCGTAATTGGAAAAAAACAAAACTGCGAGAATACGTACTTATATTTATTGTACATAGATTGTATACAAAGAGTATAAATTAAATCGTCTCATGAACCTGTCACGTGCTGGTTCGCCCAATTTGTCTTATCCTTTCCTTGCATGAGTTGTTATTTCCGCAGAAATGGGATAAGTAGGCTGGCCACTATCGGCTAGTCAAAAAATATCCCGATTCGGATATTTCAAGCTCGAGAAAAAAAGTTGATTTTTGTTTTCCAACAAAAAAAACAAAAAAAAAACTTCTGGCTCGATCAATTCCCAAATCGAATCATATTTAAGTTGAAGCAAAACTTATCGATTGAGATCAAAATCACTCAAATCCGTGGATCGGTTCTCGAGATATTATCAATTAAAATATTCTGCTTTTAGACATTTTGTTCCTTGAATAATTCGAAAACTACTGCATCGATCAAAGCCAAAATCTAATCAGTTTCAAGCTAGGAATGATCGCATCAATCGATATAAAACGAAAAGCCTCAGCTCGACATGTGCTTAGATCAATTAAGATTTTGGTCTACGACCTGATCGAGTTAAAATTTAATTCCCGGATCTTTTTCGAGGGGATTTCTTCCACAGAATCATCTACAAAAGTAGCATGCCGCTGGTTTGATCAGAATGTCCCAAATCCCGTGTTGAAATTCCGTGATTTTAGACTAAAATAATGAAATACTAAGATTCCCATTGATTTTTGGGTAATTTTGAACCTGCGTACCTGAACATGGGTTTCGAAAGTATCCATAGATTTATTAAACGTGAAATCCGAATTTGTCCGATAAAATACGACGCTGCACGACACGTCGGTTCGGGACGCCCGCGCAAGAGCATTATAGTCGTCCAGTGAGAGAGTCGGCGAGTTCTAAAGTGAAAGTGAATCGATAGGATACCTACGTTCTCTGTCAGGTAAATGTTCGTGTGCGTAAAGTAAACGGTACACATCGTGGACCGTAAGACGGAGCGAAACCGTACTGGCTTGCAACAACTCTCTCTCTACGGTATTATAAAGCCAGATTGTAGAATTATGATATGAGTAACTCACGGTAAAATGAAACTTGTGCAGATCCCGTTCTACCCAGCGCTCTATCGGACTTCCAGCTGTGCGGAATCAAAACGCGTTTACAATTTATATTAAAAATTTTTAAATGGAGTGAAGGGTGGTGTGAGGCAATTCAAACCGCAATGTTACTTCGCGAAATTAAATTCTAACCACCTAACGCAGATATCTTCTCAATTCGTGATAATACGCGTGAAATAAAGCAAAAACGAATGCGGCGATGTTCTAAATCGTTAGAAATGAAGTAACGCGACCATTTCAGTGATATGAATCATCGTATGAATGAAATAAAACGAAAGTTAAACCGTGAATGATTTGGAAAGTTCGGAAACGTAATTTGAGATTATAACAAATTGTGAAGATGGTTTATCTGTGGGGATGTTCTAGAGGCAACTTTTTCAGCCTCCAGTTTCTTCGTTGGACGATATTCATACCGATCGTTATATACTTTTCGTTGTTTTTTGTAAATTACAGCAAAAGAATGCCGTTGAAGAGCCAACTGCCGTTGGAATTAGAAACGATTAAAAATACGGAGTCGGATTTGTTGCAGAGTATAATTTCTCTCGACGAGAATACGGCGGCTAGTTTAGTAACGAACGGCGGTAATCTTCAATCAAATGTTAACAAAAGTTCTAAAAAGAGCTACAAAGACGTCGGCATCGATCAGAGAGATGAAAAATTGATCGACGAAGTTGAGAAAATCGAGAATTTACAAGACCCGAAAGATCTGCTGACCGAAATATTCCAAAGAGCTGATACCGACGATAATAAACTCCTCGATATCCGGGAATTGGCCAAGTGGATTCACACAAAAATCAAAGAACACGTTTTTAGAGCCATGACTGATAACATCGGACTCTTCACTGCCATTGACAATAATCCAAGGAATGGTATGAACCCTTTTCTTTCGATCGGATACAAAAATTTGATCGAGAGAACCAAAAACTTGTTTCATATCACTTGTTTTCTTGAAAACAAAAAGTATTTGGTTAATTTAGGAAAATATTTTGTGGATTCGACCGCAAGTCGATGTATTGAATAAGTCTGATATCGTTCTTGAACAAGATATTCTTGAAATTTCGAATGAACCAAATAACTTCTTTACTTTGAACAATATTTTTTCGTTTTAACTAATCGAGTCGATATATTCGATTAATTGATTAGTTCAAATGAAAAAAATGATCAAATGACTACCTCGAATGAATGAAACATTAGTTCGACCGTGTGGCAATCCAAAAATTTGTGTGATTCGAAGAAAATTTGTTCAAATCAAAGCAACTCTTTTTTTTTTTTTTTTTAAATAAAAGGGGGATAATTTCAGGCCAAGTATCCTGGAACGAATATCACGGGCATTTTTTGAAAATGCATGGATTTTCCGAAGAGTATATAAACTCTCACAACAAAAGACATCCCGAGTTGTCCAGGGCTCTCAAAGAAAGCATAATGCGAGACCGTGCTCGCTGGGCTGAAGCAGCAAGAGACGATCCGGAGCGACTCGCTTTGGACGAATTCCTCGCTTTTACACACCCCGAAAGCAGTCACAGGGCGCTTTTGCAGATGGTGGAAGACCTTTTTGAAAAATTTGGTGAGGCACTCTCCTCTTTACTCTTTTTTGATGAGAAAAGCATTGGCTTCGGGACTCTGGTATCCGAAGAGCTCATAGTCGAAAGAAAGATGGAAGGTCTGTCTGAAAAGCTCGATGAATGATCGTAGAAAAATCTGAAATTTACAAGATTTCGTATTCAAATGATGGGTACAAAAAATTTCCATGTTTGATCAAAATTGAACGTTCATTTCTATCGGGAAAGAATTGGTTTTCAATTTTCGATGAAAATTACCGTGAAAAATCCTGAATTTCATTATTTTACTCAAATATTTTTCCCCACCAGTGGTTTTTCGTCTCTTTAACGAAAAAGGAATCCAAATCTTAGGCAAAATCTGGTTTTTTAGATCGTGACGGAGACGAGCAGCTCACAGAGGACGAATTTGCTGGTCTACCAACTGACGGTGTTGGACTCGACCTCGGAGACGATCACGAAAAACCGATACCAGGCAGTGAGGACCGACGTAAGGAGTTCAAGCATTTGATCGACAAGAACAAAGACGGGAAAGCGGACCGTGCGGAGCTTTTGGTAAATAAATTATCCACAATTCTTTTCAGGTCTCAGTTTTTACTTGAGATCAGTGCGCGGAACTAAGTGCTTTAATTTCATGGTACGATTTGGAGGCTTCTAGCGTGGTATCCTGCCATTAGAAATAACTATCGCCTAAATTTAGGCAGCCAGCTACACAGACTCATACGGCAGTCGTGCGCGCCTGAAAGGAGACAGCCCACGGTTCGGCTCCGTGTAGTTGGCTGCCTAAATGCAGGCACTAGCGCGACTCGTTAAATCGCCTGTATCTCAGAGACGCTGCAACGGAGATCAGTATTTTTGACTGTAGGGTGACACGCTATACCCCGAAGGTTTTCTGTTTTCAAAAAAAGAAAATAAAGGAATGGCGTGAATCGTAATGTGTTTCTTTCATTTCCGGTATAGACGTACATCGACCCAAGAAATCCTCGTCACGCTATACAGGAAGCACAACAGCTTATCGCATTATCTGACATGAACGAAGACGGGGATTTAAGTTTACCGGAGATATTGAACAAGATCGATTTATTCCTTGGTAGCAAGATGGTGGACACGGAGAAGAGCTTTCACGATGAATTCCGATAATTCGATCGAATCATCGGATTAAATTCTTCAAGCGATGATATTGATTCGTTGGAAAAACGGTCGGGGAATCGAAGACTTTGCCCTGGATAAGATTCTCGAGTATCGATCGCGATTTTAAATCTCGACTCGTATATAAGAGGATCGAAGGGATTCATTTCATTAGGCACAAGGGTAGGCTGTGAAAATAACGGCGGTGAGAAAATCAGCGTTTAAAAGACAAAATATTAACCGATAATAATAATAATATTAATAATAATAATAATTTATAATCGAAAAAATTATAACAGCTGGTATAACTACGTATTTTACGTGAGTTTAACGATAATCGAGTATCTGGATAAGGTATCATGCGTACAGGTATGGGAGGAAACCGGATTTTCATGAACTCAAAAAAAATAAATAAATAAAAACATGTATGAAATTTAATCTGAAAGAATTTTTGATGAATTTATTATTGAAGTTCGTCTAGCTTTTTTTTTAATATCAGTTTATATAATAATTATCCAGCTATTTGCTGATAGAAACTAAAAGAAAAAGAAATGACTAAAATAGAATTTAACGAATGAGAATAGAGAACGGGAAAATAAAGACCGTTAGAAGCTCGTAGAAAAAATCTGTGATAGTTCAATTAACGTAGGAGTTAACTACTATATACCGTTCGATCATGTAATTGCGATACGCTCAATAATACCTAATTGTTGTTCTCGCAAATATAGATTACCTAATACCCAACTTTATACTATATTTTAATAACTGCAGCAGTGATCTTATATCTATATCAAATCGAATCAATATTTATAATTTCAATATTCGTAATCGATTTATTATGTTTATATTTTATTCTTTATTCTATATTTATCGCAATTATAATACATTATTATATAGTATATATATATACATTATACATACTCGCAGATGTATTTGATATACCTGTATGTAATATCGGTGTATAAAATTTTCACACGCAATTATCATTACGTAATTAATAAAGAATAATTTATAAACGCGTGAACGTTTTTCTCTCACGATCATTTCTTTAAACAATATCTCAATCTTTTTTTTTTTTCCTTTTTTTCTTTTTTAATTGGTGTAAATATATTACAAAGCACAATATCCAAAGAAATTATCTGATCATAAGGGGAAGGTATGAGTGTATAATTAAAAATTCGAAAAACTATCAATTGTTCGATTGGTCTCGAAGATACTTTCTGTACAGAATTAGTTCGTCTAATCATATAACGATATAGATAACAGCATAACTCCGAATTTTATTATGATTCCCGAAACAGGGACGATCATGTGTATTAAGGTGGTCCTTAATTCGGTCATATTCGAATTTCAATGCTCCCATGGACCAGAACGTCTCTAAATATTTACAAAAAAATGTAGTCAAAATCCCAGGTTCCTATCTCGATTCTAAGTGCTGCCCCGAAGCCTTTGAACTTTCCCATTTGAATAACACACGATTTTTAGTACTCTGGGGTTATTTTTTACTTTCTATCGGATTATCGCTTTGAATAATCTAAAACTTCGCACATTTCTTACTTATATTAGTAGGTATCCGTGGAAAATTTACAGATTTTTAACGACAAACTTTCATTTATCACAATTTGGAGATAAGGAATTTTTTTTGGCGAGCTGTAGCTTAGAAAATTATATCGTTGAAAATCTGTCGAATTTTTATGAAATACCTACTACTACAGGTAAGGCGTGTACCAAGTTTCAGATTTTTCGGAGCTATACTGCGATAGCAGAAAAAAAAAATTAACCGCGAAATGTCACAAATCGTGTTTTATTCAAATTGAAAAATTCGAAGGCTTTGAGGCGGTACTTAGAATTGATATAGGAACCTAGAGTCTTCGCTAAATTTTTTTGTATATATTTGGAGACGTCTGGCCCATGGGAGCATTGAAATTCGAAAATGACAAAATCAAAGACCATTCTAATGTATTTATATTAAGTATAGGGAATATTCTACTACTTTTTCGTTTTATAAAATTTTTATCCGAGTAATAAGCCATACCCACATTAACGAAGGTACACGTAATATCTATCTTAGTTTATTATTTCAAAAAAATATATAATTAGTTGTAACTGAATAGAAGTTTTATATTTAAATACATAAACAATTTATTCTGATTTTCCATTTGTTTTTTTTTTTTTTTTTCTTCTTCTTCTTTTTCTCCTTATTATCTTGATCAATAAAAACCATTTTGCTATGAATATATCCTGCCCTTTCCAGGGTTCAATTTTCGTACTAATAATTCTACGATTTTTATCTATAAATTAATTTATTTATTCGTTCTCACTTCTACTATAAAGCACTCGTTTACGTCCATCATCGTTTAGGTATAACATTAACATATATAAAAAACAACACACGACATGACGTTAAGAAAAAAAATATTACATCCCTTATAAATTTCGCCTCATCGTCACCTGGATTTGAACTCATTTTATATTCTATTCATTTATTTTATTTTTTTTCAAATTAATATTCTAACAACATTTGATGCCCAACTTTTAATCCACAGATATTTCAGTTTTTCAAACTATATTCAATATGCATTTATTAAACGAGAAAATATATATCTCCCAATCAATCACGCGATTCACATATAATTGTTACATCTTATATTTAACTAGAATTATTCGTTGCTGAGGAGCGAGGACTCGTTCTTCAGGATTAATATACTCGAGTTACAGAAAACCGGCTGCTTTACATCCGATTTTTCGATTTTTATGTATATTAACAGATTCGATCATACTTTTGATGATGTATAAAGGGATTTAATTTTGTACATAAAATTAGTATACATATGATTTTGCGATACATGTAAGCAGCGATATTCAATCCTTCGTCTGAAAATCAATTCTTATAACATATATCTTGAATACATTACTCGTTCCATGAAAAAATGGGATACAGATCTAGTTTTCGAATCATTTAATAGACACATTGTCTTTTGTCTTGTTGCAATACCGAAATAGTAGTAATTAGGTCATAATAGTATTCCGCGGTTTATTTCCGCCGGATTTGCCCGCGGTTATAAATATACCTCGAGAGTTTAATGGTAGATCGAAAAAAAAAAAAAAAATGTCGAAGAACAAAAAGGTATTGAAAATTATTGTAATTTTCTCTACTTTGACCCTCAAAGTCCTCTTTGTAATTGCGTCGTCAAGCCGTCCTCGTCAGATTTCTATTTTTAGAGATCCATTCTCGAGGAGCAGCTCATACTCCTCGAAGGTATGGGTATAGGTATATAATAGCTTCACGGCTCAATCCTTTCTCCAAGTTCAAAGATAAACGGTGCAATTTTACACATTTTAAATACCAAACTAAAAAAGTAAAAAAAGTCACCGAAATACGTGCACGGAAAGCTGCTGCACTCAAGAACTCAAAGTTTAAGGTCAAAATGTGTATATCAACTCGAACGAGCTTTTTTCTAATCTCATTTTTCGCTCCCAGCTTTGACGGCTCAATGATTCTGATCCTTCTGCATCGAATGCAAAAACAGTGGCTAACTTTAGAGCGTTTTTGATTTTTCAATTGGCTAATATGATATTCGTTTTACTTTTTATATACAGATTTTTGCTCGACGTTATGTGGTGATTAATGAAAGTATAATTGCGTTTAAAAAATTCCATCTTTCACCCTCGAGATCGAAGAAAAGAAACCAAAGCGTTTTGCAGTGTTAAAAAGAAGAAGAAGATAGTTGATAAAAATTTCTATGTTTGGAGTCAAATTTTACTATATTAATTCTGAGGGAAACGATTTTTACTCTTTGGGGATGAAATTTCATTCCGTTGGTCCGGAGTGAGGCGATATCGACTTAAAAAAAGTTTCGAGAGTGTCTCAATCGATTTGACTGAGCAGTGTAACTTTTTTTCGAATTGGAAATATGGAACGTATAGTTTTTTGGTTTCGAATGGATAAAAACTGCAGAGAATTTGAATCCGTTGCCCAATCGTAGTTTGAACGAATTGAAAGGTTCATCCGTTAAAAAAGCAAATTTGAATCGCCTTTTTGAAGCTTTTCCTCATTTCTGCTTCTGCATACGTATAATCCCGTATATTACTACAAAGACATATGTTTGCGCAGTAAAGTAGCCCTTGTTTGATGATAAAAAGCCCTCGTGTAGCACCCGATGATACTCAAGGGTCCGCATATTCGTTCAGTGATATTATATTCAAAATTCATGATGTGGACACGAGTATCTGCATGTGTTTTCGCCATATCGACTGTTCAGCGTGGGCTTACAATAATTAGGTTCTCTGCTATATGCTATACTTACAAATGTGAACAATGTGTCAAGGGTTATATATAAATCTGTACAGATCTCTATAGATATATAGGTATAATATGTACGTATACATATAGGTGTAATTTAATTATGAGTAAAAAACCGTAATTTTGTATTTTGTATTTTTTTTTTTTACACATATATCTTTCTTTCCATTTTCTCTTTTTCCTTTTTCCTTTTTTTGCGTTTCTCTTCTTCTATATCGACACGTTGATTTATCAAAAGTTCATTCGATTTCTCCCGCATATGGGAAATTTATATCCAGAGGTTCTCGTCTAGACGTCCTCAGCTAGATACGTAGACGATAGTTCTTCAATTCGCCTCCTGGACGATGTCCTGCACGTGGACTTGGTACCGTCCGAACCACCATCTACCGCACCACCGAGGTCAGACTCTCGTCCTAAAATTAAATAATAAAGACGAACAAAAGAGAAAAGAGAAAAAGAAACCGTTGACAAGTTCTAAATACACGAAAAAAATGTACATACTAATGTAAAGAATATAAAGACGTCGGGGTTCTTTTGATCGAATATTATACAACACAACTATAATACACATGAGAGTCTTATAACAGCTTCGGAATACATACTCCTCTTTGAAAGTTTTGCGATTACCGAACGAAGGGAAGAAGAAAAGGCAAATACATAAGGAAAGGATCAACAAAAGAAAAGCAATATTGAAGACATTGAAATTTGAATTCTGTGTAAGCCCCGTGCACGTTTTCATCAGTTATTAATTCAACCCTTTGTGTCCGGTTAGCATACTGGGATATTCTCTAGTCCTTTATGTTAGAATATTGCCAGCTTAGTTAGACTTAACCAAAGGGTAGAATGAGATTAAATGTAAATTTACTACTGTTTTACGTATGCATACCATAGCAAAATGATGTACTCACTCGGCAGGCTCCTCGGCCACCTGAACATCGCTTCCTCGACAGCAAAACCGCCTCCAATTTCTTCGGCTTGGTTGATCCTTCGACCTGTCTTGAACCTCTAGAGCTTGGACCGCTGTTGAACAGTTAATTAACGGACTTTGTACACCGTGGACTTTTTTGTTTTTGTCAAATTACTTCATTGACTCGCTTCTTTCACAGCTGATTAACTCGATTGTGAAAAGAAATTAGGAATTATTTTAGGTTTTATGGAGCTTCGCGTTGCGTAAAACGAGTATATTGAAGGAAAGTCGTTGTCGGAGGGTACAGGTTGATGCGTTCATGAAAATTTTTTGAAATTTGAAACGGGTGTTCTAGAATCATGTAATTCTGGAGAAAACCGATAGTGTATAGAGGAAAGGTCAGTCTACTATCGTTGTGAATACGTGACACACCTTTTTTCTCAACGTTTATGAAAAAGTGACTCAAAATCAAGAATTTTCGTATATAGAAAGTGGGGGGTGGGTTGAAATTCTGAATTTTGAAAGTTCAGAACGTTTAAGATTCTGAATTCGAATATTACCGACTCGTAGTTTGAAGAAGTCTATACAAAGCCGAATTTAGAAACTTTGAAACGAAGAACACCGAGGGTTCAAATTTCCGAAAGCTGAAGATCCGGACGGCCTAACCTCCAAAACTTGATATTCACGTATCTATTTATTCAGTGTTTAATAACTCGGGTTATATTGATCGTATCGAAACCAATGAGAGGTCAAATTAATCGCCTTGAGATGTTCTTTTCAGAAGAAGAGTTTCAAAATCCTGTGAATTACATACGACATCGATGTTATTGATTGAAGTAGATAAAATGGATTTCCGTAAAGAGGGTGTCGATTAGAATGAATCATTTTTTGTCTTCACATCATGAGAAATATACACATCAAAGTTTTCGGATTTTCAGACTTTCGGGGGTCTAGACTTTCGAAGTTTTGAGCCGTCTGCATTCCGACCTTCCGGAATTCCAATGTTTCGAACTTTCAACGTTAATCAAAATTCGGAATCGTCTCAAACGAATTCGGAATTTTTAACGTTCGGAACTTCCGAAATTCCGAACTTCAACCCAGCTTCTAGAAATAGAATCTATTCAAGTTCCGATGAACGACGCGACCCGTGGCCTACGACAACCAATTTTTCTTCGCTACTGCAATCTGTCATAAAAAGTTCATGAAAACCTAAATTATTCCGAATTATATCCGAGAACACTCGTAATCAGCTGTGAAAAAACTAAGTCAATAGAATATCTCTTCACAGTGTACCAGTGATTTGAAAAAAAAAGAATCTTCCCACGCTGTGATATACATATTGATATCTGAGCTCGGATTTTTATTGTTTGTTTATTTGATTACTTATGTTTGTTCTCGTTATTTATTTATTTTTTTTCTACCAACAGATTGAATAATCAAAGGATTGAAAGCTGGTCAAGTTCTCGTCTATCGATCTAAGCTTTTGAACAAATTTTCGTATTTAAAAACAATAATGAATTTCGATCCTTGATTTATAAATTTTATGTACAACATTATTAACTGAAAATTTACCTGACGTTATTCGATGAGACTGGCAGACGCTGTAAGTAGATTGTCTCCTATTCCTAGGATCCGTACCTCTTGAGGAAATGAAGTTCGAAATTGTTTTCCGAAGCGCGAGTCGTACCTGAATTAAAAAGTCCTTACAATTTTTCAACTCGTTCCACTGTCGCTAATCGCCTGGCGAGACACATGTATCATGTTCCTTCATCTTGTTCTGTATCAATTTTTTTATTACTACAAGAACCGAAAATCCCACTTCGAGAAAAATTGGCGAAGAACAAGAAGCAGACAATAGCAAAAAAAGATACATGGAAGAAAGAAGAGGAGCAGCTACAGAATGAGTTAATATGAATTGAGGGAATAAATCGTTTCTTATTCTCGTCCTCAGGATATTTCCTACATCCAAGGAACAGGGATGAATTTTTTGAGGTGAAAAGTCGCAAGGAATAAATCGAAGGCTATATATGAAAGTTGGAAATTTCCATCAGCCCTTGTCTGACATGAGTACGAAAACGAAAAGTCGAGGAAAAAGAAGAAAGAGAAAAATGAGAAGAAGAAGAAGAAGTGCGCGGTCTGTGCGAGGTTTTAGCCACTGTAAAGTAAAGCGACTGAAGTTACTTTGATCGAGTCCGGAGTAAAACACCATTTATTTTTAAGAGCTATGCTCACCTCACCGTTGAGAAAACAATAAAGACTGGCGACAAAAAGCCCTTGGAAAGAGGTCAGGAAGTGCGTCGAGTAGGACCACAATGCGAATTCCCAGACTGCCTTGTCCAGCGGTGCCTCTGCCATGGAAATCAAATTCGTGATTCCCAAAAGCGGAAGTAGTACTACGGCTGCTCTGACTGCTTTCCTGTTAAATCAGAATTTGTTTTTGTTATACGTCTTCCTTTTTTTTTTTCGTTTTATTTTAGGGCCGAGCAGCTTCGGGTTTGTGATCCCGTAATTTGGTGAAATGAATCAATTTTCGTATTTTTTAATCTAGAAAATGAAACGCGAAGATGTTTGCAATGAATTTTCATTTTCATATTAATATATCGACTGCAACGCCGGATCAGCCACGAGGTTGAATCAGGCCGGAGCCTTGGGGCGCGGGTAGTGAAATTAATTACAATAATGAAAACGGAAAATGAAAGGAAAAACGGAAGAAAAAAAAAAGATTAAAAACAATAAATAAATACGGGGAAAAATGTGATTCGGTCAAATTTCAAGTATTTATTTCGTGAAACTGAATATATAGAAATCGGCGTGTGTACTCGAAATGACGAAGGATAAATCATATCAACGTATACGTAGTACCTATATCGCGAGTGCTCGATTTTCGGTTAAAAAATCGGATTGTTATGATTAATTTGATGTTATTTTTTCAGTATTTTTCATTTTCTTTTTAAGACAAAATGTTCGAAGATTGAAACGCCGCGGTATATTTTCATTTCGCGCGGAGGTCTGTGCAGATGATTCGCGACGAAATTGACGGAAAAATTTCTGCTGTAGAAAATAAAGCTTCGGATTGTAAAAAAGCTCCGTGAATCCTTTCAAATTACATCTACCAATGAGCCGGAAAAGTAAGAAGCATTTTGAATATATTCCGAATATCGAGCTTTCCCAAAGCTCCGCATCTCATAAATTTCAAATTCTTTAGTTTGAACTTTTCTGGCTCGTTTTTGGACGCGATTGAAAGAAATTGACGAGCTTTTTCGTAGTAGGTATAAATCATTCGACAGTATCGATAAAGTCATTCGTAGTAGACTTGGTTATTTATAAACAAACGTCTGACTCAGGTTTTGAAATTGGACCAAATCTGCGAACTATTATGTTAATGAAACAATAGCACTAGCTTGATTTCACAAGGCTGAAAGTTATTTTAGCTTACTGTTTTCGTAATCCCGTTGGTGAGCTGGGTTAAACGATTTGAATGATGTGCTTGAATAAGAGGTGAACGACTTAATTACCCCGGGGAATAATCCTGAATATTGCATAAGGTATATTGTACGGACATTGTGGAGGTGAATTAGTCTTTGTGTTTTGAATATTAGGAAATTATTGTATAACAGTTACATGGCAAACCTGAAGTTTAAATTTATGAGCGCTAGAATATAGTGCGCGAAGCGCGTTTAACTGAGTTTCCATTTCCACCGATACCAAATTTTCCTCGCCTCGTTTCGCTGGGGAAACTTTTACTCCGTTAGAGTCGGGGGAAAAATAGACGCGAAAAGAAGCAATAAAAGAAAGAAAAAAAAAAGGAAAAGAAAAATAAAAGGAATACACGGTATAAAGAAGAGAAAAGAATCGATTTGACGGATTGCTTGCGATGGCCGAGGGAGAAGACTTGTTCCGAAACTGTCCCCCTGCAGTAGATATACAAGAAAGAGTTTCCCTTTTGTGTCGACCAACTTTCAACCAAAAGTAGAAGCTTTTCCACTCAGCCCCAACCTAACGTTTTAACGTTTACAAATAAATTACTTTTCTCGATCGAACACTAGATTTCACTGATGCAATCCCTTTTACACGTTTGTGTAACGGAAGTCTAGAAAACGTTTCCCAAATTTTTTTTAACCCTTAGCGGCCACACGGGGTAACTAGTTACCCCAGGCTCAGAAAAGGTGAAATTAGAGGTCTAAAACCTTTGAAATTTATACAAGTAACAAATTAGTAGCAAATTTTATGATTTGTAATTTTTTTCATTTTTCCCTCCAGTAATTTTGCAAAATAAATATAATTTTTGAATGATCGGCGGATACTGTTATTTTTTTTATGGTAGTGGTATATGTTGTGCGTACGATCCTAAAATTTTAGCCCTTAAAATTGCAAAATGGCGGAGTAATGAATTTTTTTCTGAAAAAAGCCATTTTTGCTGAATTTTCACATATATGACCAGTTTTTAGAACGTCATCTATAAATTGACCGATAAAAATCATTAGAAATGTTGAAGAACTCTTCAACAAACATGAAACAATCGGTTAGAAGTCTTAAAACACCCATATGTCTTGTACAACTAGGTTTTTCAGCATGGGGTAACGAGTTACCCCATGTGGCCGCTAAGGGTTAAGAAAGAAAAACTCGGTTATCTAGTTTTTCGTCATCAGCTATGGCATCTCTTTTCACAAAACGATAACTTTCGACCATTATTATTTTTCCCTTGTAATTCTCTTTTAATTTGTTCTATGAGACCGACTCATCATCGTCGTGTCATTACTTACCGAACTTGTTCAGTCTCGCTGGTGTGACTTTGCCGCAGTTTAACCACCAGCACTCGAATGATGTTCAACAGGAACAAGAAGTTTAGCTGTAAGAAAATGCAGCTGCAATTCATCGAATGATGATATAATCAAATCCAATTAATTATACGTTCGGTTATTTTCGAATCAATGAATAATCGCTGTGGTGTAAAATGCGAGGGGATACGGATCGACGCGGATTGATAGATTGCGAAATTTCTTCTATCGTACTCGATGAAAAAATTTCAAACTTTGTGCGGTATTGGTGTTTGATATGAAGTACAAGATAAAAAAATTCTAATCGATTCTGATATTCTAAACCAAAGTTATAGCATTTTCCTAATTTAAACGATCTTCAGAAATTCGAATATGGGTCTTTGAAAATTTGTGACTGATTGTGGGTTGATTTTTTGTTTTTTAAATTTCCGTTTGGTATCAGAAAATCGAAAATTTCATAAAGAATAAAATACCGCTGGACTTTTCCCTTCCGAAATCACAGCTGAGTCAGTCTTTCAGTTTCATTTAATTCTTAATAAAAAAAAAATGCATTGATTAATTAACGCATGAAATTTTCCTGTAGGTATAAGATGAAAAAGAAATTTGAAAAGTAATTTTTTCATTCATTTTGATTAGATAATTCATCATTTTTCATGAATAGTTATCGCACAATGTATTTAATTCGTTTAATATAATTGGTTCTTTGTTAGCCTATCATCACTAAATCCTAACGGATCCGTAATACCGTACTAAAGTATTAAAAAGTCGGAGATCAAAAGACCAGTTCATAACAAATGGAAAAAATGTTTTTATAAAATCGTACGATTTGTTTTATTCCTCGTGAAAAATAAAAAAAAAAGACGAGAGGAAAGAAATTCCATGGGGAGATCTTTCATTTTGATAGTAAGAAAACATGAAGAATAAATTTTTGACATTTTTTCCTCTATATTTACCCACTTTACTTAAATTTGAAATTAATTTAGAAGCAGGCCCCCTGCGGGGATTCAATTTTGCGCGTGACTTAAACCCCCGGTAATACCACCGTTTGGAATGAAACGAACTCAGTAGTGACAGCGTATTGAATCCCGCTGTAGTAAATTCCCGTATTATATGGGTCAAACATTGCAGAGCCTTTTGTGGTGAACGTAAACTTTGCTGGCTTATTGCTTTCAGTCCGACCTCACGCGGTCTGTAACCCCGCGAACCACCGCGGGACTCCACTCGGGGCTTTTCTAGTCTGACTAGCTACGGGCAGCATTCACTGCCGCATCCAGAAATCTGAGCATATCTAGACTCTAGAACTAGATACAGCTTTTAGACCGATTTTGGGGAAAGTTCAATGACGTATGGGGCGAGCTTTGAATGGACTTTATTGAAAATTCAAACACGTCATAATTCGCGTGACTAATGCCATAAAGTCGTAAGTTTTTTTTTTTTTTTCTGGTTTTATGCAAAAAACAGAAGTAGGTTCAGAAACATCGAAATATATGAATTAATCGATTAAAAATTTTTGAAAATTAATATTCGTTATAGCCAAAAGGTCGTATATATAGCCAAATTATTGAAAATGACGCTAAATCGATGATAAGGAAGAGTATTTTGAGATATGTGACCTTTTGGTTTCAAAAAACGTAATTAAAAAAAAAAAAATGAATGCCATAAGATCGTAAGTGACATTATACGACATTTTAGCATTGCAAGCCAGAGAGTCTCCTCGTTTTTTTGTTTTTTTTTGGTTTTATGCAGAAAACATAGAAGTAGGCTCAGAAACATCGAAATATATGAATTAATCGATTTAAAATTTTTGAAAATTAATATTTGTTAAAGCCGAAATATTTGCAATGTATGTATGTACGTGTCATACATTTTGAAAATATGTATATTGTATATATAGAGCGAGGCTGAATCTACATTGGTTTTGAGTAGGTACACACCTAATGTGCCTCATGCAAAGTATGCAAACTCAATTACGAACCATGTAAGGAATAAGCCGCAGGTACATACGTTATGTATCATATCGAGATGTTTTGCCCCAAGGTATGGGCTTGGTAAACACCTACTTTGGCAAAGCCTTCTAAATTAGATTTTTTAAAAGGACTGATAGACAAAGAGATGAAAATGTATTAATAATACCAAATCATATGAAAAGAGGGAAAAAATAACTCACTTAATGGAATAATGATTTTACACGTTCCCTGCTAGGTCATTTTTAAATATTCGCCATACGTTTTTTATCGCAAAATTGAACGGCCAAATAAATTTACCTATCGAATCCATTTTTTATAATCGTTCATATCTTTTATTTCTTATTATTTGTTATATTTCGTGGTAATAATTACAAAAATTGACACGAAAAAGTTAACTTTAATGAAATTTAATCCTTTAGAATTTGGTAGAAGTCTTGCAATTACGTAATTTGGGATAAAACCGATGACATTTCAACTTTTTTATTTTCCAATACCAGATTTTAGTTTTTTTCAGACAAAAATGTTGACAAATATTCTTCAAAGAATCGTATATCTGCACACTGTCAAGAAACCCTGAAAAATTATCGTTTATTCAAGAATAAACACGTTTCGAAAGTTTTCCGAAAATCTGCCTCGAAGCCCGCGAATTCTTTTATACGAAAGTTTTTTAGCAGAGCTATTCATTTCGGGTATATACAGTCGTTCGAAAAACATCATTAATTACAAAAATCACACATCGGAAAGGATTCTCTGAAAAATTCTGTCGAAATTCGGAATAAATATAAACGTGAAGGGAAAAAGTTATACCGTGCAGATTTTAAAGCAGATACCATATTACTTTTCCCATACGTATACGTTGGCCTGACAAAACTAAAAAAATTCTTCAACGTAGCCACAGTTCGTGAGGAATTTCGGTCTTTTTTTTTTTTTTTTGCCAAAGGACTTACCCTGTGAGTCCTTCCGGTATTTTACGAGAAATATCCGCGAGAAATTGAAACCTTTACAAAACTGGCGGAATAATGCGTTGCAAAAAAGATTTACAGTATAAAAGGCGAGCTATTCGAGTTTGAACTTTTCGAGCTAGCGGCCGCGTCTTTATACCAAAAATAATAATCGAAAGCTTTTTTCCTTTTCTGAAAGGCTATTGAATATCGTTCGCCGTTTCGTAGAATAATAATTAAAAGACTCTATTATAATATATATATACGGGGAAATAATTACATGCACGGTAAAAATTTTAGGGTGCTAAAAGTATAGAATTACGAAATCTGTTTTTGCTGGAGTTGTTGGATAACTTCTTTCGAACAATTTACCCCGTTTAAAAATTTTCCTAACAAAAAATAATAAACTTCCGTCTTAGAAAGTTTACTTTTTCTTTTCTTTTTTCTATGTGAACCTATAACTTCGATCAAATATTTACCCGAATACTTTCTTTGTTTTCCGAATAACGGAAAGATTACTAGGGAGATTGTCAGACGGATAAGGTGCTTCTCGAAATTAATTTACTCTCCTTAATCACCCGTCGTGTTCAACTACGCAATAATTTTACATTATATTCAAGGAATTGGGCAGATTGATTTACCAGTATAACCGCCATCCTGGGACCCTCGAGGATCCAGAAGTACAGAGTCAAATTATAGCCCCACCAGCATCTGTGGATGAAATATACATCGAAACGTCGAAAGTTTTTTTTTTCGAAGATAAAAAACTTAAGGAAGAGGAAAAAAGGGGAAAACTGATCCTTTCAAACTCACTTCGAAGGGTGATAGTAAAAAGCTGTGACAACTGCCCAAGCCAGAGTCATCAGGACGGGGTATCCCCAGCCAACGAACCGGTACATCCGGTAGTACGAAGTTTCTTGAAATACGGTAACTGAAAAATTCGGTCTCGAATTTTTCGACATCTTATCTACTCCGTTTTTTTATTTTTTATTTTTCGATTTAAGGGGCCTCGATAGACGCGTTGAAACTCCGACGAGGGCCACTTTTACTGCGTGATTATGCCGCTAGAGAGTGCCGATTCCGAAAATCGTCGGTAATTTTTGTATAAGACGCAAAATCGTAGTTTTTCGGTAATTTGTTTATCAAATGAGATGAGATAGTGCTCAAAATGTGTGGTTTGCCACCGAGGAGTACCTGAGTATTTCAAAAGTGCGATAAATCGAGTGCAACTGTAAATAATTCGACGATTTCTCCGATGGTAACTGAATCTGTAAAAAAAATGTCGAGATTTTGAAAAAACGAAATACTCAGGCACTTTTTGCCGAATCGAAGCACCGATTCCCAAAGTTTCGTTCCGATCAGTTTTGTGGCATGATAGAAACTACGAATCGCGTTTTCGAGGTGATCAGAGCGTGCATCAAAGCCCCTCAATGGAATCCCATTCCACTGCAAGGTGCTTAAATATACTTCTGAAGGAAAATGAATGGAATAAAAACTCACCGGTAATTACGTTGTGCAGGTACAGCCCTTCGATAAACATCCACATGAACATCGCTGTCCTCGCGTATTCCAAGAGAACGTAGCTTGCCTCGCAAAGAAATGGCTGTAAGCACAGTTCATCTTTCGTTAGAGAATTTTTCCGAACTATTATCGACGGTATAATAACGAATACGTCGTAATTCGAAGAGCAGGATACTTCAACTGAATTAAATAATGATTTTTTAGACAAAGAATATCGCTTTTTTAATCCCCTATCAGCCCCTCCTGAAAATGATGAATTGATTACATTTCGTTGAGGATATAACGCGGGTCTGGTTATTATTCTTATAACGGGACTGTCCAAAGCGTGGCGAAAATATCGATCAAGTATTTTCATCCGTCAAAGCGAAGAGGAAAAAAAAATGTAAAAATTTACGGGTGAAAAGGGTGAATTCTAATGACAACAATCAAAGTCCATACCGTGTTTTCAATGCCCCGTCTCGTCCCGGCTGATTTAGTCCTTAGCAATGCCTGGTCTATGTATAATGTGAGTCGTATGACAACTTGTATCACCATAGCCACAAAGAGGTTCTTGTGGATTCGGGTTCTGGTGTTTCTTAGGCTCCTGAAATCGGGTTTAAACTTCGATGTGTAATAATTGTCCGTGCGCTTTGTAATATCTGCACTTTGTCGTAAAAAGTAAGTGCGAGAAGCGGGAATCTTAAGCCTAGGTAGGTGGCTACGTCTATAGCGATTAATTATCGATTCGGTTCTTCAGATTCTGCCGATCAATCCAAAGGGCCAATTTCAAATCTTAGAGATCTACTTACCTGAAGTGACAAAAGATCGCGAGGGAGACCAGCAATGCTGCCAAAGAAACGCTGAACCCAATAGTTTCCAAGGTTCGCGTCTTTTCCGCTATGTCCAGTTTCACCTAACGACATCAAAGAGAAATACTAAAGTCAGCCGATGCCATTTTCTACAAAGATTATACCCGGTCCTTGAAACTAATCAAAAACAGATAACTTCAGTTCGTCATTTTTTGAAAGTCGATAAAGTCTTTCAGAGCTTTGGCCGAGTTTGATTTTTGTATTTCATTTCGAGGACGTGTATAGAAGAGGTTGACGAAAAAAGTGAGGCTTTTTTTTTAAAGTGGTTTTTCGAACGGAAAAACAGAGTTCGAATGATTGAAGATGATGAGCTTTTGAATCCTGTTTCAAGAGCTTTTTAATGATATGATAATAATCGTACTTTCGTTGTGCGGTTTGAGAGATATGAGCGATTGAGTGACAGGCCGCGCGTGAAAGATTGACGAGAGCGGAAATTTTTGAATTAAATTTCGAATCGGATCGTGAGAATAATCGAGAGTGCTCTCTGCAGTATGAAATCACGTACGCCATTAAATCCGAGCCAGTCAAGCTTCTGCGATTTTAAAAAGCACGTGGAAATTTTTAAAATTCCTTTAAGACCGAATTTCAAAAGATGCCGAACACAGGGGAGACGATTTTAGCTTACTTCCCAAGCGCGGAGTAACAGCAAGGTTCTCGCTAAATATTAAGGAGCAGACAGAGTACGAGTAGCGTTTTGAAAATTTGAGTAGCTCTTTCAATACGTCGCGATGATACAATATTTGTCAAATATATATATATACCTATACCGAGTGTTTCCACACACGCGCCGCGGAAATGCGGGTCTCGGACCATCGAGTCGGTAAACACATGCCGCGAAATTATCGGTGTCGCACTAGGTTCACCGCTCGACTATTATGGAGGTACAGGTATACGGTGTCTTCCGAAATATGCTGCCAGTACACCGAGTGCAGTTGACTCTGTGACGTCACACTCGCAGTACTTGCAATATATTTCGGAACGCATCCATGATAGACCAGAGCAGACCCTCGTTTGTTTTTAATAAAACAAATGAAAGCTTATAGTCGGGAGGTGAACCTTGTGCGTTACCGATAATTTCGCGATATGTGTTTACCGACTCGACGGTCCGAGACCCACATTTCCGCGGCGCTTACGAAGAGCACTTGGTATACGTTTGAATATATCATGTTTTTTATTATCATACAAACGCGTGCTTGGATATAATCGCTGTCGTGAATTAAATTGCCTCTATATTACATGATTTTGAACACCCTTTAGCGACGTGAATTTATAGTCAAATCTACGAGTCGTGATATATGCAAATATATCTTCTCTACGTTCGTTATGCTCTGATTCCATCGTGTAAATAGAATCGACCGACGGAATGCTGTATGGGTTCGTATCGCGATATGTTGTAGATGGTAGATATGTTTGATCAATTATATATTAATACGTGAATGAAGAATCGCGGAACCGGATGAAAAGTCGACTGCAACACGTTTGCAAAAAATTTGTATAGACACGTCAACGGATATACAAGCTTTTCTTCTACCTTCAATTGCATTTTGCACAGTTAATAAAATTGCATCAATATTCAATAGCGAATGAACCAAACTTGAACTTGGTGCTCCTGAAATTGAAGACTCTTGGATTTGATGGAAGAACGTTTGATTCGATTATTTCATTCACAGATTGCGATCCCAAGACGACGTTGACTTTTCTTAGGGAATTAGACCACCCCTAAATTTTCGAAAAAACCGGACCTCTTTGGCATCAGCTGTATAATATTTTTGGGCAATTTTTGAACTGAGCATAGATCAAACTACGAACTATTGTGTGGCTAGAAAAAAAAAAAAAATACTTTTGATGGATAATTTCCAGTTCATGAATTTTTAATAATTAAGCCCATTTTCCGGGTGGTAAGGGTGGTATAATCCCTTAATCAATTCACGGATGGCTGGATCGAGAGAAACAAGCATTTGGCACTTTGTTCTCTTGACATTTCTAGAAACAATTCCATCAGTCTTCCCTCGAGTATATTACATGAAAGAGAATTTCTTACGAGATAAAAACTGTATCTCACCCCTTTCATAAATTTCCTTCCACCCTCCTTGGGGCTTCTTACACGCGAGTACAATAGTACAAGAATAATGAGTGTGAAAAATCTAGCGATAAGCTAGATAATAGCTCTTCATTCTTCGAACAGGCTGCCTCTAAGAAGGCATTCTTATTTCTTCTTTCATCATCAAATTCGGGATAGAATATTTTTTTTTTTTTTCCATAAATAAAACAATATCAATGAAACTGTTAAACTCCCCATCGATAGGGGTAGTGTCCCATTCACGTAATTTTAACAAGGCCATGCATAACCTTCTGTAAACATATATACATATTCATGTAAACGGGTTATAATTTATGCGAGGATGAAGTTGAATATCTCAGTGAACCAACCGAGCAGCACATTCTAATGCTGATGGAATAATGATGGTATCTTGTTAGCGGATAGTTGCAGCGTTGAGATAATACGCGATGCTATTCAAGCACGAGCCATGTTAATTAATTAATTATGTATAGAACGAAATTAAGTCTCATTGCGGCAGAACTCGAGATATTCTAATATCAGTAAATGCCTACTTATGGTATAATTCCGTGCAAATAATTGCGGCTTCGGTGAAGACATACCTGGGCAGCGTCTTCGCTTCCAGCGTACAATTTCCGAAGCAGCTGAAGCATTTCTGGGGTAAAACAAGGCGTGTAATTTGTCCAGCCGTGGGATTCACCGCTGGAACCATCGGGTACACCCAATGCTGAGGAACCGTGGCTTTCGAGTGATCCTTCGCGGCCTTCCCACTGTCCATCTTCACCGCAACGTTTGTCCACAAACTCTGAAAGGAAACGTCAATCGTGGTGTCAATTTTTTCCACTAACTAAGAGGATATTCAGCTCATTTGGAATCGATTGAGTTGATTTCATTCTCGGTTTCATCCAAGGCGCTCGATATTTTCCAGAGATGCGTAATCGACTTTGACTGCAACCCTGAGCCGGTATATTCTCTCAGCTTTTATCAAAGATCCTGGATGCGATTCTTATCGTGAAATATGACCAACGGATTGACGTATCTGCGCGTAGTTTTGAACGTAAGATACATTCTGTGTTTTGAATGTAATATGAGAAAAGTTTCGCGTTTGTATATCACAGTTCCATGAATATTTTCATATCTCTACTCCGTGGCGCAGTTCTTTTATATTGCATTGGTATTCGAGAAACATGAAATTTTCACGCATCAAGGGTTTTAGTTTCCATTATGAAAATTTACTATCGACGCCCGAAAGTATGATAAACACATTTCATTTTTCCCGATCAATACAGGGATGCAGAATTTTCATCTAATCATTTTTCGTATGATGTATTCGCTCTTTACCTACTCCAGTATCTCCCTTTTTATTAAATCGTTTGAATTCTGGGCTCAAAGGTAACGCGTATATCGAATTTTCTTAGAATGATCGCGGGATGCAGCATGACAAGAATTTGCAACAGAAGCTTCACACTTGACAAACATGACACGACGTGAATCAAATATATGGGAGCCCGTCGAATTTCACATGTACTGCAGGTATTCCTACGATGTTACGTGCGGATTCGAGTTGATTGATAGAGTGTCATGAGCTATCCAAATTCCGAATACCAAACTGACTGGTTTTGTCAAGAATTGATATTACACAAGGGGTATATCACGGGGATAATATCCTGGTACTCACTTGTCGTATCTATACCGTTCTCCCTCGGACATCTTTGCCTGGCCGAGGTTGAAGCTTTGGTCGGTGGCCAACACAGGATAGAATCCCAAGCCCAACTACACCAAATTTCTGAAACTCACCGAAGCAGACCAACCGCCTTAAAAATCTCAGCAAAAAAACCATGAAACACGATTCTGTTCAGACAGCGAACTCATTCTCTTCGCACATCAACATAACTTAACCCTTAGCGGCCATACGGGGTAACTAGTTACCCCAGGCTCAGAAAAGGTGAAATTAGACGTCTAAAACCTTTGAAATTGATACAAGTAACAAATTAGTAGCAAATTTTATGATTTGTAATTTTCTTCATTTTTCTCTCCGGTAATTTTGCAAAATAGATATAATTTTTGAATGATCGGCGGATACTGTTATTTCTTTATAATAATGGTATATGTTTTGCGTACGATCCTAAAATTTTAACCCTTAATATTGAAAAATGGCGGAGTAATGAATTTTTTTCTGAAAAAAGCCATTTTTGCTGAATTTTCATATATGACCAGTTTTTAAAACGCCATCTATAAATTGACCGATAAAAATCATTAGAAACGTTGAAGAACTCTTCAACAAACATGAAACAATCGGTTAGAAGTCTTAAAACACCCATATGTTTTGTACAACTAGGTTTTTCAGCGTGGGGTAACGAGTTACCCTATGTGGCCGCTAAGGGTTAAACTGTCTCTTCATCCTGGAGAAGATAAGACCAGGAAAAAATATATTCTTGCAGAAAGGAAGTAGCACAACGATTCTGAAGATCAATTATTATGCTCCATAATAATAAATAAATAAGAAAACATCTTTTTTGGTTCACACCGAGGCTGTTGGCAGCTGGAGGCTCGCAATTTTTGTTGAATAAGTTAGCGATAGTTATGGGAAATTCCTACTGTTCAGAGGTCGAGAATTCCAGCATGTCTGGTCCGGTACAGAAACATTTACTTACCTCCTGCGGGTGGATCAAACTTCCGATAGCCATGACCACATATAAGCTGTGTGGTGGTCTGATTTTCAACGAAGTTTGCTGTTCCTCCAGCGGCGCCCATCGTGCTGGCGTTTAGTTTGCTCAATAAGTCCATCAACTGGTCTAAGGACAATGTTTACTTGTATTCCGGGTTTCATGACCAGACTGTCACATTTATACCCTGAGAGATAAACCACAGAGTCAAATTATAACTGACCTTATATATTCCTACACCGTTTTAGTTTTGGCTCAGCAAAGTCCGGCTGCCTTAGGTAAAACCTTCGACATAAGGGTCGGCTAGGATTAGCAGAGGGTCAGCGAATTATAACTGATGATCTGTAGAAGGATCTGGAAGGATCAGCTAGTGGAGGCCGGCTGGCCTCCCGTCGCCTCTTCACATGATTGGAGTGGATAAACCCTGAAGTTTTCAGCTTTGATCGGTCTAATAACTTCTGAGGGGATCAGCTCGCAGCAAAAAACCGCTTTTATTTATCGCAGATTAGTCAAAGACTTCTCGTCACGAAGACACTGCAAAAATATTCCGAGGGGAAGAGAATTTGGTTTTAATTATCATTAGTCGTCGTCTAAAGATGCGTTCGGATGGAAGTCAGAACTTATGATCCTTCGCCACTCATAGTTAGATGCAGTTAAAGTAAAGTCAGATGTCGTATGGACTCGGGTCAACCGAAGCTTTGATTTTACATTTTTTGGTCTCTAATAGTTCAGAAAACAAACCTCTGTGATCAAATGAACAGACGGTTGTTCGAGCCGTTAATTTTTGTCGCAGAAAATTGCAGAACGAGCGAAAAAAAAAGTTTGGCGATATCAAATTTTGGCCGAAAATAATCGATCGCTCGAGTCATTTTTGTTGTGTCAAAAAACCGGTTGATCATCCGCCGGAGGTTTGGGTTTGTGAACAATCAGAGACCAAGAAAAGTGGAATCGATGCAACGGTTGATCCGAGTCATCACGGTAACTGGTTCTACTTTTACTGCATCTAACTATGGGAAGCTATGGATCTCAGGTCCTGACTTTCACCTGCTTATACATATTTGAAAAGGTTACTAAAAAATGCTATTTGGTCGAGCCACCGGTCCTCCAAGACATTCCATTTTCGGGCGGAAGGACATACATATAATATACACACATATGAAATAGAATGAGAGGCATGTGGAGTATAAGAATGAGGAAAAAGCCTGCAGGGATTGTGTTTTTTATACAAAAGTCACGGACGAAGAGATAGTCGAGTATGATCGCCCGCTTCGAAAATGACCAAAGTCGGTTGAAGATAAATAATTAAATTTCTGTACAGCATCAGACTTTTCCGACTCTTTTTTTTCCTTTTTCCTCATTTTTTTTCTCTGCTTGTAAGTCTTGACTTGCAGGTATACGTATACGTGTACAAGGGTCGTGCGGGGGGCAAGGTGGAAGCGAATTCATTGAAATTGCTGAGTGTTCAGAAGCTGAAGCATCGACGGTAGAACGAGCTTGATGGAAGGTGGGTTGCCTTCTGGCTTGATCGCAAAGAGGGCGAAGCTTCGCTTCCTCCACGCTCTGCCATGCCGAGGGGACAACGAGGATCCAAGTGGCAAGGCACAGGCACACACTTCTCGGTCGTCCAAACCTCCGAGTCCCTTCTCTCTCTTCGACGACATTCCAAAAAGCTTTTACTTATTCTGACCTCTCAGTTTTTTCGCCTTTTCAATCTACAGATATGCGTGCAGACTATCGCCCAAAGGCTTTCCATCAGCTTAAAGCCAACTGAAGTCAAACGACTGCCTCTCACCTCTGGCAATTCTGTTTTCACATGGATTAAATATCAACTTGTTGCCTCATTGGTCGGAGGGTAGATAGGGATGTTAGTTTATTTCATATATCTTACATCGTTAAGGTTTTATGCCACCGGGAATCATCGTGGAGTCGATTGAGAAATAATTTTTTACCACAGGATTTGGATTCTGTTTTTTTTTTCCGAATGTGAAGTTAAGGGCGGGTTTGTAAACCTTGGAAAATAACTCTTTTAAGTTACCGATTGACATACAAGCTGATCTTGAGACATGATTTAGAATTATTTGAGATTTTGCGGACTTTGCCTTGCGCGGATTCATCGTACCGAAGAAGAAGTGGTTGTCGTGGGCCACGGGTCGCGTGGTTCATCGAAACTTACTCAAATTTGGAGGGAATATTCTACATTGATGTAATATCGGGGCTAACTGATGATACTCGATGGATTCAATTTCTAGAAGATCTGAATTTTATAAGTTCGAAACGATAAAAATTGAGAATTCGTTTGCGACGTTTCCGGATTTTCAGAAACGTTGAAAGTTTAGAACATCGAAATTCCGAAAGGTCGGAATGCTGAGAACTCAAAATTCCAAAGGTCCAGATCCCCGAAGCCGAATCATCCCAAAATTTCGGTCTATGTCTCGGGATGTGGAGACAAAAAATATTTCATTCTAATCGACACCCTCTTTACGGAAACCCATTTCATTTCCTTCGATCGATAACTTCGTGCGGATTTAATCAATTTTTTGATAAGTTTACTGATAAGTTTTTTAATCTAATCGATGCACTCATTTTCGAGTTATTAAAAAATAAAATTTCGAAGTTTTCACTTTACTCAATGATTTTGACCATTTCTTTTCCAATCGTTAGGAAAATTCTAGAATCGATGGTTTCAGTAGTTTTTGTGTTGAAAAAATCGTCAATTTTTTCCTCGCTCTAATATTTCTCGAAAATTAATTTTCCCAGGGTTCTTTTTTCCGCTCTCTGATCACTGAGGCAAAGTCAAATTTTCCAATTTCTAAAATTCAATAATACCATTGTGTGAGCTCAAAAAATCCCGGCGGAAAGTTCTAGGGCTGACATATCCAGGTCAGTCCAATCACCTACAAATTGCTTGATTGAAATTTATGAGACTTCGTCAACACATCGATTTCTATTTTTATTTTTTTTTTTTGATAAAGCTCCTCATCTCCTCTACGATTTCACATCTACTCTATCATTGGTTCCAGCTTGGTTAAGGTAAAAGATATTTTTTTTTTTAATACAGTTTTTGCTAAATTTGTATTTTCACAATCAAATAAATGAAAATTTTCTCCAGCTGTTTCGAGATTTCGCATACCTACACCAACACGGTTCCTCCCGTGAACATTTAATTAGCAATTGGGTAAATTCAAATTGCCGACAAGCAGCGGTTCAGTTTGTTTAATTTTCTCACGGTTCTGCAACCTTTTCGAAAAAACAAAACCAAAAAAAAAAAAAAAAAAGAAATGGCAGCGTTTGCTGTAAATTAACTAGAGCAGCAAATTTTATTTTTACACACTGTGGCCCAAGTCGTTATACGAAGGCCTGGCCCTCTGTCGAAATATTCAAAAAAAAAAAACGAAGAGAAGTTTAATTTACTTAAACCAACCGTGTTACACCCTCCTCAAGTACACAATAGTACAGTGTGCATGTATACGTACAAATATATGATAACTAACACCGAAAACGTTTTCAAACGTCAAAGTCAAAACTGGAAGAAAATGAAAGGTACTTTTGGCCATGTCAGGACCAAAGTACTAGCCACTGCGATATATACAAGGACGTGTTTCTTATCGCTTTTTATAACGTTTATCCAATTTTTCGGACCGCTTTAGTCTGAAATTTATACAGCCGCACGCGCGTTCGTTTTGCCTTTCATTGGATTTGGATTCGAGTTCGAACCCGAATGAATTTGAATTTATCTATTGGAAAACTGAACTTTAAACGTAAAATCTGGAACCTACGTTAATTCCAGAATGTCGACTCTGAACGAATACCAAGTTAAGGAATAATCTCACGACTCCGTGTCTCATTTAACTTTATCAACGGCTGCATGATTTCAACTAAACTTCGTCTTTATACTCCTTTGTAGAAAAGAGGGAAAAAAATGAAAAGAAAAATAACTCAATTACAACTTTGCACCGGGAAACTTATTCCATAAAAACAATCCGATCGAGTAAAACAATCAATTTGTAACTAAAAAATTGACGAATTACCATTCTGGATTCTCGATTCTGTTACAATCCCGAAAACTGCAAAGCGTAGGTATGTGATTTTTCGTACAAATAGAGGCTTTATCGCGATTCGTGGGTCACAATGGCTCCGAGGTTTCAGTTCGAGTTTAAAATGGGACAATCGATAGTTCGTGCGGAGCCCTGAGAGAAGCAAGGGTGAAGTTTTTTTGTAGGTCAGAACCACTTGCAGGCCAAGTTCGCGAATACGCTGCAGGTCGAGGGTGTGAAATATGCAATAAAAGCGGAAAACTAAATCGAGAATAAAACGGAAGAAGAGAATGCGAAAAAATATCAACATCGTTTTACATTTTCGGACTTTCACGGTCAGGGCCGATACGTTTGATTCAGAATTTCGAGTCGTAATGGTTTCCACAGATTTTGGCTAAGCATCCACTTTAAACGTGATGAAG
Organism: Tenthredo amoena; assembly: GCA_963966615.1. Lineage (NCBI taxonomy): Eukaryota > Metazoa > Arthropoda > Insecta > Hymenoptera > Tenthredinidae > Tenthredo > Tenthredo amoena. Next base: position 22,778,063 of record OZ016482.1, on the reverse strand, counting down.
CGGTGAAAAATGGAAAGGCAATCGATCCCTCGGAGCATTTCGGGTGGGTATACGCTTAAGTGCGTGTTACTTTCAACGTGATTCAACCCTCGTGCCCTTAGGAGAAGATACTAAGTCGATTATCGCTAGGGAATAAAATTATCCAACGCGATATTTAACCTGCCATAAAGTTCTTCAGCACCGGGGCTGCAAGAAGATTAACAAACGCTGTACAAATACCCTGCAGACTCTAGATGCAGGAGAGAAAAGAGTCGATGGGAGGACAGGAAAAGTAGGAATTTACTTTGCGAAGAGTATAGAAACGATCGTTAAAAGGGTAAAGTTTTAATTATTGGATGAAAGAACTACATTTTCCATCTTGAATAAGAGGAAGTTAGAATCCTTTGAAAAGCTGCAGTGCGGTTGCCTTGGAACCGCATTTTACTTTCCAGGCTGATTCAATCTTGCGAAATACGTAAGTAGATTTTATTCCGGAAGCGCGCGGTGGACCTGGAACGGTACCGAAAGATACCAGAAGGATTTCGGAGCATGAACGAAGAGATTGTTGAACGGATGGTGTATAATGGCGACGACCTTGTACACCCCAAAATCTACATTGTGCCAGGAGTCTCCTTACCCCGAACTATTCGGGGGTCTCTCCCTCACCAACGCCAATCGCAAACTCCGTGGTTTATCACGAATCAAACCGCCGCTGATCGACCGTTTTCATCTAAATTTCAAGGTGACTTTCGGTTTCGTTGATCGCCTTAAATTATTTACGGGTTTATAATAACGAACCTCCTGGTCAAGTAATTCAATATTATCTCTCCTGCCTCCGACCGAGGCGAGCCTCGATATCCACCTCAGTTTTCAAGGACCAGTTAGACGTCCCAACATTACATTTCTACCAATTTTCTTCGAACAAGTTTGCAGGAGAATGTCAGGACTTGTGATCCATAGCTTCTCATAATTAGATGCAGTAAAAGTAGAATCAGTTACCGTGATGACTCGGATCAACCGTTGCTTCGATTCCACTTTTCTTGGTCTCTGATTATTCACAAACCCAAACCTCCGGCGGATGATCAACCGGTTTTTTGACACATCAAAAATGACCCGAGCGATCGATTATTTTCGGTCAAAATTTGATATCGCCAAACTTTTTTTTCGCTCGTTCTGCAATTTTCTGCGACAAAAATTACCGGCTCGAACAACCGTCTGTTCATTTGATCACAGAGGTTTGTTTTCTGAACTATCAGAGACCAAAAAATGTAAAATCAAAGCTTCGGTTGACCCGAGTCCTTACGACATCTGACTTTACTTTAACTGCATCTAACTATGAGTGGCGATGGATCATGAGTTCTGACTTTTAGCTGATTATACTTGATGAGATTTGTGGACTGTTTTATCGGAGGATTTTGTATTATGGCGCTCTTTATCACATTTTCACACTTTTGATTACATACTTACGAGTTAAATACTGGAATATATATATATATATATATATATATGTAACAGCGTAATCTATATTCTTGGCGTATACACAGCGTGGGATATTCTGTTTTCCGGCTTACTTTACTTCGCGAAGCTTTTAAGTCCGATATTACATTAAACGAACCATTCAGAGGCTAAATCGGCTTGAAAATTGTACCTGCGCATATATTTTTCTCTTTTCCTTTATCTTTTGACGGTCCATGGAATACCTTGAGAGGTGATAATTCGCGCGGATAATTGGCAGGCTAGATTGAAAAATCAAAATGCTGAGTTAGAAATTGCAGGAAAAAAAGTACGGTGCTCAAGTCTCCGAAAACGCGTTACAGGGTCTCCAGTCTCAACGGTAAATAAAAGAAGAAGAAATAATCAAAAACAAAATATCCTCCATACAGCTATATCAAGGAAGACTTTCATCCCCACGTTTTTGTTACCTGAACCTAAATAAGTGACACCGAAGCCAGCATCCCTCTCATTCAAAATTTCCTTCGAATTGTAATCATTATACTACGATATATACGTATAAATTCTTTTTCCTCGATTTCTTCTCTCCCTTGAAACGGCTAAAATTCGTTTCACGTAGTACCTATAAGGTGAAGAAAAAGGAAAGAGAGAAACACCCTGCAATTGTATTCTTCCTATTGATTTACAGATAACCGGTCGTCTTTCAAAGGAGAAAGGAGAGTCTGTACCTTTACCGTATCTACACCACATATAGCAAGTATATAAGCGAACCATTTTTAGCACATCCAGATTCTTATAACCGAACGATTTTATCGCTCCATTATTGATCATCGTGAAGATTAAACTTCTGTTATATAAATACATCGAAGCCTCGCTGATACGTTTTACACTTCTACGTTTTTCTCTTCTATACGTTAAATTCCCTTCGTCCTGGTCGTTTCTGGCTATAAAGCATATAAAAATGTGTCACTTGTTACATTATACTCGTTTATACGGTTTTTGCATTCATACGCTCTCCACTCCGTCCCCTAACGCTCTTTTTCTCCACTTGTACGTTAATCACGTATTTTTTTTCCACCGTCGCGAGGTGTTTTTTCGCTAGCCTTTGGCTCATTGGTTGTGCAACATTGTGTATGTGATTCTGACCGGTATGAAGTTAGCCCCACAATCTCCTGTCTTTTTTCTTCGCTACGGATTCTGAGTAAGCTTCAAACTCCTTCGGTAGGCAATTCGATTCATTTCGAGACTGGCAGCACCGTCGTACGACCATATCTACAGACCCTGTAAAAGTTAATTCTAACCTAACGACGTGACAGCTGCCGCTACGTCGTTTGTAGATACGGTCATACGCCAGCGTCCCCAGTTCCGAGAGAAACGAATTGCCTACTCAAGGAGTTTGCAGGTTACTCAGAGTCTCTTTGTACGCTTGGCGTGTTTCATTCTGACCGATATGAAGTTGGCCCCACTGTCTTCTGTCTCTTTCTTTTCCTATGTAGCCACGAAGGATAGAAGAGGACAGAAGACTATGGTGCCAACTTCACACCGGTCAGAATCGAACACGCCAAGCGTAGAGACGATTTTTTAATTCTAAACTTGCGTTTTGATGTTTTACTTGCCTACCGTTATAGAGCGCAAGTGTAGCTCAGCGCATGCTGAGGCATTCGCTTACTAGCTGGTTCGAACACGTTTCGACGAGTACACAAATACGTCTTATTTGAAGGAAGATTCTGTGCTTGATGCCACTCGCGGCTCGCCTAGATTCGGCCGAGCGCGCGCCACGTTTAAATGTTATATGTGTAGTTTTTCCCTGTACCTTGTAATACTTGTCATACTCCTTAAACTTGTCATGTACCCCTCGAAAAACGTATGAACGAAGTTTCAGTGTATCTACACAGGTATTTTATGATCATGTCTAAAACCGATGAAATATATCAACCCTAACGTATTTATATATATATGCTTTGATAAAATTCGCGAATGGTAATTACTCCCAGTTTAATGAATACAAGTTGAATATCATCAGACTCCGTACACATTATATGGTTACTGATTGAAAATTCAAATCTAGCTTGAATTTAAATAAAATTAATCTATTTCAAGTACATATTTGTATACAATTGATATTAAGTTTCACTTCGACCACTGGATTCTCCCTCGTTCATTCCAGATCGTATAAATATTGAATGCAGAGTTTAAAATCGTTGAATTCTTCTATCCCTCCGGTCAAGATAGTGTGCAGATTTCTGACGGACTATATTCACGCACGTGCAAAAATATCTCGCGATTCTGACGTATAATTCAGATCGCAAGTCCTTCTAGCTTATAATTACGCGGTTCACTATCATCAATAATTGCCCCTAACTGCTCTGTAACGATCCCAAGGCGATCCTTTGCCCCTTGCTATACTGTACACAGCAAAGGGAAAGCGAATTATGAATTACACCAAGAGGTAGGAGTCGAGGTACGCGTATGATCAGACGTATATTTCATACGCAAAACATGTGTACACTCAAACGTGGCATATATACTATATATATAGTATATTACGTATTATAAGTGTACACAGTATAGATTAATACTTGTTCATTTCTAACTTTTTAACGAGGCTTATCTGGAACTTCATCTCTGTTTCATGATTCGTTATTTCTACGTTATAACGGGGAGTAAGGCGAGCTGCGGATGATTAAAACCGTGAAAACCGTATTTCTTTATTTTTTGAAACATTATATCGCGGAATTATTGTTAAATAAGTTTCGTCTGATCTTAGTTTTCTTTGTAACGCAACGATCATATTAATTACACCGATGAATATTGGTGGAAAAAATTATATCCAGTCGAAGGTACTCCGATCTTCTAGATGATTACCGACTTTTTGAAAATTTGAAATTTAAGAGAAACAATTATCAACGAGATGTATAATAATTATATTTGCACCTACCTATAGATATAATACAACGATAATTGGTGGAATTAATTGGCGTCTACTTCTCTCCGCCTTTTATATTCTCTTCTCTCCTCACCTCTCCGCGCCGTTTTTCTATCTTCTTATTCCCACTTTTTCGCTATCTCTCTCGCTCTGTTTCTCCGCACTTCGCAATTAAGTATTTCGAAGAAAGTCGAATTATACTGCGACTTTAATTCACGGGAATCTATAGAAGAAATTATACAAGTATCGGAATTTATTAACCCCGACTGTTCAAGTTCTTATTTTTATTTTACCATTCGTCAAAGAATGCATCTCATATTTTCAATAAACATCGATAAACGACGATCCGGAAACTGCGAATGGTCGCGTCTCACCGCGGTAAAAGGCGCGCGACAACTGTTCCGCTTCGCGTCTTGAATCTCGCTGGTCCTGCTGTTCCTCTCGCGTACGACGCGCCGCGCCGTGACGCTGCGGTCCGTAGCTACGCCTTCGGATTTACCTTCCGTTTTACATCCTCCTCCTCCCCCCTCCAGCCCCCGCGTTGTCATATGTGTCAAAAAGCTCAGGGTTTGAATTCGCTAGATTTTCGACACGGTTCGTTTCCGTTTATTTATTCTTTTGCGGTTTCTTTTTTCGTATCGGAAAATTGGACGATATGAAATGTCGCGGTCGCTTCGAAAGTGTTCGGAGTTTCTCCCCGTCTTCAAAAATGTATTTTTCAATGACTCCAAACTATCCTATTGTTTGACTTTCGACGTTCGTATACTTTTCTTTTACTTCATATAGAATTTACGAAACTTATATTTTAGCTGCAATACTCTCTGCTGTATATTATAGCTGCGTCTCAAGTATTTCGATACTTTTACTTTTCTCCACAGGGATTCAACCTGACTTTATTTCTACCACACGATAGATAGACGGATAGACAGAGGCTAGATACGTACGTCGATTGGTTCATTGATATTTATTGCTGATCAAAAACTCTGGTATAAAATGTATGTTCCCATTGTACTCGTTCCTTTTTTATGAATTTATCAAATTGAAATAAAAATACACGAGCATTTGGGTGTTGGGAAACGTGGATATAGATAACAAGTTTTTCCTCTATCACTTAGCGCAAGTAAACGAATTTTATTATACCAAAGGGCAAAGGCTTACGTATATACACAGCTTGACACTAAATTTTTAGACTTGTGTTTGAGGATAGATTTTTTGCATACTGATCTAGGTAGAAATTGAAATAAAAGAAATTGATGCCTTGGAAGAAATTCATACTACGTCACGTATCTCTTCCTAATTCAGCGGGCATTCACTGTTCAGCTGCTTCACTTCGGCAGGCAATATCTCACGATTGGCTCGTCAGATACTGTGCCCATATACATATCTATGTAGCTGTATACCTGAACAGCTTCTATTTGCGCACGAGTGATTGTTTTAATACAACCTGAAACAGAAGGAAGGGAGTGGAATACATAGTGCTTCGATAAACACAATACAACTCAAATTCAAATAGGTAGGTATTGAAAAAAAAAAAAGATTTCGTTCTATATCTGAGAATATTCCTTTCGTCAATTTTCAGACCTTTCTTTTTCTTGTGATATCATCAAAAAAGTTCTTATCGTTTTGTATATGCTGGAAAAAGTCTGCCTCGTATGGGGTAACCAAACCAATAGATGGACACCCCCCAATAGATGGACAAATATTATTTTTATAAATGATTACATTGAATCTAAAAACAATATTGTAAGAAGTTATTTTTTTCTTCTAAATATACATATTTATGATTATGTAAAAATTATCTTTCGTGTTGTACATCTTGTATTATTATTTTTTTCAAATTATTATCACTTGACATTACTACGTTTTGCTCTAGCAACGCGACCGCGAATAAGCGTATAAGGCAGAGCACGTGTTTATTGTTTCGTCATTATTAAGAAAATTAAACAATATAATAAAGAATGTATCACATTTTTATATTTATATTTAAATAATAATGTAATAAATTAACTGATTAAATGATCAAAATTGAAAAATATGAGAAAATTCGTCGTCCACCTATTGGTATGAAATTTCTTACCTCAATCCAATAAATGGACGGTAAATTTATCTGTCAAGTTTTTAATTTGTATTTTTTATATTTGTATCAAATTGTTTGTTAATAATGAAGAAAAAAAAAAATGAAGAAGAACGAGAAAAAAACAGAAGGAAAGCAAAAATTAGAAGAAGTGAATTTAAAATTACAAAAAGAAAAGCTGGCTGAAACGCAAAATTAGAGAAGAAAATTCGAAAATAAAAAAAAAAACATACACGGACAAAAAAACGTAAAATTTAGAAAAATATATTATATCGTATGTTTTTATAATTTCTCAGTTGATAATTAATATATTAATATTATTAAGTTGATACGTTATTGAGATTTATAAAGATGTCAATAAAATTACTTTTTCATATATTTTTTGTAAATTATTATCACATCTGTTGATTTGTTTACTGGTTATTTCTATCAAATTTGAACTATTTGCCATCGAATCTGAAAGTTTGATTTTTTTTAACATAAATAATAAGACAAAAATAATATTTTTAACGAACGTCCATCTATTGGGGGTATTCACTTTTTCTCAAATTTCCCTTTTTTCTTATATACTACTACTTTATACAAGGTTTTTATTATTGTTTTTCAATTCATTAGATATTTTTACGTAGGTATGGCTTATTTTATTAGAATCTATTGATATTTTATTATAATATTTCGTTAAGGAAACATAAGAATCCGCTTAACCGTCCATCTATTGGTAGGGTTATCCTATTAGGATAGAATCCAAGTATTAGTAGACAATTACGTGATTAAAATCACTGTAATTTTCATTGGCTGAAGAAAAAAACCAGTGATGACGAATCAATTAGATGAGTATGTCCACATGATTTTTTTTGAGCTTCTGCGACATTGTTTGAAAAAATCTACAAGTATAATAATAATTAGAAAAGTTTAACAAATATGTAATACATGCAACGAAAGTTTATTTTCCAGGGAAGATGTATGCGGATTTACTGGTGCCGAAATCTGAAATAGTATGATAAAAATGAAGATAAAAAGCGAAGAATTTTGTCATAGTTTATCATGTTTTTCCATTCAAAGTTAAAACTTATTATTATTATGTTCTTCTGTGAACGGATAATCGGCAGACTTGAATATACTCTTTTCAGATTCACAATCCATTATTATTTACGCAAACGGTAGGTAAATGTATCATAAACTTATAATTGTTAGTACATAAGCGGCCGAATAATCGTTAATTGAAAATCGTACAGGTTTCGTACAGATTTTCAAGTTTCTGAATGGGACAAGTCAATCGCATCTAAACCACGATTGAAGCTTTTGTAATCCATAGAATATTGGCGGCTATACATTACAGACACGATTTTCATGGCATGAATCGAGCCAGTGTGCCTATACAGGTTTATTCAATTTTAGCGGGTCATATTCTGAGGGTAGATTCCTCGCAAAAATCTAAGACTAAATTTCCTTTACCAAAAATTCGAGGGCCCTATAGTTTCCGAGCTACGAAAGATCCCAGTTGGCCAATCGCAGAACTCACAGCTGACACAAACATTAAGGCTCGGCCATGAGTGCAATTCGAGCAGTGACCTATAACTAAGATCTTCCGTAGCTCGGAAACTATTGGTCTCTCGAATTTTCGGTAAAGGAAATTTAGTGTTTAATTTTCACGGGGAATCTACCCTCGAAATATCGTTCGTTAAATCTGAATCACCTCGTATATAGATATGTATTGATATATACATATATATATAGGCGATTTATATATCTAATTTGTGTACAAATATCTTTGGAAAACAAGGTAGGTATTGTTCTTACGCAAGAGACAAGCGGGAGCTTACGCCTTGCGTCACGTGGAGCTTAAACAACGTGACCTACGTATCGGGCACGTGACCTCACCCACGTGGCCCGGAAGCTCGACCACCATCACTGCCACGGCTACCGGTTGGTATAAACGAATCCTCTCTAGTCTTGTGGTGGCAAAACTTCAGCGGAGCTTTTCCCCTTCGCCGTAATGGCTAACAATGCAAACTTCGTCAGGCCAAGTACGGTACGTAGTAATAACGAGCTTTCTGCAGTCGAAGAAACAAAGTTTCGAGAACCTTGGGTATATATATGTATATATATATATATATATATATATACTCACAGCTCTGAGGATTTCAATTTCAACTTGTACTCGATCAAATACTATTCGGACTGGATTTAATCCAACGTATTATATACAGTTGGCGATTTATCTGCGGACAGAGTTTCATCCTCTCTCTTGTCAATTGTGTAACTTCATTGTTCGGAATCTAAAGTATAATATTGCGAATTCTAGTGGAAGTAAATATATTACGATATAGTATATAGATAATATACAATACAATGTAACAGTATAATTTTTCTAATCATTGTAATACGTTATATTATCGATAGATTAGAAAAGAGGAGACTAGAGACTGGCAGTGTTATTGAAATTTCATAATACTGATACAGACAGACAGAATAGACAGCTGGATAAAGCAGTTGGTATAATGAAAAGTTTTAAGATCCTTTATAGTCGAGTGAAAATAATAATTTCATCTCATATACTCGGCCTTGAAAATTCTATAAGGAAATGTTCTATCGAACCGATTCCCGCACAACTGATCACTAGCATTTTTAGCCACAATTCAGAATTATTTCAGATTTTATGGACTATGCTTTTACTCAGATTGATTGCACCGAAGCAAAGATCGTTGTCGTAGAAACTTCTCAAAATTTCGAGGAAATATCCGGCATCGATGCAATTCCGGAGCAAACCAATAATATTCGATGAATTTGATTTTTGGATACGAAATTTTCTGTTTTTAAGCAATTTTTTTCGAAAACTTACGAAATAAAGTGAGTTACATGTTCGCAGCGATCGAAGACTGACCTTATTCCTACGTATTATTAGTTTTTCCCGAAATTACATGATTTTAGAACGTCATGCCTACGAATTTCAAAAAATTTCGAGAAACGATGCGACCTGTACCCTGCGACGAATTTTCAGAGCTTGAGCAAGCTCGGTCAAGGGGTTTGGAATAAGGGCAGGGAGAAACGTGTTCTCTAAAGAAGTGTTAAAACCTCGGTGACTGTTCGTAAGATTTCTAGTTAATTACTTTTGTTGGTATTTCTCAAGGCATCGAGATTTTCCGCGGGGTATTACACAATTTAGAAATCCAATGTGGAAAGGCGAGCGGTTTGAAATGTCATCGCGGTATAGCTGTCGGATCGATTTCGCCGAAATTTACTGTAGAATTTCGTTTCGGCATATTTCATCGAACAATTTTTGCCCGGTGATAAACTACACCCGTTTTCTTGGTAACCGTTTCTTAATTATTTAACCGAAATACTTTGAACTCAAATTTCGTTCACACGTTTACAATTCTGATTACAAAAAACTTTTCGCTTTTATTTTCAGTCATTTTAATTTCGCGTAAAGTGTACAGTTTGCGTGATCTTGTAAATAAATAAAAGAGAATAGGTATAAATATGAATTTTTTTTCAAATTATAAAAAATTTTTAATCAATTGTAAAACAAAGTTAGAGTCGCTTCTATCCGTTCTCACTCTTTTCTTCATGCATCCAATCATCTCTTTGATCTACGAGATAGAACCTTACGCATTTCTAATTGCGTGACACAGTTCGCTCGAAGAATTTGAATAAAATGCTGGTAGAGATAAGGAGCCATATGAAGTCCCATGTAACTAAATTCAAGACGTGAATTTATAACGAAGTTTTTAACACAGAAGAATATTTTTAATAATTTTTTTCTTCTTTTTTCCAACTTCAACATCAAAGTTATTAATCCACATACGTATATGCTTATTATACACACGTTGCTTCGCCGCAGGAGGGATACATACATATATATTTGTTTTCACCCTCAACCCACGTGTTATTATATCCTCGGTTGGAAAATTGTCAATTATTTTGTCTGAAAAATCCGGCAGGAATTTTCCCGAGATCAAATCAAAAACAACAATTAATGATGTTACGACATAGGTACGTACGCTGTACGTGACGCAACGCCAGAACCGATACATTCTCGTTTCAGATAATCAATTCGGATATATATACATGCATACATATACATACCTATACGTAACGTATGAGGATACGAAAATAGATCTACGATTTATCGTCAAAGCTCGTTTTCTTCTATCCCATCGATCAATACGCGGAAATATATATCTCGGTGCACAAAACGTTACACAATTTTATCAGGAGAGAGAAAGAAACCCAAATACGAACAGTTTTATAAGCTCTTGCACAATTCACTACTCATGCTCTTCACAGTTAAGTTTTTTCATCAGCTCTCCCACGAGACCTGATGCATATGGAATACATGTACTTTACTGATTTATGATAAAGGAATTCGAAGCAAAGCTGTCGATGAAACTGAACGAGTTCTGTGCACCGGCAAAGATTTATGAATTTTGTGCGAAAAGGAAATCAAAAAACTTTCTTAGACCGGTGAATCAAAGCCTGAGAAAAATTCTAAATTGATTCATTAATTGGATACGGAAGACGTAACGAAAAAACTGGCATCTGATATGGCTTACTGATTCTCTTGCTAATTGTAACACTGATTGTAGGTAACAACGTAGCTATATATAGAGTAAGGAATTACTTAGGGATTCGATTACCTGATAATAACTGAAATCTACTCTTGTTAGCTAACTTATTTCTAAGGTAGAAGTTGATCAGAACCGATTCTCTCCGCAGCACCTTTCTGTAATAATTATATTCTTTCGATTCGTGAAATAATCTGCGAACGAAATAAATCCGATTTGTCGTCACAGAATTTCATGAGAAAACAATGATATTCTGAAGGCATTTTTTTTCTCTTGGTAACGCAAAAAAGTATATATGATTGGTTTCCTCCAAATTTGAGAGAAAGAAAAATTATTTCTAAAATTATTCACATTATTCTGAACAGCTAAAAATTAATGACGAATAGTATAGTTGGAAAAATGTGGGTCTCACGAATAAAAAGTGAAATATCTGCAGCAGCAAATGGACAATAGCTAGGTGTTACATAATTCTTGACCTTTCCGTGCTGGAAGCCATTATTCAGAGACATACGAGTACCGTAGGCTCCCATTTTCCATTGAAGTACCATCTTCCCGGAATTGGAGATTCTTTTTTTCTCCGGTCACTTGAAGAATATTTTTCCAAAACCATACGAGACATATTATGCTAGTATAGAACTTGACCGGTACCCCAATTGATATAGGTATGAATTTTTAGGACAAAGAATAGGAATAGAAAAAAAGGAAGATATTCTTATATCATTAATTTTGTAAATCGGTCCGTCATTTCGGAACCTGAAACTGTGAGCATAGTTTGCTGAACATTGAAACACCCGGAAGTTTCTTTTACCTAGAATGAAAAATTTGTGCAGGGTAAATGCCGCCAGAGAACAGCAGCTCAGAGTAGCTACTTTGTCTTCGCCATGTAAATAATAAAAAAATCAAGTGTTTCAGTAAATCTTAGGAATATATGTGGTCGGATCGCGGTCGCAGGTAATTTCGTGATGTTTACACGATCCTTCCGTGCTTCAAGACCTGGAGTTTGCATTTTCTCCACGTAGGTAGTACCTATACGTCTCATCCTATGTAAATATTAAAATTACAAATCCTCTGCCTGCAGGGCTGCCTTTTCGCGTGTATAAATATTCCAAATTATTATTTATATCCTACCTGGGATTCGGTTTTCTTAAATTCACAGTGATGCAGGATGGATTTACGTGGACTCAACAATCATCGAATATATTTTTCATCGTTTATATCGTTTTCTCGCCTATTCATTTTTGCCTACACCTTTTGACTCGCGCCTGAACTCAGTTAACAACGTCCAATCAGTTATCCATGTTTTCCCTTGAAATTTCAGATTGCTTGGCGTATCTGCGTACCCAACTCGTATGAGTATTAGGTCATGTAAGCCTGTCCAGCCATTGGAGAAAAGTAATAATTAATGTAGTTTCAAATTGGATCGCAAATGAAACGGGAAATGGGAAATTTCTAGGGACTTGCAATGAAAAAGACTTTACAGAATGAAATTTGTATTAGTCATTCAACTCTGGTTCTTTTTTCCTATCGCGGAATATTTATTATTTATTCTTCCTCATTCTTCGTGAATAAATACATAATTACATTTCATTTCATCTCCTACCGTCTACTTGCTTTAGTCTTAGTTTATCCAGTTTTGATTTCATTCCTAGTCTCTATCTTATAACTAAAATTCCCGCGCAATTTCCAAAGAGGATAAAACGATCCGTTGATAACGCTATCCGGCAGTTGTGCTTCGTGCTGTGCTTCCTTCTTAGCAGTCAATAATATAGAACCATCAGTATAACACAATGTCTGTACTTTTTTCTCATCAAGCAGCAGTCGGTAAGATTGTTCCCACGCATTCCCATGTCGTGATGTTGTTTGGTCCGAAACGAAGTCCGTAGGACAAAAACTGAGTTAGAATGGCACTGACTTACCTTCCGAGCACGGTATCGAGTACTCTCGTATATTTTGCGTCGGGGAATCCCCCAGGATCGATGATTTAATTTTTGGACAAATAGAATGACGGTATCTCTGCAATTACTCAGTACCAACGTTAGATACACATTCTAAATTCACCGCAGCATAAATTGGCCGAAAAATACTGATCCTCAAAATGCGATTTTATTTCAGACGTCTTTCTCTTTCTCTCTTTCGCATTTTCTATCAGCGATAGCGAGCAGTATCAGCACTGTCACGATATCCGAGTTCTGCAATCCAAGCAAGCATCGTAATTTTTTTGCATCATACGTATTTCTCATGCGTATCGTGTCCGCAGTGTCTTTAGAATTTACGACCACGTATGACCTTGCGACAAGCGCGTCACACGCAAGGAAATCTTCTTCCTGTTCCGATTTTGGAACAGCAATGACAGAGCTGCGGTTTTATTCAGACATTTTCTAACCTAGCCAGAGCCCATCGGACTAGACACATGGCTAAGCAGTTAGACACTTTTTTCAGCAGAATATCCGACAATTCTTTTCCCTGTAAACTTCTAAGGTAGAAGTCAATGTTCTGGAAAACATATAACTCTACTTTTTCATATCCGCATTCCGATTTATTATCCAATTCTAAATTCTTCTCCTTCATTTCGTTTGCTGAATTTTAAATTCCCCAAATTCCAACACGGCTTTAAAAACATTCGATGCAGCCGGTGTACCGCAGGAGCGGGGCGACAAGGTACTAAACGAAGCGGAAATGACAATAGGAAGTGTCGGGTAAAGTTTTAGGTTGCGATTAGCTGGCACGCTTTGGTCCCACACGCTACCCAACACCGGTAGGCAGTATCGTGTAACCGTTAAAAAAGTGCACACCGATTCGCTAGGATAAATGAAGACGATAAATCAAGCGAAGAGAATTTAAGCAGTTGGTGGCAGGATACCGTCCTTCAAAGTTCTCCCGGAACGAGTGAAACTAGTAGAAAAATTTTTCACACGAATCGCATAAGGTTGTTGAGTCGATTTCGATAAGACAAAGACCCTCGTTTCCTATACAAAGGAGGCATTCAGTCGATCAGTGTTCGATTCTCCCTCTCATGACGATGTTGCCAAAAGTTTCGGCGACGAAAACACGAGGATTTCGTCCTCTCAAAATGTCGACGAAAATATCAGTCAAGAGTGCACTCCTCCTTCAAGTTCTTCTGCTTTTCCTTGTTCTCGCAACGTTCGTTACAACCGCTGTCGCTTGGGTAAGTTTTTTTTAACCGAACACCGACCGGTACGATCATCGAGGCAACGTGTATTTTTCAGCTAACTCTATCGTCTAAATTCTAATGAGTAGAGTTCGGGCATAGCTCTTCTTTTGTTTATTATATTTTACCCTGGGAGCCTCACGGACGCGAAACAGTTGCAGATATAAAACCGTTCGTGCAGTTCCGAACCGAACACAGATATGTAGAAACTTTTTTGTTTTGCCTAACGATAACACGATGCAAACTTTACCTCTATGTCAACGGATAGGAGAGGCCATGATATTTACCTGCACAATGATGTACAGGTAGAGCTATCTGGTGGGCGTTTTGGGAACTGATGATTCAGTCAACGTTTGACGATGAGATTCTTTGAATGTCAGATTTCGTCTCAAGCTGTCTTCGAGATCACGCGGCGAATTTAAATGTATGAACTATAAAAGACGATGAAAAGAAAAATAAATGCTGAATTTTACTGTTTTGAACTCGGGGAAACTATGATCTTTCATTTGAAAGACAAAGGAAAATTGAAATTCGAGTTTTTTTTCTCGTAGAAGCAACCGTTCTTTAGGAGACAAATTCGTCTCCAAATATCCAAGAAAATCGATGCTCAGTTTAATTCATGTATTTCAATCCTCATCCATGTTCCGTCATAAAAAAAAAAGACTTTCAGAATGATTATGTTTTTGAACTTCACCCGCATGATATCTCAGAAACCGATTGACTGACAGTGATCAGCTTTCGTCCAGAAACTGTCTATGTTACCATCTTCAGAATAACGAACCGGGAACTTGATACGTCAATCGATTTCTAAGATATAATGACTAATTGCGGGCTGAATGCGAGATGATGAAAATTGGAAGAACACTGAGCCATCAATAAATCATTACTAGATCTCGATCACTTTTATTGTTCATTGCTTTCATGGCTTGCCCAGCTTACATATTCCCGCACCCTATCAAACATGTGACACGTTTACACCAAACGTCGATATTTTTGGAGACGCTGAACAAGTGTGCTTCTGCAGCGATAATTTCTCAACAAAAATTTCCTGTTCTCTAATGACACTGCCGCATTTCTAATTCCAGAAAAATGATCTGCTTCTTAATCGTGACATTGAAACTCCACTGATCGAAATACACCGGGTGAAAAGAGGTTTCTGGGATCTCTTCGACGATATAGATACGGATTCGACTACAACTGAAACATGGGAAACAACAGGTAATTGATCCTGTGGGTCTGGGTAGGTTTTCCAAACCATTAACGAATAGGATAAGTTTTTTCGCAAGCTTTTTCACTCGTCGTGTGATAAAGGACGGGTACAGAGCGTCTGCGAATTATTTTCACACATTTTCTCGCGAGTCCTGACAAATCAAGACAGTATTTTTTGCAAACCTTATGCGGCATCTCGTGTTATAAATTCGAAAATAGATCTGAATAAGAAGTAAGCCTTGGGGTGAAAAATTGTTTTGTTTATTTGAGATTTTGTATTTATTCACAGGGATTTGTGAAATCAGGAAATTCGCCTGCGACGTATCAAGATGCATCAGTGCAGTCGATCACACGTGTGACTTCGACCTACACTGTTATATCCAACACTGTCTCATTCAATTAATTTACATGTACATGACAATATTGTTATCACGCGGTTGAATATTGCTAGGACGTCTCTTTATATCGAAAACCTGCAGGCTAGGTATCGGCCTAGGAATACATGCTAGTCATCCAGTGAAATTGAAAGAGTTGCGGAAATCAGCCCGCGAGGATTTTAGATAGCGGAATTTCACCGGGAACTTTTCAGTATGGTTTTTATCTGTATTTTAGGATTGTATGTGCTCGTTATTCTGCAGTGCCAAGTAGAGTATAGATAACATTATTTTTAACATCTTTTTCAACAACTTTATGAAATAAAATGATTCTGATCCCTTGATTTGTATATATACCCGATTTGGTTAAGTATTCATCTTATTTTGATTTTTATTTTTGCACAACTTGCGTCAACCGAATTTATAGATATAATATCTCCGTTATATCGTTTCACTTTCAGTTTCTTTCTCGCTAATTTTAATACATTCATTAGTTTTGAGTATTTCTAGATAGAAAATGCCGTAAAAAAAAAATCATTATACGATCTGTTACCACCAAAATTGCCTTTTTGATCCATACTATGTAAAAGAATCCTCGCGACACTATAATGGCAATAGTAATTCGGGGGATGATTGTGTAAGTCGGGTTGCATAACGTCGGGCGCTAGGTCATCAGCACCTGGTACTGTGTCCCCTGAAAGCAGGGAACACGCAGTGCATAGTACAATAAGGTAGATACTCTAACACATGTAAACGTATCCGAAGCTACGAAAAGTTGATAGTATGGGAATGTCATTGACGAAAAACCTCACGATGCTCTAAAAGAACTTGTTCAAATTGACGTTTGTTGGTTTTTTGATGGACTCTTAACTACCCAGCAATATGCTCGTAGCTATTGTGAAATTGGTTTATTCATAGATCGTAAAACCAAATAACAAGAAATAAATGAAAAAAATTGTCATCGAAAGCAGAAAGTAAAATATTGACCAACATCGACGATCAAGACTATGTCTGGCCAGTAGCAGATTTAGATAATAACTTACTTAGGGATCGGGATGAACAAAGGAATAGGACGATAACGACGGGCGAAGTAGACCCTGTGTCTGGATGGGTAAGATTCGTCCTTTGAAAATCAACACGTGAAATTCTGTACTGGCAAGGGGAGTGTCAGACCTCCTTATGATAGATTCTGCCCAAACTTCCAGTGTCAATCTAATGGGTCTTTCTTCACTTCATTCACAATTTATCATGTCTGCAATAGTTCCATGAGTATGATGCAGTAACGAACGTAAAATATGGCGAATTTATGCCTTGAATATTCGCTTTTGAAAAATGAAGTACCAACTACCGGCTCAATGATGAGATCAATTGTGGTGAAGAGAAGAACCCACGCCAGGATCCATCATCCAGAGTTCCGACATTTTCCTCGAGAGTAATGTTATACCTCCTTAGATCGTAAATATTGGCATGTAATGCCTCGTATAGGTATACAGATGTACTGAACACTTTCTTGAATTTCTTCTTGCTGTTGCTATAGTCGAGCAATGCGATCCTGAGACGGAATTCTCATGTCTAACCGGAGGTCAATGCATATCCCTAGAAACCAGGTGCGACAGTATCATTCATTGCATCGATGAATCCGACGAGGCCAATTGCACTCCGCCCGAAACCACCACGACTACTGACGTTCCGGAAGGTAGGAGACATCCGTTTGAATGTTATATGTGGATATTAGTGCATTTGGTTGCGTTTGTTCATTTCTAATTCCATTATTCCCGAATCGAGGTATTCCCTCTATAAAAATCATAATTATCTTCTTTTCTGTTCGACTGAAGCTACTCGCTGTATGAACCCTGTTTTGGGAGTCCTGGAAAAGGAAATAGCTGGAATTGAAGAGTCTAATAAGTTCCATAAACTGTCTGGTGAGTTTAAGGAGCTTACTGCAGCCCATGAGTGTTTCAAAAAGGAATATGCTGAACTTCTTAAGAAGCTAGATAAAATTGAAAAGAGATTGAAAGACCATGATCTGCGTATTGCTCGTTTGCTGGCAACAGTTCCGGACCGATCTGTGACACCATCTACACCACCTGAACGGAGATTTACGGAGCTTGAGTGCCGAGCATTTGTTACAAGTTTAATTATGCAACAGAAGAAATATTTCCCTTAATATTTGCCAGAAAATCTAATAGGCTGACACCTATAAGCTTTACTTTCGTTTTGTAGTAATTGTGAATCGCATACGAATCGAATATAATTATTATACAAGTTCGCCCGTAACTCTGTGAGAGATAATGTTCATCAGTCTTGCCAAAGACTTCAATGTTAATAAAATAAATTTTTAATGCTGTATTTTTATTTGTTTTCCAACTATATCTGGGAGTTTCTTCTTGTTTTTTCAGAAGCAGATTCTTCAATTCGTTTTTTTTTTTTTTTTTAATAAAAACTGTATATGGTTCATCAATATTTGTATACTTTCACTGTGCGTCTAGTTACAACTCTATCTCGAGAGAGCATAATGATATATTTCACTCCAAATGACGTCCGAAATCTCTGATACTTGGATCATGGTAAAAATTGTCACACAAATCTAAATTTGGGCCAAACTTGGCCGCCGATCCTCGATACATTCATCAGAGGAGACTCTTTTGGAAGAAGTAACGAAAGTAAAAAATTTCCAAGATTGGCACGTTTCGAGTAATTCTTTTAGATAATTTTCCGAACTTTGGTGTCCTGTGCCATATGACAGGCAACTCGGGTCTTTGCGAAATTGATAACTGTCCGAGCGAAAGATCGCAAAAAATAATATGCCATATAAGTGTTTATATTTTTCGTATTCATGTAATATGAAGGCGAAATATTCATTTATCCATCAACAGATATCCAGAATATATATTTATACATCCAAAAAAGGACGATTCTCCGTTTTCGAAAATTAGATTGTTATTTTCATTCTCAATAAGACGATTTTAAAAAGATACTATACAATACGACTGGTTCTTCATTATGCAAAAATGTAAATTCTGAGTATTGAAAATCTGCCAAATTTTATCTATAGTATAAATGCACAATTATTTATTCTATTTCTGAGTTTATTTCAAACGCGAGATATATGTTCGGGTGCGACAGTATCCGATACTGTGTGATACATACATAGATACATACACTTATATTAATACTATGATTGAACATTTCTGTTTTCGTCCCAAAACTACCCTCTCGCCCATTCTCAACTCTCTCTCTCTCTCATTCCATCTTTCGTCAGCTTCCTTTTTCTATTACAGCTACTACTGACCAGGTAAATTCTTTATTGGAATCCGTGGAAATGAAGCTCGATAGAATTGATGATTTAATCGAATCAGTCCAGCGCATAAAAGATGCTTTCAAGAATTTTACCACAGTCCACGAGCTTCTGACCCAGGAAATTATGAAACTTCAGAAAACAAAACCGTGTATTCTTCATGTGGTTGAGGGGATTGCGAAGTGATCTGATACTCAATTATCTGTAGTAACGAAGCAGAAACTTATGGTTTCTTACTTCTCCATTGCCGAATATTCCAAAATATGCAGTTTACGTTTGATTTTATTTATTATAGACATCAAAGTTATAAAAATTAATATTTCTTGATGCACGAGGACTTGTTTTTTCGAGAATGATTAGACGAACAACTCTTCCTTGAACAGTTTTCCTGTATAACCCATAGGAATAAAATTAATCCACGAAATGTTGCTTTACAATTGTGTTTAACCCGGGCCTAACTTTCCCGGCATTTTTTAGGGTATGTTCGTCGGGCTCTAATGAACCTATAAAAACACCGGCTAACCTATGTTATGCCAGAATAAAACTTAATTCAATTCGACTGGACTATTTACTACCATTCAATAAAATTTAATCATCTTATGTTCTCCATTTATTTATTTTATTGAATCGAAACAACCAAGACGATGTCGTTAATGTTCGAGATTAATTGTTAAACTCGAATGACCAGGGTGCCTTATCGTCTATGTCGGGCACTGATCTCTATTGGTAATTGCGTTCCGTCCTGTGCTTTTTTTTCATCGGTCGATAATAAAGGCCACAGCAGAACGTCACCTCCGCATTTTCCGCACCCAAACAGCAGTCGGAGTGGTACTCCCCGCTCGCACACTCGTCGGTAATGTAGTTTGGACAAAACGAAGTTGTCTGGACAAAAGCTGAGTCATATCTGCACTGACTAACCGTCGCGTAGGAGCAACGTATCGATTACTCTCGCAGATTTTGCGCTGGGGAATCCCGCGAAGAACGACTTTATCATTGAATGGACAGAATCACGTCGCGCTACTTCGCAAGAGCGTCACATATTTCGAATTCACCACAGAGTTATAGCAGCGTAATTTGGCAAAGAATTACTACAAGTTTATCCGACTGCAAATATATCCGGGAATATTTTCCTCGGACATTTGATACCTACCGGTGTCGAATGGTTAATGCACGTTAGTGCAGCGTTAGGAAGCTGCAGGTGGGGTCGTAAGAGGGGGTCGGAAATATCAAATTACGTTATTTGATGAGCCTTATGGACTTGATCACGCAACGAAGTAGAAATTATTATTCCTCCTCAAAGGCTTGGCTGCAACGGGATGAAAACTGGCTCATAGCACAGAGGATCAAGAATACACTCGATCCTCAAAACGCGACCTACTTTCAGTGTTCCCCCCCTCTTCCCCATCTGCTCCTCCTCTTCGTCTCTCCTCTTTTTACAGCTTTCGTATATTTTCATTCTAACGGATGCGGATGCTCATGCCTGGCCCGTTGCTAAACTTTACTTATACGTTGAACACCGCCTATTCTCGGAGTACCGCCGGTGAAAAAGTCTGCAAAGTTATTTCGCGTCCCCCCCACAGCAAAATAGAGTGCCCTGCATCGCTGACGGCTGAGCTTTGATGGCTCTCCGTCAAGCACGGAGTTTTGGCCCATATTCCGTGCTGCAGTCATTGTCCGACTCCTCGTCTTTCATTCTCTATTCTTATGTTCAAATAATCGCGAGACTAGGAGATCGAAAAGAAATGAGCATTTCTCGATGTACTTTTCGTCTCCAATTTCGATAAGAGAATTATTCCTTGCTCTGCTTTCAGTCATGGGTTTAAAGGTCACTACCAGACGGCTGCCACATGCTATCGAATATGTTGCAGATTTCTGAGTCTCTAGTCGCGCAGGACGCGATCATGATGCAGCCTGCACTTTTCTTCCAGACTAAATAAAACGAGCCAATGAACTGCACCAGTAGCAGCAGCAAAAAGATCAACCGACCGTTTCGTTGTATCAAGAACAAGCTTATTGCAAGCTGGCGTTAAGGCTGACATATGATCTCACACTCGGAGAAAATTCTGTTTGATTTTGTTTGAATCGAACAAATTCTTGAGTCGGACAAATCTTTTTTTCATTTGAATCAGATGAATATTTGTTCGAATTTATCAACGGCTCATCGGATGAATAAAGTTCGATTGATTGGAACAAAAATATTGATCAAAGTAAAGCGATTATTCCATTCATTCAAAGATATAGAGTTCAGGAACAATATTGGATCAGTGCAACACATCGACTTGGTTTAATCAACAGAATATGCTTGACTTGAATTGACCAAATTTTTTTCTGAGTGTATGTCACAATTGCCGATTCTCTATAAAGCAGATAAAATCCCGAACTTTCAGGCCTTAGTCTATCCCAATTCGGACCTAAATTTGCGCAAGTTACGCAATACATGTATTTGAATTTGAATTTGAATTGTATATGAGCGTTCGATGTGATCGTACCGATATGCTTTACGGTTCGCTGCGATCGGTACACGCCTAAGTAATTTTTTGATGCAAGGACAGAATCGTGTTCAAAAAAATTTGACGCATAGTACGCTTTTTTTTGTTGTTGTTGTTGAAACAAGTCTATTGCCAAATGCGATGAACACTTTCGGCGTAAGAATCTTTCAAAGAATACGTCTTTCTATTAAAAGAAACTTATTTAGCGTCAGACGATTGTCGAACTTCTTCGAACGACTCTTGGAGTCAGACTCAAGGCTTTCATTATGAACTATGTATCATCTTTATTGGCGAGTGGAATTTTTCAAGCCCCGAATCAACGTTTGAAAATCGCATAAAATCGGCCTTGTATATGGCGTATGATTCCCTCCTCTGTCTCGCGTTGTGAGGATAAAGCGATCACTTAACAGGGAGATAATATTTTCAACAGTTTATACGTATCTTCAAACTAGGTCTGGTTACATATAAATCAATTAAAATTGATTG
The DNA here is from genome assembly GCA_963966615.1 of Tenthredo amoena. Classification (NCBI taxonomy): domain Eukaryota; kingdom Metazoa; phylum Arthropoda; class Insecta; order Hymenoptera; family Tenthredinidae; genus Tenthredo; species Tenthredo amoena. The sequence continues at coordinate 22,756,039 of OZ016482.1, read as the reverse complement.
TATATTTTGACCCAGATTTAAATTACATCGATTAAAGTAAGCGTGGAATTAATACGCGATCTGGAACAGGGGGATAAGATTGGCAAAAGCAAACGTCTGCAAACCCTTCGAAAATTTAAGATAAAAGTAACATAAATTTAACACGCGTCGGATACGAAGCATATATGTATGTATGTATGTATGTATGTACTACATATATTCGAATCCGTATCTGTGCAGACACGAGTCGTAAAATGCGGTTGACACCATAAACCAAATAACAACTAATCCAGAGCATCAACGCGACAAGGATGATGAATTTCATTTCTTTCGAACGTCGAACCCGCCGGCTATTTTATGCGTCTTACGTCTCGTATGCTGATTCAGTTTAATGAATTTAAACAATTCCATACGGTCCTTGTCCCCCTGACCGCGTCAAGGATGACAAAATGTAACTTGAGCATATAATTTCACATCTATACCGCGCGCATGTGTGTGATCATTTATTTTTCACATTAATTCAAGTACTCAACTGCCATTTCATCTGATAAGTCGTGAAATACTTTCTCCGCGTTTAATCAGCCGCTGCAGTTTGCGGATGAATCGATTACGAATCCGAAAAGTACCGCAGGGTGCGTTACGCCGTACGCGGTCGGCGTGTAGAATCCGTAATAAAAAAAAAAAATAATTTAAGAAAGTATAATTCCGTCTGCAACCCTTCCTGCACCGTATTCATTGTACATATTAACCGCAATGTCAAAGTGTCAAATTAAAGAGCGAACGAGCAAACGAGACGTCTGTCTCATATACTTGCATATGTGTGACACCATTCTTATTTTAATCCAACGCTGCACATGCAGACGCAAACGCAGATGCACGCGGTTCATTATTCGAATGTATATTTAATATATATGCATGGTGCAGCTGACCCAAAAAAGATTTTCAATATGTGCATGACGTTCTTGTTGCAACCGCGGAGAGTCTGCCTCGATTGTCATTCAGACATGAACGTGTTGTGAACAAATTCTGTAGATCAATTGATAAATCATTTCTGATTATTTGTATCTACATCTTTCGAAACAGTTTTCTTTACTGAATTGAATTTGAATTGGATTTAGAAAGATTGTATTCTCAGAACTAGGTATAGGTATCAGTTTAATTTTTTACTCTTATCGCACAGTTGTAAAATGATCTAATTACACATTTTGGGAATTTATAACCGATATCGCTGTTCCACTACATTCGTCGTTCTTATACCGATACAATAATTCATAAACAAAATACAAGATCATTATAATATAGGTATGTAAAATTTTCTGATATTGACGATAAAGTTTCAAACAAATTCTCAGAGTGAATATCTTCTCGCGATTTTGAGAACTGGATTTCTGAATTTCTATCAAATTCACGAAATACTGTAAATTTCAAAGTTCAAAGTTTGGAACTGAACTGATTTTTTTTCATAGCCACTATCAAAATTCAGATAACGCCGTTAAGATTTCAGAATCATTTATCTACCATATATATATATACGTTTTACGATGTCGTACGGTCTAACTTTCGCAAGTGGCACAATATCTTCCTCGCGAGACTTCGCGATTCCGCCCCGTATCAGCTCATTATATATTGAAATAATTATCAACAATTATCAACATCAAGCGCGGGCAAATTTGAGCACGGAATTATAATACGTAAAATAAAAAAATCCTATATATATATTATGTATTCACCCGGCGAAAATTCCCGTGTGTATATCGATGTATACTACGTAATGATCACGGATTCTGTCGCACCTAAAATCTACAACCGAGGATACATTTTCTTAAGTTGGCATTCGTGCATTTCATGGTTATGCGAATTGAGTTTTTGACTGCTGAAGCGATACAGACTTCGCTATTCCGCCGCTCACTATCGCGGCAGCACTCTAGCCAGCTACTGCCTACGGTATTGCCAACTTAAAAAGAGATGTATCCTCGGTTGCAGATTTTAGGTGCGACAGAATCCGTGATCATCACTGTACCACATATAGGTATAGGAATAGAAAACATATATCGCTCACGACGTGTAAGCAGCTCGATTCTCAACGGGGTATGACTCACTTATATACAAAAGTACGTATGTATCTAAATGTATGTATACCTAATATTAGACCTACCGTCAAGTGTGTGATTAACCAGCTACATCAGTTTTTCACGCATTCTAACGGCAGATCTGTACGAAAAAACCTTGGAGGAAAAAAGAAACAGAGAGAGATAAAAAAAAGAAAAAAAAACGAAAAAATAGCGAGCAATCGCTCTTTCGTAAACTAATTGAAGTAATCGAACGAGCGATCGTATATGTAGACCCACAATTCACAATTATCAGAATCAAGTGTGAAGGATAAGAAATGAAGGAATCGAAGTAATTATTGCTACGTTTCAATTATTTCTAAACGCGTCTAGAATTCAAAGACTGCTGTTTCCTACGCCTTGAAGTCTTTGGACCAAAATATCTCATCGCGATTTGCCAGTTCATTTATTTTTTTCTTTCTCACAGTTAACGCCCGTTGTTCTACTTTCGACTTTAGTGTTTGTATCTCTTTTACATAATTTCGACGGAAATTATTAGTTCGTTGAATTTCTGAAAATTAGGGCTCCTAAGATCTGCTCCGGCTAGCTTTTTCAGGGCTCTTATGTACCGAGTATTTTAGCTCGAAAATTAAGCCTTCTTTTTTTCGCCGTAACTCTTCAATTAGTTTATAACACTTTAGTTTCGGTTTGCTGTATCGCAGGATCCACTCCGCGCGTTTCGTTATCTTAATCTCTTATATAATATAATATATGTGTGTGGTTGAGCGTAACTATACGTCGTAAAGATATGCATGATGTAAGAGTTCGGTCTGTACTTCACTGTGATGATTTCGCTCAAGAAGAGAACATATATATATATATATATATATATCGCATCTTTTTAAGTTTTGCGAGAAACAAGTTCGATAGAAAAAATGTGAGAAAATTTGACAAAGGGTAAAAAGTTTCAGAGGAAAATAAATATATTAGAACTCGGTGGCAAAATTTTCGAAAAATTTATTCTCATACCAAATTTAGTCATGTCAAACGTTGCCCTAAAAATTTTAAGATATATGTTTAGATAGCTTACTTATAGGCGGTTTGCATTTGAATCGAGTTCAAAACTCGTTGCGAGGAAGTCGAAGCAAATACAATTGCAGTTTCTTCATACTCTTATGGATTCTATTCATAGAAAGAAGCTATTACTAGGTTTATTAGAACTTGGAGAGTGGCTTCGTAACACCGATATCCCGAAACGCAAATTTTGTCAAAAATCTGCTCACTATATCAATCCTCGAATAATAAGGTGATTATAATCGATAAATTAATTGACTCGATTTGATTTTGTCGATTGAAATTTTGGTAAATATGATATGTATTGAAAAAAGAAAGGAACACCTCGTCGCAAAATTATATTGAAGTTTTATTTGCGAATTTCTTCAAAATCGCCAAAGTCTGGAATATAATGGTATAATAAAATACGAATAAATAGCAACATAGTAAAAAAACAGATTAAGATCACATAGTTTTATTCATCTCGCTATATAATACCTTTGGATTACATCGCGTAGCTAATATCTTATCTAGATCAGTATTTATTACCCAGGAATACCTGCGACGTAAACTGACTTCATACACCTAACGAAACCGTTATAGCGCATCCAGGTCTGTCCTATAGTGCAGCGCAAAAACGAACTTTGCAAAAACTCGTACATACAGTATATACATACATACATACCTATACCTATATAATCTACGCCTAAGTATGTACTTTGCAAAGCGCGTCTGGCCGGCGACAACCGAAGTCGTCAGACGCTGTTCGTTGAGCGGAGTGCGGAGTGCGGAGCCAAAGACCGCGATCGCTTCTTAGACGCAACGTGGCTTTGGCTATGAGAGAGCTACACGAACGCAGGCAATTCGTAGCGCGCGGGAGCGCGCCCGTCGTACATACGACGACTTTACTCAGCCGACTCGGTTAGCGGTGGGGCGTATCCACGGTAAAATCTAACCGAGAGAGCAAAAGAGAACGAGAAAGAGAAAGAGAAAGAGAAAGAGAAGGAGAAGGGTAGATACACGCAGGTAAACTATGAGGCGTGAAGTGAGATAGCGCTACGCCGCGCGCTAGCGCCGCGAGTCGTTTATGAGGCGGGGGAGGGGCGGCGAGCGTTAGGAGAGAGGGAAAACCACGGGGACTTTTGAAAAAGTTTTATCTTAGCCGGCGCGCTCAGCTCTCAGACGCTACCCAACGCCGGTACGGTGTGGTGTAACCGTTAAAAATCTGTACACCAATCTGCTGGAGTATAAAATACAGACGGTAAATCAGTCGAGAACTAAATAAAGCAGTTGGTTGCAGGTTTTCATCGTTCAAAGTTCTCCCAACAACGAGAACAACAAACGGGAGTAATATACCTAACTATACGGAGCTAGATAGACGGAGGAATAGATATAGAGGCGGTAAAAGTTTGAAATTAGTTTCTTTAAACATGTCGCGCTGTTGTTAAGCCAGTTTTGAATATACCCGCGGTTATTATACAAGGGAGACGCTTAGTCGATCGTTCATTCGATCCTATCTCCCTTGACGAGATCGTCGATAGTTTCGGCTAAGAAAATCCCGAAACTTCGCCCTCTCAAGATGACTACCAAAGTGTTACTCAGGACTGCAGTTCTTCTTCTTCTTCTTTTCGCAACGTTAGCGACACCCGCCGTTCCTCAGGTGAGTTTATCTTCTCTTTAACTCTCGTATACGTCCAGACTGCAATCGTGTCTTTTACAATCATATATAAAAGAAGAATAAGTACGGTGTAATAACATAATGTTGCAATTCTTAGCTCAACGTCCGAGCGTGAAAAAAAAAAAAATTGTTCCAAAAAAACTATCTAACACGAATTAAAAAAATTTGTCGAAAAAATCGTCAGAAAAAACGAAAGAACTGGGCCACTTATTAGGTCACGATAACGATAACGATATACATACACCTACTTATATTTATAACATACAGGGTTATCAATCAGACGTCTCTTTCATTGATATACATTTATATACGTAACATATATGTATATATATTTATATATTTATATATTATATATATGTATATACTAGAGGAAGATTTATTGGTCGCAGAAATTTTGATATCTGCGTGTGTCTCACCCCACGGACCTATAGTCATTACGAGATAATGATTATCGTATTAAAAGTCGAATACTTACGTTTATCATCTGACCGATTTAATTCAACTACATTTCGTCTCCGCTGATACATTTTTCTCGTGTTTAATGGGATTTAGAAAATCGTCATCTCCGATGATCTTGAATCATAATTCACTGAGATTCATTTCATTTATACGCTGGACTGCTTCGGGTATTTATTATACACCGAGTACCAAGATATTACAAATTTTTTTTTTCTTTTTTTTTCAGTCCTCTCATTACGTGACTCGATTCGTTGTAAAAAGGTTTTTATTTTTGACAAACTCATGCCTGCCTCGAACAGTTCATTAAACGGTTATACCGAGAGCCCTGCCCCGATTCTCAAGGACTTTGATGAGACGGCTATAATTTCAGTAAAGGCTACCGATTCTAGAAGCTGAGTTTAAGATCGGCAAAGGCGACTACAACACGAAACTTAGCGATCTTTACTCCGACTCGATTATCTCCGTGGCTTTTAATTTTACGAAAAAATATCATGGGAAAATATTTTAGCTACCGATCAGACGCGACTTTTATTATTACACTATCTTTCGATCGGGTCAACCGGTTCCGAGATAAACGATGAACTACTCGTCAAAGAGCCGCGTTTTAAAACCCACGCGGTTGCGGTTTAGCGCCTTTCTGTCTCAGCTGGGCGTGCGAGGAGAACCGGCAATATTCAAGCCCACACTTGATGCATTCACTTCTTGATATACACATAAAATCGTCTCCAGTTAAGGCGCGGAATGAATGCCGAGTGTTGAATTAGACAAATTTGATAATTTATTCGCGTGTGTCATACGGCGATATTTTTCACTATTTCTTCTATCCTTATTTTTTTTATTCCTTCTGCTATCGCCAGGCACGGTTTTTTAGTCAATGAATAATTACGAAAATCGAAACGAGTCTCTCGATCGATGTATATTAAAAAAAATTCCGGGATCGAATTATTGTCTCTAACTCGAATTTAACTCGATTACAATCGTACCTACGTTCTCCTCATCGGCAGATATACCAATTCGCGAACACTTGATTCAACGAATTTTACCGATTCTACTCGTCCGGGGAAGGGATCCACCCCAAATTATTATTGCCTACGGTAAAACTCGTCTAATTTACTTCTCAATTAACCGAATTACGTCCCTCGTTAACCACCATTACGCACACGCCTATATTAGGAGCAGATGATACGAACGAAAGAAATTGAATCGGGCGATGAAAGTGCGAATTTTTTTTTTCTCTCTTTAATTTCGCTTCCGATTACCTCGGAACGAAATTACCGCACTTGGTTATTGCTGTCTGCAGTGCAACAACAGCTAATTACAGAATTCGCAGCATCCGGTTCAGCATATAAGTAGCTGCAGAAATGTCTACAAAATTTTCTTTCAACCTCTTATATCTCCGAATCGGTTGATCGCACAAAAAAATTTGCTGAACAAAAAATACGCGTCTTTATAAGCACTACAATTATTGTAGAACGTGTTTTTACGAGAAATCAATGGCTCGGTAGATAATCGCAAAAAAACTATTTTCTCGCTCAGCCTGCGAGGCAATAGCCTCTCGTCTCGTTCTTCTTGCGGTGAAATCATTTCCGGAGCTTTGCACACGTGCAGTATATCCTACGCGGCTTCGACGGGGGTGGCCAGCGGCACGGGTGAAGGAATTCTATATGTGTACACCTCTACTCGTACAAACTAGGTACTGAGACACCGAGACATCTGCACGTTCCGAGACGCGGTTCCTCCAGAAATTTGAGACCAAACGCGTAGATGAGACGCGATGCATATGTGCAACAACCCGGACAGTATTTGTGTTCGGGAGACCTTGGATCCTTGAGAATTCCATTGTCTCCTTGCCCCTTATAAAGAATATAAAAAAAAAAGACAACATTTTCACAAATAATATCGCGTTTGATTTATGTTGTACAAAAAATTTGACAAAATTTAAGTTTCCGCGACTTTTCTTTCCTTTACTTTTCTCTGCTTATGAATTTGAATACGAATAGGTATATATCGAAGGCCGAGATTTTATCTTATGAAAAATATGGTAATGCAGATACAATATTAGGATTTCTCTGAATGCTCTCTTAGCCCGAGGTGTTTCTTTTCTGCAAATCGCGCGTGAGATTGTCAGAAAAGATGGATAGGTATATATACGTGGTTGTTATATTTGTCCACGGGTTTTTCTGGGTGTAGATTTTACGGCGTATCTTCAATGTACGTATGTATAATAATATACATACAACCTACTCGGTAGATTAAAAAAATGAATTTTACAGAAACGGAGACGAAGACGGGGATTTCTATCCGTCGACTCCCAACGATTCAATTCAATTATAGGTATACGCGGGTGAAGAAAGTTTTCTTGCATTTGTTCAGCTTCTTCTTGAAATTTTTCTCCATCTCGAAGCGATTTCTGAGAAGCCTTTAATTAACCGAGATTATTAATTATCGTTCGTTATCATCACGGGCAAACATCTTTTTATCGCACAAGGACGTTTTATCGGCATCGATGTACTACATACTTCGGTATACAGGGCAGAAACTTACTTTTCTCTTAATTAATGATATATTATTATAATCGAAACCGTACTACATGCGGTGTTCCACGCATCTCATACAATCTGACCCATGTTTCTGTCTACAAAAACTCGCAATCAGAAAGAAAAGAGAATCAGAATTCAAGAGAAAAATTTATAACTCGATGAAGAGTTGTCGAAAAAAAAGTTAGACGAATCAGTTTCGAGTTTAAAGTTCGAGCTTTGAGATGATGTTTTTATAATCAATCGTTATTGACTTCGCTGTGAACAGGTTCGAATGATTAATACTCGCGAGATCTACAGGGGGAAAGATGAAACAAAAATTTTTCAAACTTTTTTTGTACAGTGTTCGAGGAATATCTCAGAAAATTTGTCAGCAATGATTTTCAAGCTTGAAGCTTCCTCTTTGAAACACTTGCTTGAAAATCTTTCTGCGAATCTTTACCACCGAGTTATCCAATCTGGAGTAACACCGCTCGTATCCGTGCCAAAAAATCTGAGAATCTGTTCAATCCGACTGCAATTCTCGATGATTAATATTCCCGAAATAATTGGGTGAAAAAAAAAGATAGAAGAACCAATAGAATTTATAAAACGATCAATGATTGATCAACGATCGGTATAATCTCGTATATCTCCGGCAAACTGAATGAAGTCAGAAAATGATGAATCAGTTATGAAGTACCAAAGTTACTTTTTTGAAACTGCAAGACTGTAAACTTATCATTTTTATGCCTGAACAGATACAGCCATCAAACACCCTCGCAAAAATGATGCGTATTGAAATCAGCCCTACGATGATATCGAGACAGAAAAAAAAAAAACCGCGATTTTCGCATCGATTTTTCCTCGAAAACGGCACAACTTTTCACTGTTATCACAAGTGCCTCTTTTCATACAAGAACACGCTTCAATTTGTATAAATATTTATCGGAGCCTTGAAGCGCGCTGAGTAAATGAAAGAAAAATGATATTCGCGTGTGTAATTATCGGCGGCATGGCTTCATAGCCTCTCGACTCCTCTCCGAGTTTATAAATGCCTTTAATTATCAGATTGCCGAGATACTAATCGTCAAAAATTTAGAACCTTCGACGCTGATGATGCAGTAAATCGCGATTATAGAACGACCGCGGCTACACTGTCTTCTATTTTCGAATATTACCAACTTCTGTCGCTCCGCTGAAGTATTTCCGGTTTAATTCATCGCCACAACGAATTCGAGAAACAGAAACAACTCAACTCGATAAATCTTCCCCGCAATATAAACGAATGTTTATTGTTAGACGCGATCTCATTCGTCTAACCTCAAATTTTATCATTCCTCCGCTAGACTCCGCAAATTTCAGTGCAGGGTTGTCGAGTACGATTCAATATTCGAAGATACTATACACATACGCGATCAATTGATACTTCGTTTAATCTTCGAGCCGCACCTCGTCAATTTCCGTCTCACATACATCTATTTACATCTTGCGGCACGCTTTTTGCAAACAGTGTTGCCAGGTCTGGTCCTCCTTCTCGTTTCTTCTTTCTTTTATTTCCGTTTCGTTTCTTATACTCACAGCTGGTTCGCCCTATTCTTATTCTTCTTTATTTTTACATAAAAATTCTTATTTCGAATTCGTCTCGCACCGTCGGTTCATTTTCAAATACTTCTGTTCGTACGACGCGATGAATTTTGTCTTATTCGCTGAGATAATCCTCTTGCGTCTCATAAGAGTATACGTATTCTCATTTCTCATTTCTCAGCGACTTTCAGAGACTGTGATATCGTAATATAGCGTTATACACCCACGCGGTTGGGCCAGGGATTAATTCGCTATACTTTTCATTATCCTCTTTGTCCATGGGCTGTTGCAGAACGTTTCTTAGTCTCGATATCGGTCCCGGTCTCGGTCTCGGTCTCAGTCTCAGTCTCTATCGTCGTCGTCCTCGTATACCTACCTTACTCTCCACCTTTCTCAGAATATGATACCGTTAACTTTACGAGTTACGATGAATAATAAGCCATATATATGATCCTATAGAGAAAACGGTCTGAAATTGATACGAAATATGGCTATATGACATAACACATGTATATGGATATTACTCCCATATATATATATATATATATATATATATATATATATATATATATATATATATGGAAAACATATTTTTCTAATAACGGTTTTTAACTAGATAATTAATTCTCGAAAATTGGACAGAAAGAAGTATCTCGTTACGTATAGTTTCTTGCATCAGGATATATCGGAAATCTGTCCGAAATCGAACGTCTTCCGAGAAACTAACGACTTTTCGTCTCGTTCAGTAAATCGGTGCTTTTTAAAAGAGTCATATTCGGTCCGGATTGAGAGACATGTCGATTTATCATTACCGAGTTAATTGGATTCAGAAACTTGAAGTACATACCTAACCATACGATTGGGGTTGAGCGAAGCGACGAGAAAATCTAACCTAAAATTTATTTCGGTCACTAGGTTTGAAAGAAACCGAAAGAATCTAGTGTTTGCGAGAATTGCGAGAAGCTAAGATTTACAACTCCAATATAGAGTGTAACAAAAAGGTTAACGATCAACCTGAATCCAACTTTACAGTCCGATTCTCAGAATTCGCTTTTCGTCTCAATGACCGAAGGTGTATTTTTAAAGCGGAGAATAAAACGCTGTTCAATCTCTCAAAAATTGAAATTGACCTTGACCAGAAAACGCCCCAAGTTCTGACGTACATGTATATACGTGGATAATTATTACAACCATATAATAGTAGATAACGCCTGAACTAATTAGGTATTGTACACTACAAGCCTCTCGCTCATTCGCTCGGGTACATTAAAGCGTTATCTTGTATACAATATACTTGAATACGTTTAGGTTGAGGAGAGTTTATCCCTTTTTGTATTCGCCTGAATGACCCTCTTTAAAATACCCTTGGGACCAGCTGTTTACGGCCCTGTTTGTCCGACCAATGAGAAAACGTACCGTATGCACAATGCAGCGACGATTAACAATGACGCCTTTGCAGCAACCTAACCTCCTCGTTCAAACTTTCTTTGAGTGGGTGGTTTATGTCGATGTATACGTCTAGGCGTGTAGATCCGTACGCATACCTATATGTGTGCATTTACAACAATGCCGATCCCTGTGCATGCGGTTAACGCTGGTACGTGCTGTATATTTTTAGCTGTCTCAAACGGCTGTGCCTATATACTTATACAGGGTGATTCATGACTCGCGACTTACGGTTCTTGGATTCAAAATTATCAGGCTCTCAGTGCTCGTCATTGGGCTGAATGTGCTGATCAAAATTCATCGAATTCAAATCATAGATAGCTCTTTCAGAAGAGTTCAATTCCTGATTAGTTCTTCGAAGTATACTGTAATCAATGAAATCCATTGATTTGAGGAAAGGTTCGATCGACTCAGCTGATTGCTTGTAGTTTGAAACATGATCAGGAATTATTTTGGATTTTATGGACTTAGTTTCACATAGATTGACTCTAACGAAAAAAAAGTGATTTTCTTAGGGTACGGGTCCCATCGTTGATCGAAAATTTGTTGAATTGCAAATTTTATAAAATGCATTTTGGGATCCAGGCCGTTGATTACGCACATTATACCGTAAATCTATCTTGTAGGTATGTACGTACGTCCCCTTGCGTTTAGTCATTAGGTTTCAAGCTTAAGTGTATCTTAATACGGGATAAAACCGTCGAAAGTCATAAAGTAAGGGAGGAAGATACTCTGCGTTTTGTTTCAAGCATATCGAGTGATTCAATACGGAGGAAAACAACCCTTGTGCGATAGATTCGACTTTCAAACTCTCTAACAAATATATGTGTAGGGTAAGTAAAGCGAGTGAACATGCGCAGCACCAAATTTCCGAAAAAACATTCCCAATACGAGACTGCTTTCCGAATTCTTCTGAGTTCGAATATCTAATTTACTTTTATCTCTCTAGAGATGAAGCAAGTTTAATTCTTTAGCCGACAGGCTGAAGAAGCTTGCCCAATGCCGTATCTGACTTTAATGATAGCCCGTAGGCGGAGTGGCGAAAAGTGTTCTGAATCAAGCTGCGCTCGATCTTTTATACCCAATTTTTGGTATCTACCGCGCGGTCTTGTCATTAAACTCTTTGCTATACCTACCAGTTCTCTAGCTTCGACTATTTCCGTATATATTCGGATCGTGCTTGACTACCGATCTTTGACAGCGGTCTAATGACAGCTCGTGCTCGTTCTGCCTTACTCCACTCTATCTTACCGACGGATAACCGATAGACTGCTAGATGCTTCCTCTTCTATTTTTCTACTTTTAAACCTAATTTTATCTTTTCTTATCGTTATCGGTAATTTACGTAATGAAACTAATCGTTATCTATTGAAGAATGTTGTACTTACCTGCGGGTGTAAAACTACACATCGTATAACAAATTCTATAACAAATTGACGAGCGTAGACAAGTGTGTGAAAAAAAGGTTAAAACAATCTCGAAAATCTGTTCTGATAGATCGCTTTTTTTTTCTTTTTTTTTTTAGATACGAATACATATAGGTGCAGTTTTTCGAATGGCAAAAGATTACAGGAAAATCCAAAAACTGTAGGAAACAAAAATTGAATATATCTCGATATGAGACTCTTCGTTGTATATTTGTCCTAGATATTGATCGTCAAAAACCTTAAAGCAATTGGACTAATAAGCCTGCGAATATCTGCACGCACATATCTATAATATATGTTTTAAATATTCTATTTAACTCGCGAATGCTGGAGCTCAAGATGTTGTCAAGAATCGTTGATTAATATAAAATATTCACGTGGCAGGAAGGAAGTCTTCTTCGTCTGCAACCCCACTATACTTTTGTCCGTCTACTTTATACCGCTGCATCGTTTATTGTCAATTATTCATGCATATTGTGACTATAATAGCTTCTGCAGTGACGATCATGCATGAACAGAAATGTCAGATATGGTCGGATCGGATGCGTTTATACCTAATATATGATATTATCTAGTATATTAGACGCCTACCTCGCAGTCTGCATTAATCGTCGAGGTTATACGCCTGTAATGCCTGAGAGAAATCACGTAACCGTATAATGAATTAGCCAAGAATACCTAAAGCAAAAAGCGATCGAGAGAGCAAAAACACCTCGAATCTCAAAGTTCGGAGAAATAATTAACAAATATTAGGTATAGCTGACGTCGCGCAAGTGCGTCACGTTTGAACGTATGCTATGGTTAAGGGGCTTTGATACATGCTCTGATCACCTCGAAAACGCGATTCGTAGTTTCTCCCATACCACACAACCGATCGGAACGAAACTTTGGGGATTAATGCTTCGTTTTGGCAGAAAGTGCCTTAGTGTTTCGTTTTTTCAAAATTTTGAATTTTTTTTTACAGATTCGGTTATCATCGGAGAAATCGTGGAATTATTCACAGTTGCACTTAATTTATTGCACTTTTGAAATACTTAGGCACTCGGCGGTGACAAACCACGCATTTTAAACACTGTCTCGTCTCATTTGGTAAAGAAATTACCGAGAAACTACGATTTTGCGTCTTGTACGAAAATTACCGACGCCTTACGGAATCGACACTTTGTAGCAGCACAATCACACCGTAAAGGTGGCCCGCCGCTTAATGTCGACGTAGGCAACGAATTTACATAGAATCTAAAGCAAGAACTAAGCACTACGATAATAATGCAGAAGGAAAAAGTACCGGACGAAGAATAACAGATTTCATTTACAACAAAATGATCTCAGTTATGCATCAGCTACGAAAATAGAATTATACGGATCATCGATGGAGAGACCGCAGCATCGAAGCCACGATGCAATTTTCAGAGATATCCTACATCTCGTGTGTCATTTGTATGAGATTTTTAATCGCTATTGACCGTTGACTGACGGTTCAGAATCAATGGCAAACAGCGCGTTTATCGATAGAAGAGAAAAGATTGGAGATTTACATGCACACAGAGACAAAGGTCAGGTCCAATTATCCGCGAATAAATAAGTCGATCATCGTGTATAGCAGCCGGGTCGAAGGTCGATCGATTGAGTATAAAGAGAGCCCCATATTTTTTAAATTTCTTTATTTCTCCATTTTTACAATTATTAATAGCTGTAGGCTAAGGTCACTACTGCTGAAGAGAATTATAACGACTCCACAGTCAGATAAAGATAAACTTGAAATAAATAACGTGTAACAACTTCTCTCCATTGCACAGTGGGTCAAGTGCAACGTTGATACGAAACTGTACCAATGCTAGTGCTCCTGTTACGGCGGGCGGGCCTTTATTCATTTTGATAAGAAAAAACTGTTTTTCTTTTCTCAATTGTTGATTATTTTGTCTTTGGGAGATATATTAATAATTAACTCATTAAGACTAAATTATACTCTCGCTTATCTTGTCTACTCGATACGCCGAAATAACACTTTTGACTTTTGAACGTATTAAGCATCTTCTCCGAACTTACAGTTTCGACATCCCAATCGTCCGGGGTTTCGACACTGTTTAATTGATATTTAGGTAATTTAGGTTCGGATTATTAGACCGTGTTTAAATTTCGTTTGGGTCTGCGCGGTGTGTGATAAGGTATATCGGTGATTCTGTTCTAACTGTCACTTTTTTGATTACAAATTTTTTGATTCTATAATTAAACTTTTTTAGTTTTTTAATGCATATTATTACTCTATTTTATTGTAAAAATCAAAGTCCGAGAGGATTTCGCTACAACTTCAAAATATCGAGAGTGAGAATCAAATTTCAAATTTTCCGTGCCACGGTACTGACTCGCTCATCCACGGTACTGACATAAAATAAATTTGGTAGACATTCTTCAGAAAAATTATGATGAATTGTGTTATAATTTATTTATGAATTGTATTATAACATTAATTAGATTTATGGATTAATTAGTTTGGATCATTTATTGCGAGAAAGAAAATAATGAATTCGTAGGTAAATTCTAGAAATGGACGTGACACGGTACTGACATTTAAGTGATTTAAACCGTAAGTTTTCTCTGGACTGCAAGTTATATCATACGAAAGAAGTGATGAAATATGGCCATGGGGATCGTATTGGTACAAAAATTTTATGAATAGATTGTCAATGGATGACCAGTGAGAGCAAACAGTACAGGACATTAATAGACACTGTTAGAATGAAATAAGCCATATACGGAAACACGTTACGTAGTACGATATTCTGTAGCTTATATTATATCGAAGAAAGATTCAAATCGACTGATTTTTCTAAAACGTCAAATTTTTTCGTCAAATATTAAACTGAGTCTATACAGAATTTGGTAGCGGAGGTTTCGACCCTAAAAAACCGAGGGTATCCCACTTATAGGAAATAGAAAGAGAGAGTTAGAGGGTGGGCGACGAAGGGAGAGACAGGATAAATTTTAATTGATTTTTCGCATAATCCTCGTTAAGATATTAAGGATATTATCCCCTTTCGGTCTCATTTAGGTATAGATAGACCGGAGCTTGCGGACCCCATTTGCACTCTGAGCCACTAAAGTGAATCCAATAATATCGAACGGAAAAACTTGCCGCGGATTAAAAAACCGGAAAATGTCTGAATAACGGAATAATTCTTTGTGGAAAAATTGGAAAAATTATTAACAACGTTTTTTTTAGTCTCTCTCTCTTTCTCTATTTTTCTCTCCGCTTCTGTGATTCTTCCTTGCAACGTCTCGTCCTTTTTTTCGTCCCAATTATTTCACAGCGTTACTTTTTACCCTCGTAAGTGACGTTTATTTTCCTAAATCCTTGAGATACGCTTTCGAAGGATTTCAATTATTCGAACTCAGGAACGTCGATGCTTGGGCAAGGGAGTTCCCACGTCTTAACGCCTATCTACCTCTTTCCAAGCTATTAAAGTAGGAGGTGATCAGATCACGCGCACTACGCGGATACTAGGTAGTCGTCGAATCTTAGGATTAAATCTGTCAATAAAATTCAAGTGGAATTTCAAGAAAATGAATCACACCTCGAAGAACGTTATCTTTCAAGGACTATGGATTCCAAAAAAAAAAAAAAAAAAAACTCGCCTTAGCCATCGATTTTCGAAGTAAAATCAGTTTTAGCAACGACTCGGATCAACCGTTGCTTCAATTTGCATTTTCTGGTTCCTAATCGTTCAGAGAAGCGAATGAACGGCCGATTTTTTGATACACCGAAAATGGATCGAGCAATCGATCATCTTCCTTCAAAATTATACATGTAATTGGAATCAAGGGTTCTAACAGTTGCCTGTGGTCATCTGATCGCAAAGGTTTGGTTCCCGAACTACTAGAGATGAAGAAATGTGAAATCGAAGCTGCAGCGGAACCATCTGAGTCCTGGCGAGAACTGCTTTTACTTTGCCTGCATGTAACTGTACGAGGCGATGACTCATAAGTCCTGACTTGGACCTGGAGATCATATTTCAAAAGACTGTGTAGTAAATTGTTGCCGAAAAACTGTTTATGGACCGAGTGCAGCTACTCCAAAAATACCATCTCCGATTACGATCGTGTTCTACTCTTTTCTTCATCGTTAGAGGCCCTGTACGAATTGTGCCTTGACGACGATGAGAGAAAGCCATCTACTTGTCTGAAGATGAAAAAAAAAATGAAGAAAAAAAAACAAAAAACGAAATTGGAAAATCTTCGAGCCTGAGTACATTTTTTTTCCTCGTGATTTCCAGCCTCGCAAGGGTTAGCTTTTCACCCCATGTAAATTGGCGCCCTTGACCGTACGGTGAGGCCACTTTTGGTCAAATTTTAACAATTTCGAACCCGCGCCACCGTGGCTACGGCCGTTCGGGTTTTCGAGGACGTAAGTTCCTGAGGCTGAAAGGATTACGCGAGTTGTAGGACCAGTTTGTTCGAGCACGTGGACTTTTTATTCCCATTTCAATTTTTCTTTTCTTTTTGTCTTTTTTCTTTTTTTTTTTTTTTGTTTCGCGTTAGGTAAAACCAGTTTGACTCCTCGCCCACGTATGTAACATATAGGTATAGGTAACATACGTACGATACATATGCGACAGATGAAACATCACGTCTCCCTCGCAAACTAATGCTAAATTGTACCGCGCAAGCCCGTAAGCTCTCCTCCCTTTTCCCTTTCGTTCTTTCCTTCTTTCTCCGCAGATTCCTATGCCTAACCCACCGCCGTCCTATTCCTTCATTTCTCCCTTCTTTATATATACACCTACTTCTTCATATACCTTTGTTCTTCAATTGGGAAAAGTTCTTCGCTACCGCACCCTTCAGAACTTCAGAGGAGGACCACCTCCGTACCAGCAGCTGTTGCCTCCCGACCTCACGACTTCTTCTAACCGGATATTCTCCTACTCGACAATCCTTCTCCCATGAATCTTTGCCATATACACAACCACCGCTAGTAGCTGGGTCGCAATCACGAAGGAAAACTTAATTATTACATATACTTAGGTATTAGGTACTGTAAAAGCTTGAGCTTAATTGTTAACCCAGAACCCTAAAGCGTATATACATATACGTGTGGGACTTTTCTTTTGATTTTTATCAAGATCCGGAAGTCGTTCGTTTCTTTCAATTACATTTCTCTGAACACATGCAGCTTTCGAGTCTTCCGCGAGCTTTTTGATTTTCGGCGGTAAACGGTGAACGAATCGAACCCTCGGGTGTAGGTGTGTTAATTCCGTTGACTTTGTTAGAGGGATCGGACCTTCTAACATGTGGAGAACTCTTGGAGTTTGTGTGAAGGAGTCGAACCTTCAGGTGTGCGTTTCGTCTTGGGTACAGTGACAGATTCGTCAGTAGGGCTGCGCCACTGTACCCTGCCCTAGACGCGGTGTGTCCGGTAGTGGACGTTAGGTATTATTAGGCGTCGGTATATATACGAACGGAGTGTTTGCCCTAGCACTAGCGAGAGAGATGTAGCTAGGCGTAGCCGCGTAGCGGGCGTATTAGGAATTATGTGAGTCCCCATAACGGAAAACGGCCGTTTTTTACCGGACTGCGATCATTTTTTTACTTCCGTTAATTTAGACATTCACGTCAATCTGATGTGACTGAGTATTAGTATTCAGGAGCTTTTTGAGTCGATCGTTCCGAATTCGAAGTCCAAATGTTCGAAATAAAAAAGCGGTCTTAAGTTCAAAAAACGATGTAACACATGCATGAAAATTCTTCTTTCATTTCGGATATGATCGAGTCGAAGAATATTGAGAAATAGTTAAATTTTCACGCTGATTAAACGGGCAGAAAGATATTCAGACTCCTGATTACAATTTCATTGCCAAATTCTGTCTCGTCTCGTCGCGTCGCTTCTTGTGTACAGGATTTAAACTGACTTAGATATACGTCGAATGAATGAATCCAGGATTCATAGGGCGTGAATAATGCAGAAGAAATCAGACGTAAAATCCTAGAGGTCCGTGATCGTACGAGTATATATATATATGCCACCTATATAATAAAGAAAGAACGAGGAAAAGTAAAGGACAAGATTTTTAGCTTATGTACTTCTTCGCACATCTATACACCTACTCGTCTTCCACATACGTATGGATAGATCAGATATATACTCATATGTCTCCAGAGCTGCACAGTTCAAGGTGTGAAGCATAAGAGACGAGACATAAGACGTGCAACGTGCCTCGCCTATAGAGGCAAGGTAAACCGAGCTAAGATGAAGATATAGATATATATAGTTGAATCTTTCATGGTAATAATTTGACTTTGATTTGCCGTTCGAGGGGCAGAGTACGTCTCTTAGAAAGTCGGGTACTAGTCAGAGCTGCTGCAGTCACATAGATGTCAGCTTTTATCTCCACGGACAAAAAGACCCGTTTCTGCAGCAGTCTGCAGACTTTGTTACATCGATATTTGAAAACAATTCTTTGTATCCATCCTCCCGACTTGATGAGCCGGAGAAACCACGCCGAGAAGGACCGCATCGAGAGGACTTCATTGAAGAGCTCATGAGACATGAATGGAGACGGTGATTGACGATTACTGCCCACCAGAGTATTTATCACATTTAGAACCCTCCGCGGGTCGATCGAAACTCTCGTCTCTCATGATCGGCGGTATATGCCTACGAGGTTCGAGAGAAAAACAGATGCGAGGGTTGCGGACCTTGAAACCCCACGAAACGTCAATGAAAATGAGAAGGCATGGAATTTCGATTTGCTTTTCCTTCCGCATTTGGTATCCAAATTTTTTTATATTTTTCGGAAAAGGTCGAGAAGTAACAACCGAAAAAATTTCATCGACATCCTGCGAGTCGTCATAGAGATATTAACACCTCTACCAAAATACGTTTTGGCCTGCCGTTTCTAAACCCGTCGACAGATTTTGCTCAAACCCGATACCGTGTCTGATAATAGTTCGAGGTATTCGCGTGCCAAATTTCGTTGGAATCCGTTGACTCGTTCAAAAGTTATTTGAGAAAAAAAGAATGAGAAGATCGAGTGGCATCGATATGTTATATCCATTCCAAATGTTACATCCTTCCAAAATATGTTTTGGCCTGCCGTTTCTAAACCCGTCGACAGATTTTGCTCAAACTCGATACCGTATCTGATGATAGTTCGAGGTATTCGCGTACCAAATTTCGTTCGAATCCGTTGACTCGTTTAAAAGTTATTTAAGAAAAGAAGAATAAGAAGATCGAGCGGCATCGATATGTTATATCCGTCCCATTATATCTAACAAAAGCAGCTATAATAACACAACCATCGTATATTGTATAGAAAAAGCAGAAACAAGGTTCAAAGGCTCGTGATCTCCATAGAGCGTCCATAACAGTGAGAGAAAAAACATCGAGACGCCTTGGAGGTTAAGAATATACAATAAATTAAATTCGTAATTATTTTTCCTGGCTTTTTCTGTTATTCAAACTCTTCCGTTGCAGCATATAAGTCTTAGGAAATAGCGCAATCGATTAACGAGTTGCTATTAGTATTTATGTTCTATCCCCGCCGCAGGGCACTTGCGGTATCTGATATAATAATCCCGAGCACTAAGTGACCCGTATCAAAGTCCGCATTACGTATCTGCTACCGTAATGGATCTAAGAAGTACCTAATACTTAAATAAGTATTTCAAAAGCTAACGTAGCAAACCAGGTACTAAACCACCCTGCGAATTCTAAGGGATGAAAAGTTTCCCGCGAGGAAGGGAAGGCATATTGCGACGGTGTGTCGATGCCGATAAATCCTTCCTTATCATAACCTAACGCTCGTAATTCAGATATTCACCGGTTAAAACGTGAACGTTTTCGCCTTTCTTTCTTTCCTTCTTTCCTTCTTTCCTCCTCACCTTCTTTCGTCTTTACTCCGTTTAGTCTTCTCTCATAGTCGTATTTCTGTCTTTCTTTTTCCCTACACCTACGGAGAAGTCTTGGGGCTTTGAGAACCGTTCGAGCATGCGAAGGTCGTGTCGAGCCGATCCTCGCTCTGCACACACACAGGGACAGATTTCCTATGGGCATGACTAACAACGTGAAGAAAATCGCGCGTAAAGGAATTATTCCTTCATCTGACTCTCTGCTGCTGCTGCTGCAGTTGGCTAACGTGTTCAAAAATACGGTGCGTTTGAGGTTAGCTAGGTGGAGACCGACGGAAGACAGATATTCGCAGAATTACTTGTATAGATATACGTGTAGGCTCTTTGAAGAAGATAATCAGCATTATTGTAACCTAAATATTAAGATGATAAGATCATTTCTCAGCGGGTAGAAATTTGTATATGATATGACAATCTTTGAGAAGATATCAGGATGTCTCAATCTTTTTGCACATCTAGAATAGATGAAAGATAAAATATGAATAACTGAAATTCTTTATTCTGTTTTATTTTTCCGAAGAGAAAGATTTTCTTTCATCTGCACATCTAGATGAAGAGAAAGATGAAAGATAAAAGATAAATGATCACAATCCTGCAGATTTTGATCGCAAATCTGATCGTTTTTTCGATTTTACGAATCTTAAAATCGTTTTCAAAAAATACAAAGTTTTCCTCATCTTTCACATGTAGATGACGGGAAAGATGAAACATGAGATATAAACGATTGAAATCCCGAAATTTCGATCACGAATCGTCTCTTCCATTTTTCTTTCTTTGAAATTATTTACCATAAATACGAGATATTTTCTTTATTTTTGACATCTAGATAAAAAAGATGAAAGATGAAAGATGACAGTTAAAATGAACAAAATCCTTCCCCATTTTCGATCTCAAATCCGATCTCGTTTCGTCTACTTCACAAACCAACGAAGATACGATGGACGGTATACGTACTCAAAGATTAACCGAAGATAATTATCTCAGATGAAATTCTATAGATAACAAACAACACTGGCGGCTATGTGTCAAGTTTATTGTATAATACAGTATTGGTGTCGTCGATCATGTGTATAAAGAAGGGCGTAGGATCATACATACGGTAATATAGCATAGGTCGTCGAGGTCGTCGCAGAAACGAGTTTCTTGATGAAAGCGAAACAGACGAATCGATTCATCGAGCAACGGACCGTAAAATCGACGATATTTTTTATCACCGTTTTTTTCATTTTCTTATTTTTCTTTAGGTTTTTTTAATTTATTCCTATGACAAACCTACATTTGATCAGATCATAGCAACGTGACCACTCTTCCATATCCTAACGATACTCACATACCGATGATGACCGATTCCGAGCTGTCTCACTGTGAATTCTTCGATTCTACCGCAGCTTAGCGGCTAGTTTTTTTGATTTTTAATTTATTTGATATTTAGTTTATGGCTATTCACTCAAAATAGCAATCGCTAATAGACGCCAGAAGCTGGTGAAATATCAATGTAAGTAAAAAGTCCTTCGTTTAGAAATCGAACAAGTTCTCTTATTTGCGATTAGCCAACGTTCAAAGATATCTAAATACTTCTAACTAATTCACCATGTGCAGCTGTTTGCGAACAAATAAACATATTTTTGTCAATTATTTATGCAGGTACTTATACTTACATACTTATACATATATAGCCTCGATTATAATTGCGCAATACCCGATATATGTGTGTATATATACCTACATGCATAGAAACGCGTTATACATTAGTCACCATAAGCGACAAGTATACGGAATATTTATATACCATAACGTATGACATCAATTTATTCATGTACTTAAGATCGAGATGTATATGTATATGTAGCTAGGTAAAAGTGAGCTCAATGATCTGTTAAGAAATTGATATGTATAAAAGATATTATACTGAGGCTGAGGTATTACGTACAGAAATTTATTTATAGATTTTCTTTGATTTATCATCATATGATGTGTATATGTACATATATTTACCTGGAGAAACATTATTCCGTTCTATTGTGCTATTTGACGTATAGAAAGGTGAAGAAACTGACATAACTCTTATTATACTGTATACCGTTGTCAAGAAATTTTTCTTTATTTTTTCTTTTATTTTATTATTTTTTTTTTGTTTCATTATTCAAAAACCGAATTCCAATTGGAATAATACAGAATACCTATATCTTTCAAGTTTTACAAAACTGATTAATAAAATGAATGAAATGAGTTGGAAAAAATTCGAATTTAAAATCAGATGATATATTTATACAGCTCTTGCATAATCGAGTTATCGAAGATATGTGATTTTCGATAAATAATGTAATTTCCGGTGAAGAAAAAAAAAAAGATGCTTCGTGATAGAAATAAAAATAGAAAAAGGAAGAGAGAAGAAAAAAAAAAAAAAAAAAAAAACGGATGAAAAAAAGCAAAGAAGAAAGAATAGAGGATACGTGGATAAAATCCTAGCAATTATTCTCTCGCCTACGATAATTGCGAGCGTCAACACGCACAGGACCGTAAACTTCGAAGGTCAGATTATTAAGTGAATGACGATAACTGAGGCAATATATATATATGTATATCTATACGCGTATATCTATATATATACACGGTTTAGCTAATAGCGATAAAAATTCTTAAAAAATTGTAAATTTAACGCATAAATATTGAACCGTTTGACTCATATATGCGTAGGCCTAACAAACTTGCAGAGATGAGTGTGTATTTCTTTTTTTCATTCGTTTTTTCTTTTTTTTTTTTTTTTTTTTTTTTTTTTTTACGAAATAACCAACCGACAGATGGCCTATAATATAAAACTAGTTTCTTCACCCAAATAGATAATATATAAATATATATATATATATGCATACACAAGTCTATATCTCGCGGAGTCAGGCCACAGTTTTTCCTTTTTTTCTCCCTTTTTTTTTTCTTTTTTTTTTTGGTTTCTTTTTCTTCTTCTCCTAATCGAGACTGCAGCAACGGTAACATCAGCAGCGGCGGTTAAACGGTTCAGCTAATCACACGTACTACCAACATCCGAACGATGAATCCCGACAATGTGACGAGAGGAACTATCTACACGTGGATTATGTCTTCGTTTTATTTTCTAGTGCCTCAAAGTCTCCGAACTTTTTGGCCGAGGATCAATTATTCCAAACTTTACATTTTAATACCCTACGATATACGTATCAGCTTATTGTATTTCTGTCTATAGATATACGAACATATATGTATATATATATATATATATATATATATATATATATATATATATATATATATATATATATACACACATATTTTGCGGCGGATCACAAACTAACAACGGCAAATCTATTTCTATCGATTCGCGTATCGCGCGGCTGTTCGGATCCAGGTAATTCGAGACGTTTCGTCGACGTCGCGATTGTCCCGAATCGGTTGACCATGGGGTTTCGTTTGGCAATTCCATTCGAATGATGTATACCTACCTTATACGTATACTAGGTATACTCGATAGAGATGATCGCGGTGTGTATCACGTTTTCTTTTTTTTTTTTTTTCGTAGAGCGGGGATCATCGGGGGCAGGTCGGTTGAAAAAAAAAATGGAGTTTTTTGTTTCGTTCTTTTCTCGAAGAAAAAATTTTCGCAAGAAAAAAGATTTTCGAAGAGAGAGAAAGAAGAAGAAAAAATTCAAAATTCTCAATTCTAGACTAACGATCACGTGCCCGCCCTGCACCTCGCCTCGTCCGCATCCGCCTGACCACCGGAAATTCTTACGAATTTTATCCCGTAAATTATAACAAAAATAAATAAATAAATAAATAAATAAATAAATAAATTGAAACAACAAAGAAAAAACGTGTACGAGAATAAAAAAAAAAAAAAAAAAAAGAAGAAATTTGTCCTCGGTAGTACGAAAAAAAAAAGAAAAAGAAAAAAGGAGAACAAAAAATTTGTTTCATTCTTGCACAGGCCACAGTGTTCTCCACTCGACAAAGTTTAAGAAAGAGGTAAATCGGAGTCGTGGCTCTCATTGCACCGCGAGCGGCCATTCATTTCATGGCCTAAATACGAGGCCAAGTAGGTACCTACCTTGGTTATATATGTATATGTATACATCTGTATATGCATCAGGCATATGTATTATATGTATATGTACCTATATAGTATACGTATATATATTTAGGTGGATGCCACGCGCTCTTCGATTCTTATCGCGGAACAAAAATTTCTGTTTACATTAAAAGATAAAATTCTGTTACATCATTATCATCGGTACGAGAGAAAAGAGAGAGAGAAGAAGAGCGATGAGAGATGAGAGATGAGAGAGAGAGAGAGAGAGAAAAAAAAAAGAGTCAAAATATACTCCTAACTAATCTTAGATTTTTTTTTAACAATTTTTATAACCCATACGCGATGACGACGATATCAGCTTGGGTTAACGCACTTTGCCAGGAGCTGGTCTGTATCCAAAGTACCTGGATAAAGGTATCGCGTATATAGAATTTGTCAGCTGTACCGAATTCGACTCTCGTTATCTCCGATTTTTGCAAATCTAACGCCTTTCGTTATTCCATATTTTATTTTATTCTATTTTACTTTATTTTATTTTTTCTATTTGTTTTTTATTAATTTTTTTTTTTTTTTTTTTTTTTGCAAATAAATCACAGATTTTTATAGATCTGGAATGTTTATTTTCTTCTTATTTTTTTTGGTTTCGTCTCGATATGTTGCCATCAGATCTGTTTAACGTTATAGTCGAAAATCTAACTCATTCCTCGCTCTTATCTTTACGCAAAGTGTTATCAACCTTTACTTGTCACGATAAGCGGTCTAATTAGGTCGAACCATTGTTAAACGAATCGAAGAATCGACTACCGATCCCGTCACGATTATATTCATATATACGGTACAATTATCGGAGACTTTGAGTAAATCTATGCCGAATCGAAAAAGCAGAGAAAAACGTTCGGATTCCCCAATTACGTCGATCGAGTGTAACGAAGAAAAAGTGTTTGTCGCTTCATACAAACTTTTTCAAATTTGGAGGAAATATTCCAAAACGATGAGATTCCAGGGCAAACCGATAATATATAGAAATTGAGTTAGTCTTCCCTCGTCGCGAGCGCTTGAGACACTTTTTACTTTCAATTTTTGCAAAAAAAAAAAAATAAAAAAAATAAAAATCGGTCGCAAATCAAAAATTTTCGTAATCCAAAAACGGAATTCATAGAATATCATATTCTTTGACTAAGAAATTAAATCATCGTAGAATATGCGATCCCCGTAACCCACGATGACCACTTTTTCTTTGATGGAATCCAATCCGTGCGATCCAAAACTTCAACGAAATTAAAAATAATTTTGAATCGTGTCTCAAAGTACGGGGGAACCGGCGATTTTAAATGAAAAGAAAAGAAAAAAAAAAGAAAAGAAAAATGTGCACGTAACAAACTTGCCAACGCTGCAGAGTGAAGTGGCAAAAATAGTTTATAAATGAAATTCGTTTTTATTTTCATTTTTTTTTTTTTTTTTTTTTTCTTTTGCAGTAAAGAAGTGTAGAGAGAAAGAATTCCGGTCACTTGACACAATATAGTATAGTTTATTCTCAGCTGTTCGGTAGCGATTTTTATTTTTAACTACACTTCAGTTTTAGACGAGCCAAATTTATATTATATACACGCTGCTATTCGCTTATTTTTCTGCAAACTATTATTTTACCACCGAGAAACAGAACGTATAGCTGGATTAATCGCCGCTGACATAGGCAGCCGAACGACTGTCTCTATTCGTTTCGTTCGATTGTTTATTGAAGAATTTTTTTTTGTTTCTTTTTTTTTTTTTCTTCTTCAATTTTGTTTCTTTTTCTTCAACTATTTTCAGATAAAATTATTCGGATATGCATACGTATAAGCGCGAGAGAAGCGAACCTGTTCGATACAAGCAGACGCCCGGATCTTATCTCACGCTCTGAAACCACTTCTGTAAAATTTGATCATCGTGTGAAATAATAAACCGAAAATCTCAGCTTGAAAATACATCCTGGAATTGAAACGTATCGATATATCCGGAGTTCAAATTACCGATAAATATCATCGATACCTTACGTTTCCCGAAAATAGTCACTTGGATGAGAGAGTGCGTGCGATTCGTGAAAATTCAAGTTCTTTTATCATTTCTAATAATTCCAAAAGTCATTTTTTTAGCTTCTTCTCAGATTATAAGGCGTCGACACCGCTGTGTGAAGAATTATGGAAAGAACATAACAGACGACGACACGAGGCTTCCCCGACTTACGTCATCTATTTGTCGTTTTATCTTTCTAGTTATAATAATTCAGATACCGTCACTGTTTCACAATATTTTTTTTCTCCTTCTGAATTATCAACCAAAAATAATTCATTGATGATAAATAAACGATCAACCAAATCTTCAAATTTACAGTATTTCACGATATTCGATATCGATAAATTATCCCCCACCCCGGAATGATAAATTATTTCTATAGAATAGAAAAATGATATCCATGCCGAAATGAATCTCTTCGAGTATGTAACGTATGTATTAGGGTGCTTTTTTTTGGGACTATTTTTTTTTTCTTTTTGGCTCTCGGCCTGATATTTTGTTGGAAATGCTAAAAACAAAATTCCCTCAAAATATAAACCCTTAATATTAATATTAAGTACTCTCCCAGAACGTAAAATGATTTCTCATTTAAATTACATGGAAATTGAAATTCTTTTTTTCAAAAATTCTATAACTCTGTGGCATTTTATGCTATTATATCGTCCAAACTTGCAAATTACTCAGCATTAAGCGCTCTACAAAAGTGTTCATTGCGACTTAACTGTAACTCACACCGGTGAGGCAGTACAGGTCACTAAAAATACAAGAAATTTCTACAAAATTTGACTTTAGTGTGTGTTACAGTTAAGTCGCAATGGACACTTTTGTAGAGCGCTTAATGCTAAGTAATTTGCAAGTTTGAGCGATATAATAGCATAAAATGCCACCGAGTTATAGAATTTTGAAAAAAAAAAAAAAAATTTCAATTTCCATGTAATTTAAATGAGAAATCATTTCACGTTCTGCGAGAGTACTTAATATTAATATTAAGGGCTTATATTTTGAGAGAATTTTGTTTTTAGCATTTTCAACAAAATATCAGGGCGGGAGCGAAAAAAAAAAATAATCCAAAAAAAAAGCACCCTAGTATGTATATTTCTTTGCCAAAATAGGTTTAAACCTGTTTAAAAAACAATAATAATAATAATTTCTCCATGACATAACGTGCTCGTCACCTGGCGTTCGATTTCACTGATATTCCTCTCCAATATTGAGTATTTCGAATTATAATATCACAAGTCGTACGTTAAGCGCACGTGATTTTCTGATCGTGATGAAATTTTTGGCGATGATTCATACCGCCCAACATCTAAATACAATTTTGAACTTCGTTAGCTATAAACTCGTTGTTAGGCGTGCCGAAAGGCGAGGCAAAGACCGCATGATGTCATTGCGCTTAAAGCATTGCTATTACTGTGTGTATGATGATCCTGCGACTTGGGTCGACGCGCGGTGCGATGGATAAAGGGTTTTAACTTGGGTCAAAGGCCGAAGTTCTCAGCTGGCATATACTCGGCCCCGATTCTTCAAAGATAATCCGCTCTTTCTATCCCTCGCTTTCTTTCTTCCGTCTGTTTCTCGCCATGCGGTACCTGGACCATCATCCTCACGGTAAACCCGAAAAAGAAATGCCTCATCGGAATTCGGAGGCTTTGAGTTTCGAAAAGAGCGAAATTCGAGGCCTTAGTGACTTTAACGAATCGATTCAGATAACAGAAAGTAATACACGAAAGCTTTTCGGAAATCAGGGCTAAAGGCCCGAATCTCTGTTCAAAAAAGTAAAATGTTCTCGTTCCACTTTTCCAATATTAGTCATTCAACCGCGTTCTATTTATCGCGATTATCTCACACGTTCCAGTTTCAAGCTTCGCTCAAATTAGCATCATCGGTCAGCCGTAAGATAAACAAACATTATATTCTACTAACAATATATAAGATCGCGGAAACACGGTGACTGTTCAACCATACAGCCCGATATCCATCCACATACATATACCTATACCCGAGTTTGATGGATTCCGTGAAAACAGCTGTTGCGATCTATGATTCGTTTCTTCATTTTTATTAACCGTTATACATTATTCTTGAAAGACTAATCTTCGGTCGCTAATCGTCGCACGCGAACCGCAGTAGGTATACCAGGAAGAGAGGCGAGCGCGGTCCTAGTAACTCGTAAGTGTTAGTCAGAGCCTAGACGGTATGTCATCGACCGTCTCTAGACCTTAATCTTAATGGGGTACGGTTTCTTTATAATTATATTACCAGCCTACGTGGTGTAGCATATGATGCGATGTGTATGTAGGTACCTCAGCGTTCAGCGACCACTTGGAATAGTTTTTAGTACAATATAGGTACGAGCTTGCAGGCTGGAAAAGTCAGGAGTGGATGGAGTATCCAGAAATTAATGTACCACACGCTCTTCAGCTCTTCCGATCTCAAGACTTCGAATTCAAGTAGTATACCAGCCCTGGGCTGTACGAGTGGCTTGTTGCAGTGACTGGAGTCTCTTAAGGACTTTAATTACTCATCGACGTGTCATCTCTCGATTTTTCTTTATTTTTTTCTTTTATTATAGAAATTAATACGCTTTCATATATATATATATATATATATATCGATGACCGCGTATAATACTTTCGAGAAGCTTAAAGGGAGCTCCTTCATTTGTTTGCTTTAGAGAAAGCGACTGTTCCGCGCGTATATAGGTATACACACGTATTTCGTAACTATATATATATATATGCGTATATATATGCCCGATGCAAAACCTTACCATTTACGGCCACCAATACCACATCTTCGTATAACGTAACTCATATTGCGTATGGTAATAGCCCGCGGTTTTAATTCGGAGATATGACCATAAATTTTTACGTGTGTGTGTGTATACGTTAATTATTTCACATTCAGAGCATATAATATACAATGACGCATAAGTTAAAGTGCACATTAGTGCCACTGATCGATCAAAATGATCATTAAATGAATTAAATTTGTCGGAGAGTAAAGAAAGAGAGAGAGAGAGAGAGAGGTTATGTATACTGTGTGACATACTGAGAGGAAATCTTGAAACTATACAGTCGACTGCGCATGCGCCAAATAATTGAATTTTATTGGTCGGTGAGATCGTCCCGCGATGATATTTTAATCTACGAGACACGGGTGCCAACTTGCAAGAAATGAAGCGAAGCTGTCGAACTTTAGCGCGTAAAGTAGTCGATCGAGGTTATGTTGGTTTTTATTTTAATTTAATTTCTACCGTATTAAATTAACACGATTGAATAAACTGTTTCCACCTAGCTGTTTTGTTTCTTCCAAGCACCCATCGCTTACAATTAGACCTCTGGTTTGCAATTGTAATTGGAAGAAAACAAATCCTTTAAATAAACCGATACATCGAATCTTAGCAAGCAATCATCTGTTCGGAATAAATCTCGACGGTTCTTTCAGAACATGAAATTTCAATCTCAACGATAAAAGCTTGACAAGCCTTTTCGAATCACTACCGCAATTCATTGAGATCTTAACCTGGAAAAGTTCGTATAAATTGCATCGGTGCCAAAAACAAAATTTGACAGCTAAAACTCGGGATGGCCAGCCTGCTTGAGCGGACGACGAAACTCGCGCATGCGCAGCAGACTGTATAGTTTCGAGATTTCCTCTCGGTATGTATTGTATATACATATATGTATACGCATGGTCACGTTTCGTACATTTAATCGACATACGTATATGGTATATGGTGAACTGATGTGGCGACTATAAGCTAACAGCGAAAGTACACCGATGATATAAACACATGTAGAATTATACATGCATGTATATCAGCTATTCATTCAACAAACTCATTTAGTGTTTGTCTATTTATTAGCGTCAATCTTCCTCCGTCCAATGACGCGTTTGTCTTCAAGTTGTGCTAATAGGTTTTACCACTTATCGCAAATAGATGAATGGAGGATCCAGGGTCCATGCGAGTCTGTTATTTCAATCTTCACATTCCCACTCGATCTTCTATATCAGTAATTCTCTCCATGCGCGATGTTATAAGTTCACGTGTCTCGAAATGCAAGAAAAAAAGTTCAGGATATTTGGGAACACATGTCGTTGCAGTTTAGCCAACTATAAATAACGATTATTACTGTTGGAAGCTCAAATACCGTCATCTCTTGTTCTGAGAATTTCTCTATCTTGTGATTACCCGCAGATCTATAACTGGAAACGTTATCACAATGCGAGACGCTTTTCAAAGCCACAATCAAACGGTACTTGTCACTAGTAAGATCCTGTATAAGTTTGCAAAAAAGATTTTAGTTAATTCTGGTCTCTGATCGAGGTGGAAATACATATTCAGAGAAATGAACGAATACCCGAATCTTCGGGATTCTGATTTTGGTTCGAATGAGGTCTAACCCCGTTCTCTGAGGCAGAGAATAACGAGAATTGTGTTGAAAGTCCAGTCGCGGATTGGCGCGAGGTTTTATTTATAATCGTAGCTCGGTGCGGTCAATCGCCACGTACTTAACGGGGTTTAGGACGAAGAAGAAGTAGAAAAGTCGAAGTCGAAGTCGAAGTCGAAGTCGAATAAGAGGAAGAAGAAGCACAATCCGAGGTTTGAATACAAAGGAAGTTTGAAGAACGCAATGGAATTCAGTCTCTAACGATAATTTAAATATTTGTGCGTTAGCGCGGCTACAACATTAATGCGACAGTCGAGTATCTCCAGATGATGATGTCACTGGCTTATAAGATGACGTAATTACGATATATCTTGAACAAACAAAGAGACGCATAATGTATATTGCCCGTGTATATATAACCTATAACAACACAATATCTATACCACCTTCTCTTCACCCTGCACCTACTCGGCGTTATACTTTCAAACGACTGGCTATAAACTAGAAACCTAAACCCGAACCAAAGCCAAACTAAAGAAGAAGTATTTTCTAGGCCAGACTCCAACAGTCGCTGACCTTCGATCTGTCCGTCGACGCCTTTTGAACCCCAGGGGGTGGCTGTGATTCCAACAACTGATCCCTCAACTACCGTTACACATATATTATTCTAAAGGGACACACATGCGATGCGTATCAATATTTGGCTCTGTGGTATCGTATACCGGGTGACAGATGAGAAAAGAGACGATTTAAACCGCCTAAAATCATTGAGAGAATTAGGGGAGAGACAGAGGGTTGAATTCCGGTGTTTAGCCCTTGGAGAAAGCCGAGATTTTATTTTGGAAACCATTTCATCGATTTATATGGGATTTTGACTTTTGATGAAGTCGGGGTCACAGCTCTGAAAGACGTAGATATGAGCTGACCGAAATCTCGAATGTGAGGAGAGGTTATATCGACAGATTTGAATGAGAAACACGTATCTGCTAGGTACACGAGCACAGGCACCTCGCAAGATATGTGTTTCTTATTGCGAGCCATCGATATTACGGGACTCCATGAAATACAAAAACAAATTTTATCGGAAATAGATATGAGAATAGACAAGATGGCGAATGGCGAAATATCGAATGACTACTTCAAAATTCTAACTGTTAAATTAAGAAAGTTTCTAAGTTCTGATTCGTTGAATTCAAAGGCCAGAAACTCGAAAGGTCGAAATCTCGAATCGTATGAAGATAGCGAACTCCTTTTTCAGGGTTTCGAATACCGGAAACATGATGAAGATACGTATTTTCGAGATTTTCACTCTTCTGCAATTTGCATTCATAAGTTATACTCCTTCTAAATTCTCGTGCTCGAAGTCTTTTTGCTTCCTTCATTGGCCACTCAAAATATTAGCTATTTTCAACCTTGATTTCCGAAAATATGGACTTTCCACTTCATTTTTATCTCTATTCTGCTCAATGGCAGAAACAGTTACTCTATTAACAATTATTCGAAATTGCGAGTTGTTATTAAACAAAATGCTTCCTAATTTCAAGATTTGGTCCGTAATCATATCCACCAATTTTTGCGAAATAGTAACTCTACTGAATTCCTCTCGACCCGAAAGGGTTACAAGAAGGAGCTAAACCTGGAATCTTATTTCATGCGAATTCTGACCGTTGATTGATCGCAGGGGCCGAGAAACACCGTCGAATATATTATAAAGATCGAATTATAATCGAAGTAGGTTTCGGTGGTTCGGGCCCTTCCTCTTCGTAATTAATGCTCTAATATAGGAACGGGCAGCGGTTCTATCCGCGACGAACCATCGGAAACTCGCAGATAATAATTGGATGATAATTGGAAATCTGAAACCGCCAGTCGCCGTATTAGGTTCGTTTAAACAACGCAAAATAGCAAAATGCATTCTGTATACCTAGAATCGATATTTTCTGCGATAATACAGGAGAGATAGCGACAATTAGGAACTCGAGACACTTAGGTAACCGATAAAAGAGACAAAATCTCTCTCCCGTTCCTAACTTTTTGACAAAAAAAAGTGGAAGAACTCTCTAGCCGCCCTGAAGACCTGTTGCCAATTTTTTACACATCAGACTTCGGATTTCCCACCGTTTAACCGCAGCTTCCGCCGAGTTCGTTTCGCGAGTGAAAAATTGCGAGATAGAGATAGTCAAAAGAGGGAACCGTTTTCCCATGGGCAATTCTGGGCATAAAACTGCACCGTTTATTGCAATGTGTGTACCGCATGAATTAGTGGCAATTGGCAAACCCAGGAAGGCCCGTTCCTGCGCAGCATTTAGTTAAATTAAGTAGCACGTGGTAAGTGTCTGTAGACAGGCTAATGGATTTTTAAATTCTAACAAATTTTTGTTGGTTTATCTACGTTTTTCCGTCTCTCTTCTCTCTTTTCTATATTTATTCTATTTTAAATCCTCGCGTGTCGACTAGGCAAGACTTTAACTCCGGTATTCCACCTGTGCATGTAAAAAGCAAACGCAAATAGACTGCCTCATTCGGCTAAGAAACGGGACATTAATAACATCTCGGAATACCGGACGAGTGCCTCGGACCTATCTTCTGATCTTTGGCAAAATCTGTTTCGTTCTCAATATCAGAAATCAAAAAAGAAAAAAAAGAAAAAGAAAAAGAAAACGATTATTTTGGGGCGACTAAAATTTGGCGAATTTTACAAAATTGTTTTCATTTCTTTGTCTTTGTGACGCATCCGTCCTCATCCCCGCAGATTACACGTTCGGAAGTTCAGCCTATAGCCCAGCCCTTCGAAAGGGCCGATTCTCTCGACTGTGTTAACGGGTAAATAATACTCTTAACTCTGTTTAAGAGGCGAGAGAGCAAAGAGACTAAAGAACTACTACACGACCTCGAGGTAACGCCGGGTTTTGACGTCTCTGGGCGAGCTCACAGCCCGAAGCCCTCTTCAGTTCTCTCCTCGTCACGTGGCTCGACTCTGCGAAGAGGCTTACCACTGAACCACCCTGCCCCCAACCACCCCTAATAGTCTATTGTCTGACATTCTCAGGTCCGTCTCGGTCGCCGCAACTACTGCTCGTACTCTTCCTCTTTCTCTTTCTCTTTTTTTTTTTTTGTTTTGTTTCTTTCTCTTTCTATTTTCGTCCCCCCCCCCCCCCTTTTTTTTTTTTTTTTTTTTTTTCTTACTACTCCCCGCGACTTATGTGCTTTACACAATACCTGGAACGTAGTACGTGTACAGCTGGGTGTTCCGATGCCAATAATCGTTCGCGACCTTCCCCTTTGCGGATTTTCCAAGTCCTCTGCCGTTTCGATCGTTAGATTTTACGAGTAAAATTCAAAGAATGTATCACCCTGACTATAAGCTCGACGATCTTCTCGCCGAGAAGATATTCCACGAAACTTACTACATTTTTTTCTTTTGAATCACTGATCCTCGATGTTTAGAACGTGATTAGAAATTATTTGAGATTTCGTGGAGCCTCGCCTCGTCGTCGCATCGTTCGTTGAAAATTTATGAAACTTGGAGGGAATTTTTCAAAACGATTCAATGTCGGAAAAAAAACGGATTTCCGAGTCAGACAAGAGATTCGAAAACTCGCTTCGAAATTGTCTCAAACTTAAATTAAATTCAAAAATCGGAAACTTTAGCTCGACTAATGTTTCTTGGTTCGAGATCGTCCCTCGTCAATCTTTATACACTTTTACCGAATTATATAGGTATCGTTGATATTCTTCGGATTGATTTATCGTTGTATTTCTTTGCTTGAAAATAATAAAGATATAATTTATAGCACGTTTTTGAAGCGAGAAATCGGACTCTTTTTTAAACTATAGCCTTGTACCACGAATGTTTGAATATAATAAATAAAATACGTACCTAATAATATATACCATGTATGTTATTTTTTTTTCTTCTCTTTCCATCACGTTGAACCTAATATATATATATATATACCTATAATATACGTGAGATGTGAACGTATTTAGTCTATGCGTTCGTGATTTGACTAGCGTTTGAAATACCTATTATACATTTTCATTCCTATTTTTGCATCGTAAAGAATTACGTAATGGTTTTTAGTCGTTTAAATTTTGGACAGTTCAAAGCTCCACGTGTACAGATCATTTCTCAATTACCAATTCGTTCGTATATATATATATATATAGTATATGCCTCTACATACCATACGTAACCTCGCGGAATAAGTACTATTCTAATGTAAATACCTAAGCGGCTAACATGCGTTTCACCTTAATCCCATATTACACAGGAATAATTCTTCTTCCCTTAAGTCGTCTGACTATGAACAAAAAAAAAAAATGTGAATAAAAGAAAAGAAAAGAAAAGAAACGAAATCAAAAAAAGGGAACTAGAACTAAAACTAAAAAAACCAGAACCAACTCTTCCTCAGAATCCGTAACCGTCGTCTGCAAGTTTGAAATCGATCCGCAGTCCGCATCCCTATCGCCAGCTTTGAATATTCTCTCTTATTTTTATTTCTTTTTGTTTGTTTTTTATTGAGATAAAAAGGAGCGAAATAAAAAGAAGTAAAGAAAAAAAGAAAAGTAAAAACATTGAAAAAAATAAGGGATTAAAACTAACGGTATATACTATAGTATACGCATATATTTATAGTCCCTCGTTGTTGAAAGTTTATCACCCACAAACGAGCATCAGTTGGCACCGCGAGCTTTGGTATAGAGGGCGAGGGAGCAGGGTCGTAGTCTTTCAGTTGGTGACTGACTGACTGTAGAACGGACGGATGGATGGATGGATGGATGGATGGATGGATGTGTGATGAATGCGCCGGCGTGTTGAAACATAAATGGTCCCACGCTTCGTCGCGGGTGCCGGGTGCCAGCCAGGGAGCGCGAATCAAATGAATATTCCACTCGTCTTAATAAAAATGTGTCTAGCTGGCATATAGTAGGTACCGCGAGGCTAAAGAGCCATGTTTAAAAACGTGCGAACCGGCGTTCGTTAACCGCAGCTGACGCTACCAACTTCAAAGAAATTAATTTTTCATTTTTATAAACCGCGCGGTTAAACGCGTCCTTTTTAAAAAAAAAAACCCTGTAGAATTATCTGATACAGTTAAGGGATGATATCGTCAGAAGCTTTAGGAATTAGTTTACCAATTCATTAAGGCTTCGTGTAATCGTTAATTAAACCATATTACGCGGGTCAACAAGCCGCGAAAAATATGCCCAGACCCAGTTCTATATTCATACGATAAAATTTTGTACAGGTAATACGGAAAATTATTTCAAATCACTTCCCCCCCCCCCCCCCCCCCCCGGTAAACTAAATCCGTTTATTCTATGCGAGGTATACATAAAATGTCAAATAAACTTTAATTAATGTCTCGAAATTAATTAAATTAGATTCGAAAATCTTGAGTCGATATAACCTACAAAAGGAATGAAAAGATTCTACGTTATGGTTTCTAATGATACATGTATATATGTAACGCGTATGGCGTGGACATAATTGTCTATGGTTTTATTTATTTTTATTTTATTTTAGTTTTTTTTTTTTTTTTAGTTTTTTTACACCAAGTCTGCAAAATCTTATCGACTCGCGTATGCTTTACCGCGAGATATGATACGCGTACAGGTATACATATTTATATACTATATTGTATGGTAGATACAGAGCCTGCTGCAAGGATGTTTGTATATCATATAAGGTGGATTTAAATTGCGTATATTATTAATCGTGAAAAAGTGTTTCTAATTGTATTAAGCAAGAATTGCGAGAATACTTTCCGTCGCAGAATTCAGGGAAGAGTATTTTACACGCGTATAAAAAATAAATACGATATTATATACCACCGTGTCACAGTGTCTAGTAGTCTTCGCGCCTACGTCAGCTTCCAGGCATTACATACTATCGCGTCTTCCGTTCCTTGGTCTTAGTTTACGCAAGATACGAGGTTTGATCGTCAGCATATATAATAGTTTTCAAAAAATAGAGAAAACAGTTGGTATGGTATGGTATGTGTAGTAGGTACGCCCAACGCCGTGCCAGCTCGTTTCTTACCGAGAACGTCATACCAAACTACAACGTTTTAATACAAAGACTGAAATACTGATGAAACTGTAAAAGGCGTGAAAGACTACGCGTGGGCGTAAAAAAATAAATAAAAATGAAAAAAAATAAATAAAAAAAAAACTATAAGAAATAGAAACAAGATTGTAAAATTTGTTGAACTTTAATTAATGTATGTGTAGAAACAGTATATAGGCATACTTGTGTGCACGTAAACTAAAGTTGTGAGCGAGCGATCATTAAACACCCTGAAACACCGAATCACAAGTTGTACCGGGCTTGGGAGTAGAATAAATGGCCGAAATTAACCAGTTGACAAGTTGGTCACGAAACCAACGAAACTAAATGCGTATACTCACAGTACCATGCGAGTTTAATTCTGCTCACAGTCTATTTTCAAGAAACAGAATGAGAGACCGGTTAACCAGTCTTCTGTGGCTATTATAATCTGCTGCAAAAGAAAACGACCGCAGAGTTCAATCATTGCGTTATTGTCATCGTTCTCTAATCATCCATAACAGGGAATCCCAAGTCCAATTATCTCTTTCTAATTTATAAACGCAATCCTTGACCACCGGTAATCAAGTCTTCAAGAAATGCCCACTCCTCTGGACCGTTTTGCAACTAGAGCTGCGTAAGCAGAATGATCACACTTGTTTGCTCGTATGTATCATCGCACATCATTCTTAGGCATATTTCCATCTTAAATTATAAGTTGTCCAAGCTGTTTTTCCATCGCGAATCTTATTCTCCGATGTTTCCGCGATATGGTTGATCGAAGGAAAGATGCATCTCCGAAAAAGTTGGCTCTAAAAATGTGGAAAAGAAAATTGACAGAAGTCCTCTTCGAGTAGCACTACGATCTGGCAAGTTTAGGAAAAAGAATATCCAACCGGTTTCCGAAAAAATTTGGCTCATTTCAAATGGAACTGGAATACCTCCAACGATGTTATGTACTACAAGAAACTCTTGTTTCGTTGACGATGAGTTAAGCCCACCATATCTCTGTGCTCTCAGTGTGTTCGAAGTTTTAGTTAGTCGTTGCATAACGACTTGACACTGTTTGATATATCGAAGCCGTCGAATCGGCACGGAATCGTAATCGAAAAAAAAGTGATGTCATTTTACGATCACACGTATATGAAGACACAGTTATAAGTATGCTTATACGTGCCACTAGAATGAACTGTGTATTTGTGGCACGTGCGTAAGTTGCTTGCAGTTGAATCTTTTACTCATAACTCGGTCTTCATCGCCCCTAGACCCCCGCGAAGAAATAATATTCAAATATTTACTGACTGGCTCTGCCAAAGGCCACGGAGACAATAAACACGATTCTTAAATAGATGTAAATTACGTGTGCGGAGGACACACGTCGAATCTTAAGCAACAAGCTTATCGTCATTCTTTTACCGTCGTTCACTCTTCCAGAATAGTCCGACGGGGATTAAACGAATCTTCGCGATTTACTTCGCTTTGATTTTCACCAAGTATCACTGATTACGATTTAGGTATACGTAAATTCTACGTAAATAGAACCGAAATTGAATAGTTGATAGCCTGAAGCTTCTCGAACGTTCTGGGCTGATTCTCACTTTGTTAATGTCACTTTCGAGATGAATGAGCGACCCCAATTGATCCCTTGACGTCCACGCGTTATCCCTTAACGCTTAAAACGATCTTTACGAGTTACTCCACGCCAACTGGGCCAATGTTTGAACCTGACGATCCCGGAATGGTCCGTGTTCCAACTCCAAGAGACACGTGACATTTTTTAGACCAGATTTTACTCGAAAATATCAGAATCGGCGTTTTTGTTGCGGTCTAAAAAATTCAAATCCGGTCAGGATCAGACATTGGTCGAATCGGTATGGAATACCCCATTACACACACGCGGTGAGATCTGATCTTGGACATCAAGATTCAATCTTTTTTGAATAAGTAAATAGCAAAGAGAGAGAAATAATAGAAGAAAAACGCGGAGATTTGATGGAAAGAGCGAAAAGTATGGAAATATAAAATGCCACAAATTTATACACTTATAGGTGCAGGTTGTCTCCTTTTCTTTGAATCCTTTCCAGACACCGAGAAACCTCTATCCCGTCTCTCCCGACTGTATGAAGAGGTTGAAAATACAAGAGACACTTTAAACAGTAGTCAATGTGTCAAATTTTTGTATCTGTATATTTTCACTACCCTCAGGGTTGACATTTCGGTCTTGCTCTCTAATGGACGGGGCCAAGGGTGCAGCAGAGCTTCTTCGTAACTTATGTTACCCTAATAAATCATCCCCATAGCTCCTGCTCGAAGCACTTAATGTAGCGCTTAATGTCGCCAGATTTTACCGAGAAAACCTCACGCGCTCTAGGTCGGGGAAAGAATCTCTAGCACTACCATTTCATTTCGGTAGTTGCTTCAACCCTTATGCAAAGCTCGATAAAATTAACGAGAAACTGTTTGGAACGATATTTGATTCGATGGATTGAGTTTGACTAAAGGAAACAAATTTCTTGACACATTCGAAGCTCAAGCCAGTTTAAGGGTGTTTAAACGTGTTTAGGGTAGCAGAATCTGTCCCAGAGGGTTTCCCTTCCCTCGGTCGTCAGGGTCGTGAACAGATATAAATCCATTGCACACATATGCCAGTCTTGGTGGATATTCCTACCCTTTATGGTACGAGGGGATGTGATAAGTGAGTTTTGTGATTTGTTGAGTCCGCCACTCACTTTTCGACCGCTTCAGGTTACATCGTGGTTTTCTGTCTGATGCTGTGTGCGAAGAATAAGGAGGAAGTTTGGCTGGCGGGGGTGGTTCGCTTAAGACTTCGGAGCCACGTGACTGATGACTTTATACGAAAATAAGAAGCTTAGAAAATTGGAGCGTATATAGGAGGAAGGGAGAAGCGCATGCCCACGGGTTTCTTATACTCTCCGCAAAATTTTCTACACGGGAATTAGTATTCCTCGAAGGTTTCTCTGATATATGTAGCTATCTGGACCCAGGATGCTGCAGGATCTTGTCAACGGAGAATATTAGGCGACCTCTTAGGCCAACCGTATTTCTTAGTTAGGCAAGATCCTCTCCTTGTCAGACACTTACCAGCTTCCGGTTCAGGGAAATTTTTCGAGTTTTATAATATAATTCGATATTTTGTCTCCTTATACCTTCTAATGCTCGAGGACTCCATGACGCAGGGTCTTGCGACTCTCCACTCGGGAAAGGAAAGTGGCTTTTTTCAACGTTCGCAAAAAACGGAAGCCATCACGGACCCTGAGCTTCCGCAATTTAGTTTCTCGCCGTCTACAACAGAGAGGATTGCCTCCGGATTATTTGACCACTGTCCACTATCAGATATATGAAAGTTCATATGAGATAACCCGCAAAGATCGGACGAATTTCTCACACTCACTCGCGGACATTGCAGCATGTAGCGCTTCAACGAATACTTCTTAGATCGTGGATCCCTTTCAATTTTGTTCTTTGAGATTTGGAAAAATCGTATCTCGCTTACGGATGGACCAAAAAATCTGAATAAAATCAGAGCTACTCATTCCAAGCTATACTAACGCAGAAAAAATCGTGAACGAAATTGAACGGAGATTAGAAAGATGGACAGTGGTCAAAATCGATCTGCCTATCGATGATTTGATAAAACGGGAAGAAAATCTGAAAAAAGTCACAGCTACTCATCTCGAATGGTACTAATACGCGGAAAAAGTCGCGATTCAGATTGGAAGAGTGTATAGAGGGATGGACAGTGGTCGAAATCGATCTGTCCATCCGTCTGTCGGAGATTCGAACAATAGGGACAAGATGATATCCGTGTATCTGTTTCTTGGCGAAGAAGGACTGCCCTCAGGAATTCTAAAGGATTTAGTCGGTCCAGGAAAGTATTTTGTCAGGTTTGGCAGGCAGTTGGTTAAAGGTACAGCAGGTATCGTCGAAGAAGAGGCAATAGTTTATCAGGCGTGTAGCGAAAGCCTGTTAAAATGCAAAGGCGCGGTTAAACGAGGTCTTCTTCTTGGATATTCGGCGAAACTCTTTAGTATTCCGGCGCTCTACTCTTCCCTCTCTACTTTCTCGATCCCCATTCCCCTTATTCTTGTAACATGTTCTTCGCATTAATATACCACGGCTTAAGACAAAAGCGACGATCGTCCGCCCCGCAACCCTCGACACTCTTCTTCTTCTTCTTCGTCTTCTCTACTTCGTTTTCTTTCCTCGGCACTCGCCGCACGTCCGACGACCCAACGTATATTTTCGTTAAGTTGACGCCCTCGAGGAGTCCGTTAAATTGGGGATTTTTCCTCACCCTCAGAACCGAACTCGGGAGGCTTTCGCATATGGGTATAGGCGCATCTTGAACCCTTTTGCGAAAATAACAGAATGCGATATGAGATTTTCTGCGGCATTAATTTATCATCGAACTCCCGATTTTAAAAGTACCGAACAGTAAGAATTCCGAATTTGAAGATCGGGGACTCCCAATTTTCAGAAAAACTATTTCCTGATTTCAAAAACTTTGAAACAAAGAACACCACGTGTTCAAAATTCCGAAAGCTAAAGATCCGGAGATCCTAACCTCCGAAACTTGAAATTCACACATGTATTCATTCGGTGTTCGATAACTCGGGCTGTATTGATCGTATCGAAACGAATCAGTGGTCAAATTGATCGTCTTGAGATGTACTTTTTGGAAAACCGAGTTTCGAACTTCTATCAATTATTTATAACATCGAAGTTATCGATTGAAGTCGATAAAATGGATTCCCGTGAAGAGGGTCTCGATCAGAATGAACTATTTTTTATTTTCACATTCTAAGAAATAGACCAAAATTTTCGACTTTTCGTGGGTTTCGATTTTCGAAATTTTAATGTTCCAAACTCCACCGTTTCTGAAAATTCTACATCTCAACTCGGCCCCTAATTTATTATTCACTATTGGAAATATGGCAGTCGAAAATTCCGTCATCGTAGCGCCAGAAAAGATATTCTCTCTTCAGTTTACGAGTCTTACCATAGTTATCGCAGATAAGCGTATCTTCGCGGTTGACCTCAACTTCGCAATCTTCAATTCCACCCGCTGTTAGTTAAATATGTAGAAATTGATCTTTCTTTCTCGAAAATAGAATAGTTACGAAATCGGAGAACCGCGCGAGGCGCAATGTTGACAGAAAAAATTAACATATTAATGTATACGAGCATGTTTATCGCACAATTAATCTCATACGATACTTATCCAAGATTATACCCACATCATTTTCTATAAATAGGTATACACACACACACACACACGCATCGCAAAACTCTTTCGCATTATTCCGATATCCCGCTTCTTTTTTATTTATTTTTTTATTCTCAAACTCAAGATATCTTTATCGACATATAAATTCATCCTGTATTCTTTTCTTGGCTATTATTTTATCATCGAATAATTTTAAGCCTCTACTTCTCAAGAATCGAAGATCTATTTTCAACCTATCGGCAAAAACATGGCCGCCATCTTCTAAACTCATATAGAAGTATTACTTAGTTCTATTTTCGCATCGTTATCTTTCTCGTTTCGACTCTCAGGCTAACCTCAAACCTTTGGACTATTCATCTCTTTCAAGGCGTGATCGTCATTTTATATTTTAAAACATATTTCCTATTTTGAAATTGGCTTTTGATCCGCTAAATTCCTAATAACCAACGATTTATTTATTTCTCTCATCTTTTGTCCCTTCACGTTTGGGATCGTGTCAAACGTTCGTCGACCGATCTATCGATGAGCAAATAAACGCTTACCGACCGACGGTAACGAGGTATGAAAATAATTCTCGGTTCTTTAAAAAAAAGTGCGAAAAGTTTCGCATCGAGATCCTAATTTCCACGCCTACTCTGTACGGGCTAAACTACAGTCTTACCTCATAGAGACGCGAGACTTAAGCGACTAAAAAAGTTTCTAACGTACCCTACTCCGGACAAAACCTTTGCCGACGATTACCTAACCCTTACAATGTGAAGACTCCTGGCTTTCGACGCTCCAGAATTAACAGTTGGACAAGTTTCAAAACTGTGCAAGGTACACCCAACGAGGTTAATTCTGATACCTGCGATTTGGACAACTCTCGAAACAGCCAATCGGCAAGCAGGAATCGCTGTTGTCCAGAGTACTGATTGGCTGTTTCGGGAGTTGTCCAAATCGCAGGTATCAGAATTAACCTCGTTGGTGTAAAAACTTGCGGTTTGTCTTCCGGGACTCTATTTCCTGATACACCCTATCTCTGTCATACTTATTAAACTCACGTATACATTAGCAGACGTAGACAATATTTATTGCCATCCACTTAAGGCATTCTTTGCTCGATGAGTATCATAGACCATATATGGCGGCCATGTCCTTTACCGAGGTCCTTGCCACCACGACGGAAATTAATAAAGCCATGTATGACCTCATTTTCGTCGAACAGAATCTCCAATGCTTATCATTTTGCGGTGTGAAACGTATTGTGTATTTTTTTCTATGATCATACACAACTGCGCTTGCTAATTAATTAAAATGTAGCCGTTTCGCGGTTGCGATTCTGACGTTGGGTTGGTATTCTTGTTTCGCGGTACTTAAACTAGATTCATTTCATTCCGTATCTTTTCTGCCCTTGTATCGTGGGCTTCTGATATACGCGTAATGTTTGACGAAGCGATATTTATATCGCGATAAATTTTTTCTACCGAATCTGCACGCTCAAAAATTTCACACGAATTTTAAACTAGGAACACGTGTCCGCGCCGAAATTCTTACACGTGTGTATATACGTAGGTATAAAATAAGTACGTGTATACAAGAAAAATTCTATAATTATAAAACAAATTACAAACAGTTTACGTTAGACCGCGATCAATTTCCTCGCGAATACCTCCGCTATAAATTTGACGCTTAGTTTATTTTTTCGAAAAGATTCCCTCACGCCGATACTTATATCTGTACGGGCTTCACTTTGTAGGAATATACATATACATATATTTATACCTGAAAAGAAAAAAGACACGAAAAACGGAGAATAGTCATCAAAATCAAAACCTGCGTCAGTCTCTGTACCCTTCGCTATACTTTTCCGTCTGATTTAGCACCCACTTCGCTTCGTTCTCTTGATCTGTGAAAAACAAAGATATCAAACGATGCGATACGCTCTATTTTATACACAAGTATGCTATACACACGAGTATATACACGTGTGTATACGTAATACGTAAGTAGGTACGTAGGGAGCAAAAGGCAGACGCTAAGCGTCGCGGTGGTTATCATAGAGGCTGGGCACGACTTGGTTGCAGGCTGGTGTGTGTAATATGTATATGCGGATCCTCTG
Organism: Tenthredo amoena; assembly: GCA_963966615.1. Classification (NCBI taxonomy): domain Eukaryota; kingdom Metazoa; phylum Arthropoda; class Insecta; order Hymenoptera; family Tenthredinidae; genus Tenthredo; species Tenthredo amoena. Next base: position 22,712,031 of record OZ016482.1, on the reverse strand, counting down.
TGTCTCTTTTCTAAATTCCTTTTCCTTTTTCTCTTCCTCTTCCTCTTCTTGAAATTTTTTTTTTTACATTTTTTTAACATTTTTTTCTTTTATTTTTCTTTTATTTTCTTCGTATACTTTTTTTACCCCCTCTTTCCCCTAGATCCCTACGAAAAACCTGACTCGCGGTATTACCTAGAGTAGGTATATTGTCCCGACTCTCGACTCGTCGAGACGACGCGAAACTTGGTTATTCCGTAAGAGTTTTGCAAAGGATTTTCACGCTAAGTCCGGTCTATGATCTTTTTCGGACAACTACGTGCTTGTATTCCCACGATATACGGATTCCGCATTCTCAAATAACGGCATCCCGGAGACAAAATATTAAACGAACTAACTATAACAAAAATTGTTGAACATATTCATATACTATCAAAAGTTTATACGTCGATTTTCAAAAAGAAGAAAAAAAAAAACGCTACCTCCTTTTTCTTTTTCGATTTTTTAAAATCATAGTTTCATGTTATACTTTACATAACGATTCAGAAATAGACTAATTTCCATTTCGCTATACACACATTCCCAAGCCTTACGTCAAAATATCATGAAAACTCTGTGGACGCAACTTTTTCTTCAGAGAATCAAAAACGTCAAGATTTTTTCATGATTTTTGATCAAATAATTAGATCAGATCTGACCTCTTTCAAGCAAATTTGTAAATTCTATGAAACTCTTTCTAAACTGAAATTCGTGAAATTCCAAACTTGAACTCGGCGCCATAATTCAACAAGTTTTGTGAAAATGGCCCGCACGTAGTGCCTTCCAGCGTTTTCTGTCAATGCAAATAACAGAGATAAACTTTAAGGACGGGTTCCCGTCTCTTTCACTCATATTCACAGCTAGTTTTTGATTCTGACGTATTTCGTTAGAACTGCATATATGGACGTCGGGTCACTGACCTCGCAAAGGCCAGTTCACATGGACACAGTCTTCAGCAGCGATTTCAAGATTTGTGGTGAATACCTCATACCTGGGGCGTATATTACGTGTGAGGTATGGCGTGGCATTCGGAGGCCAAGGGGCGACAGGCGGGGAAGGACTCCCGATTCTGATCCTGAATTTATATCGCGTGTTTAGGTGGGAATTGGTAGTTTACGAGCAACGCGTGCGAGTACTCGATGATACGGTGCAAAACAGCCAATAGACATCGATGCCGGAGCCGATGTGGCCTCAGGAACGACGACCCTAGCTATATGGAAACAGATCCAAATCACTTTTATTATTCATCGCTCTTTATTGGCGTTATGGCACTTTTGTTTGCCTTTACACCTACAGGGTATCAAACGTGCGGCACGTTTACGGGAAACTTTGAAATTATTGAGACGCTGAAAACGTGCGTCTACAATCCGCATCGGTGATCACTTCCCGAAGGAACTTGTTTTCCCGATTACAATATCGCTTAAAATTCTCTTGTTCCAGGACGATGATCTGGGCTTTGATCCTGACGTCGAAACTCCACTGATCGAAGGACACCGTCACCCCTCCATTTTTCACAGGATAAAAAGAGGCTTCTGGGACCTCTTCGGCGATGATAATGCGGAACAGACTACAACCGAAACACCGGAAACCCCAGGTAATTCATGTGTTACGTTTATCCGCGAGTTTTTCACTCATCGTAAGACAGAGGAAGGTTCTCATGTATTCGAGACAGTCTTTGAACGTCTTTGAAAATGAGAATGAATCTCGATACATGAAAGTTCAGAAGCGAGATAACTTGCAGTAGTTTTAGTGCAAAAGATCAGAAATCGAAAGCTTCTTTTTTATATCCTGCAACGATTGACTATTAATGATGTTTAGTGGAGCCTGATGAATCGCAAACGGAACAAGATAAAGAACCGCTTCCATTGACTGCTGAGGATGACACGGGCGGTCAGCAAACGGATTATGATGAGAATACCGCGGCTGGTCAGCAAACCGATTACGATGAAGATGCCCGAGTGGTCACGACATCGTCCCGGGAGCGAAACGTACGGGAAAGTGGAGAAGATCCGAACGTAGTAAGATTAGAACTTCGATTACAAGATTATAACATATATATGCGTGTGCGAGTGTATACCTACTCCGGTTTTTTGACAAATCTGAATCGTTTGTTCCCTTTCGCCTCGACAGTATACAAACGACATCGACCACGGAGAGGGCGGCGACGATGACGACTATGGATCAGGGGACATTGAAGGAAGTGCTAATGGAGGTTTCGAACCAAATACAAACTTTAATTTCGTATCAGAAATTGAGGTGGATGAACCAGTTTCAATAGCTAAAAAAACAGAATCAGAACTAGGACCGGAGGCTCAGACACGTATGTTAAATTGAATTATAAAAATATGATTTCGTTTCGATATCGACCAGCTTTCTTATCGCCAGTGTTGAAATCGTTGAAAATTCGTTGTCCAAGATGAATTACTGTTTATCCTAAAATCGCGAGCATCACTCGCATATGTCTGGATAAAAATCTTTCAAATACTATTGTCTATTAATCATGCGGGAAAAAGCTCTATGAACTATCAGCAACTGACCTAATAGAAACCCCGCACTTATTTCGTACGTAGATTCCTACCGCGTAACCACAATCATCAGCGAACCGTACAGACAAAGTTTGCTGGATCGTGATAGCGACGAATTCAAGGAGCTCAGTGCCCAGCTGAGCCAAGCCGTTGATGGGTTGTACCAAAATGCTCTTCCGGATCAGCGGACGCGTTCAAAGATCCTGAAATTTGTGTGAGTATAACCTGCGTCGAGTAATGGAAAGAGAACAATTTTACAGACTGATGAATTCCGATTCAGGGTGTGATTCGCTTTACTTTCTTCAATTTTTTCAGACAAACTTCTGACCCGGTCGCGACGCAGGTATCTCTCGACATCGAGTCCACCAGTCCTGACGTAGAAAAAATCCGCTCGATTTTCGCCGAACAACTCCAGCTTCATACTCTGGGCAACATTCAAGCCCGGCCTGACGGGTTCAGCTTGAAAAACACGAAAGGTGATTATCGTACCAATTACTTATCATCGGAGATGTAAATAGACGTATGGTACACACGTGCCACTCGTGTACAGTTTATGAGCTATTCCATGCCAACTCGGCTTTGGTCCATGTCTTTTTATATCATTGAACACATCCGAGATGCGGTCAGGATCAGACGTGAGCCGATTTGGCGTGGAATGCCCCTTGTATGTATGTACATCGCGTGTATATACTATAATCGAGGTCAAAAGTAGTAACAATTCTTAAACAAGCCATGATCAGTAATCACAGACGAATTATCTTCGGTTTAACATACGAGATGACTTCTTGACTCGAGAAATCTGCGTCAACATATTGAATTCGGTAAGAATGAACCGCGTAAGAAAATTAGGAATCATTTTCCACGTAGATCTAGCTATGAGCCAATATAGATATGCCTGTGATTCGCGCAAGGTCCCCGGTAGTTTATATTATTCATTTGTTCATTCATTTCTGCGTTTCTTTTCCCCATTTTGTTGAACCTAATTTTTATTTTTATTTTTTCCTCCCCCACTTGTGTTTTCGTTTCAATTTCGCCTCGCCTCTACACCACGTGGTAACTTGCGGAAACCAAACTTCGCACGCCAGATCTTAAGCTTTGGCGATGCAATGCCGAGACGGAATACACGTGTCAACGCGACGGCGAATGCATACCGATAAGTGCCGAGTGCGACGGAATCGTCCAGTGCATAGACGGGGCCGATGAGGCTGATTGCGCTTCGCCCGAAACCACCACGATTTCTGAAACTCGAGAAGGTAAGAGATACGCATCAACGCTTTCACATTTCGCTTTGATATATTATTTATACGTTTTCGCTATTACCCGCAGAATTTTTAACTATTTATTAAAAAGGATCTAAGCTTTAGGCTTTGCCGGTTTTGAGAAAAAGCGTAGACAAAGAAGAATTTTAGAACAGTGCAGTAGGCAAGTGCGGTGAAACTCAATATTTCGAATGATACCCTTTTGGCGGGAAGCAGAATGAGATTTGAATTTCCGGTCAAGTAGATTTGAACATTGTCTCAATTGATTTGATTTATAATTACCGATTTTCTAATTATCGGGTACCAAATTTTTGAGCCTTTTATTTAGAACAATACGATCGGTCTGTAGGTTTTAGAAAAACAGTAAAAATCTCAATCGCAAATGCGCAGAGATCAAATCATTCGGAGAAATCGGAATACGGAGGCGAAACCGTTGCGGCGAAATTAAAAAATCAAAAACCGTAACCATCGACGTACCCTTGTATAATTTTGGATCGAATCCCCGGGGTCAGGACTAATTTGTTAAATAAATATTCTGGGTATATTTGTTTTCTGTAAATTATACATACATGTCTCTCTATACTTAGCTCTGCACGTATACAACCATGTAGATATATGTAAACCTAGTATCAGTGTATATAGAAACTAGAAGTTATTTTTTTTCTATCTTTTCGGTGCTGATACTAGAAAAATAGTAAATTTTTACGTTACGAGGTAGACTTTTGCAAAAGGAAAGATGCCTCGTTCGATTTTGAGTCCTCGCTCGAACTGGATGCCTATTTCCCGTGCAATTAACACGGGTGAAAAAACCATTCTTACTAAAAAAAAATCATAACTTGGCTAGAAATTAGGACTTCGAGTTCGTTTTGGGATCATTTTCAAGAGGAAGGATTGTAGTATCTACAAAAAAATTAGGAACTCCCCAAGATGAAGCTTGATGAGTTAAGGAATGGCCTAGAAAAAGGGATTGGTTCAGGGTGCTAAAGTATCTAGAGCTCTATACCGAAACCCACTTATACTTTATGAATACCCCGATCCTTCCCTTTCAAAATCAGTTCAAAACGAACTCGACGACGAATCTCAATTTTCAGCCAAGTTATAACCTTTTTTTTTTAGTAAAAATCGTTTCGTTTGTTATTTTAATTACATGAAAAATAGAAATCCAGTTTTAGATAACTGAGCTGAAGGCTTCTCCTTTCGAGAAAAGCTGCTTCACACCAAAATCTACCATATGGTGTATCAGCATCGAAATAATGAAGAAAAAAGATCATTTTCTACACAATCTGATACCTGTAGTACATGTAGTAGTACCTTAGCCTTCCTTTTAGCTATTTAAAAACGTTCTCCATACACACATAAATACTACAATCGTGCCTTTCTGTTTTCTTCCCCAAAACTATCCCTTCGTCCTACCGCCTACACGCAATTTAATCTTTGCACTCCTTCTCCTGACTACTTCTTTCTCTTCCTCTCTCTCTCTCTTTTTCTTTCTCTTTCTCTCTCTCGTTCCATTTCGGTATATCCGTCCACAACGTGGTTCTCGGATCTTGGAAAATTGACCTGAAGTATCAAACGCGTCGGCGATAGAAGATCTGGATTACAATGACAATTTCGGAACAACGGAGAGCGAACACACTGACTTGTCGACAACTTCTCTACCACCACTGTCTAAAGACGTGGAGATCCTATGCCGAGGAGATCAGACAATCCGCTGCAGAGACGGTAGCAGATGCTTTGGATCTATTCAAAGATGTGACGGTGAATTAGACTGCGATGATGGCAGTGACGAGGAAAATTGTTCGCATCCAGGTACTAAGAACACCTTGCGGAACCTGCGCCGATATACATCCAGAAACTAATTCAGCTTACGATAAAAAAAAAATCCTTACAGCCTGCACACGTCACGATCAATTCTGTGATTTATCATCATGTATTTATAACGCTTTTTTTTATCCCCAAGTCGCTATTGCATGCGTGTATCCATCGCTTGTTGTGTGTCTGTTCTGTATCTCGTTGTACACTTGACATCTCGGTCCGCCTTGCAGTTCTCTTTCCGCTTTAAACGGGCCTCTTCCTCAGGTAAAGTAAAACCAGATGACATGCAATATCGATTCATTTTCCTTAAGGCTGTTTGAACCCTTCCGCTATCTTGAAAATAACAAAATTGAATCGAATGAAACAAATTTTATTTCGGAGGCTTAAACGACCATTTCAAACAGCCTTAAACTCGCTTCTCAACAGGAATTACATGTCTACAAACGTGTTGTTTCTGCTCTTCTCAGTCCCGGTTTTGGCCGTCGATTTCAAACTGAATATAATTTGAATATAATGAATTCTAACATCATATCAAGTCTCAAAAATATTTTCGGAATTGATTCAAGGGGCTAGACGCAACTTGGAAATAGATTTTTTCATTCCACTTCCAAAACCGGTGCATCTAATTCGTTCATGCTATAATATACGATGAATAAGAGTATTTAATGAACTAATGGGTGAATTGGGTGTTCTTAACGTGCCTATAGAGTTGTTTTGTATTAATAATCATTGCTAACAATAATACCGAAAAAAAAAGTTCATATATGGAGTAAAGGCGGAAAAGTAAGACCTGCGGATGAAATTATTGCATTTATTTAAATTTTTTAATTATTTATGCAGGATGCGAGCCCGGAGAATTCGCCTGCGACGTATCAAGATGCATCAGTAACGAACAGAAGTGCGACTTCGTGGCACAATGTGACGATCAAAGCGATGAACTCGACTGTCCTAAACCACCGGGTAAGTTTCATTCAATAAACGTTTATAAGGATATTAGTTTCCCGCGCTTGAATATTGTGCTCTTTTCTTGAGCGTTGATAATATAGAGATCTACTGTCGGTATTTGTGCGCTTCCTGACCTACACTCGGTAAGTAGGGTCTAGCGCAGTCGGCATTGACTTAACGACAGAGTAATATCAGCTCAGCTACTATGGATAACGAAGATCTCTGCCATATCGACACTCGATAAACCTACAGAACGATCATTGTATACTCTAAGCTGGAAAATTGTTGAAAAAATCGTATGAATATGATACAGCCAGCTATGTAAAGCTCAAATAATAATAATAATATTAGCAAGTTTTTACGGTTGGAGATTTAATTAAAAGATTACTTCTAAGTCTCAAATAATGATTATCAAAATTCAATAAAGGGATAATATGAGGCTTAAAGTTGAAGCTTCAATTAAAAAATATTTCAACAATTTCAAATGATGATTTTCAAACATGAATACAAGAGATAAATTGAATAACTCAATCTATAGATATTCAGAGTATAATAAATTGATTTCAAATCGAAAATTCGACTATTCAAACTACTGTCTATCAATCTTCGTCATGCAAGGCCAGAAATCTTTAGTCTGCCTGTTCTCATCGCGTATGAAAAAATCGGTGGAAATTGAAAGCTTGCCCATGAACAATTTCGAGAACCGCCTCGGGGCTTATTTTCGGTATTTTCTCCGTGTTGGAAGAAAAAGAAGGAAAAAAAAAAAAAAAAAAGGTCATGCAAAACTATGCAACGAGGGCGATCTCGTGAATATTCAAGAGCAGACTACGCTCTTTTTTGGTTCGGGTACGTGGGCTGAAGGATCATCGGCTAGTCAACAGCCCGGAATCAACCCGCCGCGTCGCGCTGCTTCCGCGTTCAGGAAAGATCTAGCGACTTGCGGGCCTTGATTCCTTTTTTTTTTTTTTTTTTTTTTTTTTTTTTTTTTTTTAATACAGAATTCTGCGGTGAACTTGGGATCCGAGATTACACTTCATATCGTCAAAGAAATGCGTCCAATCCTCGCAACAAGCTGCAGTATGAACCAAAGATGAAGCGATCAAGTCCTGCGTTGAACTTCCGTTTTTCAAGCCGCTAGTAACCGCAGGAAATCGACCCGCATGACCTCAGGCTTATTATATAAATCAAATTATACGATTGCCTGCCTCATTTAACGTCTCTGCGGTTCGAGGAAGGAAGGATCCCTTCAGTCTGTCTGTCTCTCTCTCATCCCTCAGCCGGTCTTTTATCTTCTCTTACAATTCGCTGCCTATAAATACTCCCGGACACGCACCACGTTGTCCCGATCATCGTCGTCGTTTCGACCTGCATGCTTAATCAATATTCAAGCATTTACCTCGTCCCTAACTATCTCCGTCTCTCTTTCTAGTCGCTATCTCGGCACAGAGTGAGGTTAGCGTTAGCCAGTGGTAACAACATAACATAACATGGCATAACATAACATGGGCTAACCTGCAGGCAATACTTACGACGAGGACAACAATTATTAGGTTTGCGGGGGCCTCGGGGTCGAGGGAGATGAAGAGAGACGTAGAAATAGACGGTGAGAGAGAGAGAGAGTTAGAGGGTTGGTATTCCTCTACACGCTAGGCACCACCACGACAAACGTCACTTCCTAAGAGTTGAAACATTACTTAGAGAGAACCTACCGTGCCCCACGTGACCGAGCACCGTCCTCGAAGAAAAACCGTTACAGAAACATTATTTATTACGTTTAACATTCTATTCTCTATATCATTCCCTCTCGCTGACCCACCGCAATATATGCACCCTTAGCACAGCTTTAGCTCTGGGTATAAACTGATTTATATATTCATGCGGTTCTGCGTCTGACCGTCGAACAAACTTTCGAAATTTAGCGTAAACTTTTGACGATATTCTTCCATCACTCGCTATTTTTACATCCGATGAGTTATGGCGAGAGCTTGCAGCTCGGAGATTCAGAAATATTCGATTCTTCTAACCTACCGTTTTAGAGAAAGAAACGGAAAGAAAGTTGTTGCAATCACCCCAAAAATGACCAGATCTTCACGTTTTGAGGTCCGGAGAATTGCCTCGATATCTCGAGAACTACTGAACGGATTTAATTCTTCCTTATATCAATCGATGCGGTTTTTCTTACCCTATAATTGACTAGATTTTGAATTTAATTGGTTTAGTAGTTTTCGAGTTATTTGAAGAAGAAAATTTCGAGAAAAAAAATTTCAATTGGTGATATCTCGAGAACTAATCAACGGATTTCCATGATTTTGTTCTCAATCGATGGGATTTGCCCCAACTAAAATCTGGTTGAATTCGGGAATTAATTTATCTTTTAGATTTCATCCTGCAACAAAGAAAACTAACTTTTTCGAACTTGAGAAATCCGGACGGGATGACCCATCGAGGTCAGCTTAGTTTTCCCTCTCTCAGTAAAAATTTGCTCTTCTCGAAAATCTGCTTTTCCAGATGAGAAACTTTCTCTATATTTATTTCTAAAAGGAAACAAAAGTAATAAAGAAATGGAGAGTTTGAAACGGATTTAACGTCATTACCCACCGTCCTAATCGATAGTCGAGCTTTAGACGCGAATACCGTAACGTTTCCGAAGCAATTATACCGATCTACAATTATCATGACACAACGGTATTTACCGTTCGCTATTTACGATTGGATAATTCAAATTGTTCTCGTGCCATTATCTCTGCAGTTAATTTTATTTATTTTATTATCCTCGTATACTTCACCGCGCCGCAGGGTTATCCTCGGTCGACTCCTTTTGCTCGACGCTGTCTCTCGCTGTTTCCTATTACATAATTAACGATATTATCATTACACGCGGAAGCTCGTTACTATATTTAGCCTCTTTCGTAGAAGAAAGGTAATTTATTGAAAAATAAGAGTCAGACTTAACTCTTTTAAAATTCTAACGACGCATCATGCGAAGGCCAATTTTCGATCGCCAAACTACACAGCGACACACGTTTAGTTCGATTTTATCGACTATCGATCGGCGTGTCTGCACACGCTATCACATGGACATCGTCAGTTTTCCGTATTCACATTTCGCGCCATTATGATTAGCGCTACTAGGAAACGCGGATTAAAGTGGGGTAAAAAATCGGTGCGAAATAAATTTCAGAAGTTTTTGCGCGTGAAAATCGGCGCGGAAACCTTCTACCGCAATGTTTCATCCTCGCGCGATAATTGAGGTGTTGAAATCGAGTTAGAGTTGCGTTACAAATGAATTATAACGCCGATTGCGCATCTGCAGGCGCTAGCGGTGGGTCGGCAGAATGAGAGGCGGATTGCCCTTCGTCGGGCGTGTTTTCATCAAGCTAACCGCGTGCTCCGGCCTCTCGAACATTTTAGAACCTGATTTTTGGTGCTTCGTCTACGAGCGTCGCGTCGTAACCGCGGGATTAAACCAGCGGGGTACGGATTGGTGGGCGGAACTCGACGCTCACCCTGCACACGACGATCGGGACAACTATAACACCTCGCATTCTGCTTCTCTATTCCACGAGCGCAATCTGACATTTTTTTTGTTGTTCATCTCATTTCGCTCCAAGAATGACAATCAGTAATCGCAAACGTTATCAAGACGGTGCGGATTACGTATTCCTCGATTTTCTCATTCTTTGGTTACATATTTTTTGATATTAGGAAGACAGAAGGGAATACTTTTATTATTTTAAACTTATACAGAGCTACGAATGAGCGGAATACCAAAGTCCATCATCGATAGAGAAAAAAAGTTTCCAAAGAGCTCGTAAAGCATGCAAAAGATTCTTAGCGTTCCAAGAAAGTCAGACACTCGTCAATTCTTTCAATAACTTTCAAACGAGTCGACCGATTCGAACCAAATTTGGCACGGAAGTACTTTGAGCCATCTTTAAATCTGATGTCGAGTTTGAACGAAATCGGTCGACGCGTTTGGAAATGGGAGGGAAAAATGTATTTTTGAAGAAAAGTGAATATCTCGAAAACCGTTCGTAAGATTTCGATGAAATTTCCCAAATGTAGAACAATTTGGAATCGGAAGTGCAAGGGATAGCAGTTCGAAGTTTCATTTCACTGTAAAATGTGACGAACGATACTCGCTTTTTCTTGGCACCCGCACAGTCCTTAATTGTTTGAAAAGGGAGCTAGAACTCAAATTTCATGGACCCGTTTACAACTCGGATTGCACTAGATTCTCCAACTTTCATGTATTCGATACAATCCATAAAGTAACATCGACCAACTTTGGCTCTTTGCCATTTCAATCAAACCTGTCGATCGTGCCTCGAGTTCAAACACCGGATTATCCTCAGATTACGTACAACTGATGTCCTAGCTGGACATAATAAACGTCTAAAGATTCAGTACTCAACCAGAAGATCGGTAGATCAAATTAATCTGTTATTAAACGATCTCTCAAGGATCACCTACTGAAATCCCTTTCTTTCAGGGTACAGGTCGCATCGTTCTTCGAAATATTTTTAAATTTGGAAGGAATGCTCTGAAATGATGTCATTTCAGGGCAAGCCAATAATATATAGAGATAGGCTCGGGTTTCTATCGTTGTGCGCACTTTTTTTCCTCAACATGTGCAAAAAAAAAAAAAAAAATGTCTTCAAATCAAAAATTTTCGGATCTGTAAATGAAAATCATTGGATATCGTTGGTTTGATCTGAAATTACATCAATGTAGAATATCTCCTCCAAGTTTGAAGAAGTTGCGATGAACGGTGCAACCTGATCCCTGCGAAGACTAAGTACTTTTTCTTCGTTGCGATCGATCTATGCGAGACGAAGTTTTCCAGAATCTCTAATAATTTCTAATAATCTCTGGGAACGTGGTGAAAGACCATTTTCGAGGTGTACACACCCCCCGAATGAAAAACTTTCTGCAAAACAGTGAGAATAAAAATAATAATAAAAATAAATGATCGCGAATCCCTGCATTTTTGCTAGAAATTTTTCGATGAAAATTTTACAGCCTCGGATATCTACAAAACGCCGGCGAGTAATTAGTAAAATTCGTTATTCTATGGCAGAGAGAAGCGAACATAGGGTAATCCTTAGACGTAAAACAGCGGTGGTAGAAAACAGGAGCGTAAAGAACTACCCGAACGAGTTGAAGAAGTCGATTAGTATGAAAATGTGGCGAAAGATCTTGCCTTGAATAAACATCGCCATATTCTACCCCAGCCCTTCCTTTCTCCCCCCCCCCCCCCCCCCCTTCCCTCAGCGTCTGCCCTTCGCGCTTTTGAAAATCATCGCTTTCCGCGAATAAGAAAAAAAAAAATGAAAAAATAAATAACGTCTCGATTTCTGCAGTTGCTTCTTCCTCTTCGTCTTCTTCTCCTTCTATGAAAGTATCTTTTCCGATCTCTAATAAGTTCTAGCGAGCAAGAGATCGTCACAGATCGAAAGTCCGATTAAATAAGTCATGCAAAAAGCGAATTGAGGCGAACTCCAGAGCCCTTTTCCTCTCGAAGCATATAGGGTGATAGGGAAAGACGAGGTACGGGGCTCTAATCTTTGTACCTTAATCAGCGATCTCTCGCGCACCATTCCCGCGGGTGTTAATAATTAGCGAGGTATTCGTCGCTTCGAGTAGAGAGAAGAGGAAGAGCAGACCGTCAACGAGTTTCAAGTAGCTCGCAAACTGTCGCTAACGGGGGTATAGGTATAGCTACGATTAGTGGGTACATAGATATACACATAGGTATAACATATATATATATATATATATACGTATATTACATACCTATACTTATCTATCTATCTACCTATATACCCACCTACGTGCGCGAGCACATCGACGCGGGCGGGAGAATTTAACCGTGATCCAAACCAGAGAGGAAGTAGGTTTTACAGTGCGAGGGGATACGCAACGCAGCACGCCGCGATACCTACTCTACTCTCTTATCCGAGGTCAGTCGCGATTTCAAGTTTGTTCGTTAATTTATTTTTATCGCGGGACAATTTTCGGTCGATTCAAAGCCGTGGTTTTAGACCATTGAGGAAAAAAGAAAAAGAAGAAAAAAGGAAAGAGTTTTAAAATCGTGTGAAAAAAAAAAAAAAAAAAGTTTCCTATGAAATGATTTCCTAAAAATCCCGTCTTTTATTTATATATATATCTTCAAATCTTTCTTCGATCGAAGATATTATGTTCGAGGGGACTCGACTCGACGAGGAAAGGGTTGCTTCTTTTACCACACTACTTGTGATATACGTGGAGTGGATTAAGGAAAGGATCGGTAAATCCGTCGGTTAAGAAGATATTGCGAGATATTTTGCAGAACGCGGTATAAGATCGAGTCTCTTTGACGCAGGCCTCTACTCGAGAGTTTAACGAGTCGAGTAGAGAAGATCGCGTCTTTCAAAGTTCCGCAAGTTCTGCAGTAACGCGGGGCCCCCGTCTTCCGTAACAGCGAAGAACGCGAATTAATCGTAGGATTTAGCGGGTGCGATTGCGGAGTGAACATACGCCGGATAAGAGCGGGAGAGACAGACGCGGTCTCTCCTCGATACGCGTTAGTATTCACTCGCACGCTACGCGATCAACGGTTCGCTTCGAGCTGTCAGTCGCGGAGGTGATAGTCGGCAGCGAGGTAGTCGGTTACGAGTTCATCCCGATCATATTTGCGATCGGATTAATATCGGTGGGATAAAATCGGTAATAATTGAACTAAAACAGAATTAAAAAGAAAAAGAAAAAGAAAAAGAAAAAGAAAAAGAAAAAGAAAAAAAAGCATTTGGTTTGTGTCCGCGGTTTAACTTTTCCACTTTTTCTTTACTATATACCTTTCTACTTTTCTACCGCGCAATCGTATATTGTTATCTTCCGATCTAGTTCTAGGCGTAGCTGCAGTTCGAGTCGTCGGAGGACATTATTATACCCGCTGCATCGTGAAACGAGATACTTTTGATTGTGAAAATTGTGCAGGGATTCCTATATGCGGCTCCGTTCTGATATGAAGAAATTCGAAACCGGAAACAATCTCTGCATATCCTCGCGAGAGATTTTTTCCTTCTTTCTTTTTTTTTCTTATTCTCAACTGTACAGCGAACGCGAAAATTGGTTTGAACAAAAAAATAAAATAAAATAAAAATTAATAGATTTTCATCTGATAAAAATTTACCGAAATTTTCAAACTTATGCGCCGGATTTTCTCACCCTCGATATTTTCGGTCCGAGTCTACATACTCGATCCCGATATAAAGTTTTGCCGAATTTTTCTCTAATCCGATAAAAAAGAACCGGGATATCTAGTCTCGAGTTTTTGCAGATTATCCCTGGCGTTATTTGAGTGGCAGCTGATGGCGAAAGCTTATGCTATAGTCGGGGGAATTCGAATGTTTGAAAATTTTGAATATTTTTTGCGATTTTATGACCAAGAAATTAAAATTAATTAAATAATTTGAAAGAACGTATACAGAGAAAAGTTTACGGAATAGAGAAAATCGCATGAAAAGAAGAAAGAAGCTGAGGTTTTTCTTGTTACACGGATACTAGACGTGGTGAGAAGCGCCACCCTTCGGTATATAAACTACAACGCTTTTATTATTCACATCTTGCGCATAATATACGAATTAGACGCTACAACGTATATCGCGGCAGCTGGCAGTTGTGAATTTAAGATCCCACGGATATAGTTGTATATAGGTATTCGTAAATCGTATATGCACACACGTTTTCACAATCAGCCTTATCTCAGTCTCACAGACTTGGTCCTTCACGCTATATTTGTTCCGGTACGAGATCGTATTTTTTAGTCTCGTTTTTCCGACGTCAAAAAGAGAGATGAGGACCCTTCTTCTTTGATAAATCAACTCCGGAGTTAATTTTAACGAGAATTAATACCAAATTCCAGTATATTTCTCGTTCGGTATCTCCGACGATGAAACCCACCTGTTGATCGCACGTGTTTTCAAAATTTGCCAATCTTCTTCATCTCCGGAAATTAAATTTTGTATTATTAACGCGAAACGCGAACCACAAACCTCGGGCGAGTTATTATTACGCGTTTTATTCCCACCGTCGAGTTTACTCAATTCCAATTTTTTTTTGTTTCATGTTTAAAGTTTGGTCCGTGAACCATGCGGATCAGGTTTTAGTTTAGCGAGTAAATATCGTGCAAATTGGGTCCCGGAATATACGAGAATTCATTCAGCGGTGTATGACAGTGCGATATCCCGAATTTGTGATCAACGAGTAAATGAACACTTGAGGAAAAAGACCGACGCACCTAATCAATAATAATCGATAAACGAAGAGTAGCGCGAGAAATGGGAAGATCGAAATGCCGCTTATACCTCGTCGTTTTTCTACTGGCTGCTGCAGTTTCTTCGGCAAATTCACAGAGGCGAAGAGCTCAGCCATGGAATCCTCGGCGAAGAGGTAAAACACACGTCTTATTACCTACCTACATACGAGGCATTCCATGGCAACTCGGACGACTCCTCTTCCTGACCATCTCGTATTTGATTTCACGTTTCTCAATCTTTCGAACCAAAACAAAAACGAGCTTTCCAATTCTCTCGAATTTAATTAAGAAAAAAAAAAGAAAAAACTAATCTTTCGTATATTTATTTAAATTTATAAAATCTTAAAATCGAACTGATCCATAGTTTTTGAGATTTTTTTTAAACAAAAAAGAAAAGAAAATTAAAAAGGGGGTTTTAGTTTTGGTCTAAGAAAGTCAGGGACGAATAAAGGCTTGTTCAAAGAATTTGAATAAAACCGTAGGTGTCTCTTCAAGAGTTGGAACAATGATTCCGTTCTAACTGTGTCTATTAATGTCCTGTACTGTTTGCTCTCACTGGTCATCCATTAACAATCTATTCATAAAATTTTTGTATCAATACGATCCTCGTGAACATATTTCATCGCTTCTTTCGTATAATATTAACTTGCAGTCCAGAGAAAACTTACGGTTTAAATCACTTAAATGTCAGTACCGTGTCACGTCCATTTCTAAAATTTACCTATGAATTCATTATTTTCTTTGTCGCGATAAATGATCCAATCTAATTAATCCATAAATCTAATTAATGTTATAATACAATTCGTAAATAAATTATAATACAATTCGTAATAATTTTTCTGAAGAATGTCTACCAAATTTATTTTATGTCAGTACCGTGGATGAACGAGTCAGTACAGTGGCACGGAAAATTTGAAATTTGATTCTCATTCTCGATATTTTGAAGTTGTAGCGAAATCCTCTCGGACTTTTATTTTTACAATAAAATAGAGTAATAATATGCATTACAAAACTAAAAAAGTTTAATTATAGAATCGAAAAATGTTTAATCAAAAACGTAACAGTTAGAACAGAATCATCGATGAACTGAATCCGAAATGGTTGGGGTCAGGCGTTTGCCGATTTGGCGTAGAATATCTCATTTTACAGATGGAATAACAAAATCTGTTTATTTAAACGAATGGGATTGTTTGTGAAGGCGATTTATCTCGATCGCGAATCGGACGGAATTGGAACGATACGACGTCTCTTTGCGTTTGAATTATTCTCGATAATCTACGTTTACACTTTTCGGTTCATTACCAATTATTTTTGTATAAGAAATGAGGAGAAAGAAAAACGGGGAGAAAAGTCGTCAAACTTTTAGGAACGTGGCTGGCATATTTCTTTTCTCTCGCGAAAATCTACCTATCGTTAGTAATTCGAGTGTCGATTGAATTGCGGTTTGGTTAAATCGATTAAGAGAATAATTACCGACTTACTGAGAGATAATTCAATTCATTATTCTAATACCGTTTCCCATTGCGGGGGTAGGGGTTTGAATTCCGCGTTATTTAAAGACGAAAAACTACGATTACAATTACAAATTACACAATTCGAAGAAATTTTCTCACAATTTATTTCATTTTATTTCTCTTCTCTTCTCTTAATCCACGACGATAATTATTCAGATCAGACTATACGCGAACGTTCGTTCGCTCGACTCTGAAACTGGTTAAAATCTCATCAATTATTCCATCAAATTCAAATTCACGATACTATAACGATTTTTAACGCAAATTAATAATTAATCGTGATATTAAAATCACCTAACGTTTTCATATACCATAATAAAATCGTAATCAGTGTCATACGTGTTACGACGGTGTTTTTATAACCGTTGACAAGAGATTCTGCTCACTTTTGAACAGCTTGAATGTCCTATTTTATCGACTGAGTGGAAGTGAAAACAATTCGTGACTATTTGAAGCAAAACAAAGCCCCGCATGTACTACGTTCGTTGTCTGGTAAACTCCCGTTGTGTCGACGACGCAGTAACTTTGAAGCGAGACGGATTGCATTCGAACGAACTTGAATGGTTTTCTAATCGTTGTAATAGGCTGCAGTCCACACATCGTCGCACCTTGGTCTCGGCTCGGGTATAACCTATTCAGAAAATTGACTTACCGACGGAGTACAATCGCTGATAACAAGAGCGAGAACGCGGTGAAAATTGCAAAAAAAAAAGAAAAAGAAAAAAAAAAAGAAAGAAGAATCGATAAAAAATTAAACACTTTATTCATTTTAACGATTAAAAAAAATATTCAAACTCGTTTTTTAGAACGTTAGATTCAATTAACCAATAATAACCGTTGAACTCCCTTAATACGACTGAAAACTTTATTGGGTCTTCAGAAGCGACGCGTAGGTCAAACGATTACGAATTTCTGGTAGATATATGATGTTTGGCAAAAGCTCGGTGTGCTTCGTTGTTAGAATTATTTCGACGTGTGTAGATATTGTAATTCGAAGGTTGCCTGAATCGGGGATTGGGGATATTTTTGTATATTCGTCTTTTAATTTGTATAATGTAAAAAATTGATTGGAAAATTATATAACATATCAGGGTCGTGGAAGGTTGCGCGAGGTATCTCATTGCACAGAGTTTCGGAACGGAAGTGACGCGTATACGTCATAAGCTCGACGTAAAGTTCCGTTCTACACTTGAATCGCTGCTTGCCGAAGCTTTCAGAGAATCGATAAATCGAAAGTTGAATTGGGTAGCGCAAAAAAGCAAAAAAAAAAAGAGAGAAAAGAAAGTAGAAAAAAAAAGTAAAAAGAAAATAAAAAATTGCGGGAAGGAAACTTGCGAGGTAAGGAAGAGACGACGATGAGAAAAAATAAGAGGAGAGCAGATATGGTTGGGCGAAGGTGGAGGAATTTTGAAAAATAATTTGAAAATATTCCCATTTTTTGATAAATTTTGAAAAATGAAAGAAGTTCGGTGTGTCGAGGGTGACATATATCGAGGAGGAAATATACCTCGGGTTTATAGAGGGAGAGACCGAAGGAGTCGTAATGAAATTTGGAAAAAAAAAAAATAAGAAAACTAAAAAGTAAAAACTCAGAGATTTTTCCCTGAAGACAAGGAGTGATCGGAGAATAGGATGAGGACGAGTACGAAGATGTGAAAGCAGAGGAAGAAGAAGAAGGAGAAGAAAGAGAAGAAGAAGAAGAAGAAGAAGAAGAAGAAGAAGAAGAAGAAGAAGTAGTAGTGGTAGAAGTTGGGAATAAATAAATTCGATAGGGAGCGACATGTGTGCCTCGCGAAAAGTGTGTTTGCTTCAGGGGGATGGGAACACCAGGAGATAGAGGAGGGCAGAGCCCAGAGGCGAGGATGAAATCTAATAACTGTGAAGGCAAATATCTGCGGGGAAATAGTGCTTCCAGAAAATCCATCCCAGCTACCATCAAAGTGACGCTTAACCCCTTCAAATATCATAAACGACATCTTGTAGTCCGACTTCTGCTCCTTCTCATCATCACATATACCTACAGGCTACAAGCACCTCGAACAATAGCGAGGTAACGCTAATTCCAAAAGTGGAGCCAAAGTCGAACTTGTGCTACAAAAATAGCCCCGCTATTCTTTCCCTAAAGACCCCTTTCATTCCTGAAGAAGAATTTCCAACTCAAAAACGAGTCTATGTGTACATTAGGGTGATTAAAAAAAAAAACGAAATTTTTTTTTTTTTCTTTCAAACAGGTTCAAAAGTTTCATTTAGGTATAGAAATACGCATGTCAAAATTTGAGCTCTTAATATTAGTATTAAGAGGTGGCGCATCGCGAATTTCTATTTCCCATTTAAATAACATGAGAAAATTTGTTTTTGCTCCTTCTGATTTTTATAACTAGCTAACGATACGTCATATAGGAAATCTACAAACATATTTTTGTAGGGAATTGAATGCTCTACAAAAAAGGTCTCTTACACTTTTTTGATAAACTTAGCCATTCGAATGATATTCGAATTCAAAGAACCACCTTTCTGACAAAAAATGAGTTTCTAAAATAAGTTTATCAAAAAAGTGCAAGAGACCTTTTTTGTAGAGCATTCAATTCTCTACAAAAATATGTTTGTAGATTTTCCGTATGACGCATCGTTAGATAGTTATTAAAATCAAAACAAGCAGAAACGAATTTTCCCATGTTATTCAAACGGGAAATAGAAATTCGCGATGTGCCACCTCTTAATATTAATATTAAGAGCTCAAATTTTCACAGGCGTATCTTTATAACTGGATAAAACTTTTGAACCTGTTTGGAAAAAAATGAAATAAAATTTTCGGATCACCTTAGTGTACATCTTTCATTCGCAATCGGTTTGCGATTCGAAATTCTTTTTTGGGGTCTTATGAATTCGAAATGTAAAGATTGTGTGAAAACTGACGCGGATATCTCACGTCTTTATCATCGACCTTCTTGATTCGACGAATGATGAAATTCCGCTCAGCTTTTTAATACAACTTTTATTACGCCATCGTCGTTGCGTCCCTTGGGCTTTTATATATATCACACATATATATATATATATATATTAGCCAGAAGATAATATGACGTGTTACTAACCCTCGCTAACCGACACTAAACGTGAGCACTAACCACGGCTAAACTAATTGTTTCTTTTCGTCTCAATCTCCAGACTCTGTATAGAAGAGTAGATACGGAGCCTTGTTCTATTGACCCCGACAAAGAAGAGTACGCATTCCTGATACCCGTTTACCAAAGCGATATTAAATTGGAGTAACGATACGTGTACACTCTTAAATATACCCGCGAACGCGTTAGATCCGTTAAATTGTCAGCCACATTTAATGCCGCGGTTTTATGGTGTACAATTACATATTTAAATTGCAATATTTATGATCTGACTTCACCGCAGGCTCGACCACTGCCCCATCGTTGCGGTCTTGAATTTATTAAAGATCGTCACGTATCTATTATAGCCCACGATCTTTCGCTGAACCCGCGAAATATCCGCGAATTTATTGCCTCCAATATCCAGCGACAAATCGCAGACCGTCTTTACTATTTTTATCGCAATCTTATCTTCTCTTTTCTTCCGTTCTCGCCTTTTCTTTATCGCGTGTTATTAATTGGCGAATTCATACAGAGGAGAGAAAATCGCTACGAAAAAGGCGGCGACCCAGCATCCCTTGCGGCTATGAACATACCGTATTTCGTTCCGCGTCTTCGCATCGCGATACTTCCTTCTTTTTTCCCCGCTTCTAATTCCCCGATTTTTAGCACCGGTTTTATCCAGCGATGTGTGGTCTGATTATAGTCCAATATTTCGCACCGATGTCGATCACGCGTATGTACGTACCTATATGCATATCCAGCATCTGGGAGTACCTAGATAAACGGTAAATGTGCAGTTCGACGAATACTCGCACGCACCTCGGTGCATAAGGCGAGGCCGCAGCAACACTTCTGCGTCCGGAATGCTATATTCTTGCGGCTAAACCGAGGACGAGGAATTATTAGCCACTGGCATACGTTATCTTTGTGGACTCACGTATTCGCGACACGCTCGAAATGTTTCTTGAATTACATCACTACTGTACACCGGTGTACAGTGGGTGTTGACTTCACCTGAAACATTCCAGAAAACTCAACCGTCTCGGTGTATAAATTTATCTATATAATATAGCCATACGCTGGCTTGGTATATATTCATAAAAATATAGAAGAATATATTACTCCATGGTGCAATTCTGGAGTAGGTGGATATGGATCTCTCAGTCACAGTCTATTGCTTCATTTCGTAACCTACATCGATTCATACACATACGCCCCCCATGTAAACATTTTCACGATCTATATAAACATTTATCGGTACGGAGATCCAGCGGTGCAGCGTTCACGTGTGAGAAGGTACACCTAACATGCACCTTCGAAAGATTTTTTTTCACGGATGATTCCTCGCGTTCTCGGACACAATTTAAAAATTATTTCATATTTTATGGAACTTTGCATCGCATAGATAAGTCGCAGTATCAAAATCTCGTCTCTTCATTTCACAGAGGCCTGCTGGACGATAATTAGACCCCGAGAAATTTATAATCGAATCAACGTCTGGCCTGAATTCTTGCGACAATTGATTCGACTTTGATTGCATTTCACTCTGTGCTCGATGATACTTATAAATCTGTTGATGTCCTGTGATAGGACTGGGGTATTCGATAATCCTCGAAGATACCAGTCCATTGCAAATACACCCTTCTAAGTCAACCCTTAGCGGCCACATGGGGTAACTCATTACCCCACGCTGAAAAACCTAGTTGTACAAGACATATGGATGTTTTAAGACTTCTAACCGGTTGTTTCATGTTTGTTGAAGAGTTCTTCAACATTTCTAATGATTTTTATCGGTCAATTTATAAATGGCGTTCTGAAAACTGGTCATATATGTGAAAATTCAGCAAAAATGGCTTTTTTCAGAGAAAAATTCATTACTCCGCCATTTTTCAATATTAAGGGTTAAAATTTTAGGATCGTACGCACAACATATACCACTACCATAAAAAAATAACAGTATCCGCCGATGATTCAAAAATTATATTTATTTTGCAAAATTACTGGAGGAAAAAATGAAAAAAATTACAGATCATAAAATTTGCTACTAATTTGTTACTTGTATAAAATTCAAAGGTTTTAGACCTCTAATTTCACTTTTTCTGAACCTGGGGTAACTAGTTACCCCGTGTTGCCGCTACGAGTTAATGATCAAACGGATTACCAGATCATACCGTGTCCGGTATGACTTCCAATCTTGAGTATAAAATCCGCGAAGGTTTCTTAGCACATGAATCCATTATCGGACTGAGCTAATCTCAGAATCAGCGGTGCAAATCTGAGCTTGGAATGAGCGTATTGTTAGCTGCTATGCCGGCGCCAGGGATATGATAAACCCTAAGCTATACATAGTTCTTGCATATTATTACGAATTGTAAGTATCGCGGTATGGGTTCGAAATATTCCGGGCTTTCGAGGCAGTAATTATTACAGTCCCGCAAGTTCCTTATACGAAGGAATGACGGCATACACAGTCGTGCAAATTCTCAAGCGTAAATTATTCGAATGGCATCTTGCGGCCGGTTGAAGCTGAAGGTTGCCCATCGTCGATTCTGCAGTATAGTACAGTGCGAAAGAAGAGGCGAGAATGCGGTCGTGCAAAACGTGTGACGAGCTGACAGACAGGAACAGGATGTTATTCCTCTCCTCTCATCCCGATTACTAACAATTTTACAATTTTACAATCTTCCAATTATCACCAAGGACTGTAATTCACTCTGCTATATAAATCGACTCTGTATCTTCACAGCAATTTCTCAATGAAATGATAATTCGTGCCAGAGATTCTTCTCCCGTTTACAAATCTATGAACAAATCACGTCATTCAGCGAGGAGTCATATTCGATATGGTAGATACAGGTAGCAACATATACCCTATACACCCACGGCTCATTGACTTGGGCGAATCAACTGATCCCCTATCTGGTAATCGGAGTAGAAATGATCCTGTCTCAGAGTTCGATTCGATTATGATATCTTCATCTCGATATACACGACATGTTGTATGTGCGAGGCTGTCGAATCTGCGTTTATAGTTATACGGAGGTCATTGAGCCGATCGTTTCTTCATGGTTTCTCATCAAGGCTGACGATTGTTAAAATATTTGGCGATTTGTACGATCGCGCGACATTGTACGGAGGTATGTGTATACATTGGCCAATTGCATCAATTGCGCCAATTCCTTGACCGGGCTGATATGTTTCAATTTGTTATCTCCGTTCGTGCTTCTATTATTCGTATCGTATATTTGAGCAAATTGTTGGTCACAGCTGTCCTTTAAATTCGGCATTAACCTTTCGACGAGAATTTCGTCTCCGTTTTTTTTTTTTTTTTTTTTCACTTAGCTTCGTGATGACTTTTTCGTACTCTGCACTAAGCAGTAATATTCCCACATACCGTACGTCCACGAAGAGTGGGAGAAAAGTCATCTGCAATAAACTATGCGCAAAAAGTCGAAGAATTTAGCAAAAGGTTTAAACGACGTGCCCGATGAAATTGAAGAAAGAAATAACAAACAACCGAGCGAACGACTCTAGCAAAGTTTTTTTTTTTTTTCTTTCCTTTTAACGTGTTAACGTCATTCAAACGAAATACCCGTCGCTCGTATCATATTTGCACACATATGTCTTTATATATGTAGGGATATGTATGTATTCGTGTATTATATTATACGTTCGTGATACATACCCGTCGTGCATCATCCTCTGAAGCAATCATTCCCAGGCAAGCGTCTGACGACGGTTCAAATGTCATCGTAACGCTTAGCGACACTTCGCTACTCTCGACGTTGCAAATTTATACATACTTATAAGTATGTAGAGGTATTGTGTTTATCTACACGTTTATATATACATACCTTACCCACACATGTGAAATTTGTGTGCTTGCACATTCAGAGCTTTCGACAAGCTCGCCGCACACGTGACGAATCAAATGCCGCACGCTTTGTCAATGAGTAGTTCTAATAGAAAGACCAGAGGATTGAATGAGATCACTTTCGAGATATACGCTTTGTGCTTTATTCCAGTGATTGTTCAATGGTTACGTAGCACTGCACACTGAACAAAACTTAAACGAAATTCGGTACAGAAGTAGGCTTGGCGTGTTTCATTCTGACCGGTATGAAGTTAGCCACACATTCATTTCTCTCCTTATTCCATTGCTGGTTACATAGAGAAGGAAAAAGACACGCGACTACGGGGCTAACTTCATACCGGTCAGAATCAAACACGTTTAGTGTATCGACTGATTCTCAAACTCCATCGAGGGGGATAGAAAAATGAGTTTTTGCAAATGGTTTGATATCTCTGAGACCGTTCGTAAGATTTCGACGAAATTTTTTACCGTTGATAATTATCGAAGCAGCGAGGTTTTCAGACGATTATATAGAACAACGGTTCGAATTCAAATCGTAGAACGGGTGGAATTTCGTTGCTACATAGCTCGACAAAGGTTAATGTTGATGAAATAAAAATGAGAAAAAAATCATTCACCTTTCGAAGCAATAGATCACGATGTTAATAACGTCGTCTGTCCAATTGTACGAGTTTGCGGTTTCGCGTGCGCGGTGAGGTTAATCATCGAATTAGAAGAGTTGCACATAAAAACGTATACGCCATTAATTTAATATTCGAGGCTTACGCATCGAGAGAAATAAAACCGACCAACAAATGCAAACTAATAAAATGACTGCTCTGACAATGATCTCATCGTCTATGTGTCACAGTTATTATTTCTTTTATTTATACTGCATGTATACATACTTGACTATTGACTTTACGTAATCGACGAGAATACAATAAACTCCATGCATATATATATTTCATTCATCTTATGCTATTCCCTGTATTTATTACTTCATTAATATGCGAAACGTCAACGCACGATACCTACGCTATTTCGATAATTAAAAATGACGTTTAAGCCCGCCCGACAATAATTCCCGTTGATATAACGCTAAGCGAGTGAATACGGCCTGACGAGGATTGATAAACCTCGCAGTTTCTTCCGTCATACTTGACGAAAAAATTTGAAACTTCGCGACCTATTAGTACTCGGTACAACCTACCGGGGGAAAAAAATTGGAATCGATTCTGATGTTTTTAACCAAAGTTACACCGTTTCACCTGTTCAAACGGTGTTCGAAATTCGAGCATATGGGTTACTTACAAAATTCGCGACGGAGTCAATTTTCCGGTTTCACAATTTCCGTTTGGTATCAGAAAACCCCAAATTTTATGAGGCATGGAATTACATTGACTCGTTAAAACGCTCAGAAATTACAGACGAGTCAATTTTCGCACCCCGTTTCCGCCATTGCCGATTTTTTTGCCAAAAATGATGGGTTTTATTATTTATGTGTTATATCATCTGAAATATTTATATTCCAATGAAAACGAATCCAATAATCAATCAAGGCATCGAAATAACAACGTTTTCTGTATAATATAAAAAAAAAAAAGGTAATCAAAAAGTAATTTTTAATTCATTTTGCTTCAATAATTTATTAGTTTGGGGTTAAAATATCTGCCGTCCAAGTCCCAATCCTAATATAGAGGAGAAAGATAGGACTGAAGGTATCGTTTGTACAGTGCCTAGGTTGCTCGAAATCCGATAGTATCCGTGCTCCTCGTGGCTCTTAAGACTGGATATGTTGTTATCGTCTGTGCTATCGACACGCGACGTATTTCCAACCGCTCAAGCTTGCCGAAGCTACCCGATCCCAAGTTCAATTATTGTATCACGTTGACAATGAAAAATGGTCTATCCGATATCCGCCAATCCCGCATTCAAGGGGACCGATATTAGAGCCGGGGTTAAACTGTTGATTTACGAAGGGTTGAACTCTTTCTCCCCTCACAGATATACTATTTCAACAATTATATCGCTGATTTGCATATAGGTACGGGTACTATAACCCCGGGAATCTAATGACCTGACAAGCTCCTGGGAATCATTCGTCAGGATATAAAATAAAAAATTTCAAGAGATCAAAAATGAAGGAGGAAGAGCTTCGGGCAGTCCAAAGTCTCTTGTCCATTCGGGATGTCAGAATTTTTAACACATTTTTGAGGATCGTGGCGACTCGTTTCTAAATAGGATATTTGTATTAGTGGTGTAACGAATATTCGCATATTCGCATTCGCCACAATCTTTGAAAATGTTTTCAACTTTCCACGTCCTGAACATATGTATATGTACCCTTTTAAGTTTTCGAGCATTTCGGCTCCAATCTTTTTACAATTAGATTTTTTGGTGACGCAGGACTCTGTCCTGAGCGATAAATAATGTAAAATGATTTATCACCTATCCGATGGACCATTCCTACACTTTTAAATTGCCATTTGATCGGTGACCCCTAAGGCCTAAGTATGCAATATAGATGCTCCGTTTAACAAAGATCGATTACCGTAATCAATATTATTTACGAGTTAAAGTCACGGGTCAAATCCCGAGGTTGACCAGGCTACTTTCTAGTTTCTAATCACCTAGGCGCTGCCTTATCCGTCGTCCTCAGGTCGCGTGCCGAAGAATTTTTATCTATAGAACCGCGTGGGCGATTTAGACGAGAATACGACATGCCCATACATACATGCATATCCGAGGATTAGGATGAATCCTTGATCCGAATCTTCGGACTTTCGTTACTAATTCGAGCATCTAAGTCCCGTATGAAACGCATAAGAATGGTATGATTCCTTTTTTGAAAAATCCCTCCAAAGTCTGACCAAAAAAAAAAGATATAAAATAAGAGGTAGAACTCTATTTGCATTATATCCACCGAATGTAACCCGTGGGCCATGATTTTTCATGCAAATTCGTTTAAAAAATCGATGTTAATTTATATAACAGTATTACAGTCTCCCAGCGTCTATGTGACAATAACGTTAAATAAACCAAGCTTTACGTGCCGAAAATCTATTGACAGAAATTTTCCTTGACGATTATAAGTTTCGGAAATCAGTTGTTGGCAATTCGCGAGTAGAATTTAGCTTTTTTTTTTCTTTTTAGATTATTCGTACTCTAATTTTCGAAGAGTAAAGATTTCGCCTCGGTTAGATTTTTTATAGGAGATATTCTCGCCGTGTAAAAAGATTGAATTATCATTTAATACCGAAACTTAGGTCCGTGGATTATTAAATACCATATTAAAGTGCAGTTCTCTCATCCATGGTGAAAAAAAAAACAGGAATCTCTGCAAGCCAGGGGGGAGAGCGGTAAAAACGACAAGACTTTTACGGGCCGTAGTCCATTAGGAGCGCATGGACGATTTAGCAGAAGCAGAACCACCATCACCTCGGGCTTTAGCTGCTTTTAGGTCCAGCAATTTGATGCCAGTGGCTTGTCATGCTAATACGACCGACTTTACGTCACGGTGCGTAAGCCACTGCTGCCTCGTTCTTCCCGAGTGTATAAATTTATTATTTTCTTTTATAATTTATTTCTATACGGTTTTTCTATTTTCTATTTTCTATTTTTTTTTTCTTTTTTTCATTTTCTTAAATCTTTTTTCACAATTTATTTGAAAATTTATATAGTATAACTCTTAAAATATAACATGGGGCGGGCTGCCTCCTTGATTCGGTAACTTTAGCCCCTGAGCGAGTTAATGGAAACGGTAATAAAATATTCGCATTTAAGCATGAGAAAGCCACGCGAGGTTTTATAATAAGAGAGGGAAACGCGAGTATAGAGCTTTGAAAAAAAAAAAAAAAAAACCCTGGATATTGTCGTAATCTTAATTTTTATTTTACAACAAACTCGTTCGTTAGTTAGTCCGCTTGCTCGATTAAAACGGGTATAATATACGCAATACCGATCTGGTTACACGGTTTTAATTCCACTTTATTCCGTGGATTAAAAAATAAAAAATTTTAAAAATTAAAAAAAAAATGAAATAAAAAGATACAATATTCTTAACACGAAGTGGCGATACTTAAAGCGTTCTAATTGGCAGGCGACATCAGTCCGCTTACGTCGTTAAATTAATTCGAAGTTTATTCGACTTGTTTTATAAATTTTTATTTTATTTTTTTTCTATTGTTCGCGGAGAAAGACACGAGTCGATTATTAATATAGACACGAGTCTTACATTAAAGATAATGGTTTATGCCCGAAAATACGATTCCGAATTATCCGCACGTTTTTTTTTTTTTCGCCCGAGCCCAGGCATTGCTTGATTAAAATGATCGACCACGCGTGTGTGCTGCTTGCAATCAATGAGTAGGATCTAATGTATGTAAATTTCGTGAATAAGGCAATGGTTCTAGTACTACAATCTACATTTTTATACCATAGTTATTTTATCCCCAATTTTATTTTTATCGCCCTTCCGTAATATCGAGAAATAAAAACTTCCGATATCGTTGTTATAAATCGACCTTCGATTTTCACCGATATATCCATATTAGGGTGATTCAAAAAAAAAAAAATTCTGTTTTTTTTTTCTACCAAACAGGTTCAAAAGTTTCATTTGCACTTTTTTGATAAACTTATTTTAGAAACTCATTTTTTGTCAGAAAGGTGGTTCTTTGAACTCGAATATCATTCGAATGGCTAAGTTTATCAAAAAAGTGTAAGAGACCTTTTTTGTAGAGCATTCAATTCCCTACAAAAATATGTTTGTAGATTTTCTGTATGACGCATCGTTAGCTAGTTATAAAAATCAGAAGGAGCAAAAACAAATTTTTCCGTGTTATTTAAATAGAAATTCGCGACGCGCCACCTCTTAATATTAATATTAAGAGCTCAAATTTTAACAGGCGTATTTTTATACTTAAATGAAACTTTTGAACCTGTTTGGAATAATAAAAAAAAAAAATTCGTATTTTTTAAATCACCCCAATCCATATATATATATATATATATCCGTTAAAAATATATCAAGAGAATTCGAAGGCCGAAACTGGTTCCTAACGAGACAAAAAGAAGTAGAAAAGAAAATCCTGAGGAGTGGAAAGCTCGAGAGGGATAAACCCTAGGAGACGAAGGGTTGATAAAAGAGGCCGAGGATCGTCCCTAGATCCATGCCAATGTTAGACATCAAGTGGACTAAGGGCGAGCTCAGTTTACGACTACTTGAATTATAATTTGAATATTTATTTAACCATGGCGAGGTACTCGAAACCCGATGATGCTATACACGTAGGTATATTACTCTCAGGGAAAACCAAACAAGATTTAATACTCGTTGAGATTTTCCCGCGTAATCCGTTGAGCGAGTAACAAATACGGTCTGGGATGGATATAGAAAGAGCAAGAATTGACCATAGGTCAGGTTAATTTATGCCTAGTCGCATATCTGGCTCGTGTAAATAGGATATTGATTTATCGATGCAGCCTGCTGCACCCTTCGGGACGTAATCTAAACCGGGGAACTGCGTATCAACAGGTTTATGTATGGTTTCTGAAACCTGTTATCTACCAAGCTTGCAATTACATCTAATATCATTCTAATTAGTCTGATCAACGGAGCTAGACAATATCAGTATATCCCAACGGCGGACCATAGACGAGATTTCTAAGCCTCTCTTGATCCCCTAGATTCTTACAAGTGCGCGCGTCTACAGATTCTATTTAATCCCGATCTTGAATCCTCGCCTCTAGAGTTTCCTCATCAATTTATTTATTTACCCGATTTTTTTATTTTTTTATTTATTTTTTTCTTCATCTAGAATTTTAACTTCCGTGAGACATAGGCTTCGGAGGAGACGATACGAGTCCTCTCATCTTTCGAGTAAGACAGAAGATTATTTCAACGATAATAAATTGCGCCGAAGAACTTGTCGAGGAAGACTATAACGAATTTCAGATTTTTGGAAAAAGCTACGTCGATCTTTTCCAACTGCATTTATAAATGAGCGAATAAAGTTTGAATTAACAAGCTCGAGATCCGTGATACGTTTCGAGTATTGAGCTCTCCGAAAGCTCCTCGCTTCCCAAATTTCGAATTCTTTAGTTTGAACTTTTTTACCTCGTATGACTCATGAGGCCCGATTTTTGAAAAAAAAAAAAAAAAAAAAAAAAAAAAACAGAAAAGAACGAAATGATCCTGATATAATCTATCGGCGAATCTACGAGCGAAAAGTTTTCGCGAAATTTGTAGACAGATTAGGTGTGTATATACGGTTGTGATAATAACTCGCAAGAAATGAGGGGTTAATGTTTTCATCTGCCGAGTGGTTGGGGAGATTAAGCTTCGCTTTATCCAGTCTAGCGAGCATCCCGCGGTGTAATTCCGACCAGCTTTTCACGTTTTTATCAACATTTTTGTCGTTGCTGTTGTTGCTTTTTTTTTCTCCTTTTTTTCTTCCTTTTCTACCCGCACTTTAAAAACGAGCACATTTTTGCCGTGTGCAAAGCCGTCAACGAGTCGTCGACTACGAGAAAACCTACCCTTGTTATCTCCTTCGTGTATAAAATCTTATACTATGTATATTTATAATAGGTATACTGTGTAAAATAATTTTTAGCACTATGAGAAAGCGTTACACGCGAATCTCGTTCAATTGTATCGACAAAGGGACGACAAACTTTGAAATTTGTAACACTAGGAGTTTTTCGAAAGCTCGATATTCGAAATAGAATTCAAAACGCTCCTTGCTTCACGAATATCAAGATTTCCGATTCGAACTTTTCTGTACGACTTCGAAATGCAATTTGAAAAGATTTTTCTTAATTTAGAAACTTTATCCACGTAGTGGATGAATTATTTTGCGATTTTGATCGAATGCCCCTCTTGAATCTGACAACGAAAACTGATCGTTAAACCGGTGGTTTTTGGAGCTCTACTTACCTCAGTTAAACAGGCATGCCACTCTTCAAGGGTACTCGAGCTTCGGTACGCGGCCCACTTCTTCGCCCTTTGAAACTTAACGCGTGAAGCTATGTAGGTACATATACTCGGTACTTTACCTCGCTAGGTCAGCTTATATTAAATACCTGTCGACTACCGGCCTCAGGGCAGAGTCTAGTGAACTTAAAATTCCGTCCCGAATTCCGAGCTTGCGGGAATTTAACATCTCATACATAGGTATATATATATATTCTTTTTTCTTTCTCGTCGTCGTTTTAAGCCGTATTTAAGGATTAGACGACGTGATCCGTGCTTTATACAGTCTTGAGGATAAAGCCGAAAGTTCATATTATTTTTAGGAGATTTTCATAGAAGCTAATGCGATAAAATGATTCTCTGTTTATTTCACTATTTCTTTGATTAATCGGTGTTTTTTATTTTCACAGACTGTGGTCCGAACCAATTCAAATGTAAGAATGGGCAGTGCATCCAAGAGGCCTTGGTCTGCGATCAAACTCCACATTGTTACGACCAATCTGACGAAATCAATTGTCGTAAGTATAACTGATACTAAAATAATTAATTCCTTGATCAAAGTTCTCGCAGGGTGTTAAGAAGACACAAAAAAAAAAATCTACATTCATAGTACACACATGCATACATAATACATGTACATTAGTTGAAACAAATTTTATTACACAGCTTGTCTCGACTTAACAAAAAAAAAAAACATTTCTTTAATTTTTTTAAACAGGTATGCTGTTTTTTTTTTTTTTTTTTTCTTTTAACTTTTTAGTTTTTTATACCTAATTATTCATACTCTGAATGCTGTTCTAACCATACATCAGTCGGTTCGCATGCTCTTCTAACTTTGAATAGGTATAATAACGCATGAGACCAAATGACGAGATAATTAACAAAAAAGAAAGCAAGAGAAAGAGATGAAAAAGAAAAAAGAAAAATAAATGGAAAACGCGCGTTGAAAACAAAAATGAAATAAAATATTTTCCAAATTAATCGACGAACCATAAAAGTCAGAGAATTTAAATAAACAGCATTGATCGTTGCATCGCGTAGAACCATTAACCGACATCGACGACCAAGGCTATGTCTGGCCGGTAGCAGATTTAAATAATAACTTGGGAATCGGGATAAACGAGGGGAGTACATCGATAACTACGGGTGAAGTCGACCCAATGCCCAGATGGCCGTTTAATTACGGATACTGTCCGATTGGCCGTTGGCCCTGCAGAACTGGGAAACAATGTATTCCTGTATGGCAAAGATGCGACAGGGAACCTCACTGCGATGACATGTCAGACGAGGACAGATGTGGTATGCATGCTACGACACTTACTAACAACTTACACCGCATTAACCAACCCGGATTACGGATCGATGGATACGAAGTAATCGCTTTCTCAATACCGAAGATTACGCTTCTTCTTACTTCGCCGTATATTTCCCTGATTTTTTCATTCTGAATAATTCGACTTTTCCGAAAGAGGAAAGAATGGAGATCA
Source organism: Tenthredo amoena (assembly GCA_963966615.1). NCBI lineage: Eukaryota > Metazoa > Arthropoda > Insecta > Hymenoptera > Tenthredinidae > Tenthredo > Tenthredo amoena. The sequence goes on along the minus strand of OZ016482.1, from coordinate 22,680,233 downwards.
TTTTTTTTTTTTTTCTTTTTTAATGGCTCAGATGATTACTTGGATTTTGAGACGTAATCACGTCTTACATGGATTTAGTTTAGCGAAGAAATAGTAGAATACAGCGGTGATTCTGTTCTAACTGTTACTTTTTTGATTAAACATTTTTTGATTTTATAATTAAACTTTTTTAATTTTTTAATGCATATTATTACTCTATTTTATTGTAAAAATCAAAGTCCGAGAGGATTTCGCTACAACTTCAAAATATCGAGAGTGAGAATCAAATTTCAAATTTTCCATGCCACGGTACTGACTCGTTCGTCCACGGTACTGACATAAAATAAATTTGGTAGACATTCTTCAGAAAAATTATTACGAATTGTATTATAATTTATTTATGAATTGTATTATAACATTAATTAGATTTATGGATTAATTAGTTTGGATCATTTATCGCGACAAAGAAAATAATGAATTCGTAGGTAAATTCTAGAAATGGACGTGACACGGTACTGATATTTAAGTGATTTAAACCGTAAGTTTTCTCTGGACTGCAAGTTAATATTATACGAAAGAAGCGATGAAATATGTTCACGAGGATCGTATTGTTACAAAAATTTTATGAATAGATTGTTAATGGATGACCAGTGAGAGCAAATAGTACAGGACATTAATAGACACTGTTAGAATGGAATCACCCACAGGTCGCATCGTTTATCGAAACGTTTTGAAATTCAGAGGGAATATTGTGAAGTGATGTCACTTCGGGGCAAACTGATAATATATAGAGATAAAGTCAGTGTTATATCCTTCTCAGCAGGTAACACGCTTCGTTTCTTAACGTTTTCAAAAAAAAGTCGTTTAAAATCAGAAATCATCGGGTTCATTGGTTTGGTACGAATTTGAAGAAATTTCGATGAACGATGGACAAGGCAAGGCTCCGTAAAATTTCTAATAATTCCTAATTATGTCCCAGAATGATTTTGATCAGATGTGAAAAGAACTGAGTCTTTGAAAAATATTATTCCGATACCCCTCGATAAACATTTCAACGAATGAAAATATTCGTTATAAAGGTTAGACTTTTCCACCGTTTTTTGGAATTTTATTCTTAATCGAGGAACTCGAGAACCCGTTTGTGACGAACCTTCATTAGAAACAAATGTTACACTGAAAACACTTGAATATTCGATCCAAAACACGTATTGAGTGAAAGCTCAAGCTGCTTACGATAAGCCGCATTTCCATAGGGAGCTTCGCTAAAAACGGTCCAACCATTATCGAGCTATGATGTGCTATCTATAGTGCAATGAGAAATAAAATTTGCACGGCTCCCGCGCCCCCTACCTTTTTTCAAATTAGATTATGTTTGGACGAAAAGCTCGGCGCCGTGAGAAGTAGCAACTAAAAAATACGTTTGACAAGATAATAAAATACTCAGCTTGCAGAACGCATTTTCCTCTCCTCCGCTTCCCATTCTCGAATCCCTGTATCTACAGCGTACGATTTTCCCAAATTCAATAAATGCAGGATCTGAAAATTGCTCGAAGTTCACTGCCTCACAGTTTCGTAATAAAAAACAAAAAACAAAAAACAAAAAAATGAAAATCAACAATTTTGCGAAAATTATTCAGCAAAACTTATCAGATACTTGAAAACGTGACGTTAGACATATCTTGCAAACGGATTCGCGTAGCAAAATCTTTCATTGACCAGTGACATCCCGATTCTTCAAACTTTTCAAAGACAGAAAGAATTTTCTCGGTGATCCAGTCCGTTCAAAGCCAGAAAAAATAATCAATCAATTTCTATATCGTCAATTAGGTACGCGTACGGGCCAATTTGTTCCGCTTCGTTTTATTCCCTTGTGCTCGGTCGATTAATTACTCTAACAACACATCAAGCTTCAATCTGACGCAAATCTCCAACGACCGTCAACTAGGGTTTGACATTCCCCTCATTCAAATCCTCCGCAACATTTCTTACCTATAAATGCAAAATGATTCGGTCTCTGCAGTTTACTAGCATTAGAAAATCTCCTCGCAACATTATCTCGTCTAGAACACAATCGATACGAATCAACGCGACGTGACACAACATCGGGCATAACTCATCGCTGAGAAGTCGCATGGTCCTAAAGATACCCTATGGTATTTGTTCCCTTATCTCTGGTCAGCTTTCGTCTTGAAAGTCACGGCTCAAAGCGGTTGTAGACTCAACACTGATCTCAGCGATAACAGCGATCATCGTGAACGCACATGACGTCGCCTCTGCTGATTTCACATTGGTATTTTCTGCACGTGCAGATATTTTCCTGAATACTTCACCGAGTCTTAAAACGCGCCATAAAACTTACATCGCATATACATCGCATCAGAGAGATGTCATTGCCTCTTTAGAAAGGCACACGTCCCCAGTAGCTCACATAGATCCGTACCGATATTTATATTGCTATTAATTTATCCTATATGCCCTCGTTCTCTGATTTCATTGTACATTATATATATATATATATATATATATGGCCCAGTTCATATGGATTCACCGATGATTTTTGGGCACCACTTTCGATTCATTTGTAACTTTGGCATATCAATTTCATGGGACATGTGTTTGTGCGTTGTGGCGCCATTTAGAAATTTTCATAAAAATTGGGTTTTTTGAAGAATAAAAAATCCATGTCTTTTTCAAATTGCCGCCATTTCGTCGCCAATCCTATCGCAACGTTTTTTTTTTTTTCAAATGTGCGCAATTTCATAAGCTTTAAGCTCGTTTTTGGCCAATTGTGATTCAGTGCAAGGTTTTTGAGATAGAGGAGGAAAACTGAAAAAAGTCAATTTTAGGAAAAATCTCTATCTCAAAAACCTTGCACTGAATCACAATTTGCCAGAAACGAGCTTAAAGCTTATGAAAAAAAAAACGTTGCGATTGGATGATTGGTGAAAAAATATCGGCAATTTGAAATAAACATGGATTTTTTATTCTTGGGAAGACCCAATTTTCATGAAAATTTCAAAATGGCGCGACAGAGGTGAAAAATCGTTCCTCACCGAAACGCAAAAACACGTGTCTCATGAAATCGCATGAAAATTGATATGCCAAAGTTACAAATAAATCGAAATCGGTGGCCAAAAATCATCGGTGAATCCATATGGACTGGGCCATATATAGAATCAGACTATCAGAAATTAGGATGTGTAATGATCGCATTGCACATGCAGCGACTAACTTGTTATTGCCTGATCAACGGATGATTAGATATCGCTATTAACAATGAACTAATCAAAGCTAACCCCGATGTGCAGTAGTATCGAGAAATGAAAACACTGTAATAAAAATACTACTGGCATGGTGCTAACATTTTGATTTTTCTCACGCATGGATGACATCCACGACGGTCCTTGTTACGACATCTTTGGAAAACCGAAAACGCACGACGGTGACAACTAAATCACGCAATCATGATAACTGCGGGTCACATTTATCCCTCGATGTTTTTCCTGGCCCTGATTATTTCAACCAGATGAAACAATTTGTAATCCTGATTCGGAATGGACTTGTCGTAACGGAAGGTGCATTGAGAAAGGTCTGAAGTGCAACGGACTGGATGACTGTGGTGATCGCTCCGACGAGCAAACATGTCGTAAGTCATTCTTCAAACGATTCAAGCCCACTTCCGGCTTCGCTCTTCGTTTTCTACCATAAAACATCTTCGACTTACTCGCACTCAGCTTTTCACAGGATCTAAGTCTCGTTTCGATTTCATACGGCACAGTGAACTTGAACAAAAGTCAAACCAAGAAAAAACTCATCGAAGCAATCGCACGAGACAGTTTATTTCAAAAATTGAAACACGATTGACAGTTCATCCTATCAACGAAATTTTCGAATACGAATTAATTTTTTTTCTTTTCAAATTTTAAACCTTTTCTACTCATCGCTGTGCGAAATAAAACGAGATGTTGAAGATCCTGATGAATCCTGAACGTAAGTCCTCGCTGATTCGTGTCTTCGTTCGTTCGTCGCTTTTCTCTTCTCTCATTCACATTCTTCATCTTTCTGTGTTATTCTTTGTTTAAAAAAAAAAAAAAATCTGCGTGTCGTCTCGTTGTTCGTTCTCTTCGATCATCTGCTGCTGGTGTTCGTCTTATCTCTTTTACCGACTACATTCGCTCTTTTCGTTACCTATATCTTCTACTTTTCTATTTCATCGATATATGAGTCTACTTTGTCTTTATGTTTCCTCTCATCTTCGACGACATTCTATATGATTCTGGTACTTCTGTGTCTCTACGTGTATCGTCCAAGTTTCCACAACGCTGTCTGGCCTACAGGGTTTCATGTGAATTCCGGCAATATTATCTACATCAGGAATTATCACGTTTATTCCAGCATGCACCGAGGCCCAGTTTAAATGCGATAACGGATTCTGCATCCCGATACAACTACGATGTGACAAATTCAACCATTGCCAAGACAAATCCGACGAGAGGGACTGTGCCAGGCCTACATGTATGATTTACCAAAACACACGATAACTAGATCCTAAAATTTTGTGGAAACGTGAATTCACTATGGTTACCCCCATGGCGTATCATTACCATGATCGAGAAGCTCGAATCAGATTTTGCCAATCGAGAAAAAGCCTTCGACTTGCACAGATCGTATTTTTCCGATAACAAGCATGGTTGTATGAAATTTGTAGTTTCTAAACCCTAGGCACGTTTTCTAGACTTGCTAAAATAGACCAATCATAGATGTTTGAAAATAATCACTTTCGACATAACAACCACAAAAAACAACAACACACAACATCAAAGATGAATGTACTACGTTGTCGGAGACGATGAACTCTGTTGATCCCTCCGCATGAATTGGACTGATTTCGGATTTCTTCTTTTTAACTGAACTCATTTTCCAACTAAATCGTTCGTTTTCCTGACATCAGAAATTTCGAACGGGTATATAATTAGATTTTTGCGATTCTGTCTCGTCTGGTCATGAGACAATACGTGATGATCTCAAACTCATGAATATTGAAAAAAAATTGTTCCTCGTTCACCCCTCCGCTTGGGAGAACAGAATTCGTCTTTGCGCATACGATCTGCGAAAACCAGACAAAAGTATAACGTAACTGTTAATGAATACAGCAGAGTCTCGTCTCTTCAGAATCCTTTGAAGAAATATAAACCATTCGCATCGTGGTTTCTTCGAAGAGGATAAAAACAAAAAAAAAAAAAAAACGACACGTTCAGACACGAAATTTTACACAAAATTGACTCCAACACCTCTTGACAAGATTTTTGTTATTATCTTTAATGCATTTTCTGCTTACCCAGCTTCGGCGAGATGCGGCAGTCAAGAATTCGAGTGTGACAATGGCGAATGTATCATTAATAGTCAGGTCTGTAACTCTGTAGCAGACTGTGCCGACGAATCCGATGAACTTAATTGCCCTGGTACTGTTATTATTTCATCATTTATAACACTAACGATAAGTTCTCGTTATCATCACATCGCGATATTCATAATCAGTCATACTCAATCGTTGTGAATAATTTTCGCTACTTTATTTAACCGATTTAATGACTATGATTCTCGCCGGTCTTATTTTCAGAAAACCTAATGAAAACTAGACGAAAAATGTCGAGAAATTGAAATCACGATATCGATATCCACCTCGAAGCAAATAAGCTCTGAGCATTTAAGCTGAGATCATGATAACGACGGGTTTCGATATTTTCAGAAAAAGTATGCACCGGGGATCAATTCCGTTGCAACGATGGAACTTGCCTAAGCGGCAGCTCTCGATGCAACCTCGTCCGAGAATGTCCTAGCGGCGAAGACGAGGATCAGTGCGGTAAGTGGAGAGAAAAGAGAATAAAAAATAAAAAAAAAATAAAAAAAAAGAAAAAGAGAAAGAGAAAGAAAAATAATAATAATAATAATTCAGATAAGTAGAAAATGACGAGAAACATCGGCGATTAATGCGATTTTTCTTATCAATTTATTTATTCGTTTGAAACGTATTCTTCACGATTAGGAGTTGCTGAATGTTAAACCTGCAATATGAAGAAATTGTTCAGTTATATCCACGCGTTGTTCAACGATGAACGAAGCGGTGGAGAAAACGGTTCAATTGAGTTGTAGGTTTTTTCAGGAACGAGGTTAATTTAAGTGAATAATTTTTATCGAACCAATTCCACAGCAGAATCGGTCAGCGACCGTGTGCGAATTTGATTTTATACATAAATCTAACCACGTTGAAAACTTCCATCAGTTTCGCTCGACGGAGTAACAAATTTTGTATTTCCTCACGGTGAACGTTACTCCGAAACCTTTAGCCAGCCAATCGAACCGTAAGAATTTAAAAAAATCGAAATCAATATGGCGGCTAAACGCGAGGAAGTATCTACGCTCTAAATAAACCATCAAAATACCCTGAATAATAATTTTAGCATCCAAAACGTGGAGCGAATCGAAACTGTATGTCAGAAACCATCAGAAATGTAACTCACCTCATACCTGTATTATAATACGTATACATTCATTCATGCTTTCATTATTCCCTAAAAAAATGAACAGTATAAAAACGAATGAGCTTCGCTACAGCCAAAAAGCTTTTTCGAATATAAAAAAGAACCCCATATGTATCTACCGCTTTTGCTTTTGTATCATCGCCAAGTCGAGGGGCTCGAGGACATCTCGAGTTCATTTGTGATTAACCTTATGGCTTATTTGTAATAAAAACGATATTAATAGACCAAGACTTCCCAAAAAAACAAAACCCAAAAATAATACTAAACGAGAAAACCCAAGAACCCTACCCGTAATTCGGTCGAGGTTTAAAGAATGCGAGTATGGTGTGTGGAGCAGGTTGCGGCATCTCGGAGTTTCGCTGTATGGATGGCAGTTGCATCCCGGACAACTTGGTGTGCGACCGATCTGACGACTGCCCTGACGGATCCGACGAAGGCTGCGGTAACTATTACTCATCCGTCATACCCACACTTTCCCCACACCGTACACTGCACACGCACCCCGTTATCCACACGCGACAGGACATTATGCGGTACGACCATTACATCCCTTAGCACGATCAACCTACTCTTCGAGGGAATCAATAATTGCTAACACAGAGAATCTACGATTCAGTTTTTTCCATCCGTTCATCGAACCATTCGCTTTTCGACTCATAGATGCATTAGCTCAAATGAAACGACGATTCTTTAGCGAATATGTCCCTCTGCGTGTAGAAGATCAACTGCAAGGGATGTGTGGATGACTTGACGAGACTGTTTGACGGTTTTATGGACTTGTCGCAAAAGCCATTCACCATTAACCACTTTCAGCATTAACATTCACAGATGTAATTGTTTGTTTCATTTTTTTTCACTGATTTCATTTCTCACTCACGGCCATTCATCGATCATCACATCTTGGATGTAATTTGATAACGGAACAGACCCGTGCAAGTTAAAGTCGCCGACGTTGACTAACCTAATACGATGTCGTCTGCGACTCAGCACCCCGTCGTGCGAGACAGTAATTTCCGCGATTCCGCCGTTGAGATCGTTCGGCGATCTCAATTCGAACTGTAAGAAAGTGATCCATAAACACGTCCTTCGAAATGATTCCGCATGGGCTGATGGAAATGAATTTTCAAACACCGAGACGTCCTCAATATCATCGATGGAAGGACGCGACGTTAACAGTTATGAAAATAACGTAGATCCAAACACAGAGGTCGAAATTATTCAATCCGTAAGCATACCCAGAGACGTTGATCACTTTCCAAAAGTGAAATCGATATACTACAATGAGACTTCAATCGTGACGGAGATTCACACTGGAGTTAGACCCGATCTTCGAGGATCCCCGGATAACAGTTGGGAATATGTTCGAAAAGTATCGAAAGATAGGTTCACAAAACGACCGAACCAACGTCCAATGGAAAAGAAATTGTATGATCAAGGGGTCAAGCGGTGTCAGATAAACTGCCTGAAGGCATGGGCGAGGAAGAAGCACAGAGCTGAGTTCGACAATAGTCTTGAGATGAAGGTGGAAATGAACCGAAATTGGAAGACGATATATTGTTTGGAAAGAGCGGGAAATCGGTCGAGTGAAGAGAACTGCTTCGACGTCGACATGGTGCTCAGATCACGGCAGCTCGCACCTCTGAGACGCAGCAATCGCGAGGATCATTCGAAACCTGGAGGAATAACTAGACGCAAGGGTGAGCCTCGGCGTCAAACGCGTGGTACGAGGATACACGATTATTTCCAAAAATATGGAATACTAAAGAAATTCACACCAGAATCTATCAAAGCTACTACTGCTGTAACTTCTGACGTTAGTTTCGTTACGGAAAAAAATATCGCAGACTCAGCCAGCATCGGAAGTCATGAAGCCATTCGCGAACGCGCCCGATTGGAAGTGATGTATTACGACAAGTGCGGATTCGACTGTGAGGAATACTTCATGAGGTTGTACGATGGGAAATCGAGCGAAATTAGCAGGGAAAGGAAATCTGAAGGAGGTAAGAAAACAACGACAGAGAACCCAACGGAGGGAACAACGACTGAAGAAGTGACCGAGCAGAATGGACGTCAGACTGTCACCGACAGCAATAGTGTATGGGATTCCTGGTTTCCACCCATTCGAGGAGACGGTGATAGTTCCAAATCAGCGGAAGACAAATCCATCAAGACTTCATCTGGTCATCCAAAAAAACCAACAGTGGAATTAAAGGTCAGTTGGACATCACCGAACGGAGTTAGCAGCGGCTCGTTGGAATACACTAATTTTAGACCACCGAATGAGATCGAACATTCGGTCGAATCACCGGAAGAATCGAATACACGTAGGAAACACAAGAGTAGAAAAGATCGAAAGCGAGATCAAAAGATACGGAGGAATGGCCGAAAACAGACTACCTCAACCGAAACGACGATCCAGTATTCGACGACGGAGAAACTCGACAAGGAACGGTGTCCGGATGACCACTTTCACTGCGACGAAGAAAACTGCATAACAAAAGATCTCGTTTGCGATGGATTGTTTGACTGCGAAGATCAGACGGACGAAGACGACTGCGGACATACAACCGATTTGTCGAATAACTTAGACCATGATATGGAAAATGAAGTAAGTGACTGGAGAAAGATCGACGATGAAGTAGTTCGCACAACTTACAGCAACGAGATACAGTTGACCACCGAAATAATCGCTACCTCCAAACCTAACGGACGTCAGACTGTCACAGAGAAAAGCGGACTATGGGGAACGTTCGACTTTGGGTCCTTTTTGGGAGGTAGCGACGATTCCAAATCTGCAGAAAGGAAATCCACTGAAGCTTCGTCCGGTCGTCCAGAAATTACAACGCAGAAATCATGGGGAGGTTTCGATTGGTTCTCCTCGGGCAAAAGCAACTCCATAGAATCCGCTGATTTCAGAGAAAGAATGTCGAACGAAAATTCTGTGGAAATAACTCGAGAGTCGAGTACCGATCGGAAGAACAAAAACAAGAGTCATCGAAAAGGAGATAAAAAGGAACGTAAAGGTGGCCATAAAAAGACCACCAAGACCTCATCGACAGAAGACACCGAAGAAGAATCATGCCCCGATGATCAGCATTACTGCGATAAGGGACAATGCGTTGAATACGAACGTACTTGCGATGGAAATTACGACTGCGAGGACCAGTCGGACGAACGGGAATGCGATTATTACAATGAGGAGCTGAAGGATTTTGAGTATGATGAAGACTCCGACGGAAGTCACTTGAAAAACGACGATACCGATCTGGGGACGACTCGTAACAACGACTTAAAGTCGACCGCCGATGTAAGCACTACCACCGAGACCTACCAACATCAAACTGTCACCGAAAAGAAAAGGACTTTCGATTCCGGCTTTGGATCCTGGTGGGGAACCGGCGATGATTCCAAATCAGCTGAAGTTAAGCCCATCGAAGCCTCATCCAGTCGTCCGGAAATTACTACGCAGAAATGGTCGTGGGAATCAAGGAGTCCCTACTCTAAAACTGATGATCCCAAATCATCAGAAAATGAATCGTCCAGTAGTCCATCGAGTAAGGAGACTATCACAACTGAGAAATATGACTGGGGCCTTCCGTCGTGGTCGTTGTGGGGAGATTATACGGAGAAATCGAAAAGTGGAGAGCAAAAGAAAAGTGAAGAGCAGGTCAAGGATGACGACGAAGACTCAGAGCTCATCGATATCCCCGAAGACATTTCAACGACAACCGATGAATCTACAACTCGCGATGAAACTCGACTAACCAGACCAACCTACGACGTCACCACGTCATATCCAAAATCGGAAGAAGACGACGAAAGAAACAGCTGGACAAATTCCGTCACAAAACATGACTCCGTAACGGACAGGGTGACGTCGACCAGCGAACCTTTGAAGCAGAACTACAATGCTTACAAAAACCCATTTGCGTGGCCAGAGAACCCGAGAGAATGGCATGGACGAGGACGTGATTGGCAGGAGAGGCGTCGCCAGTATTATCAAAGGCTGCGACAGCAGCAGATGAGAAACCAGCATGAGGAAGAGGAACAGAGGCGCATGAAAGAGGAACAGGAGCAGGACCGGCGCCGCGATGAATACGATCGTCGAATTTGGGAACTGAACAGAAAAAACCAAGAGATAAAGGAAGAAGAGAGGAGATTACGTATCCAGAAATTAAAAGAGATAGCCGTACGTCGTCGGCCTAAGATCGCCGCGAGTGCAAACGATTGGAGAAGGTGGCCTAGCAGGACGGACTGTTTTGGAAGCAGCCATCGGTGCCGCGGTCTGGGAAGGATAACCCAAGGTAGAGGAGCTGCGAATGCAACGCTTGTAATGGGTCCGTCGATTGCTGTACAGTTGAAAAGCTTATGGGATAAACAGCGATCAAGTATCGCTGAACTATTCCGTAGATATTTAATGACTGTGGAAAATCGCGTTGCGATTTGTAGCCTGGTGCTCTCATTCGAAGGAAATTTATGGATACTCGTTATTTCGGGAAAATGTGACGTCTTGCTCGTCCTTCTGTCTTAGGTCTTCGAAAATGTGTTTGTGACGTCCGTATACTGGCCTTTCATCATCTCTCATCCTCACACGTCACGGTTTGTGTTCATAAGAATACCAGCCAAACGCACAAACTCATCCGTTCATTCTCCTTATCATTAAGCATCACTTTACACATATTTGTACATAGATACACGGCTCAAGGATGGCCCGTTTCGATTAACCTGCGGAATTCAATTCTCAATCAGTTTTCAAGCCATTCCAAATCAAGTTGACTTCTTGTGGGTCCAGTTCCGAGTAGATTTCGCAGATTTTTGGAACCGGTTGTCCTTTTGATGTGGCCTTTCCCTGACACGTCCTGACATTTCCATTTCCGAATCCACGTTGTACGACCAGCCGTTAACCCTGTACTTACATTCATTGTACATAGCTATACTTGCACGTAACCTGTACTGGTAGACTGTAGAGAGAGTATCATATGCCCGAGGCTACGATGCCTTTACAGCATCCCCTGGGAATACGATTCTACAAGTCTACCTACGGTTATAAGACTTACGATTTAGTGCTTCAAGTATTAGATAGCTGATCTTGAGCCGTTGACCCCTTTCAAGGTACAGAAATCATTTGAATATCATTCAGATGCTTTTTGTGTTACCGTGGCCAAAGCTGCTTTATGTGTCTCTGTGTATATACCAGCTACCTACTCGTAACATTCTATGTATGTACATATATACCTACGTCCAATCTACATACCAAACACGCCTCTATATAGAAGCATCGCTTCGTGTGCAGCTATAAATGCCATATTATCTGTTTCCACTGTATCCGTGTTACTCGAGCAGTCATTTTCCACATATTTGCTCGAGAGTCGAAAGACGGCTCACAATCAGTTTGACTAGAGGGAAATTATGCTGGTACTTTTATTTTTCATCGTTTCCCTCTGGTTTTTCGTTTTTTTGGTTATCCCGGTTTACGGACGACCCCGTAGGTGTGGCCGATTGTCCCTCGATGGACTTCACTTGCGGAGATGGTTCTTGCGTCCCGCAAAACTCGGTTTGCAACGGCATCGACGACTGCCCCCTCGCCGAAGACGAGCTTCACTGCGGTATAAATACGTCCTTCAAATTTCTCTGCTATGCTAACCCTTACCACTCACTGCCTGCATTTGCTCCACGTTACTCGCTGCTCGATCAGCCATGGCGTGTTTCTTCGTTACAGAACGGTTTCAGATACACAAGACTAACTTTGTCGCGTCTTACAAGCATTGCATCAGCAAGCTCAGAGAACGAACTAACGAAAACTTAACTATTTACAATTTTTCATTACAAAATATATATATGTATATATACACAAGTTCTGAAACCATCTTGACGTTCTCTGCATTATCTCGTTTATCGCACGTAGTATGGATATGTCGCAATAGCTGCTTGCCAAAAGAATCCAGCGTGACGGAGCCTTGTTTTATTTTTCAATAAATAACGACAGGAATGCAATAAGAATAATTTTGAAGTTGAAAAAAGCTAACCATACCGAGCTGGATTCTTTCGAACATAGAATGACGCCCTTTAGAGCATTTTTAGAACATTTATTACCCTGCATATTCTCACCTACTCACAATTCACTCATATTTCTACGGTCCGTAATAATTCACATCTGGCACTCGTTATTATATACGAAAATTGTTCTCATCTTATATTATACATATATACCTATATACCTATATGTATATACGTATATGTTTGTACATAAGCGTAGTCTGGTAGAACCATAAATTAGATCTGATGTAAGTCACGTGGAAATTGAACGGCATGCATCACGAATGAGTTCATCATCTCGAGGTCGATCACGCCCACATATAATCCTCGATAGGTTGAGGTTAGAAATTACGCGGACGTATATTGCGTGGGCGGTGATATTCACTTCAAATAAATAAACGAACTAAACTTTTTAATCACTTAAGAGCGATAATAATCATACACTAAATTCCTTTGCGCAGCATAAGGAAATCAATCGTAAATATTACGTCGATTATTGTTCTCGGAAGAATGAGCTTTGACCGATTCTTGCCGAAAACTGACGAACGTAATTTTCACGAGGCAAAGACCTCGGTATTGAATCAGGTTGACCACCTTGTGCTGTGTTCACAGGATTCACTAGAAAAAAAAAAGAAAAAGAAAAAAAAAAAAAAACTAGTGATACAAATCGTTTTATAATACCGTACCGTTAAACTACTTATGCAAATTTAATAACTGCCCGCCAACCCTCAATCTGCATATCGTTAGAGCTGCTGTATGCTGCACTTCTCTAAAGGATGAAATCTTCTTTCTCGAATCCTCGAAACTAACACCTTTTCTGCTTGTCAATTTTTCGCATTTTTATAGGAGCATTTTTGAGACACCTTTAATCCACCTATTTAAGTCCACGTTTATATATCTTCGATTATAATACACAATGTAAATGTATTATTATGTGTCTATGTATGTATGTACGTATGTATCTATCTATATCGCGTTTCATCGATACATGTTACACATGTGTATACATACTATACCTGCTTTGTGTAAAGTGTGTCATTTCGTTATACGTATAGTACAAGCCACAAAAGGCAAATCGAACTTTGCGACAGGCTTTATTCTCGAGCCATTTGTCCAAAGATTCCTATCTTCTGTGTATTATACGTCGCTGTTTCAATACCCCGAGTCCGGAGATGAGGTAACGTATGCTTAAATAACTCAGCTCTGCGAAGAAATCGATGCCATTATAACTAGTTATTGATGAGGCTGAATATCGTTCTTTTACAGTTACACACGTTTTACATGCATCTACCTACGTCCTGCATACATATACATGGATATCTTCTCACGTTCTTTCATACGTCTACGATATCACATTCTCTACCGTGTCTCGTTGTTTTATTTTTATTCCCCCGAAGCAAAAACTCGCAAAAAATAATCTCAACGAAATTGGATTCCAATTATACAAAATTTTCTCATCAAAGCGCGTCTAGTTTCCTCCGAGTTTTCGCTTCGTCTTATGTGCCGTGACATCTTCCCTCTTCCTTTTCCTATTCCTATACGTTAAATTAAGCTTTGCTTACGTGGATACGTCGTGCACGCCGCTATACATTTTCCTCATGTTAAATTAACGACCCGTCCTGTGTTTACATATAAATAAATGTCTGTACGTGCTTTCGCTTTACTCGTGTTGCTGCAAATGCCTCGGCAACGCAGAGAAACAGTGCACCGTCTCGGAGTTCAGATGCGTCAGGGACGGTAAATGCATCAACGAGGCGTACAGGTGCGACAGAACCTTCGACTGCTCTGACCACAGCGACGAGGATGGCTGTCCTCCGGGATCTGGAAATCAAACCGGAACTGGACCTGGTAACGGAAAGCCTGGGCTCGTCGATCCAGATCATACAACTGAGGGGAACTCCGTGGGTGGAGAGGGAACCGAAACTACCAGTATGCTTTTTGTGTCTCGTTGCTTTATACCTGTGTCGTTGTGCCAATTTAACAACACCCCGCGTATACCAAACTGCGTTTTTTGCTACCCGAATTTGCGTTCATCCAGACTAGACAATTTCACATAGATCCAATTCATTTCCGGATAATATCATCCAGCTTAGACGATCACCGATTTCATTTCTCTACAATTTTTAGTGTAACTCATTCAGCACCAGTTTCTCGAGCTTCCCACTTCTTTCAAGTATACTTCATCGATTTTTCGAGAAATTTTAGTAGCAAATGATCAGCTCTATAAAGCCAAACCGTGTTATCAATGCGATTACCGTTCCACGCATCTTACAGTCGAATTGAAGACTGGATTGTCCCCCGTGACCCGTTTTCGTCGATCGTTAGAATCTTCCATTGCGTGTATCGATGAAAGATCATTTGACACGTTGCCGATTTAGGTTCGTGAAAAGGTCTGGGATTCCATGGTCATAAATTACAACGACTAGGTGCCTCCTCAGCTTCTAGCGTTCGGATCAGACGTGAATAAAACGATCGTTAGGAATAGACTCAAGCCCTAGGTTACGGGGAACATTTGTCAGTTCTTGGTTCGACTCCTCAGATATCGGAGTGCGAGAATGCGACCCGAACTCGGAATTCCGCTGTCGAAATGGCCAGTGCATCCAGCTTCGCAGGAAGTGCGACGTTGTCCCAGACTGCTACGATTCTTCAGATGAAACCGACTGCGGTAAGAGCTTCGAGCTCCTCTCCTTCCACTCGTAATTCTTCGTTCCTTCGGCCCGCAGAATAATTTTACTTTCATTTTTTTTTTCCTTTTTTTTTTATTCTCCTCAATCTTTGATCATAAGTCGTCTCGATCGAATTTCAAAATTACTTTTATCATTCTCCTGAAGAAATTCAGCGTCTTTGTCCTGGAGCTTTTACACCCCATCCTCCTAACTTCCACCTGTTGCCCAGCGAGATCCTCATCCGTGTTTCACATATGTTTGTAACCCGGTGCCTTCCAAGGGCGCCTCGCACGTCCGAGCTTTGTGTCAGCTATGTTTGTATTTATGCGAAAAGGACACTGTAACCCGGACCAATGGAAATGTAACAGCGAGGAATGCATACCAGAAATCGGGAGGTGCGATGGGAATATAGACTGCGCTGATGCATCCGACGAAATCGACTGTGGTAACTACTTCTAATCGTGCTTGCTTCGTCTGCCCTGCCCTGCCCTGCTGTATGCCGTGTCGTTTGTCTCATTTTCGAAATAATAAATTACAAAGGCCGATTTATATACACTTTTTATTAAAAAGACAAGATATTACATTCTCGCTTTTTGTATGCAGAGTTTTTCAGTACATTTATTACCCACGTTCACCTCTGTGCATAATTACACACGAATGGATATATATGCGTGTGTGACACATGATCGTGACGAATCTTTTATACTTTGCCTGCGCCTGTCTGATTATTGTTAAATTTCGATATTTTGTAATCATCCATGTATACACAGGTGGGGAAAGATCTAAGAAACGACGTAACGCGATGGTTGAATTATTTTGCAGTTGACCTTTTTCTATACCATCTAGAAGATCCACGCACAATAGATTCCCGAATTTAAATTTTCTTGACAGCGTGTAATCCAGTTATCCATGTAACGATCCGGCGATCCAATTATGTCCAGTAATCTCGTATACTAAAGTCTTTCCTAATTCGATATTTACCGTTGAAGAGGCCAGTTCTTAGACGTTTAATTCAACGATACGGTTTCGGTGTCTAACACTTCCTGGATCAATCGTTGCTAGTTAGTCCCATACCGAATATAAACACCCTTAAGATATTGCGATACCATGGGCAGGGATAGGAAGATTAATGCAATTTTCAATCGTCGATTAATCAACGGCTTAAAATGAATAAAAATCACTTATAGTGGCCGATTGTCCGAGCGGATTGTTCCGATGCGATGATGGTTTGTGCCTGGATGGCAGTAAGCATTGCGATGGCATAGCAGACTGTCGGGACAGATCCGACGAGAAGAACTGCTGTACGAATGACATAAGTCCATTATCAAAGCTCTAGCTTCTTCTGCCTCTCGTTTTTTCGCATTTTTCTCGTATCTATTGTAGATTTTGCAATAGCTGCAATTCTACCGCAATCTAATACGCCTGTATCTACATGTATATACGTGTTCATTCTCGACTAATGCTCTCGTAACTTTCTTCTAAACCATAATCCCCGAATCTGGGATCGTTTTTGATAAGTAAACACGTCTAACCGCAGCTAATAGAAGGAATGAAAATATCTAATTAACGGTAGACATGCTAAAGGAAATAAGGAAAGCCTGATTGAGTGAATTGAAAGTCTGTCGTCTAACCGTAGCTCATAGGTTCTGGGTTTTTTTTTTTTTTTGGAAACGTTAATTCCTCCTCGATTAAAATTATACTCACGATCAGTCGTCTCGTTGTTATAATTGCGTGATTCGAATCCTAGTCAATCTATTAACCAACCCTGCGAAAGGAGTATTAAGGTATTAAATAATAACCGAAAACGAATGAAGGCAGTAAATATCTTTAGGGAGGAAGGGGAAAATTTATCGTTGAAAAACGTTGTCTTATACATTCCGTGGATAATGTTTCTTCGGAAATGAAATACGTTTTCAAATTTCCTACCTTAATTCGTTAATACTGCACTAAAAGTTTAACCGTAACAGTTTTTATCTCTTTTATACTTTCAGCACAGGTTGCCTGTTTATTATATAGTACTAACGTTTTAAACTGTTTTTCCACATCTTTCATATTATATAATGTATTATTATATCTGTCGTTATATACTTATACTTATATATTTAATCATCTAAATGTTTCTATTCTGTATATATATATTATATATTATACTATATATAAATACGAACTTGCCTTAGGTATGAATTTACATATCTCTTTATGTACATATATATATTACGCTCCTTTTTTTAATCAAAACTATGTATATAACTAATATATCTACGTATATCGTTATAGCAAATCGCATGAAGAACTGAGCGATACGTATACGCGTGCGAGTACTTTGGTGCTGCACACGTTTATTCATAAATGTGATCGAAAATATGAAAAATTTCTGTGCGTATCGCTCATCGTCCTTTTCCTTAAATTAAAAAAAATATCAACGAAACTACAAGCTCCGAAATTTCATCATGACATTTTCTAAATTCCAGCCTGCCCAGTTGGCAAGTGGCCATGTTCGAACGGAATCTGTATCGATCAGGACTTCCGGTGTGACAATCATTTAGATTGTCTTGACGGAAGCGACGAGGCCAACTGTCGTAAGTTTTTAAAAACTTATCCAAAACTTTTATCGAATGATAAATATAAGCGGTAATCCATCTTATTCAATCAGCTTCAGTGGAACCGACGACACCACCGGCGACCTGTCAACGAGATGAATTTCAGTGTAGTGACGGTGAATGTATTCCGGGATTGGCACGCTGCGATCGTATTAGTGACTGCAGGGATGCTGGCGACGAACTTGGCTGTCCCCAAGGTAAGTTGAACGGTTCTAATCTTGTGGTATAGTAATTTGAGTCGGTCAGATAGCTAATGTAAGTTCGGCTCTTTATCTAATCGCGTCCACGAATAACTTCTTCCTAATTAGCTTAGTCTCACTATATATAACGCACGTGTATAAACTGTGTGAGAAAATCTACCTACATAATAAGATATAAATAAATAACCAAGGAGATAAACACCTTGATAAGTATATACCTAGAATACTTCATGTGTACACCAAGCGTGTTTGATTCTGACCGGTATGAAGTTGGCAACACAGTCTTCTGTCTCTTTCCTTCTCTATGTAGCCATGAAGGATAGAAGAGGATAGAAGACAGTGGTGCCAACTTCATACCGGTCAGAATGAAACACGCCAAGTTTACCTAGAATCGCTAAAGTATTCGCAAAACACTGTCAACAACCAGCTCCAGGTAACCACGGTGATATATCTTCTCTTCTCGTCTCTTTGTATACGGTAAATTATGTCGATTCAAGAAATTCAAAAGAATTTTCGAACTGAAATCGTGATGTAGACTCGGCGAGAACATCCCTCTATACTGCGCCGGAATTACGATCGAAAGGACGGAGGTGCTTGATTTTTATAAGAGAATTTCATAAGACAAGTTGACGATTAACAAATTTCATTGAAGCTTTCGAGTCAGTGACTCAATACTAATGTGGCAATTGATATAATCCACTTTTGTTGGCCATTTCTTCGTTTGTTTTTATGATTTATAAGATCGTAATAAGGTGTAAAACGAATTTTTATCGATATGCAAGAAGCAAGATTGGTAAAAGATGAAGGAAACCATTTATTCTATGATCTGAGACTTGTTTTGGTATCTCATTCGGCTAGTTGCGTAAAATATAGGATCGATAATGGAGAATCGGTGAAAAAGGATGAGAAACGAGAACGAAGAAAAGGTAGCACTGTGGTTCAGATTGGGTTACTTCTAGGTGTAGAAGCATTGGATAAAACCTCTTCTGCTGAGAGGCGTCCCGAGAGAACGACATACGCGACCGTACCTGTACCAAGAAGTTGTGCCGCGGGTGACTTTGTTTGCGCTGACGGAACTTGCATCCCCGCGGCTCACCACTGCGACCATTTCTACGACTGTCGTGATTTTACCGACGAACAGTACTGCTTCGGTCAGGCAGGCTCGTTTCACAGTCAAACTTCTTCGATCATTATACGATACAAATTAATCTTTCACTTTTTTAAAACACAAACACACAGACACGCATACGCACGGTTTAAAACAAAGTCAAAGACAAAGACGTATACTCATGGACACATACTCCTACGCCTACACGCGTATGGGGAATTCCAGCTCGACTTGGTATAGGTCTGAACCTCAGTAGTCACGATATCCTCAATTTCGCTTTTTTGTATTGAAGTGTTAGATGATGGGCCTGCGATTTGTGGTTTTTGGAAATTTTTTTAGACACGATTCGCAAGGTGGAAGCTCATCCAGCAATCGAATATGATTAATGAAAAGGGGCTGGGGTGAAGTTCCGAATTTCAAATGTGCCGAAAAGGAGAAATCACAGTTTTTAGAAAGGGTATTTCCCCCACAGTGCACATTGCCGATTTCAGAAACTTTGCAACGAGGAACACCGACGGTTCAAAATTCCGAAAGCTGAAAATCCGAAGGGCCAAACTCCCGAAACTCAAAACTCACGCATATGTATTCACTCCATGTTTAATAACTCGGGCTGTATCGATCAAATCGAAACCAATGAATGTTCAAATTAATCGTCTTGAGATTAACTTTTCGGAAAATAAGTTTCAGAATCCTATCAATTATTTATGACATCGAAGTTATCGATTAAAGTAGATAAAATAGGTTTCCGTAAAAAAGGTCAAAATTTTCGGATTTCTGGGCTTTCGGAGATATCGACTTTCGAAATCTTGTTCAGAATTGCAATGTTCTAAACTCCAACGTTTCTGAAAATTCGGAATTCGAAATTTTTATGGAACTTCAACCCGGTCCCATAACGAAAAGCCTGATCGTAAATGGTGAGGTCCACAGGCGGATGTCGAATTGTGCTGAACTTCCCCGTGTACACAGCTCGTTTCCTGTCAGTCGGTGTTAGCTGTCGAATAGACAAGTTTAATGTGTAGGTTTGTAAGATACGTTTGAATTTAAGTAGCCAGTTGATCGACTTTTATTTACAATAATAATTAGACTCTGAGCCAGTGTTGTGCCGAGCCGAACTTCAAACCTGCCTTCAACCATGCAACAAAAAGTTTATTTTAGGCGACCAAAACCAAAGCAGCACCAATTTCTCGCTGATTGATTGATTGATTGATTGATTAATTAATTGGTCGGTTAATTGGCTCGTCGATGAACGGATTGATCGATAGTGCATCTCTGCCTGGTATCGCCGTTAAATTTGTAGTATATCATTATTCGATATCGTAGGTAGACTATACTGTTCCTACAATAGGTATTTTATGGACAAAAAGTGACGTCCGCTCGTGTAGGTCGGGTGAAATTTGTCAATAAATTAATCATCGAGAGATTCCAATGAGAATAACGTTTTCCATTTATCGTCAGCGAGCGGACGACGCTGGCACGTTCGTTAAAAAAATATTTGACACATCGTTTTTAAAAAACTGCATCTGACATTGACTTCTTTATATATATATACTATATATACGATTATACACTTCAGATATATTATTTTTTGACTGTATGACGTTTTATGAATCCGTTCCCATGTGTTCAAGTTAAGTTGGATCCCTTGCCCAAAGTCCATAATGCACCTAATTTCGTGAGGAAAAGCAGTTCACCGATTCACAGCTGTAATTGTTGAAATAATTTATATGGAAGTGCGGTGGGTTCAAGTTAACGTGAACGAGGGTTAAATAGATGTTCGTAGATTACTGTAATCATTTGTTGGACGTTCACACATTCGGCGTTTTCGTCCATACATATAGTGACAAAAAACTAAAAACAAAAAGAAAAAAAAAACTGGACCACTGTTTTCTCAATAACTATTTAAAAGATTGATAAAGTAACGTCCGGTTTTTTTGTAACCACCTCATACACGCACCGCCTACCTTACACGTTGTTCTTTGTCTACGTAGCCTGATAATATATTTTTATAATCGTATTTATTATATCATATCATGCAGGAAGCGGTTAAAAATATCGAAATCTAAAACTATATAAATACGTTCGATTATTTATTTATCAAACTTCTGCGTGCGTTCAAAGAATAAGGTCGCGGGCGATGACGTGCGTAACATATGATATATGTCACTCATATTATAATGTATACATTAGGGTGGTTAAAAAAAAATTTATTAATTTTTTTTTTTTCAACTCTTACCCTCCTGAATGTTTCTGTTTGGTGAGAAAAAAATCTTCACAAAAGAGGGGCGCTGTAGCTCAACTCTAAGAGGTCGCTATTTTTATTTTTGTTTCCTATTCATTTAGGATGGGAATTTTTGTTTTTTCATTAAAATTGGAATTACACCTGATCATTAAGATTTTTTCCAAATAACCGTTATATATTCAGAAAGCTGACTCTCTGAGCTTTTCAAAACTCTATAATAACGCATGATTATGATAATTAGAAGACCGGTTACAGCCATCTGAAAGTTACTAAATTTCTTCGTAGTCAGAAATTTAGTAATTTTCAGATGGCTGTAACTGGTCTTCTAATTATCATAATCATGCGTCATTATAGAGTTTTGAAAAGCTCAAAGAGTCAGCTTTCTGAATATATAATGGTTATTTGCAAAAAATTTTAATGATCAGGTGTAATTCCAATTTGAATGAAAAAACAAAAATTCCCATCTTAAATGAATAGGAAACTAAAATGAAAATAGCGACCTCTTAGAGTTGAGCTACAGTGCCCCTCTTTTGTGAGGATTTTTTTCTCATCAAACAGAAACATTTGGGAGGGTAAGAGTTTAAAAAAAAAAAATTAATACATTTTTTTAACCATCCTAGTATACATACATATCTCGTAAATGTTAGAACGTTATTTTATATCTATTAGTATATGTATGTAAATAATTGGAGGAATTTAATGGTTCGTAATTAGAGTTTGAAATCTCTGTGTTTTGTATCAGTTATCACGATGCGGTCGTACCTGCAGGATCGCTACATATTTATACACCGATAACTGCAGTGCAACGACCGTATTGCAAGGATAATCGATCCTCGGCTAAATTCTATCCTTTACATCCCTAGGTTGTACCCAAGGCGAATTCGAGTGCAGAAACCGAAACTGCGTCAGGCAAGAACAACAGTGCAACCAGTACGACGACTGCGGCGATAACTCCGACGAGGAAAACTGCGGTAAATTTTCACACGATTTTTTCTAGCTATAATCTCGCCTCCCAAATCCTTGATACACGATTTTTAATCCCAAACAATTTTTCGTTTTCAGTTCCGACCAGACCCGTTGGATCAGACGGTAAGAAAATGATACAGTAACTACCTTATCCCAAATTTGTATTTTATGCTTAAAAACCGGAAATTTTTCATCCCCTATAATATACTTCACGGTCCCGTTTTGAGTTTGCCGATTTTCGATCACTCGCGATCGTCCATTCTTTGGAATGGCCAAAGAAGTACCTTCTAGCTATAAAATTAGGGAAATGTAAGGTCAGGGTAAATTGAGACGAACTTTTCCATCATCCCTTGCATCTCTCTCAATCGAACAATCCAAAGATCCCTTCAAGCCGTGCTCGGCCAACGAATGGAGGTGCGAAAACGGACCCTGCATTCCCATGAATCAACGGTGCGACAACATCGTCGACTGTCCAAGGGACAACTCCGATGAACTGGACTGCAATTATCAGGTCTTACCATGCTCCCCTTGGGAATGGCGGTGCGAAAATGGCCCCTGCATCCCTTTGGGAGAACGGTGCAACGGCCGGCAGGATTGTCCTCGTGATAATTCTGATGAGCTAGACTGTCCTGAAACCGAAATTCCGCGTCCCTCCCGTGAGTTTAGTTGGCACACGCTCGCATCTGCACAAATAAATATATACATGCATTTGGTCCAGGACCTTGATGGCGGATGAGCGGCTTGTACAGCCGATCTGGTTTGCGGTTTGCTTGAGTTTCATGGCTTGATAAATACGATATATTTACCGATCGTGAATAATTAGGGGATACTCTCGCGCTTGCTTCACTGACGATACGTTAATGATATTAATTTTGCGATCATAAGTTAATAATAATAATAAAAAAAAAAATTATAACTCGGAATAACTCTGAACGCCGAATGAACAGAAGCGCAAAAGCGTGAACTTTAGCCCCCTCAAAAAACTGACTCGTTATTTTACTTATCCCATACTAAAATACGATTATGATACTAAAATTTAAAAGAAATGAATTCTTTTTTCAATCATATTGTTTAATATAGGTATACAATGCATAATATGCTCACGCACTAAACAGGCATCTACTAAATTCGACTAATTAATTAAGACTGCAGGGATTTGTTAATCGACATTGAAACCTAACAGATATTTTGAATTTAATTCGTTTGACAATTAATACGATTGAAAATTTCATTTTAACAAAGTTAACATCGGGATATAGTTTCTTATTTTTCATTTTTTTCTTTATTGTTTTTTAACAGCTTGCGCAACTACTGCAATAATCATGGAGAAGTAATTCTGACAACTGACTGCATCCGATCTATTTTTATTTTTTTTCTTACATTACATCGTTAAATTTCTTCGTTAAAAAAAAGAAACTTTTAATACTGACGATAATTGGACAGAAAAATGAACCTAAATTACTTGTGGACGAAATGTTCCACAGTCTATGCCATAATTTGAGCTTTATGCTCGCGTGCGAATCGTACGAGTAAATTTTCTGATAATTCCGTTCGCACTGGTATCACTTCCCATTCTAATAGGCTCCTAAACTGTTACAGCACTCGAGCTCGATCTCAAGACGTACCCGAACGACCAAATCATCAAAGAAAGTGAGTAGTATTTTTTTATTTAGAAAGTTAAAACTGCCTGTTGGAATGAAAATTGCCCGTTGTACAGGGTTGTGAACTCCCGAGATAACGGGAAAAACAATGTTCACAACCAGTTAACTTCTGACGATTCTTCTGAAACTTTTGTAATCTCTAACAAAGATCGCATAATTTTTTTATTTATTTTTTTTTATTTTCTTTTTCGTTTTGAGCTCTGCGATTGAAATATTCGATCGTTTAACATCTTTTCAAGACTCGGTTATAATCTACAGCGATCAAAACGTATTTTCTATCGACATTACAGTTTTATTCAATTTTTGAACAGCAGCAATTAGCCTGATGAATGATACTGCAATATATTGTACTTACAATAATTTTCGAACTGTCTAGAGTATTAATATCTTTTTATTCTTTGTTCCCTTGCTCTGGTCAGAAGCGGCAAGTGAAGGTAAGCCTTCATCAAAGAGCAGCCTGAAATCATGCTACATCGGCTTATTTTGATTTCATGATCACATTCATGGAAAGATTTTTAATAATTCATACCACATAACGATAAACCACAGTTTTAATCCGGTTTTATTTGTATTGCAACAGAATTCAAAATTTCAAATACCAATACTACGATTATTCGTACTTTTATCAACGAACAAAGTTCCAAATTATAATACCTTACACTGTTACTGTTAATATGTATTTTGTTTTTTGCTGCAAGCTCCAAATATTTCACCTACAGTTACAGTTATTCGACGATCCAACGACTGCTCACTAAATCGTTAGATCGGAGATTTGACTTATTAATTGTTAATATTATAACACAGATGTAACACACTGGCTCATCCATACATACACCGACTCCACCTACACAAACTCGCGCTCGTAATACAGGTGTAACATGTAACCGTTTGCAAATAATACAGCGGCTATAATATGGTATACCGGAAACTCTTAATTTCGTTGCCACATTGTTCCGCTGTATAAGAGAAATCCATAATAACTAAATCATCCGGCTAATGACCAATTCGTGAATTATATCTACGATTCGGTCATATAAACCCATGTTATATTTCATGGGCGCAAATTTTGGAAAACATTAACGCAATTATACTAAAAGAATTCGTTAACCCGTTGGAATCATTTCGTGGAGAATTACTCAATCGAGGCATGTGATCAACTTGCATGGTCTATTGTAGTATATTTCAAATTTCTAATACTTAATGTATAAAGTATAACATAACAGGGTAAATTTAGTATATATGCGTTCTGCGAAGACGTGGGCATTATTATTATCGTCGGAAACGCTAACTGCAGGTCTTCGAGTTTAGTTCACTGCGCAATTACCGTTGTGTTGCTAATTATTGGAAAGTAGTCTCATTTTTTAAACTATTTAGGTATATCGCGTGATCTAGATTCATCTCGTCGCTACTCTGAATTATACCAAACCTTGTGAACACTACTCTTACGTTTAAAATGGCCAATGAGCATTTTTGGGCGGAAAAATTCCGGTCGAATATAAAAACGCGAATATATAGTTTCCATAAACAACATCTACACTTACACAGATTACATGCTTACACAAGGTATTGCAAGCAAAGGAATGTTGCGTTCCAATGTTTTTCGGTAAATACCTGCACGCGATATGGATTTTCGCGAATGTCCTTATGCTCGTGGAATTCGTGTGATGTATGGTATTACACATCGTGCTCGCGGAGAATTCTACAACGTGTTTTTTTATTGCCTTATCTTCAGCGCACCGGCGCGTTTCGGTGATGACCTATCAAAGAGTTCAATCTTTCCTTACCCTTCACGAATCGCAAAAGAACGAATACAAAGAAATTATTTTAACGTACCTCATGCTAGATCGAGAAGTCGTTATTCAATGTCGAGACGAAGGTCCACTACGAGCCAGAGTCCACTGGATCCGCGAAGACG
The DNA here is from genome assembly GCA_963966615.1 of Tenthredo amoena. Lineage (NCBI taxonomy): Eukaryota > Metazoa > Arthropoda > Insecta > Hymenoptera > Tenthredinidae > Tenthredo > Tenthredo amoena. The sequence goes on along the minus strand of OZ016482.1, from coordinate 22,654,321 downwards.
GTGCTCCTCTTCCACCTGGAAGCACCGACATAAATGGCAGACTCGAAATGCCCAATGTTCAGGTCCATCACAGCGGTAATTACATCTGCGAAGCATTGGGAGTCCCCGCGAACACCCCGGGACGAAGAGTCATCTCACATCTGACCGTTGAAAAGGGTAAGTCTCTCCTTCCCGCTCGTCATCTCCTAATCGATCTCTCCCAGTGAGATGACGAAATGGTAAAATATCCGTACAGCGTCCTTCTCTTATAAAAAGCCCGTTCAATCCTGTGCTCGCAATCATCGCTTCTAACTTGAAATTCACAGAAGAAACTCCGACCTCGGGACCACCGCGAGCCTGCCAATTCGACGAGGCTACTTGCAGCAACGGTGATTGTATACCCAAATCAAGAGTGTGCGATGGACGATACGACTGCACGGACGGCACTGATGAACATAGATGCGGTAAGTCTCGATGCACTAGAATTCAACAGAACTAAAGATATGATAGTGCCCATGGTGGTTCATGACTTCAATGATCATCCGCGTCTCAAACTATCCCCTACAACTAATTAACTCTACCTAGGTCAACACGGCTGCGAGCCCAACCAGTTCCGATGTGCGAATAAGGAATGTGTCAGCAAAGTTTGGCGATGCGATGGTGACAGAGACTGCGTTGACGGGAGTGACGAACAGAATTGCGAACCAGCTCCACCGGGCTCTGCTTGCCAGTACAACGAGTACCAATGCGCAGACAGACAGTGCATACCGAAGAGCTTCCACTGTGACAAACAAACAGACTGCCTTGATGGAAGTGATGAAATTGGCTGCAGTAAGTGATTTTTTAATATAATTTATACATTCTATTATTGATGATTTTTTTTGGGATTAATATAGTAATTATCGGTATAGGAATTTATGCCACTAAAGGTGTGTTGATAGATATCGATATCGATGATATATCTCACCAAAATCGCTTACTTTGCAGCTAAGGTTCAGATCCTAAGGCCGCCGCAACATATGGTGATACTCAACGTAGGAGAGACTTTCACCATCACTTGCACCGCGCTTGGTATTCCGTACCCAGAAATCAGCTGGCGTTTGAACTGGGGTCATATACCGGCAAAATGTACAACGACATCGGTAAACGGCACTGGAGTTCTGACCTGTCCTTCGATAGCGATCGAAGACCAAGGCGCCTACTCTTGCGAAGCGATAAACACTCTAGGATGGGAAATCGCTGTACCCGATGCCATCCTCAAGGTTGAATCTTCGTCTCCGAACGTTTGTCCACAAGGAACATTCAACTCCCTGGCACGGACTGCCGATGAATGTATCTCCTGCTTCTGCTTCGGCGTCGCAACCCAGTGTCATAGCGCCGACCTCTTTACCTATCAACTTCCGGCACCTTTCGACCAGTTCAACGTTGTCTCAGTTGAGACTTATCCGGACATAAGAATCCTGGGTGAAGTAACTGGAAACGCGCCAGAGGTTCGTCCGGTAGGACGCAACGGAGTACAAGTTTCTGACCGTTATGGTGACTCCGGGAATCCAAGCAGCATTCTGTACTTTGCTCTGCCAGAAAGCTACCACAATAGTCAACTCAAATCTTACGGCGGATACTTGAAATATACCGTCCGATACGGTGGCCGGGGAAGACCCAACGACGCTCCATCTGTAATACTTACCGGAAATAACTACGTCCTCGTACACAAAGGCGAGGCCATCACGTCAGACTACGAAACTGAAAGGAGCGTGCGATTCTTCTTCGGTGATTGGGTCAAGAAGCAGGGCTGGGACGAGGTTACAGCTTCGAGAGAAGAAATTATGATGGCACTGGCACATGTTGATAATATTCTTATCAAGTAAGTTAATACACGGTATATCCAGAGGCGAATTCATTCCTTTAAACTGGGCGTGTGAAATCTAGAATCTTCTATTTTTTTTATTTCTCTGAAGACAGCTCGAATTTTTCGATGTTCTGAGTATTTTGCTTAAGGCAGCCTCGTAGAGCTATGTACTAGGATAGGACTTAATCCATTAGCTGTGCAATAATCATAATTCTGATATAAAATAATACAGTGACAATTATTTTTGACCGACAATTTAAAATTTGGAGTCATTATAATATTCGAATCATTCGATTAAATGAATCATTCGAACCGTCCAAACTATCCAAATCATTACACAGACGCTAAAATCGTGTATTTATCATCCAGAGTGAAGTATGACGACGGGCCTATAGATACCACCATCACTAACGTATTCATGGATACAGCAGATGTGCGTAACACTAATCAAGGTGCTGCAACGTTTGTTGAGGAATGTCGCTGCCCGGTTGGTAAGTTTAATCGAATGGAATCTTTGATCTCAAGTCACATTCTCTGGCAATACTTTGATTGGGGACTAAGCATTTCATACTGGATCTCATTCATCGTTTCAGGCTACAGTGGATTGTCATGCGAACACTGCGAATCTGGATACATCAGGCGAGATAGCGGTCCATGGCTTGGTCAGTGCTACAGAGAGGAGCCAGTATGTCAACCTGGCTACTACAAAGATCCATCAAGGAACATTCCGTGCCAACCTTGCCCTTGCCCTCTCACCGACCCCTCAAATCAGTAAGTTTATTCGGTTTTATTTTACTCTCTACCGTTTCTATGGGTAGTAAATCCCAATGGAATATTTTGAGTTTACTTCAAACTTCACGGGTAGCTGTATTATTTCTGTTTGAAAATAGGTACAGTCGAACTTGTCATCTTGGCTCTGATGGTCAACCGACCTGTGATTGTCCTCAAGGATATCTTGGACGCAGATGCGAACAGTGTGCTCCTGGTTATCAGGGCAACCCTCTCCGCCCAGGGGACTCTTGCGTTAAGGTTGATGAATGTGATCCTAATGGCAGCCTTAGTCCATATGCAGACCCTGCAACCGGAGTTTGTCGATGCAAGGTATAAACAACTAGTCGTTACACCTTTTTCTAATATAAACGCTGTATACGACTCATGATTAGTCATTGTATTCAATAGACTTATACAGGTCTTAGTCATAGTTTCTTTTCTTATGAATTCAAGAACTTGGCAAATTTCAGTCAGTAATATTCTGTCATAATCCATTATATTTATTTTGCTATTGACTAATTTTCTTAAGAGTTATACAATATCATTGATTTTACTCGTGTTGTTATTGTTAATACTAACATTCCCGATGGATTTGGATGTAATTTCTGTGTAATGTGAGTATACATGTATGCCTATGTAAATCTAGATACTAATGAAAAGAACGTTTTTACTTTTGTTGACAATCATCTCCGCACAACAGGCCATATTAAAACTTGCTATCTTCCTCAGGCACTCTCAACTGGTCGTACCTGCAACAAATGTAAGGCTAATACGTTCCACCTCGCTGCAACAAATAAATTTGGATGCGTCAGCTGCTTCTGTATGGGTGTTACTTCGAAATGCACTTCTTCAAACTGGTATAGACGTGAGGTAAGTCAACACTGCCTTTCTTTGAGCGTAATAACTAATAATCAACCTCGTCTTTCAAGATCAAAAAAGAATATACTGAATGAAAATTTGTTTTCCAGATCAATGTAGCATTCACCAGCTCGATCCGTGACTTTTCTCTCATAGAGTCCAAATCTACTAATTCACCACCTATAGTCGATGACATCCACCTCAACACGGTAGACAGAGAAATTGTATACAACACATTCCCGAACCGTGAGACCAACGATGTTTACTACTGGCAACTGCCCAGCAATTTCCTGGGCGATCAACTCGCGTCCTACGGTGGCAACCTTAAATATACAGTCAGATATGTGCCTACTCCAGGAGGCGCAAGGTCAAGAAACAATGCAGCTGATGTTGAACTGATCAGCGTAAGCGAGCGAATTTAAAATGAGCCTTTTGTGCTTCTATAAATTTAACATTCATGATTGTTTTATCATATCTCATATTGACAATACATGATACCAGTTTATTTGATTTCCCAATGTCAGTTCACCTCTCACAATGTGTTTTTAGAAGTAATTTCTACTTCTGTTTTCCACAGTCCAACGATATAATCCTTCGCCACTACTCTGGCAAACAATTGGAGCCAAACACTGCTGAGACATTCACTGTGCCACTTCTCGAGGACTACTGGCAGCGTAATGATGGAACAACAGCTGACAGAGAACATCTTTTGATGGCATTAGCCGATGTGCAGGCTATTCGTATCAAGGCTACCTACACAACGCATACCGATGAAGCTGCGTAAGTATGAAACCATCAAGATAATCCTGATGATGATCCTGTATAAGAATGCGTGAAAAGTACGAAAGAATGAAACTTCGATAAATAAAATCTCAAGACTAAGAGCAGTACGATTCAGAGGCAGAAATAAGTAAACGGGAAATCAAAATCTTTCAGACTTTCTTCGATATCCCTGGATACCGCTGTAAACTCAAACACTGGCAAGGCACGTGCAGTCGAAGTTGAGCAGTGCAGCTGCCCTGTCGGATACAGAGGTCTATCCTGTGAGGACTGTGACGTTGGCTACACCAGGGGTGACGACGGACTTTACCTTGGAAGCTGTATACCATGCAACTGCAACGGACATTCAACACAGTGCGACCCAGAGACCGGAGTTTGCGAGGTTTGTATTCAGTAGTCTGAAAAGAATCTGTAATAACATCGACATTTTCATTATAAGAATTTATTAAAAGAATTTTACTACTACTTCCGCTTTACTGTACGTAATGAAACCCAAAATCTTTCTGTCCGCCTTTCTAGAATTGCAGAGATTATACAACCGGCGAAAATTGTGAATCATGCATTTACGGCTACGAAGGTGACGCGACTCGGGGATCTCAGCAGGATTGTCAGCCAGGAGGAGGTCCAACTAGACCTCCATCCTGTATCTGTGACCCAGCTGGATCACTTGGAACTAGTTGCTATGGCGGACAATGTGAATGCAAAACGAATGTCGAGGGTCCTGAGTGCAATCGTTGTCGCCCGAGCACATTTGGACTGTCAGCCAACAACATAGATGGATGCGCTGAATGCTACTGCAGCGGCGTCACGAACCAATGCCACGAAAGCTCCCTTTTCATAAATCAAATACCAACTGTCATCTACGATTCTTCCCACGGATTCACCCTGACTGATTCGTAAGTTTCTGTCATCAGCAAATTTCAGAAAAAGGCCAGAGTTTCTTTTCATTTCAAACAAAATACTACAGTTGAAATACACGAATAAATCTTAAATTTGAGTTTTACTGTAAATGAACTAAACATTTACGTTTTTTCAAGATGGCATAAATTGTTATACATCATATGCATCAGAATACTGAATGGTTTTGTCTGTATGTAGTAACCGGAGGGATGTTATAACGGAAGGATTTGACCTAAACACTGCTACAAACGAAATTGGCTACCGTTATCCCGATTCTCGAAGCCAGAGGCTGTTTTGGTCCTTGCCATCTGTAATCACAGGTAATCAAGTCAAGAGTTATGGTGGAAATCTGTGGATCACCCAGCACATCACAACACGCCCCGGTGCTGTGAGCGAGAAAGACCAGGATGTTGTTCTGATTGGTAATGGAATTACCCTATTTTGGACAAATTCTGAAGACATTCAGCCTGGTATCCCCCTGGTGAGTCACAAACCCGTTTACTCCATCAATAAATCATCTATTTTTTGAACAGGTCATAAAATAATTTTCATTATTATGTATGAATGTCTCGTTATAAAATTCTGAAATTCACACAGTCATACAGCGTCCCGTTAGTTGAATCAGCGTGGACACGATTGACACAAGAAGAAGGTCTGCGCAGCGCATCTCGTACAGATCTTATGACCGTTCTATCGAATTTGGAAGCTATCTTGGTCCGTGCGACACATAGCTCAGAAATGACGGCTACCTACATCAGCGATGTCAGCCTTGACACAGCCGTAGAACAGGTGGTAAACAACAGACGAGCGACACAGGTCGAAGCCTGCCGTTGCCCACCTGGGTACACTGGAACCTCCTGCGAGACCTGCGCCGCTGGGTACTACAGAGACGTAACTGATACCTCCCGCAGTTTCTTGGGAGCCTGCAACATCTGTCCCTGCAGTGGGAACGAACAGGAATGCAAGGTCGACAGATTAGGCGGTGTTAAATGTTACTGCTTACAAGGATTCAGCGGGCTGGACTGTTCTGTGCCTGGTAAGGAAGTTATTTCACTAACGGCGTGTTCGGCTTTTATCATAAATTCATAATTCATGGTCACAACACATTTCTGTGGAACATTAGGATTTGATACACAGCTAGTATTATTATCGTTTGCTTGATCATTAAAAGTACAATTGATGCGTAAAGCTTGCCAAACAATATCGTTGGAATAACGTTTATCCTAATCTTTGAGGATATAGTTGCCCACATCCGATATAAGCTGGGGATAAAATCGTCTCTTTGTTTATATACTTATTTTCTTGGAAGATATAGCACGACTATCATAAGTACACTTTGCATATATGTACATACATCTACCTATAATGTGTCGCACGAACACAGGTGAGTTCAGAGTAGGTCTTATGCCGATGATGATCTCAGCAGCCCCGCACATTATCATCGAATACAGGTGCAGTTACGATCATGCGGATATTTTATACATCCAGTTCAATTTAACATCTTTTAACGGGTTGCCTGTCGTCTCACGGGGCTTGATACCTGAGCCCATTATAAGGACAAACAATGGAGCAGCCCAAACCTGGAATGTTGTTATGGGAGAATATCCTTGTAACGTGGAATGCTATATCTTGGATCATCACAGAAAAGAAATCGCTATGATCATTACCTGGATGGCACCAGGTTTGACGGACTAAATCATGAGAGCTTCAACGTTTGTCCGTCCTTGGGGCCTCAGTATATAGAGTGCAGGGACAATTTTTCCAATGAATTTAGTCCTCCAACGCAGCACAAGGAAATAATGGATTGAAATAAGACATATAGTAGTCTGATGAGCATAGATGTCTATTCTATTGTAAGGTTTCAATGAAGATATCGTTTTGATTCCTCGTAAAAGTGAAATCAAGTTCCTTTTGTTGCGTATGAAGCTTGCAAGCATATACAGTGTGTATACTTCATACTGTACACACACATATGGCTTGATTATAGAATCATTGTGTATATTTCTGCTATCTACTCGGCAATGTCATATGGATCTTTTGCTATCGGTGGATGTTGACTGGTTCCAATATACGACATGGTCACCCTTGCATATGTAATGCAATATCGCCCGTTTTGCACATTGTGTACAGACTATAATGTATTGTCAGGTGGTGTTGCACCTTCATCCCATCGTTCATCTAACAATGAGACTCCACTTATATTATATATTACACATAATCACACTATCATTTCCTCGACTTCGATGTATTTGTGTATGTTTGTTGACAGAATTTTGTCAACAGTTGCATGGCATTTTTTGCAAATTAATTCTATAGGTAGAGGTAATTTTATCTGGAATTACTTAAGTATATAGGTACAGGGTATTCATAAATTACAGCTGCAGTTACAAGAAAAATAGTTCAACAGATTGTCAATTAGTTTATTTATTTATTATTTATTCACTGCGGCTCCAATAATAATATTATTTTAATCGCAGAATCATCAACCACGGAAATTACGGTCACCGATTTACCACCACCAAGGATCATCGTCACAATCCGCGAAACCCCGATCCAGATTGTAGAAATTGGAAGCTCAGTGACATACCACTGCGCAGGAAGATCAGAAGACAGCGTAAGTAAAATTCTATAAGTCTCTTCTGTATAGTAATAATGTTGATTACTTTGTGATCATGTATATGTAATGAGAATCTGTTGCAAAAATACAAATAGAAAACAATCAGCATCGAGTGGCAGAAGGAGAGTGGTCAACTCCCACCTGGCCGAAGCTATGACGATACCCAAGGTATTCTCATCATCAGAGATCTCAAGGTGACAGACAGCGGCATATACGTCTGTCAAGTCAGCGACGGAATTAACATCGCTATACAGAAAGTCACCCTAACTGTTGGAGGTAAGCCTGAAATTATACAGGAAATGAATATAATATTAATGCTCAGAAATGTATCAAAATCTTCATATATGCACAACAGTGTCTGTTTAAATAGTAATATCATTTCACATATTCACACAGTGATACTATCTTGCATATTTAAATCGTAACATAAATGGTATTTCACGGATGCAGCATTTCCAAAGAGTCTGCTCGGAATACAAGGTATTATATACAATTGAATGATTTATAGTTAAGGGCTGTGCGAGTAGCTGAAAACTTAGAATCTTCTATGTTTTTTTCTCGTTAATATTTTAGATTTTATCTTTTTTCCATTAATCGTATCAGGTATAGGCACAGGACATCTCTGCAGGAAAATATATATTTCTTATTATAATATCTGAATGAACTATATTTCACAGCGATTACTAAGCACACATGAATGAGAAGGCACATAAATATAATTGAACTCCTCAATGTATTGCATCTCAAACTTTATAAGGTTTCCTATAATTATTGCAATAGACTTTTAATCGCTGCTACGCTCTTCTTATGGATCCTTTTTTAACTTGATCTTAGGGGAACGTCCGGTGAAACCAAGACCCGTTATCGAACCACGTTACTTGAGTGTTCAAGAAGGAAATCCTGTCGAATTCAAATGCGAGGCTTCCGGTAACCCTCCGCCACAACTATCATGGATACGTGTCCGAGGGGAAATAAACCCTGACGCAGTGTTCGAGAATGGTGTTTGGAGCCTTGCATCTGTAAGGAAGAGTGACGAAGCCGAGTACAAATGTATTGCACAAAATAGTGCTGGTACTACCGAACAACGTACCATCCTCTACGTCACTGGTAATACATTTATAGATACGGGATTGCCATCTCAAAGAACCCTGCAATTTTCATGATTTTTAATGCTTTCTCGTTTATTTAAAATATAGCAAGAACTCAGCCTCAACCTGAGCCGCCTGCACCGATCATCAGTCCTAACGAGTGGAACGACGGACCCGGTGTTCCCGTCAACCTTGCATGCACTGCACCACAAGGTGCAAGGATTACTTGGACCAGATCTGACAATGCACCGCTCCCAGTCTCTGCTATTGAAAAAAACGGAGTTCTGACAATTTATGATCCAAGTCCTTCCGACTCTGGCTACTACATTTGCACAGCAATTACCTATGAAGGCATTGAAACCAGAAGTACTGCAAGAGTAACTATTCAATCTTCGCCAAGAGGACCCCCCAGTGTCAGAGTTGAGCCAGAGAGGCAGGAAGTGTCTCAGGGAACTTTAGTAGAAGTCAAATGTATCGTCACAGGGGATCCTACTCCCGTCGTGACATGGACCAAACTTGGAGAACCTCTTGCCGCTCACGTTCAAGTTTTGGGAAATAATCTCAGAATCATCGACCCACAAGTTTCAGATCGAGGTGTCTACGTTTGTCGCGCTAGCAATAGCGGAGGAAATGCACAAGGCAGTGCTGTAATTGATGTGAATCGTAAGTGGGATGCACTAAAATTTCATGAACTTTTTCCGCAAGAAGGTGGACTCGTTAATTCATGGTTTCTATAAAAATTACTAGGCCTAAGATATTGCATTCCCTTATCGATATGTATAAAATTTTACATATACCTTTGTAAATCATGCCAAAGGGGCCACCAACCATTACAATTAATACGTACTTCGAGGGAGTCTACATCTTATCCAACATTTCATTCTGTAGGTCGCGAGATGCCGATCATAGAACTGTATCCACAACAAGACCAAGTTGTTCGTATTGGCGGCTCAGCTCTTCTCCAGTGTCGTGCAACCGCGGGGCTTCCAACGCCTACTGTTAGCTGGGCTCGGGAGGATGGTAGACCCTTCAGTTCCAATGTTGAGCAGCTACCTGGTGGGATTCTTCGATTCAACCATGTAACACTGGAGGACGGCGGATCCTTCGTGTGTTCCGCATCCAACGAGGTCGGTTCCATCTCTCTGATTGCCATCATCGAAATCAGCACGCCACCAGTGATTACGATTACGCCATCAAACCGCAGTCCTCTCACAGTAAGACTTGGTGAGAGAGTGAAGCTCGTCTGCGCTGCCAGTGGCCAGCCTCAACCTTCCGTTTCGTGGAGCAAACACAAGACTGGTGCTGCTGTCTAGTAAGTCACCAGTCAATATTCCGTATATATCGACACTGCTCACGAAAAGTACCACGTTTCAAATTTCTTACGAAAACTAGAACGTTTTGATATTCACCGCGAAGACTAGCATGTTTCGGCTCTAAAGAAATTAAAAACATATGCACTCCTGCATCCGCAAATTAACTTTCATTTCGACTACCGCACACCGCACAAATCTTCAGAAAATCCTTGTTAAACTAAACGTGTTCGCGGCATTAATTTAAACGTGCTAGTTTTCGTAAGCAGCGTCGATATGTAGTACATAGATTACGAGGAGAACATTAGGACACTGTATCAGTTTAACGCCAAATTATGTACCCTGGTATTCTGGCATAGTTGTTGATATTTAAAATTACACCGTGTACCAATTCATTTGTAGAATTTCAATGAGCTATATATTTTTTACTCGCTGAATTAGTATTCCAGGCTGCAACTTGATATGACTTTCAATAACTATGAACCATTGGGTAGATCAAGATATTGATGTATGACTTATGAATGACCAGAGCTGATCATTCTGGCTTATTTCACAGTTCGTCCCAACCGGAGTCCCGATCATCCACGGCAGTTTACGAGATAAGCTCCGTGTCCTATGATGATGAGGGCTCGTATACCTGCTTGGCAACAAATAACTACGGTCCAGTCGAGGAACGCATTCAAATCCGTGTAGAGAATTCTTGGGCAGAACCAGACACGTCGACACTAAGTCCCAACACGGTGCGTTGTGTTCAGTATTCAACCTCGTACATCTATTGCCGATGATGCAACAATCTATATCGATAACTGTTATTTCTTACTTCCCAATTCACCCAATCGTGATGAAACAAATAGAAATATATATAAAACTGATCCACAGAACCATAGTATATAATTGATTGATTTGAAGTCCAATATTAATGTCCAACAGAATGGCTCTAACGTGGGAGTCACGATTCCTGAAGAGAGTTTGAGAATTCCTGATGGTGGAAAAGTGGAAATGCGCTGTCAAGTATACGGCAGCGATCAGGAGGCTATTTACCTAGATTGGAAGAGAAATGACGGCCGGACTTTACCACAACGTAGCACCGTACGTGGCGGTATTCTACTTATACCTGCTGTAACTAAGGATGACGCCGGTGCATACATATGTCAAGGGCTCAATAGCAACGGAAATGTCCTGTTTACTGCCACATCCTATCTAGAAATTATATGTGAGTTACACGATTACCTTGAATCTATTTCTACGTCTAGTAAACCATTATTATTTATAAGATGTTTCCACATCGAGTTGATATTTGAAACTCGTCGAACTACTTACACTGTTATCTAATTAAACCGTTTCTCAAGAAATTTCCCCATCAATTAAAACGATGGAATTTAATTTTGGAATCTGATCCTCAGCACCACCCAGAATCGAATTGGAGCCAATACAACAGGTAGTGAGACCAGGAGAAAGTCCATCAGTCATTTGCCGCGTTACAGGAGATCAACCTATCGACATTGAATGGCATGCCATTGATCGACCATTGCCGTACACGGTATCTCAACGTGGTGGATTCTTGCAGTTCAATGGAATCACCTCCGCTGACGCTGGGAAGTACGTCTGCAAAGCGACAAACAATGCTGGTACTGCAGAAGCAGTCGCCGAGGTTTTGATTAACGGTATAAATACTTTTTCTCTTTTATTTGGTCATTATCGCTGTTCTCGATTCGACAACTGATTCGTACTCTTGTATTATGATCTCTTGTACTCTCGACCGAACCCGTTGATTTCCTCTCTTCTTGCATAGTGATTTCATTTTCTTTATTTTATATTTTAGAGTATCATCAACCGCCGCTACCTGCAAATCAGCATGACATCCACACATTTGTGGGTAACTCAGTGCGACTTGACTGCCCAGCAGACAGCCGTTCTACAATAATCTGGAGCAGAGAACGAGGAGATATTCCGAGAAACTCAAGAAGACTTGGAAATTTCTTGGAATTGACCGAAGTCAAGCCAGAGGACCGTGGAAGATATATCTGTCGAATCACCACTGAGAATGGAGCATCTAGTAGCAATTACGTTGATTTGACTGTCGAACGTAAGTATTTCTTTGTAACTCTGTGATGTGTGATTTGGATTCAGACATTTCTTTTGCAAGTACTTTTTATCTCTAGCTTACACTTAGAGTATTTATCAATTGAAAATCTCTTTCGAGTTTTGAGTTGTAATTAATAATAACTGTTTCAGTATTTTGTGGTATCATCCTCCCAGTAATGTTGTCATTCTTTTTGAATCAGTTTGCCGACTGTCCCTACATATTCAAAATCTGTTGCTTACACCTATAATCGCACCATTCGGTTAGAGTCGCTTTTCTGCAACACGTTATTTGCAGAGTCATTAAAAATTACTATTTTCACATTAGAACTATCATTCATTCAGTTAAACAAAATCACAAGGTAATTTTCAAGTCATACCTAATATCAAATAAATATACTATATAGCACCAAGTCTATGACGACGTCGTAGCCCACAACGCCGTCTGCATTCAATAAATGATATAATTCTGGCTCTTTATTTCTATTCTTAATCCAAAGCGAAGCAAGAAACCAATCGGAGTTATATTGCATTCCATACTTTCATTAAAGAAATATAAAAGTGTTCAGAAGATTATCACACCATATCCTGAGTATCTTCTTCTATTACCTACCGTAATCGACTAATTGCGAAGCTTTATCATTCAGTTAACGTTTTTGTGAGTGATTTTTGCTGACCATCCTACAGGATCATGCAACCATAGTTATCTCAAAGGCGTCTAAGGCTAGACTTTCACATAGCTCGCATTATAATTTAGTAGTTAATTTGCTTGCGGATTGCATGCCAGTTTACGGAGAGCTGTGCGCCAGCCACGAATTCCAATGCCACAGCGCAGAATGCATTGACAGGCTCTATCTCTGCGATGGCTATATCGACTGCAGAGACGAGAGCGACGAGCTGTACTGCTTTAACAGATACTATCGCCATTATCCTCAACGAAAACGCGGTTTGTTCACAGATATGTTTGTGCGTAGTGTCTGTTGTTGTTCAATGTATCCAGCTTACCTAGCTTCAATATTGGCTGACTTATCTGCCCATAGACAAGTTCAAACTACTGTTGACTCAATATTTCTGTTTTACTTGTATAATTTGATGTCGGACATTTTTCCAACAGCTATACCACGGGCTTTCGTCGAGATTCGCACTGAATCATCTGCTCGGTAGTCATCCGCATCATATCATCTAGCCCGAGCAAATACATGCGTATAATTAAACGAGAACTTTCATTTAATCCACTGCAAACTCAAATCGATATACCGTTTCGTAATCACGATATATATACCATTACATACCATTATATAGGTCAGGTCAGGAGACAATGTACATTCTAGACAATCAGTTTTTTCCTTCACCACTGATTTATAATTGGTAACGAAATAATTATTTTTATCAGTAAAATGAGCACAGTTACTTTATCCGTGCCAATTTATACCGTTCTTAATCTATTGCCATCGTTTCCTAGTATGTCCGACCAATCCACGTGTATAATGCAAACTGTATCAGCAAAGGTATCCTATACCTTACATCCGTTGTATAGCTTCTTTTTTTTCACCTTGCCTTATTGTTCAATCTGTCAGGGGTCTCAATGGTCCACTTTATGTACCTGTTTGTATATTAGCGTCAAACGCAGAGATCTATTAGTCCAGTACAAGGCTTCGCGGTCATGACTGATGCAGCTATTTCTGGCTAGTGAAAGCCTATTTGATAACTGTGTACAAAGCGTTCACAATCTCTACATCCATGTATTCCGATAGAGCTTATAGTTATAGAAATGCTTATTAGCCTTCTGGGACTAATAGATTTTTTGCATGAGATTTTACGCTGAAACTAATAGATGTTTCTAATAACAGCTCAATCAGCGCCTGCGGTGACTGTCCGTGTACGGGCTTCCCAGGACCTGGTAAATATCGGAGATAGCATCGATGTACAATGCGACGCCTCCGGAGCTAGAGACGCACGCTATAGATGGACCAGGGTTAATGAACTATCCCTTCCACGAAACGCACAGGACTATGGAACTGTATTGAGACTTACAAATGTTGCCATGGTTGACAACGGAATTTATCGCTGCACAGCTGAGACACCAGAAGGCAGCTTCGAGAAGGATTATGAACTTATCGTTCAAGGTAATTGAACATTGAGAGAAGAATTTCAAAAATATCATTGTACTTGTCGTTGGAAGACATCAAATCTGCGTGACTAGGTTTTAATTTAGGTATTTCACATGATATTTATGAACAAAACTAATAGGATCACTCATTTCTTTGTATATATGCTAACCGATCTTCTCTGGGTGAGTAATATTTATCTTGTTGTATTCTGCTCAAACACCACCAGCCTACAATAGAGATTAAAATTTTTACTCTGTGTTGTATGTGTCCCGCAATAGCTTCGCACTATATGTAGCAGTTTCTTCTTGTATATGTATTATTGTTTTTGCAATTATACAGGTGGACACAATGATGCGCCAGCTGTCGAAACAAAATTAGCACCGTATGGATCTGGAGTCGTGATGGATTGTCGTGCTGATATAGAACCACCGATCAGATACCAGTGGCAGAAACTTGGCGGTCGTTTGCCCGTTAATAGCCGAACATCGGAGGTACGTACAGGGAATAAATTCTGCAAGCACTATAATCTGTCAAATCGATTTTCTCTTTCAGATCTTTTCTTTTTGACAAGATTTAGAAAGTTACTCAACCACAGGGCACAAAGTTATGATTATGAAAATTCCTGAGTCTCAAATAATAATGTATATGTCTTTATTTCGCTCAGAACCGAATAGAATTGCTAGACGTGAAAGCCGAGGATGCTGGCACATATATCTGCGAAGCAAGTAACGGTCGGGTGAACATAGAAGTGCCACAAGTACTAGTCGTGACTGGGGTAGTACCAAACTTTAACCAGGCACCTGAGAGCTATATATCTTTTGCTCCTATACCCGATGCAACTCTTCAATTCCAAATTGAAGTCTCTTTCAAGCCTGAAAACTACGACGGTATTATTCTCTACAATGGGCAATACAGCGATGGAACAGGAGATTTCATCCTCCTTTCTCTCGTCGGCGGTTACCCAGAGTTTAGGTATTTGCCATATGATTTCATCACTTCATCATACACTCACTTTTCCAATAACTCACTTATGTATTAATTATCTTTTATCTCCATAGATTTGACTTGGGGTCAAGTCCAGCAGTCATTCAAGGCCGTAAGCCCATCACTCTTGGAAAATGGCACACGATTAAACTCCAGCGTGATCACAAGCACGGAACAATGCTGGTAGATGGTGAAGGCCCATACAGAGGAGTGGCAGGCGGTAGATTCCAGACATTAGACTTGTCGGAACCATTATTCATCGGAGGTGTCCCAGATTACAACGCAACCAGCCGACAGGTCAATGTGAAATCAGGCTTTGTAGGATGCATCAGTAAACTGGTTATCGGCGATAACCAGCTGGATCTGACTGGTGACCTCTTATCAAGCGTCGGTGTAACTACATGTGAAACCTGCGCAGAGAATCCATGTAGCAACAGTGGAGTGTGTCAAGAAGCAGCCACAGAAAATGGTTACACCTGCTTATGCCCCGCAGGATATAGCGGGAAAAACTGCACTAATATCGGACAGGCGTGTTATCCAGGTAATTAATGCAAAGACGGACCTTGACTTATGAAAAATGAGCCATGCAGTAATTATTAAATTTTACATAGAACAGTACTTCATATGACATATTCGTATCAGAGTTTCGGTCTTCCTCATGTAAAGATGCATATGTTCTCATTCTCCGGCCAATTTTGAAGTGTTATGAATCATTTCATTTAATTTCAGACGTCTGCGGTGAAGGTACATGCATCGACAGGGATGATGGCTTTGTTTGTTCCTGTCCAATTGGTAAAACCGGAACTAGATGCGAATTTGATGTAAACGTTGTCGAGCCAGGATTCCATGATCGGAATGCATACTTAGCATACCAAACTCCGAAGGTTTACCGGAAGTGAGTATACGTTTATGCATGGTAGAAACAAATTAGAAATCCTCTAGTTGAATTTGTTTTGAAGTAAATTTTTCATTCCATACCCGTTCTTTTTATTTTTATTGACAAAAGATTCAGTTTTTTTCTGCTATTTGCTATCATTTCAACTGGGCGTGCAGCCGCAATCTTTCAATTATTGCCTTGATTTTAATATTTTTTCGATCTTTAACATATAACATTCCACTCGTATATCATACAGACTGAAACATATTAGAACCGGGAAAAAATTACATGATCACAATGACAGCTATTATCGCACAAACAATTTCATTAAACTATTTTCAAAGTCGATTCAAACTCATAAAAAAAACAAACAGGATTGAATTTCACATAATTCTTAAAACTACGTTAGACTCACATAAACGATACCTTTGAATACACATGAGTTTACTTACAAAATACTCCGAATAATTACTCGCCATGATCCTAACAAGCCAAAATTTTATTTCAGGCAAGATAAACGGTTTAGACCTAAAAAAACTGGGTCAATATTCCGACCGCGTGTCTCCTCACAAAAAAAATACAGACCCAGAAAAAATTCTCATCAACACGCAATGCACCACACTAAACAATAAAAGAAACACAAATCTGATGCACATGTGAATAGCACAGGAACTATTCCTATCTTTACAGCTGATACATAAATTTCACAATATGAGTGACAATATTATATACTTCTACACGATTGCAGTACATTTATTGTACCAATATCTGCTGTTATAATAATAATCAAATGCATTGGTATAAATTTATGTTTTTTACTACATATCGGTGTCTAAGAATACTGCATCAGATCAATTGATTTCTATCGAATTCACATTTTCTGTACTTTATGAAAGTGCAATAATCCGTGTCGCAAAAGAATACCTAAAATTTCTGAACACGAACTACATATGGTGCTATATACATATATATGATATATATTACGAGAACCTCGGTCAGTTTACTAATTATGAATTAATGTTTTGTACAGCTTTTTGATTAATGCATTTAACGCGTCGCTATAATAAGCCAGTTTTATTATATATATATTTTTTTTTTAAGTTAGGCGTCAAACCACTGCCACACCAGTTGCATTTAAAATACATCATATAAACGAACTTATAAGGAATTGAATACAATATGGCGCGGCAACATTACACAAATGTTACAATATCTAATAAAAAATTAGCTTATGTAATATGTTTGTACTTATATTTCTAAGAATCTATATATTAAAAAAAAATATATATTTGTTTACGCATATAAATGAATGAATATCTATTCTATTATACTCAGTAAGCCAAGCCTATTCTATTAGGTATAGGTATATAAAAATAATTTACGAGCAAATAAAAATTGATGTGACAAGTTGTTTTATTTTCTTTTTGTTTTTCTGTTTAATTTTTTTTTTATTTGCAGATTTCATTTATATTTTCAACTTATATCCTTAATTATCTATTATCGCTACCATTCGCGGATTTTCAATGATCCTCGTAGTAAAATAGTACCTCAATCTTCACTAAGGCCATGTCGAGCATCCATCATGACTCCGAACATAAGTTCAGAGTACACATAGTTTGATTTACACAACTTATTATTTTCAGGGTTGGAATTATACATACGAAGATATTAGATAAATACACATATAACTATTGATCACGAGGATCCAGACTTGTAAAACTTACCGTAGAAAGCAGCAATAGCGATATTCGTGATAGCAAAACGTACAATTCAAATGCATGAGAATGCTTTTTCTTATTGAAATATTATGGCCACTGAGATTTTTGAAGGCCCAACATGCAACACATCGGTATTTTTCACGAAATTACGCATAATATTTATGTTTAATTAATGTAGTAGTAACGTGTAAACACTAGCATTTGCTGGCTACAGATGGTCTGCAGTATGGTGTCTAGCCCGGTAGCGTCCCACCGACTGAAAATTGCACGCTGGATCCTCATTCACACATGCATCGCTAAAATTTACTATTTACATAATTTATGAAACATAGTACGAAACAGAGGGTATAATAAATCAATAACAGGTACACCCAGATAGAGGCCAGTTGACATAACAAACATTTTTAATTTATGTAGATTGTATTGTATACCTAATTAGCTTGCTGTTTGCTTATTTATTTTCAATCATTTTTAAACATTGCTATTCTGATATCCTTTTATTAATATCCTGATATTTCAGATTGATTATTCTCAGCTCCCAATAGTTTGCAATCTTACAAAACACGTAGAAATAGATAAGGCTTGCTTTAATCATAATATACAACTCACTCACAAATTTTGATTGTTCAAATTAAATGTACAGCAATCTGAACTGATCCTTTACAAACCCGCGGTTTTACAGTTTTGAAAACCCTAGATATAACTAGATGTAACTCAAGTTGATTGAACAAAGAACTTGTTTGACAATTATTATTAAACCATTTAGTAATTTGCAGTATCCCGACTGTTTCACTAATAATTCTTCTACTCCACATATCCTAGGATTAAACTAGCTATGAAATTTAAGCCATCGGACATAGGCAATGGAATCCTGATGTACTGTTCCCAGAGCAATGATGGCCTGGGTGACTTCATTGCTCTTATAATAAAGGACAGACACGTTGAGTTTCGTTTCGACTTAGGCTCTGGTATGGCAGTTATAAGATCAAACCATATGGTCCAACCAGGAGTTTGGCTAAATCTACAAGCCAGCAGAGATGCCAGAGAGGGAAAATTGTCTATAAACGATGAGCCGCCAGTTATTGGAAGGTCACCTGGTCCTATTAAATCTATGACTCTTAATACTCTGTTGTATATCGGAGGTGTAAACAGGCATAAATTGACAATCAACAAAAATGTAGGAGTTGAAAGGAACTTCCGAGGATGTATTAGCGAGGTACATACATCAATAAGGATGCATGATGAAGTATGGGTGTGCTAATAATTCGAATTGCCAAATAATTCGTAGCGAATCGAATAAATCTATTCAATTCCAAATTTGAAATTCGAAAATTCTAATCGAATTTTCGATTACTTAGTTTAGATTCAATTCTACCACCATTCGCACACCCTTGCTGTGAAGTTGTAAATGAATACTATCCAATAGATGAGACAAACTGTACAAACTTTAAACTACTCCAAATAGCTTGATATCGCGGGCCAGCCGATCGATATTCTAAAATCCGTCGTCGACTCTTCCAACATCAAAGACTGTGTGATGAAATATTCGAATCAAACTGAGTTCCTGATATACGACTCTACTCCCTCACCCACCAGGCCGCCGACATCGCCTGCAACCACACAGTTCAATCCTTGCGCATTGAATCCATGTGTTCATGGATCATGTCAATTGACACATACCCGCGATTATTCGTGCATGTGTGAATACGGATACGTTGGTAGGAATTGTGAAAATATTTTGAAGCAATGCGAATTACTGAGTCCCTGCAGGAATGGAGGAATGTGTACAGATCTTCATGGAGGATACAAATGTGACTGCCAGCTCGGCTTCAATGGACATAGATGTGAATCTCGTTAGTACTGTTTATATTTCTGCTGTATTTATTCCCAGGTTTGATATTAATTTTTCTCGTCTCTTCAAGCCGTTGAAATATCTAACGACGTTGCCTTCCGTGGAGATGGCTGGCTCGAACTCGAGAGAACTGTAATGACACACGAAGAAGAAAAGGAAGTATTAGGATTTGAAATTTCAACAAACAAGAGCACTGGCGTAATTATGTGGCATGGACAGACTCCAACCGATCTGAGCCCTGATGATTATATATCCTTAGCTGTAGTTGATGGGTAATCTGACTTTTATATTGTTTGTAAAATTGGTGGCTGCTTATCTCTACAAAAATCGTCATCATAATTCAACAAAATTTTGTCCAATTTCAGATACGTCGAGTACCAGTATAATCTGGGATCTGGGCCTGCAGTGATCAGAGTTACTGCCCAAAGAGTCGACGATGGAGAACGTCATAGGATTGTCTTGAAACGTCAAGGTAGTGAAGGTAGCATTGAGCTTAATGGGGAACACACGGAAAGTGGAGCGAGCGACGGACTACAACAATTACTGAATGCCAGAGGTAGCGTTTACCTCGGAGGTGTGCCTGACTATGCAATGACTTATGGCAGATATCAGGATGGATTTTCTGGGTGTATTTATACTCTTGAGGTCCAGGACTCAGGAGCGATCGTCATCGGAGAAAAAGCTATCAGGGGAAGGAACGTGTACCCGTGTACCAGGTAATTATAAGACTAAAGCTTTGCCATAATTCTCTGTCTATTGTAGAATTGAAAAATACTGAAGCGCTTGGTTCTTGATTTTCAAATACATACGTCATTCATCATTATTTTACACGCTGCATAGAACAAGGTGGATTCCATCCTCCCTAGTATTCACCGATGCCGATGCGGACATATTTGATGCCTTTGTGCCACCACCCCCTGTAAATATTATCCACCCTAAGCCAAGCCTAAACGTGGCCTCTACTAACTCTAAAAATCTGTCTTTACTAATAATTGTTCAAAATCTAATTATCTTTACAATGGATGTAAGATTGCATAGAGTTATTGTTACGATACTTCAATCTGCAATTGTTACTCTATTAGGTACTAATATATTTCATAAAATAGAATATCAGAGTCATTAATTTTAACTATTCTGTCCAAGTTACACCTTCTTCATAATTCTTACTATGGCTATTGGACTGTTAATGTAGATCGAAACATAGTAAATATCTGAAAAATGTGTATCTTGAACAATATCCTAATATTGTCAATACTAAACAAATTTCTACACGATTTAATGCTTCACTCGTGGCTGGAGCTGCGAGACTAGACTGAGGTAAAATATGAACAGATTGAGTAGTCTTCTGTACTGTAGAACTATCATCTATGCCATAGAATATTAACAAATCACATAATTGTTCGAATAATAATTATCTGGATTATTTGATTACAGCGAAATCGACCGCCCTCCAATAAGAGGTGATGGTGGTCATGTCCAAAGATAAATGAAAGTAAGTCTCCGTGCTTGAGTGCCAAAGGATCCAAACTTCAAGTAAGATAACAGTCCGAAGAGCACGATCATCGGAAGACAGAACTTAATTAATAAGTAACTAGATGTAAGCGAGTTGTTGGCATCACACCATACCGCATGAAATTCTCCAATCAAAATAGAATGCATATAAAATCTCAACTCGTTCCTGCAGCTAGATAATAATCTTCTGTGTAGTTAAATTGGCAAATGATTTAGATTCTTTGGCTCTCGTATAGAGAAGAAATTAATCTTAAGAAATAAATAGGAATGAAGGCTTTATATACATACATCTATGTATGTAGCTATACTAATACTATAGCATTGTAATTTTGTATTATTATAGTCTTTTTGTACCACCTTATTTAAGACATAATAGTACTATTCTGCTAATAATATTATTTTTAATCAACTAAAACGCATTATTACAGTACACAGCTTAACTAAGAGTCATATAGTTTTAACTGACCAAATGTTATCTGAAATCGTGCCAGACTATATCATACGCTAATCTGAGTTCTACCTTAACATTATAATATGCTACATTCTAAAAGTTGAATATAGAAACTTGAAATTGATAAAAATAATTGATAAACATCACATTGCAGTGCGATGATGGTTCAGGGGAAAATATAAAAATCTTTTTTACTCGTATGTTAGCCTAAGATGCGTGCCGTCGATATAGTAGGTACATTTCAGTAGTCGGTGCTTGTATGCGGCATGTGATATATAATTTTTGTAATAACTCACTATCAAAACTATGTAATATGCGACTGAATGCTTAAGTGATTGGTATTCACTCACCGATCTTTGTTTGCATATAACTTAGCACTATAGATACCTACTACAGATCATTGATAGAGAAGTTCTATTGAAACAATTCCGTAGTATGATTAACGTAAATGAAAACATTCGGATAGTCATGCTTGGTGCTATATGTACGCAAATTTTAAATAATTACTGACTAGTAATGTTACGTACTAAGGAAACGTCGCACTGACATTATTACCTGCTACAAAAGTCTCGATATACAGCAGCACATAGTAAATAATTATATTTTTTCACTTATTAAACAGATAGATGCTAGCTATTATACATCGTGAAAATATGTACATACATACATACATATGCATGTACTTTAAAATGAAATAAGTGGCTAGGATTCTTATCGTCAAATGTGCTTTTTCCAAACAATCAGATAACTATTTAATTTCAGCTTTCAGAACTACTTAAATAATTGTCATTTAAGGTGAAGCGTTTATTTCGTATTTACTATTGACCATGTAAGTACACTAGATCTGTACAGCCATAAGTCCTGCCTTGAAAAAGCCAAATCGGTTCTGAGATCAAAAATAGATAAATGGCTAATAGGAGATATACTAAGATTATAGTAAAACGTGATAGGGCTTACGCTTGATTTTTTCGCAAGCTAACAATAAAGTAATTTATTGTAGTTAGGTGAGAAGTTATTCTTTTTCTTTACTTTTCTTTTATTCGAACAAATTTCATCTCAGTGAATATACGTACACCATTCTCTGATAGATATATAATTTTTTCTGCAATACCAGCTAGAATTTATTGGAAACTGAAATGTACACACACAATATTATGAACGTAAATCTTAATACAGAGATTCGTTATTCTTAACTAGTGTAACGATAAAAATTGTTATTGCATATTGTGTAAAAAATTATGAATGATTTCTTAGTAAGAGGCAAACTGTGAAAGTGAATCTTGTCGAAATTTGAAAACAAAATTTACATAAGATTTAAATAAATATGATGATATCATAATAAATAGCCATTAGTTATTCTAATGAATCTGAAAAGCTAAACTTAATACCGCTATCAAATTTGCACAATTATTTACAAGATCGATGATAAAAGTTATCGATTATTCTTCAATTATTATTAATATTAAGAGAAATGTTGATGTTTTTCTTATACAATCTTTTCACTAGTATTCGTAGATTTGACGAAATAATTTATTGGAGTTACGCTGCAAGCGATCAAGATTTGTAAATTATTATCATTGAAAAAAAAAAGAAGAGAAAAAAGAAAAAACTTGCTACAAAATCATATCACATGAAATTAAAAAATAAATATTAGACATGTGATGAATATAGGCCGATACCTCTAAAAGTAAATAACAAGCTAATATGTATTGTACTGTATTATCGTAAGCTATGAAAGTATAATATCAATTATGGCAATGTTTGAAAGTACTGTTATATTATATATATAATATTAATTAATATATATATGTATACATAAATATATATTAATTTCCAACGTGAAATGAGACAATAAATATAATTTTCATAATAATCTTGACTTTGATGAAGACAAAAAGATACGTTTAATAATCCGCTTTCCTCAATTTTCATTAAACATTTAATTCATCTATGGCATAATGATTACGAGATATTTTCAACTCCCAAGACTTGTTAAACAGTCATTTCTTACCTGAAATTATAAATCCTATGATTCCTATCAATTGATAACATCATTAAACCAAGATCTATTCTTTCTTTTTTGTTCTCTACAAGGAACGCATGTATGTATGTAATTGAAAACGATTTTCTATACTTATTCCAAGTTTGAAATCAACTGGATTTCGTCATGCGTTCCTAGGGTGGTGTTAACCCAACACTACTTACATCGAAGCAAATGATACGAAATGCAATTAGCAAATGATTGATTCAATTTTATGAAGTGAAATAGCATTAATACTTCTACATGCAGTAATAAATAATCTTAGACCTTCATCTCGTGTATCATTTATCTCACATACATAGTATACAAAGAACGATTTCGGGCATGAAATAAATGCTTTTAAGTATTGTCTGATATCTTAAAACCTAATTGCAAACAGGAAATTACACCATAGTAATAGTATACTATAAATCCAATTTATACCCTGAAATAAAAGGCAGTCCTGTACCGACTTGCTTCTGATAATCGATGTAGTCTTTACCAAAGAATTTGAGCAGCGTCATTTCTTCCAACATGACACGTTGCTGAAAGAATCTCCAAGAAATCAGCGTGTAACATACCGTGCAGATAGGGTTCTGGAGAATCAACTGCAAAACACATCATCAAGTCAGATAACTTGAACCATCTTAAAAGGGTAAACACACTTCAGAGTCTAGAAATATTGATATATTTTGACGCCGTACCCTATGATAACGGTAACATCTAGATATATTCAATTTATTTAGTCATCTCGCGGCATGTTCTGGAATTAAACTCTGCGAATAAACGAGATAATCGAATAATCCACAGAGATTCCGCAAGATGACTGAATAAATTGAATATCTCCACACTTTATAAATACATCAATATTTCTAGATTCCATGGTCCATGTAGCTCCTCCAAATCATAGTACAGATTAACGACAAAAATCACACGGCTAATACCTGCGTCCCAATTGACCAATAGAACCATCCGACATAACTGGGGTGTCTGGAGAATCTGTAAGCTCCATGAGTAACTAGTTGATGCCCATCAACTTTGGTGCTCTGTATAACGTGATTGAAATTTGATCTGGCAGTAAACATGGCCAACTTTCTGAGTAGTTCTCCACCAATGCAGAGAGCTAGTCCAGCGTATGAGACGAAGTAAGGTTCTTTTAGACCAGGGAAAAAATGTCTTTCTGTAGTGAATTCCAACCAGCTCATGAATGCCGCAATTCCATATTGGACGCTGTGATTCAATATGAAAGAGTCTAGGGATAATGCTTTAGGGTTTGTCCAAGCAATCGCCAAGAACTCTGAGTAATGAAACGTCGCCATAACCGACATATAGGTGCCAAATATCTTCCATGATAATGGCGCAGTTAGGAATATTAATATCCCTATGCCGAATGCATAACCCAAAGACGTGGCGCGTACCGCTACCTGATGAGGTAAGGCAAATTGAAATTAAATTAATTAAGGAATTGTGAGACAGTGGAGATCATGATTAGTGTAGGGTGTTTTTTTTTTTTAAGTCTTATCTCTATATAGGCTAACCTCAAAAGTAGGAAGTTTTTTGTTAAATATTAATAACACGTTTTTTAAAAACGTTGTACTCACTTGATAAGTGAAACCGCGAAAGGCGATGATGATTAGAAAATTGAGAAGTACGTATAAGACGACGTAAGTGAGCCAAACGTTTTGAAAATAGAGAGTGTAGGCCTCGAATTGTAACCTAAAAAGGAACTTTGGCAACAGTGCGAATACTACACCGGTTAGAAATGTGAATGCGCTGACTTTTCCTTCGTGGCACAACATCTCACTTTTTTTTATTATAAATCCGTTAGATCTATTGCCAGAGGACTAATGACTGACTAGATAATTATTTTCTTATTCTCATCGGTACAGTTTTTGACGTTACACACTATTCAATATTCTATTCTACAGCTGATCGCACGTGAGATATTCATACCCGCGAACTCATGTATCATTGCGCAGCCGGCTTAAATCACTGGCCAAGAAACTAAAACTCGAAAAGAGACAGTATTTGACATTTTTCGAATCATTTCTTTCATTATTAATACTTATATTCTTCTTTTTTTTATTTAAGTCGCGGAATTGCAGTCTAAGAATTGAATAAACAATATATCATACATTTCTCGTGAGAATGCGCCTGATACATAGGCAATTCAACAACTGCGTGTACGAATGGCTGCCATATGTTGCAATATTAGGGGCGAACTCGTGGATTAACTGATATTATCATATTCATGAATCTGGATGGGCTAATTTAGCGAAATATCATATTTACATTTTGTATAATTTCTTGAAAGTTTATTTCATACATTTTTATAAGAACATTAAGGCCCCTCTCTCTGCAATATTGAATTGGGCGCACGTGGACGACCTTTTCTTGTTCTCAGCTCCTTTTAATCGAAGACAGCAAAAACTTTGAATTGGATCACGAGATTATATTAGAAGATATACGTGCCAACCAACCAGCAATCGAGGTGTTGTGATTACAAAGTGGTTTTTTTTTTTTTAATTTTATTCATTTTTAAATTAAATTATATAATTTGGAATCCTATTTCCACCTAAATCTCTTCTAAACCCTCCTCTATAACGCGAGAGAATGAAAAACTCACACTTACCATCCCCCAGGACTCATAGCATACTGGAATTACGGAATCAGGGAAATTTGAACCTATGCTACAGTTAGTGAAAACATGTACCGGGATACGAAGAGGAAGGATAAGGAGAAGGAGAATGAAAATTGAAGTCAGACTTAGCGTTGTCCAGAACCTTAGAGTTGAGTGGGGGCTGTTCCCAGCCCATGGTTAAGACTATAAAAGTCTCTTTAACTTGTAGTTAACCAAAGCCTTTAAAACCTGAGTACTTCTTTATTTCCGTTTACTCGCTGACTTCAATCTAAACTCACGTGACTCTTATGATTGCTTCCTGTACATTTACCTTCAAATGTACAGTACTGCTGTGACACATCTGTCCGCTATGGCAGTCATATCAAGAATTATCCTTCTCGCCTTCAATATCCTCAGCAGAGTTAGTTACAGCGGTTGAATCCATCGCTAGATCGACTTCAGTTTCGTCATTTTCTGGGCCGTCTGTATCAACTGTAATAGGTAGCTTCAAGGTGGGAGCAGCGGGATGTACAGTTTTTTCGATCTCGGCTAACCCGATCTTGGCTTCTTCGGTCACCCTGAGATCCGAGTCGTGTTGTGCCATCTGATATATTTCTAGAGAATACTGTGTAGGTGGGGGTATCAAAGGGTGCGGATTTAATTGCAGCATTTTCAATGTCTTTAAAAGATGTAAACGGCAGCTGTTGCTACGCTTGTAAAATGTCTGAGCTTGAGTCTCCAAGTAGCAATCATACAACAACGAGACTACCACGTTTTGCGAAGTCTGAAAAATGAAAAGGAAAAACGTATCCTAAATATTTATGAGAACTAAGAATGAGGCTGAAATTTCAGGCCCAAAGAATTGGTAGTTAATTTTTCTCTTAGGATTATAAGAAGCCTGAGAAAGTTCAAAACTATATATCTTACCTCGTGGAATGAGAGTTTAAGTCTACACCCTATATTAAGGAAAATATTTTGCAGAGCTATCAGAGCTGCCTCAGCTAGATCCGCGTTTGACAAAGGGTTTGAGACACTTGCCACACAGGTCTGAGCAGGGTTGTTATCGTACTGCTTTTCTCTGTGCCGTTTCAAGGCTCGTTTGGACATCTTATGGGTCCTTTGTACCTGAAAAGATCAATGATTAAGTAGCCATTGGTAGAAACAGTTAATCAACGAATACGAGATAATTTTTCCAGGCCCAAGCTACTTACCGATAATAGAACTCTATCCTTGTCTGGAACAATGTCTCTCAAAATATAGGATAGAAATTCTTCGCACACGTTATCGAGTCCTGACAAAACTCCTGCGTGCATTAACCACGTTGAAAGAGATTTATAGGCTTGAATTCTCGTCTTTTTAAATGCCTTGGTACCATCCAGAGTAACTGAATCCTCACCCGGTGCTCCTGTCCATGTTAAGATTTGTTGAAGAAGTTGAAGTATCGTTTGGGCATAAGGTACTAACTCTTTGCCAAATCTGAACAGGAAATACGAAATAATTGATCAGTCAATGCAGAGTTTGATTTCTCTGCAAATAATACTTCACATGGTAAATAACACACCCTGAAACAACAGCGTCAAGAACATGCAATAAGCTCGCATGTAGATTCGGGAGGATCAAATGCAGAATTTGTTTCCTGAATGCATTCTCATTTCCCAATCCAGCCGGGGTGACGAACAGACCTCGGGAAAGGACCCTCAAAATATTTGCTGGCGAAACCGAATTTTTCGATCCGCACCCTCTGATAAATAATATAATATAAAATAATCAAATTGCTGTAAGATAACGAGATAGTTGAACCTGGGAAAAAACTCATAGAATCTGTAATTAGGGACTAAACTGCCCGGAAAATTTAGATTATGTAAGAAATGCTCACCTCAACGTCGTCCCCAGGAATATACAGAGATTATTGAACCTGCGTTCGAGTCCCAAGTAATACACCATCAAATCGGTCTGAGCTATGGTTGGTAAAGTGAGTTTATCCGTCGCATCGAAATGTTCAATTTCAGTAACTCCGCTGAAAAGAGCGTCCATAGTCTCGTGAAGACTGTTGCAGATTAAAATTTGGCTATAAGTCCAAGCAGTAAGATTTTGCCCATTAGCTGGAGGCTGGAACGATCTCTCAGTTGCAAAGGTGAGTAAAGCGAAGCACCTAGCTCCAGCACGCACTAAGTTCTCTTGCCCAGCATCAACCAGAGGTAAAATCAAGTTCCTTATCGTCACCTAGAAAAAAAGAAAGACATTAATCATTGAAGAAAAACAGCAAAATCCATCTTACTGCTTGGGATTAAATTTTTGTTATTTATTTGAACAAATGTAGCTTCTATGTTCGCTAATGACTATTTTTTACTTGTAATCTCTCGCAAGGCTCAGGGTAGTGATAAAGTAGGACAGCAACGAGGTAAAATATCGCTCCGAATCTTCTTTCCTCGGCTAAACCGTTGATGTGGCTAATCAGCTGTTTAACATTTTGCATCGATACTTGTTTCTGCAGCTCTGGTATATCTTTAGAAGAAATGGCCAAGTTAGCAACAACTTCGCAGGCCGTAGTGACTTGGAGGACGTCGTTCTGAGCCGCGTCTAATATCTGCAGAGCTTTTGTCATCCATAAGATAGCGTATTTGATCAACGTGTCTTTGGAACATCGCGGTAGAGTTTTTAACAGTAATTTTAAACCGTCGTGACGAGTCGCCGAATGATTCAACTGATTGTTTATCAACGACAACAGAGTATTCTGGATCAGATTTACCTATGAAAGTAAAAGGATTCGTGATGAGATGTGAAACATAGATGGACGCGAAATTGCAGTATTGTTTGAAAAAAATTGAACTCACTTCTTCCTTTGCGAAAGGCACGTCCGATTTATTCACCAAAAGATCTTGGATGAATTTGTAACGTTCTTCATTATTTTGACTCGATGTGGAAATTAGATTCAAAATATCTGCCATTTTTTCTTAGTTATTTATTGCTTTATCTATTTGTTTGTATCGATGAAAATTAGCTACGGCCTTTATCGATTTAAAAGACGATAAGTCCGGGCTCCGTATACATAAATAGTCAATTAGATGTACGAAATTCTTATTTACCACTTATCAGTCTGATTTAGCGGCCTTTTACCTATAAAACGCTCTTATAATATTTAACCTCACATTTGTACAGTGTGCACTGTTTTTCACAAAAGCACGTGGACCTTACAGTAGGGTTAGGCGATATTTATCGATATTTAGGAGCGGATATATCGATATTTTTACCGATATTTCAGTTCATTTATCTTGATATCGATACGTGTCTTGTATCGAACTTCGATATGTCCGCATTTGAAAAGTGAATACGTTGCAGCACACGTACGCTTACAAACGCTCTGATGAAGCTATTTATAGCGTTGAATTGTTGGGAATATTTCAACCTATTTTTCAAACTTGTCGGACGAATAATTTTAAGCTTATTCGTACGGCTATCGGACGAATAGCCGCATCGATAAATTTTTGAGGTTATGTTCTACTGATCTCATTAGATTAGACTCATTCTTATCCGGGTTTTGGTGGAAATGAACTTCTTCATTCTCCTTTTCACACCAAATGCGGTGTTTATACCCCAGTCGACTTTTTTTATCTGGGTGTTTGCCCCAGAAACTCGCAATTCGAAGTATTTCCGAATTTGTAGACAGAGCTGGCTTTCTCTATTATAATTTTTTAATTCTTCGTATTTTATTTTATCACGAATCTTTTACCAAATTTCAGAACAAATTTTTTCTAAGGCAGGAGAGGAGAGGACTCAGAGTGTTAAAAATCGATAGTGACATGTTTATTATTTAATATCGTTACAAAATGGTATTATGAAATGATTTTCTAAATAAATGTACAGCTGTGATAATAGCGAGTTACACGTAAAAGGAATCTATGAACAGAAAGTCTCGACAAACTAAAGCCATTTGATCAAAGTACCGTGAATATTAGAGCAAACACCACGAAATTTACATCATTCTCACAAAGTGTTACTTTTCGAAAACTAGAACTAAGTTAACAGGTTTATCAAAAAAAAATTATATACATTACTCAGGCTCATGCTGAATGGTAAAAACCTAAATGCATTGAACAGACTTAGGAGGTATTTAGAGTAATTACAACAGCTTCTGGTGGCAAAACTATAATAGCTTGATGAGATAGAGAGAGAACTATCTCTTGTCAGCAATAACATCTAGAATAAACTAAGTTCTTATAGATATGAACGAATATTATTTCTGAAATTCTCCAGAACTGTTTGAAGATTCTTTTCTCAGTTATTACCAGTCGATCCGAAGCCACCGCTTCCTCTTTCTGTTGTTTCCAAGCTTTGTACTTCTTCCAATTCGGGGTAAACTATTCGTTCGCAAATAAGCTGCGCAACTCTTTCTCCTGGTGCCACTCTGAACTCTTGATTACTATGATTGAAGAGTATAACTCCAACGTTTCCCCTTTAGAATAAAACGACAGTAAAAACAAAAATTCTAAACATCTACTATTATTTTGTCTTATGAAATACTTCATCAAGTATTCCATATGAACATTGTTTGTCTTTGAAAAATGGCAGAAGCTGGGATCCCAAAATCCCTACCCAGTGTATTTAATTCTATTTTCTGAGCTTCTAGACTTCATAGAGATTTACAAGAAGATGAAAGAAATCATCTTGTATTACATTATTTATTCAACAACCAAACAATAACTATGTACAGTGTTACTTTATTCCACTTCAGAAGTATTCTGTTCTTCTTTTTTCGACTCGTATCTTTAGTTTAATTATGAAACTATGTTTGCTAATGATCATTCGACGCTCTGTCATTTATCACCCTATCAAGAATTGCAAGATCTATGTACAGAAATGAAAAATGCTCAGACCTCTTGACAAATTGCCCTAGAGTCCAAAACCTATGATATTCGATATTCCAAACATACAGGTATTGCATTATTATGATTTACCGATAGTCAGCATCTATGACACCTGCACCAACATCGATATGGTACTTCCAAGCCAAACCAGAGCGAGGTGCAACCCTTCCATATGTACCTAATGGTACTTCGATTTGAAGGTCTGTCTTTATCAGTTCTTTTCCATTGGCTGGTACGACGTATTCGTAAGCACTAGTAAGACGGTTATTTAATAGTGATAATCAGGATTGCGTAACAATGCAATAATATTGTTCTTATAACAAACTGGTCTGCTATATATTATGGGATAATTAAGGGTTTAAATTCACGTACGCATGTACTGTTATCAAATGTTATTTAAGTACATGAGAAGATGAGGGATTTTGCAAGAAATATAACTCCTCAAACTAACCTGCGCAAATCGAAGCCGGCTGCCGCTACGGAACCTTTAGTCGGCGTGTGTGCCTTATCCGATAATTTGACAAAACGTAGAATGTTGGTTGCGATAGGTGACATGTTCGATGGCACGTTTGGCGGCATTTTTAGTTACTTTTAGTTGACAAAGCTGGGAGCTAACCGTAAGAGCGATCGATAGAGATACTCGGGGAGCCAAACACAGAATAAAGTAACAAACAGCGGCCAGCGCACGGCGCCGAAACCGTACACTTATACCTGGTTGGTCGGAGATCTAGTAATAGCGGGAATAATAAGGCGCGAAAATATCCACCAATGGACATTATCCATTTCGCTGTATTGGCGCCCAATGTTCGCGCGCTTTTCGGTCAGCTAATCAGGTAACAGCTCTTACTGCTCACCGGAAAACACGTGGCTCGGATAGTTCACAAAGTTGTATTTGATGGCGCTACGATATTCTTTTTCCTAATACCAATAGCATCGACTTTTATGATGTTTTGTAAACATACACGGAGCAAATTATGATATATCATTATAGTCGTCGAAGCGAACTGAGGAAAAAATTGAATGTATTTCGAGGCGGGAAAGCAGACACTATACTGTCAGCCATTCGGTCACGAAGATAATGAATTAGTAGATCCTGTTTTTTGAAATTCTGAACCGAATAGACTTAAAATCCGCGTGGTTTGATTCTCTTCATTTCTTTTCAACCCAGAATCTTCAAAAATGGGATTAAACGATCTTTCTTTGTTCATTGGGCATGATATAAGTATATAATAATAGTAATTGCATATAAATGGTAGAAAAATGTTCTTCTTGATGAGAGTTGCATGATCGTAATTGAATTTTCGGATCGATGAAATATAAGACAATATAGAGATAGGAAAGACACATCGAGATTTCAGCCTGCGTCTCTACTATCCGTGCCAATCCAATAGCCCTGCTGTTTGTTAAAGTAATAGAGTAGAAATAATCGCGTTAGAAAAGTTCAATTGATCGGGTAAATACAGTTAGTAACCCATATCAAGTGATATCAAGTGATAGATGGCCGAAGGGGTTTGTTTTGGGAGAAAGAAAATGCGATAGCTTCTGCCGTCATCCCTCTGGGTGGGATGGCTATACGGTGTGCTTTGAATTACTAAACATACGAAAGCCGATACTGCCCGAGGGGATGACGCGATCTAGTCTATTTGTGTAGAATCTTCTCCTGTAGAACTTCTCGACATCCATATAGCTCTAGTGATCCGATATTTTTAACCGATGAGATTACAGTAGCCCCTACTATCACATACGATAATTAATTTTCTACACCAAGCTGTCGTATACTAATATACTTTTGATAGAACTTCAGTAATCACGTAACACGCATTTTTAGTCCCTGTCATAAATCGTTTATGGAATAATCAGCACATCCCTCGTATATTCAAGTCAATATAGTGGCTAGTATTTGTATCAATAATCGAATTATTAGAAAAGAAAAAGTACCACATGCGTTTCAAACATTTTGGATGAATTTATGGCTTTCTGGAAATCTCACGTGTACAATTATAATCATCAGCAGCTAATATGAGGCAATTTATTAGCAAATGTAGACAAAAATCACACAGGATCGATTGAAGAGTCGAAATGCATACGGGGCATAAGGAAAAGGGAAAAATGATCATGTCTTCAGTTTTCAATGGGCTTTTCAAGTTGCTTGATATTTTTTTAAGAAAACTGCACGTGTATACGATTACTGTCTATCATAGACTCTGAATGTAAATACAATCCCGACGCATCAAATTATCCTCTTCACGATTTCTACTCTTCAATTTTTAAAGCTCACAGTTACAATATGTTAAGCTATGATCGTTTTCCTCGTGGAAATTATCTCCTGAATGCCCTAGATGAATATCTTGTGAAATGATTGATGACATTTTGTGAGAACAAAGTCCGAAATCTGAACCTTTCAGCGCTAACTGCCGAAAAGATCGACGAACAGTATTTTTGCAATTTGAAAAAAAAAAAAAATGTCACCAGAGATTCGGTCAAAAAAGTATTGTGATAGAGATCACAGACGCTTATGTATATAACTGTGTGAGATTCTCATACAACTAGACTTTCAACACCTTGGCCAGTTTAATTCTGGATATTACTGGATCCAAATGTCTTATGAACAATTTTTTTGGAGCAATCAGTTCCTCGAAGCCAATTAATCGTTCATTACGGTCTTCGCTGCAAGCAGTTATATCTAACAAAGCGAGATATAGCGAAGAGATAATCATTTGCATACGACATATTCACGGGAACTTGTAACACTGTGCACAGTTTGGTTGCACGCAAGGAATTCCTGGTATAATAGGTGGAAGATGTAGTAATCCCTGTCTATGTGGATCGATCATTTGATTGCACATATGTTCTCGAAGATGTTGTATATTAGAGTTGAAATAATTATTGTACTGAACATTAAGAGCGACGCTATCCTCATGCGGTGTTCCGGTTTTCGCTATAGTCAAATTTGACGATTCAGTAGTCGTGCTAATCTTCGGCTGCAATTGTTCCGGCACAATATTTAGCAGGCAATAACTGTCCCCGTAAATATTACGTGGGAAGGTTGAGTAGGCGGGTGGAAACGCGAAGAAATTTGGCACTTCCGGTGGCGTTTGTTGCTGCAAGCTGCTCTGAACACCTTGAAAGCCGAAATTTTGAACACTTTGCAAGGCAACGTTCTGTGCGTTTTGATTAGACCCCTGGACACTTTGCACAGGACGAAAAGCCGAACCGGAACCTCCGAGGGCAGTTTGCGAGGCGAAGTATTCGATCGCTTTCAGCAAATCCTGACCACATCGTTGAAGGACCAACTGCAAGACGGACAGCTTTGTGTTCGGGAATAGATTAGCCAGTGTTTGAACGGAGGTTTGAGACACCGGCAACCCTTGGTCCTTCCGGTCTTCCGTCTCTTCTGAATCCTTCAATTCCGGCACCTCCTCGCTGCGTTCTGTTGCGTGCGTCTTGTTCACGTTGAACAAAATGTTTCTATAACGTTGCGATCGTTCCGCGGCCGAAGAAGCTGCACAAATTTCTAAAGTCGTTGTAGACCGGGAAGATTTTGTGAGTTTAGAGTCAAGGGTCAAAGAAGGAGCGACTATATCTGCAGTGGTGTCGCCAACGGGAGAAGTTTTCTCTTCAGAACTTCCGTTTGCACTAAGAGTATGATTTTGATCAGTTTTATTATGACTTGTTTGGCTGTTATCACGTAACTTCTCAAAACTGACACCGCAACCTATCAGCTCTGTTGGATTGGGCTCGGTCACTGCCATCCCGAATATTTTTCCTGGTGGAAGGCGATTCAGTTTTTGACCAGTTGCCACCTTTGCCATGCTCAAAGCAATCGCGTCCTCAGCAGCCTGTTGTCTCTTCAGCGCTACCTTAAAACGGTGCAGAATGCTGACTTACAATTAAATTGAAACAGATCAGGTTATTTTGGACTTAAATGTTGTGCTGATTCAGCTGGAAGATTCTAGACAGATTTTCCAACTAATTGCAATGAATGATTTAAGACTTTTGGTACGATTTGATAATTACATTCATTTTGTGAACATGTTAGATTGAAATGGGAACTGAAAGAAATTGATTCCGCAGCGAAATGAATTCTTGATCTAATTATCTGAGGAGCAGCTACATTACATTGTGGCTCCTCGACATTAGTGACAAGAACTGACAGCTAGTACCGGTTAAATAATGTCAAGAACGTAACCGATTGAAACCCCCACAACCCAGCTCCCTGCAGCCTTTCATACAATAATTCACGCTTCCAGTAGGTATACGTGTAGATTCAGTATCAAATATCATCGTAATGTCGTCGGTACACAAACCCCTGATGACTGACACGCGGGATTTTTCTGGGAAATGCTACACCGCGCTTAATGGATTCAACTCTCAACTTTCCGACAAACTCTTCAGATGCTATCATACTTATTATATACATACCTGTCTATTACAGTTTGTTCTCGCAGGAACGGAAAACGCGTGTATCTACTAAAAATCTCTTTTTCAAAAAGATTTCTTTTCTCCTTGTTTGAGATTTTGTTTAATTTAAAAAAAAAAAATTAAATACCTGGGCTGCCATCACGCGCTGTCTTTCGGCTATGAGAGCGCATTTTGGACACACACACTCTCTGTATCGACATTCGCGTTTGTGACCTCGTAACCAGGAAATAAGACCATGATTTCTGCACCGAGCGCATTTTGGTCTTCTTTGCTTGCTGTCAGACTCGCGCGACTCTTCATCAGGGCGTTTCGCCTTACCACGAAGCATTCTATAAGAATAAAATTGAATAAAACCGTAAACACCAACCGAATTACAACACTACATTACTTATAAAAAGATTCACACGGTCCTAATATCAAAAAGGAACTCAAAAACGGTACACTGAAAGACGTCCCCCTAGGATTTCGATGGTTTGAAGAAGAAGCAAGTATTTTGCAGAATAGAAGTTTCGCTTGGCTCCTTTAACCGTCCAGACGTTAAAAACTACGTGACTTTTCAGTTCGAAATAGTAATATCAACTGCGCTTACGATGTTAATAACAAATTGGTGAATTAGGATTTGAAAAAAAAAAAAAAAAAAAAACACTTTTACTCACAGCACGAAATGAAATTTTCGGTCAGTTCTTTGACTTTCAGCTTCCGCCGCTTGACTCAACAGGATTAAATTAAATCAGAGGTTTTCGCAGCATCGAGTAAGAGCGCCGATCCTGCGCGTACTTTATTCAATGTGTCCCGCCGAAGATTCGAAGAGTTGCTCTGCGAGCTCGACCAATCAAAGTCCACCTCTTCTGTAGTTGGGTTTCGCGCGGCTATCAAAAGTCTGGGGGAATCCCAGAGCGAAACACCCTTTCGCGGTTGGATTGGCTCCTTCGTGTTTATCTTCACTTTGTTATATCTGATTCAACGGTCCAGCTCCTCCCTCATCTCCCCAACGACCCTTCATTTGGATTTTTTCGTCACGAAGTAAACTCTCGTGTTCTTATTGCACTATTCGCAGTTTCACAACCGGTCTATTTTAGTTGGTTACAGCGAGAGACTAATTTTTTTCCATTGTATTTGCATCCATTTAATAGCAGACTATCCAAAAACACAGCCATATGGTATAGCAAAATAACGCTCCTATGTGTAACTGAGTATAACACGCAATATTATACAAAATCTGTACATGTAACGACGTCAGTCGTTATGTTACTCATCGAACGCCTTTTGACCATTGGTTAAAATTCATGTTTACTGAATTATTACGTTATATTCCTGTTACACAATTAGAGTTACAAAGTTGTGTACTATATAGAACGTAGATATTATACAACTATTGTATGTTCATGGTTTCCATATCCATGGCATTGATGTTCCTAATATGACTCAATGCACCTATAGACTGATTAGAACGATACCCCGAACATAGTAAGTACGCTCGAGTGCATTATCAGCAGCTCTCTATAGGTATCATAATTACTGACAGTCTTTTTTTCACCGCTGAACGGTACAATAATTTATTGCAAAATTTCTAAGCACTATAAATTTATATAACGTTAAAGCTTAAAAATCATTCGATGATTCGTATTTTATTTACAATTTCTGACTGACTTTTGCAGTACCTGTATTCAAATTCACAATGATAACATCTTATGCAGACTACATGTGTGTTTGGGGTTAATAAAGTCGTTATAGTTGGACTCCTGCGATGGTTTCTTTATTACAACATCTAATCACTAAGTGAATTCAAACTAATAAAACGGTTGCTTGTTATTTTTCGACTTTCGGAATTAGCCGTTTGAAAATAGCTAATAAGCAGCGCGCTTTGCGAATTTGCGCCTGAAGAAGGAAGTTCAACACTTGAACGTACGTTGGGTTGCCTATAACCAGGCGCGTATTGTATCAGCAACGGAGATTGCTACTGCCTTCATCGCCTCAACCGTTGATTCAACTGATTGAAATTTAAAACAGTGGTGATGAGGCGAAACTGATATATATATATATATTTTTTTTTTTTTTTGTTTTTCAACTTTATGCCTGTGAATAGACAGCAATAATGCTGAAAACGACTGAATAAGGAGTAGAAGTTGTAGGATATGATGGGGTATGAATAAAAAAAGATCGCGCTTAATGTTGCCAAGAATCAAGATTATGTTATTATGTAAATACCTTACAATATAGTACAGAACGTAGCGAATAACAATCGAATAGATATATAAGGGAATTTTATAATATAATGTATTAGGATAGGTATAGGTACTCGAACTTCATGTGGCGCTCAATCTGTGCATTCGCATATAATGTATTATAATATGTATAGAGTTTTGTCGTCATGATATGTGTCTCTCCCGTTCTATAATGTATAGGCGTATAGGTAGTATTATATGCAATTGTGAGCGTTTATTTTTTCTCTCTTTTTTTTCTTCTTTTTCTTCTTCATCTTCGTCTTCTCCTTCCTCTTCTTCTTTAATTGTTATTAACTTAGAGAAATATTATGTATTATAATCTATTAAAACGTTGCAAAAATACCAGTAGATAGGTAATAAAACTACGATGCAAGATTAAGCATGGCACATGAGGTATACATTATCAATTTTTTTGTTCTTTGTTATTTTTTTTGTTATTTTCTCTTCGTAGAATAATATAATATTATTTATAGATAACAACATGCAAAACATATACATATACGTATACCCATTTACCTATACAGCTATTGCACAGACTATAATAATTATACAATTCGAGAGCATAAACTTTGAAAAAGTATAGCAGCGTGGGTGCTTCAAATCGGCATATATCATCGAATTCAGGATTTAACTTCTGCAATATATTATATATCATAATCATAGTTAATAATTATAGATGAATATACTATAAGCAAAAACGACAGAATATATTCGAACGCAATTGAAAACTTTACGAACTTTAATTATATCTGATGAATTTATATACGGTTCGAAGTAAAAATAATATTAATTCAAACGATTATAATTCTGAGCGCCTTTTTCGATGTTATACTTTTCGTGTATGTATATGATAATACGTTGATCGCGTTTTGAGGTGAATAAATAATTAATCGAATATATATATATGAATATATACGCGTATGTACAAAAAATATAGGTAAAAGTAATAAAAAAAACTAAAAAATAATACACGCTCGTATACCCGATTTCGTCCACAACGAACGAGTCACAAAAATATCGATTATATATATTATTTTTTGAAAATCAGTATATCGTTAATATTATTATTATTTTTATTTATTCATTTATTTATTTATTTATTTATTTATTTATTTATTTTTTATTATCCAGTGCACGAATAACCGAGTGCGAGGTATCAATCTATATATGCATTTCGATAAATTCTTTTGTGCCACTTCAAAGTTTAAAACGTATTGTAGGTATTATATAAATTACGTACAATCGCGCGCGTTGATCGAGTATATTATATAACATCGTTCATGATACGAAAAAAAACCATATAAGCGATCATATTCCGAGAGATTTTTTTCATTCATAGCACTACCTATATATCCTCACTTTTCGTATTTATTAATAGATTATCATACGTATATATAAACGAATTATTATTTCAAAGACTGCGCACGCGTTTTCAAACACGGACGTGCGACCTACGGTCTAAATTCTTCCGGGGTTCGACCGACGCGGTCCCGATCATGATCTAGTCTTTTGCAACGCATATTCGTTTCATGTTGGTGGAACGGAAATAATTATTTTACGGAGCTTGAATAGGTACAGCGATCGACAGGATATATATAATCGCTATACACCTATAACGATCGGGGTGCGCGAAAGTGCGCGAGAGTGCGTAAATCAGTTAAAATTAACTATATATATTATGTAGAGTTTCACAGAAGTATTGATATCTATGGGGCATTCCAGCCCACATCACGGGGTCATCGACCGGATCCCCTTCGATTTTGACCATGAATTTTTCTTGGGTCCTTTCAGGCCCAAAATACGAGCTCGATTTTTTTCAAATTTTTCTCTAATTTATTTACGGTCTCGCATCCTCTAATATTACTACCTCAAGCGGAAACAGGCAAAATTCAGGACTAATTTGAAATGAAAAAATTGAATTTGAATTTGAAAAAAATTGGAGCCTGAAAGGACCCAAAAAAAATTCATGGTCAAAAAGGGGTCCGACCTATGACCACGTGATTTAGACTTGAATGCCCAATATATATAGAATATAATCGTAGAGCAGTAAAGTACAGGTATAATAATAAACTTATAACGTAGATATAATGTACAGGTATCGATATACACCCTTTCGCGTGCGTATTAATAGAGGTATAATAATATATGTCCATGAACAGTTCCTCGCGCGTATAATGTAGTTATAATACAGAAGGATCATCATATTTTCACGTCTTCTCCTTATACATTCAATTGGCCCCGAAATAAGAATATATTTTATTAAATTTTTGGATATTCATTTTTAATCAGTTTTTTTTTTTTTTTTGTATTTTTTCTTCTTCGTTTTTACGTGTTTTTTTATATTTTTTTTTCTTCCTTTTGTGCATTTTGTTACTATTTTTTTCACGAATTCGGAATATATAAGATATGTATTATTACTCGTTCAACTTTATATACCTATATATCATTTATGTAACGATCAATTCATCGATTAATGATGGATATAATTATAATTATATATTCATAATATAATAATATAGGGTTTAATATAGTATGTGTAGTCAATATCTTTTAATTTTCATTTCAGATTGTTCTTTTTTTTTCTCTTTTTCTTCAATAATTCTTTCCTTCTTTTTCCTCTTATATAGTTCAAAGCGGCAGATTCAACCGCTCTGCCAATTATCTATATCTTATATATGCTGTATATATGCTATATGATTTATACAGATCGTTGGAAAATTGTGCACCGATAATATTGATATACCTATATGTATATTCAGATATATATATATGTATCTGCGATATAAGTAATAAGTTCAAGTAACAAATAGAAGCTGCAGATATTTCGTAGATTTAAAATTGTTTGTTTTTCAATATATGGTATTCATATGCCAATAAGATATGCGCGTTTATTCAATTCGTTATTTACTGTAAGTTCATTTCCTAATATAATTGTATTAAGAGATTGTATTAGGTATATCGTTGTCAATCGGAATAGAAACTTTTAATTAACTGTGTTTAGTATATCCAGCAGATAATCTGTGCGTCTATTTTTTAATTGCCTTTGATTCAGAATTTAAACAACAAATCAAAACCGAGAAACCGTTGATAATAGATGATTATAATTGCGTCTATGCTATCCCGGAATAGAATAATTATCTAATCTGCGTATTAATGTAATTGTTTAGTAAAATCGACGCTGAGATGATATAATCAGAGAACGATATATAAGGTATAAGTAAAATTATGAAAAAAAAACTAATTATTTATATCTTAAGCTAAATATATGAGCCGCACAGCAGCCACTCAGCTCCAATCGTATCTAGTTTGTTATATATAATAATATAATTATATTCCTACAGAGACTCTAAATTTTCAAATATCCGCAATAACAGCCCCCTAAATCCTAGGTACAAGTGCCTCTAAACGCACTTCTATGATATATATATATATATATATTTATATATACCTATATACTTCTATTGCGTTCGAATAGCGTTAGTTTACAATATTATAATATATGTAATGACTATTATTTTATAAATTTGTATTCTGCGATATAGTAGTATATATAATATAATATAATATAATAATAATAAATCCCTAATAGCGTTATTACAAAATTCTTACAACTATTCAACAAAAACCAACCGTGTAACAATTTTTTTTTTTTTTTCACCTCTTACTTCTTCTTTATCATTTTTCATTCTTCTCCACTTCGAATTTCAAATTTCAATAAACATTTCCCTCGATAACCCCTTCCTCTTCTTATTCTTCTTCATATTGTGTAATCTACTACGTAAATATACCTATGGTATGTATGTACACACATACAAACTACGCGTTTACTGCAGCTATTTTACCATAATATCTATAATATAAGAACTTGGTACTCAAATTTTACTGCCAGTCGAATCAGCTGCTATCTCACATGTATAGATTCGACTTTTACTAAGAATAACATATATCTTTCTTCAAAAACTTCTCTTGATATTTCATCATCTGATCCTGAGTCAAAAATATATGTATATAGAACTACGCCAAATTGATTTAAATGAAAAATTCAACTACCCCACAAGATATATAATCATTATGCGTTATATAGATGAAAAATTTATTATCTCCTCTAAGAATTTATAATTAATGAAATTTCGAGACCTGCTGTATTGTTATAGGTATGTATATGTATTTATAGAGATACGAGCAGCTGGGCACGTTGAGATCCGTGTATTCAAACGGACAACAATATAATGTGTAGGTAGTAGGTAGGTAGGTATAATTAAATATTATGTCGAGCGACCTACTTCCATTATTATTATTACTATTATTATTATTATTCTTATTGATTAATATTCCATTTTCATCATGTTGTTTTTTTCTTCCTTTCTATCTCGCTTCTTCTACCCCTGATTCACCCCAGAATGATATTTCACACCCTTCATCTATTACACACCTTCCTATGCCGGGCTGGAAAAGCTTGTCATATCGAGTAAACTTAAAGATTTCAAATAAAAATAATTAAATTTGAATCTGAAATCTTTAATTAAGTTGACTCTACCGATTCCGTTAATGTTTATAGTGGATTTGTAATTCAGGATGTTATACCCCCGACTTAGACTAACTGCTACGCCTTTATATTATCGGTTTGATTCAAGGCGAGGCGAGTGACTTTTATCTCAAATACATAAATACATGTAATAATTTTAATGCATATAGTATATGTATGTATGGATGTATAGGTATAATAATGAAACGGCTTTAATATCACCTCGTCCTGTCTCTGCTGATAGACGCATAAATTAGGATTAACTAATTTACATAACGGCACATTTCTCCTTAAGGCTTATCGCGTTGTTACTCTGAACCGGCTGCAGAGATACCGTCCGATTCTTCTCCAAGGTCAAGAGGTCCCGGAACAGAGCATTCACATTGTGATTCGTCTTTGCTGATGTTTCCAGGAATCCACAACCCCAGTTCGCAGCCTCCGCTGCACCCTCGCTCAACGTTACCTCTCGGACGGAGGGACTCTCGTCACACTTGTTACCCACCTGACCGATGATCATGCAAATGAATAAGTCGATTGTCAAATAAATTATAATCATACATGTGGGTGCCGAGAAATTTTCAAAGAATATTAAACTCATGATGATGATGTGCACAAGTGTTAAAAAATTATTATTCGAAAATTTTAACGGGTGAATTATAACTCACCAGCATGATTGGTATCTGGGAAACGTCCTGACCCTTGAGTTCGCGAATGACTGCCCAGATAGGTCGTAGTTCTTCTAGACTCTGCCTGGAGCAGACTGAGTACACGAGGATGAAGGCGTGACCCTTGCTTATGGATAGCCGTTGCATCGCAGGGAATTGATGGGACCCGGTGGTGTCGGTGATTTGTAATGTGCAGATGTTCTTGTTGCAGCTAATCACCTGTAAGGATGAAATTCAGCAAAATTTATACCGTCAAGAGTAAAAATTAAGAATTGAATAGTAGGAAAGAGTGTCTCATTAGCTTTAACACGGAGGTGGATTCCCGCTTGGAATATTATATGTACGGATACTATATATAAAGTGTAGTTGCTATATATAGAGCGAGCTTTGATGATTAACGTTGTTGTGCGGAGAAAGAAGAGTATGTAATTA
This sequence comes from Tenthredo amoena, assembly GCA_963966615.1. Taxonomy (NCBI): domain Eukaryota; kingdom Metazoa; phylum Arthropoda; class Insecta; order Hymenoptera; family Tenthredinidae; genus Tenthredo; species Tenthredo amoena. Next base: position 22,610,808 of record OZ016482.1, on the reverse strand, counting down.
GATTTTATAGGGTTCAATGCTTTTGGCAAACAAATTTCGTATCTACTACATGGAAGATATTTTAATATTTCATTATAATGTCAAAAGCCCGTGGAAAATCAATTTTTCAGAATTTTCGCAGATACTTTTTTATGATTTTTTTCATTGCCACATCTTTCAGCTTTATTTTGACCCTCGCATCGCTCTCCAAAATTCTAAAAGAAACACATTCGAAACACCGCGCGCTTCAGCTTTCGCGGGCTCATTTTCTCAAAAAACATATGTTTTTCAATACGGTAATTACGATTGTATTGTTCGAAATTATCCTTCTGCTGTAATCTGCATTGATGATTACCGCGCCTTATTGAAGCGAGGAGGAATACCGCGAAAATCTACAATGAATCATACAGAAGCCATATTTTTGAATGAAAATGTTACTCTGTCGATTTTTTGTTCTTTCTGAATCTCTGAACGCATATGTGCACTGAAAGCCCCGATATGCACTTCTAGACTTGAAAATAATTTGCAACCCTTTGGAAATCACGTTTGTTCGGCAGACGAACGCGACTGTAAAATGGAAAGTTTATATTCTTTATTATTTCGAAATTAGTTTTGGATCGAAACTAGTTGTACGAAAAACTCGCCAAAAGTGAGATTGAGAATGAAATCAGAAATACAGGAGTTATCTACCATTAGTACCATTCCATATGCGTACAAAGATGCCCCTTTCATTTCTGATTCAATATCCTCAATCTTAAAGCGATACATTCTTGAAATTTCGAACAACGTACATCGTGTGAAACTAATTTCGATAATTTAAATTAATAATAAGAAAACATAGAATCTTTCTACTTTCGTCACATCAGCCACTATAACGCGAGGCAGTAGTAAAGGCTTGACGCTCAGCCGTGCTAAGTAAGCCGTGAATTATATGATACGACTTTTTTAACAGTATGATTGTTATAAGGATTTACGATCACTTTTCTTTTACATAAATATACATTTTATGAATCTAGCATGTAGAATATGCGAAAATAATATGTATCGTACTTACCTGTCTGTAGGTGTCTTCGATCGTGGGTATATACGATTCGCGGAATGTTCCTTTAACAAAACGTAAAACTAACGAACTTTTCCCGACTCCACCTGCCCCAAAAACGACCACCCTATAGTCATTGCTTTGCTCCGGCATCCTGACATCGGCCGTTGTGACGGTTTTACCCCCGACAAGCGGGGTCACTTTCACAAGTTTTAAAAAGTACCGAGTACCGGCTCTTCATACGCCACCCTTCCTTCCCAGCTGCGCTGCACTCGATATCAGTTCCCAGTTCGAACTGTGCTCTAAAGTGATCAGTTTCAAACCAACTGGAAATTTCCTCCTCTTCGTCGTAGTTCCCCTCGATCTCCTCCTACTCTTCGTCGCCGCCGCCGTCGTCGTCCTTATTTTATCCTCTCTGCGTTATCCCCGTTACAGCTTAGCTATCGCCGAGCAACGCTTAATTCCGAACGGCAATTAAAGTAATTAAACGACAATTATTTATAACGATTTATTATAATTATATAGTATATAGGGTTTATTTTAAGGCAAATCTATCGATGTATCACGTTTTTAATTAATACATATACATAAACTTCAACGATGCAGGTATATTCGAAGAAATGAATTTTTCAAAAACTGCCGATGACGATCCTCGCGTTTCTATTTATACGTATAACTTATTTCTCCCTTTCCTATTCCCCTTCCCGCTCCTTTTTTTTTTTCTTTCTTCTTCTTATCTTCTTTTCAACAGATATATAGAAAAATTTGCCCCTTTTTTGTCACAGAAAACCACTCTAATTATACACTCTCGTTTAACTCAATTCGTTGAACCGTATAACGCTGATCGTCGACGGTTTTTCGCCTCTCCGTCTATCGACAGAATAACAACGACGCGTTTGATCTGGATGTGCGCAAGAGAGGCGGGTGTGTGGGACGTAGAGGTAGAGGGCCGATCACTACTATAGAGATCCTTTTTTTATTGTCATATACGTGGGTATGCGGTTTAGTTAAGTCCCAGTACCGTTTAGCCGGTATCGCTTAACTCGCCCTCAAAATTTTTACTATTATTTTTAAATAATGCAAGCCTACACCCTCCCTTCTCCTATTCCTCCTCCTATGTCCCACTCTTCAACGGGGTTGATCACTCCCTGGGAGTAGGAGGCACGTGCATTTGCGCACTGCGCGACAGAACTAACGAGAAAAATCAATAACTGTTTCGTACTCGAACACCGACTATTAAAGACCCCCTAACTCCCGCCCAGACACTGTACCATTCTTGATTCATGAACTATGACCGCATCTTATACACACCTGGCCTTTCGCATGCACGTATAAGAGATTTGAGTCGCTACTTTACTTATGCTGAGCCGTTTCTGCATACTCTTTCTTTCTATATACTCGATAAAATGGTATTTCAATTATTATAGGTACAGGAAGCAAATACAGAGCTTCTTCCAACCCTTATGGGTAATTTGTCCGCATAAGGAGGATACGATACTATAAGCGTTGTATTTTATAGTGTCCAACGGCTCTGGGATTTCAAATTCGCGGAGAATAATTTGTCATATACGAAGAACGACCATATGTTTCACTTTTTGATCACCGGCTTAACTCGTTACGCTCAATGCTCAATTTTATTAGGAGGTGCAATTTCATTTTGAATATTTCCAGCGCTCATCCTATCAACTTTATTATTTTGCGTTTGCATAAACGAGTGTAATTTCAAATTTTCAGACACTCTTGTGAAATTAGCTGAAATTAACTATTGTATGAATGAAATCTGAGGTATTCAGGTACGATCCGAGGAGGTCTATAAGATCGTAAAGACACGAGTGTGTTTCTGATTCGAAATCACGTTACTTTTCATGACTACATAATAATTGAATCATTCGATCTCTAATCGCTTGAAAAATGTTAATCGTCTCGATTATTACAGTTTATTGATTGCTACTAATGTAAAATAACAAATATTTCAGTTTTTTCCGTAAAGTAATTTAGTAAATTTATTTTTACTCATCCATTAAATCCCGGCTAATAGATCAAGACTATGTTTTCGTTAAATAGAAGCCAAACACTTGAATAATAGCGCGTCGAAGGTACTCCGCTCATTTTCTGCTATATTCGACAAGATATTTCACAGCTACAGCAACATAAGATTATTTATGCATTCCCAAAACTAATTAGGTAATAAAATTTTCCAGCAGTCTGGGAATAACGGATATTTCTTAAATACACATAGCTGTATTATATCACAATAGAGAAATGGATAAAAACTTAACTTTTATTCGAATATACACACATGTATGGTAATTATACGTTTTTAATACTTTCAACGAATTGATTTCCCGTCGAAACTATATCAGATGCAATGATAAAACGAGACCCAGTAGACTTTTCTATTAGTCTGCAAGCCGCTACTTCTCCATAAGTCATTCCTCCGATAATACAAAGCGTGATAGTACCAGTTTGGACAAGATCCTGTTGCCCAATTAGACTACATTCTGGTAAACTGGTTAAATAGTTCCAACTTTTCGCGTCTGTATCATTCAGCAAAAATTTCACCAACTGTGCCTAAATCATAATCAAATAAATTGGTCACAAGCTTCATTACGAACAAAATATGCATACAAAACAACGATTTCGTAGTTACTAACTATAGTCGGTATGTAGGACCCTCCAAAAACGTAGCTGGAACACGTCGGGGATTTCAGATCCAATGGCTTTGTTTGATTCGGTAATTGCTTTAGCCTCTGAGCAGCAGTAGCCCACTCGCTACTCCATGTCGGAAGTCTCTGACGTACGTTTTCAGTCCGATAAACGATGAGACCAGCTTGTTCCATCTTCCAAAATAATGGTATATTCTGATATCCATGTGCATGTAAATAGGCTTTTTGTATTGGCTGGACTTCGCTCTGAGTTACTCCGTCACTCGTGACCGATAGAAGAGCAAGAAGTCTAAGACTCCTAAGAGGATGGCTGTCTGAAAAAGTGAATAAAAAATAACAACTTGATGATTTTCCGCAAGAGAAGACCAAAAAATTATCAACCTATGTTCGTCTCTATGTATTCTAGACACTCCTTTCTTCTGCGACATTCAAGTATAGCTTTCTCGACCGATTGCAGCATCTCAAAATCAGGTCCTAGCGATCCGACGATAGTTTCGCATGCAGCAATGTGGAATCCTAGCTGGCGTTTAGTCTCAGTTAATTTTTGCAGCCTAGTTGCAACGTAACGCTTCATTTCTGCCAACTGCATGGTTTGGGTGGCTTCTTGCTCCGCTAAAAACAACATAATATTTAATATTCATTTCCTCTGTGCGTCAATGACCTTCCTTACTCTTCAGCAGTTTTGCCTTTTCTCTTAATATCGGAAATACATCGCTGAAATGCCTGTCTCTAACTTCTCCATAGACCTGGTCGGTCTTTGAGTTCAATTTGGTCTGTGAGCCGTTTGAGAATGCGGTTCCAGCGTTAATCTCCAAAACTTCGCCCATCAGGCCCAAATATGTTACAGAAGTAAGAAGCATGGATGGTATATCGTAGGATCTGTCCATTAATATCAAGCCGCCTGATTGATTGGTCAGATTTTGAGAAGAAAGACACTCTTCCATTGATTCCATCATTTTTAGTACTATTTGACTGTGCTTCCCAAGGCATAATGTAACCTTTGGACGACCAAGGATCAACTGCAATGACCACAAGCTTTTAGCAAGGGCTGGTAAGAGGCCAGTGTCTTTATGATAGTAAAGGTCCGTGAAAAGCCGCGTTTCTAATGATAAAACGTTGCCATCTAATCTTATAAAGTCCCAGGAGAAAGAACGCAGTTTTACTAGGTCTGAGAGGCCTGGAAATGTGAAAGAATACATATTTGAGCAATTGGAATATTGGAATAGTCTTAGATACGAATGCAGCCAATTTTTCAGTATTTTTCAATGTATAAGCGGATAAAGTGAACTAAAACTAATTGGTGGATTAATTTTCTGAAGATTTTGGACTAGAATGGTGTAAAAAGAGGTGATTTTCATGTGGAATGAATCCCTTCCAATTCATGTTGGTCCTAAATCTCCATAAAATCGACTTTAATTATACCAATAACGACCTTCTTCTTCAACCAAAAGATCGAGAGCAGCAGGAACGCGAGGAACGACCAATAAATGATGTGCTAATCCATGGGCTTGGGAAAGCTCAGCATGAATCTGGTTTAGCACTCTTTTGCAAGTGATAAGGTCTCCAGAAACAAGGAAGACTCGCTGAGTATTGGATGCCTTTAAACCCTCTTCTAGTTTGAAAATTTTATCAACCCCATGGCGCCTGGAATGACGAATTTTAAACAAAAGTTACTTGAGGGTGCCTCTGTATCGATGTGATATAGAATATTAGAGAATGACTAACCATAAACATGAATGACTGTTATAGGAACATGAGAGAAACAGAAATAATATTTTTTTACGGTATACTATCATGTATTTGGCTCATTTTCATAAGAACGTGAAATAATAAGTTGGAAACGTGACGAAACGAGGTGAAAATAGTTATTTCTATCTTATTATATGGTATTTTTTGGTCATTTTTATGAAAACATTAGATATTCGGATAGAAATGGTCATTTCTAACTCATTCTTTTATGTTTTTGGCTTGAACTCATGAAAATATGAGAGAATAAGGTTAAACATCATGAAATGATATAACATGGTCTTTTTTTTCATTTTATCTCGTTTCTGATTCATGTTTATAACAATATGAACGAATAAGATAAAAATATGATGAAACTAGTTAGAAGTATTAATTTTTGTTCCATTTAAAATAAATTCTACAATTGGTTTGTTCGTCTTACCTACACTTTCTACACTTTTCTTACACTTTCCTTACACTTTTTACACTCGCCCAATAGGAGGTGTAAATTTCTAGTGAAAAGTGTACAATCTGGTAAAAGTGTAAAAAGTGTAGCTAAAACGAACAAACCTATTGTCTCATCAAGTTTTTGAATCTAGGCAGTATTTAACATTACTCAATGGTTTATGCTAATCATGAAAATAATTTATTGAGAAGATGCAAACCTCAGAGCAGTAGCACCTATAAAACATTCTAACGGTTTCATCAACTTAGGCTCTATGATCAAGTCCTTTTTCCCTGAAATATTATCCAGTATTTCAACTAGTTTTCGCTGACTAATCTGCTGGAGTGTGTCTAAACGATCATCCAATGTGATATCCATCTTCTCTATAGGTATTATTGCAACAGTTGTTCAATTATAGGTATGTTCAATGACATGTTCTTGGCTCGAATAATTTATTTTCGCAATAAGATGATCGACCCTCGTTTGTTACAGTAAAAAAACATCGTTGGCAACTAACATGACGTTTTAAGGACTTGACATTTGACAATAACATATAATATAACCTAAAATCACGCGAAAAACATAAACACCCGGTTTGAGGTTGTGTGAGGAGAAACCACGGAGGAGAAACCTTATTTTAAAAGGACCTCGCGTAGCCACCTGTTGATCACATTCTAAACCTCTGAAAGCGGCGAATCTATGTATCGAATTTTTTATGCTCGATGAAAACGCTAACGCGTTGTTTATGACGTTTCGGACTATTGACAGTCGCGAGTGTCTTCATTAAGCTAAGTTTTCGCAATTCTTTAACCATCAGATTGGGATTTGCTTATTTAATAGGTCTAAACGACTCGTGGGTAAGTTCGTTTATCTGTTTTTTTTACGGAATCAAATCTCTCCACCGATTCAAAACACCTTAGCGATTCCTTTATGTTACCAGAATCAACGAATCATTGACCCTGTGTCATCATTTCAACCAATAATACGTATTCCAGGTAATAATGAGCTTTCCTGAAAAACAAGACGTTTCAAAAGACGAGTGGGTGGCCAAATTAGAAGACGGATCCCACATTCAACGTGTCTCAATGAATAACCTGATCATGAATTATCTTGTCACAGGTAATCCCAACTCGATACTTAACTGATTCAAAAAAGCAAAACAAACCATGAGAAAAACAAAATAAATCAAATCGTATTCTTAATCCACATTTTTTTCTTCACCAAAAATAAGAGGGGTTCAAAGAAGCGGCCGAAAAGTTTCAACAAGAATCCGGAGTCGGTCCGACGGTTGAGTTGAATTCCTTGGATGACCGAATTCGCATAAGAGACGCTATCCAAAATGGCCGTATCCAAGAAGCAACAGATTTGGTTAATCAGTTGCATCCAGAGCTCTTGGATAACGATAGATATCTATATTTCCATCTGCAGCAGCTACATCTTATTGAATTAATACGGACTGGGCGCATAGAAGATGCTCTACAGTTCGCTCAAGAACAGCTTAGCGAGGCTGGAGAGAATGACGACAACATATTAAGCGAGTTAGAGAGGACCTTGGCTCTCCTTGCCTTTGAAGAACCTTATAAAAGCCCGTTCAGCGATCTCCTACACCCAACGCATAGACAGAAGGTATAAAATAGAGAAGATCATTTAGTTTCAAACTTTCACTTGATAATATTGACGATTGTTGTAGATCGCAAGCGAGTTGAATGCTGCAATACTGAAAATGGAACATCGAGAATCTACCAGTCCTAGATTAAATAATTTATTGAAAATGATACTGTGGGCTCAGGACGAACTTGACACGAAAAAAGTCAAGTATCCAAAGATGACGGACTTGGGAAGTGCGACGATCGAAAGTCCGAAGTAATATTAAGTAAATGAATATAATGAGAAAAGAAATCTTAATTCAGAAAAATTTATTTATAGGAATACCCTTGAGAAATGTGATTATACTATGTCTAAAAATATATGTTTATCTTATATTCAAATAAGTATTTAAGTAATATCAATTTAATCGCCACTCCCAGTTTTAATTTAAATAAAATCATCAGGAATGAACTTTTCTTTGTACAAATAACTCGAGCATAGATATTATAGATTATGGAAAAAAATTTATTTTATCTAATACACAATTATAAGATGTTGGCATGTTTTCATTATGAGAAACAGGAAAGATTGAGTAACAATCCCAACCAATATTATCATTACTTAGAGTACGACGATTTTTATGTTCAATTCTTTACAAAATAAAATACTCAATAACCGGTAGAGGGAAGCGATTTTACGTTTACGTTCATGATCCGCTGTTTTAAACAAATTTAACACCAGAATAACGTGAATCACAATTTACTATCTTACAACATAAGAAAAAACGATTCAAAAAATATTTCAGTTAAAATTCATCACGTTTAATATTATAAAAATGGAATCAGTAATTGCAAGATGAATGATTTCTACCTAAAATTCTCTGAACTACCATCCGAATACGTATTCCATAGCTTTAGAAACAAGCCCTGTAGATTTCTGCGGCACATTTTGTGGTGACCTTACTGATTGTGGACTCAAATGTTGATTATACCCTATGGCTAAAGGACGGGCATTTTGTATCCGCGGTGAAGTCGGTGGTAAGCTACCTCTGTAATCTGGAGAAGCAAGGTTCAATCTATCCGGAGTAGAAAAGCACCTAGCGCTGCTGCTCAATTTAGAAAGATTCTCTTTATCAGAGTTTAAGACTACGCCCTCGTCGGTGCAAGGTACAACACCGATCATCGTTGACCCTGACACAATATTGCCGTTGCAAGCCAAAGCTCTGTGCGCGTCTTGTTCAGTCGCACATTTCAAATGGATCCAATTGCCCTGAGCGTGAGGAGCGCCTCTTTTATCGACAATACGAACTCTGCTAGATATATGAGAGAGTACAGCGTTCAGAGCGTTGGGAGAAAACCCAAAGACCGTTACCCACTGCAGAAGCCCCTGCATGGGTTCGTTTATAGACAAATTAGCCGAGTTGTCTAAAAACATGGAATTATTTATGTTATTTCCAGTCAACATTCTAGACTGATTATTAGCCACATTTGGACCAGCACTAGGTGTGTACGGTGCCATAGACTGCGAGGTATCCAAAGTATCGAATAAACCCCTTGTTGGTGGCCCTCCGGATTGTCCTTCAGATCCAATTTGCGGACCGTTCGGACTCGTTACATTTCCAAACATCGCTTTTTGGCGATTTGTTCGATAGTCTGGGGTACAATAGGTAGAATTAGACGTGGGCAGACCTCCGCTAGTTGCAGATCCGAACTGGCTAGTCCTTGGGGTACCTTGGGGACTCATTATATTTAATCTAGCGGTCTGAAGCATAAAAAATACACAAGTAAGGCACTTTTCTGTGAAATTTGGGTTCTAAAATCATTTTTTGGAGGTTTTTTCTAAAAGTTTATATTCAGGTAAGAGAGGTATTGACTTTGGCAGGTGTTTAAGAGATGCATATCTCATTGCGGGACTTTTTCAGTCATAGAAACTTCTTTTATGATCATTTTTAGCATTTAAGCTCTCCTTTTGTTTTAAGAAGCTATAGTCTTACAGGGTTCGCATCTCCCAAGAGGAAATTAGGTAGATATGTAGAATTCGGCCCTGGACTGCCTGGTGTTTGGACCGGACTTCCAACGGGAGATCCAAGAGTCATAGGTTCCATCTAAATCAACATACAGCCAACTTTTGCATGCATTGCTTGATATCTGTCTAAAGCATATGAAACTGATGATAATGAATTGATCTCTAATTTCATTTTGTTGATATTTCTGTAATAGATTATTAATTCTCATTTTTGAGGCTTTGCAAGTCATTTGTGATCATACTGTTCGCTTTTAGAGAAAAATAGGTTCGATTGTGAACAACAAAAAAAAAAAAACTTATTTCGGACTAATCGAAGTCGGAAGCGAAAAATCAAAGATTGAGTGAAAGAAAAGAACGAAATAGATGAATTTGATAAGTCCCGAATATTTTCAAATAGGATCGAAAAATAACTGTTGTTTAGTTTCTTGACAGAGAACTATAGCGTCTATAACTGTAAATCAGAATATCCCATGTTCAATCGGAGGAGGATATGAAAGGAAGGAATCTCTCCCGTTCGAGATAGAAAAAAATAAACTTGAATAAATTGACGTACGATTTGTCAATATAGGTTATGATCCGAGGAATTAGAAGCCGATAATATAAATATGAACTGATAATACAGATGTGAAGAAAGCTTGGGTAATTATGTCAACTAAAATCTCACCTTCGATATCCGGTGAATAGTTTCTTAACGTAAATAAATAATCTTGAATTAATAACAATTACAAACGACGAGGTGAAGAGCCAAACATTTCAAACGGTCAACCTTCCATAGTGCCATTACCAACTTTGAAGCGATTGGAGACTGTCATTCCCCTAGATTTATTAATTTTATCCAATTCTCGCGTACAGCTTCTTCTTTCTACTACTACGCGACGCAATAGTTCGAAAAATTTTTCAGCTACTTCGCTTCTCTGTCGGGTTTCTTATCCCGTGATCTTCAAAGTTCAACACCGCTAAAACTGTGGTGTAAATTAAAGACAATTTGCTTACATTACAATAGATAAATTCCGTGAAATCAGTGATGGCTTATGTCGAAGCTCCCTTTCAGTCAAAAACGATGGATTCCATGGTGCCGGATTGGCTCTCTGCCGAACACAGTACCGGAGTGAGTTACGCTTTGTTTTATAAATTTACAGCGCGTTTGAAAACTTCGTTTGACGTTGTTTTTAGGTTATAATGACGGTGCAAACTTCACCAATTTCTCCGGTCATCATCCACGGTTTTTAATTTTTCTTTTATTATATAGTTATTTAAGTGATGAAAAAACAACGGGCACTTTTCACACCTCAACAAAATAAAGAACAAATAACTCGCAAATAACATCATACGCATACAGTCTGTGTTAAAATTTATTGTTTCTTCTCTTTTTCTTTCAGACATCGATTATGGCGTGCGAATTTGAAGGCGGCGTAGTTATCGGTGCTGATTCACGAACCACCACTGGGTATGCGATGCTGACGATAATTTATACTCTAAAGTTTGATTCGAATGCTGAAAAACGTTGAAAAACAATCTGGATAAAGTTTTTTGGAACCTAAATGAACCTTTTTCTCCAGCTGAAGTACCAATCGAGCTTATATTCATTATTCATTTACAGAGCCTACATTGCCAATCGCGTTACAGACAAGCTGACCAAAGTAACGGATCAGATTTACTGCTGTCGTTCAGGTTCTGCCGCAGATACGCAGGCTATTGCAGACATAGTTTCGTACCACTTGAGTTTTCATCAGTAAGTTTACTGGGATTCTCTTCTGCTTCTCTAGAGAAAGACAGAGAGATTTCGATTTGGAATAGATGATCCAACATACTTGACTCATTACCAGCCAGGCCTCACAGTCCTTATTACCTTGAAACGTACTTTTTTTTTATACGATCATCTGCCCTAAGAACACTTTTCAGCAGATTGTTGACTGAAAATATAATGTTTAGGCCAAAATCCGAGTTTTTTTTGTCCACCAAGCTTTTTGATTTTACTTTTCCACCAAATTCACTAAAGTAATCTAGATTCTGATTTCTTTACTAATCAAAAAACAATTGTTTGCGATGTTTAAAGTTAAAATTTTCTCACAAATATTACTCTAGAATTAAACAGACTAATTTTTTCACTCGATAAAGAATTATACAGGTTTTTTGTTCCGTCTCAGCTTTTGGAAAATCAATTCATTCGAGGTATTGAAGAACAAAGTTCTAGAGTAACAACAAATACACAACAAAGTCCGAAATATTTCCACTCTACTATGTCTGTTACATTTTCCGATTCCCTAAATATTTGCTAATTAAGAACAGATTTTTCTCTCAAATTAAACACCTTGGCCTCTGTAAGGCCTGTAGTATCTTTTAGATCTAATAACTTTATATGTTCGGCCTGAAGAATGGAGCTTGGAGAACCACCCTTAGTAGAAACAAGTGCAAACGTATTCCGTGAGCTCTGCTACAACTATCGCGACTCCCTTATGGCTGGGATTTTAGTCGCTGGTTGGGACCGGCGTAAGGGTGGTCAAGTCTACAGCATTCCTTTAGGCGGCATGTGCGTAAGACAACCAATCGCTATCGGTGGATCAGGATCTAGCTATGTCTATGGTTACGTGGATGCTCATTACAAACCCAATATGACTAAGGATCAGACAATTGAGTTGGTCAGCAACAGTAAGTCTCTCTCCTACTTCATTCGTGTTGATAAGTATTGTTTTATAATTTTTTAGGGCTCTTTGGGAGCAGGAAGCCAGAAATTTTTCAAGAATCTGTAAATACTTCCATTTTTTAACGGCATTCGATTTTATGATCATAATTGTCTAATGTAGGAATTAGTTTATCTGAGGATTAATGAATCTGATTGCTAATTTGATGTACTTTATAAGTTCTGGGTTTTGCTTACATTTTTTATGAAAGATGAAGGCACAAAACGCGAACAAACGATTGCTGAAGCTCGATGTACTGCTGACTAGAGAATAAAGTAATCTATCATTAGATTTTACTGGTTTTTTCGTAATGTAAAGAAGTATAGTGGATAAATTCAATAAAAATCTGCATATTCAATAATAGAAGCATCTAACCATCTTAAGAAAAGTACAAGATTAGAAACCCGGCCTGGCGAAAATATTCGTGAAAACGAGCCTGAAATCTGGAAATTGAAACTCTTTAAACACATTGTTTTTTTGGCATCACCTTGCAGGACTTAAATACTGATCATTTTTTCATGTTTCTAATCTTTAGCACTGGCTTTGGCGATGTCACGCGATGGTAGCAGTGGTGGAGTTGTACGTATTGGTGTTATAACTAAAGAAGGTGTTGAGAGAAGAGTGATCCTCGGTGATAAACTGCCTCAATTCTACGAAGGATAAATCGTATTTAAAACTGTTTACATAATAATATGTTTGAGGTACCATATGTGTACTTGCTGTAATCTTTTTAACTGATTCCTTTCAATTTTGCTAAATAAAAATCGATAATGCAGTTAAATCTGCGGCTTTTAGTTTCCTGAAATAGTGATTAAAAAAACATTCTACGCTCAGGAGAAACTGCTATTTGTGAAGAATTTCCACAGAAAAAATATTAACTAATAAATTACAATTTATCGTAGACATAATTTTAATGAAATCCATGATTGAAATCTACAAGGAGGCATTGTACAACTGATGTATTTTTATTAAAAGCGGGTGATATCAATTATCCAGATTCGAAATATTCCGATTCACCAAAGCTCAACCAATTATCTTGTATTTCGGTGCTACCAATAGAAAATGCGAGACCTATTAAACGTCGAATGTTTTTCCCCGTTTCTACGCTTTCGCGGCTTCTTGTTGTTCGAACTTGGGATATTTCGTCGCCACCGTATCCCACGTTATTTTACCTAAAGACAAGTCTTTCACTACACTTGGCAGCTCGTCCAGCTGGAATAATAAATAATTAAAACATTTTTAAATGACGATATTCTAACATAACAAATACACCACTGGTCAAAACAACTTACGCTTATCCTAACTTGTTCCATACTATCTCTTTCCCTAAGCGTAGCCGTATTTGGGCTCTTCAAAGAGTCAAAATCTATCGTAATACCAAAGGGAATAGCAATCTCATCCGTTCTGGCATAACGACGACCTATGCTGCCTGAAGAATCATCCACTCTATGTGAGACATCGACAGCAGTTAAATCCTTTGCTGAAACGAAAATATTCGATCAATTTTCTCTGCAAAATGTAGAAATGTATCAATAACATCCGATTTGTACGAGCATAGCTAAAACTCACAAAGTTTCTTAACAAATGGAATAAATTCCGCATTGCTACTCAGTGGCAAGACAGAGCATTTAAGTGGCGAAACAACTGGAGGCAGACTCAAGTACGTTCTTTGCTCATCTCCTTCCCTAGTTCGGAAATTATGTTCGAATATAGCATACATGACTCTGCCGACGCCGAAAGAAGGCTCTACAACAGAAGGAGTGATCTCTTCGACATGTAATGTCTTTTGGTAGCGTTTTATCGATACCATATCTTTTGTGATTTTTGCTGAAGTTCCATCTGGAAGTAGAAGATCGTAGTCTTCATTGCTACTGATCTTTTTCTCAAGGGCTTCGATCCCTTCCTTATCCAGCGCGGCTAACGCATCCAGGACAGTCTTGGCTTCTTTTTTGAACGCTTTACCAAGGATACCCTTGTTTGGCGATGCCTCGGTGACATCGACCACTTTTGGTTCCGCTAGCTTCTTTTCGGCAATTAATTTCACCCCGGTTGCTTTGGTGTGCTGAGTGAGATCGAATGCCGATCTGTCCGCGCAACCAACACATTCTATCCACCCGTAGGATGTCAAACATTCCGCGTCCCAACAGTCGCAGGCGTAATGTGCCATTTCGTTGCTCATGTGTTGGCGGAACCTTAATTTGGCCGGATCTACACCAACTTTGACTAAAAATAATTGGATTCTGGCCATAAAATACCCCAGAGTTTCGTTGTCTACTAATCCGGTTTTTACAGCCTCTCCAATCTCCGTGTACTCTGCGCTTTTGCCATCCATTTGGCTGCACGCTGAATACAAGAGCATCTTAGTGCTCTTAACAGCCTCAAATTTAGGGTGCTTTTTGTCGCTGGGATCGCAAAAGTGTTCAATCTCTGCCATTGTGAATTCTCTGACTCTGATCAGCCCAGATCTTGGCGATATCTCGTTCCTAAAAGCGTTGCCTATCTGCGCAGCAGCGAACGGCAGCTTTCCTTGATTGAATTCCAGCAATCTTTTGAAGTTCACAAAGATTCCCTGCGCCGTTTCCGGCCTTAGGAAACCCTTGATCAGACCAGAGGGACCGATTTGCGTTGCAAACATCAGGTTGAACTCGATCGGTTCAGTTAAATCGTTACCGGTTATTGGTGATTTCATGTTAAACCTTGAAACAACGGCTGCGAACTCAGCCTTGGTCATACCGTCGAGTTTGATTACGATATCACCACATTCTGCGCGGAGTTCTTCGCTGGTTTTTTTGTCAGCAGCTACTTTCTCTAAATGTGCTTTTATGAAATGATCTAATCTGAAGCATTCTCCAGTCTTTACATCCTTTATCATCAAATCAGCGAATCTATCCACATGACCAGATGCTTTTAATACAGGCTCAGGCGTAAGGATTGAACAATCAACTTCGAGCATTTGTTCCTCGAGAACGAAGAAGCTTCTCCAAGCACTGAGGAAATTTGACTTAAAAGCACATCCCATAGGGCCAAAATCATACTGTCCTGTTATCCCACCGTATATAGCGAACGACTGGTCCAGGAAAAACCGTCTCTTAAGAAGATCCTCCATTTTAGATCGGTCGAAAGTAGCCGCTGATGGAATAAGCGACAATTCCTTATCCTCTAGCAGCTTTTTCCGCGCCTTGAGCTCGGCGACAGCTTTTTTAACGTCGAAATCTGGGGCGCCATCGGATTTGAGCTTGCGGACCAGGTCACCCTTGAAAAATCAAGACAATCTGATGCAATCATTTGGATTTTTAAATTTTTATTTTATTTTTTTTGTCGCTATTATTCGATGAGTCGAAAATAAGGGAATTTTGAAAACGCCGATTAGTTGATATGCCGATTTTCTAACTTTCTGTGAAGCCATATGGTGCTTACCTGTTCTTTGACACTTGATCTAAGGGGCGCGAGGATTTCTTCCATCTTATGATCTACCATACTCTCTAAACTGAAATGCAGTTTGACTTTTCTGTGCTTTTTCTTCGAGCCCCACTGTGGGATTTCGGAATATAACCTCGAACTGACTGAAAGAGTTTTTGAAAACTGATCGACAGAGTTTAGGTGTCGGATCCCGTATCGGACTCCCGATTTACACGCTGACCGTACGGTATGAAAAAGAATCTGCATTCGCGGCACTATAGATTTCTATTGCAACGGACTATTGGCACGCTGGCTCCTTGTGTCAGATTATACCGGAAATTGTGTTACTGCTATGTACTGCGGAGCTCGGAGGTGCCGGGGGAGAAATAACCTCCTATATCTATACATCTTATTGCTATCTTAGAAGTAGAGAACGGATCAGGACCAAAATAATCACAAATATGATTCGCATCGTTCTTTATTGCATCAATTCCATTGTCATGATTATGATAATGTTTAATACTCTGTCATCTCGATAGGAAAACTATCGCCGTGAGAGCGAATGGTTGAATATGGAGCAGCGTGAAGTCGTGCTTTTGCAGTTTGACCAACGTAATGACTTAGCTGTTAGAAAGAGAAGATCAACGTTTGTCCAAAACCATCGAGCTTTGCTGAGAGTGAGAGAGAGAAAGAGCATAGGTCTATTATATCGATTTTTAGTTTAATGGCAACACTAGAAGTCTAGCTAGTTGTGGCTGAGTTCAGGCAGTCGCTAGCCGGTAGAGTGACAAATAGTTTAAGATAGTGTTTGTTGATGAGCAGAGAAATTCGAAGAATAGTTTAAATTGAAAAAAATTTGATCCTTCAGAGAGTATGGGACGAAGGAAGAGTAAGAGGAAGCCACCGAGCAAGAGAAAAGCGATCGAGCCATTAGACACACAATTCAATTGTCCGTTTTGTAATCACGAAAAATCTTGCGAGGTTAAAATGTGTGTAAACATACAGAATGTGTAATCATTCATTTGTTTTGCCAGTTTAAATACGGTTAACAAATTTGATCAACGCTTTCAGGGACAAGTCAAGAAACACTGCGAGAATAACGTGCCGTGTATGTTTGGAGGACTTTCAAACTACTATTAATCTACTTTCGGAACCTCTCGATGTTTACAATGACTGGATTGATGCCTGTGAAAATGCTAATTAATTATAAAAAACAAACTTCTTAAGGAACACAAAACTGTTATCTTTTCTCAAATATGATGGACTGAAAATGAATTTAGAGCCTCATGGGTGGTACGGAACACGAAATAATAATCGTAACTACGTATTTTTATTCTTTGAGAAATCTGACAAACAGTTTAACTTGAGACGGAATTAACGTATTACTGAATATAATACAAAGCGATCCCGACGTATGGACAGGTTTTGAAACATTCAAACGATGAAAACTAACCAAAAGATGTGTAAGGAGAGCTATCATTGTATCAGGATTTGTACTATTTACCTGATGGATTTTAATAAAAAAATATAAGCAATAATCATCTTTCCTTTCGCCTCTATTTATATTGTTCCATCCATCGTGCGTGCGCGCGCTCGCTTTGGTGTGAGTAACGTTAGATTCGTCCGCGCGTATGCGAAGAAAGTATATAGATATGATGTGTGTGCCTGTGTTTGTGAATTTCTGATTTTCTAGTATGAAAAATAGGGGAATCCCTTTGTGGATGAGTCCTTTGTAATAAATAAAACAGTTTAATGAAGACAGAATAAATCGTCGGATCGATATCAGTCTAATAAAAGTGAAATGTGTGAATCGATAGGTAATGACTTGTTCGAAATAAAAGAAGAACGCGAGTCCGTTCCCTTGTCTGCTACTAGCGGAAGTACGCGCGGTGTTGACAAGATGGCGGGTGGTCCGATGGTAGTACACTCGGCAAAAAACGCATAGGTAAAAATGCCGCGTAAAGTGAGAATGATCGAGGCGTGTGAATGCACATAAAATCTATAATAACGAAATGTGTTGTTCCCCGATAATTGGGCGTAAATATAACGTTATAAATGAATCGTAAGGTTTATTTTGGAGGAACTAGAGACCGGGGGATTTGTTACGTTGTGATTTTCGGCTGCTGTGAGTCTGCAGCAGCAGCTACCAAGCGCCGCGACAACGACGCTATGGCGTCCATCGGTGTGTCATTATTTTTTTATCTCTAATTAGTGGCTAATTAACATTTATAATTATAAAATAAACCCGTAAAAATCATCGATCAAATTTTACCACCAAACTCGGCGTACAAACTTACGATATTTCACTACCTCGTTAAATATATTATCGCGGTTTACCGAGATACCATTTATCAAAAATATTCTCCCATCCCCAATCCGACCAATACACTTTTTTCTCATCTGACAGCTGAACTATCCAAAAGCTATAAAACCCCGGAACCGATCTAAGGACGGCCCTTAAACGACCTCGAGATAATCACACGTCACCATTCACCTTCCAACCTACATTATTTTATCCAAAAAATAATTGAATTCACATACCTTTCAGAGAAAATTCGAGATCAAACAATAAAGTTTGATTCACAAGAGTGCAAATCTGAATAATAAGAAGATAATAAACCGTTAATAAATCAATAAAAATGATTTAAAAACATTATAACTCAATCAATTAAAACCATGGACGAAGATCCGGCTCAAAAAATGTCTAATTCCGACATGGATAGCTTCCTAACTCGGATCGGGGACGTTACAATAGAACGAGTCAATCCCGAAAGAGTTTCTAAGGATTCTGCGGAGCAGCCAGATACCTCCGGTGTTTTACCAGGCTCTAATTCATCCGCTAATGTTACTGCCAATTATGAGAGTTCTGAAGAATCAGGCGGTGAATCTTCTGATGGTGAACAAGAGAAGAGAAATGATCTTTTCCCCGATGAGGAAATGGAGCGAATTCGTTCTGAGGGATCTGGGGACGACATGGACCTTGATGAAACAATTGATAGTCAAATTGGGGTCAGACTTGATCCTGAAAAACAACAATCTATGTCTCAGGATGAAGACATGGAGCCTATTAACATCTTGGATAGTTTGCCGCTAGAAGGTTTGTATCTGTTTCATTATACAGGGATAAATTGGGATGCTTAGAAATACCAAAGAAAACTAGGAAAATTGTTGTCAAGTAAATATTTAATCATGCTAATAGATTGAGACTCAACTATGTGTTTTGTTTACGTTTAAGTGTTTGTCTTAGAAGTGAAATCGGGAGTCTATATTTGTTTATGCTCATTGTCTTTGCTTTTACAGATAAATAGCCAAGATTTATCGACCGGTAGTCTAGGCTGGTTAATTTGTGGAAAGAAATTGTTTGAAGTAATTTAAACATACAATTTGTTCAATTATCTTACATTCTTATTGTTCTACTTGTGTATCTAATTGGATAGATTAACTTGATGGAAATTGAATCGATGTTTTTCTTCTCAAGGAGCCCCAATAGAGGGTCAGGAAGTAACTGAGGCAGATCTCCTTGGGAAATCTGTATCCAAAGAATTGGATGATGGAGAGATAGACGAGGACGATATAGAGAAGATGGAGGATATCGGGGAGGAAGATGACGACGGGGAGGGGGGCAAGAGACTCTGTGATTCTGAGAATCCTGACTCTACAAATAAGAAACAGAAGAAGGGTGACCAGAGCGATAGTTCGGACACAGAATGCGAGACAAAGGTTGAAAAGAAGATATCCAACATGAGACGTAACATAAGAGAAGTTATGGACGAGAATCAGCTGGATGAAGCTACTCTCGCTGCGCAAAGACAGGAGATGGAACGACTTAGACGAGTCCAAGAACAGCAGAGAATAATCCGTGAAGTTCAACGACAAATAGCTATTAACAGACAAAACAGCAAGACTCAAACTCGTGTGATCAGTCTATTACAGGGAAAACAAAGCCAAAGTGGAACAACGATATCTCCCTCATCATCGCAGGTCCGATTGCCAAACACGGTTCTATTGAAGTTGAATTCTGGGTCTGGGTCTGGGTCCGGTTCCGGTTCTGGTTCAGGATCCGGTTCCGGCTCCGGCTCTTCTTCCGGATCGGGAACTCAAATTAGCTCCTCAGCAGCACAGATCGCACAACAACAACAACAGAGAAAAGCACTGGAGGCAGCACGCTGGCAGAAAGGACGAGGCGCTTTACCCGGGGTTCAAACTTCTATTTCTAGGGTCCCGAATCGATCAGGCAACACAAACCTTCTCCAGCAAAGAATCAGAATGATGACACCATCCGTCAGCATCTCCCCTGTCGTGCCGAAGAAGGAACCAGTGGATAGGTACACAATAATCCAGTTTTTATGATTCTTCTTGCATTTTTTGGTCACCTAATCTATCCGTATTCCTAGATCAGGCGTCAAGCCAGTTGCTGATCGAATCCTCGGATAAAAGAAACTTATTTTTGTTATTCCTATGTCTACAGGTCAGAGTACTTCTCCGAATCTGAAATATCTGATACTGAAGCTGACGACGTTCTGCGCGAAAAGCAGCTACACACTTTGAGAAAAGTATCCGGTATGCCAAGGTCGCAGAAGCTAGCAAAGGGCAAAGATGTCGTGACGATATCCAGCTCCAGTGAAAGTTCGGATGACGATTGCATTGTGCTGAGCGATCCGAGCGGAGGAGAAGAAACCGATAATGAAGACGACCCTTCAAACTCTGGAATGCACACCAACGACCGTTACAATGTCCCTGACGAGCATGGTAGGGTATTAGTAAACGTTGGCCACCCGGAAACAGAGCCAGACGTCTTTCTTGCGCCACAAGTTGCTCGGATTATTAAGCCGCATCAGATAGGGGGAATACGATTCCTCTATGACAACATTGTGGAGAGCATTGAGAGGTACAAGACAAGCTCTGGATTCGGCTGCATTCTTGCGCACAGTATGGGGCTTGGTAAAACGTTGCAAGTGGCGAGCTTCTGCGACGTATTTTTCAGGTGCACAACTGCCAAGACCGTACTTTGCATCATGCCGATCAATACCCTGCAGAATTGGCTTGCCGAATTTAATATGTGGCTGCCCTATGAGGCTAATTTATCACCGGACAATCCGAATCAAACAAAATCTGAACCCTTAATTGATGTAAAGCAGGAAATGAAGGAGGAAAATACAGCACAGGGAGATCAAAGTCGCATGCCAATGCCAAACAGCAACGAATTTCCGCTGCGAATGCCTCAAGATAATCCCATTATCGATACCACCATTCCTCATCAGGGATACGACCCTTTAGCCGCCCTGCAATGTCGGGCTCAAGAAAATATCCACAAGGAAGGTGGAATTGATAAGAATTTTCATCCTAGTCAGCACTACCATAATGATATGTCGATGAATATGATGTACGCAGCTCATCCGGGTACTGCGCCTGGTTTTGACCGTGAGCCGGTCAAATCTGAGCTCGATTGTCAGGGTATGGTTAAAAACTCGGCTCCTCAAACTGTGCCGATGTATCCTGGTGGCTATCCGTGTAATATGATGGGTGTAGAAAGGGAAATAAAACAGGAATATGGTCAGATAATGGATCCTGGGATAAAAATAGAAGCCGGAATGATGGAGGGTGCGGAAGGGGTGAAAAAGGAAGAAGACAGTCCCCCAGGTTTGGTAAAGGAACCACCAGGGGCTCCGGAAAAAAAGGAAATCGACAAGGTGAAGACACCATTCTGCGTCGATTCTCCCATAGGCCTGGAACTCCGTCCTAGACATTTCCAGCTCCACATATTAAACGACTCTCACAAAAGCATGGCTGCAAGAGCGCGGGTTATTCAAGACTGGCAGAGAAGAGGAGGCGTACTTTTGATCGGATACGAACTATACCGTCAACTTTCGCTCAAAAAACCAAACAAAGCTAAGCGGAAACGTGGACAGGCTTTCAAAGACATGGTCGACGTCGAAGAGGACGATAAGAACAAAGGCCTTCTAGAGGACATGCATTCTGCCCTAGTCAGCCCAGGACCAGATCTCGTTATTTGCGACGAGGGACATCGCATAAAGAATTCACATGCCAGTATAAGCTTGGCTTTAAAACAAATGCGGACTAAGAGAAGGATCGTACTCACCGGTTATCCCCTGCAGAATAATCTCCTCGAATACTGGTGCATGGTGGATTTTGTCCGGCCCAATTACCTCGGTACTAAAAGCGAGTTCTGCAACATGTTCGAAAGACCGATACAGAACGGACAGTGCATAGACTCAACGCCGCAAGATATTAGGCTGATGCGGTACAGAGCTCATGTGTTACACGCTCTTCTAGAAGGATTTGTTCAGCGCAGGTCTCACTCTGTATTGCAAGTTTCTCTGCCGCGGAAAGAAGAGTATATTCTTTTAGTCAGAATGACTCCGCACCAGCGGAAACTTTACGACACGTTTATGACCCAGGTGGTCAAGACACGGGCAGTCCCCAATCCTCTCAAAGCATTTGCAGTTTGCTGCAAGATATGGAATCACCCTGACGTTTTGTACCACTTTCTTAAAAAACGGCAAGCCAATGAAGAGGACGATTTAGACTTGGAGGAAACTATGGGAGAGAAGCCTGCTCCTGGTACTAAACGATCTAAGGCTCGACAGCCCAAGGGAGAATCTAAGAAGGGAAAGAAAGGAAACAATGCCACGCTGAAAAATAAACCGGCGGCTAGCGTGCAGCCGAACTCCTCATCATCTTCCAGCAATGATAACGCCGAGGCCGAAAATCGACTACAGAACCAAAATCAAGCAGGGAATTATCAGAACTATCCAATACAACAACCACAGAATACCGCCTACCCAAACACCGCGGTACCAAATACTTATCCGCAAGGTTACGGGAGGAATCAGGAGTACGATTGTAGGCAGGGACAAAACTACAGGCAAAATGAGCAGGGTAACTATTATCGCAGTGGAAACAATCCACAACAGGCTGGGGGAGAATACGCAGAGTTTTATGCCAACCAGAGTCAACACAGATACGGGAATCCCTCTTTCCAAACGTTTCCTCAAGGCTCTGGGTACAGTCAGCCTCAAGGGTATCAAAACCAGGCTCAAAACTATCTCTCTGGTAACGAGCAAGTCGCAGGAACCCAAACGCAGAACTACAACCCTCCTGGTTCTCATAATTCTGAATATCGCGGCGAACAGAATCCATCAACAAATGCTTATAACACTCCTGGTCTTTACCAGGCACAGTGTTACCCCTACCAAGATCAGACTAGGAGCTATTCTGCGACACCGAATATGGGCCCGAATTATCCTCAAATTGGAACCCACGGACAAGGCTATCAGAACCAGCCGCCTAATCAAACCCCCGGTTTATCCACCATTCAAGAATACCCGACGTACCCGGCGACCAATTCTGTCCAGGGCTATGCCCCGGCACCGAATCAAGTGAACCAGCAGATTTACCCGCGAGGCGACGCCGCAGCGACTCAGAATTTCCCAACTCCGACCCAGAGCCAAGCTACTAATTATCCACCTAACCAGCAGAACCAGAACTCTTCGAATCAGAGCGGACAGATTTTTCCGCGAAACGATAATCAGACACAGAATTTTGTCAGACCTCAGAGTCAGGTACAGACACACGACTATAACGCAGATCAACAGAACCGAAATCCTGCAGGAAATCAAGCCCCAGGATATTCTGCACCCAATCACGACACTGCCCAGACCCAAAATGTGGCGAATTATCCATCTGGAACTACCGTGACACAGTTTAAATCTGAAGATCCTTATTGGCAACAAAATAATTATCCTCAGACAACTTATCGCCAGGAATCTACTGGAGATTCTTATTATACTGGGAATGTTGGGAATACGAGATACCAGAACAACTATTATCCGTCGCAAGGTTTTCAGAATCAAAGATACGAGTATAATCAGACACCCGGGATAGATGGGGCTGGGAATAATGAAGGAAAGGCAGCAGGAGGGAGACCGGCTAGAAATCCTGGCCAAATTCAGCCAAAAGGAAATTACGAAGAGGGAAGTAAAGAGGCAAACAATATTCTATCGCAAAATCAGAATCCGGGAAGAACCGGGGCTCCTGTTACTCAGGGCTACACACCTGGTGGTGGTGATGCAAATCGATCTGATCCTACAGCACCCTCGCCTCAACCAAATGAACGCAACATTGTTCATGGACTTGCGACTCCAAACACAAACAGTACACGACAAATTGATACGATTAAGGAAGAAGAACGAGAACGAGATGATCTGCTGGATAAAGATAGAGAAGATAAATCTGATGATGAAATACTCAATAAAGATGAGGACAAAGACCCTAAGAGCTCACCTATGGGCAAAGAAGACCCAGGGATTCCTTATGACTGGGTAAGTATTGGCTTCGGAGAAGAACAGCAGTCAGATTGCTTATAAAGGATTATCTACACCTTCAACTGGAAATTTTGATGCATAGTATGCTTTCAGTAAAGGTCTTGTCTATGAAATCATACATTCAGAATTAAAAATTAAACAAACCAGCTGGTTTTTCAATCAGATTCTAAATGTCTTATTATTTATGCCTTGTGCAGGATTTTTGTCGTTAAGAACACACTTTACATCGGCACCGAGGTATAAATTCATTTTGTCCTTCTCCCTTCCTATAAATAAGGCATTTGAAATCCTACCTGAAGGTATATATAAGCCTTTTAAGTTTCAAACTGAACAAACTAATCCGAAAATGGCATACAAACTACTCAATCAATAATATCTCTAAAACAAAACATTCTTATCTCATTTTTCAGGCAACTGATCTGATGAAAGGCTACGTACCAGGTCTAATAGATGCGTCAGCAAAAATGTCAATCTTTTTCTGTATCCTCGAGGAAGCAGTGCGTCTAGGAGATCGTATCTTAGCCTTCTCTCAATCTCTATTTACCCTGAATTTGGTGGAAGATTTCCTTGCCAGAAACAGTTTAAAGCACGAAGATGGGCGTACGGAGGATTGGGCAAAGAATGTAAACTATTACCGGCTCGACGGTAGCACCAGTGCATTAGAAAGAGAGAAACTTATCAACGAGTTCAACGCCAATTCGAAAATCCACTTGTTCTTAGTATCCACCCGTGCCGGCTCCCTCGGCATAAATCTAGTCGGAGCAAATCGAGCAATTGTTTTCGACGCTTCTTGGAATCCTTGTCACGACACGCAGGCAGTTTGCAGAGTCTACAGATACGGTCAACGCAAACCCTGCTTCGTGTACAGACTTGTCACCGACAATTGTCTCGAACGGAAGATATACGACAGACAAATAAGCAAGCAAGGAATGGCGGACCGCGTCGTGGATCAGTGCAACCCAGACGCTCATCTCTCCCTCAAAGAAGCAGCCACTTTGTCTTGGGACTGGGAGGAGGACAGCCAAGTGCAGGACTTCTCGCAGACTAAAGACGGCTATGCCGATCCTGTGATGCACAGTCTATTAGAAAGACACTCCTCTCTACTCACCAAGCAACCTTTCAGACATGAAAGTCTTCTCGTTGATAGAAAAGACAAGAAGTTAAGTCAGGCTGAGAAACGACTCGCCCGACGTGGGTATGAGCTGGAAAAAATGGCTGCCAATTGCTCCAGGCCTAGCTATAACTACGTTCCTGGAAATACGGCCAGCAGAGGTAATCTTAATCGGCAGGAGAAGTCGCTAATTCAAATGATCGATTGATTCAAATCTTAAGATAACTAGAAATTCGAAATGGTCCGTCAAAAATAATTGACAATGCAATTATTTATATTAGAATGATAATTAATTGCATAGCATATTAATTCAAACTCATGCCAATACCTACATTAGCTTTTCGAAACTGCCTTATGCAAAATACTTAAATAATCGAGAAATTCTAACTAATTTCTAAAAAAAAATCATAGAAGATTCTGAATTCGAACCAAAACACTGATGATTCAGGATATTCGATACATTAACTCTTTCTGCTCGAAAATATGAACTCGTTTATAACTTTTGATGATTTTTTTTTTACAGCTGGAGGACTTCAGATCAGAGCAATAAGAGGCGGAGATGTAGGAGGAACGCCAAAGCCTGTAGCCTCTGTGAGGCCAATGCAGCAGCGAGGAGCTGAGGGACTTGGAGGAACCCGTACAGTCGGTGGAAGTAGATGGATACCGGCAGAAGTATGGCAGAGACAGGGCATGAGTGCTCAGGAAATGACGCTACCTCTGGATGTTGTTATTCCAACTAATTCGCCCGACAAAGGCAGCATAGTATTGAAGGCTGGCCAACGTGTTATGGTCCTAAAGAGTCCTAAAGGCATTTATATGCAACTAGAGTCTGGAAAAATCATCGCTATCAGAACGGCTCTGAAATTAAACCAACAGAAACGAGATGAAGAACCAAAGAAGGGTAATTTTCGATATTTCAATGCATTTTCTTAACAAAAACTGGAGTAATTGAATATCTTCCATATTTGGCCAACTCCACGCTTCCACAGTTATGGAGAAACCATTTTTTATCAAGATTCATGCCTTATTCACAAGGATCAGACTTTTTCACGTAGAAAACAACTGTGATAAAACTCAACCTTGCTGGACTATCTAATCTTAGCACACAGTGAGAAGTAATCGCAAATGCAGCAAAATCAAAATTTTCGTCCAGGATTGTTGACCTATAATTGGTGTAGTTGCCCATTTATTTTCATTACTGTAGAAAAGCACGAAAATAATTCACTTATGATTTCATTTATTGAAAAACCGAACTTAATCACCGATAATAACATCTTTTCGATATTTTGAACAGGCGTATCGTCCTTCTCTCAAAGAAAACAGAACACAGAAGTGGGGTTTCCGTTGCGAAACAATTCCGCAATATCGATCATTCCAAAGTCGTCCACATCGCCTGGCAGCGGTCGACCACCGCTTGGTAAATCTTCAAGCGGAGTTGGTTTCAAGCCATTTGCCGATAAAGAACAAACACGGAGGCCAAGGCCCGTGGCTACGGCAACAGCTAAGCCATATTCGAGTCAAGTGAGCCTTACAAACCAGGTCTCCCTCTCTCGGCTTCCCAGAGTGAAGCAAGAACCTCTGGACTCCTCATCTCTCGGTGAAAATTCCAACTCCTCGGACAGTCAAGTAAGAACCGAACAAAGAGTGGAAGAAGTCAGACTAGAGGACGTGGTAGCCGAGGCTGCTTCAAACTCGGAATACACTAGAACTGACTCAAACCGTTCATCCAACGCCGATTCTGAACCAGTGGCGCAAAAAACGTCAGAGGAAAAGGACGCGAGATATGAATCATACGCTTCTGACACCAACCAGGACACACAGACTAATTTACCTTGTCAGATTAACGAGAATCAGGAAGATTCTTCCCCAGTTAGCGAGCCGCAATGTCAACCAGTGGCCACTGAGCCGACTAAAACATCGCTGAAAAATTACAGGCACAATTTTCCCAGCCACAAACCGCAGTCGGACGGTTCCAACACAGAAGATATCATATTGGAGGAGACTGCGCCAGCACAACCGGTCTTAGACACAACGATAAACTCCACGGAGTCTGTCAGCTCGTCTACGACGCCCAGAGCCGACCCGATTTCTCCAAAGGTGCCGGAAACTACTCCTCAAGTTTATCCCTACTCTCAATATTCGGGATACTACGATTATCCGGATCCTAGAGCTCGTTCGCTGGCCACACCCTACGGCGCTTATATTTCTAGCGTTCCTCCTCAGACAGGGAATCTTCGGCCACCTCCTGAACCTGCGAAAGAAACTAGAGTAGATAATGAGAAACCCAAAGAAAGTGCGAGCATTTCTACACCCTCGTTGACTAGCTATCAACAGCAGACCAGTAATACTACGACTACGAGAGCCGTGGATGAATCTAGTAAGGCTAGCAAGGCTAAGACTCCCATTCCTGAGACTAAATCTAGAGAAGAAACTCACGCACCAACTGCGTTTAGTCATCCGACTAATGTTAGGTACCCGGGGCCGTATCCTCCTGGACCTTATGACGCTTATTCACAGCATTATCCTGCCGCTCCTGGATCATCAACGGCGTATACAGCCGGTGGTAAGTTTTATATCATCACAAGAGAATCGGGGTTGATACCAGATTTTCAGCGGACAGGAAAGATGTGGCTATATATTGAGAAATAGGAAATTATGCACGTAGTAGAGTGACAATGTTTTGGGACCTATCACTTGATGTTTCGGTTTTCTTTACGTCGAACTTGATTTTCCAAAAAGTGAGAAGGAACAAAATTTATATAATTGTTTGCTTTGATCAAAAAGTTTGGCTTTATAATTTTAGAATAATACTTTTGCACGAAATTTTAACTTAAAACAGTACAAACAACTACTTCAATCTATTATTAATTAAAGAAATACGAATCTTGCCTCTTTCAAAAAATTTGATTGCTAACTGGAATAGAAGAGATTGGAATGAACTTGTTAGACAAAAAAATTACTGAATTTTGTCAAAATTACATGTTCTCAATGTTTCAATGTTTTCAAACAGTTAAGAATAGGTATTGAAGAATTTTATAAATCAGAAAGTGTATCAACCCTGCAGGATCTGGAAATTTTAAAACAATTTCTGTATCTTTGTATAATTCAACAGCTCCTGGATACCCCGCTTTCGCTGGTCCAACTTACGACGCTGAATACGCAAGGGTCTATTCTGCGTTCCATGGCCCACCGTCAGCAGCCGACCCCTACATGCACAGGGCCTATCCACCCCCACCTACACACCCAACAAATTATTATCCCCCGTTTCCTCATCCACCTCCACCCCCTTATCCAAATTATTCATTTTTGCCACCGTATCCGAATCCAAATTTACCCAGTGAGCCCCAGCCCCCTGCGCAGTAGAATAATTGATTAGTTGTTTAAGTCGAAGTGAAGAGACTCTATGAAAAAAAAAACTTTATAGATGACAAAATGCCAATGAATATTTCTGTAAATCTTCTACCTGTATGGCTGAAGTTATTACATGTATGTATTATGCTGTTATGAGAACAAGATTCAATCGTTGCTAAGATTTATCCCAAGCTAAGGAGTAAACGAGTACATATTCGTAGGCAGATTGAAGTTCAAGGCTTTAAGCAAATTGATGAGCCGGAGATAAGAAGCAGGCAGAATTCTTTGGTCCCGTAGGATGAATCTCGATCACGAGCCAATTGCCAGTAGCCGATAGTACACAGGAAATTTGAATATGCGGGATGTTGGGTAGAGCTCGAGTTTTAGATATTTTTTTATTTACGACAAAAAATTATTCACATCTGTCTGAAGTGATAATTGAAAGAAATAAGAAGATAATTAGGAAAAGATAAAGTCTCACTGGGAAACATTCCAATAGAATATGAAGCGCGTTATCTTTGCGAGTATACAAACACCAAGATCCCGAATTTTCAAAAAATGCCTCTTATAATAGATTCCAATTGATAAATGAAATTCACAAGATTGATGAATCGTAGATATATGAAGGTCGCCTGTGTAGAGCTAAATTGGTTTAAAAACATTACTACAGTACAATTATTGGCTCGATCATTTTGGCAGCCAGTAAATAATTGACCGGGGTCGTTAGCAAGTTGTACATGACTACGTATTACTAAAAATCGTTACGATTTCTTAAAAAACAAACAAAAAATAAAAACAAAAACAAAAAAACTAGGTAATCTTACAGTAGCATGTAGGATCGTTGTTAATTAGGAATGTCCTATTACTAATAACTATTTCGGGACTTAGTTAAAGAATATTATAGTCGAATTATCATGATAAATATTATAATAAATCTACAGTGCATTCCATGATTTCTTTGTCGGGTGGTAATAAGGAAAGAGAAGAATTTGCCGATCGAGATATGGTTGAGTTGTATTATAAGGATGATGCTATGAAATTATAGATTGCACTATAGGGATATAGATATTAGAAGAAAAAAAAAAGATTACAAAGGACTATTACTTTGTCTCTGTTATAGCTTTTTTGCCACTTATACATGTTTGTAAATACCCATTATTTACATTTCATACTTTATTTATTATTATTATACAATCGTCGTTTATTATTGCTTTTTTGATGTCAGAGTATTGCTCTTATGTAAAATAAATTGTTTATGCTCATTAATATTGTTTTAAGTGAATATTGTTATACAGAGAGAAAGGAAGGAAGAAAGAAAGAAAGAAAGAAAGAAAGAAAGAAAGGAAGGAAGAAAGAAAGAAACAAGAAAGAAAGAAAGAATAATTGAAACATACAAATTTTTTATTTTTACTGTACGAAGAAGAAAAAGAAGATACATACAAACAAAAAAAAACATTTAATCATGCCAGACCAATAAATTAGTTCTTATTACGAACCACCTGCGCATGTAAAAAATGCTTAGTGTAATAAAATGTCACTTCAAACCATGAATCTAAAAAGACTGTAACATTTAAAAGTAAAAAAAAAAAACACCCAATATTATACATCCACGTACAATTGCGTGTACATCTATTTAACGTAACTTTTGACCACGCTCATACGTTTATCATTCCTAAACAGAAATGGCAAGCAACATTTTTCAAACTCCTCATGGATGTTGCGCAGAATCTTTCACTTCTTTTCTGGTACAACTTCGCTAATTCCATACATTCCAGCGAGCAGTCTACCCTGGGTTATGGGAACCGGTTCTTTAGGTGCTAAATACGGGCCCTTTTCTCCCATGTAAACGTAACTGATTTACTCGTCAAGGATTATATCTTAAAAATCGATAATCAATTTATTCTTGCCTGTAATAAGACTCAATTCTTGTTATAAAAAAGGATACGGAAGTCTGAGGACCCAGTAGGCACTTTGAGATAACTTTATCGGTTCCTCGCAGCCGGTGACAAAGATTGGACAAGGCGCTGGACCCGGTTGAACACGGGGATTTAATGTCACGTGAACTGGTGCCTTAGGTGTTACAACGTGTATCCTCATGAGCTGTGCGATCAATGGTTTAGTTTGTCTGTAATGAAATTTCATGCGTTTTTATTTTTAGCAAATAATTATTGTATGTAATAATTATACCTGCATGGGCATGGAAAATAGAGAGGCATGTCCGCCGTGCTGGAGGTAACTTTGTTGCCGCTGTCCTTGACAATGCCAGTTCCAGTCGCTTTCAAGACTTTATCTGGAGCCGATGCCATGAATCTGTGGCCTCGCGGACACTCATATTCAACTCCAACAAATATCTTCACTACGAATTCCTTGCCTCCCTTTGACTTACGACCTCTTATCGAATTCATATTCTGGAAACTTTTTCCTCCACGATTGTAACCGTGGCTTGAATTGTCGCCGACCATCGGCCACAGAGATCCTCTGTCCTTCTGATGCTCCAATCTGAAAGATGTTGGAATTCGAATTTGATTTTATTTGAATTCCTTTGAAATCGTTCGGATTTGAATTTTAATCCGTTTCAGTTACAATTCGTTTGTATTCGTTTGAATTTTAACTTGAATACGAACTTCAATCCGCTTGGATTTGAATCAATTGAAATTGGAATTCGTTTGTATTTGTTTGAATTTCTCCGAATTAGAATACATCATAATCGAAAAATTAAAACAATATTGAGGGTACATTAGTATCATTTTTTAGCTTCATTTGTCCTTTGCAACCTACCTGACCGTCACATCCCAAGGTAGTAAGAAGGCAGAAGTTGGTGAAACACCGGTTTGATGTTGAAGCCCTAAGTTATGTGAATAAAGACTGCTAGGTCCCAGGCAGACGAGTGACCAGCTTGAAAACTGGGGTAACAAACCGATAGGGGATTCAGTATGCAGCATACCGGGAAGATACTCTGTGGTTGAAGGCTGGCGAACCAGCATTTTCTCTGAAGCTTCTGTGTCGCTGGCTTCAGGCGTAGCGCAGCGAAGCGGCACATTTTCTAAGGAATAAAAATGTAGAAAGAAAAGAAGAAGAAAAAACATCAGTACTGGGAAATAATCTCATAAACTTCTATCAGACAGTTCAGAAACCTTTGGCATTTTCTAGATCCACGTCGCACACTTGAATCACCACTTTATGGGCGTCTTGAGGGTCGTTTGAATCTCCTGGGGTGAGACTGGTCTTGTTGCTAAGTCTCTGATGGTCCTCAGTGATTAAATCGCTAGCAGGAGCAGACTGTCCCCCACCAAACACTGGAACGTCATCTTTTTGTTTCGAAACGTAAATGTTGTGAAAAGAAGAAAATTCAGATGCAAACAAAAAGTTGTAAAAATGGTACATCAGTGACCCAATGTCTTCGAATACCTACCATGCAATGTGTTGTTCCCCCCCAAACTGCAGGCTTGTGTTTGCCCTTGTGGAGTCGAAAGCTCCATTCGAGAAAACGAGTCTTTTCTCTTTGTGGTAGGGAAGAGCTGTGCCGGTCTGAAAATTGGGGGAAATAATGCCTCAGCTATTCTGTAAGAGCCAGACCATGTCCGGGAGCTTAAAGATTGTACCTAAAGTTGTGAATACTGGGCTGAAATACTGGGAATTGTATACTCTCTAGCTGAGCACATCCACACTGCTTTGCCAACAGTTGAAAATAGTCGTAGTTTGCTTGGCGTAGGCTGAATGGATCTTCTCTTGGACCTTGGCATCTACCGCAGTTACAGGCGCAGACGTATCTCACACCGCTGCTGTGCTCCATCACTGGTAGATCGCTAGTGGAATAATGAAAATGACGTTCGATCATGCTGTATTATTTTTCATTCTTCATTATTACCCGTCGTCGTCCCTTAGCTCTGATTGCTCTCCACCGCCGGCTCCTTCGCTACCACCCTTATGGATTGGATTAGTACAAGGATTTCCAGTCAAAGAAAGAACTTCGCACATCTGTCTTCCGGCTCGCCAATATTTGTCGCACTCCTGCTGCAACTTTTCACTGAACTCTTCGAATAATGGTCCACGTGCGTGCATCTCGAATACTGCCATTGCGTGGGCAAGCTTTGTTTCATGGTATGCCCTAGGAGTGACGATAAACGTATGCGTTAGAGAATTTAGCATTCAAAAGGAGCTCGGTTTATCTAAAAGTCAGATATAGCTTATTCAGATTATCTTCCTAGTCCTTGCGATAGTTTTTGTAAGTTATTGCGCTGATACAAGTTACTCAAATTCCTTGAACACATAAAAAACAGTTAGAAAATGAAGACCTAGTGTAATGTTGCGGAAGACCGTCTTGATAAGTTTGGAGAGCTCTAGGCAGGACCTGGCTGCATCTACTTTTGCTGAACTTTACATCTGTGTCTAGCAAGCCGTGTAGCATGGAGATTTCCTTGTCAGTTCCTTTCATGAAAAATTCCATGAGTTTGTTAGCAACGTTGAAGAACAGGGAGAGCGTTGGTATCTGCTCGAAGACATAGGATTAAAGTTCTTTCATAATCGGACAAAGTTTCTCTGATATATTCTGAGTTGAATCAACTCTTCGTCACCTGAAAATGAGCTCGCGCTGTGTGCCGACCTACATTGTCATCAAAGCCTCTCGCAAAGGCCAAGTTTATGTGCTGTTGAAGGAATGCTTTGAATGTATGTGTTTCTGAAAGCGAATGATTTAATAGCTTTTATCACGTTCAATCCAGAGAATGAGAGAGGTATGCAATTCTACGCGTTTTTTTTTACCACTTTCCAAGTCGTTGTTCGCAAAGATGGAATCCACACTAGCTAAGCTCCTCGACGTGTCACCCCCAGAGCTTAATTTGCAACTTTGAATTAGTTTCTTTGCCATATGACCCAAGATGTCTCTGGACTCTGTTGAGCCAGTATGAACATAGACGAATTCTTGATTAGCAGGAATCGCAAACAGTGAATTTGTACTGAAAAGAGTAAGATACTTAGAGAAACCGAAAGCTTTCACAAGGTTTTTATTCTGTATAGTTCATTCGATGCCTAATGACCTGGGAAAAATAATAACGGACGATGATTATACCTGATGTTAGTCACTATACGGTTTTTTATTAATATATGATATATTTGATCCTCAAGCGAATGCTCCAGTGTCTTGATGTTTCCACCTTCTGGATCCCTGAATACTGTTGGACAGGTTTCAAAATAAAATAACACTCGTGGTGAACAGGGCCTCATGTTGACTATCCAATCTTTAGGAAGTCCAGGAATTCCACTAAGAATTTCCCCTGCTTGCCCAGAGATCTTCTGCCTGTGTGGAACAAGGTGTTTACTGATTTTGAAGAGAATTCTAGTGCTGGTAGCAACAATTCATACCTAACGCCAGACTACTTGGATACTTGATCGGTAAGAACTCTATAAGGTAATTTATGAATATTTACTCTGAGCTTAATATCATACTGTTTCAAAAGTAGCTCACAGACTGCTTTATGGTACACATACGCATTGACCAGATAGATCAGAGAAACAAATGCTTGAAAAACTACAATCTTGCTAAAATTTTCAAGATCTACCTAATTATTACTCCAGGAAAATTCCATGATTTCAAGGATTTCCAGGACTGGACCCTGCTAATTCGATTTGGGCACTATATCCTAAAAAAAAATTCGAATTTGTGCCTCATCTTTAGATGTATCTTTGAGTTACTGATTCGAAACTGGTTACTCTATTATCTACAATCCCAGTTTTTCCAAGCTAGCAGGATTTGCATATGATGCCTGAATACTGATGATATGGTCTTTACATTTACTCCTAATATTATTTATATCTCTTGCATTATTCTCAAGGATCTAATCCTAAAACACAACGAAACCTAACTATCTATCAATCATTTTATATACAATTACCCACCTGACTGCATCTAGTGCTCTAAATAAATGAACATAGCTATAGTCAAAGCTATGAGTAGGATGCGTAAGTATAAGTACATGAGATACATGAAACAGGACTAGGAGAGCTCTCGAGTATTTCTCTCTCATATGGGCCCATGCACTCAGATAATCTTTTCCTTCGCATTTGTCAATGAATTTATCATAAGTCTTGATCAATGTCCTAGTGTCCAAAAGTCCTCTAAGATGGAGGTAAATTATGCGATCCTTGGTGTCGTGATATCCTTCGATCTCACACTACAAAGAAATTGGATAAGCACATGAGAGCTTGCCGTTTAATTTAGGAATCGGTGAAAGCTGGATTTTTTAATAAATATATAACAAAGTGTAGAGATGCGTACCAAGTCATCTTCGTCGACTGTAGGTTCTTCTAGGAGATCTGTTTGCAGTATAGAACTGAGCATTTCAGTTTTACATCCCTTAGCACGATAATGTGATTTCCCGAATACGGAAACTACGACAACTCTTCTATCCGCGTTTGGCAGGCTGTCAAAAATCGACGTTTATGACATTATTTATTTGAGATTGAGTGTCGACTCCGCGACGATTTATAAATCGAGAATACGCGGCTTTAAATAATTTTTTAGTAGTTGAAAAACGGGGCTTAGGATTTCTTGGCGAAATTTTCGAGAGATAGGAGAAAACGAATTCAAGTCTTTCGGAAGCAGGTTGTGTTTGTAGTCAAATTCTGATATTTGGAAATAGTAGAGTTTGTTAAAAGGACTTACTTGTCTGTGTTGAACGGGAGTTTGAACTTTTGAGGTCTCATTTTATTCCTTAGTATGTTTGACTGTACACAAGAAGTTGGAGGTTAAGTTTGAGTTGTTGTTTGAGGTTATGTTTTTTAAGGTTAGGGTAGGTCGCGGTAGAAATTGGAACTTGAATATAACCACCTGTTCTGGACCGATAGGTGATGTCATCTTACACAATGTTTGTGAACTCACGTGATCGATATGATGTCCAATTGACTTTGTACTACGGTCTGCCGGTTGCATATCGTAAGGCGCAATATTGCACCGCGATTTTTTGAATTTCGTTATTCATAGAACAGGGATATCTTATTGTGTTATTAAAGTAACAGAAAAAAGACGAGCTGTGATTCGTTTATTTTTCTCGGATATCCTACCTGTTAGAATATTATTCACATGAAAAATGAGAAAGGATCTTATTTATAAGAATTATTGAGGAATTGCAAAGCCCTGAATAAAAACTTAATCTTCAGTTTTAGTTAGTTCAACGAGGCTTAGAAACTCCGACGATGCTGAACATTCCACAATGAAATAGTATTCAAGAATCCATGATTCTTACTTCGAATAGTTGTCTGTGTTACAAAAATTAACCGAGGAGTTTCAAACTCATAGTATTCGTTGAAAATTCGCGAAATCACTCGCAGCTTACAAGAATGATTTTTTTATTCAATTTATTCTAATTTTTAGTTGCTCATTGTGTGAAGAATGATAATGAGAAATAAATCTTATCCCGAATTGAAACTCTGGTAGAATTTGCAATATAGAGATTTTCTCTAAGCAAAAATTATACAATAGGAAAGACTATTCATCGTTAGCAGCTCAACAAGTATAATGACCGTAACCATCGATAAAGCGTTTTTAATTTTTCATTATTTTTGAACAAATTCAATAATTTCAACGCTATCCCCCCTCAATAAATGGTTACACATTTTTTACAAAGACTTTTGATTTTTGTCGGTGAAGAAGACGAATGCTAATCATTCCTCTTATAACGATAATGACGAAATCGTAATAAGGCATTAAATAAGATTGCAACTATACGCGAATACTTTATTCGCATATCAAGCAATTATGAAAAAGTCCGCAAGTTAATTTCCTCTTACATGGTAGTACTGCCGACTAAACTACCGAAATCAAGTGTAGCGGCACGAGTCAAACGAGTCGTAGCTCATCTAGCTCAGATTACGAGACGAAAGTCCCTGGTTAGTAATTGGCTGACACTTTCGGTGTTCCTACTCTGTAATTTAGTGGAATACCGACCAGCGAGGCCCCGACTTCTTCGTCCTCGCACGATCCCTCGGGAGTCGGAACGGATCAGACGCACCGATCTCTTTGAATCACCGAGATATCTCGTGTGCAACAATGATGCCGACGATCACCCTGCCTCGTCGTCAACTGATCTCTCAATGAGCTGATCGTATAGTAATATATAGTACCTAATACTGAGACCGATTTATGATGGACTTTAACGATCTATCGATAAAATATCAGCTTTAGGATTTTTCTTATAAAGTTTTAGACTATCTAAACCGATTTACTAAAATTAGCGTAGATATTGTCCTAAGAGTACTGATCATTCAGACACGAGCGTTTTTTATACCGGTAACTCGTTGACCTCGGTTTGCTCCTGGTCACGGGTTGATTATAGCGGAATCTCCTTTTCTTGGCGGCGGCCAACTGTGACGGAGAGAGACAGAGATGGAGATGAGATGAGGATAGAAATAGAAATAGAGAGAGAGGGAGATCAAAGTGCCGACGACGGCTCCCAGTTTCTCGGTCCCTGGATTCGTTCCCTCGCTGCTCTTCTCCCTGAATATTCCGATTTGCAAAGGCCCAGACAAAATAAATCACGAAGTAAACCAACCGCGGCGATGGAGCCGGTCGGAATCAGTTTAAAAATTTCAATCCCGTTTCGCGGTGTACAACTTTTTCAATATTGCAGTTAAAAAATACACGAATATGTTTTTCCTCCAAAAATCTGATCTACAACTTCCTTTGCGGGGCCATTCCATCCTCGAAACTTCGGAGCAGTTCCTCCGAGGTACGATAGAAAACTAGGGAATTATTCTCATGATCGATTTGGGTGTTGATGATCTCGACGAGGCGTTTGATCGGCAGGTTTTTCGTGTATTTGATAAAAGTTTGCGAAAATCTGTCCATCCGTTCGGTTCGGGAATCAGCAGAGCTCGACGGATCTTCGCTCCTGTTCGTTTCATTCTCAGACGCAGAGACGTCTATTTGTGCCTCTTCTTCGCCTAGGAAGGCAAAAGCAAATTTTAAGTTTTACATATTTGATGGAAAGCGTGAGAAACTGATTGTAAATATGGTGCAAAGAGAACCGGAAACGAACCACCGAGTGCTTCGTCTTCGAGACTGGGTTCCGCGGGCTGCGGGGGTTCGGCGGCCGTCGCGACGTCCGGAACCGGCTCCGCCGGGTTCTCCTCTTGGTCTTCAAAACTGCTCATCATCGGCGCCGGTTTATCGCGTCGTCAAGCCACACGGTAAGAAGATACTTAGACACGGTGTCTGGTGTGCGGGAATTTATCGACTCACCTTGAGTGTGGGATGCTTGTTTGAAGTATCGAACGTAAGGGAAAGGTGCTTTGATGCAATCCGTTAAACAGTTTTTGCGCAATTTTAATTTCAGCTAATTTCTGTCAAGGTTAATCATTACTTAAGAACTTACACGGGAAGTAAAGTTAACGTTAATCATTGCAGACCTTGGGTAATTCTTTTCCTTACCATTATAGATCGTAGTTATTCCTAAGACATGAGTTTATTTTTGACGTCGATAATTACAGCTGATTCCATACACCGTTGAAATGCAGTAGGTTTACATTTTTATTCTGATATGAGTCAGTGGATACATCATACATGGTATTATTCTGTAGAAATAATTTGCTGTGCGTCTATGTGACTTCCGCAGAAGTTTATTGGACATGATTTATTAAATCTTGACACCTCATCGCCACACTGAGGTTCTTGTCGAGCATTTTTAGTCCGAAACAGTCGCAAGAAAGCCATGGATGACTTTGTGAAAGAGACTTTGTAATCTCGCTATAGGAGGCACGAAGCGCAAGCTACGTCGCAGTAAGCTGTTTTATTTTGTTTATACGCGTATAGGTATAGCTATGTTTCGCCTCGGTCATCGAGAGGATGTTTCTGTGCGCGAATTGTAACACAAGCCTTATTTGTACAACACGCATTGTCTTCGCGCTGATATATACTCACTCCAATTCTCGCCGGTGTTCAGTTCGACGATAAGTTAGTCGAAGATGCACTGCAGGTGGAGAATTATAACTTTGGGTGAGCTTATAAATTCCATTAAAATCAAGAAAGGCACTGTACCTTTGGTCAAGGATTGTCTAACGATAAAAGACACCTAGTGCATGTCCTTTTTTTTTGTTTCATTGATTAACTCCTTCTCGTTCTCGATTTTTCCCTCTAGAAGCACTTTCGTGGCTCGTCATTGTTTTCCTCTCTCTCGATGAAGTTTCGGGAAAATTAACGGCGCCGAGAACAAACGATGAAAATTTTCCTTCGAGTCAAATGATCTGGTGCGAGAAAAGGAAAGTTTGTGCCGGATGTGCGGAATCAAAACGTCCCAGGTGTTTGGGGCGCGCTGAGCCTCCCCTAGGCGGAGATCTTTGCGGGTGCTGTTTATCCTGCGTCGCACTACGTCGTACGTTATTCCCAAAGTTGAAATCCCGGAGTGAATTTCTGATCCTCGTCGAAGAATAGAGGCAGAAATCTACACGTGTGATTAATTCAAAAATCCCTTATTCCGAACACTTCCAGATTCGGGAGAATCCTGTGGGTCTCAGCTCTCTGTATGGCCGGATGTTTTGGAAGATGGTCCGGTCTCGTCGTCGGTCACAATTCTCGCGACGAGCTGGTGCAGGGATGGACTGGTCTGTGTTAACTTCGCGTGTCTTGACTCCGACGCCAATTTCAAGCCAGCAACTCCTCCGTCGTTGAGAATTGACGAGGGATTTGCGGAGTCGAAAGGCGATCACGTCGCATCGAACGTTTTCGGACAGGATATGACCCCGCTCGACGCAGAGGCCACGTTATCAACTGCAGAACTGTATCAACAGACCACGACCCCGTTATGGAAACCAATACTCGTCAATCACGATGATCCAGATCTCTCGAAAACCGTTTCTTCGACCCCGATCAATCCGATACCATCTTCAGCTGTGTCGTTGACGGAATCAAGGCAGAAGCCACAACCCTGTTACGCGGAAAGCGAAGAGACGATGACGATTTCCTCCTATCCGTCTGACGACCTACTAGGACAAGTCGCAACGACGAATATGAACGGTAGTCGGTTCCAGCTTGTCTATACCGGAGAACTGCGCTCAGAATTGAAAGTTTTGCTGAACGTAGTCGATGGGTTGCAACAAGATATTCTCCTTGATGAACAGGCGGTCGATTCCTTGGTGAATGGTTTTTTGGGTTCCCCATTCATTCCTGATGACAAGATTTTCTCGGGTCATCGAGACGATGACAAAGCTACGACATATTCTATCGCAGACCTATCGGAGGGAACGGCGACTTCTCCAAATCAGCATAACTTCATGTTTCTTAGTCCCAGAGAGAAGCGTGAGCTCGATAGGATGGAGAAAGACGTAGTGGGATATGAGGCACCAAAAAATATACAGGATTTAATCCGTAGTGCTAGTGCGCATCAGGAATACGTCGACATGGCTCGAGGCTACGATCACAACGCTGATATCTTGAATAAAAATGCGAACGAGATGCCTGCTGGGGCATCAAGCCAAGAGGACGAGTCGACGGTCCGGGTTCACATAACAAATCGACCCCGGAAGGTACACACCCTTATAGACATCGAGGAAGATGAAGAGGGGGAAGAGATCGACGACAAGAACCGTCGCAACTTACAATTAGTCAACAGTGGACATGCTAAGGACGCAGTAAAGCTGTCCCCTCTTTCGGATGAACAGAGTGGAGTTCCGCCGGCGGTTCAAACACCCTTGGGACCGACTGTAACGCCGAAACAAAACGCTGTAACAAAGGAAACCGCGATCCCTAGATCCACAGATATTCCCAAGGTCGTAAACGCACTCTGGAACGAAACCCTGATGACGTTAAGCGACCGGTTGATGCTCGTCGAGATCAGGATCGGCGTTTTCGAAAGAGTTCTAGAGGAATTGGCGAAGTGGTGTAATCTCGGAGTATTGTCAATGACTAGAGACTGTCTCGTACCACAAACCTCCGACATTCGTTACGGACAATGGGGTCCAGAGACTGACGAGCATCTCGCCGTTGCCTCAGGAATTGACCCGGTTAGAATTCGAGGAAACAGACGGAAACTAGGCGGCAATATTCCGCGCAGAGACGGATATCAGGATTTAAGAACCCCAGTAGAACGCCCCGGAATCTTTTCAGCACGGCAAACTGCTCCTCGTGGGAGGAACGAACACCTGAATTCAAATTTCTTCAGGACTTTAATTGGCAATGGTTCTCCTAGGCGTCCTTTGACTAGCGGACATCGGGGACCAGGGAGACTGGTTAAATCGTCTTGCAAAAATCAAGGTAGTCGTGGTTCTTCATGGAGTCGACAGATCGCTGATGCCATTCGCGATTCTCCGACCCATAGAACTGTCCAACGTTCAGTTCTAATGACAAATCCTTCTTTGAGCAACTCTTCAGGACTTGAGAGACGCACAGATGTGGATCGAACTATACTCCCAGACGCTCAGCAGATTGAAACCCTTCAGGAGACCCAAATACCAGTGCCAACAACGTTAGCAAAGGAGGTAACGATCCTTAGGGATCTTGAGAAACGGGACTCGTCGCCCCTGGAAGATATCTTTCCGCAAGGACGGGTTTCTACCGCGAAGATAACCTCGTCTAGCGGTATACCATCTTGGAAGACGTTCGTTGTAGATGAAAAAAAGAAGGAAAATGAAGACGAGTGGCGATCATTTCCGAAGATGAAGTCGGGGCTGGGAAAGTTGGGCTTCGAGAGAAACGCGGGACGAACAAAACGGTCGATGGAACGCGTCACCGGAATCTTACCGACTCACGACACGCTGCGAAAGACCCGTGCAGAATCGTCCGTGGAAACTAGGCGAGCTGGAAAGCTATTCGAGCGAGAAACAGCCGCGAGTAAGGAACCGGAACATGATATAACTGGAAATATGTGGCCGGGAGCGATAATCGCAGGAAACGATGAACACGAGGGAATCGTCGGACCTTTGTTCGCGAATGGAACCAGCGAGTTCCGCAGCTCGCCTGAACCGATGGCGAGACGTCTGCTTTTCAGACACTCTGACCTATCGAAGACCACGGAATCGACTGCGAACGCAATTTCCATGAACTCTCAGGACGTTCAGGAGGTTTTAGACCCGTACGCAACACCCTACTCGATGACTAATTACGGGAACTCGACGATTCGCATGGAGGAGATAAACGAGACCAAGCACGAAGACAGTCTACCGCAAACCCGCGGTTCCGGAATCGAAGAAGACGATTTTGATCATATCTACGAGAGCGTGGAGGCAGAAAATGAGGACGGAGATTTCGAATACGATATTGCGTACGATCAGGTCGAATACGTCGACGGTTCAACCGTCGAAATCGTCACCGAGGTACCGCCACGACTCCAGGAATCGAAGACGGAATTTAGACCCGTAATCGACCTGTCGAAGGACGGAATTCACTCGGTCCTTTTTCCGCACGAGCGAAATCCAAGGGCTCCAAGAAACGAGGATGATCAGTGCGAGTCGGAGAGACAGGCGAAACGCGAGATGCCTTTGCTTTTGGTCGGTTCGAACGGGAAACACGAGCCGAAGACGATCGTCTGGCCTTCGAAGTGGATTGGGTATCGAAGAGACAGACTTCTGGGGCTGGAGAAACGGGGAACGACGAGACTGCTCTGAAATCCAGATCTCAGGCAACAAGATCTTCCGCGATCACGACGACGCCGATGCCACCGTCGAAGAGAACGAAGAGTCTGATCATTGGACACTGCCTTGGAGAATGGAGAAACTAATCGCGTTATCACGCAGAAAAAATAGACGAAAACTTGTATGGCGACGATATTATGATATAAATGGACAAGCTGAGCAGTTCGAAGCGCAATAAAGTATTTCAAAGTCGTATTTGCACCCCAAAATTCCTGATCTCCGAATAGGAATAAGTAGATGCAGTTTAGAACGTCGATTAGCGATTCGGTAAGGTTTTAGTTTCCGATTCAATCGATAACCTATCCAGCTAGATAGCGTCGAAACTAAATCAAATACCCTGCCAGCTGTACCTAGACCGCGTATCGCTTTGACAGGGTAGGAAAATTGCTTCGGTCGGTAGGTAATTGGCGCGAGGCGGGGTCGTATAATTTGAAAACGGTCGATCCTTAACGCGTAATTAGGGAGGTAGGAAAGCAGGAATGAGCTTTCTCTGCGTGCCCTGTATACATACAATCACTGCATCAACGTAGTACGTACCACATATATCTATGTACGTATGGGTGCGGATGTAGTTGGGTTTATCGGGTGGATACACAGGTCGAAAATCCACCCACCAACACGCACGTAAAGATGTGTATCTCTATATACACTCTCAGGCGGATGATGGATGTACCTGAAAGCTGAAACGCAAAAGGGTTGTTTTTGATTCGCGTATAAGTGGGAGTGAGATGAAGATAGCGCTACCGGGGTCGAGATGACGGGGTGGAGATGGTAGTGCGAGGTTGGGGTCGGGTCCGGAGTCCGGAGACCAGGGTCGGGGTTGGAGGCGATAAAGTGCCGCCGGTCGGTCGGGGACGTCGACGAGGCGAAGAGGAGTAGGACGATGAGGGAAAGAGCCAGAAACCTCCGGGGGTGGTAATCACCGGAGGTGGAGAGAAGAGAAACGCGATAGCGAGAGACGTCGGACGAGGGTTGTTGGGTGGGCTACGAAGGCGGAGAGGAACTCGTCAGCCGCATCCTCGCGCTGTTATATACAAGATATACCTACACATATAAACCCCCATTTACCCACACACACATCCGTACCATATACGTGTAGAAATGCATACATATGCAAGTGGATACGAACTCTATACATATAGACATACCTTTTTCGTACATATTGCATGTCCATCGAGATCCGCGACACTTTCCAGCTTCTCCTGCCTTTGCAGTATAATGCTCATGCATGTATGGAGATTTTTGTATATTCCGGTTATCTATCTCAAAATCATACACGCGAGACATGAATTTATATTGAGATATTATTCGCTATTTTTTACCTAGCGTATCTATTTTTTTTTTTTTTTTTTTTCGGAGAATCAGGAACCTTTAGATTCCACCTACTTTTCGATTCCTAACAAAGACAGAGAGACTCCATCGATTCGTCGCCGAATAAATTTCGAAATTGGAAATCGAATGCTCTCTGGTCACCTTCCCTTGACTTATACAGACGACGGAGTATTCAGCATCGAAGGGTATAGTCGAACATTGCTCAAAAAGAGCGAGGAAGATAATAGCTGAACCCAAATCGGAAGTTTGCGTGGTTTGCAGCCCTTCGGTATACGTAAGGTGCGAGGTGTTATTATCGTGCGAAATAATACACTTTCCCTCAGGTTTTCGCGAACCGGCGATCGCGTATAATCTCTTCTCGCCGTTCGTGGATCTGTATGATTGATGGGCAGCTGCAAATTATTTTTGCAACAGGTTCCCGCGGGAAGTTTTCCAATTTCTATATACCCACCCGGATAGGTAAGTACCTATACGTATTATAGTTGAAAAGGTGTAGTGGTAGCGAGCCCTCGAGTTCTTCTACCTTCTTCGGTTTATAATTTGAAGGATTATTACCAGAATTAAAAAGCTATCGAGCAGGTACCTCTTACACCCATACCAATGCTTCCGTATTATCTAGTTATATCGAGAACCGTGAAGAACCGAGTCTTCAACGCCTCGAACGCGCTTCGTTCGCGATAACGAGAATCTATTTAGCCGACCGCCGAGGCACCCCGGGGCATTTAGGCCCCCTGGTACCCCAGTTAATTTCCCGTCCGAGAGAAACTCCGAGATCGTGCACCTGCTGCGAGAAGATTTGCCGCCTGCATCGGGTCCGAGGCACCCGATTACCGCTCCAGATCACAGGGCGCTCTGGGGTGTGTTCTCGGTTTCCTTGGTTCCCGTTTACAGGTTCTCTCGGCTATCCCTGTGTACCCCTGCATCTCCGTGAGTTTGCTGCGCCTTCCTCCACCCGCGGAAGGCCAATTTGTCCCGATTAAGGTGCGGAGGAGTTTACTAGAGGGAGAAATGAGGACAGGGACGAGACGGTTCGGGATGGGAACTTGCGGATGAACGGAGATCGAGAGACCCGGAACGTGGCGGGAACTTCGGTAACTATAAGCTAATTGATTTAACTAGATATTCGGGCCTCCTAGGCGGAGCTCCGTGACACGCGAAAACTACCTCTTGGAGTTACACTTCCGGGGCTGTATCCGGTTTCTAAATTGGTTAAATATATGTATTTAGATTCCACGGGTAAAGGGGATGTTTGTCAACCCCGGTCCCTCGTTCCTTATCGATTCTAGAATCTAGAATTTGATACATTTCAATCTGAAATGCATCGATGAAACTTCGAAGACTGAGACAGCTCGTGGAATCTCACTTTCCACTATGCTTACGTGTGTTTTTATATTCGATGAAGTTGAGGGAATCGAACCCATGTGGGGAACTCTTGAGTTTGGGTGAAGGAATCGAACCTTCAGGTGTGCGTTTCGTCTTGGGTA
The DNA here is from genome assembly GCA_963966615.1 of Tenthredo amoena. Lineage (NCBI taxonomy): Eukaryota > Metazoa > Arthropoda > Insecta > Hymenoptera > Tenthredinidae > Tenthredo > Tenthredo amoena. Next base: position 22,566,022 of record OZ016482.1, on the reverse strand, counting down.
CAGTGACATACTCATCAGTAGGACTGCGCCACTGTACTCTGCCCTAGATGCGATGTGTCCGGTAGTGGACGTTAGGTATTATTAAGAATCGGTATATATACGAACCGAGTGTTTGTCCTAGCACTAGCGAGAGAGATGTAGCTAGGCGTAGCCGCGTAGCGGGCGTATTAGGAATTATGTGAGTCCCCAGAAAGTATTGACAGATAAACGATCCAAAGTACGATATCTAGCTGTTTGCAATTAAAGACATTCTCACCAAGTCGGACTATCTAGCTATGACATAAATATTTGTTCAATGTTTGCAAATAGTTATCGATTTGGAAGAAGTCATACCGACTCGGTATCGAAGAGGAGTCATAGCCACCGTTTTCAAAAAAATTTGAAAAAAAAAAAAGGAAAGGACTACACAGATACCCGCAAATAATTGGCATGGGTCGTATTATCTTTTCAGTGAACTGGACCGTCTTCGGAAAAGTTCAAATGATGATCGTAGTTATGGGATTTTTGCGGAAAAAGTTTCCCGTGACCAAAAACTTCGAATGACACATCGCAGGTATTCCAAATTTCGAAATTGCAATTGCTATCTCTGAAATGTCATCGAAGTCTTAGAGTAATGTCCGAGACGTCGTGACCTGAATTCCGTAACGGATTATTCAGTGCGGAAACAAGTCAAGAATAAATGACCAATATCAGTATCCACAGTAATTTGTATGTACCTCCTCCGGTACCTCGTTACAAGTTTCGCGTCTTAATTAGCTGTTATTTATATTCTCAAAGATTTTCTCTGTACAACGCAACGTGAGATATCGAGACGGAATTTCTTGCGTTACTTTATTCCGCGATTAAGGACACCGGCTCTTGAGACGCCACTCGTCGAACGCTTAAAAGGAATTACGACAACCCTTCAACGTTTCTTCGAGAAGATAAGACGACCAGTTCGGTCTAATTGAGATAATCGTTCCGAAGAAAAACGCCAAAAATAACCGCGTCGATTAATACCGACGTTTTTGTCAACGGGCATTGTTTCATCCCTTTTCCCGTTTCGATTTTTCGTCAAGTTTCCAATCGAGGCGGTAGGCTCTGCCCGAGGGACATTCGAGACTTATACCTATTCCTTATACCTTTCGCCTTATCTTGGCCGCGGAAAGGCATCGTCGAATTTACAAGTTTCCCCGCGGCATCGGTCGCGTCGTCCTAACTCCCGGCTCCTAGCTCCCGAGTCCCGAGTCCCGACTCCCAATTCCCCCTGGGAATCGCTCGCGATTAGAGTTACGCGAGATTAGGCGTTACGTGCTCGGGGTGCCATTCTTACCTCTTACTCACCCCCACCGCGTAGCCTCGAGGGCGAAGGATGGGTGCAGGATGGATAAACGGGAGTGGCAGCGTTGACGACGGTGAAAGACGGGTGATTTCTCTTTCTCAGAGCCGCGGAGATATTCTCTAGGTTCGCGGACCTCGGCGAACCTAAGGCTCCGATCTCGTCGGCATTTCGTGAGCTGGTCAAATTAGAGAGCGGTCAAAATTGATAGGGCCGAGTCTCCGGGCGTGGCTCGAGTCCGTCAACCGCCACTGTGCCCCGAACCGAGCAGGTATCCTCTTCCTTTGGGTTCTGTGCTCGCATTCTTTTTCTCCCTTCTTCAATCTCCCTCAATCTCTGTATTCGATCGGTTTCAATCAGGAGTCTCCTTATAGTAGGTAGGTACCTACCTACCTACCCGTTAAGGTATAAGAACCGAAGCCACCGTTCCGCAGACACATCGAGCACGCGCCCATTTCTAAAGAAGAAATCCCACCGATCGGCTCTTCCTTTGTCGGGCTGCTAATTGAGGCGTAGCATTAGCATACTGCAACGGTTTCGTGCGCGCAGGGTATAGCCGTATATAGACGTATACTATATCCTCGAACTTATTCGACGCGGGGACTTTGCCCGTCCGGGCATTAAAATCTCGTTACCTATACCCGTGGGTTTTTCACAGTGAGGGAGGAAAAAGTACTCGCCGCGATGGGAAGAGACGGATGAAAACAGAGAGGGACGAAGAGTCGACGTGTATAGATAGAGATACAGATGAAAGAGCGGTAAAGGGTGAACAGAGGTGAGACGAAGCACCGAAGTTTCAAATTTCGAAATTCTCGAACGGTAAAAATTCCGCAAGTTCAAAATTCCAGAACCTAAAGATCCGGAGAGCCAAACCTCCGAAATTTGAAATCTACGCATGTATTCATTCGCTGTTTAATAATTCGGGGTGTATTGATCGTATCGTAGCCGGTAAGTGGTCAAATTAGGATTGAGATTTACTTTTTGGGAAAAAGTTTCAAAACTAGAGCGAACTTCTTTTCATTTTCACATCCTAACGGATGGATAAAAATTTTCGGACTTTTTAACGTTTCTGAAAATTCTAAATCGTCTCAAACGAATCCGGAATTTTTACCTTTCGGAACTTGAACCCGTTACCAAGACCGTCAGGTCGAAGGACACCCTCGCGTATGCAACTTCCGATGGTAAAACCGTTCTGGAACTTTTTGAGTGATTGAAGTCAGGCGAAATCCCTCGAACCCTCAAAATCCCTGTATATAAGTAATGATATAAGTCAGTGACGAATTTTTAACGGATTGTCTCATGTCTGAGGAATTCATTATTACCTTGAACCCATCATCCGAATCCAGAGTTCAAAATTCTATATTGAATATTCATAAATCCGATTAGAATGGCTCACGAGGTTCCTATCACTGAGTTTGACAGTTGATCGATGAATCCATTCCCTGAAGCAAAGATATACTACGCGTAGGTATTACTCCTCGCCAATTAGTGTGTATTTTACAACCACTGATCACTGCAGAAGAGCGCTGAAGGCTCCTGATAGGAAAGGTTCCAGACGACGTTCGTTGGTGGTTTTCGTGGGGTGAAACGGGTGAAACGGGGCGCGATAACTGGAATCTATTCTACCCCTGCGTCTACGAACGCTGAGGCTGCGAGGCGTCTTAACGCTCGTTAATAATAAAATAGCCAGTCTGATCGTTCCAGGCAGAGCGAGACGCGCTTCGTGCACTTCTACATTATGCACCGACCGAATGAATGAATGAAACGGACTGAATAGGACGGTACGTCGATAGAACCAAGTAAGCAAGAAAGGAAGGAAGGAAGGAAGGAAGGAAGGAAGGAAGGAAGGAAGGAAGGAAGGAAGGAAGGAAACGGCAATAAGGGGGCAAAGAAACAGAGTGAAGTAAACGGATGGGATTAAATCAGCTTATCCACATCGCGCGAGGGACCGTTTTGCTCTATATATGCACACACCGAGTCTGAGACGATTTCGCTTAATTTCCTGTGCAGAAATGGCGCTAAGAAACTTCCAACGTTTCTGAAACCAAGTTTCTTTCCTCTGGAGATAAAAATTTTCGGTTTTTCTATCGATTGAACAAAATCGCAAGCTTTTATCTACTCCTCCGCGGATTATCGCAACCTTTGCAAGATCTTCGATTGTATTGGTCATAATTTCAGTCCTGCCTTGACCATACTCTAAGATATGTGAATAAAGCAGTTAATGAGTCCAAGGGCGAAAACTAGGGAGGAAGAAGGGTATGGTGTAAGTAATCGAGAAATTGGTCGTATAAATACGTTGCGATCAATAGATTTATTGACCGCGCAACTAAGTACATTGAATATGGATCAGATCCGAAGGACATTAGCGGTATACTTAGATATAATTATGGCAATACTATAATATATAATATATAATATAATATATATAATATATATCATATAATTACAATTCTCATATATTTAATCGTACTCGTACTCGTCTCCGCTTATCGCATATAGATAACATCAAAATAAATCTATATTTATAATAGTAATTGTTGTTTCGTACTTGGAACAGGAGTGAGTGTTTATTTTATGTACAAGGGATTAAGGAAAGGAAAACGGGGTTAAATACTCTTGAATCTTTTATCTCTAATCTCTAATTTACATAATTAATTATTATTTACCACCTCCTCTTCATTTACACGATCACTTTTATTGTTCCTTCTTTTCTTTCGACACTTTTCGACAATGTTCAATAATCTCCTCACCATAAATTGTTCATTTTCATCATTATTTCTCCTCTCCTTCCACCCCTAAACTCCCTCAACGATTCACCACGGTCTCCACATCCCCTCTTCATCTTTGGCAGGTTGTTGAGGCGCTATTGCCGGCGAAGGTGGTCTCAGAGCTTCGCTACCAGCATTGCTGGACGGTCTCTCCTCCGAATTAGCTTCCATATCTCGATGCATAATGACCTCACTTTCATCCTGCACACCGCAGTTTGTCCTTTCCGAAATTTCAACCGTTGTAGTATTAGCGGGTACTCGAGCACCCCCCAACTTCTTCGAAGTTGTAAAATCCAGGGGCTGTTCATGCTGCAGTTGTTCCAGCTGATCAGACTGCTCAGGAATATCGGATCCATCGATCCTCGGGCTTTTACTAGGCTTAACCGAGTCCCCCCACTCCTGAGAATCGTCATGAGGCCTTTTCGCTATCAGTTTATCGGTCGCCTTCAACAACGACATGTTCGTTGCAGCCCAAATAGCTGTGGGAGGATTTGGCCCGATGCTAATACCGTTCGCAGCCGCGGCTGCGGCCAATTGTACGTAATGGCTGGGCAGTAGGAAGACCACTTGTCCGTCAGGCAGACGCGAGGGTATCACTTGTACGACGGAAAGCATGTTGGGATTTTGCTGCGACGTTGAAGCCTGATCAGGGGGTATTCCGCTCGGATTAACTTGGCTAAAGGCTGAGGCTGGTCGGCTGCTGTTGTTGTTTTCATCGCCAGCGTTTGTGCTGCTATCCGGCCTAGCGGTTTCCATGATTTCCGGTATCTCGGATTTAATCATGGCCCCTGTAACCGGGGCTAGTGTTGCACTGCAGTGGGGTGTCGCGGGTACGTGATGGTCCATCGGACCTGGGCTGGAAGCTCCGGGCACCCTGTCAGTCACGCTGCCTGGACTACTGCCGAGACCACTATCCGGCCGTGAACCAAGGTCCAAATCCAATTCGGATACACAACTGTCTAGGTGACGCAGGAGCCTTTGCTTTACTGCTGGGTCTAGGGGAGTTGAGTTTCCGGTTATTATGTCCGGAGCGTCGAGATAGCGACTGACCTGATGACAGATGAAAAAATTAGGGGTATTAATCGCGTGTTGAGAAACTGGAGGGTCTACGGGTGTAAACGGGATTGTGTTTTTCTTGGTATAATTAAGAAACGTGTACCGAGTAAAGTTGGGGCAGTTTATCACCGATGTGAAATTTCGGGGTTCTATACCCCTCGCAAATTGGATTCAAAAATTGTTCCATATTTAGCGAAATATCACGCAAAATTTCATCCGAATCGCACGAACGGTCAACGAGATATCGATACTTTTTCGAAAACGCATTTTTTCAATCCTCTTCGCGAACCACTAGTCGGATTTTTCTCACATTTAACAAATCATTTGATGAAGTAGCGTACCAAATGTTGTTGGAATCCGTCTACCAGTTCGAAAGTTATTCTCACACGTAGAGAGGATCAGAATTTTTCGCAACTGTCGCTAAACCATGGTGACGGTGGTTTGTGAAAGGGAATGAAAATGATACGATCGGATGCCACGATTTAAATTGTCCGATTCGAATCATCGATTCGAATAGCTGTTGTCTTCCAATTTTAATCGCAATCTTCGTTTCTCCGAGCTTCCTTAAGGCTAAAAGCATTGATTGCTTATAAACGATCTATAATCCTGAATATCACTCGACTTTCCTTACCGCGACCGTCGCAAGTGCAGATTTCGCGTGTTTTTGGTATTCCGTCTAATAAAGATATGCTTGCAGTTGCACGAGTCTCACCATATCCTGCAGGTATCGCGAAAGGGATAAAAAAATAAATAAAAAAGGAAAAATAAAAAAGGTAAAAGAATTGTCCGCTGCAGTCGTGTCGCGGTCGTTTCGTAGGTGGCACAGATCTACACCATCTACATGCCATATGTATATACGTATAGGTATATCTGCAACGCTACGATGAGACGATATAGTAAATGTATACGAGAGGTGAGAGAGAGAAACGACTACGGGGCCGCGACGACGACGAGACCGACGGATATAAATAGACGTCTCGCGAGACGAGTCGCAGACGCGAGGCGCGCGCGCTTCTCTCCGCTACCGTGTGGCTCTCGACGGACGTCGGGACGGCCGGCGTCGCTGCGGTATGAGTATGGATATGGATATAGGTAACGGTGTGGGTGTGGGGAGCCCGTAACGCTTATATTTCGCCCGAATCGAGTGGCTCTCGTTGTGCGTACCGCATCGTACATTAAACAAGCATAATATATAGGGGGATCGCAGGCGCTACCTCCCGAAACCAACACCGATATACTATATCGACGGTTTTGAAAACCTCGAAAAACGCTCAAGCTTTCTTTCTTTTTTTCAATCTTTATTATTCTATTCTTTTAATCGCGAACTCCAAGGCCGCGCGTCCTTCTTTTTCTAGTTCATAAGTTTTAAACGCGGGACTCTCTTTTTTTCTTCCTATATTGGGTGAGACAACGTACCTCTCTCGAGCAGTCCTGGTAGCCAGCCTTGTACCTGGAAAGACCGGGCTGAGCGAGGGATCTCTGTCTCTGAAGATGCCTGACGGTGAGTTCGAGGATATCAGCTTTCTCCAGTTTACTGTGTTTCGTATTTTCCAAACGAGCGCTGTCCAGGATCAGCGCTTTCAGCGCTGCCAGCGACTGGTTTATACGCGCCCTACGTCGCTTCTCCATCAGTGGTTTGTTCGCCTGAAAACAAAATCATAAATAAAAGGTCATGTTTTTTTTTTACTCAAGAATTACAGATCCGCGGTGCTTTGATATACGAAATTTTCAATAACAGTAATCGAGTGACGCATAATTCAACTTCATCCTATCCATATTTACTAGTTTTTAAATATCGACGAAATTCGCTAATTGATATTAATAAAAATATCGACGATTTGCATAACTTAATTTGAATCGTATGCAAAGTTATCGTAACTTCGTTATACCTATGTCAATCCGCTATATCCATCAAAAGACTAAACTTATAGCTAAAAGCGAGTACGTGGTCAATCGCAGTATATAACGACGTTGGTAACTAGACTCTCGAGTATAACAGGCTGCAATTGTAACGCGTAGTAATTCTCTAGATCTAAAACGGAAAGAAGCCCATCGCTATCGTAGTTCTGCCTGCCCTGAGGCGAGCCTGGCGGTCCGTTTCACACATACATCTATGGGTATATAGGAGAGGTACGCGGTACGTAGGTAGTACGTACTGCATACAAACGCGTGGCATATGAGTACGCGGCGACGGCCGACGCGACCGTTCGCATTTTTCCTTTTTCTTATCCCCGTACCTACTGTCAAGCATCGTCGAGGTCCGCGTAGCCCCGGGGCGCTGGCAGAGTGCCGACTAGACGCTGAACGCGAGCGAGTTTAAATCAGAAGAGAAATGAGTGCAGCGAGACGAGTCGCAGCGTTCGCGAGCTCGTGATCTACCCGAGGGCTTCGATAAACCGAACTTAGCGACTAACTAAGACTAACAGTTTCCTCCCGCTATGCGACGCACGCACGTGCCGATCAAGTCCGACGTCGCGACGCCGACGTATCGTTATACGACGGGCCGACGACCTTGCGCTTTTATTTTTCTCTCAAAAGGAAACAACCGAATTACGAATTCTTGTCCCGAAGCTAAGGTCCGAAGACTCGAGACGCTGACGCTGACGCTGACGTCATGTCTTCGCTTCTTTGTCGTCGATCATACCCGCTTCGTTCCCACTGCTACATAGACAGAATCGTAATTCGTCGCGAGTTCCTCGAGCCGCGAAATTACCGAAAAATTTTCGAGCCGGTGCGTGCCGTCCGAAGATAGCAATCTTGTGATAGCGCTTGTCGCGTAGGAGCTTGCTCTTATCCTCGCGGCGGTATTTTTTCTTCTTTTCTACCCGTGCGGTAAGTTAGAAAGGCCCGGTAGGTGAACTGAGCAGAAAATTCTCCAGTTTACTTTTCTTTTACTGACTACCCGCCTACCACACCTTTTCTCTTTATCTATTCACCGCGAAACTGTCGGCTGCACGGTTTACGTCTCGCTGGTCAAAACCGAGTCGTATACCTATCCGACTCGCGAGAAGGCAGCTACGTAATTGCATCGCGCCCCACGGGCCGCCGCGACTCGAGACAAAGAGAGAAAAGTGTATACAGTCACTGACAGCCTTTCCGTCTCTGTAAAGGGGGCTTCCAAGCTTGCTTCCATGACAAGATAACCGCTCAGGGCCATGCGATATATACGCTTACGCGTGGTACAATCAAGCGAGATTTTTCTCCGCCTGTAGAGTCAATTTTCGTCAATTACTCCGATCCATGCTTCTTCTGGACTTTCATCCGTTCCGATATACGAAAAATCCGTGAACGTAGAACTTGGGGATTGGGCTTCGTTCCAAAAACCGAGAATCGATAATATATATATGGGAGTAAATTTTCGCTCGACTGTACGCCGGAGGTATATTATACCTACACAGATAAACGGTGGTTCGTCTTTCGACGCACGTGCGCTACGAGCTGCCGCCCTTTCTCAAGAACAACAACACAAGACGTCGCATCGGTTGGCGACGCGTAAGCTTCTCTCCTCTCCTCCCACTCGAGCTCGTTATAATTCGGGTGGTTCGTGGGAGGCGGACGGGCAGACGGGATCGCACGGTGGTTTTGTGAAACGGCAAAACTAACGACGAGAGGCGACTACAGGATTTTGTCAATCGCATATACGTATACCTATACCCATATCGTCGCATCCTGCGGTAACAACTCTTCGCCGTCCGTGTAAAGGCGGACTTATTCTTATCCGACTACGGTATATGTGTGCGCAACTCGCTATACATAACGCAAACTGCGCGGCGTAGGCACGTATGTTTCTTAGTAGTTCGTTCCTGGTCTGCACGGATACGGCGCAAGGCAAGGCAACAATTCTCCGTGCGATATACTATATCTGTACATCGTGGGTACGATACACACATGGTAAACCGAGTAGAGAAGGCTTAACGCGGCCTTCTAAGGCAATCAGAGTCCGCTGGTATATCTTTACGCGCTTATATACCTACCTACAGCTAAGCGGGACCGACCGACCGGTTGGCGACTCCCCGCTCGCTTTACAAGCAAGGCTCGATACGTACGGTGACTACCGACGTTGGTTTTCTGCCGCAGAGGGCAGACCCGTGCCCGGGCACAGGTTCTTTTAATGCTCCTGCACGCGGAAGAGGTTTGTCGGTACTCTATACCTGTACAAGTTGTATAGTGTTGCATACGTGCGAGGGGTGCGGTAGGCGGTGCAGGCAGGTTTCTCTTTAGCATAATGGGTTCGCGGTTAGCCAGCTAGTTACTATTTCACGGTGGACAATTATCGCCGCAGCGATCGAGAGGGTCGTATATGTAAAATAACGGTTTGAATTGGAATTGGGAAAAGGTGCTCAGGCATAAATAACAGGAGAGTTTTAAACCAATGTTAACGTCATTTATGTATACGTATGTACTAGATACCACTACATATTTGTTATTTGCATAAAATGAAGACTATACACGGTTGGCAAAAGCAAAGGCTATACAAAATTATTGTGTGTTTTATACCGCATGTGAGATATAGATCTGATTGTGTCTATAGAGCTAACGATCTAGTCCTTCGACTGAATATACAAATCTCATAAGTCTCTGATCACATCCCGTCTTCGCAGAAGAGTTTCAGCGGGATGTCTCCGCCGCTTTGGGATCATCCAACCCCAACGGTCTAACGCACACGACGCGGTTTAAAGCGCACGCGGGCACGTGCCAGTCAACCCTCGTTCGACATGACCACAGGATAGGTACCGACTGTTTGGTCGGCTCTTGAAATTCTTTACGCAGAACGCGCTGACCTATGAACTTCGTTCTTTTTTTTTTTATTTTCTTTTTTGCGGTGAATCGAAGACTGTAATTTTCAAATATCAAACATCCGAGGGCTCTGAGGATTAAATAAAATTCATATGTTCGCGGCTACTGAAAATGGTAATCAAAAAACAAAAAGCAACTCACTCTTCGTCCGTCCGAGTGTTTCGGGCTTGGGCTGGGGCTCGGGCTAGGCGCTGGACTGGCGCCCCGTTGTTGAACGGTGTTCTGTTGCTGCTGTTGATGATGACGTTGACTTGTCCCAGTGGATTTCTTCTCCTGGTGCCTCAGCGAGTGAAGACGCGCAGTCATCTTAGCAGGCCGTTACGGCCTCCGAGAAAGACAATCGCTTCACCCTGAGCGCTGGGACCACTAAGCCCATCAGCATCGCAGCAGTTCGTCTCGTCTATCGAGTCTGTTTTATTCGCGTCCCTCGCGTCCCCGACGTCTCCCACGCTTCGTATTTAAACGGCTTTATAATTCGCACAGCTTCTCTTCGAAAACCCTGCACAGATCATTCACTGGCTCACCTCTCTATTCACAAATCGTTATCATCTAAGATCGCAAACTTTGATTATACAATTATTATATATCTTCATTCAAGATCACTGCAACTGCAAGATCACTGAGCGTGGAGAGAGTGCGAATCGCACCACGTGATCGTACAAGTCCTTTTTTCTCTCGACAGTAACACTTGATCAGTTCTAAAAACTGCCGATGAAAAGCGAGAAAGATTCTTATTAAGTTATAGTCTCGCGCGGCGTGTTACGGCGCCACGTGGTTACCACGTTTTAGTGTCCCGCGGCGGCCGCCACCACTTGCCGTCGGGATTGTAGCTGAGTAAAGTGTGGGGTGGTTATTGGTTCGCGATGTGTCTATTCCCGGAAAGTTTATTGGGCTTAAAGCCGAAATGAAATATATTTATCGGGTTTGGATATAACCACGATGATCCTCTGAGCGAGGCTTTAGTTGTTATCTTTTTTGTTGTTGTTTTTAATTTTCTCCTCCTCCGTATTTGTTTGTTTTATTTTTTTTTGCTCGACAAGAATTTTAATTGCGAAAAATAAAAACACGAGAATTTTTCGTCGGTTTTTGTCAGCACGAAAAATATCGAGTTTATTAAACAACAATAGTTTTGCACTGATCCGCAAACGAAATATATCAAATATTGTTATAACCGAGCCGCTTAGCCACGGATACTGCGGGCAACCAGGTCCGACGTGCGCGCTCTACGGGCGGCAATAGCGGACTGACTGAAAGCAGACCCCGACCGCTCCCCCCTGTAACCCCGGCGACGTCCACGGCGGCTCCTCTTCCAAACGAGTGGGTGCGCGCGTTCACGCTCGCACACGCTCACGCTCACGATCACGCCCGCGCGTCCTCGTCCACGCTCACGCGAACCCTCGACGTGCGTCGCCGTAGCCCAAGCGCGGTGTGCGACCAAGTCACGTCTCGCTCTTGCCTCTCTGTCTCTCCGTGCTGCCTGCCTGCCTGCCTGCCTGCCTGCCCGTTGCGCTCGCCGACACTCGTTGGGTTGCGGAGGATGACGAGAAGAGGAGGTGGAGGAGGAGGAGGAAGGGACGGGAAACCGTGCCGCTTGGTTTGCCGAGGCGCTGAGCCCTCGGGCGGCAGCTTACGCTGGTGTGGGTGGTTGAGGGTCGGAGAGCAGCGGGGTAGAATGGGAAAGAGCGACCGAGGGGATCGAGGGGCGAAGAGGGAGACGCTCGTTGGCACGCGCGACGCCAAGTGCGCTACCCACGCAAACCCCCGGACGATGTTTTCCGTGTGTGGTACTAGATGCCTGGGTATGGGTATAGTAGATATGACACTATATACGTATATAAACGTACACCAACGTAGTGTGCAAAGCGTGCCGCGGCATTAGTGTCGGTGTCAGTGTCGCTCCTCTCCCAACAGTGTGCTCTCTTTAGTTTCTAGTATACAGGGTCGCTAAGGTCATTGACGAATAGTACTTTACTACGCTTATGACGTATGCACATTTCTTTTGTTATTAGATATCGAATCGAACTACAAAACTATGAAACATTCACCCCCTTCTCAATTTATTGAAATAGGAAGAGCATTTTACTTCATCCCTTCATAACTTCTCAACAAAATCTCCCTCATCGTTATAACTATATCTGTATATACTCCTTACGCGGTTAGTTACAATTCTACAGTTCCTATCCCAAAACTACATTGTCAGCAGAATCCTGTTCTGATAAGTCTCAAAGTCTCCATTATCTTTGGTACGTTAACTGATTAGAGTATCGATGCAAAGACATAATACAGTCCATGTAGCGATTTCACCACACATATGCATCCAGAGACGGTAGTTTTCATTCATATCGTTCACACTAATCAGTATAATAATTGTATGTAATGTAAAAAATACATTATTCTCATATCTACAAAGCATATGGGTATAGCATATATGTGTACATATATATATATATATATAAACATACCTATATATATATATATATATATATATATATATAGGTATGTTTTATAGTCGCGGAGTTCCGGAGCACAGCGTAGGTATGTATACGTTGTGTGGCAGTCTACAGCACCATCCTCGTCGCCCTCGCCTCGCCGGAATGCGTTGTACCTACCTACCTACCTACCTACCTACCTACCTACCTACCTACCTACCTACCTACCTACTACTCAGGTCTTAACTCCACTGTGTGGAGGCCTCAAACACAGCCGTATATTCTTTTGTATTTATTTATATACATAGATTGTGTAGGTATACCTATCTAGAGAGTCGCAAGCACGTAGATCTATTTACACACGCACACTGGCTAGTGCACGCGATGAGAGACCGCCGCGTAGGCAAGGACGGTGGCGCGTAAACACACACACACACACACACACATACCTATAACTATATGTATATATTGTTGTTGTGTGTGGAGCGAGGCACACCTATATAATATCGCGGTAGGGATCGGTGATGTAGAAGTGCCGAGAGTGTACACCAACTGCGAGAAGAGACGAGGCTCATTAACGCTCCCCTATTCCCCCCCCCCCCCCCCCCGCCCCACTGTCTCTTGCCCCTTTGCTGCCTTCTGCTTTCTGCCTTCTGCCTCCCGCCGCGTCATTGCTGAGTTCGTACCTACCTCTGATCGTGAGCCAAGGCGACCACGACGACGCGACGCGACGTCCTGCACGTTGCACGGAAAATATAGGTGCAATTTTAATGGAGTTACTGTCGCGCTGCGGCCTCGCCGCCGACTGCCTGCGAGCCTGTGGGTAGGTAGGGTTCCCTCGACTCCGCACCCGATCAGGTTAATTTTATACCCGTGCGGTAGAAGATTGCCCACGAGCTAAGTTCGCCGATCGACGAGTTGCGACTTGCCTGGCGGACCGAGACATGCCGCTTTACTACTTTACCGCCCACCCAAGACTTCAAGAGTTTTCTCTTCTTGATTTTATTCCACTTGATTTCGGTCTCGATTACTCGCGCCGTGACCGTCAAGTCAACTAACAACTATAATACAACACCAAACATGCAAACGAGTTTTGTTTCGTTTTATTCTCGACGAAGGCTCCTACTGGACCTATACACGTGCAATTTTTATACTTCATGTTCCGGCAAACTCTGTATTCCTTTACTTATCGTTCGTCAACAGTTATTACTAAACTACAATACATTGTCGCTTCTTTTGAGCGTAGAAAAGAAAATCAGAAGTGGGTTGAGGTTGATTTATCCAGGTTTATTTTCAGCACTAAACTTTGCGCGGAGCGAGCTACAAGGATGTTATTGTAATTTTAAAAAACAATCCGATGCGATGTTGAGTTTCGCACGTAACGTAGCGCGTCGGTTGCTCCGACACCTACCTATACTAGAAATATGAAACCAGCTTCTTCGTGCCCGCGGCGAGACAGGCAAAGCTACCGGCCACTGGCTGGCTCCTACTAGGTTATGTGATGATGATGGCCTTCTGGCTACACGCAATGCCTGTGCATATACATATTACATGTGTACACGAGATGTATTTATAATGTATAAGGTGTCGGCGAGGGCTGGAAAGAGCTAAGTGCGCTTCGACTGCACACTTGACAGTTAGAAACGGCGACGCTCGCTCGTCAGCGCTATTTCAACTTGAACGCTTCAATTAATACAATTAGCGCAACGAGTCGAACGCGTCGAACTACCGCGGGTGAGCGTGTGCCGCGCCTCTCCCCCTTCCTTGCAATAATACAGAGCCATTTCGAACCCCTCTCTCTTCTCTCTCTATCTTTCTCTTCTACCTCTCTAATTCCCTGCCCCACCATACACCGTAATGTATATCAACGGTCGGTGTTGGGTTATTACACGGCCCGGCGACACCTTAATGCTCCGCACGTGTACGTTTGTATTGTATGGGGAATTCTAGCAATTATCAGCCCATTACACAAGACCTGAGGAACAAAATTTCCTCAAATTTTATAATCCGTGGTGGTTTTTCTGCCGCGATGAGAAATTATAAGTTTTCGTAACCCCGTGTAGTTATACCTGTAAAAAAGAAAAAAATCGACCATTCAAACTTTTCGCCTTTAATTAAAACGCGATTCAAATACGACGGAGGATAGATATGCAGGCAGCGAGGGAAGACGCGGAGGATGTATTGACACATGGGCTCGAAAGTTGAACGGTTCAGAGATGAAGTCGAGAGGGGTTAGGGAACAGTTTTCCTCTCTCGTTCCCGTGTACCATTATCCTACAACGTAAGTAGGTACACGTGTCACCACACATAAACTCGTGTATACGTGTATAGAGCGTTTATGTATGCTAAAAGCATATACCTATATCTAGAATAGATGTAAACAAGTATCCAACGCTATATCTTATACCGTCACGCATATAACACATACATACATCGCTGGGGAAAAGTATAACAAATATATATGTATAGATTGACACTGTAATATGCGGAAAGCAGAGATTGCAACGTACTACATGGGTGGAAGGAGGGTGAATGTTGAAAAGCCTTGTATGATCGGTCCTGCTGTTTCTATGGATTGTCTATACACATATGTGTATACATTAGACGTATGTGTATCGTGGTACCAGTACACGATCGTCACGCAGGCTCGTGCCTCGCCCGAGCAGAATCTAAACAGCGCATAGGATCGCCTGAAACGCTTTCAGCACCGGCAAACTCACTATTAATCGCGGGCAACGAACGGATCGTCCTATAGATAGGCGATCGTCGCCGGGGGAGCGAAATAAACCGCGACGCGAGCGAGTCTCGCGGCTAAAGCGTCGAGAAGGAGGGGGGGGGGGGGGGGGGGCAGGGAAAGGGGAAACGGCGGTGGTTGGAAGAGGAACCCGTGGCTCGCCGCCAAAGATAAGATAAGTCCGCCCGTCGCGGTTTATACATATACAGACATACATACATACGGACAGACGTACGCACATACATACATATACATATACTGTGCGTACTATATCGGTCCTGAACACGCGCGCGGTCCGCCTACGCGATCGCACACGTGCGCGCTTCCGTGTGGCCGACGTACAGAGATATACATGGATATTATGTATTGTGTATATGTACGCACTTATAGCGTAGCAACCCTGCAGATATAGGTATTGGGATTGTACCTATAAATTTTACGACTTATTTTCTCAAACTCGACCTACACAACTTATAGGTATATGAATATGCTATGTATAATAATTATGACACGGTTCAAAATGAGTTGTAATTACCTATATATCGGTGATTCCGTTCTAACTGTGTCTATTAATGTCCTGTACTGTTGCTCTCACTGGTCATCCATTAACAATTTATTCGTAAAATTTTTGTATCAATACGATCCTCCTGAACATATTTCATCGCTTCTTTCGTATAATATTAACTTGCAGTCCAGAGAAAACTTACGGTTTAAATCACTTGAATGTCAGTACCGTGTCACGTCCATTTCTAGAATTTACCTATGAATTCGTTATTTCTTTGTCGCAATAAATGATCCAAACTAATTAATCCATAAATCTAATTGATGTTATAATACAATTCATAAATAAATTATAATACAATTCGTAATAATTTTTCCGAAGAATGTCTACCAAATTTATTTTATGTCAGTACCGTGGACGAATGAGTCAGTACCGTGGCACAGAAAATTTGAAATTTGATTCTCATTCTCGATATTTTGAAGTTGTAGCGAAATCCTCTCGGACTTTCATTTTTACAATGAAATAGAGTAATAATATGCATTATAAATCTAAAAAATTTTAATTATAGAATCAAAAAATGATGAGATAGACATATGCTTCTGGGAAAAGTAGGAATCCTTGGGACCGGGTTGATGTTCTGAATTTTAAAAGTTCGGAACGGTAAAAATTCCGAATTCGTTTGACGATTTCGAATTTTCAGAAGCGTTGAAGTTTCAGAACATTGAAATTCCGTAAGGTCGGAATGTAGAGAGCTCGAAATTCCGAAAGTTCAGACCCCCGCAAGCCCGAAAATTTCGGTCTATTTCTCAGGATGTGAAGACAAAAAATAGTTCATTATAAACGAGGCTCTCTAATCACGGAAACCCATTTCATCTACTTCAATCGATTACTTCGATGTCATAAATAATTGATAGGATTCTGAAAATTTCTTCTCTACAAAGTACATGTGAAGACGATAAATTTGACCGCTTATTGGTTTCGATACGATCAATACACCCTGAGTTATTAAACGGTGAATGAATACACGTGTGAATTCCAAATTTCGGAGGTTTGGCCTCCGGATCTTTGCTTTCGAAATTTTGAACCCTTGGTGCTCTTCGTTTCAAAGTTTCTTCACCGTTCGGTAGATTTAAAATCCGCAACTTCAACCCAGCCCCGATCTCCTTAGACCATTTCAACCAACATGTGTCTATAACCTACGCAACACTGACACTGAAACTTGTGCAGTGAATATTGTCGCAGGATTTAAAATTGAGTATGTAATTCGTGTTTTATGATTGGAAAAACGTTGTTGAAAATCGGTTGACAAAATTGTTGTAGTTTTCGTAATATCAACGTGAAAGAATTGAGTGAGTATAGGTGTATAAGTAATCGAGTAACATTCGAGTAGTTTGAAGTGATTAGAAGTCGTAGTACGTATATTGGTACGTAGATTTACCTGTATGACACAGGAGTATAGATATAGGTATATGGATATAACTGCAGAGGTTTGTTTATTTTTTTTGTTATTTTTTTTTACTTCTCTCTGCGAGAACAGCGTTAGCTAGAAGATAAAGCCAGTTCGACTCTCGCCCGCCTTTTACGCTACGGCACGAGCGTGAACGTCCCACTCTCCCCCCTTCCCTTCCGCTCTTTCTATGCTTTCGAACCACCGCGCCACACCACACCGCACCGTACCGTACCGCTCCTTCTTTTTCTCGACACGTGCCGCCTGCACCGACGGCAAACCACCCGAGAACACCGCGAGCGTCGAGTGCCGTAAATAGAAGGAAAGAAAGAGAACGGTGTATACTCTTGGCTCGAAGTACGTGTCCACGCACAGACACACACACACACACGTGTGTTTATGGACAAGTAAGAATCATAGGTATAGGTACTCGTGATGGTTACTTATATAGGTAGGTATACCTACATATAGTTGTACAGCTCCCTGAGCCCAGGAGCAAGTCGACATTGAAGTTTGAATCTTTTTATTTCAATCGCGCGATAAGCTATGCTAGAGTATGATATAGTACGTAGGTATAAGGTAAGGGAATCGAAGCCAAAGAAGTGAATTAATGATCGCCGATCGCCACACTAGTCTCTATGCCTACTCGCTTTATATAGTGTAAAATGAATCCTCAGAGAACTATGACGTTACAAAAATGTGGCTGTATCATAGGTTAGGATCTCTTATTTATTTAAGTATAAGGGTATATTTGAATATGAATAGGCGATTCTAACATAATCAAAATAACACATCGAATAACTTTACAACTCGAGTCAACCGATTTTTGTGAAAATTCGTACAGAAATATGTTCAGTAATTAGTACATCCGCTTTCAAATTTGAGCAAAATCGGTCAAGGGGCTTAGGAAGAGGAGGGGAAAATGTGTTTCCAAAACAATATCGATATCTCATCGACCGTTTGCAGGATTCCGATGAAATTTTTTTGGTTGGTACTTTTTGAGGCATTGAGATTTTTCACTCGTGAGAAATTCCAACTACGTCATAGCTCGATAACTGTTGCAGTGATTCCACGGAAATGAACTGTAGAATCGCGTCTTACTATTAGCAATATATTTAATTGCAAAAATTTTGCCGAGTGACAAACAAGTCTTGCGTCGATCCACTCCGTATTTACCTAAGTATAACATATTCCTAGGCTAATTCTAATAACCAGCAAATCATCCGTCACTGTAACCTTCCGGCGTAGTAGACATTGCGGCTTGAGTGGATAAGGGATCGGCGCGTGTGGTGCTAGAGATGTTGATTAATGCCGGTACAGGCACGAATTTGTATAATGCGTGTGGCGCGGGTCCCAATGTCAGCGTCACCCGGGGATTCCTCGTCGTAGTCGTCGACGTCGTCGTCGTCGACGTTGTCGTTGTCGTTGTCGTCGTTGCGCGGCAAGAGATCGATCGGAGCTGGTTTTTGACGCCTCTATAACTTCGACCTGCTGCAGGGATGTAGGTATGGAAAGGTAGTCGATCTTATGTGTGTTCATACGTGTACATATACATCCACACAACCGAGGTAGGTATCCAGTATATATCAGACGTGCCAAAGTGCGTCCGTCGAGCGCTTCGCTGTCGTCACCGACAGCGACTTGGGGTGCGGCGACGCCAAGAGATCCGCGATCGATGCTTCGCCAAACAAGAAACGCGGTTGCTGAGGGTGAGGTCTAGGCGGGGACAAGGGGCTTTAGAAATCGCCGACCCAAACCCCTTAACGTTCAGCATATACCGAGGGCGCGAGTCCTTCCGAAATATCGTCCCTGCAGCTAATCGTCGACGAGTTATAAGGGCGCGCCCGTAATGGGCAGGTATTGTTATACATATATACATGCATAGTACATATATGTACATATATATATATAGTATATATACACACGCGGATTTAACAAGTGGAAATTATACTTATATTATCCGTACGTATATATTCGCATGAATAAAAAACACAGTATGTTAATTAGTGTATTTTAACAAGTGTGGCTGATTCCCATATAGTATAAGAATACCGTGAAACTTCGTGCTGATTACATGCCAGGGTGTGCCGTAACAAATCGAATTTTTTTTTCTAGCTCACGCCTAAAAAATCTCTAAAATGACGTCAAACAATCAACCTCCCAAAAGGGCAGCTCTGTCATTAATGTCTAAGTGGTTTTTCAATCGACGATGAGGTTTTCCATTCGATTAACACGCAAGACCTTACATCGTGTTCGTAATGTTCATATAACTTGACAGAAACAAATCTGTAGTCTGAAATTTGAAATCTAAAACACTTATGCAATTAATATCCTGAATATTTGAATGACTAAAATATATCCAGATTCGATCCACCACTTTGGATATCGAATTTGAAGAAATAATGCAGACTTCATTTGTTACGCATCCTACGAAGTAGACACCAGCCTGGAGTGTAGTTCTGTCGAAAAACTAATAAATTGCAAATGTCTAAACTCCGACGGTATAATCCATATTCCTAGGTGCACGACCTTCCCTTTTGACCTCGCGTTTGCAGCTAGGATTTGGCTCTCCGTTGTATACCTGCACAATGTACATTATACCTAGATAGAGGTGTATGTAAATGTGTGGGAGGGAATCCTCCCGTAGAACAATCTTATAGAGAAAGCGAGAAGGGGAGTGGAATCGGACGTAAGGGCGGAGACGCGTCCCTCTAGAATCTAGATCTCGGCTGGCATAGCGAAAGCGAGGCTGGTTTACGCCCTCGTTAAACTCTCAGCCAGACGATCCCGTCGAGGGTGAACTCCGGGGATTCCAGGCTGCACGGTTATGTATGGCGGGGTGCGCCTTGCGTGAGTTGGTATCTCCCTGCCCTATATAGTATGCGTATATATCTTGGTATACTATAATGCACTGACATACGTGGGCAAGTGTATAATTCACCGACCGATATATCAAGAATACCGAACGCGGTAAAGAAACCGACAATAGTGAAGGCAAATGTAGGTACATACATACACACGTATACAGCAACGAAAGATGGAAAAGGAAGAGTATAACCAACCCAATAATTAAACAATAAGAAAAGAGTGAAAGACTATACGATGTGGTTGATTGATTATATTTGTTCAACGTTTCAAGTAAATAGCCCTAGCGTTACTCCCTCCTTGCTTCTTTCCCTAGCCGGAAGAAATTTCCACCCTTATCTATCTATATATATATATATAGGTATATATATATATATATATATATATATATATATATATATATGTTAAAAGAAGTCTTGTTTACTTCCGTGATGGGAACCGTAGGACAGTTACGGTCCGGTCATTTAACCCCCGACCGCAGTATATCGTCCAGTAGGTAGGTATAAGTTAATTGAGCAAGACAGATAAGGTAAGTGTTTACAATTTCGTTTACCTGACTCACATGAGAATGAGTATTCGTGTAAGTATGATATGATTGCGACGGAATGATAAACCATAGCTCACAGAGTTGTAACTTCGGCTAGGTATAAGATGGCGTCTTCGGCTGCATTTTATCGCCCTCATTCTCATCTTTATTTATTATCGATACCCCGTTTTACGATTTACCCACGGGTTGATGGCAGTGAGTTAAATATTTCCCTCTCTTTCCGTCGTGTATCTTATTACCGTCGCAGCAGACAACTATAATTCCAAAAACAAACGATGCGGGATTGTCTCTACAATTTTTGGCAAAACTTATTTCTTCCCCGAATGGGTATAGCTATAGGTATACGGTCTTTAGACTTTTCACCTCCATTTAGCATATTCCATACTATAGATGTACAACGGGTGGCCTTAATCCCAAAAAAGGGACAACGCAGTGGCCTCGACGGTCGGGATGATAAGCTCACTCTATGACCCAATGCGGGAACAAAACACCCTGATTCACCATAAGCTGTAGATTCCTGCTACATACCTCGGAGTATAGGGCATAATAAGAGTGAACGCAGCTATTTGCTAGTAGGAGTGTACCACAGCAAGGTCCTCGCGGTCTCGTGGTGAAGAAGCAAAACACCAACAACAAGAAAACAAAAGAAAAAAGAGAAAAGGAAAAAGAGACAAAAATTGAGGGCGGCCCGGAGTAGAGGGAAAGTCGCTTTGATGCGGGCGACGCGTCAGCTTGGCAAGCGGGCGGCGAGTTGGAGGGAAATGGGAGTCAGTACGGTCGTGGTGGAACGGCGGAAGGGCGGAAGGGTGGCGTGACAGCCCGGCGGCCGTTAATCCGTTTATCGCGTTACCGCCACCAGCAGCCGAGCCTCCCAGTCATCCCATATATACATATATATGTACACACTTCTCTGCATATATATATATATATATATATTATATATAGATATATAAATAGATATTTGTATATATATATATATGTATACAGCGGATTTATATGTATATATGTGCGTACCTAGGCATGTAGATATGTGAGAGTGGGCGTCGCGATAGGCATATATGCATAGATGTTGGTGTACGTGACTCGCGACGCCCTCACGCCTACGTAGATATATACCTATATTAAGCCTGTATATGTATATGTATATATGTGCATGCATATTACACGAGCGCCGCAGCATCGCGTTAACGCGCCGCGACCGTCCCTTCAACCTTTTGTTTTTTTTTTTTCTCCTTTTTGGTCCTTTTTTTCCGTCCGGATTGGTGTGACGCCCGAAACGCACCTCACGTCACTTGGCGCCTCATGCCATGACATAGATACCTATAGGTATGTGTATGTATATACGTTATATGCACATATGTATATACATATATACATATGTGTGTGTGTTTTTGCGTGGGTGTGAGGTCTTCAGGGAAAATCGGTTTTTACCGCACAAAACTCGTACTATTATGTCTGTTCCCCATTTCCCCTGCGGTTGACGCTTCAATGACTCGTATCTGCAGCCCTCTACTAGGAGTTAGGGTCACCTGTGAATGCTTACGCTCGTAACGCGTCACGAATCACGTATACCTACGCGGTTCTACCGAACCGTTCGAACTGAACACGGACCCACACCGTATCACGCGACCACTAGATAGCGGCTGACAGATTCCCGATAGGAACCCGCGTACGCCTCTCTTCACGTATCCGCACGTCATGTGTGTGTAGCCGTATTTCGCGCCATTGACATGTATATAAGTATGCGTATACGTATAGTTATACATATTATTAAACTGTACAATGAGCGCTATACCTATATATGGTATATAATATGAAATGAGATTTTCACGTAGTTATTCAAACATATTATTGTTATTATTATTAAGATTATTATTATTCCCACGTATATATATATATATATATATATATATATGGAGTAGAAATTTTGTTTTGTAATAGATTCTATACAGAATATAGAATAGTAAGTACGAAGGATTCGATTTTGCCGTCATACGGCGTCTACAGAGGAAACGGAAGGTTATGTATGGTGGTTATATATAGTATACAGTGAATGTATATATATATATATATTGTATATATGTATGGATTGGAGAATAAAACTGGATTGCTAGCGTCACGTTACGGCTTTCTTGAGACGTGGAAGAGCGGCGGAAAGAGGCGAGGGGTTAAAGCCAGGCGACGACGTCGGCGACGTCGTCCTGCAGGCTATCGTATATAAGGACGATACCCGCAAGAGGAGAGGTGGATAGACGAGGGCGAGAATTGCCTCGGTAATAATTTCTGTATATGACACTTTCACGCGCTACTCGTTATACGCGTTGAGCGAAATTGACATTCTTTTCTCTTCGATTTATACACGCTGAGTTTATCGTCGGGAAACAATAAACGATCGAAACTATATATTTATATAGTCGTAATTAATAATCTTTCCAGAGGTTAGAAAAAATAATCTCATTTCTACGTCCCAATTGATGATTCATTCGATGCTAATTCGACCAACGTCAGACCTTTTTCATTTCATTGTTCGAACTCTAAGAGACACAGATTTTTTTTCACAAACCGTTATTTAGTTCTGAATCTTTTAGACATAAACAAAAACGCCCGTTTTTTATCCGTTTGAGTGAAATCTTAAAAGTTCGGTGTTTCGCGGGGATAATTTTCAATCATATCCGAACGTGGAACTATGATTTTCGTAAATTTATTGAATCGACTTCAAGAAATATTAACGAATGGAGAATATTAGTAACACAATTGTTATGCGAGGAAGTACCAAGGGAAAGAAAAGTACCGCCAATGCTGGTGAAACACTGATACTAAATCACAATTTTTTCGTCCGATCAATACTAGTGTAGGTAACTATCAATGAAATCCTAAAAATCGATCAAATAAATAGAAGAAGAATGAGTTCCACTTCCGGAAAGGGCTGAGAATGATCCTTGTGTTGGTTTTGTGAAAAGAGATGGCGATGTCTCTCAGAATTGGAACAATAATATTAACAAAAAAAAAAAAGAAAAAAGAAATAAAATTGAACAAATCCGAAATGGTCATGGTCAGACATTAATCTAGTTGGCTCGGAATATTCCTATAGTCGGAATTAATAATCTTTCGAAAGCTTAAAGAATGTTCCAATCATCACGTCGCTGAGAATAATTTATAAACCTATATCTGTTTCCTGGTGAGATATATGAGAGACAGGTCAAAGCCGAAGTTTGTATAGGTATATATATGTGCGTATTGTATAGCTGTACAGGGGTAGGTATAGGTATATGCGATGCGAGGAGTTCTCCCCCGTTTGCTAACTGTTGCGCGATCCTTCAAACTTTTCACTTGTCGTGGGGGCGAAGCCTCCTACCCTTCTTCTCTCTCTCTCTCTCTCTCTTTCTCTCTCCCTCTCTCTCTCGTAGTCCGCTCTTTCCTTCCTTCCCCTTGCAGCACTTTAAACGACGGGAATGTCTGGCGTCCCGGAGTCGCTGGTTATGGAAAGCGTCGTGCCCCGAGTTCGGAGGAGTGCCGTCCAATTAGCAACGCGGGGGGAATTAGTATATACATATATATATAAATATATGTAAATGAATTATCGTTAGAGATTCGCTTTATTCCACCTGCGATATCCGTAAGCTTAGGTATTGTGGGACTGCAGCACCGGACAGTGGTGGATTTAAATATACGTATTTATATCATTAAAATTGTAGGTTAGGAATAAACTTTAGAGTGGTAATATTTGTTTATTAATATCTCCTCTCCACAATATTCACATAAATATTATCTTCTCTCATTAAATTCGACTGAAATCGATCTAGAAGTTTGGAAATGGTAGAAAAAAATGTATTTTTCTAGAAGTATTCAACATCTGGGTAATCCATTCGTACAGGGTTTAGATAAATTTTCTTTGGTTGGTACTTCTCGAGGCACAAAGCTTTTCCGTCGAATGTAGAACAATTTAGAAATCAAATGTGGGCGGGATAGTGGTTTGAAATTTCATTTCGGTACAGGTCGATAAATTTTGGAGCGATTTCAAGCGTTTTACCATATAATCAGGATACTACACTATATTTCCTTACGAAAATATCCGGTTAAAACTAGAATTTCATATACACACATTCACGACTCTGATTACACCAGACTTTCCAACCTTTTAACTCTACCACGATACAATAACGCACACGCGCACGTAGGATATGTATGTATCTATGGTATGTATGCGTTGATTAAATGCGACGGGGCATGTCTTGGATTTTAAAAGCCAACTTGTATGTACACGACTGCAGGTGGTTATAAGGTACCTGCTCTCAGTACACCCACGATATCCTATATACGTGTATGTATAGATATAAAGAGCCGAGGGTTCGTGGTCGGGCATGGGTCGGGCTTCGGGGACGTGTCGCGTGCATTAATCATCCTCGCGGCACGCCATGGCCAGTCACCCTCGACGCGTACGTATGTAATATATGTATAATACATATACGTATATTCATCTATGTATGTATGTATGTATGTATGTACATAGGGCAGTCCCTAGGGTAGAGGGAGCCGCGACGGCGGCGGTGCTCGTTAGTCCGCAACTACTATACGTTCGACGACGCTCCCGCGCGAACCAAGTGGAAACTCGTGAGCGCGGGTATCCCGATTAATTGGACGCGATTCGGGATCCGCGAGGAGCGCATGCAACGTGGTAGTACGATGTATGATATATATATTAGGGTTCTCTACAAACATATTTTTGTAGAGAATTGAATGCTCTACAAAAAAGGTCTCTTGCACTTTTTTGATAAACTTATTTTAGAAACTCATTTTTTGTCAGAAAGGTGGTTCTTTGAACTCTAATATCATTTCAATGGCTAAGTTTATCGAAAAAGTGTAGGAGACCTTTTTTGTAGAGAATTAAATTTCCTACAAAAATATGCTTGTAGATTTTCTATATGACGCATCGTTAGCTAGTTATAAAAATCAGAAGAAGCAAAAACAAATTTTTCCGTGTTATTTAAATGGGAAATAGAAATTCGCGATCAAATTTTAACTGATTAATTTTAATTTATGAATTTTTAATATATATATATATATATATATATATATATATGTATATGTATACCTATATAGGAACTGGAGGAGATCCAGCAAGCGAAATGATCCGGAGACGCACAGATAAATATACTATTCATTTTTCTCCAATTTAGTTTGTGAATACGGTGTATAAAGTGTTTTATGTTACTGTTATATCTATATACACATGACAGTAGTTATATCTAGGTATCGCCTATACAATTCAGGTGTTGAATCCAATGTTACGATTTTCTATGAAGAAAGAAAGGTGCGAATGTACTCGGTAGAATTGTTTTTAAAAATTATGTCATCACTGAATAAATTATCGCGAAATATATTCCTCTTTTATTCAAATTCCAAAACCTGCTTTACCTAGTATCGCAATTCTTTCACTACTATAAACTACGAAATCAGAGAATATGCCAGCGAGGTCCCATTTATACGAAAAATAAAGTCCTCGGTCGTTACCTGAGATCTGAAAATATCACAGAATTTCAATAAATTCCAAAAAATTTAAACCATTTCATAGGATTTGAGTACAGCTAATTTCACATGATTTCGACCGATTTCTTCGGATTTGAGACGATCTCATCGTTCGCTTTTGTCCTAACTCCATCGAAATCTTACCCAATCTTCACCATTCCCTTATACAGGTGTACAAACCTCCTCAATAATTCTAAGGATAAAACCACTACCGCACGATTATCGACCTAATGAACTCATCAATGCTCGACCGTCGTTCACCTAGTTACAATAATCTGACAGATGTATTTCTGCATCGTCTATTCTAAGCGAACGAGGTGCGATCGGTGTGCGTCTTGTCTACCATTCACATCGTTTGCATGCGGCGTTCTACGTCACAGTTCTTCTTATCTATACATATACATACCTACATACATATACCTATATAGATACATATACATACTCAGCTAGACGTTATACATGTCGTTCATCGTTCGTTCTGCATTATAGCCGCACATTACGTATAATATGTCTATATAAGTATAAGTACGTTCGCATATATATACCTTGAAAATAGACTACACATTTGTTTGTCACGCAACTTGTCTTATGCTACTTGTTCTGTTCGATATAACAGACAATACAGAAGCTCCTTGCAGCGCCAGTATTATTATATAAACTTATATCATGTTTCGTTCTCAATATCGCTTCTTGGTCTTCGCTCTTCGTCTGCTCGAAGTAGATATTTTTATTAATATCCTTCGAGAATCGAATGATTTCTGTCCTTTTCTTACCTTTTCCTCTTCATCTCTCCCTCTCTTTATCCGGCCCTTCCGAAATAAAAATCATCCCGCTCGCGCACTTGCGTTTTTCCCGTCTATTGCCCGGAGCACGAGAGCACGAGGGCTACGAAGGGCGCCAGAGAGACGCGGGCGGTTCCGAAACTCCCTACCATCCCCATCCGCGTTGCTACCTACCCGGACCGCTTCCCCAAATCTAATTTGAAGCCTCGCTGCGCCGTGACGCGACGGTAAGACCGGTGATTGAGACGCCGGGCTAGGGGGTCGGGGCTCGGGCTGTGTCCGTTTGCGGAGGCGCCTGTTTCTCCCTTAGGTCGCGATCAATCGCCGAGAAATGGACCAACGAGGAACGACTACGAGTCTGTAGATTCAAGAGTACAACTGCGACTGTGACAGACACGAAAGAAGAGGTAACGCGGTTTGCGATAATCGCGAATAAATAGCGAGCCGAATTGGCGTAGCAATTTCTACTATGCTCGTCCGGCTATTACCGGACGATTATTCCGAGCCCTGGGATACAGCGATAGTCGTGTTACGTTAGCGTTACGCACGGTATAACGGAGCCTAATGTATAGTATATAGTAATATGTCATACGCACCCCGTGTCGCCGTATATGTCGGAGAGATGGGCGAGGATAAAGTAATGAGAAAAGCTAAAGTGCTAGTGGTACCCGGGCACGAGCTGTCGCTGCCGAAAAACACGTTGCAGTAAGACAAGCGTTGATAGATGCCAGAAGCCTGGAACTCGAGTCGCTTAAGAAAACGGAAGAAAGAGAAGAGCGGGTAAGAAGATATGGGAGCGTGTATATATACCTACGTGCTTCGCTGGGTAGGTACGGCGTAATTACCTTAAAGCTGAGTTCAAACCAGGCTTACGGCTATTTCGCGAGAATCGAAATTTCCCGAAGTGAGAAACATATACTAATTATTCGGCACAGTGGTGCGAAATGTCTCCTTTCCTTTCTGTATCTTCGGCAATGTGCCTCATTGCATATCCCAAGTTGGAGCGAGGCTTCAAGCAACTGCAAGATCTCCTCGACACACGTAGTTCAACCGTGAGGCGTGTGTTTTCGCACACGCGAATTGGGACTCGGCAGACGTCGGTCGTCGTAGATTGATGGCACGTCTCGACGCACCGTCGAATGGCGGGTAGAGACGCAATTTGCCTAATGGGCAGCTCGCGCCGGCCCCCGACGCCACAACCATGAACCGACGCCCGCGCCAACGGCGGCGGCATGTGGGAGCGATACCCTCGCCCTACGCGCTTTTACCCTTAATACTCATGCCGCGTGATCGGACGGTGATCCGTCACGGCTTTAGACTCAATTCCGCAGCCTTACATCCGCAGATCTTCTCCCTACGTTATTTTACATCCGTATCCAAGCTCTTTGCACTTTAGTCCGCGGAATGTCATGGGCAAAATTTTTTTTCGCCACTAATTGAGAAGTGATTGTGATTCTTTTTTCATTCATGGATAAAGAGTTGTCGAAAATGTTCTTCGCCATATTTAGTTGTTTGCTTATGGCATATATATACTGTAAATAATTATGTCGTATATCTTCCCGAACTTTCGGCAGCGAAATAAGGGCGAAAATTCCAGCCAAGCATCACCTGCTTAGGGAATATCAACCCTCTACCACCTGACGCGACCCTTTCTGCTCGGTTCAACGCCGGGCTGATGCCTTTATGCATATTTTATTGTCAGAGGTTCGCACTACTCAGTGTAATTCACGTCGAAGAACCTCTGGGAATACTCGATCTGGAATCGGAAGCTTGTGCACGGTGATCGATCGTCCGCATCTTGAATTCAGCGTATCTCAATCTTCCGTTCAAAGCCAGCATTCATAGAACGTAATAATGTGCTAATCCAGTTTGGGAAAGGCGAGGCGAGAGCCCAACGATTCAAAACTGACCGAAAAATGTCTCCAAGTGTTTTCAATCAGACTTGAAATCGGTGAGAATAGATAAAGGACCTAAAAGTTGTAGAAGGTATAGAACTATGTATTCTGTACAAAATTGAACCGCAAATTTCACACGCGGTCTAAATTTGTACGAAATTTTTGCCGAAAAATAAAAACTTCGAACTGTTTGAAACTTTGGGTGTACGGATTTTATTTCAGCCCTAACATGCCGAATACATTTTGTTTTCGCCACTTTTCAACACCCTCGAACAACGTTTTGGAATAATGTTACCTATATCGTAAATTTCGATTACCTAGTCCAACATTTTTTTGTTTACAAAATTAACTGAAATTGCAGGACATTCCGTGTTCATTTAGCAATGAATCCACGAAGTCTATTCCGCTATAGATTTTTTTGTTGATGAGATTCTTTGTCATTAATGAACATAGCCATTGGCCTCAATTGGACCCGGGGTACCAATTAAGGATCTCTTGCACCCGTATGACCATTTACACAGGCTTATTTGAGTCGAATAATTTTTTTTGACATTATATTGTTTTGCGAAGCTTTTCCCACGCATTTTGTACCTCGCGATCATCGCGATTCAGAGTTGTGAATTTTTTAGCTCCTTAATTTTCAGCGTTTATGAAAATTCGTTCTTTTCACACCGCAATCAAACAAACGATTATATCCCGAGCCCGCTTCGAGCGAACGAAGAACGCCATATGGGTATATGCAGAGCAGATGAACGTACAGTGGCTCTCGGTAGACCTGGTTGTTCCAAACGAACTAAATATGCTTTTTATTCATTATTTTATACAAGTAGTCTTTACGGCTAATTGTACGTCAGCACCGTATATCGTCTGCAGACGACTGGCAATCCACTCTCACGCGTTTACTACTTACGATCATTTAAAGCTGCGACGTTGCGAGTTAGTATGGGGTACATATATATACGGTGCAACTTTCCGACGCACATAGAACCTTCAGGCGATCATTAGGCTGCCCTGAAGCACCGCGGATCTCACTATAACCTCCAACACCGCCCCCACGTTGAATACGACGTAGTCAGCGGTCGACTTTGCCCCGGGTGCCGACTGGGCGACTATTTATTTTACGCCAAGGCCCGAGTGCCTCCCGTTATATTCTAGTCGAGTCGGCAGCAGCCGCGCAAAAGCTTCAGAGCACAGCACCACTTCGGTTCATCCGAGAGAAATAGAGAGAGAAAGAGAAAGGAAGATAGAAGGAGAAGGAGAAGGAGAAGGAGAACGACGGAGATGATTAATGCACCTCCCGGCAAAAGCTTTGCGAACGACGAACGAATCCTGCCCAACGTCCCTGGGACCGTTTTTGGTCTTGGGTCAGCATAGGGTCAACGTCGGATCCATACGTGCGGGTAGGTATACCGCAGGGTAGAGAAGAGGATCCCTAGCCGACGGGTTTTGCGCGGGTTGCTATGCGGGGTGGGTATGAATTTGACCACGCTGTCGCCGAGGAACGGGAGTGTGTGGGTTATACCGAAGCGTATAAAGGGAAGTGTTTGCCTTCGCGAAACCGGCCCTGACTAGAGACCAAAGTTTTCCCGGCTCAGAAGCAGCTACTCCACGAGAAGCTCACTTGTTAAGACCCCCTTCAATCCCCCTCGAATCCACGCAGAGCTTCGACGCTGTATACCTCATACCTACCCCACCTTTGCCAACAGCTTCAACGAGATAGAGATTTCCGAAAGTTCTTGCGATTTTTACGTACCTACCGATTTTACACGGAGAGATTCGACAATTTTTTTCCCTCGATTTCAAATCGTCAAAATTTGGTAAAGAAATACATTGACATGGTAGAAGAGTGAGAAATGTGTATTTTTAAGGAAGTACCGATACGTCGATGACTGTTCTTAAGATTTCGATGAAATTTCTTTCCTTGTCTCTAGTTTCGGTTTTTCTGTGTAAAAATCTATCGAAGTACATCTTGAAGAAGCTCGTGAGACTCGTCTTGAAAATTTTCGAGAAAAGCTTAGCTCGTAGTTGACGCCTGCAGCGTTAATAACGGATGGTCTTCGATTAACTGAGAAAAGCGACGTAAGACGGAGTGGCTGCCTGTCGTAAGTTGATTAAGACAGGGTCTAGAGTTCGCGCTCCACTTCTACCTCGCTTCCAGTTTTCTTCTTTCTTCCTTTTCCCCTAACTTTCTTCGTCATCTTCTTTATTCCCAAGCCCAGCTCTCTTAACCGTCGCTTTTCTCTTCCTCTCTATATCTCTCTTTAGCGCACGGTTCGTCTTGGATTTTTGTTTTTTTTTTTCATTCTTCTGTTTTCGTTTCTTCAATCTTTTATATCAACGTATGATGTAGTACAGAGCTTGCACCCGGCCACAGAAAAACAAAAAAGAAACAATTCCAAAGCAATCGATGACGAGCTTCCACAGCTCGAAGTCTACGGCTTAACCTCAAAAGTGTTCAGCCGCACAATATCAGCGCTATAATTTTCAACAAAACAATAACTTATTGTAAATGAGATGAAAATTTTTATTTCATTTATTTGTTAATTCAGATTTAATTATTTATTTATTGTACACATTATCAAATAATATACATAATAGCCTATATGCAAAATGAAGTGATTTTAGTCTTCGATTTTTCCCACCGAGCCGTAGCCCCCTACCGTTCAATCTCTTCCGCATTTCAAATATCCGTCTAACAGTAAGTGAAGTGAGCCAGTTCGTAGTCAGACGCACAGTTCGGTGCTCCGAGTAGATCGCGTGACTGCGGAGGGGTGGATCGTGCCGTTTCGGATAGCCAACGAAAGAAGAGGGTATACGGAATGATCCCGAGTGAATCTTTGATCATGTATTATGTATAATTACGTCTCTGACTTCCTTCATCGATGAAACTTCGTTCTACGAGATAGAAGCCTGCAATTGTCGTAAGAAAGAGAAGAAATGTTTCGCAGGGACTAAATAGTTGATAACTTTTTAAACATAGCACAACGATCTGCAGCTTCTCCTGAATTAATTTCTAACAAAAATCTATTAATAATAATTATAATTATAATGGAAGATAATAAAAGTTTAATTATTCCACGATTCGTTAATAACGACGCGATCATTCGTTAACGACTTATCATAGCTGCAGCAATTTATTATTATCTAACCTCTGCAGCTAGCTGTACACTGCGAGGCTCTACGCGTACCATAGGCCATCAACTTGTGGCGGTTATGACCTTGGCGAGAAGCCCTCTGCAGCGATAAACGGACGTCAACGACTATGGGGAGGGGGGGATCGGGAGGCATCGCGTTGATCTGAGCTGGCGAAGCTAGATCACTGCTATGGGTATATAGGGGTTGGTAAGGAGAGGTAAGAGAGTGAGGAGGGGGTGAGGGGTGAGGGTCGGAAATGCCACGCAGTCGTGCGATCCCTTGGGACTCGTGACCGTCCCTCGAGACGAGAGACTGGCTTCGTTCCAGAACCCAACCCTCACCTCTGAACCCTAAGTTCACGTTCACGTTCACGTTCACGTTCACGTCCACCCCGCGGGCGCGAGGCTAGAACCACACGGCGTCGTCTCGGACCGACGAAAGAAGAACGAAGGATGGTAGGAAATATTGCTGCGTGGGTCGCATTGAGGCGAGTATCTACCCTCGGTGGATGCGGAATACTACAAGCGAAATTGGAGAGAGGTAGATAGATGGATTGCGAACGCGAGGTAGAAAAGGACGGAGAATGAAGCGAGAGCGAAAGCGACAGCCAGGCGTACCATACCTATCTACTTACCTACCTACCTACCTACCTACCTACCTACCTACCTACATACATACAAGCAGCGACGCAAGAGCAAGGATTGTAATATAAGGGGGAGCCCACGGATTACGTGGCACGACCGAGTGGGCCCTCGACGTTCTCGCAGGCATGCAGGCAACCGCCGTAGGGTTTTACGGATGAGGATGAGTACGGCGAATGGTGAATGGGAGGGGGAAAGAGCGTGCCAATCAGATCGATATCGGTTTGCCTTTCGTGCGTGCCGCAGGGATCCGTGAAGATCGATACGGGGTTGAAACCGTATTTGCAACGATGATCGGAACCGCAGCGGATTTTCTATGGAAGAGAAGAGGAGAGAAGATACGAATAAGGAGTCTATAACCGCCTACTTCGAGTCAGGGCCGAGTTACCGAGTCACGGATGACCGCTGACGCGACGGAATTTTATTTATTCTTTCCACAAGATGGGGGCGGAAGAACTTAATCCTCGGAGAGTCGGTCTTGGATGTAATTACAATGCGATATTATTAATCGGAGGAGAATATTATGTCATAAAATCCTGATATAACCTATAATCAATAATGAATATACATATATTGTACTTTTTTGAAAATATTTTTTTCAAAGGAGTCAAAGAATTGTGGCAATATATACATATGTAAAAGACCAACAGTTTGATGTAATTATTAATCCTTTGAAATGTATATGACAAGACGATACATATTATTTATAATTATTCCTCAAAAATTCAGATTGGATCAGGTCAATCTTAGAAGAAGAAAAAAAAGATGAGTTAAGTGGAAAATATATTTTGCTTGTATATCGAGGAAAATCCTAGTTTCGTTTGACACAAATTATAGTTTTTTTTTTTTTCTTTTTTTTTTTTTTTATATGCGTGATCTTTCCATTACGCCACTGGTTAACGATCACTAGACTACGCTTCGCATTAGGTGCGAATTCATATACTATGTAGGTATGGCATACTTGGTCCGTTAGTAGCCATAAAGCGCACGAAATATGATCGTGTGTTTGATTGCGGAGTGAGAAAAAACAAATTTTTATAACTGTTAGAAATTTCGTAGCGCGATTTATGCGCAAGATAATTAATGCGAGTCGAATTAAGAAGCTTAAAAATTCATAACTCGGAATTGCGATAATCGCACGAGGTACATACAAACTTCATGGGGAAAGTTTTCGGAACAATAGAGCACATGGCAAAAAATGATTCAACTTGAATAAGCCTGTATAAGTGGTCGTACGGGTGCAAGAGATCCTTAATTGGTACCCTGGGTCCAATTGAGGCCGATGGCTTTGTTCATTAATGACGAAAAATCTCATTAACAAAAAAACCTGAAGCGGAATAGACTCCGTGGATTCATTCCTAAATGGTTAAGGTAGTACATATGTTCTCCAATTTCGGTCAATTTTTTAAATCAAACATTTTGAATATTTTATATATAAATATATATGATCCCCTTTTTGCCTGTCTTTGAAGAAACGAAGGGGTCGACTAGCTTCGAAATTTCTACCACGTGTTTTCTCAAAATATGTCACAAGACAAAAGTATTGCATATGCTGCTTTTATATTTTGGAAGCAAAATAAAGACTAGAATCTTTTGTTTCGGACCTTGGTGGACCATCTTCGTACCCTTTTTTCTGTATTCTAAACGGGGCCTTGGACAAGGGTCTAAACTCCGATACATAATTTTGGAAATAATAGGTCTATTAGAAAGTTGTTATTTTCTAAAAATAGGAAAGGTCTTTCCTTTGATTGTTTGACAACGAAACATCACGCCTTGACGAATCCGTCCAAAATATCGTGGGAGTTTTCCCTGCGGTTGGCAATTCTCAAGATATGTAGAACGATTTTTGAATTTCAAGAAATACGAACGGGAATATATAACCAAAGATGGTCCGGCACTGACATCGAAGCTATCGGCGAATGCCATGCCATACCATACCATACCATACCATACCATGCCGTGCCATGGCATAGCAAGAACGTGCGGCCTTCGCGACGCCGATACACCTACACAAGTACAGTAGAGCGCGTGAGCCCTACGAGACAAAGGAGGATATCGGGGGCGGCCGGAGTTGCGAGCTCGGAGTTGAGGGGGGGGGCGCCAGGAAAGGCAAAGAGGAGCAGTTCGCGTCGCTGGCACTCAGTCACTCAGCCTCCTCCCGCTATCTATAGAAGGATACCCTTCAACTCTCGCGGTTGGCACTCGTTGCGCGCTCTCTTTCTCTTTCTCTTTCTCTTTCTCTCCTTCTCTCTTTCTCTCTTTCTCGCTCTCTCCCTTTCCCGCGTCCTTTTCTCCCTCGGCCCGTCTCTCTTTAACTCGGATCTCTCTCCCTCGCTCTCAGTTCGCCCGTCCCGCCCTCTCCGTGTTTCCGCGGCCCATTCCAACCACCCCGTTCCGTGCCGTGTCCCGCAGGCCATGTCCCTACCTACGACACCGACTTTCTTTTGTCCATGTCGCTTATCTTTCCACCTCTTTACCGGCAGGAGTCAGAGAGTTTTTAAAAAAACCGTATCTCTGATTAGACGCCGTCTTTTACAACTTTTCTCACGACACCCTGACCAACGGGTTAACATCTCTCCTTATATTTAATAAACAATTTTCACATCCTTTCCAAAGGACAATTGTTTTACTGGTAGAAGACGGCCCTCATCCCCTTTGGTGGCACGCTCCGCGGCACGCCCGGTCGTCTCTGTTATACTGCCAGCAGCAACCCACCCTCATCCCTCGGGCTCCCATACCCACGTTACTCCCGCGTTCACCCTAACCCACCCCTCAGCGGACCCAACCCCCAGGACAACCCAGCGAGCCGCTCGTTAACCTGCTAGCGCTTCTAACCACCGGTGCAGGGCCGCTTTCATATTTACATATCAATATTCTACCACTCGACGAGCTCTCTTCGATACATATCCTATCTATATACGGGCAGAATATCGTCAGACGAAACTCTCGCACGTGCGCCGATTAGCCTCTACAAGTCAATATCAAACAAGCCGAGGGGGACTCGTCGTTATTAGGATATCGGAACTTGTGGTGTTGGGGATATTTAACCTAAATCTTTTTCTCACATCGAGACTACAGTGTCTGTCTTTTCGACGCATTCCCGATATCCTCGAAGTATGAGCTTTCGGATAACTTTTCCGCAGGACTTGAGGAGCAGATATAACGATAAATATCACGGTTTTTTTCACGCTACCACTTTGCCTGCAAGGATCGCCTTACACGGTTACTTGTTACTCGGCTCCGACACCTGCGAGAGTAGGTATGTACCTATATACCCATGGTACGTCGTCAAGGAAGCATTACAGCCTCCATTCACCCTCACCCGATTCTCTAGCGACCATTACGGAAACAATATAACGTCGCATCTGCAGACACAGCCCTCCCTCACCTCGCTCCATCCCTTAGTCGACGTTGCCTTTAGTCTTCCTCCGCAGCACTCGCTTCATATTTAGGTATACAATATACATATACGCGGCCTTCTCGATCTTAGATATACAATATACAGGTATAACAACTTTCTCGATGCTTGAGATGTGATAGAAATATTGTTCGAGTGTTTATTCAACAAATTCAAACAATCATTACAATAACAGGACAAGTAACGAACGTTTTTGATCAAAGTCTGATGATATACGTCACATAGTATATCAAGACTGAAAGAATTAGGAGTAAAATTGCTACCGCCAAAAGTTGATTTAGCATTCGTCACGCGGCTGCGTCCCTGGCGACGTCGTTACGAGGGCGTCGCGTTTAGAGGCGTCGGTGGTGGCGGTGGCAGGTGGAAGTGGGGTGAGGTTTCAGGGGGTCGAGGGGGGGTGGGGGGGGCGAAGGGGGGAGGGAGAGGGAATAGCGAACACACGGGTAGCATTGGCGTTGAGCTCGTCGAGGTTCGGTGTAGCTCGGAGTTGCTCGGTGGCCGAGGGTTATACGAGGAGCTTCGTGAAGGGGCATGGGGCCAGGGGGTTGAGGGTTGGGGGTTGGGGATTGGGGGCCAGGGTAGGTGGTAGGTAATCACCCGGCGGCTGGCGTTATAGCGTCGTTACGCCGCAGCGCCGCTATCGTCTCCCCTAAACTCCCCGGTTGCCCCGTAGATCCCACGGGTCTACCGCCCGACCGAACCCAACCCCCAACCCCCAACCCCCAGCCTCCAACCCCCAACTCCAACTCCAACGCCTCCGTCGTTTCGCCCATCCCCTGGGTCTCCGACGCGAGACGCCGTCAGCGACGCGCCCCGCTTACCTACGCTGCCTCTAGCTCCTGCACCAGCAGCTCAACGCTGTAGGTAGGTATATACGTATGTATATACATATAGTAGGTACGACGGGTAGGTACAGAATTCCCACAACACTCTTCACCCATACAAACGCAAACGAACGTGTAGACCCGATGGCTTTAATTATTTCATATCGTCGTGCAACGCGGATCACCGCACGGACCAGCAAAGGGTAACAGCGTAGAAGTTTCTCAGTCATGGACTGAGTAAAGGAAGGTGAGACGAGGCGAGGTTAGGTTAGAGGTGATAATTAGGATGGAAAGTTGTAATTATACGGATGTCTTATTTCAGGAAACAAATTCACGGATAGTGAATTCGTAACGACGGTTTTTATCACACTTATCCATCGAGTGCAAAATACTAATAGCGTTTTTCATTCGAGGTACCCATTTTCACTTTGAAGGAACTCTGTCGGTAATAAATTGACGATTATCGATGGAACACGTACCGAAGAACAAAAAACTGAAAACGTTCGCGTGTTTCGTTAAATGTTAGGTTATGATGGTTGAAGATTACAGTTTTCTTAAACTCGAATTCTTCGAGTGCAATAGGCCCTGAAAAAACCTTATTATGAGTCTCAATATGTTCGGGAAGGATCCGATAGAAGCTTAATAAGTATCAGAAAAACGATGGTAAGAATATAAACAAACAACTTACACCGCCTTTTAAGAGAGCTTCTATTTAAACGCGAAGAATCATACTGGATTACAATAACGCTTTGTGTTATTACCGTGTAGTTCTAAGTTCTGGGGGAATTGTGAATGTAGTAGCCATTTACACCGTTAATTACTCCACTGAAAAGTTAAGGAGAACAAAGAAGCCTGCAGTTTACTTACTACGACGTGTAAAACATCCGGCATAACATATCCCCTTGATTTCACTGCAAAGCTACTCGTGTTGTATTAGTTTGCAGCAGACTGCGCAGCAGTAGATAGAATTAGCAATTAGCAATTAGGATTTGGTTATTGGTATACCGCAAATATCGATTTGCAGTTATTTCGTCAGTTTTTTTATCCCAGAAAATTACTACTAAACATATTTACACGGTTTGATGTACAATTATCTTCTACAAATATACATGTATGTACAGGAATTAGATACGAGTTTGTCGAACTCTTTCTCCAATTGCACGCACGATCCCGAGACATAGTACGTGGCGTTATGATCGCATTGGACGATAAGCAGCTCACTTTTCCTAGGTCAGTAATACGAATACCTTCCTTCTCCGCAAGTTGCGAGTCGATACCTATAACCATGCACGTATCGAAGAATAAAAGTTGGAGAACAGCTTACTGCTACCAGCTCAGAAATTTCATTCGCGGAAATTCCTCCACAGTATTAATTCAGGCTTCTGATATGGAAAGTAAACTTTCTTTACATCTGCTAAATATATCCGTACTACAAAGTTCGCATGTATTAAGTAACAGCCGCGGCATAAAACCTGGAAACTCTTGATCATATCTGCGAATGCGAAATTTCGCATAATGATTCCGTAACGTGGGTGTATGAATTAGACGCATTTTTACGTCAGATAAACAGCGACTAATTGCCCAAAAACGGGCTGCCGTTATTAGGTGGTCTAAAAACACGAACCTTCGATTTTGGCGCATTAGAAAAAGTCAGGAAATTAATTGCCCTAAATTTAAAGCTCGCTGATTCAACCTCAATTAAATCTCCACGTCCAGAATTGGCTCTTTTTTAGTCTCGTATGACTATAATTTACCCAAATCATCGAAACGATAAAAAAAAAGACATGGAAAAAAAAACTACAGGCTATCGGGTAATTTTTGCATCTTTGCATCCCCCCAATTCACGTATGCAAAATTATACCCAACGCTTGACTCGGGTCCACTTTGAATGCGTGCCGTGGCGTTTTCCTATCCGAACTCTAGGTAGGTAGATAGGTATCGACGACAGACGCCTACTCGCCATCTCCCCAGCAATAAATAGTTGTCCCGTTGCCCCGCGTCGTCGGCGATAATGAATTAATTACTCGGAGTCGGTGAAGGGTGCGAGTGCGTCAGGGCCACGGCTATAGTAATGGGGTTTGGGGGTTGGAGGTTGGAGGTTGGGGTTGGGGTGTTTTCTGGGCCATTTACCACCCCCTGCCTCGGGGTTCTCCCTGCGGACGGTGTCGGCCGGGCAGGACAGCCTTTAACCCAACCCTAACCCAACCCGACCCAACCCAAACCGGGTTTCGCTCCGTCCCTTAGCGGCCCTCATGCCCTCCCACGCGTACATGCCAATGTCCCCCACCCCGAGCTCTTTCCACTTTTAAAGAGAAGGTGCAACCCTCGTTCGGAATTCACCCTTCCTTTTTCCCCGTGGCCTGCAGCGTGTGTAATCAGCCTTGGCGATAAGGAGTCCTTGAGCTCTCGCCTCTCACGTCAGTTGTTAGAAAGTTTGATATAGTGATGAAGTCTGGTTCCTAGCTTCCGGGTATCAGGTTGTTTGGAAATTTCTACCGGTGTGTGTGGAGGAGGAAGAGACTTTCGTGGAAATTTTTTGTTCAAAAAACGTCGAATCGTATGGAACTAAGACTCGGCTAGGAGCGAATGAGTTCAAAAGTGGCGTCTGGACGCCGGGGATTTTCTCGATCCATCATGGCTCGGTTAATAACTGATCGCATCTGCCACTTGCACCCTAGACCCTCTTTCTCTCTCGTATCATCGTCGACACAGACACAGACCCGCAATAAACCGATTATTGTATAGGTCTACACGAGTACGGCAATGCCAAAAGTTACAACGTGAGGCCAGAGCTCGTATCCAACCCTGATGTTATGGTAAAAAGCTGCCCCCCGTAGTACCCACTTGTATGGTCACCCTAAAATCCTATATGGGCACCGCCTGTACCCGAACGAGCACAACCCGTGGTATATATGCTAGCTATAGATATACACTAGCTGGAGAAGTAGGGAGGAAGAGAGTGGCGCTCGTCACCCCCTGTAGGCAGCCGTATCTAACCACGCGCGCATATTTTAATTACGAGGTAAAGTGCAGCGTACACGGGACTTGAGGGGTGAAAGGAAGGTAGAGCTTGCGCTCCGGGACGCGAGGGACGAGGGCTTTGGATATCGTCAATTATCTGATGCGACCATTATACCTTCAAGTATGTGTATGTCAGTCAATACACCTATGTATGTCTGCACATGGATCGATGGTGTAATTCTCTTGCCATTTATATATTTATTTATTTATTTTATATATATATATATATATATTTTTACAATTTTTTTCATTTTTTTAAGGGATGGCTCGAAGATCGGTGAGCATGAAAAGAAGCAAGGGTCGTGCGAAGCGATCAAAGACGTAGCGTGAGCGACAGGACTACAGGACTGCTGATATGACAATGAGAATGAGAGGACCTGTGACCTGGCTTATTTAATTAAATGTGGATGACTTGACGAAGGGACTTCGGGAGTATCGCATCGACTTTGCGACTCTTCGCACTCTTCTATTCCGTATATGAAAGTCAATTTTTTTATATGATGAACACACGTGTGGGGAAATCAGATTGGATAATAAAGTAGTATAAAAATTTCGGTTCCTTTTTCCTTCTCCTTCGTCGTTCAATTCGAAAATTTGAAAACTTGTAAAGGGTCGTGCAATTCATTACGTCATATATTTGTGTGGCGAACTTTCTTGCT
This sequence comes from Tenthredo amoena, assembly GCA_963966615.1. Taxonomy (NCBI): domain Eukaryota; kingdom Metazoa; phylum Arthropoda; class Insecta; order Hymenoptera; family Tenthredinidae; genus Tenthredo; species Tenthredo amoena. Next base: position 22,525,658 of record OZ016482.1, on the reverse strand, counting down.
TATAAAAATATCGTAGGTAATAAATGATACGAAGGTTTGAAATTTCGTTCGATCAGAATTTTCTCGTCACAGTTTTTGACAGGAATTAATAATAATAAGCAAAAAAAGAAAATTGACAAAAAACAACGTTTTGCGGAGAAAATTTCTCAATCGTCGATATTCTGTGCAATGTTTAATTGCCGAGGGATGCGATTTTTAAGAAAGCTTTTTTTTTTAGAAAATATAGGTAACCTCAAGTAGTTTTACTTGAAAGAAGAAAGGACTGCGATATGCATAGAAGAGAAGTGTGCGGAGATATAAGTAAAACTGGGGAGTTGTAACTTATCCTAAACATTACGTATCAGTAAAATCTGCCCACACGATGCATAATGAACGTCAACATTTACATTTACATTTCTATATACGTATTCGCATATTATAAGAAAGGTGTAATGCATGTGGCATATAAATGTCTTAAAAAATCGCGTAGGCAATGCAGCGTTCGATTTTATTTCCGAGCTGTCGCCTACAGTTTACGAGTAAGGAGATCGCGGGTAACTATTGCCTGCCTGCAGGGCTCTGGTGGGAACAAGGTGGACGGGGCTGGAAGGCGGTTATTAATAACGCCGCGATAAACCCGGGGTTAAGCCCCGCGGGGGATGACGGCCTTCGGCAAAAACCGAGATACCCCCCTCCTCCTCTTCCTCCGTCTCTACTTCCCTACCTTCAACCCACGCCGTTTCCCACTCGCCCTCGCTTTTCCCCGACTCTTTTCACTCCCCCTAACCACCCACACCGTCCGTGTCTTTCGCACGAGACGCGAACGAGGAGTTCGAATCGAAGGAAGACCTTTATCGGAACGATTTCGCGCCGAGTGGAAGGTCGTAAATAATTCTTGGCAAGTCGCGTCGAGCTACGCGGCGCACTACTTTCGCGTGGTTAAACCACACCTTCGGAAATATCGGTAGGACTCTAATTGCAAGTCGCAAATTTTTGCGATTGTATAATCTAAGATGTGCAATTAGCGATACTCAGAATTCGTACTTCTTTCGGTGTTCTTTTTCAGTTTCTAAATACACCTCAGCTCTCAATCCTAATTCGTGATAACTGTGAATGCAAAACTTGTTCGATTAATAGATTGAACCTTCTCGCAATGATCCCTCGCATCAACCACTGCTCAGTTTCCATCCTGCGTCTATTCAATTTACCTTGGATCTCGACTAATTGATTTCCTATAGTTCTCGCTACGGTCCGCGGAGAGACCCTCTCCCGTCTCTCATTCTCCGAGAATCGGCCTAACAGCCTTTCCATTCTTTAGAGAAAAAAATCGAGCAATTTATTTCGAAGAAATTGATTTTAAAATACGATCGAAAATGGTGCGAATGATATCTAATAAGTTTACAATTTTTTTTCAAGTTAATTTAGTTTCGGAGTTTTTAGAGAGCACTCGAGAGCGTCCGCCGATCGTCTGTGCGAAAATAAAGGTTGTGAGGTCGAGGCGGGCGAGGGGGTCAACGATAACTCAAATTTTGGTGGAGAACCGCGGCGTGACTCGAGCCTCTACTGATTCACGGCCGGCTGGCAAGCCGCCCGCACGCAGCTCGCTCGCTCGCGTAATAGCCTCGGCGAGGACCCTCGGCCCTCCCGTCTCGCGCCTCGTTCCTCTTGCCGTAGCTACCCTTGCCCCTCGGCCTGGTCGGTCGTCCCCTCGGCGCAGCCGGTGCCGACGTGATCCCCGGCAAAACGCGAGGAGCGAGGAACGAGGCGCGAGGCGCGCGGCGCTACGCTGCTCTAGAGCCGGAGGCGCGCGATAAACGAGCGCACTGCGCTCGCTCGGCCCGTATACGCACCTACACAAACTCCTATCTACGTGCCGCGGCGTACCTACCAGTTGGGACCTGTATAATACGCGCGCACCCACGACATGCTCGCTTGCGTGCGTATATACAATACCAAACAAAAATTTTCGGGACTTGAAACCGCATACGAAATTTATATGCATATCGCGACTTTGTACTGTCGTCATTGTTGTTCGTTTAGGATAAAAACAAAATGCAATTCACCATCGTCATGTCTGCAACATATTTCTTATCATATCTAATCGCAGGGCTTATGCATTAGTCACAAAAAGATCGAAACCATTTCCGATGGTTATGTGTGATTGTTGATTGATGAGGCGAACATGTTTCTATATGAATTGGCCGTACGGAGATTCTATGCATGGAGGAGTTCGATTCGAGTATTTTCTGCGCCCACCTTCGTATTCTAGACGTTAAAATCGTATTTAGAACTTTTGCGGTACACTGTACTGCGAGGCACGTGCACACACGAATTGACGGTTCCCAGCGCGAGAGGCCGAACGCCCGGAGCCGCTGTTATTTATCACACGCGCGGTTCGCCGATCGCGCGTCCCCGTCGTCGTCTCTTCTACCGCTTCGCTTGCTCCTAGAAGCTCCTTCTCGCCGTGGCGCGGCGCGGCGCAACGCAACGCAACGCAACGTAACGTAACGTAACGTAACGTAACGCAGCGCGGCTCGGCTCGGTTCGACTCGGCGCGGCGCGGCGTTCCACTCCCAGAGCGACGGCTCGCCCCGCGGCGAAAGGGGATTCGGGGGGAGACTCGTTAGAGGCGAGTGCCGGCTACCTATACTCGTGTATATAGCTGTAGCGTACGGATATACGTAGTAGTTATACCTTTGTATACGTATATGCGTGGCTCCTTCTCGTAGCGCAGAGGATCGTCGATCGTCGAAGAGTTGCGGGAAGCGTTGCGGTCGTGTTGGTTAGAGAATATATGCGTATATTACATGTATGTATACGTATATAAGATCCGCGGAGCATCGTCATTACGCGCTCACCTTCGGTGAACCTTTTCCAGCCCTTTGTCAGCGTCGCCGCGATGTTCGCTGTAGTTCGACGAAATTCTTAACGAAGTTGCGAAGCGCGAGGCTTCTATTATGTTTGTTAATAGGTAGCAGGGCACAACGACTGAGCATCGCGGTACAGAAAAGTTTGTATATACATAGTATACACATACAGATGTAATTCATTGTCGTGAGTTTCTTCACCGATGAAATATTATTAAGGTTTCGCATTCAATAAACTGCAGCTACTACGCTCTTATACCGGACAAGTGCGGTGGGCGGAAACGATCAACCGTGGAGTTTTCCGAGAAATATTGGGAGAAAATTGCCAATCATTCTATATAAGAATAACCGATTCGACCGGATTTTCCGGTTTTTAATACTCCATAGTATTTGAGACACGCATATATAGCGAATCACTAAGTTTCTATATAATTGAGAAAAAAGGAACCGTTCATTCAATTCAGGGTATATCAATTCTTTTGCAGACTTGCTCCTCCGCGATACTAACTAGATCTTACATCGACTGCGAAAGCAGATATCTGATCGAGCAAAATAAATTGTTGAAATATGAACCGTATGTCCTATTATTGTGAAAAATTGCATAGAAATACGAAATTTGGCATACAATACGTTATAAAAACATAGAACTGCTATCATCCATGAAGAATAGTGAAACATAGACCCCGACACTGGCATATCTCTGAATCTTACCTTTATTGCCTTCATTGCATTCAACTCCTGAATTGGTAGAGCAAAAAATCGGTCCATTTTTTCCTGACGTTTAGTCAAATTTCAACTGACATTCAAGACTTCAATCCGTCACGGTTCACCGCGTGGAAAGATATGATCAAAGTGTTACTGCAAATCAAAAACAAAAAATAAAATAAAACACCAAGAAAAACGAAGGGAAGTGCAGGTAGGTACGGGTGGTGAATGGGGTTGGGTATATTGGCACCGCAACGCTTAGGTATATATATGGATCCGAAGCATTAGCTGCGTAAATCACCTTTGTTCGTTTGGCCTGTACCTACCTACCTACCTTCCTACGGAGTTCTGCAGCATTCGAAAGCAATTCGCTAAAGGAAAGTCCTAGGGGCGTCGCGAAGTTCTCAGGACCCTCGCCGCTCGGTGCTTAGTGTCTCGCGTAGCTAGAGGGCAAAGGGGATATCGAAGGGAGAGAAAGAGAAAGATAGAGAAGAGAGAGAGAGAGAGAGAGAGAGGCGTGATGGTTGGTGATTGGAATTAACGACTTGGAGACCGTATTGATCATTCGGTCGCCTCCACGTCGTTTTTATCCCTCTACCCCCTCTGCAATGTCTCCCTTTCCAACTCGCCCCCGGTTTCCCCCTTTCTCACTCTCTCCGCTCTCGTACTGCAGCGCACTCCTTCATCTCCTCGCCATCCTCCCTTAAAACATTACGATTTTCATACTATAGATCATGTCCAGCTCCTGTCTTGAACCGAATTGCTACAGTTTGGCTCAGGTCCCTAACGGCCTAACGCTAACCGATTTTCTGCGGATCGATCCCACACCGCGTTTACGGTACCTATCTCTTTTCCTCCGCCGTCTCCGACTCCTCTTCCTACTCCTTTCTCATACTACTGAGAAGTCGTCTTCTCGCGAACACGATTCGTCATTCGACCTTCGTCGTTCGTTTTCCGGCCAACGGGAAAAGGCCCTGAGCGCCCTAAGGAAATCCAGGGAAAACTCAACAGAGCGAGAAAGCTGGAGTTGGTGATCGACGAACCCCTGATGGTAGGGGGAAAAGGGGGATAAGAGCCGCCATTATCAGGGTGTTGGGTGCGGGGGCACTTAGCTTCGTATCTCGGCTTCAGGGTGGCCGGTCAGTTCCTGATAAGATTCAGTCCTAAGATCCATCATCGTCACGAAGAAGCCTGGCTAGACCGTCGAAATATGGTTTTAAGATTTCGCTTCTCTTTCATTCATTTGCCTTCTGGTTCCTTTCCATATTAATTCGCACCATTTGCTTCTCTCCTCTTAACTCATACTCATCACACCATGTAGTATGGCACGATAGAATAATTGAATATGAATTATCGAATGATTTTGCAATTTTTTTGCACCTGTTTCTCGTCTTTCTGAAACGTTGTATACGATATAGGAATTTATAAGATGTGACGAGAATTATCTACATGAACGTAAAGCAGCCAAGATAAACGTATACATCTATATATATATATATATATATATATCCGCCGGGCAAACCTGCATCTTCACAGACTTAGACTAAGCTTTACGAGGTCCGTTAATCTGACCCGGAGCTAGAAGGACCGGGTCTCTTATCTCAGCGTCGGTTTGTCCACGCGAAGCGAACATTTTTCAAGCTAACCTTTCGCGAAGGTAGTACCGTAGGCGACTATTAGGTGTCCTGTGCAGCTAGCTTTTCGCAAAGCGGGTAAAGAGAGATGTATAGATACGAGATGTGCGCGCGCGCGAATAACCAAAACCCCCAAGGCGCAGATTACATCGCGGGTGCGGATGGCGCGGTATTGCGGTTTACCGCGACCCGGGTGTCGTCGTTACGTGAGGGGATGCGAAGGGTGTCAACGCCGAGATCCAACGACGACGACGACGACGACGACGACGACGACGACGACGACGACGACGACGACGACGACGACGACGACGAACCTGAGGCAAGATCGAGATAATAACTCTGCTGTGGAAGCCTGCAATTTCTTCTCGCCTTACTCGGGAAGACAGCTAAACCCGGCCAAACCCAAGAACAATAGTCAGGCCGCTGCAACCTCCGAGGCATGAAGTGCCCCAGCCTAGAAAACCCACTATAGTCTATAGAGAAGAGACTTCGTCCGTCACGGCTCCAGCCTGCACCTATTGTGTAATTTACCTGGTACCGGATACAGCGAGAAGAGTTGAGCTAGTCGTCGCAATTTTTAGTCTTTTCAATTCAAGGGGGAATAGTTCGGTACTATTGAGTTTATGACTACAATTTTTCGGTATAGTCATTGATATTCTCGTCTTTGTGACTATAATACCGAAAGTATTTAGTATATATTTTACTTATCGAAAAAAAATTTCATAGAGTAAATATGGTGAAATCGAACAGAACTATGCATATTTTGGAAACCAGGAGACCGCGTATTTCTAGATCGCGACCTACGTTCGCGACTAACATATCCCACCGCTGCCACCGGTGAAACTTTGTCGTACCGCGTGCCAAGGAGTAGGGGCTCGGAAAAAGGCAAGGGGAGAAGGGGGGTCGTAAAATAAAGCGGAGACCACGATTCGTCGTCGTCACGCGACGTCGAACACGCGACGTCACGTCCCAGTCGTCCCAGGCGTGCCTCGACTCCGTCCGAGGCCGTGCCCTGCGTACACACATACATATATACATGCATGCATACAATCGTCGGCCGCACGTACGCCCGACACCCTGGCGACGACGTCGGAGCCTATACGGTTAGGGGCAAGCAAGGAATAGGAAGAGGGGTTGTGGGGGGGCATTATCGAACCCCACACGCGGATCCCTCCGCGCGATATAGCCCGCGTGAACGTCACGACGGCTTATAGACGAGACCCGGATGGTGGTGACGGCGGCGCCAAACGAGCCCCCGCACTCTGCAAGAGCGCGACCCTCGGCTCTAGGTATAATCTATATATATATATATATATATACACACATATATATATATATATGTATGTGTGTGTGTAGGGTATGTACAGAATATCCCCCGAGGGATTCAAGAGCCAGATATAGGGGTGACGGGGGAGAGGGGTGGGCTAGGGGGTGATTCCACTTGAATTCGTCTTTCCCGCCGTGCACGCGAGCCCATCGTTGGCCTCGGTACTCCTATACTCCTCCTTCTCCTCTTTTGCCTGCAATTTTCGTCCGAGGGTGAATCCCACCCTTGTTTACTAAGTATCGGCGGATGATTTTAATTTGGGGCGCAAACTCGAGATACACACTTTGGCCACGTGGCGCATGCACGTGTCTCTCTTACCTCTATAGTATATGTATACTTACGGCTTCTTATTATGTCTTATTTGTGTATACATACCTATGCTTCCCCTACACTGCGCAGTTCAACACGGTTGACTCTCTAATTTGCTGACACTGCGTGGAGACCTCAGGGTCGATTTTCAGCTTTCAGTTACAATCAAACCTCACATTATCATTTCTTATCATCAAATGCAGATGAGATGACGGGAAAACTTTGTAATTTATCTAAACTTATATAATTCCGAATTAAAACGTCTTCCGAAGACCTTGATTATCGTCGTCGGTACATCTTGACGTAAGGTGTAGTCGTATTACATTTTTTCAAGATATCTTACTCGAGATGATAAACATCCCTTAAAACAGCTATCTCTAACTCCTAATCTCATAGCGACGTAGTTATAGTAGATATCGATCAACCTCATAGTCGGCGACCGCACCGACGTCCATCTGTCTCGAGCAGAGACCCGTCGTCCACGTATACGTAGTATCAAAGACAGAAGAGCGTGTGCGGTAGCGCGGTATGGCGTGGTATGAGAAATGATAAAATATCAAACTTCCGCGAGGTAACGGAACTTGAACGTAGTAGCTTAGTGCAGAAGGTGTACGTCAGCTTACATTTATACATATATATGTATATAGGTATACATATATACACATACCGGATTTTCAAGTGGAAGGAGACACGGTTCACAACGAAAGTAACTTTGAGCTACCTCCTTGCCTCTGCGGAGAGGCAAGGGACGACAAAGAGTCGACGCGACGTCATTGGGCGCACCGTCGTTACCGTTAACGACGGCCACCGATTGTCCCAACGACGTACGTCGCGCGCGCGGCACTCCCTACATCCCCTTATTATTGCCGCGATAAATATAAAGCCTATACTTATATATATATATATGTGTGCGTATATCTATATATAAAACCCCTCGCCTCATCCCCCCTCCTTGCCCACCCATAGCTCAGGTTGGCTGTCATCCCCGTTAATGGTCGAGATATGAACTCGCCTGCAGTCTCCGTCCTCACCCACGTCTTCATATGTGTACGTATCAAAGTCTCTTTGTCTCTTTTTCCCAAAGAACTGATGTGCAAAGTTAAGATAGACGAAGGATCATACCTCTCGCTGATACACTCATACATATGATAGTAATACATAGGTATATATATGCCTATATGTGTATAGGTATGTATATTACAGAGCGTAATCTTTCTCTGCTATGTTTTTGTTCGTGCGGTAATACGGGGCGAGGCGAGGCGAGGCGAGGCGAGCACAGCTATGGTAAAAACGGCTGAGTAGATGAGGTGGGGTTAAGGAGCGGCGTGGGGATAAAGAGTGTGGGGGAATATTTCGAGACAAACAAGAGACGATAAGTGCCATCTGTGGCCTGCGGGTGTCGCAGTCACCTTCGAGCGTCGTGGTACTGGTACCGCTACTGCTATGCTACTACTGCTGCAATGCTTTGGCGCGCGGACCGAAATGTTTGCCGAAGGATTAGCGAGACCGCTCTCTCACCCTCTCGCCCGCAGCTCTCCCTCACAGCTCTCGGCGAATCCCGGATTAGCCGCTCTTCTGCTCCCCCCTTCACCGGACCCCGCGCGTAAGTTCGTACTCGTCAACACCGCCGTACTAGCGCTGCTGCACTAGCGGCGCGAGCGAATTACTCGCTCGGTCGCCAGTCGCCGACCCGTTTTCTAGCTATCGTTCGTACCACCCACGACGCTAATGACGCACCACAGTGAGACGAGTTCACGCGCGGTAGATGCCACGACGCCAACGCAAACGCCGACGTCGACGTCGATGTAGCCGTAGTCGTAGCTGTAGCTGTAGCTGTAGCTGTAGCATCGTTCACGTCAGTTCTATATAGCTCTGCAGCGTATCTGTAAGCGGGCTTGAAAAGTTTCGTCCAACGGTGAATGAGCCGGGAGCAGCGGAGCTCCGTTTCTGCGCTCTACAGAAGGCGATGAGAAGTAGAGTGAGGCGGAGGGAGGGGGGAATCGATCGAATAGCGGATGGGATCGTGCGAACCTACGTCCTGCAGCGGAGATCCCTAGATCTACGATCGACGAAGCGGTTGGATCGAGCGAAGCACACCAACCCCGACTAAGAGACGCCGCGCCGCGGTCTCTCCGAGTCTCGGACGGTACTTGTCCCGCGCGCTGAAATATCGCGATACCTAAACGCGGCGCGCCGAGTGCCGCCTAGGCGGTTGTGGCGGGGGCGAGACGGAAGCTGCCGAGTGGTGAGAGAGACACGAACGATTCTCGGTAGCGGGTGATACAGAAATACGAATTGGCAAAGAATTTTCGACGTATCTATCGCAACGAATTGTTCGCTCTGGATTGCGACGATTCGAGTTGTTTAAAAGAAATTATATTTATTATTTTTGCGGCTGAGGTCATTGAGGTGCTAATTGCAACAAAAGCAAGTTTTTGGAGTCCAGTCTTTGTTCGTTTATTACGCTTTAACGTCGTTGGTTGTTAGATAATAACTGTTCATTATTTGAACGGTTCTTAGAGAAGTTGATTGATCTTGGATTGCGAAAATTTCAAGGACGAATGAAGATTACAATACAATTGTGTGTAATTGAGCGATTAGCGATAGTGTACTGTACACGTAGCTCGGCTTTATGTAACATCTATAACACCGTGGTTACGACAACTTCGTTTGAATATATTCCGGTCTATTCTCTTCGTATGAAGTTACAAGAAATTGCTTAAAATATCGAGAAAGCGAAACGTTAGAACAAAAGCAATATTTCATTCGTTCAATAGCCAGATTAATGTATGTATACCTAGAATCTAGATTCCAGAGTATATATTATTATTCTGATATTGACCACGGTGTCGTTCCCCAAAAACTTCTACATCAGACTCTATTATACTTCTATAACTTTCCAAGAGAAGTCACTAATTATTCACACTCGAACGTTTCGGTCATATATTATAATATATTTAGTGCGAAATATACATAACTCCATAATTCTTGCGACTAATAACCTAACAACTATATCCACGATAAACTCGCACTTCGCGAACACCCCGTGGGTTAGCCAAGTATACTTATATAACGCGCCGGCGGCCACGTATTCGCAGGGAGGCCACACGGTCTCCGCTCTTGCTTTTATTGCGAGCGCGGAGACTCGGTAAGCGCGTGGTCGTGGCGGTCTCTACGGACTCCCCCTCCCACTCCTTCCCATCCTCGTCCTCATCCTCATCCTCATCCTCGTCCCGAGTCGTCCACCTCCTCCGCCTCTGTGCGGCCGTCCATCCATCCGTTTGCCGGCAGAAGGACGCGGCGCATCGAGTAGTAGCGAGAGGAGATGGCGGGAAGCAGGAGAATGAAGAGGCAGAGGCAGAAGCAGAGGCAGAGGCAGGGGAGGAGGAGGAGGAGGCACCCGCTCGCAAAATACCTGAAAATGTAAAGCGTAGAGCTGGTGTAATGCTGCGAAGCGAACTCCGCAGTATTCAACGATCATTATCGATCCTCACTGCAGCACGGAATCAATCGTCCGAATGCTCGGCATATCCACTAGGTATACCTAGATGTATAGAGGGTCGAGGCACGCCTCGATTATTCATTTACACCCGCCTGCTGCTGCCTCTCTTCTCCACCCTCGTGGCTCTGCCATCGACACCACGTTGGTCCGGGACGACCAAATATCGCGCCTACGTCACGGCCAACTGTACCTACCGCTCTAACGCGACGCTGCAGCCTATCGTAATTACATACTACATAGTCTAAAGGTTCGCGCGCTCCGTGCGTGCGCGTATGGGTGTGAGTTTACTGTTCAGTCTAGCGGGAGAAGTCGGGCGCGGATCGAAGGGGACTTTACCACAGCCTACCTACTCGTACAAAAGCGCGAGTGACAGCTGGCTCTTGGCGTCTTGTCCCTTATGGCGCAATCCCGACTCTCGCTCTTTAATGCATAGTATAGTATGGAACACGTAATACCTACATCTACGTACTACGTGGAGTAGGTGTGAGACCGATCAAATAACAAATAGATGCGTTGTATACATACCACGATGCACGTTGGTTTAATAAAAGTAGGAGAGGAAAAAAAAAAACACACGATAGATACTGAAAATTGTTGCTTTATTTATTCATACCTGAAAAATACTCCTGTTTTATTTTTTTTTCGATTATTCGACGATAGATTTAATGTTGAGAAAAAAAGTATAGTATACGAGCTAAACGCTTTCGCTCGGCTTTTTATTTTTGTTTGTTTTTTAGCACAACTTCATGTAGCTTGTATAGTACAGAAAGAAATATCTGCAGCAAATATAGATACCTGATTTAATATATTCGTGATTGGAATAGAGGTCGAAATTAGGAAAGTGTCTTTCCATAGTTCAAAGACGAAAAGGCAATCTTCTTCGTTTCTAAATATCGTATCACCGACATAAGACCAGTATTAACATGATTACTGCGTGAAGGAGGTTTCATTAAATGGCATCTTTCGTCTCTTTATGAAATATATATGAGTATATCCCACGCCAACTCGGCTAATGTCCGACCCTGACCATCTCGGATTAGATACATGTTTTTTATATCATTGTTCCAACTCTAAGACACCCGCATTAACACAATATAATACATAGAATGACCAAGAATAGCCTATTGGGATATAAAACAACGTTTAACTCTCACAGAATTTTTCCTTTCTCGACATATTTAGTTCCGAAAAAGTCTTACACTATTATTATCGGCATTTAAAACAAACAAAACAGAATTCTGCGGTAGTCAAACAAAAGGAATATAATATAAAAGCCACAGGGGGGTGAGGATGTATACGAGTGAAAAAAATCGTTTTATACATACACACACACACACACACACACATGTGATGTACTAATACTCATCACTCGCACGTGGCGACGGATGATCCGGGATAGCAGCAAAGGTCTGAGGTACCCAGGACCCTCGCCACTCCGTCCAAGCCACACACTACTTACACTTCACACGACGGGCTGAAGTTACGTGCGGGTTGTTATACTCGACAGAAACCGCAATTGAGACTGAAAAATATCTCTCCTAGAAGGAAACTCTCGGAGATACCCAAATATAGTATAAATATATATATACGCGGTATGTATAATATATCGTGGAAAAGGTCCGCGCGATACTGATAAAGACGAACAAGCTAACCTGCGCTTAAGCTGTATAAATGTTCTGCGTAATGTACCGCAGATTATTTTATTTTTATTCTTTTGGTTCGTTTGGTAAGTTAGTTATGTAGTTAGTCTACCTGCGCCTGAAGCTTAGATAATATATATCTAATCACAGGACGTTGATGGTGCGGAGCAAAGGCTCTTTCTTTCTTTGTAAACCGGTGGGTATAGCTATAGGTACATAAAAGAATGCGTCAATCATCTTACGTTAGCTTCATCTAGATGGTAGAGAAAAATCATTATCTGAACAGAGGAGTGCAATATATACGAAGCCCGTCGTACCGGGAGCGCAATTACGCCGGGCGGCCTCGGTTCCTCGGTTCCCTGGTTCCTCGCTTCCTCGCTTCCTCGCTTTCTCGCTTTCTCGCTTTCTCAGTTCCTCGCGGCATGGCAGGCGATGCCTGTCGGCGCGGCACACCGACGTAAAACATAATACTGCCTTCCACCCTCCGCCCTATCGCCCTCGCCACTACCTACGCCCATCATTACCACCCTGCTCAAGACGGGCGTCACGCTCGGAGACGATCATTGTTTTTCGCGAGGGACCGTGACAAACCCGTACCGTCGTGTCGGGGCGTTCGATGCCGGGCACCTACTTTCGAAGACGACGTAGATCGTAAACGACTATCGATCCAGAACGCACGGAGTGCTGTAAGGTACGAAGTACGGACGTTTATCTCTCGTGAGGTAATAGCTATACCTATACACAATACATGTGTAGCTTAAAAATATTCTACCGTTGACGGATATAATATACTTCGACCGGATCGTCGCGTCTAGTTATTCCATACAGATATATATATCGGTGATTCTGTTCTAACTGTTACTTTTTTGATTAAACATTTTTTGATTCTGTAATTAAACTTTTTTAATTTTTTAATGCATATTATTACTCTATTTTATTGTAAAAATGAAAGTCCGAGAGGATTTCGCTACAACTTCAAAATATCGAGAATGAGAATCAAATTTCAAATTTTCCGTGCCACGGTTCTGACTCGTTCGTCCACGGTACTGACATAAAATAAATTTGGTAGACATTCTTCGGAAAAATGATTACGAATTGTATTATAATTTATTTACGAATTGTATTATAACATTAATTACATTTATGGATTAATTAGTTTGGATCATTTATTGCGAGAAAGAAAATAATGAATTCATAGGTAAATTCTAGAAATGGACGTGACACGGTACTGACATTTAAGTGATTTAAACCGTAAGTTTTCTCTGGACTGCAAGTTAATATTATACGAAAGAAGCGATGAAATATGTTCACGAGGATCGTATTGATACAAAAATTTTATGAATAGATTGTTAACGGATGACCAGTGATAGCAAACAGTACAGGACATTAATAGACACTGTTAGAATGGAATAACCCATATGTAATATTTTCTATTTCGATATGATTTTTCGTAATGATATTTTCCCAATGTAGATATTAGGTATACGTAGGTGCAGTCTGCGTCAGTGATCGTCCTGGAACTTTACGATAGTGAAATATTTAGTCCGTTTAGAAAGTCTAATACATATTTTAGCTGCCTCGTGATCCCTGGGTCCTCCAGCCTTGTTTCGAGGTGGTATATTCGTGGACAGCTGCCGTTTCCGAAACAACGCAATTCTGTCTAAGGTACCATGTCATACCTACCTCTACCTCTGGCTCCAACTCTCTATACCGCGCGTACACGCGCGAGACCAAAACTCGTAACATGCCTTGGGCTCCCTCACATCGTGGGATCTAGGGACGAGAAACGGCACGGTATAGGAACCGGAGGGAGGGGAAAAGCGTTTCTGATCCGGCACGAAGGTCCTGCGGGAACACGCTCGAGATTCGAACCCAGAACCTGCCGCCGGGTGGCGACCCGGAAGGATATCTACCCGTGCCATCGCTCATTTCCGCCCTCCCGCGTTGTACTACTGCCTTAGGGCGCGCAACGATATTACGTCTCTCTCTTTCTCTCTATGTTCGAGATCCCCTCGCTCATCCGAGGAGTTTCGCACAGGCAGGCAACCAGACTTATGCATGTATGTATACGTATACGGTACAGCTAGATGCGGAACGAGTCACGTCCGATCCGTAAGACCTTCACAGATACGTAATATATTATACGTTTCCCGCGCACACCTATACAGTTCAGAAACTGACAAACACGGAAACACCATGTCGCACACGGCCGGGAGAAAAGAGAAGAGAAGAGAAGAGAAGAGAAGACGCTCCGGATGCAAATTTTCCATCAAGGACTCATCGCCCTTCGACGTCCGGTGGGAAATATTTTCGTTGGAGACGGGAGCTATGGTGAAATGCAATTACGTTCGAGCCATGATTGGACAGAATGTATATGCGCGATAGCAGGAGGGTATCTACCTCCTTCCTTATCGTATTTGTGATCATCTACACACACCGTAGGTAGTACCTTCAGAGGGTCATTCTACGGGGACGTGGATCATGATCTAGGATGAGGATGCATTCTAATAATTTCAGTGTTTATTCTTTCCACCTCTGACGTAAGAAAAACTTGTGAACCGTACCGTGTGCCACCGTCAATCATCCGTGCCACAGAATGTATTTACCAATTCTCTTTTCTGGTTTTTTCATTTTTTTGCTTTTCTATCCTCGGCCTCTCGCGTTTGCACCTCGACTACCTACCCAGGTACGAAACTACTCGAGGTCCTTCCTTTTCACCTTCAGCCCCAGAAGGCCAATATCCGAACGAAGGTTGAGCCGAAACGAAAACATACACGTACCACGTAGACTCCCTCGTATCCCTACCGCCTCGTGCAGCACCCATATATCTATATCTACACCCACCACATAATCTACAGCAACCACTTATCCCGAGATACATAGGTACTACCTGTTCAGGGGTTCTGTGAGATACCGTGCTGAGTCCATATCCGTTAGATACAGAAACACAAAAACTACTTTGCAAACTCTCGTTGCTTTCTTTTTTATCGAATATCCGTGTCCCTTAACTCACCTGTAACAAACTGTGATATAATGGGATCGGAGAATGAGTCAGCGATCTAATTTATGACCATTTTACCAACACCGAGTACAGAATGTGTCGCTATCGATGTATGTACTACATTCATCGCTGCAAGCGAGGTTCGTCGGAAATAAATTGGTGTCGAAAGACGAGCGCGACCTGGGGTCGCCTTTTCGCGTCGAGTCTGCAGAGGGATGGATGGCCCCGGTCCATAGCCGAAGGAAGAGGGCGAGTTTTAATCATGGAGCTCCTTTGAGCTCCGCCGAGATTACCGTTAAGCCTTGCGCAGTCGCGTCTAGCCTCACGTCTTTCGCCAAGTTTTTGCGATCCCGAACAAATATCCCGGCTCTTACTCTCCCTTCTACTTCTTCCTCTTCTTCTTCTGCTTCTGCTTCTGGCCTCGTCCTACCTTCGGCTCCACTTTAGTGCTTTTTCGTCGCTATAGCTTCCTGCGCAGAGGATTACGGGACGGAGAAAATCAACTCATGACGTTTTTGGTCATCAAATACAGCCTAGAATCCCTGCGTCAAAGAATAGCTGATTATTTCGACGGGGAAACGGC
The DNA here is from genome assembly GCA_963966615.1 of Tenthredo amoena. NCBI lineage: Eukaryota > Metazoa > Arthropoda > Insecta > Hymenoptera > Tenthredinidae > Tenthredo > Tenthredo amoena. The sequence continues at coordinate 22,510,111 of OZ016482.1, read as the reverse complement.
GGCATTGCAGATACCTCTGGTGTCCTCGATTACGTTGCTACCGGCCTAATTACATGGCCAAGACTTCGGCGATACCCAACTCGACTAAATAGGAGATGGGTAAAGTCGAGGTCGCACGGGACAATCCGACATTTGAGTCCAATGACCGTCATTGCAACAGACGGACATTTTTCATCCGATCAATCCGATCTCCAGTCTAGTTTGACGATACGTACGGTAAACGGCGTGTAGTTTATGGTCGCTGAAAAGTTTGCTGGGCATCAGAATTGAAACTTGCGGAGTTGATTCTTCCTGGATCTTCGGATCGCGGATGCTGTGCGAAGTACACATATAGACGGATAAACGCGTCTGCAATACGCCGTTACAGAAGTGGAGAAGTACAACGAAACTTAATAATGTTTGCCATATCTAATAAATAATTAAACTTCGTATCTTTTCCTGAATCGTATATACACGGGGACGGCGAGCCGCACAAATGGGGATCCGCGACCCCAGCGAACGCAATTTTCTCGCAGGGTTGCAGCGGCGGGTCTCTCAGGGTCTGTTTGCCGGGCGTCAGCGTCCGTTGCCGGCACCCTCTCAATTATAACCGTATTAAACCAGTCGGCGCGACTTTTTAACGCGTCAAAGAGTCGCCCCCGCGCACATAGTTGCTTGCGGCCTCCTGCAGTTCACCACCTCGCACTCCGCGCCGCCGTTCGTGCTGGGGGATGCTGGGGTGGCAATCAGTCTGGCCCAGCCTTCGTCGCGGCTTCCAACGCCGCGGGGCGCTTCACGAGGTACGCGGCACGCGCGCTGACGAATGCGAGAGGGTGCCCAACGTGCGCTGCCACTGTCAGAGACGAATGCCCCAGCTTTTGGCACATACACATCTATACTATACCTAGAAAGCGCGAATCACCGTCGAGGTTACGGTTTTGCAACGCATAATCTCTCGGAGATATTCTGTAAAGTAAGACATGGATTTGACTGGAAAGGATTTTCGGATCTAATGAATCCTGAAACTAGCGATTTTCGCTAATTGTCATCGAAGGGTCTGATCACCTTTGAAATCTTGTGTCAAATCCTTTAGAATCGTTAGAAATCCTTCTTAGAATCTCTAGAATGCTCTCAAAATCATATTTTGAATCTTAACGGTGTAAAATCGTTTGAAATCCTGTCAAATTTCGACGACATAATCTTCCAAGATCTCGGAGTGTATAATTGCGATACTAGAAATCACACAGAGTTACTTCCCACGTTGAACCAAACATATTTTCCCTAAATGTATAAGGTCTATAACGACGATTTTATCCATGACAAATTCCGCTCCGTTCTATCAGCTTTACAATTCAAATAGGCAATAGCTTACGGCCTACATGACAAGAATCTATAATAAGCTCATACCCAGAGCTAGGCTGTAGCGACTATTGAAATATTTACTCTTAAATTGTCGCACCACGATCATAATTACTAGCCGCGGAAGCAGCAGCGAACTTTCGCTGGCTAATGGATCGATTGGCGACTACCACCGGCACCACTATGCCTGCAGCTACCACCATACCTATATCCCTTGTACTACATTGTATCCTTCAACCATAATTGAGGTCGCTTCCTAAGTTCGTTCTGTATCTACTGCTCTATACCTTTCCACCTTCGAGCTCAATGTCCAACGATGGATCCAGGCGTTGCGGAGAATACATACATACGTATGCTGTATATATATCTGATCCGATATCCGACTCCCCAGACCAGGCATCGGGAAAGGTGGCATAGTTATACCGGGAGAGTCGATTGACGACGGTCTGCTTAGAACGAGCTGGGCAGAAATGGAGCAGCTAGCTGCTCGAGTCCGGCATTTCGGCCAGGAATATCTAGGGGTTGATGGGCTAGGCTCGGGTTCGGAATACATTATGTGGTCTAAGCTATAGTATGTACGGAGCTAAAGCACAAGCTCAGGTCCCTCAACTTTTTCCGAGATAATCAACTCAGCAACCGCAAACCCACCTCCGAGATACCTGCACGTTCTTCACGCAGCTATCTCTCGTTTCATCGGAATGAAAAAGTCCGTTTATCGATAAGATATCGACGTTTGCCCTCGGCGCATGTATCGCTGCATATAGGACGAGTGTGAAGTTTGATCGATCGACTTGACGCCCGAGGACGGACTTCGGTACAATTAATACAAGTGTGCAAATATATCGATTGTAACTCTGGCACTAGAAATCCACTCTTGCATTAATGGTTCTGGCACCCAATACAACGACCAGTATTTCACTGTTTTTTAAATATAGTTTCAGGACTGTTGGAAACTAGACTTACGTTTCGAGTCCCTCTTGAAATTCTTGTTCAATACGCGTACTACCATACTCTAGAAGTTGTAGTATGCGTTTTGTCGATCGGACCTCTTTTAGTAATTCAAAAAATTTTTAAATGTATTTTTTTTCTCAACATTCCAGCGAGGTCCCCTCTTTTCAGAAAGTCCTTTCCTTGTTGGTCTTCGAATTATACATATCTACACGTTGAGATGCCTAAATGATGCACGTGCACGAAGTTACGTTGGCAAGAATTTAAGCACCGCGTCTGAGGCGCAGAAGTTTCCCAGTCGCCAGTCGCCAGTCGCCAGGCTCGCGATCAGCTCGGAACCTCGTTTAAGGCTACATCCTCTTTAATAAGCTTGCTACCGCTGCCGCTGTACTGTGCTGTGCTGTGTTGTGCTACGCTGTACTGGTGCGACGTATATCCGTATCGGCAGCAGCGTAGCGGTAACGTGGTTCGGTCGACGGACGGGACCGACTCCCCCGTACCCTGCATTCGCCACCTAGGTGGGCGGAGGTAAATAGGCGTACGTATGTAGGTAGGTAATATATACCCGGCTGGCTCTACGTAATATATACGTCTGTGTAGAGGTATATTCGAACGTGTAACTGTTCGTATTGGAGCTGACGAAGTACGTGGAGCATGTTACGTATATGTTAGCATGTCACATCCAGTGTGCAGGGAAGTTTGTCCCTTTGCTAGTGTGTTCCAAAAATTGTACATCGTTTTTGGATAAACAATATAAATATGAACGAGCAAATAAAGCCCGTAAAATTTCAATCCGTCATTCGAAAATTTTCTGGTAGCTCGACGGATGCTAGATTCATGAGATTTTTGTGAAACTAGCATCGAAATTTAGGTGACATATCCTGGGATTTCATTTTTTGTACAGTTTTTTATTTATTTTTTTTTATTTATTTACCTCTGGTATGGAAAAAATTTGTAAACAGAACTCCGTTGAATATCAACATTTACTAGTCGATCAAAATACGTCAAAGGGTTTGAAACACAAATTTTAACCTTTTATAAAGTACGTTGTACGTATTGAGCTATCAGTAAATGTTGATATAAAGGATTTCAATTTATGTACAGGTTTCTTGTTCAGCGATGAAGGAAAATTGAATCAGAAATCGTAATATAGATTTCGCTAAATTTCGTAAAACGAAGTCAACAAGAAATTCGTACATACATACATTGACCTATCAGTTAATGACAAAACCTGATCGTTTGGAAATCTCGAAACGCTTCTTCCGCTACTAAAATGAAAAGGAATAAGGAGTATATGTCGAAAAATTGAAGAAGCCCTTTTCTGAACGAGAAAAACTAAAAAACAAGGCGTCTTCCTTGCGCGATAATCGCTATATCAATATTACTCGCTCATCTGGTCAATTCTCAATAAGCGTATCATTGCCGATACGATATATCATACGTAAAAAACATTCTCGTAACTCTGGGACCAAAAACCAGTTTTGATTTATCTTTATTTTTCAATTAACGGTATATACATCCCGAAACTCGAAACTACTTATGTATTACGAACCGTGGTGTACTCGTTGATCATGAGTACACAGAGCCTATAGCTGGTATACAGTCGGTTGCGCATTTGAAAAGTAAACATCGATGTGTACTTGCATATACCTGTTATACACATTATCCCCTGACGTCACGACCATCGACTGACCCTATAGCTACCTACGCGCGATAACGCAGACTGTGAAAATGTTATCAGAAATTAATACAGGAGTAGAGAGATCACGTGATCCCTGAATTACGAATTTATCTTTTATTTCAAAATTCGAACCGCGTGAAAGGGATTAGTTACTTAAACCCCCGTAACTATCAATCCACCCATGTATACATGTTTTCAAGTTATAAAATACCCGATTAAAACTTCATTCACGGTCAAACTAACTATTAGAAATTCGTCTCGATCCTCCTCCCCCTCTAGTTGCGCAGCACGGAGTCATTAGGCTCTGCGATCGACGCGTATCGCAAGTCGTACCAAATGGAACGTAGCTGGTTCCGCCCTTCCGAATACCCCAGTCTTTAGTCTTAACCCTATGCCCGTATACTTCGTACCGTCGGTCTAACCGTTCTCCCCTCCCCCCCTCCCCCCTCCTCCACGCCGCCCTTGGGAAAGTCGAGACGCCGCACCGGCACGACTCGACTCGGTTCGGGAAGAACACCCGCCGCGACGCACCACCGGACGCTTCGCAATATACGGCAGCCACTTCCAACCGTGTCCCACTCCTCCCCAACCGCTCACCCACGTCCCACTCGGTTTTCCACCTACACAGACCCCCTACTACTCTCTACCGCTCGGCTGGCGCTCGAGGCTCGCGCTAGGGAGGAAGACTGATCGAATTACCAACGTCTCCGTTGCTACTGCGTTCCTCTGCTCTCCCTCCGGACTCCGGAGTACGGAGTGCCGCGTTTGCTCTCTTTATCTTCATCTTTATCTTTATCTTTATCTTTATCTTTATCTTTATCTTTATCTTTCTTTCGCTTTAACGCCCGCGCGGCTGTCTCTATTTTTGAAAAGTTGAAACTGCAGTGGTAGATAGGTAAGTGGGTAGCTAGGTAGGTATAAATCTGGCAGAAGCTTTGCTGCGCTTTTTAAGCCCTGGAACTTTCGTTGATAGTTAAAATGACGTATTTACACGTCGAATTAAGGTGTCATGAGGGATTAGATGTATTGGGAAATTTCAACTGATCTAAGCGTGTGATAATAATACACACATTTCTTATCGAGAGATCGACACGCTAAAAGTTTACACGATCGTTGTTGTACTATTCGGTTCTTTCATTTCAGCAATGTTTTATGCAAACTGAAATGCATAGATGAATAGATAGATCGATTTTTTATAAAAATTTATAGAAAATTCAGACAACTGCATCCCAAGAGAATGCAGGGACGTTCATAAGTTCTTCACGTTGTTCGTTCTTTTATCTTCTAACTTTCGAACGCGTGAATCGATCTGACAACATATTTTCCGGAAATATCTTGAATAGTTTATAGATCTGATGTCGAATTTGTGAAAAATCGATCGAGGGGTTTGCGAAGGGGTGGGGAGGATTGTGTTTCTTGAAGAAGAATCGATATCTCGGCAACCGTTCGTACGATTCCGATGAAATTTAGTTGGATCGTAATTCTCGAGGCACCGAGCTACTTCGCCAAATTTAGCACAATTTGGAAATCAACTGTAGAAGGGGTAGCAGTTTGAAATTTCATTGCGGCAAAGCTCGATAACTGTTGCAAGGGTCGTACCGATATTCACAGTAGAAACGCGTTTCACCATAATTTGAATTGGGACACGTTTCTCGAATACTTAAAAAAATGATAAAAACTTTATACACACATTAACAATCCCGATTACATCAGACTTTCTGACCATTAAGGATAGAAGCGATTATAGAATAACAAATTGTGGTCGAATTTTTCATTCTTGATTATATTAACTATAAACCCAGTTGATCACTGCTGGCTATTAACCACTTGGTCAGATATCCATCGAGCCGCGAACGATACGGACCAAGTTGACAACTGAACGATGATTATTTACAGTTTATCGATAGCATGACAACTACGTGTGTAATTACCCCTACACGCAATAATTATTCAAACATCGGGAAAATTTATCGTCGAACAATTCCGTTGAACAAGACACTGCGAGGTCCAGGGGTGCAGAAATCGACGAACATGACAGAACTGCCATTAATAAGTTTATCTCGTCGATAAACAACGGCTCATATTCAGCTGATCCCCAACGGGGTGGAAATTATCTGCTCCAAGATTCCGGGGGTAAAAGTTCTAAAGTTCTAAAGAACTAAAGTACTGATTGTAGGTCATGTCATGCTTGACAAGCCCTAGTTTCAAATTCCAGCAACTACACCTCAGAATTACGGTTGTTTATGAACATAGCTATCGACCTCAACGAAAATGAGATTGAATTATTCGGAGACCGAAGGACGAGTAGAGCCAACGCTTTAAATCCTGCAGGATATGTAGAGAGAGGTCATCTCCTGGTGCTCGGAACTCGAAACTCGGAAACTCGGAAACTCTGTACTTGAAACTACGACCTCGAGGACTAAATAACCAAATTATTCCTCGAGATACGGATAAAGGACTGATCACCGTCAGACCAGAAGAGCAGATAGCCATGGTCAAACTCAAACCCTCTCTATCTCTCGGTTCGAATCGCAACGCTGAATCCATTCCTTTCCCGCTTTTATCCAGATCTCTTCAGCTCTTCGACTGTAAGTCATATCGACGATTAGAAGTTAGGATTCGATGAAAACCACCTTCGGAAGTCTCAGGTATGTAGAATGACGAGTAAAAACTTCACTCTCGTCGGTCACGAGTGTATCAGGGATTAGCATTAGCCTGAGATATGACTCGTCGACGAATAGTCGTGTATGTGCATATATGGTCGCGTTTTTCAGGCCTGACCTTTGCATGACGCAACAATGACTTTATAGGTCGTATATACTATATATATATATCTGTATATACATATACATGTATATATATATATATATATGTAGATATTACATAACGGCGTAGCGGCACCGCGTGCGTATGACAGCACTATAGCCAGCAGGCAGGCCAGGCAGCCGACGCCCCGATACATATATACATGAAAATGTGTATGTATATAGAAGGTATATGGTCGGAGCACTCGTTCGGAAAGTTCGCAGGCCGGCGACCGCGACGGCAGCGTCGGACTCTCTGCACTCTGCAATTACGACCAATTTCCCAGCGACCCCCTTCTCACTCTCTCTTTCTCTCTCTCCTTTGCTCCTTTCTCCGTTCTTTCCTCTTTCCTCTTTCCTCTTTCCTCTTTCCTCTTTCCTCTTAGCTACCGTTTCCCGTTTCCCTCCTTCCAACAACGAAACGGCAAGCAAAACTACGCCAGACGCACCCCTACCCCGAACGAACGAGGGCTGAGAGAGTTTGGCGAAATATGCGGCGTGGTTCCTAACTAGACGGGAAGGAAATACCTACGGGCTACGCCGAATGGTATAGAGACGGCGCACGGCGAATGACGGTTACAGAAGTATAGCTAAAGGCTAAAGGCACCTATAATAGCCTTGGCCGTATCGGTATGTATGCGCGCGCTCAATGCGTGTGCGCGACGTCTTTGAAAGAAGTCAACAACGTGGCTATATACAGTAGTAGAGCTTCGGCTACAGACTACCGCGCCGCGTGGCTATTTATTATGAAGCTTGAAGGCTGGCGGAGGGCTGGAGTGGGGAGGGAGGGAGACCGGGATTCCCCGTGGATCGTGTTATTCGTATAGCGGTGAGCCTTCGTCGTCCGGAGTCCTTGCGCTATATACGCGCACATCCGCTGCTCCGTCATATCCGGCATCCGTGTAATTGCGAACCTGCATAACGCGAGCCACCCAGTGCCTATCGAAACTGCTAACGAAACTCCTCTCCCTCACAGCTACGAGAAATATTCAGAATTGATGATAATATCTGCCGCGAAACTAGCTGGCAGTATTTTTATTATACATTATTATTATTATTGCGATGTATACACATATAGGTGTAGCATTTCATAAATTGACGAAAGGTATATTATATGGTATGTGCAGTCGTGTCTCAGAGAGGTCTCCGTTTTTCTTCTCTTCTCGACGAGAACCCTGGCGCAATGTACCGCCTCGACGAAGTTGCGATGATCAAGAAAGTTCGACGTTCAAACGTAAAGTCGCAAAACACAACGGACTTAGAAGGTAAACTATGCCGTGCTTCTTCACGCACGGAACATCGATCAAGTTCTGTCCAATTGTATAGCTTGTGTATTCGCAAAACCTATACCTCGGGATTAGTTAGGCACATCAGCGTTTAGACATACATTTATATATATATGGATATCCACGAAGCTATGTCCAAAAATGACTTGCAATAATAAAACCTTGATTTTCATCGGGTGTTGATATCAAAAACGTTTTGGTAAGGCATAAAACCCGAAGACTAAATGATTTACATATATCTACTCAAAGGTGCGGACTTCGACCCTGAATAAAAGAAAAAAAAAAATCAAATTTCTAGTCGAAAGCGTATAGCCGTAAGCGCGCCTTTATCATATCTATGTATAATACGTATACGCGTGGGAGTAGATAGCGTTCGCATTTTATTCCGGCGCGCACTAGTGTCCCTCCCTCCCTCCCTCCCTCCCGCTACCGCAGCGCTATTCGCATCCTCGTGGCGCGGATCTCGCGTAGCCGTCGCGACGCCGTCCCCTAGGGCGGTAGAGGGTTATACGTCGAGCAGGCGTGGGATGACGACCGGGGCGAGGGACTCGCGCGTGACCGCGACCGAGCCGAGCCGCGCCCTCCTCGCCCGCACCGGACGCAACTCGCGCCGCATCGCAGTTACAGAAACTTTTTTTTATTTATTCTCTTCTTTTTTTTTTCTATTCTTTCTTTTTGCCTCTCCGCTATACTGCAGCCAACTTTTCGGCACGTAAATACCGCGCTGCGTCGCGTCCAGTAGGAAACGAGGATCCACGCGGATTTCGTGGTCTGGATTCTGCGAGCAAACCGCCTCCGTTTTTACCCCCTACTCTTTTATCTCGTCGCCGCGTTTCTCGGCGACGAAATCTCCCATTACACTCTTATACTCTTTTTGCACCCCACCACCTATCCTCTCTTACACGCCAGCGAGGAAGACAGCGACTAGAGAAATCGCGTCGTATATATAGCGTCGCGGGAAATCTCCTCAGACCCTACCGCAATGACGGAGTAGGTAGGGATCTGCTTTTGTTAGAAATCGCTCCACGCCGCACGGTCCTTCGCCAACCGAACCGCTGGTCTTCCTTCTTCTCCGGGTTCGATTACCCACCCCGAAGTTGGCTATTAGTAGCCTCCGTCACTCTCCTTCCGTCGGTATGTATGTATACGTCGCTCGTCTTTTCAGCTACCTCAATCCCTCGTTGATCTCTCGCGCCTCACTGCCGTCTAGCTAAAACTAAGCGGTAGATTCTCGCGTCTCTCCCAAGGCTCGTATATCGTCGACTCTGGATCCGAGGACTGTCGCCGTTATTCTGGTCTCGTTTTCGTCTCGGCTCGCTGCTCCGCTTGGGTGGCTACACGGAAGAACGCGACGCGATGTGAGCGTATAACTAACCACGGTGGCTTGCCCACTGGCGACACACACTCGAGCGGTCGAGTGTGAAAACAGGTTGAAAAGAGTTCGGAGATTCGCGGGGAATTAACTGAAGCGAATATGATATCTATTACGCGCGCTGTCACGCCGCCTGTATTAATACAACGAAGTCTCGCGTTTCCTTGAAATCTCGCCGTTTTTTGAGAGCCACGAAAACCAATTTCGTTTAGCTAATATATCCTCTTCCTGCTGCAGGCTAAGGACTTCCAGGATCTGGATTCGCCTCGCAATCGAAAGGTTCGAGTCCCGCTTGGATTGGACCGCCTTCTCGGAAGGTCCGCATTATACAGGTTTCGCCGCTCCTCGTGAGACCGAATTGTCCGCCTCCGTCGCGGTATTTTTACGCCAAATATTTTTTACCGTAAAATACAGTCGCGCCGGACTACCTCAAGGCTCAAGGCTCAAGTATAAACTTAATTGCGAGGATTCATTTATTCATCTCTTTCACTTCGGAGTCATATATCCTAGCAGATAAAAAAAAAAAAAGGATCAATTCTTTGATAACAGTTATTTACAAAATGATCGCAACAAAAATAGACCAGAGAAGCTGCGCTGTACCAGCTCTCTCAGTCCGGTTTTAATATGCATAGTATGAACCATGCGCGGTTCACCAACGCCCATCAATCCATTGAGCATTTTCTATCTAGTATCCGTACATGCCTACGGGACGCCAGCCTCTCGCTCATTAATTGCATTGGATAGTCATCGTAGTGATGGACAGTGACTTCGTCGGTACAGTATGGCAGATATGTGAATCGAATGTCTCTCACACCGGACTAATCCTGATTAATCATAATTCATAGATCGAGAATTAAATTTGCTCAAATTTGGTGGAAAGGTTTGGAAAAGGAAGGAAAAAATGTGTTTTTTAAAGAAGTATCGATAACTCGGTGACCGTTGGTGCTATTCGGATGAAATTTAGTTGATTGGTACTTCTCAATGCACCGAGTATTTTCGCCAAATGGAATAAAATTCCGAAATCAAATGTGCGAGGGATACCAATTCGAAATTTCAGTTTTGGGTATCGCCGCTTCTATCGCGTTTGAAACACATCTTCACGTTACATTTTCGTCTCACGATTAGGTCAGAGGTAGAAAAGGGGCTGAGGATAGAAAAGGAGCTTGAAGAAGGGGGAGCGTGTACGTACTCTTTATTAAAAATATAAAAAACGTTCCTGCAATATTCCGCAAAACGAGCACGCAGTTATATTGCCAGTTTCAGAAGAGAGCCTCCTGTTGACTTCAATCACCCTCCGCGTCACCTTACCGTCTTCTTCATGAGCCAGTGTCATTCTTTATCCGAGATCTTTCATCCCTTAGGCAACCATAAGTACCTACCCATATATTATCTCAAAACCTGCGCCGCAGTACGGCGCTTATTCAGATGTGAGGAAAAAAAGGAGTCTCATGTCACACCACGGCCACAGTACTTCACCCTGTTACACATGTTTAACAATTTGAACCGTACACGTCTACACATGGTTCACTGACTCAATAATATGCGCGAAAAATAGGGTTCGCGATCGTCATCTGTCCCGGGCGATATCTCACCCTTAAATTTTGAGAATTTATTGACCTGCAGTTCATGGGGTGCAGACCACCACGCTCCCGTCTAACCGAGAGTAATATATTGCGCTTAAATTCAATAAACGGTGCACAAGGCGCCACAGAACGCGTTCTCGCGGACCAGTGCCTGCCGGGTAATACGTAATGCATCCCCGGTCAGATTATGGCCAGGCGTTCGCGGACCGCTACCACGGTTCTCGATATCGTTGAAATATTCAACGACTTTTCCCTCGATTTACCCGCCCCCACTTTCCCTCGTTTATTCGTTCATTCGGCCAAGTATTTCCCCGCTTTTTAAGCCCTCATACCTTTATTCACCGTCCCTCTTTACCGCGGCGATACTCGCGGTGATTTCGAGCGGGAAAAAACCGAGGGTATAGATATACTCGCGGAAAACATTCCCTGAAAGGAACGCGGACTTTCTAAGAAAGCGAGAAGAAGCTATGTGGATAGTGATACGACCGAGAGCGAGCGGGGAAACAAATAAGAAAGACACCCCCCAGTCTGGTAGGGAAAGAAAAGCTTCAGTCACTTACCATACAGATTAGGTGCGGGTGGAAAGTTGAACGGGGAAAATCGTGGAAGTCGAGGACATGGTTGGGCTGTAACGACTCCGATAGTCGGTGCGGTAGCCGCAGTGGCACCCTTCGAGCGAATAAAACGGGGTGCATACGCTTACAAGCTAACGATTAACTGTATAGGTATATTATATCTATCCATCTATCCATTCACGTGGCTCGAGTCTGGGTCTGTATACACATATATGTGTGTGTATGTGTTCTCTTTCAAGAAGTATTCTGTGTACATCCGCGTACCAGTTTTACGCGCGGTTAATGTCCGCAATTATCCTCTGCAGCTGTGAAATTGTCTTCACAGCGCGGTTTTCCTACAGTCATTAAAGCGACGTGGTAGTGAGCTGCTTCTGGTCTACCACACCGAGTCGCGATCCTTAAATTTATCAAGACTCTGGATCTGGATAAGGTGAAATCCGGATTTGACGGAGGTCGAGGAATCATGAAGGAACACACGCCTCACAATGAGATATTTTTGGAGGAACAGTCTGCTCCGTTAAGACTTTCTTTTCAAGTCTGATCAGGTCATAGTCAGGATCTATGAGCCATCGCCTTTCGTGGAACAAACATCGACACATCAAAGACTCGTCTGTTCAACTGATGTGATGAATTGTGGACGAAGAAATCTAGAATCCCATCGTACGGTTGCTCTGAATTCTCGCGACGACTGTTTTTACGAAATCCTGATACGATACGACTGAGCAATTGATCAATCGATTCCTTTGGGACGCGCCACGGTCTCGAAAACCGGTGTTACATCCCCCTTTGAACGCCAGCGTATAACTATAAGGTAACTACAAGGTAGACCGCTGCACGTAGATCAGTTAAGGATAATATCTGCTATCCAGGAGGAAGGTTGTTCCGAATTCTCCATTCTCCCTTCCTTCCGTGGGAACACGTCGATGCGAACCGACCTCGGGGTGGCTAGACTTAAATACCGATCTCTCGCACCCCCAGGGCTCGCCGAAAATTCCTGGCTAGACTAATCGGTCTCGGTGTTGTCTTCGAAACCGTCTAGTTTCTTCAACTCTGGTTTCAATTTCTTAGGACCAACGGCCATGCCCGTGCCCATGTATACAGTATATTCCTATTTCAAGGCAGCTATTATTATCTCAATCTCCTTTCTCCCGTCATTCCGTGAGCCAAGTTCTGCTCTACACCAGCTTTTACAACTTGGACAGGAGGTATAATGGACGTGACGGGTAACCGGCACCGCGGAGCATCGCCGGGAGCAAGACCCATGTCTAGGTCAGGTTGGGTTACCTTACGTTACGTTACGTTACGTTACGTTACGTTACGTTAGGCTACGCTCCAAGGTGAGCCACTGCGGGGATCGGCAGATTCCTGGAACGAATTCTCTCAGCTTGCCGCATCGCGTCCATCTCCGACCTACTTCGCAGATTCCCTCGTGTATAAAGAACCCAGTAAGCGGCTGTGGTAGGTGCCGCAGAATGCTGCAGACAAGTACTTTTTGCACATACTATGTCGTTTAATCGCTACATCGATAAGATTTCACGTGTTTCAGGATGATCTATGGCACATAAACGAGTCACGCATTTCAAACTGAAGTATAGACGACTTGGGACATCTCCCTACATCACCCTCGGTCATACCTCTCCCTCTCACGCGTCGTTCCTTCCCGAGGGATGGAGGCTTATGGTAATGGTGCGTAATACGATCTGATTGCGTTTATGACGAATGGTAGCTGAGCGCAGGTCTAAGGGTGGCGAAGCACGGGGAAAGGCGAAAGGGCGAAGGGTGAATATGCGGACGCGTGTCGACCGGAACGCTGATTACTCTCTGGCTCTTTTACTCTTCAGGGTTTGTAACGAGACCGCAGTTAAACCGTCGGACGATATTCCACTTCCGATAGCTATACGCAAGATTCGTATACCCCAAAAATGTGCGAATATCGAAGATTTGGAAAGCGCAACGATCACGGAAAAGAAGAATCAGAGTTGAAAGGAAAATAAGAAAGCCATAAATATCGGATGAATTCGTTCCTGTTTTGATCTCACCTTCTCTCTCGTAATGAGTCTAGTTTTTCTAGAGAAGAGCTGGTGACTCCCCAGAGAGTGATAAAGTGGAAAGCCTGCAGCATAAGAGCCTATCGCGATTCCCGAGTCGGAATCGAACGTCGAACGTATGGTCTGGGTATAGTATGTGGGTCCTGAGGCACGTGCACTGGAACATTGGAGCGGAAGGAGGAGAGCAATGTTCGATCTGCAGCAGAGTAGCCTCCGGGGAAAAACCGCAAGCCAAAGTTTGGTGCGTCGACGATTATTATTAACGTGCTATAATCGCCCGGAAGAACGCCTGGTCGAACTTGAGTCATCATTCCAACGCGCCCACGCCGCAGGATAAGGTAATCGATGATTCATGAGATTTTGGTACAGAATACCGCTGCCGGCAGCGGAAAAACCGCAGCATTCTACGACTGGGTGTTTTCGGGTTAGCAGCGAAGGTATGCGACTGACTCAATTCTCTTCCTCTCCATCCCGTTCTCTTCCCATCGGCTTTACTCCTTCTACTTACTTTTCTGATGCACCCCAGAGAGAATTGATAATATACCAGCAGTTCCTTGCCGGGTATATGTACATCGCTTCATCACGCTCCCTTACCAGCGTAGTATATGAAACCAGCGGGTGGGCAGAGGAACAGACAGCCATGTAATACACTGATCAAATATCAGTTTACATCTTGATCTACACTTGCAGAAATTTTTTCTCTCTCTCTCTCTCTATAAGTATAGAGTGTGCAGGGATCTGTGAGTGTATCCACTTATGGCAATTGTATATCTTGCGGTTTCGCAAATTTATGAAATACCATATATCTTGTTTTTATCTATACCAGTAGCCGATATGCATAACACGACTCGTACGTATTGCAATTTTTCACTCGCATACATGCTTACGCATAAAATCCTCGATCGCAACGATCGTTTCTCTCTTCGTCATGAAAGTACAATAAAATAACTATGTAGCGAATCTATACCTGCTCCGAAATTTTTTCTGGACAGCTATGAAAAATGGATTCCAGTTCATTATATTCCTATAAAATACTGACTCAAGGATTGCTTGGAAGAGTCAAATGGTACGTGATCATTTCCATCGCTAAAATGACGAATAATATCAAAAAAGGTCGTTTATTCGTCATCGCATAGTTTATTTCAGTCATTTCTTCCAGGAGTTGTAACGTCGCTTGCATATGAAGAATAAAAGACCTTTGAAACTTTAAAAAGTAGAGTGAATTACACCGATGTAGTAGCCGCTCGGCATTTCAGTGAACGTATGTAGTATGTAGTACAAACGTGGTCACACCGAGCACGTTTGGGAATAAAGTGGAGTCACGGTGTTACGTGAGTGAGGCTGAAATTCCACCGGATAATCTACAATATAAAATTTGACGATCTAGATATGAAGAATAATGAGTCTCACCCACTCTGAAAATAACCCTAACTTAATTTGTCAAAAAAATGGAGTTATGCTGTTACACGTAGCCTACATGGCGTATACCCGTGTCAACCACAGATGGTATTCCCACCATCCAGTTTCGTTTAGTCCACTTTGCAATCATTCAACACATTTAATGCGATTAACTCCTTAATTAATTCCCAATTGTTTTCATACTTCCACACATGAGGGCTCTTGATAATAGTAATGATAAAACGAAATCATATCGTCACCGTTGTCATTTATCATTCTCGAACGAGCCTAGAGAAAGACTTTTATTCGAGTGTCGTGAGAGAGAGAGACTCGGAGAAATTGCGTACCTAAAACGTACGTAGTACGCTGGGTAAAGATTTAGGTAAGTAAGTAATTATTCTTTGCTTCCCAAGATGGATAAGGTAATAAAGAATTAGTCAGCCCGAGGGTAGGTATCGTCCGCGAAATTCCTCGAAGAAGAGGCGCAAACGCAATTCGGTGGAGATATCTACAGTATAACGGAAGCGCCGTGCGGGTCCCTCGTAATATCAACTCGGCATGGCATGGCATCGCATGGTATGGCATGGCGGTCTCCTCTGTCTGGTCGGTGAAATGAAATCCATAACTGCCTCGTAAACTCTGACCCAAATCGTCGGAATTATCGCCTCGGTGAAAGCAAAAAACTTTCATTACCTCGCGTCGTCGTCACCGTCTCATGAAACGTTCCTGATCCCCGCTGCATCTGTCTAGGCGTAGTCGTGTACGAAATGTATAAAATTCGAGGCAAACTCATCTCTGGGTATCTAATATAGTGTAACTACCAGATATATGTATAACCACAGTCATATTTGATCGAAAGGTTCGATCGCGGCTATAGCCGTTACTGCAGGGGTCTAGAAACGGGAGAAAAAGGGGTTTCGTATAGTTATATGTATGTATGTACTACGAACCATCGAACGCGCGGACGAATATGAAGCGCGCGTTCGAAAGTGCTTGAAAGCATTTTGTAGTTTCTCCAGCGTTCGTCATTCTGTCGGGGCTTATCTTTACCCGGCACTCGACTACTCGCCAGTCTCCGGGTTAAAAGGAGCTATCAAAGTTTCTGCTACTTAAACCAAGCCTTCGGCCACATCCAATCGCTAGCTTATTCTAAGGCTCAGGTTTTCGTCCAGTACATACCTTGTACATACATAAATACCTATACAAAACTCCTATAGTATCTCCGATACAGATCTATGAGTACTCGACGCGAGGTGTCTATACGATATATCTATAGACAATACTGAATAGACCCCAATTCGCGAAGCGAGTAAACTGCGTATAGATAAAAGCTACTTTTCATTACTTTTTACCCTTCGAAACTGAAGTAGCTGGTGCATTGCATTGAAATGTTGCAACTCCTCGATTATCCGTTTCTTGGATAGAACATTGCTATATGTATCCTATTGCTAGGAATGCTAGGATGTGGATTACCGTACCGACATGATAATATACGAAAACGGAATATTATATTTCACTCAATTTATTACCGCAATGTGTAATTTTTTCGTTGATGGATCGTTCGTTTCTTTTTCTTCTTGAACAAACTCAATTATTTTTTCAACACATTACTTATATAGTTTATCTAGTGATGGATCACTATTGTTTTCTTTTTTTTCTAAATCGAACTTCGTCATCCGCTGTAACAGATATTCGGTTTTTTTTTAAAACTATCAAACATGCCAGAGATCGAGCTGCGTCGTCTCGATATGACTGAACGAATCTGCTACTCTCCGTCTCGGGGACAGTGGAAAATCAACGATGTGGTCAAACGCAGATTTATAGTTACGCAGAGGAAAGTATGGTATAGTCAGTTAAAGGAGAATCTATCGCATCGTGCGTTTCCAAATGTAAAAATAAATTACATTTTTGCACGACAACGATCTTTGGTTTATTTATTCACTGTGTTCGTTTATTTGTTAGTATAGTCTTGGATGTTTCTTTCAAATAATTGCTGATATTACAATGAAGATATAATTTTGAAGTTCGTTAATTTCTAATTATGTATAAGATGCTTTTTGCGTTTTTAATTTTCAATTTGGTTTCGATATTGAATACGTGGTATTCACCTGATATCAATCTTTGGCAGTTCATTTCAGCCAGGAAAAAAGCGTACAATACACCCCGGGGCACCGCGTGGCGTGGAAAACTTTTACTGCTGTCTTTTCATCCCTACGAACTTTCGCGACTTGCTGTGACTTTTCTCGCTGTTAATTTATAAATAATCGTGTGCGAGATCACGCAGGAAGGTATCGAGTCTACGTGATTATAGCTCGACCTAACACTCCGAAATAACGCAAACGTAAAATAACATATGTATTTTTCTTACAGCCAGCATAGAGAAACGAATTACGGGAGAATATGAAAATGACAACAGCGAGCAGCGAGATGAAATTATGTCTGAGAAAACGACTACAAAGTTCCACTGACAAGGCTCCTAATTTTGGAAAACTTTTCAGAGTTAATTAATCCACAGAGATTGTTTCCCGAATATCTCTGACAAATTTTTGAAGAGTTTCATCGTTTCTTCAGACCTTTTAGAGCGATGTAAGATCCTCGAAAAAACTTGAATAGTTAAAGACCAGTCTTATCATATTTGTCTGTTCTGACATCATTTTAGGATTACCTACTCGACGCACGATTACGTCAAAGAATATCGCTTTCGCATCGATATAATTCCAATGGTCAAATAAGAACTTTTAAAAATATAAACAAGCAGCGAGGTGAGATTATAGAAGCTTATTTCTATCCGTGATCGAACATAAGACTGAGGAATGAAGGGGATTTGGTCTGCTGATTTATTAGTTATGATGAGCTGTGCTAACGTAAGGGTCAATCGACGCAATTTACACGTAAGTTTAATCAGAAAAAAGATTAAAAGTCTGCTGCCACAGGGGCGCGAGCCGGAAAAAATACAAAGGGAAATTTCAACCTCTTGACATCACGGAATTAATTATTTAATCTAGCGTGTGTTCATTAACGTTTCATTTTCAGTTCATTCAAGTCGAACTCAACTGCGTTTCGTTGTAGGTTAGAATATTAGACGTCCTACCGGCAAGTCGGAGCGCGCGAGTCACGTGTCACGTCTGACCCGAAAGGCTTCGACTACTTGCTCGCGGGACGACCAAATGCGCGTAGAGGGCGGCAAACCACGGTTCGAATAGCTATAAGTATACCGAAATCATTTTTTTGACTCTTCTCGAAGCCCCTTTTCTCAAATCCGATAAACCTGATGAATGAATACGTTAGAAAATCATAGAACTGCTACAATTGTTTCGCGAATTCAAAGAATCATTTTTCTCTTGTTGTAGAAAAATGTTTCGAAAAAATTACAACTTTAAATACTGTTAAAAAATATTTCGTGTCAATTAAAGAAATCACAAACTTGCCTACTTTGTAAAATTAGATGAACAAGCAGGATCAAAAAGTTCGAATAAAGCTGGTCGAACAAAAAGAAGAGAATCTTAGATTTTGGAAAAATTTCATATTTGCAATTATCAAAATATTTAAAATTGGTATTTTCTTGGAGTAAATTATTCTACTTTAGTTTATATTTCAGAAATACAGGGAAATGAGGAAAATACTGTATTTTTCTGCCTTAGAAAATAAAAGAACGACTATTACTTGGTTTTGATTGGAGAACCGTCCCATCATTCGGTTTTTGTTGGAAGTTCTATTCGGCGCTTTTATTTCATATCAAGATTTGTATAGGATATCAATGCTACGGATATCATAAACGATGAGAAATGTGATTTATTAACGTATCTATCAAAGTCTCAGGTGATACAATGAGTTTGACTTGTACCTGAAAACGGTAAAGTTTCATTGTCAATGAATAATTTAACTTCTTTTTATTATATTACACAATCATACAGTATGTTCCTAGTAGCGTGCCTCGACCTGCCATTCATTTCATCATCACGGCAAAAGTTTGTTCATTTTCTGTGTCCTTTTGCCTCACAGCTCGCTATTAGCTAGCGATTCAAGCACAAATTGAACTCGGAGGGTCACGATGATTTGGAACAATGATTAACACGTGTCGGTACAGTTTACAGCTTTACATAAACCTTCGATTACTTAAAGGTAGCGAAAAATCACTAATATCGAAAGAAACTACGTGCAGAAGGAGAAAAGAGCTAAAAAAAAATCGATGAAACTATCAGTTTTTCCGCAATCATTTTTCCCGAACACATTTGGGCCCCTCGAGCGCTGCTAGAAGATGAAATCAGGCCTCTATTACGCGGACGCGTTTCTAGAAATGATCAATTAATATCTATACTAGTCTCTAAGCACGCACAGAAACTTTCGAGTGTCTAGTATGTTGATGTAGCTTTATACAAATTGAAGCTTTGGCTTGATTTTAACTAGCTTCTGCTTCGTTATCTCACTTCTCTTTGTTCAGAGCTTGGATGAACTCCTCAAGCTTTTCCTGGATTTGTCGTACTCGCTCTGAAAAATAAAAACGATAGAGAAAATAAGATTCTGTCAATTTATGACTGTAAAAATCATTTTTTGATGCATTTCTCGATTTGGAAAACATACTTAATTCCTCTGCCAACGTGACGCGTCTTCCTATAAGAAGCTTTTGCTTCATTTCTGAGTCTTGACTGTAATCTTCAAGAACTTCTTTGATCTCTTTGTCCAATCTACGCGCCTCACGGTTCATCACTTGTTGTCTTAACGCGTTAGCTGTTACCTTCAGCATCTGCTGTATGCGCCAAAACAGAACTACGTCGCTGCACTCCATCTGTAGATGAGAGATGCCAATAATGAATGATTATGAATGAAAATCATAATTCAGAGTCAGATTGATCCCACCCTTTATCATTTTATAATTCATTCGCAACGATAGGTATAAAAATTTGATCTTAAGGTGAATGTAAGGCTTGTTATTTCTCACCTCACTTTCTAGCCCAGTATGATAAAGGTAGTAACCCTTTCTGCAATCGTAAGCTCTAGCTAAACTTTGCTGTAAAAAGAATCTCCTATAAACCGGATGCCAAGTTTCCCTGATGAATTCATTGTCTATTTCTATTCCATTACGCTGCAGGTTTTTCCTGACTGCTGTTAACTCGTCCTGCGTAAGAGTCGGCGTGTGCTTCTAGGAGAAAAAGAGATTGACATAATAAATGCGGAAAAAGTGACCTAAGATTCCATAATTTGAATCGCAGTTAATTGTAAACGCCATCATGTATATACTTCTATTTTACCTTGTCGGAGTAAAGGATTTTGTCAAGTTCATTTTTGACCGAAGTTCGTTTCTGCTGTTCTTCAGTTTGATACTGCCAGTACAACCAGCGCTCTTTTCGACCAGGACCCAACATTTCCCTGAGTATTTGCTCAGTACTTTGCAATTTTTCCTTTACCGAAGTCTCGAGGAATTTCACTGCCTGGTCCCAGTCCCGTTTATCATTTACACTACGGTCCTCTAGAGTGTTCAACTGAATTACACGCAACATTTCAGATGCCTGAAACACACGTTTTTGTGATGAATTTTTAGACGAGAACTTGAACCTTGAAGCCTTAATTATTCAATTGTACCAATTTCTTCTCTGTTTTCTTTACTACAGAAGACTTTGTCTTACTTTTTCAATAGTTTTATCTAATCTAGCTAGTTAAAGTCTTATGTACGGTAAAAAGTTATACTATTAGAGAGATTTGTTCACATTAGTATGGTTTTACCTGCTATAAATTTTGTTCATGATTCAATTGAGCGAATTGTAATTTTATTTCACGTATAAAAATATGCTTTCCGATTTTATCGTTGAGTTTCATGTCTGTATTACGTTTTGGAGAATAAACGAGTATGTTCATGCATTCTATATGTATTTTACCTTGTCCTCCCAGGAATGCCTTTGCATTGCCTCAGTTACGACAGCGTTCTTCAAGTTATCAAATATATCGTCATGGTCTGGGCTCAGCTTTGCCTGATTCATGAAGTGGTAGAATTCTTGCTGTAAGCTCTCCCAGCCACATTCTACACTTCGGGCAGGTAGCTGCTGTTCAGCCCAGTGTCTGAGCTTTATATCAACAGTTGTGTTGAACGTACCTGCAGCAGGAAGACTAAATTAGAAAAATTAAAGAAAACTGGAAGGAAAGAGAAAATATTTAATATAAAAATTGATCTTAGAGAAAGAACAGCTTGAAAATATTAAGAATTGAGAATTGGGAATCTGTGAACAATGGAGCTTTGGACACAGCACAAACTAAGAGTAAAAAAATTAGAATTTTCTGCATTCCGAAAATAGAACTCCTGTTATTGGTCCTGATTGTTAAAATAGTGATGAATAAATAAGCCCGAACTCAGAAATGCCTTAGCAAAAGAGTTTTCAAAATGCATAATTTAGGCCGCATATTGTATAAATAACGTTTTCAAACCTGGATTTCCAGTCTGCGCAGCAGGCAAGTAGATGTTTTCGAATACATGCATGCTGACTTTTTCCCAGATACGAGACATTAGGACCTCCTCCCAATGCCTTGGAGAAACTTGCGAAAGATTGACTATTTCGTCCAATATTTCACCTCTTGCTTTCTCGAATAATTCGTCTCTGTCCAGCTCTCGCAACCTGATAATATTTGAAGATTAAGATATTATCTCGGAATTAACAATTCGAAATGTCGTTCGACCTTCAAACACAATATCAATCAACTTGATGCTATAGTATATTCGTAACCACCTAATTTCCTAGTCTCTCTCATTACCTGGGGAAATTATTCTTCCATTCAGTCTCCAAATTGAATCTTGTAGCTTTAAAAGCGTCAGCCTGTTGTTCTACAGTCTCTCGCACCATTTTCCAGAAGCACTCAGCCACTGCCAAGCTCAAATTTCTGGTCGTCACTTGCCCAGACATCGCTAGACCGTCTCTGTAATGTCAAACACAAATTTTATCAATCTAAACTAATAAAAATCTCAATTTCGGATCAAAAAGTGAAATAAAAATGCTTCTGGGTAAACGATTTTCAGTTTTCTGGCTTCTGAATGAAAAAATACTCACTTGAAGAGCTTGGAGTTTCTGAAAAATCGTTCCTCATAATCTTTGATGGTTTGTATCGTGTCGTCTTGCCGACCGCGGCCAGTAACCACAGCGAAATACCCCAACGCCTTCATAGGGAACAGTTTCCCAGCCAAAATCTTTCGAAGTCTGTCTGGATTTGTCAGATTCTCTTCCGCCAGGTCCACCTGTATCAATAAATCAAATTACTTGACTGAAACCAGGCGAGATTAAGCTCGACAAGGCCACATACTCTTCCAAAGGATCCTTGTGCAGAATGTTATACAAAAACGTCGACCAGAAAGAAAGAACTCAAATCATGAGCAACAAACGATTAATTAATCAGATCTAGACGCACCTTTGTAAGAACAAAGATAGTTCTTCTCCCAGTGGGATCCATCTGCGATACGAGATCCGTGACGTTACTTCTCTCCGCATCAACAGCTCCATCTTGAATGCAAAGTATGATAGCGTTTGGATTGCTCATGTATTGTTGCGTCATTTGACGAATCGAGTCTCTGGTATCTTCGGACATGTCGACCGTGACTGTCTGTTACAAGTAGAGAATTTTTCCATGTTAATGGTTTGCTGGGTTCAATAAACTCAACGATTTCTGATTGAAATTAGTCTAAAAATCTTTGATCCAGTTCATATCATAGTTCTTACGCTAATAATCCCAGGCAGATCAACCAGCACCATACGCTGGAGTCCCGGCCCCTTAACAGTCATTGAAATAACGTCGTGGCTGACCGTCTTTCCATTCTTTACACTGTTTTTCATACGCAGTTCTACTTCCTTTCTGAGTTCAGCCAACTCCGACTCTTTGGTCAAGTCAAATTCTCGCGAACTGTCTTTAAACTGAGCTATATGATAGGGACCTTCGCTTAGAGTTACTTTAACAGGTGCTCTCGTCATCATCTCACCACCACCTCTGTTCAAAAAATAATGAATCACTTGTTGAGAATCTTCAATTCGCGGAGTGTCCCTTAGATATTATGACCGTTTACATGAATGATCAACATGTATATAGAATTTTTATACATTGTTAACGACGATAATTCCTTGATTTGTTTTTTACCTAGGGAATATTCGAGCCTGAGCAATCATCTCCAGGACAGAAGTCTTTCCAGAGCTTTGATCGCCGACTACAACTACTCTGGGCAAGTGGTCTGCGGTCGAGTATGTGCTATCGTAATCGCTGAGCTCGTCGAGAACATCGCTGTACATATCAATCAGCGATTTCTAAAACGTTTAAAAAATAATGAATCTCTTACTTTCTTTTTCTCTCACTTAAATTCTTCCCAATACAAATTTTCAAAAGCTACCTTGATCTTTCGATTGCTCAGCTTCTGATTACCCCGTAATAACATTTGTTTACGCAGCTCTTTATTCTCCCTTTCAAGTCTCTCCAGTTCTCTTTGATACTTGAGCTGTACTTGCATTACCTCTTCCTGCATCGCGTCTAGTCTTTGTTGTGATGTTTCTGGACAATAGGAATTGAGAATGTTTTTCTTGTCTGTTAGATCAGGAGGTTTTTATAACACTTACGAGACTTTCTTCGCTCTTCTTCAATGTTCTCGTTGACCAATGGACGAGCAAACGCCACAGAATTCTTCGACAACTCTCCTTTCGCATCTGGTTATGGAATAAACACCTTTATGAGTGGAAACACTTGAAGAATTTCAAATTCTGGCAAAACTAAGAGCGGATCAAGTAAGAAACAGAACACCAAACTCGAGATTCCAATTTAAGGCAATTGATTCAAAGTGCAGATTTTGTAGAATTAAAGCGTTCCAGAAAACTACTCGAACTTGTTAAGAATGAGAGGCAAATACTATGAAATATTCATCCAATTAGTTATTAGCAATAAGAAAAAGAATAGTAGATCTGATTTACTGATTTAATATCTCTTTGATTGTTGTACTTGTGTTTAATGATATTACTGTGTGCCGCAAACACCGTACAGAGATTTAAACGAGTCAGGTAAAATCTGTGATAAAAATAATTGCGAATAAGATCCTGCGTTTGAAAATTACCAAAGTACAATAGATAGATAAATTGTCAATTTGTTTACACACCTGAATAAACTTTGTTTGCTACGGCAGCGATTGCATCAAACATACCTGAATAGAACAGAGCAAATGATAAATTAATCAATGATAAATCGTAGATGAGACAGAGGTGGCTAAACCAATCGATTTTAGTTTTCTTAATTCAAACAAAAGAAATACGAATGCAAACAATTGTCTGTGGTCTGAGAACAAGCTTTGATTCAAGAATGGTTTTATTACTTGTTTGAGAATTATCAAAATACTTAGGAACTAGCTGGTTCTCCGAGCAACAAACTCGCTAACAATTTACATATCCATTGTAAATGAAATATTTTCAAGTATTATATCATACTTTCCCTAACGACACGATGGATTGAAGGGGCACACGCACCTTGGGTACACGCCATATCCTGTGATAACGGTAAAGTCTGAACATATTGAATTTATTCAGTCATTTTGTGGCATGCTGTGGGATTATGTCCAGACTTTACTGTTAATGCAGAATACCGCAACAAAATAAATCTATATTTCTAGACTGCAAGGTATGTGTACTCCCTTGATGCAAAGAATGTTAGAAACTGCAAAGTTAATAGACAGCATGCAAGGATAAGTTCCACAAATTGGTATTCGATTATTCACAAGGATAACGATCATACTTAGATCTGCACACAGGAATATAAGCCAGGAGAAGTTCTCATGACGAAAGCGTTGCTGAAATGGTGAAAATTCTGCTAAGCAGAGAAAGGAAATCATGGAAGGAATTGGGGGATCGATACGAATCAAACTTGGATACCAGGAAAGGCTTGACAATAAAAAATCCAAAGCATGGACTCACTCTGCAATGGATTATCTATGTTCGGAGCATCTGGACGACTCTCTGCTGCCTTGATGGCGTCATCCAGTCTTTGGTTAAACCAAGCCTTATATTCCTGGTATTTAGATTCCCCAAGTTCCTTGATACGTGGGTCTGTATTTTATATTGGATGGATATTCGATCAATTACATCTCTTACCGTTTAAGCAATTAATTATTTTTAACTAAGAATCACTGCCACTACTTTTCTTTGACCATTGAAAAATCAGAACCAGCATACAACTGCAACTGTTTTGCAATTGTCCTGCGAGTTAAGGTCGTCTTTCCAATTAAATAATTATGTAGGATTCGATTCTAACGCCTTGTGATGAAAACGGCAATTCCTGCATACAGTAAGACTCACACAAACTTCGGCTCTCTGAATCTTCTGACTTTTTCTCATTATTTCAAGGTCTCTAACAGCCTTGTGTGTTCAGTGGCTTTATTTAATTAGATATAATACTCACCGATTTCTACTTTTTCCGATATGTTATCTTTAATTGATAGAAGTGAGCCACGGAAATTCTGCCACTGTTGGTCGGTAGGCAAGAGACTATCTATCCACGTCATATCGGGAAGGCCTTCTTTCCATTGTTCGTATTTCTACAATATCATCATGAGTGAATTAAACATTGAGGATGAAATAAAAAATCAAGATTCAACACTGAATGAATTTCAATTTCATAATTTCAGGCATTTTGAAGCTCATTTTACAAAAGTATCCTTAATTTTTTCACTTTCTTCATGCTAACTGGTTCTTCAATTACTAAACACATAGATTATTTAATTTAAGAACTGTTTCAGGATAATGTCTGTTTATATCGTTTGCTGTACTATTATATCAAAAGTATGACCAAAACAAAGTTTTTCTACCTTTAGGACAAAAATGAAAAAACTGTTGGACTGATATCTTCAATATTCACTTGTTACATAACAATGCTTGAAATTGACGATTGAGACGCGTACTTTGTACTTTGCATTAACTTTTTCATGAGAATCAAGCTCGAAGGAATGCGGTTTCTAAAAAAACTGATTTTTAAACACAATGAAATTTTTTTAAATCTTCTAAAATTCCAATTTCATAAGCTAGTTTCAAAAATATAAGCATTTAGAAGACATATATGAAAGAATTGCTCGTCTCAACTACCATGGCCATAATTACACTATCAGAAAGGGCTTGGTGCGAAAATAAAAAACAATTACAAATGAGGCTTTCTCTTTGAATAATTTCTAATAAATAAATTGTAGAACATAAAGATTTAGTCAAAGCAGTGTACCTCGACGTAAGTTTACCGAAAGATGCAAAATGTGTTTTGCAGTAACTGCTTTTTGAAAAATATTTATTTTAGATACTCTGGGATAGAATTTTGTTTCATCTTTATAATGGGGCAAAATAATTACCTTTTGAATGGTGATGCCTCCTCCGACGGCACCACCCAACAGCAGATACCTTAGCTTCAAAGCTCCCCTCAGAACTTTAGTGATAATCATAGCGTAGCCACGATTTGAATAAATCAAATATCTGGGTTGAGGGGCGGCTAATAGCGGCCTAGTCAGCCGGCCAATCTTCCCTGACATTAAACTGCGAGAGTTTATAGTCGATATAGGATGCCGTGAAGATTTTGCTACGAGAAGAATTCCGTGGCTGAAAAGTCATAGGAAAGAATTTCAAAAACCATTCGGGAATCGGAATTTCGTAAATATCGTGAAATCGAGTCTTAATTTGTTTATGGAATAAATAGCATAGGCCTGAATAACACTAAATAAAAATAGTCGTCCGAAGATTATCAACTATTTACAGAACCAACTCAGAATACAAACATTAAAATGATGAAATTTCTAAGCGCACGGGATTTTTGACATAACCTAAAATCGAAGAATTTGAGAAAATTATTCTATCTATATGATTGGGTATTGGGTGAGGTTGAACTTGAGGTGGATTAAAGATTACAAAGGTGTTAATTACTATGAGGAGTCTGGACTTGATAATCGTAATAAAGTAATCGTAAACGGTTGTCTTGCTTACCCAAACCTGCCGCATAATATCTGCTCCATATTAATAAATGAATTTTCACTACTTGATAAACCTATCGATTATAATACGAATAAGAATAATACACTTTGACACTGGTATACATAGAGTATAAAATCACAGTTGTAAAACATGTATAAAACCCGGGAGACTCCGGATAATTATTTTACATCATTTTATTCTTGAAATTATATTATAACCGCGTTAAATATTTCGTATATTACAAGATCCTCGGTAATTCACCCAGTTCTTTTCCGGGCGGCTCTTCGGCCTTCTGCTGCCTATGATTATGACATTCGACACAGATAGTCAAACGGATATATTAAACTAGTTCATTCTGGACCAACGAGACGATAATCTACTAGGGTTCTCGGCCACAAGAACATCTTGTAGGTTGGCAATATCGTGTAGTACGGCTCACCTCCGACAGAAGTTGTTTACGAATCAAGATTTGATTTTAAAGGGAAACGGTTGATGGTGATTCGAGTCTCACACGCAGTTTATTCGTCGCTACTAAAGAAAAATAAATAAATTCGAATATCAACGAGACTCCGACGGTAATATAAATACGATCAAATACTAGCCCGATTATTACACTATACAATCTAACACAGAATATCAATTTTCTTCGAGTTATATACCCGAAAAATGCTAACTACACACAGTCGATTAATACCCGCTGGCATTCTCACAATATCAACGTGATTCGATTTTCCGAGGGATTGATCAATTATCACACGAAGTTTTCAAACTCCCGCAACTTATCACATTTACTGACAAACTCGTTGTTTGTTAACCTCGTGAAAGTTTTGTTCTTTTATATTCAAACACCCAGAAATCGTATCTCTAGTTTCAAAAAGTCTTTTTATAATACTAATAATAATAAAAATAACACAGCTAACATGGGCAGCTATGCAAGTAAACTATTAGCCCGTTACGGAGATGAAGTAACGGAGCCAAAAGCTAAGTCTCGTCCGGAAGAATCGGCTCCATCCACGCCACTGGAGAAGAAGAAGACACTACCCATAGACCCCAGATCAGCGACAATTGGAATTCCAAGAACTCCAATCGAGGTATTTTACCATATAACATTGTAAACAGCATATAGCTTACTGTGTTTTAAATCATGTTGTCGAGTTAATATGTTCAAATCTGTGCCTAAATTTAATAATTATCTATGTTAAAGGTCAAATGTACACCACCTAACACAGGCAGACGTATCGTAAGCGCCTTACCACTATATCTGCAGAAAAAACCATACTTGGAAACTGATCTGGACAATATTGGATATCTTGCTCCTAAGAAACGGTCTCCTTCGATCGTGTTCGAAGTTGGTGTACCGGCTTCTCCAGTTTCGGTGAGATTACTATATCTAGAGGCATTCGTCCTAACACAGGTTTTTGCAATTCAACGATTACAAGACAAGTTCTCTCACGGACAACTGAGAGCAAGTTTTCGATCAAAATCAGTTGAATTGATTCAAATTGTATCCAATAATCTATCAATTTTAATATCCATGTATGGCTTTGTGGAAAAAATGATCTATAACTCCAATTTTGTATACATTGCAGCATACTCAGCTGCCAAACACCCCAAAATTCGAGGTACCAACAATCAACATCACTGACCTGAGCCCCATAGCATTAGGTGAACACAAGTCAGGAGATACACCTCTGGACGAATTGCGCTACAAGATTCTCGGAATCGATCCTAGATCACCCGCGGCAGATTTTGATAGAACTCCTATCCTGGCCCCTAAATCTATGATGCGTTTCAAGGCAAGGTCTCATGAGAATTTGACCAGACGCGATAGTTACTTCGAATTGGGAATTACTGAACAGACGAGATTATCTTACTGCGAAACTATGACCCTGGGTAACATCCCTGAGGTACTGGCCCTGCCTGACATCACCGCAAAGCTTAACGAAGCCCAAGAATTGGATATAACAACAGAAAATTCAGATCAATTTGATTCCTGCAGCTCTAGCTCTGGATCTAGTGTGGAAACCATTTCTGATAGCGGGGAAGAAATCACAGTCATACCTAATCCTAATGTTAAATTAATGCGGAATTCCTTCGCTCCGAATATAACTGCTAATTTTGGCTCGAGTATTAAGAAAGTTGAAGATTCTGAAGACGTTTTCTACCCAGCTGATAACGTAAACCGTGTTTTGTCCATTGCCACAAGAGCCGCTGATAAACAACAGTCGGTTTCTGATGTAGAGAGAAAAATCACAGTTTGGAGGGACACTAAATCGCCGGAAATTTCTGAAACTTCAATTATTGATCCAGTCCTTGAAGACTCGGCGTCGATGAAGAGTGAAGTTATCTCATTGCCGAAAGAAGAGGTGATGATAGAATTTGATGATGCTGAGATCATAAAGACTTTGAAAATTCAACCGACCAAGAAAGAAGAAGGAACTGAACAAACTAAAGTGAAAAAAGAGGAGCTCACGGAAAAGAAGATTAAAAATGTGGAAGCAGATAGCAAGGTTTTCTTTCAGGAAAAGATATTCACCTCAGATGGAAAGAGCATCAACAAAGTACCAAAGGTAAGAGAGACTGTTCAATCAAATCTTCATCTTTTTTGTTATGGTGCATAAAACTGTTGCATTTTGAATGTGTTTCAGGTCCGGACGCCTCTTGGTAATCGATCAATGAACCACGGTAAAGTTAACAGCATGCCTATGAAATCTCCACAGCAACTACTGCGAGCCAAAGCAATGTCGACTAACAATAAGATACACCAAGAAAACACGCCTCCCCGTTCAATGAAATCTAAGCTCAATAGCACACAATGGGATCCAGACTCCACTGTTCTTATTTGAATAACTAATTAGTAAACTTGACAATAATTGTCAAATAATCTGTATTTATATGTCTAATTGTTTTATATTTTGATTGTATTTAGGGTCAGTGATCCAGAGCTCGATATATGAACTCGTGGGAAACGTCTACAACTAAATAATATGTGTATCTTTGTTACGAGTGCAGTTATCAATCCCTGAAACACTTATCTTATAGGTTTTAAATGTACTTTGTATTTATTAGATTAAAATAAAATATTTTCATATCCTCTCGTATATTCTTTGCATAATTTCACTCAGGTATACTTAATTCCTACTTCCTTTGCATAGCTTCTCTGATTTGGGCTCTTGCCAAACTGATAGAAGTTTGAAGATCCGGACTGCATTTCACTAAACTAGTTGCACTGCAATAGATTAAAAAAGGTATGATTGATTCATATGCTCATTGCTGTCCTCCATCGAATGACCATTGCTTCAATTTGAAATACTTACTTTGGATTTTTCATGACAATTCGTTTTCGGCTTTGATTCTGCTTATCCAAAAGCTTGATCTCTATACCGGCTTCGACCTTCTTGACATTAGTAAACACCTTCTTATCCTCAGGATCATTTAGTCGTGGAATAGACACTTTTATCGGCATATTACGCGTGTCTATTATATGCGGTCGTGTGAGTTTCACATTTCTGTTTTGCCTAACATATCTCCCTTTATAATTCTTTGGCCTAACAGGATCTCTCCTTTTCTCATCAGCAATCAGAATGGCATCTGTAGGCTGATACGGTGCATGTGAAATCTCTTCAGCAACTATTGTCTCGGAGCTTTGTGCTATGGGCCAATTTTGTGGCAAACTAGGCTCAGGAACCGGTCTCGGATCTATAGATTGAGGAATCCCATGGTATATCGAAGTTATTGATTCTCCAGGGTGGGTTTGTCTTAGCCGATCTTCGGTCAGCGGTAGCGCAGGTGTCCTTTTCTTCCTGTGGTACTGTTCCCTTTGAAAAGAGTCAATTATTCGTACAGATTTGTTGCAATTTATAATTGTTATGGACTAATCATCGTCGGTTAGTACTTAGGAACGAAGGCATCTGTTCCTGGGTTTGCTTGGTCTTCTTGATTCCGTTGAATCCTGATTGCTATATCTCTTCGACGTTGAATCAATTTAGACCGTGTTTCAGAGATGGTTTCTAATTCAGGAGCATAGAATACGTGCAGAAGGCCTCCGTAGAAGTTCTTACCGTCTATGAAACGCTTTGCTATTCTGCGTGGTGATAAAACGATTAAATTTTCACAGGATACTTACATCAAACTTAGAAAACTATGTATATCCATCATATGAAGATTATAATGAGTGTTTCATCCATCCTGGTAAGAAAAAATGAATATATCATAAAGTTAGACATTGGGTAAAGCAATAGAAATAGACCTGGCGCTTTGTATTCGTCCATAATGAACGTGGTAAGCTTCGGTGAACTCTTCTGTTGGATAGTCTGGGATTAGTATAACTTTTTTAACATCTCCGTAGGGAGAAGCGAGCTTCTTTATCTCTTCTGTAAGCTGCAGCTTGGGTACACCGCATATCATCACATGTTGAGATTCGTCATTTACAGTATATACCTGTTTACACAGAGCTAGATCGTCAAGGAAATTTCATAACGTTTTTCATAACAAAAAATTTAATTCATGAGTGTTAACAAGCGAAGATTACATAAAAATAGATTATTATGATATCTCGTGAAATGGGGACTGGAAAGGGAGAATACAACGGAAGACGCTGAAGATAAAATACAGGCTTTGAAAATCCGGTCGAGGAAATAGCGAACGAAAGAGATAACCTACAATACGCGAAATAATGTTAAATGAAACGACGAAAATGATCATGATATTTGATATTTTTGAGGATACAGCTCCGTCATGGTACCTTGACAGCTGTCAGTTTCCTTCCTTGTCTATAAGGCGGTCTTGTAACACATAATTCTTGCTGTTCGTGATGAGCAAGCTTCACGACAGGTCGACTTGCCGCCATTTTTCTTGTTTATGTTTTAACTTTTAGTTGCGTCTACCGGCGTATCAAGGCATCAATCCACATACACAAAGCATACACCGATGGATGACTTGAAAACGCTTGAAACTACGTTTGACATGAGATGAGAAAGTGAAAAATCGAAATCAAATTCAATAAAATGGTAACTCAAATTGTTTATTGCATGTATGTATGATCATAGCATGTTCCATTGCGTTTATAATGTTAAATATGAGTATACATACATACATATGTTCATACGGAGAATTCTTTGTAATGATATGTAATTCGATATTTAAAAGATGGATAGAGATAGACAAGAGGACGAGATCGCGTCTTTGGCCGAGATCTATGATACAGAGGAATTTTCTTTCATCAAAAAGGACGGTGCTGACGGTCGGATCGAGTGTCGACTCAACGGAATGTTCACACTGCCTGAAAAGCTCGTCAAAGTGAAATACCTTAATCATAATTTACAACGTAGATGTCCGTCTTTACCTTACCTTAAATTTTTCGTACGACATCTACCCCCCGCTAATTTGTATATTAATTTCCCATCTAATTATCCCTCTTTAAATCCCCCAAACTTTCGTATATCAATAAGCTGGCTACCGACGTGGGAAACTTCTAAGATATGCCAAAAACTTGATGAGTTATGGGTAGAGAATCAGGGAAATGAAATACTCTTCATATGGATGAGCTTTTTGAAATTTGAATTGCTCAAATTTTTGAATATTCAATATTGCTTGGATGTTTCATTTCTTTTTACGGCCTTTGAAGAGCCCGATGATTATTTGAAGTCGGATTTAAACCGATTATCAGATCCTAGAGCCACAAATGACCACATGTTTTTAAACCCAAAGGTATACTTGGCAAAGTATGAATATCGACGTCACCAAATACACTTTCAGAAAAGCTTTTATCACTGCAAAATTTGCTTGGACGAATTTCTAGGTAGACAATGCATAGAATTCAACAAATGCGGACATGTCTGTTGCAAAATATGTGCTAGGGAATATATCAGCTTGTGTATCAGGGAGAGACGCGTTAATTGTATGGTTTGCCCCGAGCATAAATGCAAATCAGAAGTCACGCCCGATCAGGTCAAAGAACTTGTTTCCTCGGAGCTTTACGAAAGATACGAATACTTCCTGCTACAAGTTACACTGGACTCGATGAGCGACATAGTCTACTGCCCACGGCTAGATTGCCAGTATCCAGTCACCAAAGATGGAGACGACAACCTCGCTACTTGCGCTAATTGTTTTTACAATTTCTGCGCTTATTGCCGCAAGGTAGTGCATCAAAATTCATTTCCAGCGGAGTACCTAAAGTTTAAAAATGATCTAATCCTGTTGCCACAATTCTTATAGTCAACTATTCAGTACTGCTTCATGTCACCACAGTATGTAAAATATGAAAAATGGGGATTTCAGGTATACCACGGAGTTGCTCCCTGCAACATGACTTCTCATGACCAAGAAAAACTGATCGTAGAATATCAGGCCGCCAATCGTGACCAAAAAAAGCTTTTGGAGAAAAAGTATGGACGAAGACAGCTACAAATTGTCGTTGAAAAACACCTCACCAATTCCTATCTGAAGGTGTACTATCAGATATTTTATCCTATATGCATGATGAACATGTATCATAATTAGAAACCTACATAGCTGATATTTTACGATAATGTTGATGTGATACAATTATGTTCACAGGAGAACACAAAACAGTGTCCGAATTGTTCAACTCCCACAACGAAAATTGAGGGCTGTAACAAAATGATTTGTGGACATTGCCAGGCTAACTTTTGCTGGCTTTGTGGGAAGCATTTGATTGATCCAAATCCTTACAGCCACTTCAACCAGGCTATAAACAATCCATGCTACGAACGATTGTTTGAAGGCATTATTTTCACTGAAGATATTGTCGAGGATGATATTGAGGAAGAACTGTGGGAGGAATTCCCGGTCCAATAATTTCAATTTGAATTTCATCAGATTATATATAAAACCGGAAGCTAAACTCATACTAAAGATTACAAAATATAAAAGTATTTCTTAGTGCAGTGGTAAAGCGTATTATATTTTATATATAATATAATTGAGCCAAAAAATGGCAAGCATTTGTAATTATAAACTGTTACTATAATTTTTACATATTTTCTTATCGCAATTATCGGCGATGTCCATCTTTCGTTATCAGTATTGAATATGTAACAGGAGAGAGATGAGACAAGGATAGGGATAAGATCGAGTACCCTGATTGAAGAATAATCACGATACTTCGCCACACGAACTCCAAACATGATTGGATATAAAGAAAATAGTCGTTTCGTTTTTGTATTTGATAACATTCTTTGAAATCTCATTGAGTTTTTCAATCAGAGTGGGGAATTGCTTCAGTTATGCTAAACAGCAGTGAGCCAATGATATCTAAGAGCCTGTAAATACTTTTCTACAAATATGTCTATCACTAATATGCGGCCTTGAACGTCTTGCAATTACAGAAACATAAGACACAGTGTTGTTGGTGAATAATGAAAAATTGCCATTCTCCATTTGTACTTTAACTAGCTTAAGTTGAAATAGTTCAAACTATTCGTCAAGATTCATAATAACTATATGTCGCCAAATAATTACGCTTTAATGTTGTTTATTTTCTATTATAATTTTGTAATTTTATGCTCAATTTATCGAATTGCAGAACACAGTCTGCCAATATCGATACCCTGGAATCTCTTATTATGTATATTGATATATTCGAGTATCTCAGGCTGGATTAAATTCAATTACTCGAAGCCGCAACGTATCGTTGTATTTTTTTTTTCACCCCGTAGTTACTGACGAAAGGATTACAGATGTAACAGCGAAAATATACGATCATCGAAAATAATTCCTACGTTCTTCTAACAGCGATTCTTTGATTCTTCAAACAAACAACAGCGTCTTTTCAATGTATACTAACATCTGGAGCCTATTATCGTTGAAGAACCAAAGATATCTAAACAATGCCTAAAATGCCCGTTCAAGTTTCGATCGCGTGTAGTGCGATCTCAGTGGGTGGGATAAACCTTAACCTAAATCTAACCTAACCTATCATCACGAAAACAAACAAAAGGTCGGCGAACCGAAGTGATATATGAATAACATTGTGCATCTTAATTAGAGTCATAGTTTAAACGTCCGATATATCTGAATATGAGTCACATAATAGTGGTACGCAGTTATAAGCCAAGCGACGAATTGAAATGCCGTGAAATTGCAAAGGACGCTATAATGTCATCCCTGAATACGGCATTCATTGGTAACGTGTTTAAAGAGATAACATTTGAAATGATGATACTATTTGCGGCATTGATGTTTATTTTCTTTGGTGTGCCTTTTTCCGTTTGCATTTTGGTCATTCCGGTTGTTATTATTTTCACTTATGTCGCTACCTATACCTCGCTCATAACCAGATCCATGGAAGTAGAACAAGAGATATTAAACATCCCAAGGTATGTGATAGAGGATTTAATTTCACCAGTTTTCATTTTGTTTTTTCTCTAACTCCCCGATCCCCAGCCTTACGAAGTTTTTTAATCCTGGAGAACTATTGCAATCTTAGGATCTACACATCGCATGCATTCTCCGGATTCTGGGTAGCGGAGGCGTTCGAGCCGTACATAATGACAAGGAATCCAAAAGATGTTCGATACTCCATTATGACTGAGAAACAGTTCCGAGAATCCAACGTCGACGTATCATCCCAGTCTAAAAAAACAGTCGGAATGATTGCCCTGACGAAGAGTCGCAGAGTAGACAAAGGTGCCTGGATTAAGAGACTGGCCGTGGATCGTAACTATCAAAGAAAAGGAATAGGCACTTGTCTTCTAAACGTTGCAGTACAGTTTGCTGTCGATCAAGGATACGGTCTGGTAGATACGGTCGCTTCGGAACACACTGAAGGCGGAAGAGAGATGTGTTTCAAGAAAGGATTTGAGCTAAAGCAAATGTATCACAGGCATCTTGTAGGCTCCTTGGTCACTGTTCTCATGTACGAGTTAACATACCAGATTAAGCCGCCAGAGAAAGAAGAGAAAGAAATTGCCCCAGTTTTACCTCACGCAAGATCATTCATGCGGAGCTAATTGAAAAGATAGGAGTGTTTCGAGAGGTTTATCAAACGGCATGAGGCAGTGACTAACGGTGTTATCGGTATTCCAGCAATTTATCATAAAGCAATTTATTTTTACTCAAAAAATTGTTATTTTTACAGAAAAAGCTATGTTGTATACATATAGTGCAATAGACATCCATGGTCCGCATTCACCTTTGTGCCTGAATTGCAATCATAGTATTATTACTGAGATTAGATATCTCTGCGAGTATGGATATCGAATTTTTAACATAATCTTAGAATATTTGAGCATTTACAATATCCAAACTCGTTTGATATAGGAGGACTACGAAATATTCTTTGTTATTTACACTATATTTAAAAAATAATGATTTACCATTGGTATTAAGTTTGTTCTCTTGAAAATTAGAATCTCTAGATTAGTATTGCGTAACGATTAGATATGGTAGATATTAGACGCAACTCGTAGGTCAATTAGGTCTTCTAAGAATTTTTAGACCACTTTAAATACGTGATTGAACCGCATGACTCGTAGTAGTTGATAGCTGTAAGATTTCATTGTATTGTAACGTATGTTCTGTGATTTACAAATGCATAGCTTAAGCCAGATTGAAATAATTCTGTTATCAGTCTTTAATCATCTACCAACATGTTCATGTTTTTTGAACAATATACGTATTTTTCTATTTCCTTAATGCACTCCGGTATTCTTCGACTTCTACTCCTTCCCAATGCTTCGCCTTCAGCTTTGAAAAATATCTGAAAAGGAATACTCTGTCATATCAACCATTCTGATTAATTCCACGTATTATATGGGT
Organism: Tenthredo amoena; assembly: GCA_963966615.1. Lineage (NCBI taxonomy): Eukaryota > Metazoa > Arthropoda > Insecta > Hymenoptera > Tenthredinidae > Tenthredo > Tenthredo amoena. The sequence continues at coordinate 22,473,347 of OZ016482.1, read as the reverse complement.
GAAATTTCGCGATCACGTAAGCTGGTGTGATTTTAAAATCTTTAAAACCAGAGAAAATGTAACAAACATCTACTATATCTCCCGTGTGAATGTAATTATTGACGAAATTCTTCCAGTCCCTACAACAGATACAAAGTTTAATTACTTCTCTTTTATCTCGGTCAAAACTTGCTTCTCAGCCTCCGTGACACCATTTCTCAGAATATCAAGATTCGAGTTTAACAGCTTCAAATTCTGCATCCCCACTAAGTAAGTGGCAACATCGTCATGCTGCGAGGAATACCAGACCGCGAGCTTACCTAGCTCGACATTGTGATCCTAAAATTGGTAAAACATACATCAGATACGGATTGGCAACTGTTGATCGAAAATGACCCGCGATCTACGTTATACCTTGCAGTATTGCGCTGCCTCTGCACAGATTGCTTTGGTATCTGCAGATGCTGGATGCCAAGAACGCGGGCCTTCGTTTGTCAACAAGCCCAAAGCTGGGGCAGCTGCACTTACTATTCCAATGTTACGTTCCTGTGATATGAAAATTCTTCGTTATTATTACAATGTAATTTGCAAACCAAAGAGTAAGTGGGTGAGGGGAGCAAGCAGTGGCAGTTAGGTATAGAAACACCCGCATTCGCACGAGGGACAAAGGAAAACTGCCGAAAAAACCTTGTCCGAGTGTAGCCGGACCAAGCTCTAATCCTCAGCCCGTCAATTCAGCGCCTGAACGGCGTGACTCGTCTTATAAATTTTGCGGGCTGCCGCTCAGGTCTTCCTCGACAGGCCGGGGACTCGAACCCACGTCCTCCCGCTCCGCAGTCTCGAGTGCTAGCACTGCGCTACTACGGTCGGATATGAGAGATGATGGGCTATTATATCGAGTACGAATTGAGTTGATCGCTGCCTATCTAAACGCGATACGTCGAAAGTAATATAATTACCTTGAAGAACGGTATGTAGCTGAGAAGAGTATCGTCGATCAGTGTCAGTCGCGGGTAGCACAATACGGATTGTATCTTGATATTGCTTCTTTCGATGCACTCCTTGAGCACCGAAATCGGGTACCCTGTAATCCCGATGTGTCTCGCTTTTCCGTCCGCCACTTGCTTAGAAAGTTCGGGCAAAGTTTGCGACAGAACGATATCCAGTGAAGGTGCGAATTCTATGTCATGTACCTGCGAATTGTAAAGATTGTTGTCAAAGTCCCAAAAAATTACTGGTCCGTATAATTTTACTCCTGCATTTATTGTTCAGCGAATTTCACCTGGATAACATCAACGTAATCCAATCCCAGGACCTCCAAGCTTTTCCGAAAACTTTTCCTTGTTTTTTCCGCTGAAAAGTCGAACATGTTTTCATAGTCCAGTTCGTATCTTCCCACTTTGGTGGCGATGTAATAAGCCTGTCTCGGAATATCCTTCAAAGCCTATTGGCAAACAATTTATTATACATACAAATATTTCGGGTCAAACGGAATTACTGATTCCTAGATCTGCACCTAATTGCGAGCAGGTCCAAAGACCCGAATAGAAACATCAGCGATCTGTTTCAACCTACCTTGCCAATTACGCTTTCGGATTTTCTCTGACCATACCACGGAGCAGTGTCAATATAGTTCACACCCTGCCTGAAAGCCTCCTTGATCGTCTCTATAGCTTCATCCTCGTCAAATGTACTAGTGATTAGAATGAACAAAATTATTGATCGTCGCGATTATTCAGCGAAAAATGTGATCAATAAATTATATTATATAATCTAAGCGTGCCAAATATCGAGGGGGGGAGTTTAGAAAACCTGCGGATTGGATAATGATCTTAGCCAGAAGATTTTGAACAATGGATTTTCACAGCATTGAGATTAATCGACGGAGATATGATTTATAAAACTAGGTCAAGCTTAATCCATTAATTGTAAGTAAGATCCGTTATCGTGAACTTATCTGACAAATAAGTCTGGCGTATAGCGTATTGTTTACAATTTCGGGTTCTTTTTTTTTCATTGTTCAATTGCTGGATTAAAAGCAGATAAGATTACAGTTGACCGGTGAAAATATGTGATTGTACTACATACGTGGCTATACCACTGTGTAATGATGAGGTTGTTTGTTTACAAGTAGTATACTTGCCCATAGTGACATCCGAGCGCACCGCCGCCGAACGATAACTTGCTAACCAACAGTCCTGTACTTCCGAGGGGTCTATATTCCATTTTTTTGACTGCCTCGAGGTCGTGGAAGCCCTCGACGTACGTTGGCGGAAGCATTTTGGTTGATGATCTACTGGAATTAAAAAATTTTCAAATATTCTCATCAGGAGTCAAGCAATCATACATATAGCTATAGAGAACAACATATTATGTTCGCGCGCGAAATCTACGACCTCTGTTCCACTGCATTGCGCAAAGAGCAAACTGCAATCAAAATATCCTTGGGCGGCGAAGAGTCGAACAAGTGGGCGCGATTGCGATAGACGCGGGAATTACGTTTTTAGTATTGACCGAAGTCTCCCCTTGAAGTAAATTTAAAGGTACAAGGTGAACGATGCTATATTAATAGTTTTCGCAACGTGCGATGGAAGTACTGCAGTACATTGGTACATTTCTCATATACTGAATTTATAGTCTATGAATAGTACTACAAAACTATTTTTTCAGTCGGATGAAAACCGCCGGCTTTATTTACGCCGATCCGCCGATGCATGTATTACTGTATAGTATACGATATAGGACTCGGCAATTGCTTGTAGTACCATACAACGCATTAAATGCTACTAGAGTTTTTATCAGTATAACAGTCTCGTCGTTTTACTAATTATAGTCATTAAGCATCATACAGTAGGAAAGCCGAGTTCAAACATTCATTGCGGTCGGTAGAACAACGACAGGCAATCATGTTTGATTAGAGTAGTTAAAATTTTTTAAAAATTCACGCGAGTCGATGATACCTCGTACGCAGTACATACATATACCTACTTGGTATTCTTCTCTATGCGGTGTTTGGGATCGTTCAAGTTTTAACAAGGCAGATGAGCAGAATATGTAGATTTGATAGTAGAATGTCACAACACCGAGTCTAGGATCTCCTTACAGCGAAATTCTTCGAATCAAATTGTACCGCCACACGTTTGCGAACGCTTGCGGCAGACTGATTTACTTATCAACTCTCGTTGCAAGTTTCTGGTGCTTTTAAATGAGAGTGCGCATTCCCCCACCGAATAGCTTCTGCGTAGGACACACGGTGAGGTCACAGCGAGAAAGATAAGAACTGAAGAGAGCCACCTATACCCGGAGCCTAAAACTTTGAGAATTAATATCGGATAGATAAAGCTGCGGTTTTACTCTCGTTGCCATTTGCTGGTGAAAATACTCGATAACGGACTGTGACGAGGATCCTGCTGCTCTCTGGGTACAGATAAGTAGAGATCTGCAGACTTTATTATACAAGTTAACTAGACGACGGTAGAGCTTATATTAGTAAAAGGAAACAAAGCATGGACTATTTTGTTACCCAATGCAGAGTTTCTCTAATTTCAATCACTAAATGCATTTAATTGCTTGTGTAATTATTCGAAAAGTGAATAAATGTATTGGGGACAAGTGGGTTGGCAGTATTGTTGAATCCCTTCATCACATCCGAGCCAGTATGAAGAACAAGTGAAATGATGATTGCAGCGAAGCGAGTATGGATGTATTCGGACATTGTTGTATTTCAAATTCATCCGAGATTCCTAACAATTGAAAATCGCTGACAATGAGTCTTCAAGTCGTTATACCTATACTCGTTCACTCAGCCCTGCAATTAATTCAAACGAGTCTCGTGGGACTGAATAGAATATCCGCTAACGATTTGCCACTAGCCGTCAAATAATAATACCAATGGAATTGGCAACAGTGGATAGGAACGTAACGATAAAAACTACGAGCACTAAAACATTCGAAATAATGAATATGGTAGGATAGCTAAGCTATTTAGCTAATTGGTAGTTGATGATAACCCCCAATACATGATACCGCAGAATATCGTTACTATCTACGTATTTGGTGTGCTCAATTATTCTAGAATTAGTCAAAACCATTCATTAAGCTTCAAGAGTCTTTTACCAGCCACTGTGGTACTGGGGAACCCCTTTGTTACTTATTAGACATGCTCATCTTTCTACTGGCTGTTTATCGCCTACTTTAGTAACCATGAGTTCTTGCCTTTAGCGTTAACATTTGCATTATGTATCAGAGCATGGCGTACTATACTCGCAAGTTGTGATATATTGTGCTTTGCAACTTCAACATATTTTGTATATTTTACATTAATATGCAGCCTCGCATCAGACTGTTTCTCATCAACATTTCTCTGTAACTGTGGAGGTTTCGCATAGCCAAATTGCATACGTTTATACTTGACTCGTCGGAGGAATGTTTCCCGCGGGTAAAAGATCGTGCAGAAACACCATCGTCGATAACGGAAGCATCTAGATCACTGCGTGACAGTATCGAATCCATAGCTGCTATCCGTAGTACTGCAGTGTTACCAATCGGAGTTTATTGAACGAGTTGGTCAATGGATTTCCGAGAAATCTTCACAACATGTTCATTTTTATAACAATATACGTATGTTTCTATTTTCCTAACGATTTCTTGTATTCTGCAATTTCGAGTCCGTCCCAATTCTCCTCCTTCAGCTTCGACAGATATCTAAAAAAAAATAACGTTCTAGCATAAAAAGTGGTCTGAATGATTCGAATACTGGATTCTACGTCTTATACATGTGTCATTTTCGAATCACATGAACTGATGGGACTATAGAGCCAAAAATTCGAACTAAAATATCTCCGGAATATTTATAATCGTAGACGGAACGAAGATTACTCACTTCTTTTGTATCTCAGACAAAACTTGTTTCTCGGCCTCCGTAATACCGTTTATCAGAACGTCAAGATTCACGTTGAACACTTGCAAACTATGCATCCCCACTAAGTGAGTGGCAACATCCCCATGCTGCAAGGTATACCACACTGCGAGCTTACCTAGCTCGACATTGTGATCCTAGAATTGGTAAAACACACATTAGATTAGCAACTGTTGTTCAAAAGCGTTCCGAAATACGTATGGCATATCATACCTTACAATATTTCCCTGCTTTTGCACAAGTAGCTATGGTATTCGCAGAAGCTACACGCCAAGAAGGTGGGCCATCGTTCGTCAGTAAACCCATCATGGGAGCGGCTGCACTTATGATTCCAATATTCCGTTCCTGTTGATATGCGTTGAGTTGATTTTCGCTCATCTCAAAAATAATTCGAAAAAATATATAATCACCTTAAAGAAGGGTATGTAGCTAAGGAGAGTATCATCGATCAGTGTCAGTCGCGCGTAGTTCAGTATGGTCTGTATATTGACGTTGCTTTTTTCGATGCACTCCTTGAGCACTGAAAGCGTATGCCCTGTGATCCCAATGTGTCTTGCTCTTCCAGCTGCCACATGTTTAGCAAGTTCGGGCAAAGTTTGTGACAGAACGATATCCAGAGTAGGTGCGTAATCGACGTCGTGTATCTAGATTGTGAAGATTGTTATCAGACTCTTACGGTATCATAAATTCGTCGAGTTTCCCACGTGCATCTATTATCTTTTCTTCGATGAGTTTCACCTGAACAATATCGACGTAGTCCAATCCCAGTAACTCCAAACTTTCATGCAAACTTTTTCTCGTTTTTTCCGCAGAGAAGTCGAACATAACTTTAGGGTCCATTTCGTATCTTGCCACTTTGGTAGCGATGTAATAAGCCTGTCTTGGAACTCCTTTCAAAGCCTTATGGGAGAAGATACATGAAAATATTCGGGGCTAATGGAATTACTGATTCCTAGATCTGCACGTAATTGCGAGCAGGTCCAAAGACCGAAATAGAAACATCAGCGATCTGTTTCAACCTACCTTGCCAAGGACCCTTTCGGATTTTCCCTGACCGTAATACGGAGCTGTGTCGATATAGTTGATACCTCGCCTTAAACCCTCCTTGACCATCTCTACAGCTTCATCCTCGTCGAACATACTGATGGCAAGAGCCAAGAAATTATTTATCAGTAGAATGGTAGTGTTATGAAGGACAGAATGGAGAAAGGGTACCAAAGATCGAGGGGGTGAGTTTGAAAATATGCGGATTGAATAATAAAACAGAAGCAAAAGTTCCATCGAATCTTACATTAGCCAGAATATTTTAAACAATGGATCTTCACAGCGTAGAGATTAACCGACGTTTACGGAACTTCGAAAACCCATCTTTCAGGTGAGTTCTGGGATTTGTGGTATTTTTTGTCTTATTTACTGTCCGATTGCTACAGTATGCGGATGAAGGATAGGTCAGATAAGATTGCAAGTGACTACTGAAAACATGTGACGCATGTGGCTATATCTCCGCGATACATCTATTGTAGGAATGAATTACGAGATGTTTTTTGAGAAAGTACACTTGCCCAAAGTGACTTCCAAGCGCTGCCCCACCAAAGGATAACTTGCTAATCAGCAGCCCCGTACTTCCAAGGGTTTTATATTCCATTTTCTGGACTGCCTCCAGATCGTGGAAGCCCTCTACGTACGTTGGCGGAAGCATCTTCGTTTATGATCTACTGGAATAGAAAAAGTTCCCAATGTTTTGATCAGTAATTAAAAAATCATTCATATATGGGTAGAGAAACTGCATTTGGGCGCTCGTGCGCGAAATCCACGGCCTTTATTTCGCCGTTCGAATTTTACGTGACGCTACACGGGTCGAAGGCAAACGTTACGTTGCATTAAAAACGCATTGTAATAAATAAATACAAAATTTTCTTAGAGGGAATTCCACCCTAGTAGTATTAATGTAAGATAATATTGATTCTTTTTGATCTATTGATTCAACGATCTATTATTTCAGTCAGCACGAACACATAAAATGCTATGTAGTCAAGTTTTACGAACAGAAATTAATTTCTCGAATTTTATCTTACGTAGAAAAGAAAATTACAAGCAAATATACTAGAGTAGTTCGTATACGTAGCATAGATATATGCATACCTATTTGTTATTCTTTACTGCAATGTTAGCTTCGGCGCGATAAAAGAGATCAAAGTTCTTATAAGGCGAATCAGTAGAATATGTAACTTTGATATTTAAACAGTAACTTTGTTACAACACCACGTCTAAGACCAAGTAGCGGAATTGTTTGAATCAAATTATACCATCACACGCTTTTGAACGCTTACGGTGGAATGGTCGAGTTATCAACTTTCATCCCCACGTTGATTGTGGTCCTAAAAATTTGATATTTCCACCGGTCGAATCAGATGGACTTAAGGATAAAAAAAGGAAGCAGAGTGATGATGAAAAAGTGAAAAAAAAAAGATAATTCTACGGCTTTATCTTACATAAATAAGATAGGTGGCATGAGATTTGAAAAGTTCAGTAAGCTAGCAAAAGAAATATGGCAGTGGGCAGAAGCCCGTAATATTATCTTGCTATAGCTTCTTATGTTAGTTTTGAGAAAAATGTAGTAGCAGATGAATTGTCTAGAATAAAAAATCTAGACACAGAATGAAACCCATTTACTTTGATATTATGACAGAAAAATTTGGTTTGCCATTTAGACCCTTTCTAGAATATCTCATTGGCAAAATAGAGATAATAATGCTTGTCAATGGATCAATCATATGAGTCTTCCTTACGATACTTTTCATTTCGATTATTTATTTAAGATGAAATTATGACAATGTCATAATATCTCACGAGAAATTAGGAAAATTGCAACATCGAATTGATAAAACCAATTCCGAATAATTTGGTTTATCCGGTTTTGTATAGACTCTCCGCAATTACACCGGCATATGATTTTTAATACAGATATTGTCAATCCAAGGCTTCGGAAAATGGGTAAAGCAAATATAAACTTTAAAAATCATGATAACGTTTATCTCATTCACTACATAACATAGAAAATTTGATAAAACGATTTTTAACACAATATTATATATACTTATCTATCGGGCATTTATTAGTTCAGGAATCTGAGAACGAAAAACGCAAAATTTCATTTTTTTGTCAAATTTTATATATTTCTTCGTCAATGCTGAATTACATACATAAATATCGGATGGCCGCCGTGTATTTAGATCCTTTCATATACTATAAGCGCGTATCTTTTACTATACTCTACGATTAGTTATTTTCATATTATTCACCAATATCAGTGGACAGGAATTCCAGAGAGATTGAAAGCGATAAAGATAAACAAAAAAGAGCCACCTGTACTCCAGGGACTAGACTTCGAGGATGAGCAAGTATATCGAATGGATAAAGCTGGGGCTTCAAGTTCGGTTGCCACTTGCTGGTAAAAAGACTTGACTCGACAACAAGTCGCGTCGGGGATTGTGCTGCTCTCTGCGTACTGCGTCAACCAGCTGATAAGTAGCGCTCTACAGAATTTACGACTGTCTAGACAATGGTACAGCTTACGTATTGTTAGAAAAAAAAAACAAGTATAGATCATTTTGTTACCGATATGTCAGCAACTAATATAAGGCTAAGCAAACTGGGGCAAAATACGAAGTTTTTATTTTAATTACCAAATGCATTTTATTGATCACTTGTATTATTCAAAAAGAGAATGAATGTATCGGGGACAGAGAGTTTGCAGTATTGTTCAATCCCTTCGTCGCATCCGAGCGAATATGAAAGAGAATGGAAATGGTAATTGCGGGAAGGGAAGTATGAATGTATTTACACGTTGTTGTATTTCATAACGGAGGATTCCCAGGTAACTTCTGATTAAATTCATCCGAGACTCCTAACAATTGAAAAACGCTGACAATGAGTCTTCGAGTCGTTATACATATACCCGTTTACCCAGCCCTGCAATTAATTCTAACGACTCTCGGGGGACTCGAAAGAATATCCGTTAACGATTTGCCACCAGCCGTCAAATAATAACGCCAATCAGATGCCCGACAGCGGAAAGAAACGTGACGATAAAAACTACGGGCATAAAGACATTTCAAATAATGAATAAATTAGGGACAATATTGCGCAGGCATTGCGACAATTCTACGATATTTAAATTCGATGGATAGCTAAACTATCCAGCTAATTGAAAGTTGATGACACCCTGAATATAACGGGACGTGTAATATCGTTGCTTTAATCTACGTACGGTGTGGTCAATTATAATAGAATTAATCAAAATGATTCATTAGGCTCGAAGAGCCTTATTAAAAAAGCATCTGGTCCGTGCAATGTGTTTGTACACATAAAAACAACGATGATTTATGAAAAAAATATAAGGGCTGTAAGCGTTCAATGGTTGAATGACGCGCCACCGCGCCCGGGTTTTTGCATATAAATAGAATTCCCAGTTATTTAATTCTTTTTGTTGTTTTTTTCCGCCAATTTACTTCCAACGAGCGAGCTTTCTGCTTTCAATTTAACGCGATTATTATTTTAATTTTATTCAATCTGCACGCGGGGGATGCGACGTGGCGCCCACACCGCACCGCACTGGCGTTAAAACAAGGGCTTACCAGTCACTGTGGTACTGGGGATTGAGTTGACGGCTTTGTTACTTAAACATGCTTATTTTTCTCCCGGTTGTTTGATCTCCAGCTCCTACCACCCACATCTGTATAACCTTTGCCAAATACTGTTTTGCGCTCGTTCTAAGGCATTACGTTTATATACTACTGACCATACCATAAGTTCGTGTCTTTAATATTCCATTATATGCATCACAGCACGGAGTTCTAAACTGGAAAATTATGATATATCGTGCTTTGTTACTTCAATATATTTTACATTAATATATGTAGCTTCGCGTCGCGCTGTTTATAGTCAGCATTTCTCTGTAGCTGTGAAGGTTTGGCTCAGCCAAATTGCATACGTTTGTACTTGACTCGTAGGAATGTTTACCGCGGGTAAACGACCGTGCTTAAACGCCAGCGTCGATGACGGGAGCATCTGGATCACTGCGTGAAAGTATCGGAATCGGAAGGGACGCAGGATAACCGAAGAATCTGCTGTGATCAGAACTCTAAATATGTGTATATAAAACATAAGTTCTAACCAATTTTTTCAAATAATTCAGAAACGTGTCCTAAGAAAATTAGGTATTCAAATATATATGCTGCTTATATTAATCTCGCTGAAATCGATCTCAGAGTTATCGAGCTATGTTACAATGAAATTTCAAACTGCTACCGCTCCCACATTTGATTTCCAAATTGTGTTATATTTCGCGAAAAAGCTCGGTGCCTCGAGCAGTACCTACCGAAAAAATTTCATTGAAATCTTACCAATGATCGCCGAGATATCGATACTTTTTCAAAAACACATTTTTTCCCCGTTCTTCTCGAACCCCTCGACCGATTTTGCTCGAATTCAATACCGGAACTGAAAATTGTCTGGAACATTTATCTTCCAAATTTCATTGGCATCAGTATTTCCTTCGAGAAGTTATACTCGGCAAACGTGAGACGTGAAAAACTTATAGGTGCCCCACTTTCTCCTACATCAATCCAGATGCTTTACGATAAGTTTTGGGTACGTGTTGAGGGCTGATATTTTTTCAGTATTATCATTCTTATCATTATGTGGTCGTGAAACGCAGAGGTCACGTCGCCTCCGGGAGTGTCAATGCTGCCCTGCCGGAACTGTCAGCTCTATACGCGCTCCGTTAGCGGTGATAAATGACCCTTCCGATGATGCGCTACCCCAGGCTACCACCCTTCCCATACTCTATATATCGCCGACGTAACGCGTGTCGCGACTACGGGCGCGACTGTCGCTGTATTAGCTATGGAAATTTGATAGTACTAGCCACGGCAGGTTCCGCAGGTATGGGGTCGACCAGGGTAAAATGGGACACCGGGTTAGAACAGGGTAGTAAATCTGTCTACCGCTATGGGAACTGGTGCCGGTTGAAACTGTCAAAAATATACTCACTACCCGGTTTTACCCCAGTGTTCAATTCCGCCCTGGTTTACCCTAGACATACGAATTTATAAAATGGAAAGATCCCATGTTTTCACCCAGTGAAGTTCGGTATCGAAAATTGATTGACGATTATAGTCAACGCTGATGTCTCTGATCATTTTTCGCATCTGCTCTCACCGTTGACGATTTCCTTTTAATCTATTCGGGACACGATTCATATCGTAAAACTTGGCAAAACTTGAACTCAAGGCTGAGAAAAAAAGTATGACAAGTCGTTTGGAGTTTTCAGTCGATGCCCATCGACGAGGTGGTTACAGGCGCCTCAAGTTCGTTTAAGACCAAGTGAGGCATGATTTTCATAGTAAGTTTTATGTGCCTCAACAAAATGATATTCAAGCTTCTGAACGCACTCTTAACCATGTGGTTCGTAATCCCTGAAGCTACCAATCGTGACTTCTTTCCTGTAGGTCTTAAAAACAAGCCCCCATATGTCTAATTTGATACCCCAAGGCGTTCCGTGGAACTCTATTTGTCTCCGGCGCAATCGCCACTAAGTCGGACTGATTTGATATCGCAGATCCCTGGCTGCTGTCCGTGGCACTGCAGTATCACCAATTGGAGTTTCAGCGAGATGGCACACGGATTTCAGAGTAGACACACGGGATCCGCTCTCGAGACCCACCGGAGAAAGACAGAAATCTCGATTGGTCTTTTTTGGAAATATAAAGAACATCCTTCCAAGCCTATTCACAGATTCGAATGTTCATGTACCGAGTGTGAAAGGGTTGAAGGAATCGAAGAACCCTCGGGTCTAGGTGTGTTAACTCCGTTGACTTTGTTGGAGGGATCGAACCTTCTAACATGTGGGGGGAACTCTTGAGTTCGTGTGAAGGAGTCAAACCTTCAGGTATGCGTTTCGTCTTGGGTATAGTGACAGACTCGTCAGTAGGGCTGCGCCACTGTACCCTGCCCTAGACGCGGTGTGTCCGGTAGTGGACGTTGGGTAATATTAGGAATCGGTATATATACGAACCGAGTGTTTGTCCTAGCACTAGCGAGAGAGATGTAGCTAGGCGTAGCCGCGTAGCGGGCGTATTAGGAATTAGGTGAGTCACCATAAAGTATATCTTACTTAATTTCGATACGTATAGAGTATGTGTGTATCTGTATTTAGAAATCTGGGCGTGTTACGTTTTTCACAAAAGCTGGATGAGTCCTTTTGTCAGACGATAGTTGGCGAAGTCATCGTCGGTGGTGAATGACATTTGTTTGTTTCTCCCTCTGTCTCTTTTTGTTTGCTCAGCAAATTTCATCCGTCCTTGAGTTATTGAACTTCCAAAAATAGAAGAACAGCCTTGGCCAGAACCTTGGATATTATCGCGCGGTATAACTCGTAGGCTACAATCCTACAACTTATAAGGGTTGGGGAACTCGACTCGGCTTCCATCGTACCTACTACGCCGGAAACGAAAGCGGGGAAGCAAATCGCGGCTTATGTTCATCCGACGCGACGTTTCAACGACAACACAACACTTTCTACCGACAAGCTGTTCGTTTCTAATATGGAAGCTTTAGCCATGTAATTCCATGGACGATATTCAAATTTGGATACTTGAACTCGTAATAGGCGTGTAAATCGGCAACGGAGTCATTTTCAAACCTCGATTACACATGAATTCAAGAAATTCTATACAATTTAGGCTTTTTATAGTTCTTTACGGATTTATAGTATAGCATCGACGTTCGGGGGTTGTTTCTAACTCCGCAAACTCGAAAATGTTCGACCTCGTGGCGTGTGTAGAATGTGGTACATGTAGATAGCTAACATAAGTATACCGTTCTCTTATCGAAAAGAAGGGAAAAAATGGTGCGTCATCGTTCTTGGCGAGTTGAACCATGTTCGAATTACCTACCTCTAGGTAAAAATGAAGAAATAGAAAAAAGAAGCGATCCAATCTTCGGCTGGAATACTCATATTTAAACTAAAAACACAACCAGACCGTAAAGCGAGCGTATTACAGCTAACATCGGTGTTCCATTTCTTCACAAAAGTTTTTCTCAGATCCAGGACCAGGATATTACCTGCACACTTCTCGGGGCATAAATAAGTTCGGTTCTTCCATTCCGTGAGCATGTTGAAGAAAATTGCTCGCCGTAGATCGCGCGTACGGTGTGAAGGGTAATAATCTCTAGCCACGGTAGTTATCCGTGTGTATATGTGTGCATAGATATCTTCATACATGACCTACATATGTGTATATAAGGGTGATTCAAAAAAAAAACGAAATTTATTATTTTTTCTTCCAAACAGATTCCAAAGTTTCATTTAGATACAAAAATACGCCTGTTAAAATTTGAGCTCTTAATATTAATATTAAGAGGTGGCGTATCGCGAGTTTCTATTTCCCATTTAAATAACACGGGAAAATTTGTTTTTGCTCCTTCTGATTTTTATAACTAGCTAACGATGCGTCATATAGAAAATCTACAAACATATTTTTGTAGGGAATTGAATCCTCTACAAAAAAGGTCTCCTACACTTTTTCGATAAACTTAGCCATTCAAATGATATTCGAGTTCAAAGATCCACCTTTCTGACAAAAAATGAGTTTCTAAAATAAGTTTATCAAAAAAGTGCAAGAGACCTTTTTTGTAGAGCATTTAATTCTCTACAAAAATATGTTTGTAGATTTTCTGTATGACGCATCGTTAGCTAGTTATAAAAATCAGAAGAAGCAGAAACAAATTTTCCCACGTTATTCAAATGGGAAATAGAAATTCGCGATGCGCCACCTCTCAATATTACCATTAAGAGCTCAAATCTTAACAGGCGTATCTTTATAACTAAACGAAACTTTTGAACCTGTTTGAAAAAAATAGAATGTTTTTTTTTTTTGAATCACCCTAGGGTATATATATATATATATATATATGCCCAACACCAAGGATCCTCCTGTATAGCGGGTAAACTCGATCTCCAAATCAGCTTAACCCGAGGCCGCAATATAATCCGGAGACACGTTGATTGTATGTATACAAACTGGAATTCGATGTATTGTCTTACGGCCTCTGAGATTACATCAGTCAACATGGCGACGCGCGTAATTTGGAACTAGCCGCGATCTTCGCGACCTACGCGTCAAGCGCTATTTTCGGGGCTTAATTCTTAGAAGCCACGGTTATCGCGTAGGGCACGCGAGCACGCCATCAGCCCCAGCTCTCCACTCGGACCTTTCTTTAACGTGACCCTGCGGTGATGACCGGCTACAACCTAGACGCCACATCCCTTATTGTGCGATCAACCGATAAGTGATTCTGTGTTAGCTATGCCTGCATACGATCTACGGACTGGCTATTATTCTGAATACGTGTCGAGGTGAAAACGAAAGAAAGTTTCGTCAAGGACGGATTCCTTTATCGAGTTCCCCAGAGTTCATATTTTTTCAATGACCCAGTTTTATCACAGCGGTTCATTAGTCTTGTAAAGTATGATCGAGTAAAAGTCAGGACCTCTTACCCATCGGCTTTCAGAGTTAGACGCGGTTGAATTGAAAACAGTTTTTGTGAAGATTCGGGTCCTGCTTGGTCTCTGATTGTTCATAACACAAACATCCATGGCTCTGGAAATATCAAATGATCCGCTATCGTGAAACTGGGTTATAGAAAAATCTACTTGGAAGTCTCAGTCATCAAAAATGTTCTCTCCCAGAGCGAGTACACCTCTTTAACTCGAATCGTCGGGGTTCCATAGCCACGCTCCGTAATGCCCTAGCTAGGTATCTACTTCGGTGCATATTGCATTCCTAGGCAAGCAGTTACCGCTGATTTACTACTCCCAGAAAATAATGACCGAACTATTAATTAAAACGTATTATAGTCGATATTCATCCGGCTATTTACAGACGCTTATCGAAGTGGCTTAGGAACACGAATTCAAAAGGAATTCTGACGGGAGTGTAAGTCTCTCTGATGTGCGAGTACTGTGCAATTCACAAAGCCATAGAAGACCCCTGATTTTCAACATCAGATGTCATGTACAGGTACAGGTCGTGCGACGCCGCAGGGGTTACCAGACCAGAAATTCTTCAGCCATCCAAGACCTCAGTTCTCTTCTCCATTTTCGGTGATACCCTTCTCTTCCTTCCTTCCTTCCTTCCTTCCTTCCTTCCTCCCTATTGCCGACGCGGC
This sequence comes from Tenthredo amoena, assembly GCA_963966615.1. Lineage (NCBI taxonomy): Eukaryota > Metazoa > Arthropoda > Insecta > Hymenoptera > Tenthredinidae > Tenthredo > Tenthredo amoena. The sequence goes on along the minus strand of OZ016482.1, from coordinate 22,458,217 downwards.
AACTCCTTCGGCACGTCACGCTCTCCCGTTACGTCCCCAGGGTGAAATATGGTACCACGTTCCTAGTCCCGAAAGTGGAGAGACACCGACAACTATTAATTGCCATGAAAGCAAGAGCTAGGTGCCTTGAGCGTAAGGTTACATCGTTCACATCGACGCATCTTCCGTTATCACAAATCAGTAAAATTAGCTGCTATATACCCATACAATAAAGTTTTCCGCAGAGTTTCAAACCGCGGGGTTCGATCGGTCGTTGAAGTTTTATTGGTTCGTGGTACGCGAGGCCTTCGTGTTACCGAGCTCTTATTAGTTCCGGGTTTCCGCAAGGAGTAAGTATAACTTTGCCAAAGAACTAAAGCCCCCAGAACTACGATGTATAGTCTAGTGTACCGAGCGGAGGGTGGGATAGCCGGAAACGTGTGAAAATAGTACCATTAACCAGCTGGTCCCTGAAATCTCAACAAAGAACCGTGAGCACGCGTGTCTCGAAGCGTTATGCGCCTCTTCTTCCTCTACAACCCTAGAAGAACTCCGCACGCTTCTGTTGTATATATAAATAAAAAGAAGGTGCCGAAATCCTGGCTTCCAGAATTTTGATAAAACGGTTAAAACCGTTTAAAAAAAGTTGGCGTATAATTGTCTCTAGTAAAAGAAAACGCTCGGAGGTAATGTTCCTTCTTCTAAACTTTGGCTAACTTTTATCCATGGTATTCAGCAGTCTGTTGTCTAGTATTCCGCACTACAGCTGTACATAATAGCCACGTAGACGCGCTATCTTTATGCTATGGGACGTAAGACTTAAGTTAGTAGTGAGACTAGGAACAGTTGAACACGGCTCAGAGCTACAGCTGTAGCCATTTATAAAGTTGTTTTGAAGTCCCGCGCAGGTAGGCATCGCGTGATTTGAATTGCAAATTCCTTGCACCCAGGAAGGAAGCTAGGTTAAGAGGCCTTGGGGTAGTCGGTAGAACGAGGACTGGAGAGGTCTGCGCCAGGATGCACCACTGCGCGCGCCTCCCCTAATTCAATTCGCCCGCGTGCTCGCAAATATCTTGGGCTTTTCTGCAAAACACACGTACACCCGCACACACCTGAACACGATGTTATAGCCTTTGTTATGCTTACGTCAAGTATACGTATAGAGTGTAGTTCGGTAAGTGGAACAGAGGCGTATATCTCACGTTGATGAAACGCTCGGAAATGATCGGAGAGGACAGTTTGTTGCACAGTTTTATAATCTGTAGGTTTACTTTCGCGTGGTTTTTTCCAGAGACTGAAGTTCGGCTTTCTTTCGCGACACAAGGGTGATAAATCTCGAATAAGTTTCGGCGTCATTTTTTACGGAGTCTGTAAACAAACTTTTAAGGGTCTCCTTACCGGCTGCATAATTTTTCATACCGTAACTTACGCATCGAATATTCTCCCTCCCTTTCTCCGTCCCTCAATTTTTGATCAAAGAATCTGGTCAACACACGAACTAAGTTACGACCAGAACAACATGGGGGAACCTGCCTCCCCGTCCGACCCCAATGATCAACTGCCACGCGGCACGCTACCCTCACGCAGAATTTCGCGCCCTCTCAGTTTCGAAAAACGACCAAGTTTTATCGGTCTACCAAGTCCCAGATAATTATACGTTTATTTTTTTCATCCACTATTATAGTGTCAAATGAATTCTAAGGAATAACAAAACGAATTCAAAAATCGCTGACGTTGGCCTAATTTACGCCAAGCGTCTTATCAGCGTCAACAAATTCGCTGTGAGAGTCTTATCTCGGTGCGCGTGGATTATTATCGAAATTTTTTATCCCGGCAGAAATTCGAGTCCAAGGTTTAGTAGGATAAGTCGATCGGGGGAGTTGGATAGGTTTAACAATGGTCGAAGTGCACGAACAATACAGTGGCTGTCTATATGGATTAATGATTAACCCGCGAGGGCTATACATTCGGTAAACAAATTGCCGGTTTCCATTAGTGTAGCAGGTGGGCGGAATTTTTTCAATTAATGTTATAACAGCGAGTACTAGTACGAATGCCGGGGCTGGTCAAGTCGTTCGAAGCCTCGCGTGGGTCACCGGTGGAATAGATAATCGGTTTTTGTACCAATAAATTTTTATCAGCGTATTAGTTCGTTTTTTATTTTTTTCCGTTCAGTTCTAGGGTCCATAATTTTGCTACCAGCTTGCTTCGGTTATGCCTTATAGCAGATTCGATTCCACCCTCATGCGCACATAATTCTCGAAAGGGGAAGGCCTCGGCGTCACTCACGATGGTATAGATCGATCGTGTCTTATACACATACCTAGCTACGCAAGGGACGGTTTTCGATTGGAAATCTTGAAGAAATCTTGAAAATGTTACTGCCTATGCCTCGCCAGAACCAATACAAGCCCGTGCGATCCCCTAGGACCTACTCGTCGGGGGTGGTAGCCGGTTGGGTCGATCGTTGACGAGGTTTGAGTCGATTCGTTTCATCACTTCTCGCATGTGTAGTACCTCCTGTGCAAGTATAAACAAACAATAGAACTGGAGCTGCAAGGGTCCGGAACCTCCGTCTCCCAAACGTAAACGTATGAAAAGAACCACCACCTGGGATTCGCACGTACTGAACCCGCGAGAAGAATTTTGTGGTACGCAATGCATCATGTTATGCGCTTTCCATACTCGCAAAAATGCATTTGCGGTGTTATACCCTTTTTCTCATTTTTATTCAACTCGAAATACGGAGCTCGAGGTTACGGCGAATCCCTTGGCACATAAAATGTCTGCCAAATAGACGAACAACGTGCAGCATGACGCGATACAAACAAACCCTGAGAGTGCTCGTACGAAGGGAAGAGAAAACGAGGCGTTTCCTTTCTCGTAGTCATGTGTTTGTTATCTCACTCTCATGGGATCAGTAGTCCCTGAGCTTAATAAGTTATTTCGCTCTGTTTCGCTCGGTATACTATTCGTTCCGCGTCTTCCCTTCGGCAGTGAACGTTATACGACGTGCATTCAATTCAAGAAGATGCATTAACTACGGTAAGTAGAGAGTTAAGGGAGTGCACTCGCGATCGGCAACTCATTATCTCTTAATCACCAATTAGTTAGTTACTGTAATGTTTTCTCTTGTTTTCTACACTACAGCCTGTAAGTATTTCAAACCTGTCTCTTGTTTTTACACGACTAATTGTCCCAGAACAATAAACAAACTTTATCCAGGTATAAGTCTGTATTTGTCTTTTAACCTGAAACGTGTTTGAATTAAAACTTCAGACAGAACTTTAAACTAACATCGAGTATCGGCCATTAGTTACTTGCCAAATTATCTCACTGATGTAAAGAAAATTGGATGAAACGAGGCACGTATATATCCACGTTCATAAAGTTTAGACGTTCGGTATATATAGATACACGGATTGTCCCGTTATCGTTATCACCTCGTAATCTGAACTGCAATCATTTTACTTTATCGCTCGAAGTCTCGAGACGGTTAGTAAAAAAACAGCGTCTGATATCATGACTAAGGTCTATGTGAGTACGTGTGTACACTTAAAGTGTTTAATCATGACCGTCGTGCAGTTGGCCCCACTGTCTTCCGTCTCTTTCCTCTCTATGTAACCACGAAGGTTAGAAGAAGACGCAAGACTGTGTTGCCAACTTAATACCGGTCATAATTAAACGCGCCAAGCGTACCTCGTTTTTTCGTTAGATTATAGTCAATTGTTTGACTATCTCCGTAATCTTGACCTTCGGGACGATAATCTATTCCGGTTTATCTATTCTTCGAAGAGTGTTCAAAAATTTGGATTAATAATACCAGTATCCACCGGTTTCTGAAAAATTAAAAAAAAACGTGAAAGTTCAGTTGATTACGGCGATCCGAAAATAGCTACGCTGTATACGAAAAAATTTTGAAATTTTGAAATATCGCGTGCGGTGGATAAAGTTGCGCCGTTCTCTCTGCGTTTGTTTCGGCCCGCGCCGCCCCTGCCAGAATTGCGATTCCCCGCCAAAGGGTGGCACGGGCTTGGGGAGCTCGATTGCTCGGCTACTGCAGTGGGGGTAAGAAGACGCGGCGGCGTGCCAACGCCACCCCTGGTGTCAGGTACCTCGCCACGCGGTCGCTCCGCGGGTAGTCAGTCTAGTCGAAAACATACCAACGCCGGACTCGACGGAATCGGTTGAGGCAGGCCACGCCGTACCGCGATATTCAATTTTCCATAAAGATATACAAAACGAGTATTCGTTCAGTTACTCTACTATCATTTGTCTCGCTTTATCCACTACGGAAACGATAAATCGCGAGTGAAAGAAACGTACGGAGTGTCGAGGCGTTCGAAAAGGTACGGATTCATTCTCTGCTGAAGTTTTAACCCAGCAAATCCCGATCGGCCACTTTATGTACCTATAGAGCTAATTGGCTATTCATTCGTCTAGACTCTAGACGCTCGTGGTGTTACGTGATCGTCGTTTGGGTCACAAATCGACAAAAAATTAGAGGCGTTATATATATTATCGATGAGATCCGTTAGGACGTCGTAGTGTAAAGCTTTGCTACGTTTCTGTAGTCCCGTTCATTGATTTGTCCGTTCTTTCAACCGATGAAAATTTTCGAATTTTTGTAAGTCACAGTGACGTCATACCCGACGGTAAGGAAGGCCACCTTGGCGGGAGGCTGCAGTGTTGCGCCACCACGTGCGAAGAGAGGTAGATCTTCTTTCCCTCGTCATATCATATTCCCCAGACTTTGCAGTTTACTTAGATATATGATACGATTTTATGAAAGTGATGAGTTATCACCAATTTTTAGAGGGGTTTGTCTGGGAATGGGGATAGGGAATCGGGGGAGACGTTCCTATAATCGATAAAACGTAACGGAAAAGAACGAAAAAAAAAAAAAAAAGAAAAAAAAAACCACTTTGTCGTTAGTCTAGGGGCAATAAATGGTCTGAAAGAACCGCGTAGGTATACGCGTAGACCCAGACTCGCTGACCCCGAGAAATCTGAAGCAATTAGCACCTCCGTCGTGGAGTGGCTCCCGGGGGAGAGTTTCTTCTCGAAAAATGTGATGGGGACTAGAGACCTTGCCATGGACGATCCCACGTATTCTCCACGATCCTTTCCAAAGGGCGAATCGACTGTTAGAGAAGAGGAGGACGAGGAGACTGCAATGTCTTGCTGTACGATTGGATGGAACTAATGACTGATACGGCCATTAATCTGCAGAGCTTAATTAGTCGATGTACGTATATCATATCTGCGGCACGGAACTGCAGTGTAATTAATCGGCCAACGGGGGCTTGGCTAGTCATTTGAGGGCCGTTATACCCGACCTACACACTGCACATTGATCGTCTTCTTGATCGATTGCTATTTAATAATGTCCTGCGGATGTATACAAGACCCCGTATAACTTATCTAACAATAAGAAGAAGACAATGAATGGGCGAAAGTAAGAGAGATGAAATTATAGGGGAGAGATGTGCTACCCTTTTCGTACGAGTTATGCTTCCCACAAAATCCTGGAGAATTTTCTTTAATTAGTTAAAGATGTTTGAGGTCGTTCAGGACCTTGTATAGACCGATCCTTTGATCATATTTTTGGTCTTAGATCACGGGAATGTAAATTGAAAATTATATTCGACACGGTTTCATTAAATTTGACTTTGGTTCACTCGCTTAGCCTTTGGTTGTACCTCGCACAATGTTCGTACTGGCCTTTTCCCAGTAATAACCGCAGCGCGGAAGATCAAATGGAACGCGAAGTATGGAGGGGAGGAACTAAGACAGAACGAACAAAAAGGAAAGGAAAACGGAGAAAATTAATCTCATGAGCTCGCGAATCGGGCATTTCACCATTTTCCTCAAGTCATTTGTTTGCCCCTGGTGATTTATTATGGTTTGAACCCTGATCCCTCGATTCCTCAACCGCGGCGCCGCCATCCCCCGTTTTCTCGAACCTTGAAAACGATCGGAATTCTAGTCTCGAAGAATTGCACCGGCGAAGCTTCTTGCAATTATTGACTATAAATATCGGAGTGAGTTAAGACCCTCGAACGGCAGTTTGGGCCAGAAGTTATAAGCGAACACCACGCGGAGGATGGGTTCGGGTACGCGTACGGTGAAAAAGTTGGAAAGGAAAGTTGAAATGTGGGGTGAAAATGCCGGCTGCTTTTTCACTCTTGTAAATAGGTATAAATGTATCTAGATAAGAGGGAAAAAACACTATGAGAAGAGTGTATCCTCTAGGGGAGCGCCGAATATCTTGCCATTACGCCCGAGGGCCTCATGAATTATTATAACCCAACAGCTGCCTGCACCCATTGGGTTAAATAACTCGAGATTTGATGTCTTTGACCTGACCTAATCCAGCCAAAGCGATTCCCTCTTGATTGCCTGTCTATATGCTATGAAATCTTATCGATTACAGAGTGTAACAGATCCGTGCAGTGAGGTCGAACAATTCGACGTTTTACTGAGAGAATGCATTGTTAGGAAATCCGAGAGAGTTTTCCCTCCGCCTTTCTGACTTTGTGCGAATTTTTTTGTCCCGTTTTTTTTTTTTTTTTTTTTTTTTTTTTTTTTTCTTCTCGTGCCGGAGAAACTTCCCTCCTCTCCAACCCTCGAAGGGTCGTTTTTAAGCCGAATGCTTTTAGACAATTGACGTTAAAAGCTGCAATTAAAAAGCTTGAACCCTCTTCCCTCCTTCATCCAGCTTTTGAGCGTTTCATCGCTTCGATAAAGTCCTGTATACAATTTACGCACTACGTCCTTCAGTCGAAAAATGATAATCGTCAAGCCACTCCTATTTTCATTATGGAAATTTGATGATCACCGTCCCCTCTTCGGTCTTAGATGTTTGAAATTGATCCGAAACTGTATAATATCTAATTTAGCCAAAGCACCGGGTGTGACGTCACTGGCAGCCGTCTGCCAAGGGGTTGTGGTAACCTATAGGTGACATTATGCTCCGGTGATTAGCACCAGGTGCCAACCCCGCTCTTCGGGGTAGGTGGGATCAACGATAGGCCAGTAATCATCCCTAAATACCATCCTCTTAAACTGAAACTGTATGATTATATAGTCATGAAGTGCTGCACAACGGGATTATACTCATACGAACGTTTATCCTGGAACTATTTCACCTTTATGTTCCAGGTGAGCAATGGGCAATTGCAAACATATTCGGAATGGTAAAAGCTGGAATAATCAGACTTTGGACCGCTGAGTGCTCAGTACAATGCATAATGCTTGGCTGTGACATACAATGGGCATGAAACCCACTCAAACTTCAAAGTACATGTGTATGTAGTCAAAAAGTAGAGACGCACGGAAAAGTATACGGCAATCTTCTTATTGCGAATGGAGAACGAAAGCCAGTGCCTAGGCCAACACTAACGTCGATATGTCAGCCACGAGGACAGGGGCGGCTCGCTCCACCCGTTTTATAGGGCAGCAATATGGCAAACGGCAGGACTCTCCATCTCTGCCCGTATACCCTACTCGTTTATATAAACTACAGCCCATGTATAGAGCTCTGGCCTCATGTAGAACCTACGTGACGTGACATATCTAGCTATCTGGATTCTAAACTCCCGAAATACGTCTACCACGTTATCATTTTGGGAATTTTTTTTTTTTCACAGACACACGAGCATCCTGGAGAGTAAATAAAAAATGACTAATCATTAACCCAAGACGGTCACACCTCGTGTGCATCCTGTGGTGGTCACATGGGGTGTGACACACCCCATGCACTTTGAAGCGCCGTAGAATTTCGTAGAATTATTCTGGTTTCTCAAAAAAAATTGAGAACATATTTCAAACCTTTCTCTATTAACCTTTTCAAGAATGTGACGAAAATTTTAAGTTTAAGTATGTTTAAAAATTCGTTGAAAAAAAAATTCCCAAAAATGCCCTTTTTTTTTACAAAACAATGCTATATTTTTGTTGTTTTTCGACATATCGACAAGATTTAAGAAAGGCCGGGTTTTCCAAAAAGTACATTTATTTTGCCGAGTCTAGTCCCCACTACCTGGGCCTAACGAGGAAGGTTCCATCTATCTGTAGGTGGGGGTAACAGCGTCGGTTTCCGGGATTTAGAGGAAGCTCAAAAATGGCCTGGGGTGTGACACACCCCATGTGACCGGCTTGGATTAAAAGTCGCATGCATGAACATTGAACATGTGCAATAACGACTAACAGCGAAAGTTTGACGAATTTATTTAATCGGAAAATTTCTTTTTTTTCGAATTACTTTCTGAAAGTAAAACGGAAATAAATAAGGGATGTAGACTTTATTAATTCATACAGTAATCGTCTCGGAGGAATCTTCCGTGATATAATATCGTAGAAGAAATTTGAATTTTTTTCTACTCAAACTGACTATCAAATACAAGGAATTAGAATAGAGAAGACCAGGTGAAGGAAACTCTTTATTGATATTGCATGAATCTCATACAGACCTTAGAACTTCACATTAAAGTGAACCCTGAGTTTGATGGAGAGAGAGAGAGATGGATTTAGAAATATATTACGACATAATTTATGCATTTTCTTCTAAGCCGAAGGGGAAAAGCAGATTCGACTAGCACTTCGTGAGTTTCAATTTCCTGAGAAAAATCATATTTTCATTCGGAAAAATATGACCGATTCTAGCGAAATCTAATACAGAGATTCGTCGAATAATTCTCAGAAATTGGTCGAGAAATTTTCTGAAGAGGAGAGAAAAAAAGTTGTTTTCTTGTTTTTTCTACAGAAATATTCGTATCTCGGTAACCGTTCGTACGATTTCAATGAAATTTGTTTGGCCGGTACTTCTTCAGGCACCGAACTTATTGGCCAAATATAGTACGATTTGTAAGTCAAATATGGGAGGGCTCGCAGTTTGGATTATCATTGCGGACTGATTTCGCAGAAATTCAATGTAGAATCGCGTTTCATCACAACGGGCATATTACATCACGCAATTCCTTCCGAGTGACGAACCGCAGCCCACATTCTAGGTACACGTTCCTTAATTATCAAAAAGAAAAAAAACAAAAAAAAACAATTACAACCTGAATTTCAAACACACATTTAGGATTCTGATTACACCAGACTCTCCACCCTCCCTTTCATAACGTGGTCATATCGTCACTGACTACGGGTCGGCGCCTTTGGGAAACGGGACATTCCGGTATAAGCAAAGCCGCGTGGCTCGGTTCCATATTTGCACTCAGATTTTGTGTCTAATTTGGCACCGTCCGAAGCTGCACCCCCACAACCGCGTCTTATTCAACGATCCGTTGGTTCTGTATTCTGCTAGTTTAGCTATACAGCGAACGGTGGCAAAGATATGATCAGAGCTTATTATACACAGGCAATTTTTACCCAAGTCTGCTCGCACCAGTCCCATAAATTGAATTTCATTTCAGCAGAAGTTCAACTTCATTGAATTTTACCGATTCTTGTTATATATATTTTTTTTTTTTTTTTCCATTAATTTTATTCGTTTCGCTTCCTTTGATCTTTCGTTCGTGCAATTTCTCTCGCTGGTTCGCATTGTAATTTTTACGACGAGTAAAATTTAGTCATTAATCTGCAGTCCACGTATCAGTTATTATAAAACGTGCTCCACTCCGCTGTGAACGGAATAAAGTTACGGATTGAAATTACAACGGAATAAACGCGCGGCTGAATTATCGCGGGACGTTTTTTAATCCTCAGGGCGCGCCTGGGTGCCTGGTTTTTCAATTGGCGAGGTTTAAGTGTTTCAGTTTAGTGCGGCACGTGCGGTGGATCGCGTAAAACAAATTGAAACGTAGCTTAGGTACGTTGCGGGTCTTGGGGGTAATTAATTTCAGTCCTCCGCGTCTGCTTGATATTATGCACGTCAAGGACCAAGCAATAAGTGTAAACCTTAGCAGCCCCGTAAAAGTCAGGTGCTTATCTTATGAATTCGAGACCCACACCCCGGTTTCTTCTACTTAACTATTCACCAGCCCCTAAATATACCGTTCCAAGGCTCGCGTTGGCATCGCGACGTTCAACCCCCCCGTTGCGTTCCTTATAATTATCAAAGTTTTTTTTCGGTCGACTTAGGCGTGCCGAGGAAGAATAACCGCTTAGTATACGACTGAGCGTTACCATGTAAAGTCTATTTTTGTAAGTAGAAACTATATACAGAAATTGATAAGCTCCTAAAGATCTAGATTGAAAAAAAATCCGTCTGAATCGATTTTTATATCTCTCTATCATTCCTGTCGGACTTTTTCACCAGAGCTACCTATATCTTATCGTTTAAAGAGCAACAAAATTCCGGAAATATAGTGATGGTTGTTTTTGCATATACTTGACCTGCAGACCAAACCAGGTTGCAAAAATATTCTTTTTATTCACACAAGGGGCTGAAATCTTTTCATCTTGTGAAATTAGTGCAGTGGCGAGATCGATAACCCCCCCTCTCATCCAAACTCTGCAAGAGGGTTACGAGGGAACGTATATAGACATGTCTGTGTATGTATATACTATATATATGTGAGATGGCGCAACCCCCGCCAGTCCTTGGCCGCAGTCCTTAACAACCCTTGCGGCGAGTTTGTTACAGAACCGTTGGCGCATGTATCACACATGTCTATAGCTACCACAGATCTATTCTACATAGAATTACCCAATATACTATATCTGTAGAAAGAAAGATAAAAGAAACTCTTCCGAGCGTCTCATTTCTACATTTGCGAAACTTATACCCGAGCATAAAGTATTCCGAAGACTAATTTTTTCAGAATTGAAAGTGGATATTAAACCGTTCCTCGCGGTTCAGTTTCAAACTTTTATACAAGTCTTCGATATTGAAGAAGATATAGCTCAAGGCTTGATACAGTAACACACCATACAGTTGCTTATACCCGGAAGTAAAATAGAGTTGAACAATTAACGTATACTCTTAATCCTTCCGTGATATATATTCCTCGGTACTTCTCTCTCTCTCTCTCTCTCTCTCTCTTCTCTGCAAATAACTGTATCGTTTACCCGAACACTAAGCGTCGACTGCAAATATCCGTCTACTGCATTACGTGGCTCGACTAACTGCAGCGTTTGCACGGTCGATGGTAGGCAGGGTTGGCAAGCATTACCGGATTTTAGAAGCTCTGTCAGGCTGGTTGTGACGATATTATAGTGGGAAGAGTTCCTCGCGAAATTCTTCATATTGTGATCGAATATCCGTACAGGGTGTGACGATTTTGCACATAGACCTGTATCGAGGATATTGAAGAAGCCGCGAAATTAGGGCTTGCAGAAATTCAAAAAAATTTGCGATGTCTATTCCGCAGACGTAATACATGTAACTTTTGGTTGAAGGGTTGGGAGGGGGCTGATGATCATAAGTCCGATAGTAAGCGAAATTGAATCAATGTAGAGGCACGCGGAAGTGTTTGACTTTCTCAAGCTCTGGTTTGTATTCAGAATTAAATTGGCCCCAATGTTGCGGGACGCTGGTATTCTCATCAAGTGCCTCATTCGAAGGCAAATTCGAGCGGTAAAAGAGAATAAAAAAAAACAAAAAAAAAAAAACAAGAAAAAAAGGATACGAGAAAAGAAAAGAAAAAATAGAGGAGAAAATGGTGTAGGTAGTACAATATTAAACAACAGAGAACGAGACTTATAATAGCCTCCATATTCCGCGCTACAAAATGACTATAATACACGGAAATACCGGCGTTTGTCTTCCTGAATTCCTTTTTTTTTTTTTTTTTTGCGTCTCTTATCCCGCCGCCTTGATTCAATGCCGTGACGTTACTGCCGATGGGGAGCCTTATACCCCGTTCCAACAAACTGAACATTTTTTAATCTTCAATCTCAGCAAATAACAGAATGAACTAACACGAGTGTAGATACGCTTAAGTATCAGCAGTCGCGGGTATATTTAAATGGTGGAATTCCAGTCAGGCATCGCATTTACATTAGATTATGCATGGAGAAAAAAATAACCGTAGAATGTATATGCATAAAGATCATTTTGCTTTTCCCCGGAGTATAAACCGCGACGCTGGCTCCGAACCGCGGTGCGCAAACCCTTACGCAGCAGATATCGAATCGACTATAACATAATAATATCGAGAGAATCGTTCCTAATTCCTGCGTACCCTTCGAAACCAAGCGCACGGAAAATAGGATTGGAAGGAATGGAACCGCGCCATCCAACTGTACATTTTTTCAAATTGCCAGGAAATCTACACGCGGATTTTACCGCGGCCTCTTTACAACTCACCACGTAGGTGTAAGCCGCGGGTAGATGATGGAGGCGTTGATTAAAACGGGATGGTGATTAATCGACCGCGGAACAGCTCCTGGTTATCCGTTCCCTTATGAGCGGATAGCGCCACGGCACGCGCACTAAACTGAGATCCACATGCGGCGTAGTGAAGTGAAGTGAAGTGAAGTGAAGTGAAGTGAAGGGCGGGGGGGGGGGGGGGGGGGGGAGGGGAGGGGAAAGGAAGGGAATGTAACTTTTCCAACCGTTTTCCACCGCCGGCGTTGCCGTTGGCTGTTCTCCAAGCGATTATCCACCCGGCGAACGACTGGCACGCGATTCTCCCATAACGAGACGCGCTCTTATCAGCTTACCGACATCTCGCCCTTTCACGTTTTACCCGCGCTTCGACGCCCCCTGCGTAGACACCTCGTACCTTAGTCGGTGTTGAATATACGCTTTGTTCTACAAGTCGAAACTCCGTTTTATGAGTAAGTATGTTTGCAGTGGGAAGTACAGTGGGAACCCCAGACACTGCTGTATACATAGATCAAGTCTTAAGTCCAAATCGAACACGCGACCTTTTCAATTCAACGGTTATATCTAGAGGGACACGTTCCTAACCCCATTTCGTAGAACGTATCTACGTCATACGTTGTATGAACTGAGATTACCGACAATGAGCCGCAAAAGCCGACGAGATTTTGTCCCGTGGGTGAAACAGAAACTATTTTCGCACAGTTTCGCATATCCATATATATGTATATATACGTTATATAGATATGTAGTACGTATATCCGTGAGACGATATCGAACGAAGCCCGGTGTACCGTGATGACACACTGCTGTATTGTGGGTATAACGTATATCGAACTGAAGGATCCGGTCACGTATAATTAAATCTTCCCATCCACGGACAAACGTTATATCTATCTACACATATACATAGAGTGATAGATCCGTTCTCGAGTGTCGTACGGTATGACTCATCGACGCAACACTGCAGAGACCTAGGCCTGGCCTTATACGGATTGTGTCCGCATTTGGCCTTATATACTTTTTTGTCGAGGGAAGGCAACACGCTCTGCAGGAGAATGACAGGCGAAAAGAAGCGATCTGGGAATCAATATGAAGGTTGTTCGCGAGGCGGTATAGTATATCTATACTTCGTGATAGAAGAAGAATGAACATGCAATATAATTGTGTTATAACATAACCTGTTTTATTAAACGAATTCTCTACCAAAACACAATATTGTTTTATTTTATTCCGTTACGAATATATAACGCTGGTAATAGCCGTTTTCGATCTAATTCAAGCTAATAATCTAATTGACAGCGTTAAGCAGTTTTAGTTCGAGTGTCTACTTGATTCTTGAACGGTTTTTATCGATGCGAGGTATAAAACAAAAGGAGGGGCTTAAGTCGGGATAAAGTTTTTCATGAAAATCCACCTGACTTCTATCTCGCGATTCAGTCTCTAATAATATTTTTTCAGTTTTTTTTTTCCACTCCCGTTTTTCTTTATCTCTAGCGCTTCGCGCCCCTGTACCCTTTAGACGCAGGGTGGGTTCCGGCCTAGCTCGTTCGCCTTGCCCCGTGGGTATATAAAATACGGGACGATGTGGAACTCGGCGTTTACGAAGCGTAAATAAAAACCGCGAGGCAAATGACGACGGGTATAATTATTCCGAGTAGGTATATACGATACGGGAAACATAAACATACACATATCGCTCTTTTTTTGGTAGGTTATACATATGTATGTAGTACATACTCGTCCCATTTTTTAAATCACAATTCTCGATTGCTTCGACAACTTTGATTACTTTTTCCATATCCAGTATTCCGACTACCTTCTCACTTCCCTAGGTCTACCTAGGATCTGCCCTGGGGCGATGCATATGGATTCTTTTCCTTTTCAAAACACACGGTCAACAGGGAAGAAAACTCGGTCAGAACTTACACTAGTTGTGAAGAAAAACATTTTCTACTCCAGATGCAGATCGTACTTTTTGGTCTATGTGTAATATGTATGTTCATAATATTTTTTATCGTTAAGAATAAACATTTTTCCTCAATTTTCTCAAATGTCTACTTTATTTCTGCGGTTGAATCCAAAGACTGAAAATTCCGTATGTGCGAGTGTTAACAGAGTATATAAGACCGTGTGACACAATAGCGGAGAAACGTCAGGAGGATTAACTCAAGTGTTTATCAACAGTACCTAACCTGCCCGGAGTTTGCTCAGAATACAAACGCTCATAATCCACCGTCCGAGATTTGAGTATTCTTGAGATTTCAAAGTTTCGGAATGGAGTTTAATGAGACATGCTGAACTAAATACATGTATATCTCCCTGGAAGCAATATGCTCGAGGATATTTCAAACCCACTGTTTATAATTACCAAGCATGCGGGTTCATAGTGGCTCAAAATGGCGAAAGAAACTCGTCAGCGTAATCAGGCGAGAGGTGAGGAGGAAAATTAGTTCCAGAGTGAAAGAAGATCAACAACGTAGTGGAAGAATCGGATGGAGTTTAGCCTCTCGTAAAGATTCGAGTTTATATCATTATACCTGTATATATCTATACATACGTCGTGTGTCTGGCCAAACCAGGCTAGCCACGATTAGATCAGACTGATTGAAGTTCGCCGAGGTCGGGTTGTCCACAAGTCGATGGAATTGGAGAAGGAACTGAATCGAGGATATACGTATACCGTGATCAGAGGAGCGCGAAAAGAAAGGTCCAAAAATAAAACGATATCCACAATTCCCAAAGTTCTTTTTCCTCTTCATTCTCTGTATAGTCGCAACTATATATTGTATACAGTATACACACGGTTTAACAATAAACCAACAAGATATATTTTGAAACCTTGTAGCTCGTAGGTACACACAAATATATCAATATACTTCGTATGTGTGAGTATTATTCACCTCTATATTTACACACCTCTCTATAAACGCCCACCTCATTAAATTCCATTGATATTGTGCCGCGTGTCCCGAGTACGTAATTATATTATACGCGTATGATTACGCGACACGATACGTCGGTAGGTAGGTACTGGGTATATAAATATACACGTGGAATGGTAGGTAGGTACTAATTAATCGTAGAAGCCTCATAAATGTCCGCAATTCCGTAAGTATTTATTTAATATTCCATTAGCGAAGATGAAATTTCTCAAAAGTCATTTTTTTCCCCATCACCATAAATTTAAATTCACCCAGATCTCCCTTTTCTTTTCTTCTCCAACGACTTGCCTTCTTAATAAAAAAGAAAAAAAAAATTGTTAAAAATGACAATTTCACTGATATAAACAGCAGAAATGTCTAAAAAAGATAAGAAACATGGCTCGTTGAGCACCGCTGAGTCCACGATATCCCCACCGTCACAAGGCTTATGTATTTCGTATTATCGCACCTAGCCACTGCTCTCGCATCTCTCTCTCTCTCTCTCTCTCTCCCGCTCTCTCTTTTTCTCTCTTATACCTCGTCTCTCTTTTCCCGAAGTTTGTTCGCTTGCTCTTATAGGTACACCGTGAAGTTGGCTGGTGATGGTGATGTCCCGCGGTTCCCCCTCCCGCCCTCACCCTCGGAACTCGGAACGGTTATGTCGCGGCATCACCGATTCTAGCCGCCCCCCGACGCACGTCGGAGAAAAGTAGCTTTGCTTACCTGTCTTATAATTCTTGCTTAGTGGTATCGGAAATTTTGCATTCGATGCACGCGTCCCGGCAAGTTCCTGTGGACGCCCGGAAGTGATCGTTTCCGTACCGCATATCTCGCCCCGCGGTATACAGTTTCATATCTATATATATGTACAATTTTAACGTAGATAGTGAATAATTGTTATTACATAATATCTGTTATATCATTCGGTACAGTAAACCGCCCTGATAAGAATAAAAATTCATAATTTCAAGGGGAAAAAGTTTACCGCGAGGTTCGATATAATCGCATGCAGAGGTCACTTCGTGCGAAGAGAAAAATAGACAGAGATGAAACCTCGTTAATCATAACGCGGGATAAAGCCGTTTTGATATACATCAGTGTCACGATTTTGGGAGATAAATAGATATCGATGGATAGATAGAGGAGAGAGAATCTTGTATCGTGGTTATTGTGTCTAGGTCGTATCGCGTACGAGTCCGTTTCGTCCTTGGCCGAATCACTATAGGCATTCATAAGCAAAAACTATGAGTCAATTTAATACAAGAATATTAAAATGTTGGAGGAAAGAGACGGAGCAATGAACCGAAGGAAGATACGCGATCATCTCACGTGCCTTCACTTTGCGATTCGGTTGGGACAGTCTATGAAAAAAGACACTTGCGCAAACGAGATTCCTAAAATGTGACTTCAGCTTGTATAGTTTCGCGTGCCGATGACGCCTAGCTATCATCGACACACCGATACTTGTACGCGTGTAATATCCGCGTATTTGAACCGTGAAAAGCGAATATAACCGGCACTCTACCCGAAAGTTTTGGCGTATTGATATACCACATTCGGAAATCGGGACACTATCGAATTCCGTAAATATCCTGCAGTACTTGTATGTATAATATGTTCCTAGTTGATTGATGCACAAACAGATACGCAACGTATTTAGACCCACATTTATTTATTTTTTTGCTCTAGAGTTTGATAACAAATTACTTAGTTATTCACGTATAGACGAGGGGACAAACATGCTACAGCTGAATCGACGGTACAATTACGCCGAACGGTAGATGTATTTTTGCCAAATTATAATTGCAGAATGTTTGGACGGCTTTTAGTATCAAGTTTAATATCATACTCGAGCGATTATTGTGAGCGAAATTCTCGCATATCCCAGGGGGAAAGGAAGAAGAAACTGTTCATTCGTTTCCATTGATGATTGTTTTAGCTGCCTACTCTTTCCTTTGTTTCGTATTTCCGCGGTCCTCTCTCTTTCTTATTCTCTCCCACGTCGAGTATAATGTGTGGGTATAACAAGCGTACGTAGTGCGAGGATCCCGAGACTCTGGCGAAATATGTCTGGTATTGACTTCGGGATACTTTTGCGACTCTAGAGTCGAGGGTCGACGCGGCACGGCTTGGCATCCGAGCCGTAGTCTCCACTCGGTAGCCCGAAGCAACTCGAATGGCAATCTTGTAGCGACGAATTCCGCAGAGTAAACGAGAAACTAGAAACAAGAAACGAGGACTGAGCCAGTCGAGCTATACACTCCCGTAGTTCAGAGAAGAAAACCCAACGAGCCATTTAATCACTTACACGTGTATCACAACGAGAGTAGAGCAGCTGTATTATACGTGCTTTGCTACCTTACCAACTTTCCCAGGGCTCTCTTCTTCTCCAGCTGTTTTGTTCCCGTGTCTTTTCTCGATTATCGGGAATCACTCGATCAGGAGAACCTCGCACTATTCATTGCGTTTTTCGATACTGCATATATAAATGCCGAAGAGGTTGCCGTTGCGAAATGCTGAGAAAGCATAGACTTGCTAATTCACTGGAATTCTAATCCACGCGTTGGTATAAAGTTTGTTCTATCGATTGGGAACGGGGCTCAAAGAAACGTGCATTCCGTCTTACGATACTGATAATTCTAATCTCGCAATTGCCATAGACGGCCTTAGTGCAATTATCGCTGGCACGAGCGCAGGTCTGCATAATATGACGTATGAACTACCGCGAGGCCCCGATGTGCAGTCTTTTGACTCTGTCATATACCTATGTACGAAATAATCGCGCTTTGTAATCGTCGAAGTGGGGGACATTGCCGCGTCAAAAGTAAGCCAGCTGTTGATAGCAGCAAAGAGTCTCGGTTCATTACGTACTCGATTTGTTCTCGATCTGGTCTTCCCTCCGAAGCTGGGGCCACCTGTCGTTTCACAGGCCGCGTTTATTTCCTGATAAGTTTCGTCTAATAGTATTTTATGAAAAATTGCAAATTTTCAATCGATTGATTATTCCAGATCCCTGATGGGATGTAATCCGTTCTGTGGTACCTTAGCGATTTGATAAAAACTACCGAGTGATTCAGCAAGTTCTTAGAACAACAAGTGGAGCCAATCGGATCTATAAAGGAATGACGAACAACGTGGAGTTGGTTCAAGTGTCTTTGTGAAGTGCGGTGCATGCAGAACACAATTATTACCAACGATAATTGGTGGGCTGAAGTGTTCGTGGTCGTTAGTTGGGTGTTTCCGACCGAAGATACCCTACGGTAGTTCGGAGAGGCCGTATCAGGACCGTAAGGATGTGAGAAGGCGTCGTTTCTCGATTACACCCTCGACAGTATGACACTGCGAAAGGACGGGAAGAAGAGTTCGGTGAAGGGAGCCGCGGGGAAAGGGAACGGCGGAAAATCGAGCGTTGACAAAAAGGGCGATGGCGATGGCGAGGGTGACGGTGGGACCGTTATTGAAGCCTCGAAAGTACAGCCTACACATGTCCACGTGCCAAAAGTCTCTAAAGCATTCAGGGGAAGCAAGGAAACTGGGGGGACCAAGCCGTCCAAGGATACCATGCAGGGACTGAACTCAGGTCTTGCACCAGGTCTTTTTACAATACCATCCATACTCATCCATACATCGAGTATACGTAGAAAAATAAAGAGGGAGAAAAAGAGCGAGGGAGAGAATCTATTATTCAAGACAATTCGTTATTGTAGTTGTCAAGTTGTCAAAGTATGCTGCTGCGGCTGTTATGATAATGGAATTTGATTGTCGATCCGTGGCAAAGATGAAGGAGAACAGATGTCGGAGTAAAGTTAAGCGGCGATCAGTTCTTGTAGAATTACGTTCGACCCCTCGCGTGTTATGGAAACTTTTCGCGGCATGAAACCGATTACCTTCGGTCTAGTCAACCTTCGGAAGACATAGTACCCGCTGCCATCGGTATGGCTTATCATTTGTTTTTTTTTATAGACGTTTCCGTGTCCCTCGGCGTGGCGATAAGATAATAACTCTTGTACTAGATACATACCAAAGGTATGTATGTACATACATACATGTATACGATGGCTGCAGCGTTGATCGAGTTAAAATGAAAAGTAGGCTTCCCGCTCTTTTTCTTTCTCTTTATTTATCTCCCTCTCGCACCCTCCATGCAAAATCCAAAAAGTTTTCGGATATGAGATACCGATCCTAACAGCATTGGAACCGTTCACCAGGTGGTGGAAAATCTAAAGGCGATTCAGGTAAGCTTGAGCGCAAGCCTTCGCTTCGTCGCAAGCTCGGAGCGCTGATAAGAGGAAGCGCGGATTTTCCGGCAGCGATAAATCGAGGCCTAGATCCCATCCGACGAAGTTTCAGCTTCAGCAAGGACCTGAATCGGGTCTATAACGAGAATCCATCACCGTACAGGACTCGCGGTGCGCATTGGTACAACAGTCTTGTTTCTCTCGCCGAGGATAGGACCGTCGATGATCCTCCGTACAACGATCATAGGAACCATAACGATCCACATGATGATGAAGAAGTTGACGGAGTTGAGGAAGCTTACGAAGCTGATGCAGTCAATAACGTCTTGGATCCCATTCCCATATCCGCCACCGATCAACCACATCTCGAAGACGAATTTGGCGGGAGAATTCTCATCAGAGCCCAGAGTCTGATGGAGAAACATACCGTAAGCTACTCAAGTTCTAGCGCTCTTATATTTCGCTCAGGGGATATCCATTGTGTTTTCACGGTTTGTGAAGTGTCAGTAAATTGGGTAAAGGCATCAGTTAGGGATCTTCCTCATGAAACTCGACTCTAACGTCTGAAATTTCTGCTTTCAAAAGCTGAAGGAAATCCAAAGTCATACCTTGACCATTCGGTAATGAATTCGCGGAGTCTGTTCCGCTTTAGATTTTGATATCCTCTGCAGGCTTTGATTGGAAATCGGGTACCGATCAAGGAGTTCTTCGTTTTCAGTAAATTCTATTCTTGAAAAAGGTTTTACGGGTAAAGATCGCGCTATAAAACTTTTCGACGATTCTGAAAGTTCGTTAATTCGTTAGTTCGATCATATTCCATGCGATCTGCTATCGTAACCAACTAGAACAACATATTGCTAATGAATTATTCACCTGGACGAAAGTGTACACAAGTGATCAACAATTTGTGCCAGAGCCACAACCGGTGCCCTTACCCCAACCAAATCAAGGATAAAGTCTTTACGGTCGATATAAATTGGTCAATGACTCCGAGCTCGTAGAATAAAGGTTATTCCAGGATTTTTTGGTGCCTTTGAGGTTCTCTGATTAAATTGCAGGAAAATATATCCAGTTATCCACAGAAATGAAAGTAAAATATTGGCTATTGCTACCTTGGAAATTAGGTTTCGATTTCTTGACTGACAACTCGAGTAGTTTGTATACGATTCTCCGTTCAATCTAGCGGATATTAGTTGTTGACTGAATCAGTCGAAGGGTTCAAAGGGTTTGATTGAAAACTGGAGTATCGTAGGACCAATAATTAACGATAAGACGCTAGACTGAACTTCGCGACCCTGCTCTACATAATTTGCAGATCAGCATCCCCAACGTTGATTTACAATCGATTACTTATCGCCAAAAGATTCCGTCGATAAATCTCTGCGATGACATTGCCGTTGATAAACGATATACCAAAAAGCTTGATGAGTCACTGTGTTGTTTTCTGACATTCTACTTCCACTCCACTGATCAAGAATGTCAGAAAAACATTCAAAGTTCAAGTGAAGCAGTTTCCATCAAGGCCTCGATATACGTATGTAGTACATGCGATTAGCTTCTAAATTTACAATTTTGGCCTGCAACTTTAGGACGCGCGATTTCGCACTGTGATTGTCGCCAAAAAGCAACTTCCGGGTGATATGATATACGTGCTACACGGATACCCGACTGGGCAAAGTATGCTTCTATTCTCAGCAAAAGCGACTCACGATCAGTCCAGTGTGAGGCGAAACCGGACCTCGCGTAACTCGACCGACAAAATCTGTGGATCTTTGTCCATGTATTCGCAAAAAAATTTTAAGGAAGATCTGTGCAGACGATTTAACAAGAAATCGCGAGATGATTTGTAGTGCGGGCATAAGGCTTCCGAGTTTAATAGAGCTGCGTGGATCTCTTCGAATTACGTCTAAAAATTAGCCAGAAAAGTTTGAATTGAAAAACCTGATATCTGTGTTCCATTAAGGACCATTTTGTTTATAGGTAGGTATACGTCAAATATTGAAGTTTTAAAGAGCTCCTTGCGTCTCAAATTTCAATTTCTTTAGTTCAAACTTTCGAAACTCATTTGTGAATATAATCTGAAGGGATTCGCACAGCTTTTTTGAAATCAGCTAACGCTTTCTCGTAGTATAAATTATCTCGCAGTATGGCTGAAGTCATCGTACAGGCTTAACTATAGCGGCGACGAGTTCGAAGACAAATCTCGGAAATGAAGGTACCTAGGATCGTATCTCTTAAAAAGTGTTATCAAAGTGTCGTAAACATGAAGTACACAGGTAGTTGAATAAGCGGAGGCAAATCTCGAATATTGATATAGTGAGTATCACACAATTAGTTATCGCAATTTTTCCAGACATTTTGACTCCGGTCTAAAAGACACAGAACTGAATAACAGTCTGTGAAAAAAATCTGAAGAAAATGTAAGTTTTCCTCAGAGTTGAAATAATGATTTGAAAAAGCACGGATCAAATTGAAATTAGTCAGGGTCAGACGTTAACCCAGTTGGCGCGAAATGCCCCATACGTATGTCATGCATCTACATGGTTCGATATCAGTTAGAGAATATATAAACGCAACAAAAGGCAGGAAAACCGGATCACGTGAACCGCGTTTATAGCAGGCATAATTATACAGTCTACGTTGTGTAAAACACGTATGTAGATACCCGACTGTTAAGGGTAATTCGCGTAATCGCGTGTCGCGCGTCGAATTGGAAAATGTGGGGTGGCACAGTCGCCACTATGATATGGGCATGTATACGCGCGGGTTCGCTCGAGGTTCGTCGCATGGTTCTTATGAAGATCCAATTACGAGAAATTTCGCCTCCCGGATAATTAAATATCGACCGTTTCCTCGGCTCCCCACGGGGTCGGAATCCCTGCACACCTCATTCCCTTTCCCGGCCATGTCTGCCCTCGTAAAGTATCACAAACCGGCAAAGTAAACCTTCGAACGAGTTCAAATGCCAGTGCAACGTATCCAGCCATGCATCAGACGGATCCCAGATCCCAGATATGTTATGCCACATCCTGAAGCGATCCTTTATACTATTTTATGCCCGGTCTGCAACGCTGGCATAACACTCTGACATGGTAACCGTTTCATCGCACATTTTGTCATCCCGATTCGCGTATGACCACATCGTTTCCGGTTCAGAAAACAGAGAAAAGGTTCATTTCAATGTCAATGTGATACTGCAGACAATGAATAGTACGAATGGCGAAAAGCCGTAGAATGTCAAACCGCTTTTAACATAAATTTACATGAGTTTAAACCGTTCCTGAACCGTTGTGTCGATTCAAGTATACGTCATAGTCCCAGTTTCTTCATGCCTGTAATTTGTCTCTCAAAAAGTCTCGCCCTCGTGCGATACCTTCTTTTTACAATACACGAGCTCGTAACCATTCGCGAGGCATTTAGCCCCAGCCTTTGCTCCTCCACGGTGTAATTAGCCTCGCATTAGCGTCATTACGCGGTCCCAGAAATCTAATGGTTCCAGAAACGAACACCGAGGTTTGACCTCGCCTCGAGTGTCTTCCAGCAAAGTAAGTAACAACCCCTCGTATACTTTTGGTCCTCGTTTGCAAATACTTCTCTGATAAAAGGAACCCATCCACAATTCCTGAGGCTAATAACCTCCGCGCATATTCCTCCTTCCTTTGCTTCTTCAGACGTTGACAATGCCGAATTCTAAAAGAACTGGAAGAAAACTCGAGGGCGATGGCTATCAGCTGATGCACCCAGGTCAACCGTATCATTCGCTCGTTTCAATTGATTTTGGTTCATCTTTCTCAGATGTAGGTGACTTTATCTTCGCTGCACGTCATGTCTGATCTCGAATGTCGTATTACGTGTTTCAGGGATCTTCTGGCGCCCGAAGAAGAGCACATTTTCGAACTGAGGAAGGTTTACCGCCGTTCGGACGTCACAGTGACCACTATGACTCGAGTATAGGTGAGAAAAGTTCAGAGGCCAGAGTCCAGAGGCTAGAGGCTAGACGAAGGTCGTTGAATTATTAATTCGGACATTTACTCCTCTTTTAGACCTCAGTCGACCCCCTTTTGAGGCCACAAGTTTGCCAGCGTTAACCGCGAGGGAAAACCTCGACGAGGATGAACCGGGTTCAACCCATTTGTAAGTATATTGTGAACACAACTGTGTATGCATGTGACATTTTAGCACGCCTCGCGGTTTCATTGCCTCAAGAGAAAGAGAGGGAGAGTAGAGTTGGATGTGGATCTGGATTTTTTTAATCTGACTAAATATTCCGCGCCTCCTTAATTCCTTTCTTATCTTATAATTAAGTTTATTCACCGCCCGAAGATACCCCGGGTTCCGAGATTCCCGGCTTTAATTTCCCAGACTAATATCAACGGATCCAATCTTCCGTTGAATAATTACATCGGCTTTAGAAAAAATCGTATACGATCGCCGCTTCTTCGATTCTATATTTATATCATATAGCGATCAATTTTTCAAGTCTAGAGATTGAACGTGTCAAGAACAAAAGGACCCACTCCATACATCGGTACAACAAAGGCTATTCTGCTATGTATATACATCCACACAACCATAAAAAGCCAAGAAATCAAGCCTCGCTTCATGAATCAAAAACCATTCATCATTTTATCATCCTTTTATCACCTTTGACCCTCATTCTTTTTTCCTCCTCCGAATATTGACCGAGTGTCCTAACTCACTGTACCTACTCTAGCACCATCAATTTCATCGAACAATAAATTTTCGGCACATTGTCATCCCATGGTTCGATCGTCTGTCATCAAGTATAGCATAATGTGGCGTAAGGAGTGAAAGCAAATTATTGGTCAGACTCAGAAGCCTGATGAGTCTGAGTGGCACTTTCTGGGCCTAATGAGTCGTTGGGAAGTTCCGATATTGTCGAAGAGTGGTAATAACGCCGTTTGACAATCACGGAATGAATTAATCAACCGATCGAACCAATTTTCGGGACAAGTTTGACGAGGAACCCAATTAGCCCCTTTGGCCGCTGAATAATGTCTCTCGAATATATTTTTATCGTGATTCTATACGGACTGATAAATCAGCGAATTGATACCGTCGTTTGAAATCAAGTCGGAAAATTGTGCTTGTATAATTTTCGACCTACTATATCCAGTGCCCAAAAGGCAATTACTCGATATGCTGTGTACTGTATACGTCGATCCATCAGACTGAGAAAAAAGCGAAGGAAATCCCGAACGAGTGGGGAAAGTAAGAGATAGTGATTCGCTCCTGAATCATTTCACCCTTCTTTGGGATATCGGGGATCCCGCAGAACTGACTCATCTTTTCGGAAAACAGAAGTTAAGGACTTTCGCATGATATGCAAGTGGATAACGAGGGAAGGAACGATTTATCGTGGTACAGAAGTTTACGGAATCGATCTTGACAATCAAGGTAGCAGAAGTTTTTATTTTTAACATCCAATTAGAGTCTAATTGCGTGATTATACTTCAGGGAACCCTCCCTTGTACTGTACGAGTCCCAAGTTGTATATATGCCTTCAGGGTTGTGTAGCGGATACACGTACCTATATAATCTCGGCCTTTTCGTTTCTGTGCGATAAACAGGGGCTCCACGTTTAGGAAAACACCCCGTAGACCCGAGAGATTTCTCTGAGTTCATTTTTAGACTGTTTCCCCTCCGTTCTCGTCCTTGGTGAACAGCTTGGCCGCTTTTCTCCCTCGTCCTCGTTACATTTAGCCAGTTTTCCCTCCTCGCCTCAGTTTCTTTGTTTATTTTTTTTTTTTCTTCTCTGTGTTCCTTTTCCCTTTTTTTTTTTTTTTTTTGTGTTACAAAGTTTCACCCTTGCTTCGCGACTCTCGCTTTCTGTTCTCTCTTTCCCCTCCCTCTACTGGCTTAAACTTTTAAATTGTTGAAACGGCCCACGCAGTAATGGCGCACGTCCGCGGATCAGCAAGAAGCTGCTAGCTCCCTTTTTCAATGGCGACTCTAATTCCGTAAATTTGTCCCCCGCCTCTCTCCCTATTCCTCCCTTCCCACTTTTCACTCTACACCATTTTTACTTTTTTTTCTCTCATCCATTTTGCTTACGTCGAAGTAATTTATGCAATTCTATGTACTCCTCGCACATGACACTCGTTCCACATCCATTTAATGTAAGTACAGCGTTTAGGCTACCCGGATTTAGTAATACCAGGAACAGTTTGGGTAGGTCGTATGTAGTACATACATATACGTCTAGAGTGACTTCAATCCGCAGACTCTGCACAGCTTGAGCTAGGTTATCCAATGCAATTTATTATTACACCAACTGCAACACCAGCTGTAAGAGAACACCCTGCGGAGTAATACCGCACAGTGTGCAGTCGTTCTTTTGTTAATTAAAAGAAAATCGAAAGATAATAGAGAAAATAGGAAAAAAGTTTAGGAGGTGAAAACAAGGAATTAGACACGTACACCCGTGTTCTCTCTAACCGTTACTAATTGTTCGTGTTTGCGCGTGTCTCGATCCCCCTGCTATTTTCAAACCTATTTATTTCGTCCGGTCCGGGGTTGATGCACCCTCAAATTGATGGGGTCATTAAAGTCGTGGCTTTAGCCACGTCGCATACTGACAACACAATAAGGCTGCTTCACATGGGTGCAGTGCAGTTTGCTTTTTGGTATATATACCTATATGTATATGGGTGATTCCATTTTAACAGTGTTTATTAATGTCCTGTACTGTTTGCTCTCACCGGTCATCCATTAACAATCTATTCATAAAATTTTTGTACCAATACGATCCTCGTGAACATATTTCATCGCTTCTTTCGTATGATATAACTTGCAGTCCAGAGAAAACTTGCGGTTTAAATCACTTGAATGTCAGTACCGTGTCACGTCCGTTTCTAGAATTTACCTATGAATTCATTATTTTCTTTGTCGCAATAAATGATCCAAACTAATTAATCCATAAATCTATTTAATGTTATAATACAATTCATAAATAAATTATAATACAATTCGTAATAATTATTCTAAAGAATGTCTACCAAATTTATTTTATGTCAGTACCGTGGCACGAAAAATTTGAAATTTGATTCTCACTCTCGATATTTTGAAGTTGTAGCGAAATCCTCTCGAACTTTCATTTTTACCAAAAAATCGAGTAATAATATGCATTAAAAAATTATAAAAAGTTTAATTATAGAATCAAAAAATGTTCAATCAAAAAAGTAACAGTTAGAACAGAATCACCGATATATGTATTTATATACACAGTGTTTTGGTTAACCCCTGTACCACCCGTTTACCGCATCTCACTGACCAAACATTTGCGAAAGATGCCTTCATCATAGTTCATCATACCTATAGTATAAGTATGCGGACGTGTGTCTACGTAGTTGATGACGCAAACCATGGCCACCATTTTCCTCTCTCTCTCTCTTTTTTTTTTTCGTCTCTTTTTTTTTTTCCTTTTTTTTTTCACTCATCCCCTGAAACATGACCGTTTCTGGACGGATGAAAGCTCGGGGCTATCCACTCATACGTGACAAGTCAGATACATTAACAATGCGTCAAATCGCTCGCGAGTAATCCACGAACAAACAGTATATAGCTATATGTATATGTATACGTACTACATAGACTTTATACTGTACACCGATGTACTACATACCCAGGGACAGACATGTGTGTCATATTTTATTTTATTTTTTTTCATTTTTTATTCTTCACTTTTAACGAACCTCAAAAAAATATACAACATATGATGGATTTTGTGTCAGGTGAACCAAAAAATAAAAAATAATTACTCCGACATCACGAGGTTTCCACTGATTTGTTATGGATACGTTTTTATACTCTGAAATATTATTTTTTTTCGTTTTTTTTTTTTTTTCAGGTAAACTTGTGAAATTATTTGTAATATGGGAAAGTATGAAGCGATTGAAAATAATCTACGCCAATATCTTCGAATTATAATCACGAACGAGATTTAAAAATTTTTATTACGGAATTTAAAGTTTCTGACGAATGGAGCTTTTCGAAATCTTAATATTCTAAATCTAATTAAAAGGCTCCTACTCGCATCACGGATATTAGGTTATTCAATTCAAACTTTTCTAACTCATTTTCAGATCTGATTTGTAGAAATTCACGTAGCTTTTTTAAATTCGGAAAGCTTTATTCCCATGATACCGTTTATCTTGCGATATATTTCCCTTGGGTGAACAAAAGTCCGCAAAACCAATACGTACGTATTTAAAAAATTCCAAAAATTACGTAATCCTAAAAAAACTGACTTCTATAGTTATCAAAAAATTGATTTTTTGCCCATATAATATTTAAGCTATACGGTACGATAAAATAAAAGAGCCTTATTCGATTTCGTTCTTCTTTTATTTCATTTATTTCTTTCATATATATGACATCTGGAATTTCCAAATAAAATTCACAGCATATTTCCTCCGGATCTTAGAAATTTATCGGCCCGAACGAAAGCCGTGTGCCAAAATATTTGCTGTTATATATTCAACGCCGTCGTACAAGAACTCGACGTAGGCGTATAGCGGCAATCGATTCCCACGATGGGGTAGGTCGGTGCCTATCGATTCCGCCACAGAATACTCCGAACCTATCGTGCCCATAACACGTAGTATACATATCCCGTGCATTTCTGATCACGCGTTTCCTGGCTCCCCTGCAGCTAACACTGCGTACGAACGCGGACGTGAACGCAGACAACGAGCACCCGGCGGTTCACACTGCGCGCTCACATTACCCTGACCTGGGTTATGATCCCGCAGAGCTTTATCCCATCTGTAAAAACGATTTTAAATAATTTCCAACGATCCCTAATCCCCGAAGAGGAAAAAAAAAACGATTTATAGCCTTCGGGCGTCGACGAGGAACGTTAAACTCCTGCGAAATGCAACGAGGTCCTAAAATGACGTTGGCACAGGCTTCCGGGCTACAATTTTGCACTTTGACGATGGGTTTTATGCGTTTCCCATGACACGGGCGAACCACGCCTGCTTGACACGCTCCGGGGTGTAAAGCCCTGCAGCATTTACGCCGGGCTGTAAAACTGTAGGAACGATATACCCCCCCCCCCCCCAGCCGTATTCTGGTCCACGGCGCTTATTGCAGCTCCCGCTGAGTCCTTGCCGTACTTTGAACTGTGCTTCGCGGTACGGACACGGGTGGCGTGTCGGTTAGTTGATATAAATTGAAACCGAAATTAGTTTTTCACTGTCGGTTAGAGGTAGCCGGGGTGCACAGATCACTCGCAGTCAGTCGCTAAATAGAAAATTGTATAAAACGTCGGTTATATTTACAATCACGATTATAAGACCTCTCTACATGCAATGGTTATTAGCCAACTAACTTACCTGACTTGGTACGTTATAATGCTGCTCGATAGTTTCGTATTTCGTTATATTTAAGTATTGAATTGAGCTAGAATTAATACCAGGCTATTAATAACGTTCCGTAGTTCGAAAACTTTTGCGAACGGTTGTTATATTCGATGAAAAAAATATGTATCGTATAAGTCGTATATAAAATTTACCTAGCCTTGTAAAGCGACGGTAATAAGCTATCGTCGGTATGTTAATTTGGTTATAATATAATAGGTGTATATATTAGGTAGGTTAATTTTCTAGGTCGATCGAACTATATGGGCTTAAGAAGCGCGTGCGATGATGCCGTCAACAGTTTGCTTTCGGCATATAATGAAACCCCGCAACGTTTTAGAAGTGGAGTGAAATTTATCCTCGACAATTTACTCCTAAATGTTATAGGTAGGGGTATATACATGTATGTAGTACATGTTACCGTGAATTAAACTCGCTCAAAAGGCCTTTGTAGGTACCTCGCTTCAACTACGGTCACATTTATGACGGGTAGATGCCTGATTTTATTCGTTTGTCTCCTCGCTTCAAATGGAGCGACGCTCTTTACTGCCAAAGTACCGAAGTACCAAAGTACATACAAAGTACCGAAGTACCAAAGTACGTACACACAAAGCTTTTCCTAAAAGCTCTCTTCCCTCCAGGACTGTACACATACCCAAATATATATATATACCTATATGTAACGTGCCTATATTACACCCACGTCAAGACCCGTGGTGCGTTTTGGCTTTAGCTGTAACTCGAAAGCTTTTAATCTGCGGGTATGTTGTCGACAGCAATCAGCGTCAGTGTCGCGTTAGTTCCGTATCCAAAAACATCTGGACCGCATAGACACGGGGGTGCACTTAGATTTTCTTGCGATTCAAATTTTTTGGTCAAATATATACACGTATGTATGTAGTACCTGTACCATGTATATATTTTGCGGACTAGACTCCACACGGACCTTCCCTATGCTTAGCTTTCCTTTCCTTTCCTTTCCTTTCCTTTTTTCTTTTTTTTTTTTTCTTTTTGTTCTTCACTGCGAGCGAACGTGACGCGGTACGAAGGATGGGGATGAAAATGAAAATGGATCTATCACTCTGCTACCACCGCTACGACCACCGCCACCATGCCACGGCACTATACACAACGGGGATAATTGCGGCATCCTACTTTTCACCGGATTGACTGATCTCTTTGAATTCTCTATATATTGTGAACTGTGATCCCAGGGGTGATCGATACCGTAGCTCATTGTTGAGGAATTGAAACGGTTGAATATGCAATCTGATGGGTCGACTGTTGACAGGAAAATTAATCATCTCTTCTCTATACACACACACACTGTCTATATGTATACTCATTCTTTTTCTTCTTACTTTACTTTTCTTCTTTTTTTTTTTTATTATTTCTATATACTACTCATCGCACGTGGCCTACATTTCAATACATCGGTGAAATAAAAGCGAGAGTTTTGTCGAAGTGGGGGGACGAATGAAAAAAAAAAAAAAAAGAAAATGAAAAAAGAGAATACGATCTTTGAAACATGTACACATAGCACGACGGTATAGGTGACTCGATTAACTTTGATTAACTGAAATCTGACTATACATATATACAAAATAAATATTTCTACAGAATTTGAATTCGATTTGATTGATTATCACCACTGTATATTATATGCTATCAAACTTTCGAGGGAACTTTGTACTAGATTGGAAATTATTTTTACCAACAACGTATATGAAATGATTCGATTTATCGAGATTTGGAAAGCCTCGTTGTTTCTTCTTTTCGTGTTGAACTATTCCTTTAATTTTAGAAAATTCTAAAATTCCGGATATTTAATCCGTCTTTTCTTTTTCGTTTTCTTTAGTACTCGAAGTAAGCTTCCTTTCATAAATATAACGGAGAAAAAACGCTACGAGAATTGCTGAGAAAATTATCCCTGAATATGCAGAAAAAAAGAATGTCAAGTCTGCAGTCCGAGTGAAATTGTAACGCTCAAGGAACTTTTCGAATTAGCAAGTCCGTGTTTTTCGCTAAACAACACTTTCGCGAAAACTGAAGAGTATACATATCGCGAATATCTCCAAGAGCAATTCGCTTATCCCTTTCTCATCCATTGATTTATCGCCTCTGTCTAGAAAGTAGATCTGTATCGACGTTGGTCTTGCCGTTTTCAAAATTATAAACCAATTTTCATTCCGCACGGATGGTCGATTCCGTCGTCTAGCCAAACACAATAGGTTCCTCCTAAAGGCAAACGCGACGTATCAACAGACGGCTCGAAACGAATTACTCCCCCACTTTTTCATCCCTTTTTTTTTTTTTTCGTTTTTTTCTTTCGTTTGCCCAGCTCAGACCCACCTCACCGAAGACGTCTCATATTATAGGGGTGTACCGTTCTTTATCTTTTCGCGCGCAGGAGAATACGAATTTTGAAATATCTCGGCGTCCTGAGCTCGCAGGAATGAGAGCAAAAGGTATAAGAAATGAGAAAAAGCGAGATAAAACAACTCCCTAGTATTACTTATTTCGAGAAAATTCCGGAGGGATGTCCTTACCGCTAAATACCCAACTTTCCACCGTTTTCCACTTTTCAGTCGCAGAAGGAAACCGCAGATCGGGGACAGATGCGGACACCTGAGGATCAGCGCGCGGAGCACATCTATCGCTTCCTTCCTACATCCTGGTCCTGGAAGTACCCGAGGGTACGAAAGCTACTCGGTGAGTAAAACTGACAATGAGTTTATTACACCCTAAAAGTAAAAGAGTCCTCCGTGGACTGTACGCGGAAAAGTACACAGCAGAATGTTATACGAGCAGAGGAACGAAGATACGGGAAGAGTAACTGTTCCTGAAAAAAAAAATAAAAATAAAAAATAAGAAAAAATAAGAAACGGAGATGAAGACAACGAGAAAATCTCAACCGGATTCAATTAGCTCGATTCAATTAGCAGCATCGAAGCTGAAGAGTAGAATAACAGAATTGAATCCTCTGCTCGTTAAGTTTCACTCGGTTTACTCGAGATCCACTTTTTTCTATCAGATGTTAGCGATGATAACTGGGACGACGAGATTCGTATAAATATTGACGTTGTTTGCGATAAGATTGAAGAAAGCAGAGTTGTTCTAATTGTCTACTGTAATTATCGCTTTGCGGTGGATCTGATTGCGATGATGGGAGCGAGCTGGGAAGCTGCGTAGACCGCGTAGCCAAGTAACTTTCTTGAAAGTCCCTCGTGGATGGAAAAAAAACCTACTACCCTTCATTAGTTGAGGGCAATTAACGCCTTCGCCATGGTACTATAACCGCACGTCGTTTTTGAAACGGACGAAAAACACGAGCGAGGTCGAGCTATTGTTTTGCACAGCTCTTATTGCTGACGATAATTGCGAACCGTGATCTGTCGTTGTATACCTATACACCGTTCTACTTACTGAAAAGAACGAACGAGGGATTCACCCTACTTTTAATTTCACGTCGCGGAATATACATTATGGATGTATATGTATACGTTGACTGAGTCGTAGAGGAATTGAGACGACGCTGACATCCGTATCATTCCAAGTATGTATACATACATCGCTAAACATCGGTTATAAAGGCTCATGGAAATGAGGGAGGTGGTATCTGCCCGGAAATTGAAGCATGGGGTGGGACGCGACACCGCAATTTATTAGGGGATATTTCGAGAAGGATAAACGGGGGTTTAACAATTATTACACAGCTTCAGAACTCCGGATTTCTTTTTACGAATCGTTAAGGTTGAAGTCAGGATTTATGAGCCATCGCCGAGGGATTAATCACTCGACGATTTTTCATGTACCTTGAGACTTCAAGATTTCGAGATTTCAGTGATTTCATAAGGCTCCAAACGATTTCAGAGATTACAAGACATCTCAAAGAATTCGCAAGATCTCATATAATTCGCCAAGGGATGTGCAGTGGGTTTCATAAGCGATCAGCCCCCCCGGCCATCGCCTATCATTGATTGCATGTTCTGGTTTTTATACGATCGTTAAGAAAACGAATCTCTCTCTATGATCAAATGAACAAAGAACTTTTTATCATTGCAAAAATTACCTAAGTAATCAATTTTCTTTCTCGTCAAATCGACGAGCTTTTTTCGCCTTTTTTCGGTCTGTTAGAACAAAATATTGACACGTCGAAATCTGTTCATTTATTGATCAGAGATTATGGAGATTTGTTTTCCGAGGATCTGAGGAATATTGCGGCTGAAAAAGCGCGGCTTGTTATACTTGGAAAAAACTTGGAAGCCGATTGCAGAAGAGAATTTGCGATTATTGAAAAATTCTTTCCAACCACGTACACGCGAGTGGTTGAAAACTACCCCCTTAACTCTGTACGAATCGAGCACTATATAGTATAGTGTTAATTTCCGTCCATAAATCGTGCCGGTCTTTTCGATGGAGTGGGAGATCGGAAATGTGCTGTCGAGCTGATGGTTTCGATGCAAGAGCTTCTTCCTTGCGCGGAGAAATCGACATCGCAGGCATATCGCCCGTTCCAAATCCATTTGAAGGTTGAACGCTTTTTTTTTTCTCTCGTTTTTTTTTTTTTTTTTTTTTTTTTTTTTCGAGCTTTCAATTACCAATTCCGAAGGAGAAACGGTCTGGAGAAGATTCTGAACGTCAAGAAAAAGTTGGGAAAAAACTGACCGTGAAATTTCCAATAAATTTTATCCGAAAATACACAGAATAAGGAATACTGTTTGAGAGAAAAATCTTTTATTCCAGGACTCCATGTGTTAGCGATACTCTCGAAATATGCTATTTCTTAAAAAAAAAAAAAAAAAAACTGGAAATCAAGAACTCCAATTCTTTGAAATCCAGCTTTTTTTTTATAGTACTAAGATAAATTTGCTATCGTTTTAAAAAAGTAGAACAAAAAATTAGCTGGTCATTTTATTGAGCTGGAATTCCCCATACACACACATGAATCCACAATACATACAAAATTTACCACATGAATATCAGTTTGGTATTATTTTTCATGAACAGGTAATAGGAACTTAGGATATATCCGGGATTATTTGATCGCGAGAATTGAGTCTTTGGATTTAATTGCTTGAGGGTTAGGGGTAGATTTCGGAAACCGCTGGACCGCGCGGTGAGGGATATGGATTACATAGGACACGGAGATGAGAGAGAGGAGAGAAAAGGGTTTTCCATTTTCGGTTTACCGGGAAGAATCGAGAGTGAAAATTAACTATTCACAATCGGATATACCTATTACACCCACATAGCACAGAGCTTTAGAAATTATTCATAAACTTGCGCCGTATTCAATCTGCTTTTTACTCGGAGATAAACGAAGCTGGAAACTTCTCTACAAAATGAAATACAAGAAAAACTGTGGAAAAAGAACACCTACAACAGAGTACACGTTGAACGACCCGAGTCGGAATAGAAATTCTATAGTTTTGGAAAAGTTTGAGGTGCAAACTAGAATTTGAGGGTAGGATTGCAGGGCATCTAATGAAATTCCGATTCGCACCTGAAAGTGAGAATTATGTCTGTTTTGGGCAAGTTTAGGTAAATTCTAGTTTGGACCTCTAGATCCTAGAATTTGGTGGGGTTTCGCAATTCTGCGGTTTTTATCCACAGCTCCTCAATCTTTGATAAAACGTATCGTGAACTGTTCGGTGAGACAATAACGAATTTTCCAGAAACGTTGAAGCTTAGAGAATTAAAATTCCGAAAGGCTGAAAGGCTGAAAGGCTGAATTCACATGCGCGAATTCCAACTTTCGGAGATTTGGCCTTTCACATCGTTAGCTTCCGCAATTTTCAACCCCCGTTGTTCTCCGTTTCAAAGTTTCTGAAATCGTCTATGGAGACTTCCGGGGAATATGCTTTCTAAAAACTGTGAGTCGGTAATATTAAAATTCGGAACTTAAACCCGGCCTCTTCATGATATAAAACGAGTTGTAGATTCTGACCGGTATAAAATCGCCCAAAATTTCTCCGTTCTCTTCTTTCCTTACGGCTTCCATAATAATAATAATCAAAAAGACAGAATAATCTCTGCGGAACTCCATACGAGTCAGAATCTAACTTTTCAAGTTACAACGGATGCAGAGGTACACTTCAAACTGTTGCAATATTGAATAGATATGACGATAAACGTTCACTACGGCGGTTTCAGGAAGCTGTGTTATAGCTGCCCAAATAGTATAGCTGCAATGCTGATATCGAATATACTTCTCCTGACTAAATTTATGCGCGAATCCACTACCCGTTGATAGCTCGTATAACCATATCTGTTGTACAAGTATACGGGCATTATACGTACAGCTACAAGCTACCGCAGCTAACGTACCTGAAAGTGATCAGCCAGACGCGAATCGGTGTTGTGTTAATGAACGAAGACATTTTTATCCACGCCGCACGTGTGCGGTAGAGCGATAATGTATAATAGTGAAAAAAGAATTCTCGTTGGACTGACGATAAAACAGTGATATAAAGATAATTCTAACTCGGTTAATACGGACGCACGCGTAATTGTAACAAGGTTGAAAGTTCTGACTTATACCTATGCTAGCGATTGAGGTTATGTCGTAAAATGTTGGTAGAGTGAACGACAAGAATGGTGGCGGTGGTGTGAGGTTATAGTTGTAACACAATAACGCGGACTGTAAATTCAGACCGTTATATCGTTGGTAGATACGGAGCTGCCGCTGCGCTAGTACTCCGCTTCAATGCATATCAACTAATTACTCCACCAGACGTATACCATGAATCTAACCGCGTTGTAACCAGCGACAGTAATTATTATTGCTGGTTGAACGAGGCCGGGATAGGTAGTACAGATATACCGAAAGGAAATCTTGAAAATATACAGTCGACTGCGCATGCGCGAAATAATTCAATTTTATTCGTCGGTGAGATCGTCCCGCGATGATATTTTCACCTACGAGGCACGGATGCCAACTTGCAAGAAATGAAGCGAAGCTGTCAAACTTTCGCGCGTAAAGTAGTTAATCGAGGTTATGTTGTTTTTTTTATTTTAATTTAATTTCTACTGTATTAAATCAACACGATTGAATAAACTGTTCCCACCTAGCGCTTTGTTTCTTCCAAGCACCCGTCGTTTACGATTAGACCTCTGGATTTCAATTGTAATTGGAAAAAAGAAAAACTCTAAATAAACCGATACATCGAATCGTAGCAAGCAATCAACTGTTCGGAATAAATCACGACGGTTCTTTCAGAACATCGAGTTTCAATCTCAAAGATGAAATCTTTCCAAACCTTTCCGAATCACTACCGCAATTCATTGAGATCTTAACCTCAAAAGTTCGCATCAATTGCATCGGTGCCAGAAACGAAATTTGACAGCTAAAACTCGGGATGGCCAGCCTGCTTCAGCAGACGACGAAACTCGCGCAGGCGCAGACGACTGTGTAGTTTCAAGATTTCCTCTCTGTATACGAAAACGCGATTTCTCGGTATTCAAATTGACCTAAACACGAGAGATATTGATTCTTCTTCAGCGGCGAAAAAATGGGGACTTTGTTTCTCGCCTTTCGCATACTTCGAGGATGGAAATTTTTGGCTTCATTTTTATTCAAATACTAATTAAAAATCAAGTGCCTTGGGTCGCAAAATCGATTCGGTTTGCTCGATGACATTTCCCTTCCGACGATCACTGCAGAGATTCGCTACTCGTGCGGAAATGGGTAGGTTGGTCGATATACCTACAGGTGAACGTCTTTCTCATCTAAGGGCGAGCCGCCCTCGGAATAGCCTGGCTCTATACCCTCCCATTGACCGGCGACAAACTCTGCCCCAAGCCTTTTCAACTTCTTACAATAAGCCGCAAGATTGGATTCAAGCTTTCCATACGAGTGTCAAAAATCGTACCTATGCGCAAACTTTAGAAACCCTGTATATATTTTGAAAATTCTTAGCTTCCTCGGGACTCGGCACGAGCTCTTTTCCTATAGTTACTAAAGCAACTAGATTCGAGGTAAGAAAAAGCGATTATCGTGGAGCACAGGTCGCATCATTCATCGAAACTTCTTCAAATTTTGAGGAAATATTCTACTCGATCTGTACCCTGCGACATTGACTTTTTCTTTGGTGGATTCAATCGGTGTGAGGCGAAGTCCATAAAATTTCCAATCACGTCTCAAAGGACAGGTAACAAACCGTAAAAAAAAACTGAGTTAACAGGATATTTCTTCAAAGTCCGCCGGTGATCAGAAGAAAATTATTTCCAAGGTTTATGTACTCCTTCGAGTTGAAATTTGCCAACTTTTTAACCACTTCGTACCCCGAAGCTAATTTCTTTTTGACCATAATCGTGTCACTTGTTGGGGGTTTGTATCCGAACATGGAGTATAAGAAAGAAAGAAGTCGGCATGACGACGTGGTTTTCAGAAATTGGAAATTCCCAGTCGTTCTGAAAGCGTCGCAACCCTCTCTTTCACTTTCCTCTTCTATTTCTCCTTCTCATTCTCTCCCCGCGTCTATTCAACGTGTCTTCGTCGTCTCCATCCCATGTTGCGGGATCAAATGTTTAGAAATTCTGAGCGCCAACGAGTGCCTCTTCAAAGACACGCAAGCCACTCTTCCCAGGTGCGGTGGTCCTTTGTCCTCATCTTGACGTTCTCAGAGCTTGCAGGGTAGGTATACCCACTCAACGACGCTAGCATACGAGTATGTATACGTATGTCTATTGTACCTAGATACCTTTCGGTATATTGTCATACTTGTATGTACTATAAACTCCATCAATTCAGGATCGGAGGGGTTAACGAATCGCTAGGGGTTGATCCGTCTATTTTCTACCCCTGCTGCTTGTCATCAAACGTTAATTAAAACCCCTCAAGAATTTGAGAAACTCAAAGGAGTTGATCGCACCGAAAATCGATAGAATCAAAGAAAGCTACGCTGCTCTTCGTCCGGATGAAAAATCGCCCGTCATTTTTAGAGGGTAGATAAGCATTTGTATCACGGATGGATATGGATACCGTGTGTCCATGCATGTATCCGTATGGCGTATCATCCTCGTGTCTTTCGCGTTCATTGTCCTCCCTTTTATCCGCTCGCTCCAGGGCGAGAGGCGATAAAGAACTCTGGTGTGTACGAGGGATAGAGAAAAAAAAAAAAAAAAAGGTCTTTGTGGACGAAATGAAGAACCGAGTGTCGCCTCCCGGAGGGCAGTAGCTGAAGGATGGCCAAACTTAACAGGGCCTTGGACGAACATAGACTGCACAAGGAAGGCCTGCGAGATAGTAGAGATAAAAGGAACAAGAAATAAGAAGCAGGAAAGATGAGAGGAGGAATAAACCGAGCTCGTGATCGGCGTATTTTCCATAAATTTATCCCCCGCGATGAGGGCTTGGACCCTTCATAGATACCATATATACACAAAGGCTGCAATGGCGAGGGGACGTAAACGAGATTTTAGTTTCAGCCGAAGGTTTAGACCTCCGAGGGTAGCCCTTCCGTATATCTCTTTATTCCAGACCGAATCGACCGCTTCCGATGAAGCTGTGGTGGTCTTGATCGGCTCAGATCGAATCCACATTATTTATTCGACGATCGGTTTACCCAATTGTCCAAGGGATGATAAAAGGAAGGAGGAAAAGGCTCGAACGAATATGGATACAGCGGGAGAACTATTTACTATTCAAATATGAACCTGTTGAACGGTTTATTTGAGAGAATGTCTTTTCTGCTATCACGAAAGCAAATGATGGTCATTTGGTACATTTATATTTAATTGTCTCATTGGAAAGCGTACAAAGTTTATTCAATGATATACATATCTTCTAAGATATCTGACAAATGGTTGAACCATAAAACGTCAACGGGTGACAATATGGAACCTCCCCTAAACGTAATGTGGATGAATATGTCACCACGTCAATCAATACGATCATGTTTTGATGATTACGTGATATAAACGGAGTCGTTTCTTGATCGAGGATTGAATTCGTGAATGGTAACGAAATATAAGAACGAGAAGTGCCATTTTCGCATATTTCCGCGGCAGTTATACGACGATGTTCGAATCGGACGCTTTTTCTATCGTAATAGAATCAAGTTTCGGTTATTTCGTGTCTGAAATGAAGTCATTTCTACGTCAAGGGTTGAATTTATAAATACTAACGAAATAAAGAACAAAAAGTGCCAT
The DNA here is from genome assembly GCA_963966615.1 of Tenthredo amoena. NCBI lineage: Eukaryota > Metazoa > Arthropoda > Insecta > Hymenoptera > Tenthredinidae > Tenthredo > Tenthredo amoena. The sequence goes on along the minus strand of OZ016482.1, from coordinate 22,419,261 downwards.
TTCCGCATATTTCCGGTCAGGAATGTTCCACCCCTAGCGTTTCGCTATTCCGGAAATTCAGTTGCATACTAAACTCACTCTCTCCTTCTCCTTTTCCCTCCTTCTGCCTCTCTTTCTTTCTTCCTTGAATTCCAACTGTTTCTCCGTTTACCCGTTCCAGGGCGACGCACTATCTCGACGTCGAATGGCCCCGACGCTGAAGAGAGAAGAGACAGACGTACGTAGTATACGTCGTTGCGCGCGTTTCGACGTCGGCGACGTAGGTATACCACCGCGGGGCGCCGGCGTCAGCATCGGCGTCGGATTTCGTCAGCGGGGTTGCTCTAAACGCGCGTATTTTCCCCCAGTTGAACGCGCGACCGCAGAGCGGTTACTCCGCGGCGCGTAATTCTTCGCCGTAGTAATAATAACAGATTAAAAAGCCATAAACTAATCATCAACCATCCGCCTGCGCACCAAAAAATCCTTCATCTCACAAGACAAGTTTTTTTAGTTCGTCAAAACTCGAAAATCATTCGTCGTTGATCCCGCGCCATACGATCGAGACCGGTACAAAAACCGCGTGCGCGTCCCAAAAACCGCGGGTGTCGTTGGGACGATAATTGATCCTCTTTCCAATCTATTCCATATATTTTTGTCTTTTTTCTTCCTTTCGATTTCTCTATCTTTATCAATTTTTATAACCTGGTGCGTAGCTCAGCCGATCACTTACCGACACCCATCCGTTGAACTGGATACAGAATGATGATGGAGACCCGTAACCAATGTACTGATTTTATTAAAGTAATATATGTAGAAAATCAAATCTGATTTTAGGTTGTTGTCGTTGTTATTAATATGTTATGACGATTTACGAGATAGATTGTAACGTCGGTCGGTTAGTTTATAGTTGAAATAAAAAGGCGCAGAATATCGCTCCGTCAATCTTGAACGGTACGATAAAAGGCCCGCGCTTCCTGCACCTATAAGGTATACCATACAGAATACATACATGCATAAGTACGAAAGAGAAAACATTTCCGAGGGCACGATTGATCGCGAGTCGCGCCGCCGTAGGACGAAACGAGTTCTCGTCGTCGTGGAACGATCGAAATGTGAGTAGGTATAGGTATCTCAAATATCGAAACTATAAAGCGGTAGATATAGAATTCCGCGCGATTCGTCATATAACCTACGCAATTTTTTGCCCAGACTAACACCGCAGCTCCCAAGGGCCATCTTCTTCTGCGTCTGATTGCTAGCTAAGAACAACCGATGTATACGTATATACCTACGATTCCCTGGCGCACTTATTCTTTGTTATATACGTCTTAATACCTGGCCAACTCGTTTACCCAATAAATAAGTGATCTGAAAAAGTTAGCCCGAGGAAAGTTTCTAATTAATGCCCATCCCCAACGGAGTGGGATTTCCCGCCTTACCCTAAGCCGATCAGACCGAAACTTTTCTTTCGTTTTACTTCTTTTAGATGTGTTACTATGTGCGATATATTATTCTAGGTTATTACTACCCACCAGCCCGCCAAAACTTATCTTATATGTGGGAATACTACTTCGATATCGAATACTGCAATGTCGAAATAACTTCACACCTTTTTTCTCTTCTTTTAGACTCCTTATCGTCCGTAGTAAATGGTATCAAAGGTTCGACTAGAGTTTCATTGAGAAAGTAATCAGCTCCTGAATTTTTTACCGTCGTTAAATTTCCGGTTTTGAAACTGAATTCTATAGGGTGAAAAAAAAAATGCGATTAAATTAAACGACATTTATTTCAGACTCGGTTTTCGTCTTTTTCTATTCATAGATTTTCTCGCACTCCGAGTTGTGTACGATATGCATTGTGGTATAGCTAGACGCTTGTAAGCGGTATTTAGAGAGAATGGGATTTGCGGAAGGAGTATTTCGTCGGCTAAGTCATTTTGTGTAAAAACTACCGAAATACGATACGCGGTAAGTCGCTGCCCGTTTATACGAATATGCGAATCTTCACCGTTGAATTTCCACCGAGATTGCCGGAGAGAATAATAATAATGCATAAGATAAAAGGAGGCCGATGAAACTTGCATGAAAGAAAAGTGCGCTTCCTCATTCCTCCCTTATTTTTTCCCCTGTTACATATTCAGGTCGAGATACTCTTTTTATTTTCCCACAAAAAAATAACGGATTCGAAGAATTTATAAACCGAATTAAAACCGATAGCTATTCCGAGAATGTATCGAGAACTTCTAACAGAATGCAGGTATCGTCGTTTATTCTGTTCGAAAAATACGTTCGAGCATAGAATTCGGAAAAAAAGGCGCGAATTAAGAACGTAGTTAGACGACATAAACTTTTCTTCTATCCGGTACGCAAACCGGAAGAGTTTTGTTTCCTAACCTAAAACCCATATCCCGAACGCCTTTTTCCTTGACGTGAATAAATCTCAGCTTGGTTAGAGCAATTCAGGTATAGTTGTCGTAAATTTTTCCTTAAACTCCAGCTGCAGCAACGGTATAGTATAAAGTCTTGAGGGAAAATAAATTGTTTGACCTAGTCCCTCAGCGTGCAGGAGAGGAACTACTTCTCGTCGTATAGCAAGCAGCTGTCTATGCCGTATAGACAGAAAGACGGACGGATAGACAGACACAACGTATTGCTGTACACATTGGGTCACTAGCATTACAGTCGAGGACACCGAATAGAATTAATTCCTGTCTCGAGGTAACGACAGCCTTTTGTCTTCTCGTAGAAATCTCCTTCATTGTGGTTCTACGTTCTACCTAGGTATTGTCCAGAACTCAGAGTGGTCGAATTGTCAAAGATCAACGTTGTCCATTTCTCGTGGTATACCGCTAGACCTCAAAGGTTCCTGTCATATTCTTGTATACAGTATACCTACCAGAATATCTAACCGCACGTGCGGTTATACCTGGCTAATTAAGAGCCGTTGAACTTGGTGACAAAACAGCCTTATTTCTTGCCTCAGAACTCGCTAAGAGTTACAAGAAGAGGAATGAGGAATGGGAACTGTGGGGTGGAGATTGAAGTAGCTGTAGGTACCCGTATTAAAGGTTTATTACGTATATTTATGGTATATACATCTTGGAAATAATTATTTTTCAAATAACTGGTACGCTTTCGGGAAATATTCTATTCGCTCAGTATTTTCACACCTCGTTACTTGCGTTTACAGAAATAATTAGAAATCATTTGACATTTTTTCGACTTCGACTTGGATTGATTCAGTCTACCACAGGTCGCATCATTCGTCGAATTTTTTTTCTGAGATTTTGAAAAGAAAATTTTTAAATCATTTCATCCTAGGTTAAACTGATAATATATAGAGATAAGGTCTGTCTTCTATCGTTGTGAGCACGAAACCGACTTTTTTTTCAACGTGTAGAAGAAAAGTAGCTTGAAATAAATTATCTTTCACCTCCTTAGTACCAGAACGATGTTATGTCAGTGCAAATGATTTGGCCCGTGTTAGTGGCGTGGGTATAGAAATTGAAAGGGACAATTGACTATTGTTTCTCGGTTTACGGGTCAGCAAGGAAACCGTGAACTGAAGGGCTTGATGAAAACGCGCCTTCGCACCGTTCAGAATTCGCCGGTCATTGGTTGTCGGTGTTAATTGTTTCTCCCGATGGTAATTAACTCCTGAATCAACTGACGAAGGAACTGTGTATTTATACTCCCGTTTTACCACACGGTATCTATTTTTCTACTTCTTCTTCTTCTTTCGCTAACCGTTAGTCCATCAACAATTCGAACATGACGTAGGATTCAGCCGTCTACTTCATTAGGTTCACTTTTATTTTTAATTGGTAGAAAAACCACCCTAAGTAGAAAAAAAAATGTTTGAAAGGGGTAATCTAGTGGCCTAGTGCTTTCAGTAGAACTGTTATAGTTTAGCAGCTTTTCACTAGTAAAGGAAATTCAATATTTTATCACAAGAGTTCAACAAACAGAAAAATCGAACTATCGCAATAGAGATATCGATCGCTGGCTGTCCCACCGCTGTCACCATTCTGTAGATTAATCTTAATTACAGGGTTGACTATTACTTCAAAGTTATTTATCGATGTGGGACTTATACGTACGTAGTATAGGTATATATATATATATATGTATACATATGCGTGTGTATAGTATTCTGTGGTAAAAATAAATCAATACTAAATAGACTAATATGTAAATTAATATCGCATCGAGGAATTTTCCTCCGGCATCAGGCAGGTCACATAGAAATATACATACATATATGTGTATTGTGAGGGTGGGTATGGGTTTAAAGCAAACCTCGACAGCTATCAAGTCCCAAGCTTCAAACGACATTTTCATTTTCGTTTTTCCTTCCTATTTTTACACCCATCTTCGCGATGCTTTTTCAATTTTGTCCCGGGCAGGAACGGGAGGAGACCCTCGAAAGGGCGAGAAACTTTTCATCGACATCACCTCCGCCATTACGAACGTAACACCCTCGCGTTTTGTCGTCGACGATCTTAGGGAAAGGACGCAAAGAGATGTAGGGCAGAAAACCGCGCGATGACCACCGACCCAACTTGCCCTTTTTTTTCCCTAGAGTGAACCGAAAATTATCCTCTATGGTCGTGTACCATATACCATATGTATGTATACGTTAGGTCTGCACCGAGATCGAGGGAAGCGGCGGCGTCGACTGTGCGAAAAAATACCTCTTAGCATAATCATACAGCCTCGCAGTTTGGCTAGATAAACACTTTAAAAGTAAAAAAGCATGACTGCAATGCGCTGTAAAGAGGAATTTAATCGAACTGTATAAATAATGAGAATCAAAAATGAACAATAACTCGGGATAACGACGAACTAAGGAGCAATTACACAGTGGTGTAAAGTTCCGACGAACAATACGACCGAGCAAAGTGCTTCGTGATCTGAACTAGTAAAAAACCATCGGTAATAGATATTAGGAAGTGATTCGTGAGTTGATTGTCCGGAAGAGAATTGTAATACAGGCAACTATTCGTGGGAAAGAGATCGGTAGTAGTGCGCGTCGCGTTTGTAACCTCGTCCGTAGGTTAAGCGGACGAGGAGACGCGGAGGAAGAAGAAGAAGAGGAAGGAGGAGCGGAGGACGACGACGGAGAGAATAAAAAAGAGGAGGAAAATAAGGGCTGCAAATTTAAAAAAAAGGAGAAAAAAAATCCCGCTTTTTACGAGGGGGAGGAAGGGGCTGGCAGCAGCACGGTGTCGGCAAGGGGGGGCCCTGCCGGAGGCCGGGGGTCCGTCAGCCGCCGTGCCAGTCGCGAGCTGAGTCCTTCCTCTACCTCTTCCTCGTCATCCAAAGGTGTTTCAAAGTCAACAACTTCCGGCCAGCATGTCTGCCCAACCGGAAGTCAACTGCCCGGTGGGGGAGGTCAAGATTGGAGACGGCTAGTGGGCAGTATACGTCGAAAAGTTCGCCGTAAGACTACCCAGAGTAACACAAGTCTGGCAGAGGCGACGCTTAGAGAAAGTTGCGGGAACAGGAATCAGGATGACTTCCTTAAGGCAACTATGAGGATTTTTCTGGTGGTGTCGCCACCGATGGGTCGAGTGCAGGTAATCTTCCGACCTCTTTCAGATTGTCCCATCTTCACTGACCCAACTTCCTTCCTCTTTCACTTTTCCTCACGAAAACTCCAGTCTCCGGAGTCGCCTGTACAATTTATCACCCTCGTCACTAATTGTTCTTGATTAACGACCGGCCGCCAACACCGATAGGAACCTCCGCGCCCTCAAGGCTTGAACCTATTAGAACCGGAACCTTAACTTATAGCACATGCTATGTATAATAAGACTCGAGCTTGCAGGCCGTGGGTATAGGACGTTGACGAGTGACAAGTGACAACTATTCTCTCGGGAAATTACCCCGATATCATTACTCTTAGGTAAATCCCGCGGACAAATGGGGAGCAGAAATACTCGCGATCAGTTGATACTTGAAAGAGATAGATACAAGGACATTCCTGGGGTTTAGCTCGAGGGTGATGAAACAGCTACATTCGTTCTCTGGACTAGAATTTTTCATCGTCCTTACAAGATCCCCGAGTCTATTTGCGTGGACTCGAAATTCGTACGACGAAAGATTCGCCGATGAACTTCCATGGTTCATTCGAGCGTTAGGATGCGCTCGCATGGAGAAACCAGAGGCACAAAAACGTCCAAGCCCGTGAAAGCAGGCGAAGGGAAGAGAGGAAATGCCACCCGCAGACTCTCGTGATCTTTGGCCAGCTGCCAGCGAACGCTACTTCCTCAGCGGCACGCTGTTTCCGCCCTTAGAAATGTTAGTGCTAAACTTTACTCGGTCTGATCCTTATCTCGAGTAATGAACAGCCGCGATTTCTGAACATGACGAAACGCCGGAGTGCTAAATGTGCGATATAGATACCTACGTGTCTTAGCTGCTATAAAAGTAGTCCAGCTTAGCTCCTCGTTGACGACATTTATTCGCCCCTTTAATACGTCTTAAGACCTATGAATAAAACTCTGCAGACAACTGATACATTCGTGCAAACCAAGAGAACCGGGAGCTATCGAATGACGGTGAAGGGTAGGGGGATTAGCTTTTTCATATATCGATAAAATACGGGTGGAGATGGCCTAGGGGTGCCTGAATTTACTGAGGCATCGGCGTCTGGACTGCCAATATAACGTTCCGAACCTAATCCGACGTGACACTGACATGAAACGATTGCAAAGGTGGCTTTCGACCCGGCCTTACATCGTTTTGTTCTTTACTAAAGAGGGTTTGACTCCGTCCAAATTAACTGACCGCTAACTGCCGAGAAATCTGTGTATATATATATATTCATCCTGCGGCTAAGAGATTGATCAATTATCCTTCCATACCAACATTGCCGAGTCGATTCGTGCCGGTCAGATCTCGGGATGGGATTAGAACAGTTCAAGGTAAAGAGCTGCGGGTCGGATGGAGGGTTGATTATATGCAGATAGGAGAGATTCCTCATACTCCGTTCTATTCGCATGATGAAATGTGAAACGTTATCCCTTCCATTTTTGCAAAAAAAATTTGTACAGCGAAGTTTAATTTAGTTCATATTGAAGCGGATTTTAATGATGTCAGAGAACGTGCTCGTCAGGTGCAAAGTTTCGCGGGTTCACACCAACATTCGCGTTTTATATTACTGTGACGAACACTGTAACCCAGGCGTGATGATATTGCCCTGGAATCATCAGCTTGTTCATAGATTGCGAATACGTCGTCACTGATGTGAGCCGTTCCAATCTCGAAGCGAAGTTCAGGAGCTCGAAGACCGAGTTGGAAAGTACATGTCGTAACTTTTCCATCAAATGTTTGTTCGCGCGAATTTAGCGCCATCACAATCAAAAATTACAATTCCATTTTGATCCTGGTGAGTTATCGACAAACACGTCTCGGTTACCCCCAAAACTCCGAAGTTATTACTCTGTTTGATAACGTGGCAGGTTGACGGGGCAAAAGCACGAAAGGGCTATCGGGCATTTTATGGAACAACGCCGCTCTCCCTGCTATACTACCCTTACTATACGACCCCACTCGCTGCTTCATGGACGGCTTTTCTATCGAGACTATCGACTTCGCAACGTGCCAACTTAATTTGCTAGTCACGTCCATCCGACACTCCGTGGCTCATGGCCATGACGAGACCGCAAGTACTCGAACCATGAATATCTTGTGCTTGCGGCGTGAAAAACGTTCATTATTTATCGGCCATAGATACCCCCGCGGTAATCGATCAGTCTGAATCTATCGGCTTATTATTATAGAGAAAAATTGTAGAAAAATGCTTTGCGAGAATTTCGTCTGTGGAGAACCCCGATAACGAAACTTTAGGGATTGTCGAATTCGGGTAATCGGCAGATCTTGAAAATGCAAATACCAAGGGTATAGCTACCTCGAGGATTTTTCGAACCGGAGATTGTCCAGGCTTATGTATATAATACCTGAAGAATTTTTATGAGCACGATCTGGAGAAGTGAGCGGTCTGTTTATCTCGGGTATGTGTATTGAGAGGGAGGAGTTCTCAGATTAGGAGGGTGGAAGTACGCCGGGTACCTCGAACCGTTAGGGTTTGGCTCAACCGGGTCAAGTCTGTGAAATATACTTCGAGATTAGTACCAGCTTCGGGTGGGACTATGCGACTCGATTATCTCGGTCAGGGTTGGATACTACCCCCGTACAAGAATCGTGGGATATACCAGCTGCCTACCTGTGTCCACGATACTTGGATATAAGGAAAACAAGTACAGGTACGGGGGATGCTGGGGGTGAAATTCCCAGCCTCGGCTACGGCTTAAATCCTACTGCCGCCAGCTCTGGTCGTCGGACCGAAAACGATAAATTTGTCGGTGGAAAGCAGTTATCGACCGCAGAGGCGCAAGAAATAGGAGTATTCCTTCTCCTGGAGACTCTCGGGTCCTCGATGTCTCCAAGCACAACCTCACCGCGCGTGCCATCGCCCTCCTCCAGGCTCAATCTTAGATAAATTTACCCAACCCCTTTGCCTTTCCCTGTTTCATCTTCATCCCCGACGGAGAAGATGCCGGAGTGAAAATGACCACTTCCAGGTGTACACGGAATCTGATTTCTGAAACCAGGCTGTCCAGCGCATCTTGGGGACGAATTAAGTCTCGGAAATTGGTTTGCCGTTGGGGTGATGTATAATTATTTTGCACCAGAGTTCATCAAGACGTTTCGTTTGCATATCTGCATCTCGTTCCGTTCCATTTTACCGCCCTGCGATCTCCTTTGAGAGCCAAACAGCTTCCCTTGAGCATACTCTGCTATACAATCGAAAACGGACGTGTTGAATCTAGCTTTGGCGGGACAGATCCTAAACTTTAGCACAGCTGAGACGCTGCGAAACAAGCACACTGGGGGATCAGGCATCTACAGAGGGACAGAAGTCGCTTTGACATCACCTGCGACCCGCAAAATGTGGAGAAACATCCCCAGGAGAATGGGACATAAGAAATGACGCATGGAAATGCGAAATCCTGCAGAATCACGAATCGCGAAGTGCAGAACAACGTCACGGAAGGATAGGAAAATAAATCCCACTCCCAATCGTTGCGGTTCGAACTCTTTACTTTTTCTTTGCGGTGAACTCTACCCTCCCAAAATCGGGTTCAATCTTTTTCAAAATCTTCGAAATTCGATCAACCACAGTGGCTGAAAGCGATCTGCAGACTTCTTCCGCAAGTGCAACGGTCAATCTCGAGCATTATAGCGTTAGGTAATGTTCTGTAGAAGATGCTCACAGCTCGTGCACGTGTTTTTGTCAAAAATCGAAGTGGCCATGTCACCGTCTGGGTGGGCCATGGCAATGTCCCTAAGGGTTTGGCGCTGCCGCACCCTGCCGCACCTCACTGCATTTGATTCGGAATTTCCGCTCTCCGTGATGAAATGCGTTGAAAATAAACTCATTTGCTTGTAAAAAAAAATCAAAATCCCACTTCATTATGACGTTAGAAAGACGTCAGGTGAGCTGTCTACTTAAACGATGATTGACACTAACGTCGGATGGTGAACGAGTGAAAAATCGGAGTGTAAAACTCTTGAGGAATCCGGAAAAGAAGCTTTTTCTCCCCACCCTCTCGCTCGGTTTATGAATTCATGTAATATTTACCATCGATATCTGGCCACCAGAGATTTCTGTACTGTTGAAATGTTTCGAGATTTGTTGGCAATCGACGAGCACACATCTTTAGCTTTTGGGCTTGGCTTCTTACCATTCCAAAATTCAAATCAACCACACTTGGACGAAATGTTGCGGGGTTATTGGTTCCCAAAAGTTTCCTCCGGGCCATCGAGGGCATCCGGTGCTTCACTCGAACCTCTGTTTCCTTCCGGCATGGCGATATGGAATTCTGGCTTTCCCATCCCCCTGGAATTTCGCACGAACTGCGCGGTGATATAACGGAACTCGGTAGCAAACCCAGACACGGTACTCCCAGAATCCTCGCCGATTACAAGCCAGCTTTACGTGGATTTCAGACAGAGTTTAGACGAAGGAATCTACAGCGATGAAGTCCTCGACTCGTGTCTTACCACCGAAATGAACATATCAGAAAGAAACTGTCCAGCGAAATATCTGTGACACTTTTTTCGCAAAAATTTGCAAGTCCTGACAACACAAAAGCATTTTTCATGCTGGTCTGACTTACCGATCGCATAAGCGATTCGGTATTCCAGTACGAACTTCAGTCCAACTTTTATCTTCAGACTTACTGTTCGATGGTTGTGCTCGGCGCTTGAAAGATTGATGAAAATCTGTTGGAACAGAAGTGAAACTCGGCGAGACAAGTGTGGCAGTAAACTGTGGCAAAATAAACGTCAAATGTAGTGCCTAATTCTGGCTGAAGGACAGCTGTGTGTCTATATCGCGGGAAAGTTTCACGCCAGAAGTTTGTAACTCTGAAAACTGTTCTCTCTCTTTCTCCCTTTTGTCTCTTTACTCTGTATCCCTCGTCGTCTAGACTCCGGCGGTCGAGCCGAAACGCACACACAGACGGAAATCGCTACAAAAGTAGAAGAGAAGGAGGTAGAAAAAAGAGATAACCGGAACTAATTACTAATTTCGTAAATTTTTCTATTCACTGAATAAATGAAATTCTTATCATCCCAAAGTAAATTATATGCCGGCATTATGTTCTGTTCCATTTCATTCCGTTTCGTTCCATTTCATTCCATTCCATTCCACTCTATTCTATTCTATTCCATTCCATTCAATTCAGCTCTATTTCCGTCACGTTTAGCGAACGAGCCCAAGAGATCGGGGCTCTCCACGCAATAGGTGAGGGTCGCGGGGTGCTCAGGGTTCGAAACTGAGCGACCAGGAAAGCCCACGATTCCTCCATGCTCAGGCCTGAAGAATAGAAGGCTACCTGCAGCTCGCCCTCGCCCCCACCTCCACCCCCATCCTTATAGGCTCTTCGACTCTCCTGCAGCATTGTTCCTACGTCGACGAACAAAAGTCTTGAGGACGAGCCATCTCCGTGATAAATGTCCCTCCAGTCGTCGTCAAAAGGAAATGGAAATATTAGCTGGTCTGATGAAGCACGAAGGCCGGAGGATTCGAGAGGCAAAGCACGCACCAGCGCACCCTTTATCGTCAGTTTGCTATACCGTTGGAAAACAACAGATCATCTTCATCAGCTCGTTCAATTTTACACTTCTTCATGATGATCGCTGAATTGGAAACGATTTCATCTTAGAATTGGAAGGAGTTGATTAACGGAATACTGATCGGCGAACTCCACAGATAGAAATTTACCAGACGAATAGGTAATTCGCACACGAAACACGAAACATGTGACATCGATGGCTCAAGTTCCCGAGAGTGTTGAGAGGCTCAGATCCCCCTGGAGGGTGGTAATATCCATTACCACAGGGGTGCCGCTGGGTGGTTATCGTGTGCTTCTGTAGTCGTATACGGTTTGTCAGACCCCAGCTAATTCTGGCTATTAGTGTTGCTTGTTTTCACTAATTATTGACAGACTCTATGGGCTGGGTAAGGTTCTACCCAGGACCGGGGCACGTCACCTCAGCGACCTCTAGTCTGCGCAGAATTTCTCGGAGCCATTTCTCGGCCATCCCTTATGGCGAATTTCACTCTGTAAACAAACTTTGTCAAAGTGATATCTCGTAGGAACGATTTGTCCACCTGGCCACAACTCGAAAGTTCCACTGTCGATTCTTGGGTTTACGGTTAGGCCGGTAGAAGCCGGAGCCGTAAGACTCGGAGGAACTCTGAAATGGAATGGAGGAAGATTAGAGGTATAAGGGAGCCTGAAGCAGCTCTTAAGGACGTTCAAGCTACACGACGATTTCACTCGACTTTAGGTATATTTGACGAGTTGTGGGAGTCGGGAGTTGAGGGCGGGAATTCGCATACAGAGGAAATGTAATTATTTTCCACGAAAAAGCGGGGCTCGTGACAGCCCCTCTCCAGTACCCGAGAGATTACTCCGGCAGCTACCCTTAATCCAGTTATTCCAGTTTACGATGAGATTGAGCCGTGACGACAACCCTAGGATCGCCTTCTCCTTCTACTGCGTGCCATCCTCCTCGTCATCATTCCTAATTTTAATGTATTTATTAATGCTCTTTATCACGTTGTAATAAAACTGACAAATCGTCGCTACTGCTGGCGCTGGTACTGGTATGTATAAATTAATATATCCTGCTACGTGGATGACTGAAATCCGATATTACAGACCAGATTTTGCGCGCAGTGTAAGGATTATAGGTAGACATGTAACGTGTGTTATCGCCAATCTATTGGATCGAATTAAAACGCTAACCCGATTTAACATATCGGCTATACAAATAGACGGGTTCAAATATCGTATAATACACTAGAATATGTTCGCAGTGCTTACTGAGCGCCAAAAAACGATTTACAAAAAATTGGGTAAAAGTTAAACCAGCTCAAAAATGTTTGGATTAATTGATTAGTGGCAGTTATGAACTATGAGTGATAGAATTTTGGGGAAATTTTATCGAGAAATTTCTCAAAAGTTTCCACGTACGATCGTTTCTACGATAACTCGTGACGATGAACGAGAACAGTGCCTCCTTCGAGTCGTAGAAAAACTTTCGAAGACCTTTCGAAATTGTGACAAAAATATTATTGCGAATTCGTCTGGAAACACGATGAACAAGGGTCGCGAGGGTCGTTACCCTTGTACCTCGCGACTTATTATTTGGACGAATATTTCACACGAGACTTTCGTCGTCTCTTCATGTCAGAGAACATTGTAGCCATTGAACATCCTGTGCTTGATATTCAGCATTGTTTCGACTCGACTTTGCGTTCGAATGTTATTTGGATCGGTTGAACCAAAATAGTCAGCAATCACGTTTCAAGAACTGATGACTCGGCGAAGAATAATAATCGAACAAAGTTTCTTGGATCTTAATAACATCGAGTGCTCGTAAACGAGCTCTGAACATCAGTCGATCAGGCCAAAGTTCTTTAGGCATATTTATCTCACGAAATAGCATGCTTCGCGATGTATAAACACTTTGAAAAAACAAAACTTTAGTATTTCGCATACCCTTCCTGGATCACCGCGTGGTAAACAAGTATTCGACTTACTCAGGAAGATTTTGAGGCAAAGTTGGTAAAAGCTCGGAAGAGCAACGACAGCGTAAATTATTTGTTGTATTCCGTTCTTTTCACGGATCTCTAGAAGTCGGCTTCGCCGGGAATACTCGCCTTCCAGACTTCCTCGGCTTACATTGCCTCGAGCTTGATAAGCTGTAGACATTCGAAGCTCTGGCTCAAGTTCGTTCCTCCGCAAGCGTGTAGCTTACGCGTACAGAATAAACTCCTTCCATCATAGACGGTTTTCTCATTTTACCTTATTTCCATACTTTATAGGTCAACCGCTGCTCCCTAAATCTCCTAAGTATATGTGTGTCCAAAAGTCTTGATTTACCCAGTAAAAAAGAAGGAAGAAATAAGAAATGATAAAGTAGCGCTCGAAGCGCTCGGGTGGCTCAGTTTCCGAAAGTTCACCTTGTCCGGATAGGTGGGACGTGCGGAGAATCTTTTAGGACAGTCTCACAGGGACCAAGTCAGACATTCAATTGCCAGAGCCAAAGGCCTGAAGAGTCAAAGGTCAAAGACGTCGAGGATAACCGAGGAGTGGAAAGCATCCCAAAATTCTAACCGGATAAGGATTGAAGAAAGAGTGTAGTCGCGCCCCAAAGCGCGGAGGATTCCTCTTTCACCATGACCTTATATTTCGACTCGGTCGAATTCACCATTATTCCAAATACGACGATACACAATGCGGAACGATTTCGCGAGAAAAGGGGTGACCCGAATATGGCCTCTCCCGTAAACGATCCCCAGGGATTTAGCGTACAGATTCTGTCAAGAACGTCGTGACGACCAGCGACCCCCAATGTAGCATAAAGCTAGGGTTGCACAAGCCCCGGGCGTACGGCCTACGGAAATTTGTTTTGATTCAAGTTTTTTTGGCCTACTCAAACGGCAACGGATTCCCAATAGACAATTTCGAACCCTTTGAGGAAGGGTGACTTTTATTCTCGATACTGTTCGATAGATTTGCATGCCATTTGATCTTCGGGGTTTTCGGTGGTGTTTCTTTTTCGTTTCTTCCCTTTCAGCCCGAAACTTTGACGTTCAAGATGACGGATCTCGGTCTAGAATCTCTACGATGATCTCAAACGTCCTTTGAACACATCCGCTCGCGAAATTCACTCCACTGGCCCTCAATGATGCAAATCGGGATTAAAAATGAGGAATAATGAGCACATCTATCGAGCCGGGTGTTCGGAGGAAGAGGCGCGTCTAGTGGAAGCCATCTGTTGAATGTAAATAACAAAGCCAGAGCGTAATCGATGTTGTTCTGTAATTCTCACGGGACAAGGATCATCAAGCAGGAAATTAAACCGACAATGAGCTTTAGGCTCCTTCACTTTCCTCCCCTATTTATATTTCAGCCAATTTCGACTCGCCTCTCCTTTCCACTTCCGCCCGCTATTTTCCTTGATCGTTTCCTTAGTCTCAAGTCTTTAGCAATCAAAGTGGCTAAATATTTTCATCCATCAACCTTTTGTCAGACATAATGAAGTGGCATATCTATGCAGGGTATACCCACCCACCAACATATCTTGTAACTTAACGCTGCCTGGTGCACTCAAGAGCTTCGTCCCAGATGGGGATTAATGAAGCTTCTATCTATCCATCTATGTCTCGTCTCGCACTTTGCAGACCCGTCCAAGCTCAAGATCGTTATTTGTTCCTGAGCTGATTTTCATCGTATAAACTCACGAGTTTGATGATCCGACGAAAGTGCCGACACGTCTCTCGCGATTAATCGTATATATATACCTATATACGTAAACCTGCGTCTCGCCAAACCATCGTTAGCCCCCGAATATCCTACCCTCGCGGTCTACTGACTCCTTAGAAAATCTGGTCCTCATTAGAATCTACAATATTCGATATTACGGCCTCGCGCTCTTTCCCTTTCTCTTCATCCCTTGGAATTTATATAATACATGCACATATCTCTATGTACACCAAAAATATATCTGGGTCCGTCTACGCTTTAGCGTTAGTGCGGAACGCCGAGCACTTAAGTAATCTTTTCCACTTTCCGCACCCCCGGATACTGCGGGATCCCATTCCTACAAATGTCTGCTGTGTTACGAGTAGATAGACATGTTTTAGGCAGCTGAATGGAGACAGATAATAAAACCGAAATCTAGAGGGTGGGAAATAAAGGGTGAGCAGATATTCGACCTTTGACCCGTTCATTCCTCTGGGTCATTCATTTCGGGACTGAATGGTAGGGTAATATTTTTTCGAGGATCATACTGGTACAGGGTCGACGTGACGGGGCGGTACGTGCATCCGGAAGAATGATTGCCCTGTCAAAATCCGCGAGTAAATCGTCGATAAAATTGACGGGGGGTATATATTTCGATCCGGGGAATATTCGCGGGATCGACAAACAACTCACGCATCTATATACCTGTACCTATATATTCGACGAATATACATACATATGTATATTTATCGCATAAAAATGACAAGGGTTGATTGAACCCCTAGAATACGACACGCACTCTGGTCTCTCGGCATTCGACCGTGGCCATCGATTCCCTGCCAAAAAGGAACCCCACGTTGCGACGGGATGAAAAGATTTTTTCCGAATTTACGGAAACTGTAAAACTTTTGCGACCTGTGAAATTTCGTTGTTTCAAAAATTTGAAGATACGCTTAGAATTTTCTCCTAACGTTTCTTTTCCTTATCAAAGTTTGTCTTACGTGGTAGTAGAATTTATTAACGATTACGGAAAATACTTAGAGCAACCCATCTTTCATGAGGAAGTTGGCACTCGGGTCAGAGCTATGAATTAGGGATTCGAGCGAACGTTACGTCGGGCGGAATTTCTCTCCGCGAGGCAACGTGGCGATGGAAGTTTTGGTTTTTATTAGACTCTTTTCGCCACAACGAGTTGTGTTATGAGTAACATACCTTACGTGATCCTGGGTCCCAGACTTAACACAGTTGTGTGAACGGAATAAAGCTCGAGCTTTCAAAACCCCGTAGACCATATAATAGAACATCGATTCAACGAAGTATTCGATTACTTATAATCTCGTTTCCATTATTCCTAACGATTATTGAATCATAAATATTGACTTCGACTCATGTCGGCTCTGTCTTTTCATTTCTTTTTCCTCTTTTTTAAGTTTTTCAAGAAAGTAAGTCCAGCAACTTTCCAACCAGTTGACCGATTTCAACAAAACTTTCTACACAAATACCTCGAATAGTATCTAGCTACGATATCAAATTTTACCGAAATCGGTTCAAGGGTTTGGGATCGGAAGGGGAAAATGTTCTTTTGAAGAAGCGTTAATATCTCATCGACCATTCGTAAGATTTCGACATTTCTTTGGTTTCCCTTTGGTCTTTCCCCAAGTATAACACAATTCGGAAATCAAACGTGAGATGGGTAACTCGATAACTGTGGGATCGATCTCACCGAAATTCACCATAGAATTGGGGTTTACCATAAGCAAAACATTTCGTTATACAATTTTTCCGAGTGATAAACCATCCCCAATTTCTTGACGAATTTTTTCAAAATTATTTTAACGAATGGTTCGAAATGAAGATCTGCATCCTATTCACGATGTCTCCTACTTTCTTCTCATCCCTTATTCCGTCTTATGAATTTCAGGTGCGCTCGCGTTCCTTGACCCAGCTCGACGCCCTGGGTACAAGCATGCTGGACGCGGGTGAGCATCACCTAGGGAGCAGCACTCCGACCGCATCGCACCACCAACAAACCCATCATCATCCCCACAGCGCTGGCGAGTGCAGCCCTCGTCTCCTGGTACCAAATGCGCCTCTGGCCGATCCTGTTAATACGAACAAGACGAGGCACAAGCTTTCAAGATCCCAAGTAAGCCTCGTCATCGTTTCTCTACAAACTTTATACGAGAATCGTATCCGATATATTATCCAAAAATTTCACGGGACACCTAAGACTATAGGTAAGATATTCGCCAAGTTTCAGATTTTTGGCGGCAGTACATCGATCGGAAACAAAAATTAACCGCAAAAATTCAAAAGTCCCGCGTTAATCGAATGGGAAATTCGCGATGCTTTGAGGAGGTATTTAGGATCGACTTAAGAGGCCATTTTAAGGACCACCCTAATATACCTAACGGACTATTCGAATTCCTCGATTCGCGCGATAAAACGGGAACATTCAGTCCGTTTCTTTCCCTGCTTTAAATCAAGGTGCGAAAATCATACAATAAAACGTTTATACATCGTGGATTAAGTTAGAAAGCTGTTTTTTACCGACAATAGGTAGAGAAATTAGGCTCATTTATCAGCCTACTGTTTTTTTTTTTTTTTTTTGTTTTTTTTTTCTGTTATTGAGGTAAAAAATTAGAACCCAACGCTCCGCGTGAAAGAGAGATGTTCCAATTGTTTGAACCGCGGTTCGCGTCTGGCCGCAATTACCGGCTTGCCATGAATTTTATGAATTTCATACCGCGCGATACACCGCTGTACACATACAAACGGTCCTGGTTCCGGGCTCGTAAACTTCTGCCAAATTCGAATTTAACCGCCGCGAATTGGGCGATAAATAAAAATCGGCGTACGGTAGGTTAAGCCAAGAAATAAACGAACGTACGTGCTTCCGGTCTGCACTGTTCCAATTCCCACGTTCCTCTTCTAACTTTTTAAATCACGTTCGTACCGAAGCTATTCCTTCTTCTCCTTCATCCGACCTTCAGCCTTCGGCCAATCTTTCGCGAAAGGGATAATGTATTCATATCTATACATTCATTCGTTTTTAGCGGTAAATTTAACGCTCTAAAAGTCTACCGAATCGTAAAATTGATGATAGTTCTCTTGTTCTCCGATATAACCGCGGTTTACCCAAAACTACAGATTCACGATATTCGCATCTCCGGTGCGGCAGACTCTCTCGGTATTCATTGAGCGCGAAAGTACTAACGCTTTGTTAATTAATGGTCCGGTTCCACCGCGTTCCTAACCTCAAATGCACGAAAAATTAATCGCGACGTTCATTTGTCGAACCATCCGTAATCGCCAGTATCGTTCTTAATTCCTTGCGGTAATTACTGACGTCGATTGACAAGGAGAGTATCAGACTTGGACAGATCCCGCCTAAACTCCCGGAGGTCTTTCCTTGTGCCAAAATATTGGAACCTATATGATGTGTGATTCCGTATAATGGGCGATTCCTTCCTCCGACATAATTTGTCATATTATCGAGCGATTTGTTGGTAATTCACTGTTGTTATAGAATAATTCGTTCGAAGTTGGCCCTAGGTGAGATCCTATCATGGAAACTTCATCGGTTGATGTTGAGAATGAATATTCGAGGCAGTATCCCAAAATGAGTGAAAGAAATTCGATTCCCACGTTTTCTAGAATTAGAATTTCAGGATCGTCATGTTAATTGATATTTTCTCAGTTAGGAAACGCGATGGTAATAAATTTTCATGATTCAGCTTCGCCGACTAGTGCGGTAGGATGGATATGCCAGTTTATTGCTTTTTATTTCTTTTCTCTTTGTTCAAAAAGTGGGAAATATTCCATGCAATTAACGTGCGGCAATATTGCCGTTCAACATCGTGGATAATTAACAGACTTTTACTACCCACATCGAGGATGAACTTCTGAATCAATAATTCCCATTAATTAAAGTACAAAAGTCCGACATGAGCGGGCTTTGTTATCCATCAACGGACGCTGATTTCACTTCTACTAGCTGAAAACTAATTCTCGCAATTCTGCTAACGGAAGAATTATCGGACATCGAATATCGCTGAAGGGATCCTCGGATCCACGTTCATCTACTCTCTTTTTACACGTCTGCAAAATTGTTTGAAATTGAAAAAATACTTGTTTCCAAATCAGTGGAAACCGTGTAAAGAGAGCCTATGAAAGTCACGAAGGCTGCATTAATCGTACCCACTCCTGCACACATTGAGATGATCAATAGCCCCTCGACAGACACATTCAGTGGATCCCCATCCGCCCTCGGAGTACATAATGCTTCATCACCCTGTTTGTTGATAAATCACCCGATCTTCGATCCCGTAACTATGAAATACTGGATATTGAAAGGCCATAAGAAGCTGACGACGCGAGTTAAGCGCGTATTCGTTACCTAGGTCCATAGTCGACTGGGCTAGTGCGAATAGGAAATCGATATTATGGAAAACTGCACTCTAGTCTGTCTCCTGCGTCCCAATCCTTAATGCACAGTCTGGAAAGAAACGGGACCGAGTCTATACGCCAGTGTAGAGGATTTTCGTCAGAGATTTCCTCAAAGTCGCGATCACTTGTATTTTGGCACGAGATTCAAACTTATTCCAGATTTTACACATTCCGAGGAAATATTCCACGCTGATGTAATTCCGGAGCGAATCGATGATACTCGATGAATTTCATTCTCTGAAGTAGAAAAAAATCTGAAATCATTCCTGATTACGTATAAAAACGGAAGTAATCAGCTGTGAGAAGGCGAATGTCGGTGGAATGTTTCTTCCGAGCGTATAACAGTGATTTGGAAAAAGTTATTTCCGAGGTGTTTATAGCCCCTTATCAACCATACATGAAGAAATGTTCCCTTCACATTTTCCGCACTCTGGGGCCTACCCCTGTATGCATACTCTTCCGGAGAACGTTAACGAGTGTGCGTTGTTTCTTAAATAATTTAGATTCGGGGTCGTTTGACCCTAACTACGAACCACGGGCGTTTTAGATACCACCGCAGTTACTTAGATCCAGAACTGCGGTAACCGTATCATGGATTTTCCACAAATTTTCTATTCCATCTGACCACATTGACCCTCCACGTACAAGGGGCGAAACGGTCGGTTAATTTTTCACGAAAATGTGCTCAGCCATATTTACGAATTGTATAATGCAATACACATGAAATTCTTACCCCGGATCTACACTCCCTTATATCATACCGTTCTTCAGGCATAATTACGTCGTCTATATGTTTAGATATACGTACAGTACGTTCATTTATGTTCGTATGAAGGTCTGCCTCGCTTTTTGTTCGTCTATACGAAACTGGGTGGTAGTGGTCCCTTTTATTTACTATTAATTTAGAGGTGGTCGATTCGACCCCAAGCTTGAGGCGATTTGGCCGACCTCGATCTCTGGTCACCTTCGTCAGTCTAGCGATTACGGTATTATCTAGCTTGAAACAGGGTTGACATTATTTTACCCAGTGAGAAAAACGCGTCCAAAAAACGAGCGGAGTTCTTCTGCAGGGATTTATACCCGGATAAAAAAAAAAACGACTATTAGAGGATCCTTCGATCTCCTTTATTGAACCTTTCGGTCACTCTGTAGCAGTTTGAACTAATATCCCTCATAAAATCGATGCTGGTTATCGTGATCGATGAATTATACGATCCTGACTCACTCAAGTTCTTTTTGGTGATATTTGAATGACAAGGAAACATCGGAAGAGAAATTAGAGAATTTCTGATAGACGGAAAATCTCTGGGGATATAATTGAGCCAATTTCAAATTTCCTATCGAAACGTTCTTTTCTAATATATATGAGAAATAACCGAATTTGCATTACAGGTATCAAGTAGCGAGTACTTCAGCGTGTGCTTCGAGGCCGGGGATGATGCGACGACATTAGATCGAGAGGAATTCCTGCCAGCCACCAAGGGGACGACTCTGGCGTGAGTGAAATTAAACCATAAATATATTATTCTATATCGCAGAAAAAGCTCTCCGAATTTTGTGTAAAGAAGGAAATAGGTCCTCGATGTAAAAACGACCTGAAACGATTCAAGGTTTTTACGTAGTTAGGTAAAATCCAATTTGAACAATTTCTTATACGTCGCGTGTTTCCCGATTTTCAAAAAGAATATCAAAATATTCTATATTCTCTTGGATCAACGAGAGGAGACAAAGCTCAGAAGGTTCTATCATACAAAAACTTTTGACTATGACATCAAAAACGCCTTATCCCTGACAAAGTTCTTATTGCTCCCGCATGTCCTCATTATTCTAAGGGTACGTGGGTACGTATCTTCACTAAGATTCGTCAAATGTGCCCAGAAACCCGTGCGTGTCTAACGAGGCATGGTTGCCCCGGGCCGGTTGACTTACACAAATCTTTTGTAATCTTATTGTCGTTATCCATTCGTTTTCCACATTGTCTACCTAAACACAGAATTACCTGGAGAAGACAAAAGGAGCACCAGAATTCAGCCCTGGAAGGGCATGGCCGCCGCCTTTGTTCGGCTCCAGCAACCCCCCAGTTCTCTCTTATCGCTCATATACCCTCGACAGAAAAATTCTGTCTTACAACAAGCCGATCGAAGTACGTGGAAAAAAATAAAAAAATAAAAAATAAGAACCAAAAAATGAAAGGAAAAACGATATTTCGGGATAAATGCCTCCCCCGAATTTACATCCCTAATAAATTTTAACCCCGACGCAAAACATCCCCACCTACGTATCGTGCACACCTGGATTCCCCTTGTTAACGTGGAAAGAGATATCCACCCCGTATTTTTAAACCCTTTTTTTCTCGTTTTTCTCTCACTGCTCGCACTCCAGCACGGCTGTCCATCAGTCTATCCAACGGTTGATGTTCGTCGAGAGGATTGCGCGAATTGGCCGTCCAAATTTGCGCGATATAATAGCCACGTATGCTAACATCGCCTACAGCCACAAGCTGTGGTACGAAATGAAAATAACGGGGAAAATAAACGTAGGGTGTATCGAAAATGAACTTTTTTTTTAAATTTTTTCATTGCTGATACTCCAAATTACGTATTTCGATATTTTGAGTACTCAAAACACATAGGAGAAAAGAACGTTTCAAACGAGCTTTAAGATAAAGCTTCAAATACTTTTGCACCTTGAACCGAATCTCTCCTTTCAAGCGACCCAGCTTTATCTTTGAGCCGGCTTATTTTTTTTTGAGAATACTTCGATTCTTTCTTTTCAAAATGAGCCAAAAACGAACTCGATAGCTTCGTTTCGAGCCGAGTTATAAATTTTTTGAGTAAACAACTTCTTTTTTTTTCTCTCTTTTTTCTGTGTTTACGTGGGAAATAGAAATCCGGATTGAACGAGTACTCAAAATCAAGCTACAGGCCTCTGCTTTTAGTGAATCTGCTTCAACTGAAAATCTATATCATTCCGAGTATCGGCAACGAATAAATGTACAAAAATAAACTTTCGTTTTCGACACACTCTCAGACGCATGAATAGCCAAGAATCGGCTCCCATCGACTTTTCATGGTTGGGGAATCTACGTAAATACGGGAAAACGGTTTTCCCGGGTAGAATATGGGTACAACGTGACTCTTGCCCCTATGCGACACTTTTCAAACGGAAGGAAACCCGGAGATGCAGTAAAGAATATGCGGTCTTGCGGAATATAGGGTCTTCCCAGATTAGACAGCATCCCATTCCGTAGTCCTGTTCCTTTTCGTCATATTTCAAACCAGTTTTGGAGAGCTGGTTACACGGGGATGAAAGAACCCTTCGTCTTCGTTTATCTGCTATGCGAATTAATCGCATTACATTTGGAATATTGGCGTTAATCGTTACATCCGTAATATAAGTGTGAAATAAAGTGAGATGTAATAACAGGCGTGAAAAGAAAATCTCGAGGTGTAATTGGGGCGAAACACTTGGAAAACCAGGAGATGCCACAGCTACCCTTAGGGACCGCCGAGTTGACGAATGGCGCAGACCGTGGAGCGCAAAAATACGAGACGAAAGTAATCAATGCCTTGAGATCCCAGAACGACTTTAACCGCGTCTATGAGGTATATACTTTTCTTTTCTAACGTTATTTACATGCTTCTTTATTTATTTCGATTTCTTTCAAGGGTGCGATTCCCCTTTTTCCTACGGGGTAGATAAAGCGTAGATGGGAATTTTCGGAGAAGAGAGAAAAGGAAAGACAAGGGTTCCACTGACGCCGTGTAATCATCAGAGTGCGATTTTTGTCTTTCGGCTGATTTTCAGACGGGGAAAAAAGCTCGGCGAGTTCTCTTCTTCTTCTTTTTATTTTTTTCTTTTCCGTCTCCTTTTTCTTCGTAGCTTTTATAACCGTGAACCCGAAGCTTCTTGACATTCTGTACCTATCCGGGGCTGAATTAGTCGCGGCTTCGAGGTATCGCTCAGTCGTAAAATCGTCCATTCACCAAGATGAACCCTGGCCGGCCTTACCATCCCCAGAAGCACCTACCCTCGAGATAATTCTTATTGTTGGTTCTTTTCGCGAAAATCTGCCTCCACGATTCTCCGGGATCCGCTTGAAACAGCCTCGCTATTTCTCCGAGGAATAAATATAATCACTGTAACGATAACCGCGGAAATTTGATAAAATTTAACGGTTTTCGTAAAAATCTCGTATCTATAGGGAAAGTGGAAAACCGCGGAAGAGCACAGCCATTGCTCGGTGGATTAATATTTTTATAAGAAAAGGAATCTTCGTTGACGAAAATTTCTTTTATAGAGTTTCACAAGCGAACTTAACAAATTTTGTCTTTTATTCGCACATCGTGACATTTTTCATTCGGATTTAACCAGACGTGTTATTTTTGTTGAAAAGTACCCACCCAGAGTATAATGGTTGGTTTACGTGGATTATACTCATCAAAGTAGTCGGGAGAAAAGGTCTGAAATCCTTAAAAGTTGATTTTTTAAGTGTGCCATTTTATGGGAAAAATATTCTACGACTACTCCGAGTTGTTCGATTAACGTTTGGGGTCGTTCGGGAGCACTCAATTTTATTAAATTGAAAAAAATCGTTCTAAATTACTCTACCCCGAAATCCATTCGGTCTTTGAAACGTGATTACTGTCTAGTTTCGTCGTGGCCATAAACGAACGTCGAGTCTATACTCGGATAACATTCGAATGCAAAGTTGAGCCGAAACAACGCGGGATATCAAGAACAGGATGATCAATGGCTACGACGTTCTCTGACATGAAGAGACGACGAAAGTCTCGTGTGAAATATTCGTCCAAATAATAAGTCGCGAGGCACAAGGGTAACGACCCTCGCGACCCTTGTTCATCGTGTTTTCAGACGAATTCGCAATAATATTTTTGTCACAATTTCGAAAGGTCTTCGAACGTTTTTCTACGACTCGAAGAAGGCACTGTTCTCGTTCATCGTCACGAGTTATCGTAGAAACAATCGTACGTGAAAACTTTTGAGAAATCTCTCGATAAGATTTCCCCAAAATTCTATCACTCGTAGTTCATATCTGACATCGATCAATCAAAAGAAATCAAACCCGAATCGAAAAATAAAATCGCACGTTCAGATTCGAGTAAGGATCAACAATCTCTAAACATTTTTTGACCCGTTTCAATCCCACCCAATTTTCTAATTCATTCTTTGCTTTGACTCTCAATGAGGCTGTACTACTGTAAAAAGAAAATCGAAACCACGACGTTTTGGTCCACCGTAGTACCTACACGTAGGTATTATATACTATACGTGCCTCTGGCAAATTCCACCTCTGATCCCTCGCGCGGCGAGTCCTTTGCAGGGTGTCGCAATTACCGCGATTATCCGTTTTCCATTGTCGGCAAACGGGTGGCTTTTGTTAAGCAAAAACCTTTAGCCTCTTTGTTTTAGATCTGTGGTAGAAAATTCGAAAAGCTCTGTGTGTAACAGCGAAGCCAAGTCGGTCAGAGTCCACGCAACCAACGCCATGGTTACATCAACCCCGTGCACACCCTTGTCCGATATTTGAACGCTATCGGCAAACTGTCAGAAGATGTTTACAGAGACGGATATTTCTCGCTCTGATAGAACTATATCTCAACAAATATTAAACTTGATTTATGACGGCTAATGCGAACGGCGATTCAATGATTCCATCATCTATATATACATATATACGAATGATATACATCTCAGGGAAGGCGCCATATTTATCATATTTTTAACTCCTATAAAAATCCGCGCGAACACCCCAGTTGTGAATTTCTATTCGTCGTAGACTGAAATTTGATCAGTGATTACCGCCACGATTTTATTCTAGCTGCACGCCATCCACGCCGCAGCTCCTAACCTTCTCATACTCTTTGCCCTGTAATACGACCTAAATACCACCGTCGATGATTATTTTTCTCCTTTTTCTCCTTCCCTTTTCTTTTTCTATTCGGTCATTTTACTCTAACTATATTTCGCGCTCTTTCGAACAAATCAATTCTTATTTTATACGTATACTACGACGTATACAGTCAGTTATACCGGTTTCTGTCGCACCTAAAATCTGCAACCCAGGATACATCTTTTTAAGTTGGCATTCGTGCATTTCGTGGTTACGCGAATTGAGTTTTTCACCAATGAAGCGATACGGACTTCGTTATTCCGCCACTCACCATCGCGAGGGCACTCTAGCCTTTAGCCAGCTACTGCCTAGGGTATTGCCAACTTAAAGAGATGTACCCTCGGTTGCAGATTTCAGGTGCGACAGAATCCGGCATACTGACTGTATACATGTAATGGTATGTAAAACAGACGTTAACAGGTGTCTAGGCGAGGTGGAAATAATAAAAGCGGAGAGAAAGCTTGGCTCGGTTAATTCTGAATGGAAAAAGTAAACGCGATCAATTTTTCTCAATAAATTTTAACGAGCAAACTCCGTAGTGAGTTATGACACCGTGACAATATAACGATAACACAGAACGCTGCGATTGTATTATATCAGAATAGAGAATATACGTATATCGGATCGCAGAGGGACTCGATATACATGTATATCATGTGTTCCAAAAAAATATACCCACTTGGTACAATCGCGTCGTTTAACGAGATACAAACGTAAAAAAAAAGAAGAACAGAATGCGTATACCAAATGATTCGATTTATTTCTCGAATTTTCATACACGGTTTCTGTCGCACATGAAATCTGCAACCGAGGATACATCTTTTTAAGTTGGCATTCGTGCATTGCATAGTTACGCGAATGAGCTTTTGACCAATGACGCGATACGCACCTCGCTATTCCGCCGCTCACCGTCGCGGCAGCACTCTAGCCAGCTACTGCCTAGCCAGTATTGCCAACTTAAAAAGAGATGTACCTCACGTTGCAGATTTTAGGCGCGACTGAAATCGGTATCTTGAATATTTAGAGAATAATATCTACCGGCCCGTGAAGTCTAAAGACTTGAATGATGTTGAACAATTACCTGGATTTAATCGCAAACGATATACGGAATTAATTACCCATTCGAAATCAGAACGGGGAAGATCCTCAGCTCTCGTTTATAATCCCTTGACAATTATTTGGCCCATTTGTGAGCCGCATGCGGTTCTCTTATTCTCATCTCCCTATCTGGCGCATTCAGGCTATTTGCGGAATGTCGTTCATCAATTGGCAGTAAAGAGGGCTTTAAATTAGGGCTTTGATACTCAAAGGAGATCGTTAAATGAAATCAAACAAAAGCGGGCGGGCAATAATAAATTCAAGAAGATTAATTCCGTAAGTACGTCTAAACAGGTCGTGTATTCGTTCATCTTAGAAGATTTTTTACGTCCCTTAATTTATTACTTTAATCAACTAATTCCTACCTCCGATATGAACATTTTTCCTTTTACCTACGCATAACTTACGTTCTCTAAAGAAAATCCTGCGAGCTTTTTTACCCCGGGGATTTATTTATACCACGGAATTCTGACACCCTTCAGGGTCGCGTATGTGTACTACGTACGATTATGACATACGGATGACGCGTGTGTTCGACATGTATATAGTAAAACCGCGTGCGTGCGAAAGTGCGAAAGTGCGTAATTACAGACGGCTCTTTGGTCCGGCATCAGTTCACCCCCAAGCCGTGTAAACGAGTTGCGTCAACAGCGTTCAATTTAATTAATTCCGGCAATTGGGTTGTTGCGGTGTTGATACCATTATCTGTAATATCGCTTGAACAGCCTATGCCGGAGTCTCGCCTTTGCGGAAATACTTGAAGAACCTACGAAGAGGGTCAATTAAAATTTTAGCCTAGGCGTCAAACGAACGTATAAACTTGAAGCTCTCCCAGCTTCTACCCCGCGCACCTCGTACCCTGACTACGAAAGGTTTTTCAACACCCTGGTTTAAATCCTCAAGTATAATTCTCTCGACGTCAACGTCGCCGTCTTCATCTCGACGTAATTAGATCGCTTAATAAAACACCCTTTGTTCTTCGTTACAGGGAAGCTCTGAGCGGGGCCTGCGAACGTCGAGGTATAGACTTGGGGCGCGTCGACGTATTTCTGGATACCCTTAGCACACCCTTGCCCGTACTTACCACTGAGACTTCTTGTATGGGCGGGAAACATCTCCGAATTACCGGTAAGTCATTTTTCACACCTTTACCCATATACTCGCGTCTGGTTATAGACTCAGATTGTCCCCTATTTTTGATTTTTCGCAATTTTGAACCAGGTCAAGAAATGATCAGAGGTTGTTCATCCTCACTCGAATCTGGTCGTGCGATCTTATTCTACGATTCAGGTTTGATTTCTTTTAATTGATCGGTGTCAGATATGAACTACGAGTGATAGAATTTTGGGGAAATCATATCGAGAGATTTCTCAAAAATTTTCACGTACGATCGTTTCTACGATAACTCGTGACGATGAACGAGAACAGTGCCTTCTTTGAGTCGTAGAAAAACGTTCGAAGACCTTTCGAAATTGTGACAAAAATATTATTGCGAATTCGTCTGGAAACACGATGAACAAGGGTCGCGAGGGTCGTTACCCTTGTGCCTCGCGACTTATTATTTGGACGAATATTTCACGCGAGACTTTCGTCGTCTCTTCATGTCAGAGAACGTCGTAGCCATTGATCATCCTGTTCTTGATATCCCGCGTTGTTTCGGCTCAACTTTGCATTCGAATGTTATCCGAGTATAGACTTGACGTTCGTTTATGGCCACGACGAAACTAGACAGTAATCACGTTTCAAAGACCGAATGGATTTCGGGGTAGAGTAATTTGGAACGATTTTTCGCAGTTTGATATCATTGAGTGCTCATCTATGATCTATGAACCGTTAATCGAACGAGTCGAACCCTTCGTTGATTATTTTTCCCATGAAATGTCACCCTGCGAGATAGTAGCTTTCTCAAAAATCAGAACTCCGAATTTGCAGACCGCTTTTAATAATTCGCCAGCCATTTTAAAAGCCGAAATGCATTACCGATAAACGCGCGGTTCCGCAAACCGAGCTTTGTTCATATCACATTCAGTCGACTAGAAACCAGCTAATCGTCGGATTCGCGAATTGGTAATAATCACAGCCGGTTTCACCCTCGTCGTACCACCGACGTCAACTTACAAAGGACAGAGGACAGGACAGCCGGATATGGTCAACGGACGAAAATACCTTCTCTAATGAAATTGTGGATATACCCCGGTCCAGGGGAGACGGAGGATTGAACTGGACCAGATCTCTCTTCTTTGCTTGATAAACATCCAAATTTGACGTCAACCGCACGTGGGGACTCTCTATCATAAAACCAGCTAAAAGCTGGACGTGATCGTATTCCTGCTTTATCTTATAGTATATATATTTCGGGAAATATCTATACGGAATTTCTGGGGAGAGATAATACGTCAGTCCACATATAACAGCATCGGAGGGTGGCTAAATAGATTTTAATGAATTTTCCTGCTTTCGGTAAAACTCTGCTGGAGACTTCTCGCGGGTATTAGATTAGGCGATGGATATCAGCCCTCAATCCTCGTCCTCTGAAACCTTCGCTTTTCCTGTTGGTCCGCTCTGATGTATCTTGATACGAGGTATACGCACGGAGTCTGAAAATGTCTTAATCCCAGATCTCCGATTAGATTCCGCGTTTATAATATACCGAGGATGTTTCCTCGCGTAAGTTTTCTCATTTCGTAATGAAATTTTTGTCGAATAATTGGTAAACGGTAGCCTTCTTCATTCATCAACGCAAGCTCCCGTTTTTAATCGACATTTAATTCGATAAGAATAATTTCCGGCTCGCTCCATCATTTTTGATAAACTTTTAATGCCGTAAATCCGATTCCTAATTTCTTTAACCACCCATACCTAATTCCGTAGCGAAAATTACCTGAAATTATTTAATTATACTTTGCGGGAAGGTTTACCCCGAAAAAGTGTTACTGCTATAAGTTATTTGGTCACACGAATCCGGAGAGGTACCCGGGTACCTTTGGGATTATTTAATTAACTCGTCTCTTCGCCCCCGCGGCTTTTTCCCTGGAATGATGTATAAACGAATCCCGAGATAATGAATTTTTCGCGAATTATTTTATGCGCCGAGGTGAAGGAAAAAAAATACACGATGGACAGCCCTATCGCGCGTCAGACGAGTGCGATAAGCTTTTATGGTTTACCTAATTTTATTAATATTAACATTTCCTTTTCTATTATCTGATTACCAAGGGCTACTAATCAAACTGACATTTACTCCTTCCGCAAATACATGGCAATTTTTATTCGAACGAAATCGAAGCCTGAAATGCGAGAATTAGTTCGGTTTTTAGGTAATCTGATGCCGTGTGACCGGGAAACGCATCGATCTCCCCTAATTCGGATCCTTTATTTCATCTATACCTCAATAAAGATCGGGATGAAATCGATACAGAAATGCTTTGAACGATTAGTAGATTCGGTATTGAATTTGGTAAAAATTAGTCGAGGCATTTCGAAAGGGGAGAGACAAAATGGGTTTTTAACTTCAACCGTTTGGTTCGTACGATTTCGATGAAATTTCTTTAATGGGCACTTTTTGAGATTTGGAAGTCACGATTGCGGTACGGCTCGATATCTGCTGGATCAATTTTAGCGAAATATACCGTGGAATCGCGTTTTACCATAAGCAATATGAGTATTTCGCCGATACACAATTTTTACCTAGTGATGAAATGTGGGGCGAAATGAGTGGATTCGGACCAGCGCCGATTGATGGACCGCAAAGTTTCTTCTACTTGATGAAACGATTTGAAACTTCGTGAGTTATTGGTATTTGGTACGAGGTATATAAGAGAAAAAAAATCCAATCCATTCTCGTATTCCAAACCGAAGTTACAGCGTTTCGCTGATTCAAACGATGCTAGAAATTGAAATTCGCGATCGAGCTAATTTCCCCTTTTCAAAATTTCCGGTTCGTATTAAAATTTTGAACTACAAAACGAATCGTAGAATAATGTAAAACCCCAGAATAGATTGGAATAACTCTATCAAAAAATAGTGCTATTTTTTTCGGAACAAAGGAGAAGAAAAACGGAGCAGAGTTTCCCAATTTTCGAGCAGCGAAACGTTACAAAAAATTGTTTGAAACCCGGTGATCCATTTTTACTCGCTTTACCCCATCCCGCACTTTCTTCGGACGTTTTTCTATCAATGATCAGGAAAAAAATAGTCAAGCTTGAATTTCGATCCAAAGACGAGATTGAATTATTCGAAATTTCGCAAATTTTTGAATGATTACTGCTTTGAAAGTTCCGGTTCATTCATTCATTCATTCATTTTATTTCTATCTCAAGTATATCGTTATCCTATATATTTTTCGTTGTAACGATAATATATGAGAGTTTAAAACCGTGAAGCACTTACAAAGAGCCACTTGAAAATTTCTGTGGTAATAACCGCTTATTAAACCAAAGTTTGCATTGTGCTTGAAAACTGATTGTCGAAAGCTCGCTGCGGGGTTATTACCTACTTATAACACTCCGAATTAAGGGGATCGGATCGTCACCGTGTATGTATGTAGTACATACATGTCGTGCCTTCATTATTCACCTATCAAAGTTTTACTCGTCACGCGTATTTCGGGGTTTGAACGATATTCGAAAAGCAGAAAATAGAATCCCGACACCCCTTTCACCCTCAGCCTCTTCCCCGGCGAATACGACACAGCGAATTTCTCGGTGTCACGCAAACGGGTATAAAAGCTTCGGAGCCACGAGACGGAACACAAAATCCAACAACCAAAAGCTCAGCTGATGCTATAAATTAATAACATTAGGGGGCGAGGCTCCGCTGTATACAAGACAAGGGCAAGATAAGGTTCACGGAATTTTCTACTGCGCGTAAGCTATGCGATTAGAAAATTGCTTCAAGGTGTTAATTAATTCGCGAATGGCGGAAAGAGAGGGAGAAATCGATCCGCTGTAACAACATTACTTATTTTCTGTTGCAGCCAGAGACGAAAGAGCTTGCAGTTCACGAACGGCTATTCAGAAGAGTAATCAGAACGTATCCCTGCGAAAGGCTAGCGGGGTGAGTATCGTTATTGCGCCAATTTACCTGTTTATCAAACCTCCGCGAATATGTGTACCTATACGTGTAATCGATGGCCATATCGTGCTTGCAGCTATTCATACATCGATATCAGTGCTCTACGTATATCGATTGGCAGCGAGTAAAAATGAGAAGGTGAAAAGGGGATGGAGCTTATTATTCCGATGTAGTATAATTCTAGCACGGGCTGCAATGGGCTGAAACTTATACCTAGGAACGATAGTAGGCGATATGTGCGATCGAGGGGGATACGTCGATGGGTATAACCATTCGCGAATATAACATGACGAGTTGGATTTTTGTCAACCTTTTTATTTTCAAAAAGATTACATTTTCATCCATCCCGCTTCACCGCTCCGTATACCTCTATACAAATCCGCTTTCCACACATATGGAGGTTTTACCAGTTAGATCAATAATCCCAATAAGGTATCAGATGGCTGATGAAAATACGGAACAGATTTCCACCGCGCACAAAAGCTTCGCCATATTCGGTCGTATACCTACCCACCCAACCGCTCAATTCATATTCTAAAGTTGTTAGCCATTTTTTTATTTATTTTTGTTCTTGGTTTTTCCCTTTTTATCTAGAGTAGAAATTTTCGATGAAAAGAAGAAAAATATATGTGCGACTAGTAGAAGAAAATTCGTGCCAGGTGCTATTAGTCAGAAGCATAAAATATACGCTATTATTTTTTTTCTTTTTTTTTTTTTTCTCTCTCTCAATTTATGTACACGTATACGAGGGGCTATAAAATTAACCAATTAATTTCAAACTGTCTGAACTTAAATGGATTATATACTAACAGTTCGTGCCATGCCCGTTGGCTACGATATGATTAGGCCAAGTTCCGCAAGCTCAGAGAGCAACAACTATAAAACGGCTACACTGTATAGAGGGGTTAAAAAAAGAAACTCAGATTTTAAACTTTATAGATTCTTAAAGCGCTATACGGACTCGAAAAATTCCATTTGGGGATAAAAGATTTTACAGAAATTACGAGACCATCGATCAACGGGGGTGGCATGTGTCCGAATTGTTTTTCAAAGATTTTAGGGACTCGAATTGTTCAGAAAACAAAGCTCTGTTCGATGGAACTTTTTTTGTACTGTTTTCCAATTTTCTAAACCGAAAATCAACGCATCGGAAAGCTTTCGCTTCGTCGGATGGAGGCTTTTTTCTGAATCGATCCAAATACTTACATCAAGTGCTTTCACTTCGACTGTATCTAACTCTGAGCCCCGAAGACTCCCAATTCCTGTTACCTGATCATGCTTCAAGAGATTATCAAATTTCTGTAATGAAACTAATCGTTCGAAAAAAAAATTTCGACACATGCCAGTCTTCGAAATCAACCCCCTAATGATCTCCGAATTGAAAGAAACGCTTGCCAGTCGCTGGATCTAATTCGAAGCGAAGAGAAAAGATCAGGAATTTGCGATTCACAAAAATTTGGGTACTGCGGAATGGGGAAGCTCCGAATTGCGTAACGACTAAAAGCCGCGAAGGGTAGATGGCCCGGGATATGGTCAGCCTGTTAATCACGTTCTGCTCTCAACGAACGGGGATGGACGGTCTGTCCAGATTTCGATCTACGATCAACCGGAGCGATTCTACCACTAGACGTGGCACACTCTCTGCACGGATCACGACGCACGTTCGCGCCCACGACCCAGGAGCCAGAAGCCACGGGGCTCTGCCTACGCAGCGATTCCTCCCAAAGCGCTACGCACTTACCCCGATACGCACTACCACCCCTAAATGTTAGCACGAGCTCGACTCAGCTCGCGGAGCAAGGCGGGGCAGATTGGATAGTACATTAGTGTTACGGTATTGAAGGGGAATAAAGTCCGTTGAACTTTGAAACGACGCCCGAACCCCCAGTGATACGTACGATATTATTTTTTAGGGGATGTTTTCGAACGGGTAACAATATCCCTTTGAATTATTGGGTAGCTTGTGAAAGCCGGAAATTGAAATTTTTTCAAATAATTTCACAACACGTCAAAACGTTTGGTATTTGACGGAAAAGCTCATAATGCCTCGAGAGAAATGAGACAGAGAAATTTCGTCGAAATCTTATCGAGGGCTGTCGAGATATTAATATGCTTTTTTAAAAACACGTCGCGTTTTTCCCGATTCTGAAAATTCTAGACCAATTTTTTTCGATTCGATACCGGATGTAAAAATTATTCAAGATATTTCCGTAGCGAATTTTGGTAAAAGCTCTTGAAAGGTATTCAGGGGTGGATGAACGGACGTTTTAGGTTCCATGTTGAGATAGATGGTGCAGCAGTTTCTGTTTGTATAACTGTTCACTTTGAATATCATGAATAAAATAAATCGCACTTTACATGCATAGGGTGCGAGCCCTTGAAATTCTCCTTTCCAAATATTTCTTTTACTATGGGGGAAAGCGCAGTCAAGACTTTTCAGACCGAACCTATACTATATACGCGGGATTCCATAACGTTCCCGTTTCTGGAGTTGACGTTTTGGACATCAATCGATGGACCCATATATCCTCTTCCATGACGTTCCATTCCAAATTTGATTGAAAAAATACATAAATAGGATCGCATATAAATGGCGCATTACGCCAGATACCCTGAAAGCGACATGAAATCAAGAAATCTCAATTTTCGTGCGAAAGATACGTTTTTTAGTACTTAAACGTGAATCATGGTGATAATCGGGTACTATCATTAGCAGAGCGGCCGAGGAAGGAGCGGGCGATTCTTCAGCGTCTCGACGGAGGATTCAAGCGTCGATTCGGAAATTCAAACCGTTGTGGGATCCACCCCTAGTGGTAAAACTTCATCAGGGGCAGCTGGCCTCAAGGCCAGTAAGCAGCGATGGAGCGGCTTCTTCACCAACACGAAAGGCACCAAGATGGAATCCCTCGTCGAGCAGCTCAACGAATATACGAAACACGGGGTTCCCCGACTCACAGACATTCAATTACCCTTCGTCGTCGATCGCGACTCCGACGAAGAGGGTGAGGGTGAATTTTTCGTACAAAACTTACGGCAGGCTCGACATCTCCGATTTTTATTAAAATTTGTAAACCGCGAATTCACGTGAAATTACAGTATTGAAACACTGTTCACGAGTCTTGCAATAATCCCCATGGACCCTCGTCAAGTTTTGCCAACTGCAAATCCTCGCTTCTATATCTTCCAATATCGATCTTTGACGGGCTTGTCCGTTATGTTTTTGCGCACGAAGACTTACCGAAAAACTTCTCCAATCCATGCCATTACTAGCCCTGAATTTTAAATCGTGGAAACTTCAGATGGTCCGCAACGACCAACCATTATATCACGTTCTCATCGAATATCATTAAGCTCGTGACTTCAATTTCGATCTTTGGAGCAAATATATTCTCTTCTTTGTACATCGAGCCATAGCGAGATGAGACTTTTTCAGTCTACTCGATAAAACGAACCCAAAATTTCTCCGGATCCCCAAACCATCGGACAGGATTTGTCAAAGCATTTGTCAGTTTTATAAAATTCGGTGATGTTTAAGCCAATCGCGTGCCATTCCAAGGTGCGGTAATGTTCGATAAATGTAAATTACGTAAACCCACGTAATCCCGAAGGTCTCTACGCCCTGGAGGAAGACTGGCGAGATATCGTCGACGTGTCTGACCGCCTCTCGGAAAAGCAGCAACAGCAGCAAACCGCGCTTTGGGAATTGGCGCAAACGGAGGTGGCGTACATCAAGACGTTGAAAGTTGTCACCGACGTAAGAATCGCAATTTTTTTTTTGTCGAAATCAGTTCACCCAGCTTCAAAGAAACGTTCTCCCTTCGGGTCTGACCCTCGATGTTGATTCCAGCTCTTCATGGCTTGCCTCTGCAGCCTCCAAGCCTGCGGAATCCTGATCGAAGTAGACCGGTCCAAGCTCTTCGGCAACATTCCCGACATATACGCGGCCAATCGTTTCTTTTGGGGCGAACATTTACTCGGCATGGTTAACGCCGCGAGAATAACCCGGCTACCACTCGACCCTGGTGATCTTTTGCTCGGTTTTGAAACATTCGAACAAACTTTTGCTCCTTATTCAAGGTACTGTGCCGAGCAGAGTCGATGCCAACAATACTGCAGGGACCGTCTCAATGACAACGAACTCTTCACGGCTTATCTTGTGGTGAGTCGTTTTCATCGTTAAACTTTCAAATTCTTCATCTTATATGTATGTACTACAACAACGTCAGTGCGTGTGTTTTGTGCTGGTCTCCTCGTAACTGTTTCTCCCTCGTTCATCCCTTTCCAAGTTCCTCCATACGGTACCTACCTCCGCACCCTACTATTGCACAATGTCAATAGACTTGGAGAACGGGGCAATGATATGCGAAAGTGCCCGTAACCACGACAACGAAGTAGGTAATGGTATGATACTTGTGTAGCTACCGCGGTATCCAGGATGTATATACCTAGAATCGCGGAGCGAGTAGGTGCAGATTGACACGACGAGTTTTGATTGTATATCGCAGGATAAATGTTTACCTAACGGCGTGCGCAAAGTTCGTTTTTGCACACGGCTTTGCGTGCGCAAAGTGCCTTTTTCCCGCACGCAATTGAGCGTGCGGGAATGGTTTGTTTACGTTTTTGCGTGCGGGAATGAAAGCGGGAGCCCTGCGAGCCTCTTCCACTTGTCTAGTATACTCTTACACGAGCGATTTACGTAATAATTTGTTAATAGTGTTCGAACTTTGCGCACCTTGTTAGGTAAAATAGTGTACGATACGACCTAATTTGCGCACTCGTATCGTAATATACTATTACCCTTCGACTTTAGACTCGTAGTTTTTCCAAGTTCTCTCTTTTTTTTTGTTTTTTGTTTGTTTTCCTTTTGCCACATTGTGCCTATTTTTGTGCCCGTTTATTATTAGCGAGGTAAAAAAATAGAACGATTTGATTGATAATATGTGGTGAACTACGTCAATTACCAGCACGCACGGATCGGACCTCAAGAATATCGATTTTCCTCTCACTCGTTTATGTGTTCGGACAGTTTATTATACTCTCCATGAAACGACGTGAAGTCATGAATTTTTAGAGCCTTATAGGAGCAATTTCGCAACTTCTCCGGGAATCGGCCCTGATAAGTTTCGTAATTTCTTTATTAAACTGAACTCTGTGGAGCTTAGCGGAGCTTAGGAGCTCTGAGCTTAAGAGTAGTGCGGAAATACCAACTTTCTTCAACATTCATTACCGACCTTATGCACAACGAATTTTTCCCATTTAATCAAAAACGTACCGACGAATTATCCTACTTTACATATTTTTGAATACGAGATGTATCACGTGTGCTGCGAATATATGAGACGAAATAAACGTTTATCAAGTCCCGTGAATATTTTTACACTTCTAATGTGTAACAGGAAATTTTTTATCGCGTAAACATATTCAAAACACGCCAAAAGCATCAGATTTTCATAAAACACGAGTTTCATGTCCCTTTACAAACATTCGGTAAGTTATTAATGCCAGGGGTGCGAACTGACGCATTTTTTTCGAAAAATTAAAACAGGGGCGTGGAGAATTTTTTTTTTTCACAGAAGAATGTTTTTCGCAAACATATATTCCAAGTAAAAACAGAATTTTAACGGAACGAAGTGTGAAAATTCATTTTCAACCGCTAGCTTCTCTAAGCTCAATTTCTCTCCAGTGGTGCGAAACGCAGAAGGACTGTAACCGGTTGAGGCTTTTGGATATCCTCGTAAAACCGATGCAGAGGCTGACCAAATATTCCCTCCTCCTGAAGGCCGTCCACAAAAATACAGAGAGCGAAGAGCAGCGTTCGGAGCTGACGATAATGGTAGGCCACTTCTCTCAGGCTGAGATGTAACGTCTACTCGCATCTTTCCATCGGGATTCCCAGCCAGTAATTTTCTTTGCAGATAAAATCGGTAGACAAATTTGTCGCCTCGGTAAACGCCGCTCTTAGACGTAGCGAGGAAACTGCTCGACTTGCAAGTGCTGCTGCACGTTTAGAAAATTACGATGTCGTCGAGTCCAGGGACGAGGAATTAGACAGGCTCGTAAAGGCACATAGCAATCTCGACATCATGACTGCACCCATGCCTGGCTGCCCCAAAGACACCCCGAGGACTCTCCTCAGGGAAGGGGAATTCAAGCTGAGAGACGGTGCTACCAGCAAGGTATGTAATATCTTCAGGAAATGGAAGAGCATAAAAAACAGCCCCGAAGAGCGATGGTTAACGAAAGCGGAATGCGATCTGTGATCAGAAATCTGATGGATTTTTTTTTTCCCCTCAAATGAAACTCGTCCAAATTTTTAGATGGAAGTGCGAGTCCTTTTGCTGACCGATATGCTGCTGGTCTGCAAGCCGTCCACGAAAAAGACCTCTTCTAGTAGTGGGGCCGGAGGAGGTGGTGTGGCTGTTGGAGGTCTAAGGATAGTCCGGCAGCCATACGTCGTGGACCGTATTCGGGTAAATGAACTCAAGGAACCCTCAAGTCTGGGTTTAGTCTACTTAAACGACTACGGCGCTGCTTGTGCTGCTCTGATTCTCAGCGCTGGGGAGCCGAAACTGGCCAAGGTGAGTCAATTTTTCGGTCATGTTACGTTTAAGTCATAACCCGTGGAGAAATTTCCCAAAAACTGAACTAGGAGCTTTTATTCCATCATCCCTTCTGTCTTTTGTTCACGATGAATCCAGTCCTGGGTCGAATCTCTTCGAAAAGCACAGCAACAATTTGCCCGCATTAAAATGCCTCCTGCTATCGGCGCCGCCGCTGGCCCAACACTTCCGGTTAGCAGACAGGCTAGTACTTATCTAGGGGATGGGGACTTCGAAAACGAAGATGTCGAGGGTGCCATGGGACGGACACCACGTGGTAGCAGTCGGGCATCGCGAGTCAGTAGTCTGGCACACAGCCACAGGTAGAAACATGATCAATTCTTCTTCTTCTTCTCCTTTGAGTTCTTCTTTGAGTTCTTCTTCATTCATATTTTATTTATTCTTAGTCCAATTTCAATCGCATCAGATACAACCCCCAAACTTTGATACTAATTTTGATAGCGGCAGTATGGAGATGGAGGGCGTATCTCCAGGCAGTTGTAGTTTTGTGGCAAGCTACAATCCGAGCAGAAACGTTAGCGTGGAGACAAGCGAGCCTCCACGTGCCTCGAGCGTTTCTTCGGAAGAGGGTGGCAGCGACCTGACCGCCCCTGGGCACAATCACAGACCCTTGCAAGTCAGGTAAACAATTTGAGAGAAGAAATTGAGTTGTTGTTTATTCACAACCATATGTATACATATATCAATTCATTCTTTTTTCTCAGGCGATCTCTACTCTGCAAATCACCGACCCCGAACACACTCAGTGTTCAAGTACCGGCGTACTCTGGCCTGGGTCAATCCTTGCCAAACTTGACTCTTGCGACCTCCCCGCAAACATCTACGGTCTCTCCAACGCCACCTAACTCACTTCTGATCGTACCACAGATCACGAAAAGCAAAGATACTCTCCTCTCCCCCGGACATCGAGGTATTCCAATAATTTAGCACACGTACTTTGCGGAAATTTAGTCTTTTTTCACACAGCTTCATCTTTACTGTATCGTTGCTACGGTATTTACTTCCATTGATTATTTTACGCACTAATCTGTAGTTAAATCCAGCTTCAGGAGGACTTCGGAAACCTTGGAGTCTTGCAAACAGCACATAAATGTTTGAATTAAATGTGAATGAATCATTTCAGAAACCTTCTTTCTTTACTCCCCTTTTCTTAACGTTTATGGCTAGCAGTATCGCGATGATATGTAAAGTACAGTAGAGCCTCCCCGATAACGTTTCCACGTATAATAGCGTCTGCCCTCATCTTTTTCCGTATAAACTCCGCGAAGAGAGAGTAAGTTCCCCCACCAAAAACCTTGGCATGCGCACAGCGTCTGCGCAAATGCACGTCGGACCCTTCCGTAGCAAATTCCAGTGGTGGAAGGCTTCCGTAAAATCATTCTCTCTCTACCAACTCACGGGCACGGTTTCAACCGCACGTTAATAGGGAGAGTCTACTGTAATTAGTTTTAATGAAACCTGTAACTCAATTCCGTTACCAATTTGCGCGCAAGATATAAGATCCATCTCACCTACAGATGGCGCTTCCTAATAGCCAGCTCCCGTTCTCGCAACTATTTTTTACCGAACGTAGAAGTAAGTATATACCTATCGAAGATTTTTCTGACGGAAAAAGTAGCGGTAAATTTAATGCGATGAATATTTCAGAATTGTGTATAAAACATATATGTATGAATACGTCGTTTGTGATCACAAATATTTATTTATCATACTGAGTTACGAGTCAGTTAAAAAGTACGTTTCATTTAAATAAACGTATTCATCTGGAAATCAAATTATCTTCAAAATATACTTACATTATGCAACACTTTATTTTGTCGTAATGTCTTATGCGAACATTTTCACGTCACGAATGATATTTGAACGGTGTACCGTTCACGTACCTATTGTTATACCCAATGGACTTCATTACAAATTACATTAATATAGATACATACTATACATACATAGATGTATTAATAAAGTGATGAATCCCAGTCGATCAATTAAAAGTAATGCAATATCTCCGTCCCGATTTTCATCTCAATCTCTATGGCTCGTCCCCATCGCGGAGTTTCGTATCTCATTAATGATTCAATTAAGATCAGAGAAATCAGTAATCGCATCGGACCCCGTCTTCGTTATAGGTATATCATATCCACCACCGTCACCACCGAGAGGTGCCCTACGTAGGGCTTTCGCTGTACCACAATCACGAAACCCACCTCTGATCAAAACTCGACATGTTAACGCCTCGGTTGCTCCTCAAACGGTTCAACCGACGTTAAGCCTAGACGCCGATGCCTTGGAGGAGAGGCGAAGGAGACTCGACCCATCGCAGAGGATGCCATCGACCAGCAGCATCGCCGAAGAAAAAGTAATAATCGAGCGTAGAAATAATTACGGTTGATGTATTTATCTTGATCGAATGAACTTCCGAATGAAATTATCTCTCTGAGAGATAAGAACGTCTTCATTTGTAAGATAAATAAAGTTCTATAAAAATTGCTTCCTTACGTATTATATAGATATATTTTTTTTTTTTTTTTTTTTTTTTTTTTAGAAATGAGCGTCAAAAGATTAAGGGTGATGGGTGGACGTTGACCACCGCAGGGTGATCCTTGAAGGGGCCGTCGAACGTTATATCGTCCGAATTTTCGGCGCTAAGGACGCCGAGCGGAGCGGACGAATAACTGGGTCTTGACTGGTCGAAGTTTCAAACGTTGAATTATTGAAACATATTTTTCTCCCGCCACCGTCAGTGTGCGAATGCTGCACACATTCGCACACGGCGAAGGCGCTTCGACCGTTACTCAACTGTTCAAATTCTCTCACTATTATCATGCCTGCGAATTATAACGCATCAAGCAATTCCGCAATCGGTAAGTTATCATTTTCTCGATCAAATTTTATCCAAAATACTAGAGTTCCGATTTTTAATAAATATCTATGTTTCATTTTGTTTTTCTTTTTTTCCAGATTGGGGCCATTCGAAAACAAC
Organism: Tenthredo amoena; assembly: GCA_963966615.1. NCBI lineage: Eukaryota > Metazoa > Arthropoda > Insecta > Hymenoptera > Tenthredinidae > Tenthredo > Tenthredo amoena. The sequence goes on along the minus strand of OZ016482.1, from coordinate 22,378,315 downwards.
GTGAACTTAATAATATATTATAATATAACATAATATAATATAATATAATACAATAAAATATTACATAATAATATATGATATAATATAAATATATATAATAATAATAATAATAATAATAATAATAATAATAATGATATATCTTCTTAGCGTACTAGAGAGAGAAGAAAAGAAAAAAAAAAGAAAAAAAACCGTAGTTTTATAACGTTGCATCAGGTGAAACTTAACTCCGTGTTAAGCAGTATCTTAAGCAAAATCAAAAGGCCTACGTAGTGTTATTTAAACTGTAATTTAATAGTCAGTAGTAGAGACTATACATATGCCTATAGCGAAAGTGTGATCACTAGAGAGAGAGAGACAAAAAAAATTTATAACTTATTAGCTATCGATTATTTCGCAGGCAATAGATCGGCGCCAATATAAATGAACAACTTAGAATCATTAAGTCTGCGCATGCTGTACAGGGAGTATTATATATTATATATTATATTATATGTATAAACTTTCTGTATAGTATGTATTATACTAAGAACAGAAGAGAAACAACAACAGACAAAAATATATAAAAATGATGTAGGTACTGTAGCTTTCGTGATTTAATCTATACTTATTTCAGTTTTAACGTTAAATAAATTGATAGATTATCAGGAATTAATTGCAACCGTAAACGTACTCCTTGTAAGCATGTGCAGACAGCGATTCTCGACAGCCGGCTTAATAACTCTGTCCAAATAATATTACTTTAAGTACAAATCCGACGGTATAAATGAATTGATACTGTCACGTAGCGTGAAGAGACGTGGTAGTTGTAATGATTTATAAATAATAGTTATATACATATAGATATGTATATCTATTATAGTTATAGATATTACTGTTTTTAAGTAATCGTATATAAGGATACGTATCAACTAGAGACAACATTCCAGATAGGAGGACCGCGTTTAATATGGTTGATAATGATTTTGTAAAAAACAAATATCTTATCTATACTATTCTCATTTTCAACCATTTTTACTGCCCGCAATTAAGCTGCAGTACGTAAATCTATCATTATATATATACTATATCAGCTTTATTTATCAACGCTGCTGAGAAGCAGCCGATTGTAAAGCCACCTGCGTTTCTGTGTAATGATACAAGAATATAACGAATAATTTATTACATTTAGCATTCTTCATTAATTCCATTTTGTTTTCCACCTTATCCTATGTAACCAAGTTTCTAGTTTTTGCATCGTTATTCGTCCACCAAGGAAATAAAACTACATTCCAGAATAATTCTTTCTAAGTTACTTTCGCTCCTAAAATTCATTTCATTGCGACATAAATCAATCGATTTTCGGAATAGGAACGGGATTGACTTACAATCAATAGAAATCAAATATTTTATTTCCCCTGCATTGCATAACGTTCTAATTGTATGATTTTTTAGTTATATTATGCTGTAAATCAGTTTTGATCGCTCTAAACAAATAAATAATGACTTGATCATCAAAGTCAGGAATACGATAGATTCATATCTTTACCGCCTGCCAGTCTGCGGCAAAATTAGTTCCTAAATCCGCCATTAGGGTAGCGCCACCTCTCGGGTTAAGATCTTCTCTTATGACGTTTACAGTCACGAAAGTGACGCGAGAAACCCAATCCGCTCCGGACCGGTCATTCGCTGAAGAAATTTCGCCTTTTATATCATAAAATAATCGCGGAGCTTAGTCTGAGGCCCGCAATATATGATTACTCGAAATTCCTTCAGTTAGAATAACCGCACGTGATAATAAATTCTAAAAACAATAATAAAAGTCTGTAGACTTTGAGGTTAGGTCGTCAGTTTTTCTCTTATTACCAAACAAAATCAAAAACGCTTGAGCTATGCCAGCACCAAATACTGTAAGCGTTGCAGTAATATGTTCTAGTAACATGAACAGAAGCATGGAAGCTCACGCGTTTTTAAGGTAATTCTAATCGACGTCAGAATCGGATTTTAGGTTGGAATTCCTCCTGTGAGAACCGAAGATTCCACGTTTGAAAAATTCATAACATCTAATATAATTCGCCGATTTTTGTTACAGCAAAAAAGGTTTCAATGTCAAATCATTCGGTACTGGAGACAAGGTCAAACTACCAGGAAATGCTCCGGATAGACCTAACATTTACGAATTTGGGACTTCGTACGAGGAAATTTACAACGACCTTTTGACCAAGGACAAACAATAGTATCCTAACGATTTATTAGTCCTAATTTATTTGCTTTTCTTTTAGCGGCTTGTTTTCTCAACATTATTCATAATGCATCGCATTTTCACGCGAATTCACTTTTGTAGCACTGTGTACTAGATTACATAAAAAGTAATTCTCCTACAGTATTTGGATTCAACAAACTTTTTCGGTAGACATTTCCGCGCAGTGTGAACTACGGATATTGAAATTGGTTCAGAAACTTTTGTGATAGATGCAGAAATAAAATTGATAAACGTTATAATGGCGAAAAATGAAATAAATCCTTGTAAAAAAACACTCCCCATTTACGGAATGCGATTTCCATAGTTTACGCGGTAGTCATAACTGTCTAGAATATTCGTGCAAAACTTGGTTTCATTCATATCATCGGTGTCAGAGTAATCCTGTACAAATCAATTAACTACGGGTTTGCTTCTGAAAGCTGTAGAAATTCACTAGTTCAATTAAAATATCAAAATGGCATTCGATAGATAAAGAATGAATCCGAAACGTAATTCAAAAGCACATTGATCCCAGGCTTCCTCATTTCATAAGTCACGCCCAAACATAGGTCTAAGAATGAAACGAATCAGGAATTCTCCTTAATTTTAATATCTCAGCTACACGCAGAACGGACTTCTTCACATGCTGGATAGAAACCGTCGGATAAAGCCCAGACCCGAACGTTTTCAGCTTTCTAAAGATAAATTTGACATTCTAGTCACATGCGAGGAGCGGGTTTACGACCAAGTCATTGAATGTATGGAGTCCAGAACTCCGGAAGACAATCAACCCGTACATCTAATCAACATCGACATTCAGGACAACCACGAAGAGGCCACAGTCGGCTCGTTTCTCATCTGCGAACTAGTCACAGTGGTAATTTTATTATTTTACTTTTTTTCACAGTTCGCACTTCGCTATTTTCAATAATGAAATTCGATATTGAATGGTTCCAGTTGTCCAACAGCGATGATCTAGATAATGACATAGACGAACTGCTTCACGACTTTGAATCAAAGTGTGCAAGGCCGATATTGCACACGGTGCTCTTCTACTGATTTACTGAATTCAAATTTCGACAATTTCGTTTTGGAGATCTTGGGATTAGATGATAAGTTAACATAAGTTAGAAATATTTAATTTTACTTGGGAGTTATTATTAAGGATACGGATAGCGAGGGTGCTACGGAATTTACTTTCGCTTCATATGGGGAGTAACCGCCAATCAATTTACTGTAAAATAACAATTGTATAATTTATATGGTAGTACGGAGTTAGAAATATATTCTAAAAGCATGATAAAGTTATCAGTCTCAAACAGCGATACCTAAACCAAGTGATACTTTATTCAGGACTCAATGTATAATACTATCCTCTGTGAAAAGCCTTTACTTATTCCTAGATTTATCAATAGAAAGGAGATTTAAAAAACAGAAGTTCAAATGGAGGCCAGGTTCAATGATTTCAATCCCAACAAACTCTATTTTCGAATAGAAAAAACCTACAGTTATTTACATTTTATTTATCGTTACACAAATCAAGCTGCTGGTTTGAATACTATTACATTATATCATACTATAGTTAACGTAGTTAATTTGCATTCTTAATCTCAAGTATATAACAATGTAAAGTCTCCAAGTCTTGATATGAATGAGGATAAATCATCCAATATTTAACAACAAGTCTCTCAAATAATAGAATGTCTCAGTGCTGATCAAGATGAGCGTAAATTCTTCTCGCCTTTTCTCGCTTCTTCTTATTCGAGTGTTTGTTGATCTGTTTCCACGGCTTTGGGTCCATAGTTAGAGTCGATGTCGAGCCAATTAACGATTCCGGTCCGCTATCCAATCAGTTTTATTAGTCAAATTGAAAATTGTTTCAAATAAAGCTCAAATGTAATCTAATCAAGGCCAACAGCTCACCTTTGTCCAATCCTAACAGGCAGGCCCCCAGTCTTTCCCAATTTGCCTCTTATGTGAGCACCGGATACAGTTTTCTGAAAAAAGGCCTTATCCAGATCGTCAGTTGTGACTCTGACCCCTTTAACAGCCCTAGCTGCTCTAGGAGGCAAGACTCTGTCTAAAACACCGAGTTTTTGGCGTTCAGGAAACTTGTGGAACTCGTCCTGCACCAAGTTCGGTGGAGCCACAGCATACAATAGTTTGCCATTCACATAATCTTTCAAGACATAGCGAGCGGATCTGGGATTATCCGGTTGACCATTCTGCGTCATGAACCCTCTGTTATCTGCAAAGTATTGAAAACAGGAATTATCAGGGCTGATCTGAGGAGGTAATGCAGAACTAAGTCCTCAAACTTACAGCCGTATGCATTTAGTAACTCCTCAGCAGTCGGCGGCCTTGTTGGGTCCTCTCCTTCCAAGGGAGGAGGCAGCATGAAGCCATACAGATCCTCGATTACATGTCTGGGTATCAAGGTTCCCAATAAAGTAACCGAAGGAACATGGTCTCTCATTTGATCGATTGGTAATATACCATTGAGAATCATGTCTGCCTTGGTGCAAACGAAGCTAGGCATCACCAGACCCGGACAGTCGCACAGAAGGAGATTTTTATCCAGAAATATAGTTTGAAAGTGCTTGGTTTTTCCAGGCGTCGCTGAAACGGACACTTTTTTGTCCATCAAAAGCGCATTTATTGTTGAACTTTTACCAACGTTTGGATAGCCGACCAATCCAATAGTAGTAATTCCTGGCTGGTACGTCTTCCCCTTATAAATCTTCCTCAAAAGTTCTATCAATTCTTCTCTCGCCAACAATTGTGAAGAATTTTCAACTGGATTATCTGTTTTTTCTTCTAATACTGACTCTGGACTTTGAGCGCTACTTTTATCAAGGGTTTCTCCTTCCTCTCTGGGTTCTTTGGAAACTGGATTATCATCTACCGCATTCCCACGATCATTTTCCACTGTCTTAACGGAATTATCTTCCGCACTTTCGTATTCTGTTTCAGAAGCGTCTTCCGAGTCCTGAAACTCGTCTTCGCTGCTGTCTTCATCCTCCTCGTTATTCTCTTCATCGGTGGCATTCTGACTCTGACTTTCCTCTACCTCATCATCTTCAGTTTCTTCATTGGCAGCTAAAGTAGCAGAGAAAAAAGCAACCCGGACATTTTCTCCGCTGAAATAATCTGCCCATGCCTGTCTCTGCTCGTCGGTCAAAAAATCGGCCTTGTTAATCAGAATCAGGTTCATCTTTTCCTTGTTCACTTCCTTGACGTAGACCTCCAGATCCTCGCACCTAAATAGCAGAGGATTTCTCGCGTCTACAATTTGAACAACCACGTCACTTCGTTCAACGACTCTCCACAATTGCCTCCAGAATTCTAAGTTCTTTTCATAAGGAGTGAGCATGAGGCCTCCCTCTTCTTGAAGGAGGGCCAACTGTCTTCGCCATTCCAAAAATTCCTCCTTCTCTTTGACCTGCAGCTCGGAAGCTGTGGTAGTATGGTCCCATACGGGTCTTCTGGGTATTTTAAGTAGCATTTTGTTCTGCTCGTGAGACTCCAGGACCTTTGCTTTCTCCTCTTTGGACAATAAGCCGATCCCACTTTTTGGGTTTACGAACATAACGTTCAATTTTTCGGCCTGGAATTCAGTGCCCGCAAGTTCGGCGGTGGATAAAAATTCCTGAAAGGAACTTTCCTCCGTAACTGATTGAAGATTGAGACGTCCCCAGTCGTAGCCATCGTTTATCTCCGTCGTGTGTAACTTTGAAAATAAATTCTCGTTTATATTTCCGTTTCAAAGTGCGAAAGTATAACAAATTTTAAGGTTAGGATTAACAGATATAATAACAAATTGAAAGACGATATTCAGCACGATAGTAGTTTGTTGAGATCAAAATCAGAAGGGCTTGTATACTCTGATAAAACGAGAAAACTTAAGGATATAGAAGAAAACAAATCGATAATCAAAATAAATAAAAGAATAAAAGAAAATCAGATGTATATAATATTAACCTTACCATAGACGCATCGTCCACAGTTTTCCTGCCCTTCATAGTACCAAAACGATCCTTTATCAAGGCTCGACCCAAATTACTACCCCCCTTGTTCTTTTTCCCCATTTTTATACCGTTGTAAAAATATTAAGACGTTTAAAGTAAATTAGAAACAACACGACACATGAGCATGATACAATGCGATGTTCAGGTTAGGGTTTCGTTTGGCTACGTTAGGTTAGGTTATCAGTTTATCGTGATAGTGAGTCACGTGGTCCGCATAGAGTCAACAAACTTAATAGCGCTTTCGACTGGCCACGCTAGTGTACACTGAGTGTGCACTGAGTCCTACACCGTGTTTTACTCGACCTTGGCACTCAACATATTTTTCAACACTGGTCGGTCATACTGCATACACCGTGTTTTGATAGCAAGGTTAGTGCAAGATTTTTGTCTCGAGTGCAGGAAATTTCAGGAGTTCGTTTCGGTGTAGTGTAGATATGGCTAGCGATCCCGATGCGAAAATCAAAAACCTATCTTCATCGTCGAGTAGTGATGAGAACGGAATGATACTTGCATTGACAGAGAAAAAGATGAAGGCCTATATTAACAATGTTTCAGAAATTGTTGTTACATTTGCTGCGTATAGACTCTACTTTAATAAAATTGTAGAAATATATGTGCATTGGAGAAACAACCCTCAACTTTGCTTGATATCGTAAACAATTGCGCAGTCCAAACAATTCCCAACAAGTTGCTTATCTTCTACGTCCAAAAATGATAAAAGGAAACGGATTACTGAGCATTCCAATTTGACTTATTCGATATTTAACAAGAGCACAAGTTTCATGTCCGAGGGACTCGAGATCTGGTTTGAACTGCCAAATTCAGCACAGGCTGAAAATGTGATTCATAGGTTTACATGGAGTTAGAAAACTTTTATAAGACTCGCAGCAGCCTATCACGGTAATCTGTCAGAGAAGCAGCGCAAGATTTACAGCGGTTCAGCAAGAGCAGCATTGGCTATGATACTCTCTCAATAACATATAAATTTTCAAACAAATCGGTCAAGTCATCCTAGCCGGGTATAAGCATGTCGAAAACCGATTTTAACGAGCGCGAGAATTCAGCGCGGAATAAATCTTCAGGTCTTCGGATTTTTTTAATTCTTTATCTTGATAGTGGAACGAGTCGCGTGGCTCACCCGATAGCACACTAGCGAGTATAGTGAACATGAGGTCCCTGATTCGAATTCTACTGTCTCCACGGTTTTCGCCTTCATTTATTGAGATAGATAATTTACATGTCAAATATATCAAACCTATAATGGTTATTTAATCATCACTTTCGACAATGAAAAATGTCGAAGTCCTTGATAGTAGTATTTTTAAATATTGAAATAGTATTTTCTAATATTTTTTCATATTTCTATTATAGGTGTTTCCTCAGAAAGTCAACGGTCAATGCAAGTATCATTTCGTCGTGTCATCACTAACGTCACTAAAGACGGAAACTCGGTAACGAACATCGCTTTTGATTTTCGCGCCGCCAGCCATTCTACACTATACTTCCGAGCTTCCGAAATTTCCTGCACTCGACACAAAGATCTTGCACCTTACCAACACAACACGGTGTATGACCAGTGTTGAAAAGTGTGTTGAGTGCTAAAGCACGTGTCCAACACGGTGTAGGACTCAGTATACACTCAGTGTACACTAGTGGGACCAGTCGAAAACGCTGTAATAGACACGGCTTCTTTTACCTCTTGCAATAACACAGCGATGTCAGTCGGAAGTTTTAAAGGAACAGCAAAATGTATTTTAATTTTACTGCTATTTATATTAACATGTACCCTCTACGGAGAGTATAGAAGTCGCGGCAAGCAGATATCGTCGGTAGTATCAGAAAATCGGAAAAACAAAATGCGGTATAAATTGATAATCATCATCGTTTCCGCTCCGAAAAATGTCGCGGAAAGAGAAGCTATCAGGCGGACTTGGCTGGCCGAAAAGTACAAAAAAGTCAAGTACATCTTCGCCGTTGGAACCCTGAACGCAGGACCCGATCCAAAAGAGAGTTTGATAACAGAGGAACAGAAAAATCACGATTTATTACTCTTGCCGAGTCTATGGGACTCTTATGAAGCTCTTGCAAAAAAAATCCTGCAATCGTTTTTCCGGGTTTATGACGAATTCGATTTCGACTATGTCTTGAAGTGTGATGACGATTCGTTCGTCTTTGTAGACAGGGTCTTGAAGGAGCTTGATAAATGGGAACTAGAGGCAACAGGCAAGGAATTGTACTGGGGATTCTTCAACGGTAGAGCACACGTCATGAAAACCGGCCCTTGGAAAGAAGACGATTGGATTTTCTGCGATTTTTATTTACCATATGCTCTGGGAGGCGGATATGTCCTCTCCCATCGTCTGGTACAATTCATTGCACAGAATAAAGACATTCTTAGGTACGAAAAAGAGCGACGCTTCTTTGCTCTCTTCTGGCCAAAAAACAGCAATAATCCTTTACTATCATAAGCTGTGCTTTTTTTTGCAGAACCTACAACTCTGAGGATGTTTCAGTCGGCCTTTGGTTAGCCCCGCTCTCCAACATAGAGAGAAAACACGACGTAAGATTTGATACAGAGTATCGATCCAGGGGCTGCTCTAACCAGTACATTATCACACATAAGAAAAGCGCTGAGAGCATGAATAACATTTATCAAACATATAAAGCTAACGGCGCATTGTGCCTGGATGAAATTCGGCATCGAAACGGCTACCAATATGACTGGAATGTTCTACCTAGTAAATGCTGCACTCGGGAGTCTGGAATTCCTTAAATATTCAGTTTATTTATTCAGTTGCATCCAGCATAGGATGATATTTATTTAACTTTGTACAATGTCATCATTTTATATCAATGAGCTAATATTTTATCTTGTGGAGACGAATTGTGTTAAGTTTATACCGGGTGTCCCATTTTAAAAAATATGCTCAAATATATCAAAAACTATGACCATTCCAGTTTGGGTCCCCCTTCATATACAACAACTTTTGTCCCAAACATTTTTCAATTCAATGCTTAGTTTCCGATATATTTGAGCATATTTTTTAAAATGGGACACCCGGTATATCATTTTCACTGGGTTTACCTTAATCTTCTTTCAATTGTAAAGATATTTCGTAAGAATTTGCTTCACTCTGGATTTTATCACTTCATAGTTACCTTTTTCATAATCGAGATGAAATATCAAGATAATTCTATATTTCGTGGGGATAGTAAATTTAATTCTAAGAGGAGAAAGAGGAGTAATACTGATAGCTCTAGTGTTGGGTAATATATTTATTCTTAACTTTATAATATCGTTTTTATTATATTGATTGCATTGGATAATGTTGATGCGTTGGCCAACACAAATATACATTCATAAAATATCAAAACAATAATGAAATCTGATAATAATAATAATAATAATAATAATGTATAATAGTCTAGTAGCTACTATAACTATTCAATAGGGTTTTAATAATTTTACAATTTTATATTATATTATATTACCTATATTATATTATATTATTGATCCGAGTAGCAGATAACAGGGATTCAAAAACTGGCCAGGACGCGATAAGTTAAATACAAAAAAGGAAAGAAAAATGGTAAAAATCTTTTCTAAAAAAGAATAATTAAAATTAATAAATTACTAAATTAATTGGAAAGTTAAAAAAAAATTTCTAAAAAATTATTAAAATTAATGGCCAATTCTCAAGTCTTTATGCTGTTACGAGATACCCAGTTTTTTTTCTAAATTTGTATCATAGATAAAACCTGGTCTCATAAATGACTGCGATTTTAACTATGATATAACGCTCGGTCAGATTCTTTTAACATAACTTTATACTCGCTAACTCATCTAATAGCCAGATTTTAGAAGTAGCATGCGAGGAGGTCAGTTTTTAGTAAAAGTAAGAGAGTTAGATACTCTTCAGTCCAACATTTCTCACTTTTTCTTACGATCTTGCGTACACTTAGGACAGTACCATTTACCCTTGGGTTTGATAGTGAGGCCTACACAAGCGAAATGGAACCACTCGATTGGACACTGAAAAACAACAAGAAGGATTATTTCGTCAATGTTCTATACTGCATTTCTGATTTTAGCATATCATCTTTGAAAAAAAATTCACTTACATCTGGATTATCACAGCCTATCATCTCCCCGTATGATACTTGATGGCATAAACAATACGTCGGCTCATTTGGATCTACTGGCATATCCAGGACATCTGCTGGGTGCCCTAAGGCATTTGCATCAGCCTGAGCACCGCTTCCAACCGCGCCAGAGGCTGCCGTCGAGGTAACTGACCCACCTAAACAATTTTATCAGGTTTATTCCTCTATAAAAATGAACAATCCATTATTAGGATATCTGAAGATTAGATTTCATGATTATAGGTTTTTTTTCAGCATTCCAAGGCCCATTTTCGAAACACATTTGTCTGATATTACATAAGTTCATGTGTATAATTAAAAATCTGACCTAAGAAAGTAAGTGTAGTTTATTATTCGGCAAAAATTATTCATTCTCAAAGACTAATAAGTATCGTACTTTCTTGGGATACCAAAATCAACGATATTTGTAAACACAGAGTAATAATACGTGTTTCTATCTCTAAAGACTAAACAATTGCTCATACCCTTCTTCTGTTTCTTCCTAGCGATCTTAGATTCATCTTCGCTGCTAGCTCCAGCGCTGCCTTTCTTCCGTTTTTCTTTCTCTTTAAGTTTCTTCCTGCCTTTTTTACTGACCGAACTATCCTCCTGAACTCTGTTAGTGTTCAAAGCTTTGTCTTGAATCTCAGCCTCGAACCTTGCAAGATCGGAGTCCAATCTTCTAATATGTTTATCGACTAGCTCATAAGTTTGTATAGCTAATTGAACCTTGTCGTCTCCATACTCTTTAGCTTTGTTAAAAAGACTTTGTATATGATTTAATTGTTCCTTTTTCTTCTCTGCCGAAAGTGTTTTAACATTTTTTAAATACTCGTCAGCCAACTTGTCGATGTCTTTCATCAGCCCCTGTGCCCTCGCGTCCAAATCTCTCATAAGTGTGAAATTTCTTTGTAGTTCAATCGGCAGATTATCTAAACCTAAATAATAAGGTCAAGTTTCACAAGATGAGGGAAAAAACAAAAATCACTTAAATTTACGGTCAAATCATAGAATTTATGCGTAAAAAAAAAAGAATGTAAATATTTAGGGTTAGGTTAGCTTTAAACTGCTGCGTTTCAACCAATATTTAGCAAATTGGGAGGGAAAATTTGGCCGAATTTCACGTCTGAAGCTTGTTGCTTTTCCCAAAGAGACCGTAAGTGTAAATATTTTGTTATTTTTTGTTTCAAGTAATAGTAAATCAACGTAAACTTACTGTCTAGATAATGCTCCAAATACAATGCCGACGTCATTTCACAAGATACTGACCGCAGCCGAAAATCGTGGGCTGTTTTCTAACTGAAAGTCTCTTTTATTCCTAGAGAATATCACCGACTAATACTGGCTTTGACTAAGGCTAGTATTCGCGATACATTATTCTTGAATATCTGTTAATTATCACTACTTGCTCCTACTCCATTCCGTCACTTGTATCTCTTAAGCTTGTTAAAAGTTGATTATTTTAATAGCGGGTCTGTGAAAGTCATCGACACCACTCGCGCATACATATACATATATTGCATTCTCATATCGTGTTTGTGGTATTCGATTATAGCCGACCACCTAAACGGACAGTCCCTAAACTTTCATATCGTCGAAAATCCGGTCGGTAAGGTAGAACGCTAATTCCATTTCTCCAATAAACTTTAAGATTATTCGAAAAAATTCTGTATTCTGGTCAATTATTTCTTCATAAAACAATGATACAGACTTAAATGAACTACATAGCTGTTAATTCAAGGCATATTATCCAAGCCTTGTGATGAATAAATAATAATATAAGACCTTGAACAAAACTCTCGGTATCATTTACTCTGAAGGTAGCTGAAAGTATCACACATCAATGCATGTTTGTGGATGTGTATGTGCGCCGTCGCGTACGACGACGCGTAGTTCAAGTTAGATGATGTGTCAGTGGTGTTGAGATTTAGGGACGGGTAGATGCGTAACGAAGCATCTGATCGTTGTTTGCAGTTGAATTGAGACGGGCAGAACCGAGATAGGATCAATTTAGGTAATTCTTCAAAACTCGTGTAGTTTTTATTCGCCCGTTTGACACCACAGGTATCCGCGTATGTAACATACATCTTCACTCTCTCCTATTCTGAATTCCTCAGACTCCTCTCTTTCGTTAATCATGTCATATTATAATCGTGATATCAATTAACGGACCCTACAAGCTACGAGATAAGTAATAACGAATACCCACGCAATTTTCCAAGACTAGTATCATTCTTCATTATTTTTCAGCATAAACAAACGAAATAATGACCATTGTCAAACTGACATTGCACATGACGATCAGATTGAGACATAAATAAGACCGAATCTAAGCCAAAACCGCATCTAAAAGCTGGGCAAGTGTCTATTCTCACTTACAGAACCCTTTACAGCGCCGTCTAGACCTCAGGAAACCCGGCTTGCCGGGGTTAATAGGTAAACGAGAAAATCTCTGAGAAATAAACACCGATATGTTTCTTTTCCAGTTGTTTAATACCTAAATTCCTTTTCTTTTAGACTAAGATGGTCAAGTTATACGCTTTAACCATTCTGTACAAAGGACCAACTGCTGCGACAACTCTCAAATCAGCCTACGACCTTGGATCATTTTCGTTTTTTCAACGCGGTAGTGTCCAGGAGTTTATGGCATTTGTTAGTAAGACTATTACGGAAAGAACGCAGATAGCTGCTAGACAGAGCGTCAAGGAGGGAGGTGAGTGCAGTTGGGTTTAGTATGGAGTTTTTATCTCATTAGTTTGTATTCTATTTGTGTATTTACTTCTTATTTTTCTCTATCTCCTTTCAGAATATATGTGCCACGTTTATGTAAGGGCAGATAATCTCGCAGGTGTTTTGATATCGGATCACGAATATCCAGGTAGAGTTTCGCACACTTTGATCACAAAAGTGTTGGACGATTTTGCCTCCAAACATCCACCTACCACATGGCCAACTTTGAATGAAGCTACGTCAAACTTTCCGCAGGTTAACGTGTACCTTACTAAATACCAAAATCCCAAGGAGGCAGACGCATTTACTAAGATGCAAAACGATCTTGATGAAACAACGATCATATTGGTAAGTTATACCCTTCAAACTTGTTCTCAAGGTTATTCAAATTCGTAAACAACATCCACGAGGCTTCCGAAGTTCAAGATCAAGGAATGTTCAGCAACTAGCCTAATGTATATGATTTTGCAGCTTTTTTCAGCATTAGGAAAGTGCAATCGGATATAATTATCTGTTTTCTCTGACTTTTTACAGCACAACACAATAGAAGCTGTTTTGGAGAGAGGCGAGAAGCTTGATGATTTGGTATCAAAGTCTGAGAGCCTTAGCGTTCACTCAAAAGCATTTTATAAGACAGCACGAAAAACCAATTCTTGTTGTAGCTTGACGGCTTAGGCAACTTATACCGTAAATCAATTGTGTTCATATTATGTTAAAAATACAGAAGGGGTTCATCAACGGACAACTGTTGAGTCATATTCGAATTTCGAATATTTATCAATATCTTTTACCTGTCATAACAGTTTATTGTTTAGATCGCTGAATCGTGGTATTTTATTTACCTGCGATTGTATAATAATAATAATAATAATTGTATAATTTTTCAATGTATTTTTATCCCTGCAAGTGCAAGAGACGTTGCACCTGCGGTGTTATTGGGCTCAGTCGCTTTCATTGCCTCAAAGATAGATAGATTTCTCTTGCAGATTTTACTTTCGTTACCTTAGAGCAAATTCAGTTTGAATATTGTGAAGCCAAAGGAATAAGAGTTTTTTAACTGGCCTAAAAGGAAATTCGTTGATAATGTATGATATAAATAATTGGTAAATATTTATGACCTATGTAATTATTGGACAATGTTTAAACCCGGAAGACTGAAATTTATGTGTCTTGAATTCAATGGCATATTTCCCGATTAAATTCTTGAAGAAAATTATACTTCAACTGCTGCGCTTTAGCCTCTTTGAGGATGTTAAATCACATAGAAATGACCCAGATAGCACAAAACTAAGAGTTGTCCATCGGATGTCTTATAGATGTCCAATGCGCCAGTTTTTGTTATCTAAAAGTAGAGTTTGATCAGAAATACGACTTTTTGAACGAAAGTCAACTTCAAGACTACGAAAACTGGCGCATTGGACAACTTTAGAAGTCTGATCGACAACTTTTCATTTCGTCCTATCTCAGGGATGTTCAAGTTCAATGATTACGGATTACAATCACCTCATGACTTTCACACAGAGATTAATAACAGACACAAATCCCCAGTATAATAGATGTACACATAAGATTGGAGAACCTTTCATTTTGAGACACATAAACGGAAATTCCAACAGAACTATTTAACCAAGTGTCTATTAAACGTGTTCGTCGTTAATCCGTTATTCCTATTGCATGATATAATGCTACCTAAATATCGTTTTATTGTAACGTTTCAACATTGGAATGGATAAGAACTTAACTATGGATAAAACAAAAAACGGAATGTATGTATGTGATTGAAAGTATTTCAATATATTACGTGTATATTTAACTATTTTTTCTCCCTTCAGTGTGATACTTCTTTACAATACTCCATATCCTTTCTAAGACCAACAAAAAAATATCGGATTGAATGGGCAAAGAGAAGGAGTTCCTTATTGAACAAAAACCGGATCCATGATGTATACATTTTTATTCTGATTTGTTGGTTTGTACAATTTTGCCAATAAGAAAATCTTCAACTTGGCATACTACGATGTAACAATATTTCTTCCTATTCACGAATTGTCTCTGTAACATTTGTGCTGGTATCTAGTTTAATGGATATTAAAAATTCTATAATCGCGCAAAGTTGGATAGTTTTTCCACAGTAATCCCTTGTCTCCCATGTCTGCGTTGAAGCCTTTGATAAACTTGTTGCCGGGAGCCTGATTAGGAAAAGTAAAAAGACAAATTATTCCTGAAATAGGAATGAAATTGGGATAATAGCTTCAATTTAAATCTGAATTAAACTGAAATACTCACGCTAGCCCAGACTTCGTACAATATCTTAGAATCTGCGCCAGATAAATTTAGTTCAGGTGCATCGCAATGTCCTAGATTAAAGTTATTCATTAGGTTAACTTTATAGTCAGCATAAAGGCGCCTCGCGTCGCCCCACTCTTCATCATCCCAGAACCGCCAGGCCTGGAATTTACTATCATTTTTATTGACGTCGAAGTTCAATCGTTCAATATCCTCTACGACGACTTCAGGATCACCCTCCTCCGTCCAATCGTAGATCAGAATATGAGCATGCTTGGCCATTGCTCTCAAAAAGTCCTGCTTGTACGTGTTTTCAATAAACTCCAAGTACTCCGGGGTGAAGACTTTGGAATTGACTTCGTACGGAATTCCACGCTTTTGAATCTTTTCCTGAAATTATTCTCAATTAGTCTAAATTCAGTTAAAATGAATGAGCCGAATGTAAACTAAGAATTAAACCTTGACTGTAGCTGCAGGGACGTCTAAGTAAATTACTAAATGGGGCAGGAGTAATTCGGGCATGGTTAGACCCACGAGGTCTTCGTAAGTTCCTCGAGCGAGTTTGCTGATGTACCCAGCATTGTACATTGCTTCTAGAAATATATAATCCGAATAGCAGCTCCGCTCTAAGACCACACCTTGTCCAGTTGAGAAGAGGTGAGCTAAAGCATCGATGTACTGGCTGTACCTATGTTTGTACATCAGAACCTGATAGTTTGCACAATTTAAGTGGTAAGGATCTTCGCAGAAGTTTTTAACATCATAGCTGCGACAAGCTACTGGGAGTTGTGGATCAAGTTGACGCATATCCCAGCCATATGGATTTATGTATTCCATATCCATTGTCACAGCTGGAAAATACTTCATGTCTAAATCTGCGGCCAATGCTTCGGCAAAGACAGTCTTCCCGCAAGCTATCGGCCCATCAACAACTATGACCTTAGAATTCTCATCCATTCTGGCTAAGGTACTGTCGAATAAGCCGTGCCACATATTGTATTCTTTTGTCTCATATGGATATGGAGCCGGACGCTTTTTATCACCGACCCGCATCGCCTTACCGCAAATGAATGCAACCTGGGTTTTTGTCACATTTCTGCTGCTTCCTGGCGCAGACTGGAAAATAAGGTGGAGCTGAATATCTAGAAAACTGTTTATTGGCTACATTCTATCTAAGGGTTTGAGGAAGTGAGTCAATTTTTTTAAACATGGTTTACTTATAGCTAAATACTTTCTGAACATTATCAGACCTCATGATTCAAGAAATTGAAATGATTTTGTATCCGTAACAAGACAGGGGTCGAAATGTGCAGCTATTCGCCAGCTACGCGATAGTGAATGGTGATCTTTTTTTGAAACAATGTCTTATACCGTCGGAGAATATTACAGAAGAACTGCTCAGTCGGTTGGGCTGGAATTTTCTGTATTTATTCGTTACATGTGAATGTTTCGAATTGACAAAGAAAGTGCTTAGCTTAGACCGCACAATAATTTTTTTTACAAGGATTGAACTCGAGAAAATGAGGTTTTAGAGAACTAATTTTCAAACAGCATAAAAAATTATACAATTATAAAATTCCAAATTTTACTCGTGGGATTCACAAGTACAAATACATAAAAGATATATGTAAAAGATTTTCTCGTTCCAACGACCATAGCAGCAATTATACTGTACTGAAGGGATTGGTGCGAAAATCGAGAACCTGTTCTATGTACAAAGGTCTCATAGAATTATTCTCTGTAAACGAATTGTATGACATGAATATTCAGTTGAAACAGTGTACTGCGACATGAATTTATCAAAACATACAAAACGTATTTCCTTTTCTTATTGTAACTGTTTTTTAAAAAAGTTAATCTAGTGGTTGCTAGTCCTCAAGGAATTAAAAGTTTGTATCACTTTTTTAATCATCGATGAAAGGGCATTTTTGTTGACTGAAGGCTGGTTAAAATGACGAACCCAAATAAAAGAATCTCCTTAACGTCACCTAACCTAGCCTAACTGCGATCTAATAAATTGAATTAGATTATGTTAGGTTAGGTTGTTATGTTATGTTATGTTACGAAAATATAAGGAATGATTGAAATTAATGAGAATGAATGTGGGAAAAGTTTTGTGGTAAAAGTTAGGCAACTTCCGTTTAACGGACGAAGATAATTTCTAACCTTACATAATCCTGCGACGGAATTGCGAGCAAGAAGCTTGCTAGCGCAGAACCGAAACGCACCCGCCATTATGCGTTATGAGAAAAACCAGTATTGAAAATATTGTTATTTTCTTTATTATCAGGCAAAATGTAAAGTGCGCAAATCGTATGACATAACTTTTATTAAAGACCCAATCCTCCCCTGGGGAAAATTCTCCACTCTGAAGTTAGCGCTGAGTTAAAACGACCTGCGAATTATAATGTTCGAGTTGAAAATCGAACTCCTTACGCCGTCCGCTCCATATTCAAGTCGCTCAATCCACAATCACATCCCTACCTATCCTCTGCACACGTACAACTTTTGATTTTTATCATTTTATAATCATACACATAAATATATAGCTTGTAAACGTGTTAGTATAGTGTTCGTAAAAGTACGTAGTAAAACATCTCTGAATAATAATAAACCGAATGTATAATTATCGATCGATAATTAAGGATCTGAACGAAATGCATATTCTATACCTAGATGCGGCTTCATTCATACGCGTGAATTTTCACTCGTGAGTGAATGACTCCACGGGGATGTAACAGGCTACCTATGTGTTTAATAGGTATACGTGAGAGTGCAGAGTGTTAAAATACACGATAGAATACAAAGCGATTAAAAATTCCAAATGGAGGAAACAACGGTGTAGAGCTGCGGCCGACTGCCGCGGTTATTCCCAAAGTGTTTTTGCCTCGGTATTCAGGCTTCAGGAATAGCGTCGTGTTTAGAGTTCGTTAGCCGTCTCGTCTGGTATCAGATAATAAAACTCCCTAAGATAAATAGCCTCAAAACAATCCCTTAATTCCATGATGCCGGTTCGGTGACCTCCTCGCGACTAAACACACACTCGATTTATAAAATTAAATTAAATGAAATGAAGAGCCGATTTTTTCGGACTCGAGATACAGGGGTTCGGTTCACAAAAGAAGCTACAAAGTTTTTAAACACGATTAAATAGTCAGCGATTAACATAAATAAGGCGAGTGTCTAATGTCGCAGGAATTCTACGCTACTTTTCTGTGCCGGAATAATAATGGGTGAGTGTAATTAATAGAATCACCGAGTAATGAAATGAATCACTCTAATATTTATACCGTAGTTTTTTATTTTCATATATTCTTGGTCTATTTTTTGTTTCATTTACGCTTCTAATCTTCTCGGTTTTTGGTCCTTTAACTTCCCCCTGGGCGTGCCCTCCCCCCCTGCATCGTGAAAAAAATCCCCTCCCCGTCTTTCCGTCGTCCCCTCCTCCCCCCGGCGACGACGCGCTCGCATTTCCTCAACCCATACCCATAATTAACTTACATACGACACCAAACGTGCAGGAACGGCCGCAAATAAATATACATATACGAGAGGCTAACTTCTGAGGTCTAAGATACCTCCTGCATGGAAAGAAACTTCGGACTTTCTAGCCGCTGCGTCTGAATCACTTGGAAAGCAAGAGATTTGTTAGATAGTTTGGTTTAGAAATTGACGACAAGTATTATTTTTATTTTTATTCTTGTTCCTATTTAACAAAATTTTTTTAAGACCCGCAATCTCTTATTTCCGAATATAGGTACAAATAGTTCTCCATTTATTACGCAATTTTGGATTATACTGAACTTTTAACTTTTATATACGCACGTGACTTTCCGAGGATATCGAAACTTATTTTTTATTTTTTTTTCTAGTCGAAAAGCTATTTTTCGAATTCTTTTTTGTAAAACACTCGCAGTACCTTGGTTCTCCTATTCCCGTGGAAATAAACAATTTTCATTCCTTCATTTCCGTTTATGCAATCGAAATTTACAGGAAAATTATTCGTTCAAAAAATATAAAATTTCGCCAAAATCAGCCTTTTTTCACAATTTTATTCGAACTTTTTTTTCGTTTTTGAAGTTGAAATTTTTCATGAAATATTATTCTGAAATATTTTTTGTTTCGTCTAAACTTTTGAGAAATCAAGTCCGAGGTAAAGAAGAATAAAATTTTAGAGTGAGACTAAAAATTGAGAAACAAAGCCTGTAACAATAACATATTGCCACTCTCCTGTATAGTGTATATGATTTGTTGGTTTGTAATTGCTAGCCACATTTTCTAATCCCCTAAGAATCCCTTATTTATGCAAAGATTTCTCCCATTTTGCTATTAAATTGACTACCTCGAATATTCGGAGGCCTGTAATAAGCTAATGATACTATTTCTTCTTGTTCTCACAGTTTGCTAACACTGCTGTTTGAAAGTACCGTAAATATACACAGATGCAGTATTATTTCTACTTCATTGTTTCTCCTAGATTCTCAGGCTGGAATGTCCCGCCATATCGGACCTGGGCTCTACGAATTTCTCATGGAGGCTGAGCTCCAACAATATTATCCAGGAATCAGAGGTCAGCTCTCATTCCTTAAAAAACCACTTTTACAGAACTTGAAAAGGTTTTCTAATAGTACATCACGAAGAGAAGTTCCTTCAACTCTCACTAGGCCTAAAGCTGTAGGACAAATTAATTTCAGACTCGATCCGGTTTTCACTTGAAAAAAGAGAATCTAAACTAGTAAAATCTATTCCTTGTGGTACATTGTCTTGTATTATTTTACAAATGAGCAAGTTACAGAATTTTAGCAAGTTTTTTCAAGGCCATCTTTTAAAAATTGCCCAAAGTTGAATAGAACCATTTTTTTTCCAGGGGATTTAAAAGTCCAAACAACAGCGCAGCTGAAATATGTAACAGAGGAAGATTTGAACGCAATCGGAATGAGTAAGCCAGAGATGCGCCGCCTGAAAAAATACTTTCAGAAGCATTTTCCGCAAAACTATCTCTCCAAGTTCAAGAAAATGCTTCTGCCCAGACGAGAAGAGCAAGCATCCAGTACTCTGGGTGCATTGCCGGAGGAGAGACGGGACAGGCCTCCAATCCGCGTTCCAAACAAGCACATGATACCCGCAGACGCTATAATCGTAAACAAAGAGTTGGGAACAGGAGAATTCGGGGTCGTACAACAAGGCGTATGGACGAACGACGGAGAGAGAATTCAAGTAGCAATTAAATGCCTTTCCAGAGAAAGGATGCAGAACAATCCGATCGAATTTCTTAAAGAAGCAGCTATAATGCACGCTATAGATCACGAGCACATAGTCAGGCTCTACGGCGTTGTTTTAGACACAAACTCTCTCATGTTAGTAACAGAACTAGCGCCTCTTCGATCCTTGCTAGAATGCCTAAAGGAGCCGAGTCTTAGAGCTAGTTTCCCTGTCCTATCCTTATGCGATTTTGCCGTTCAGATATCAGACGGCATGCAGTACCTCGAGGCGAAGCGACTTATCCACAGAGACCTGGCGGCCAGAAATATCCTAGTTTTCTCTAAGAATAAAGTCAAAATATCGGACTTTGGTCTCTCCAGGGCGCTTGGCGTGGGCAAGGACTACTACCAGACTAATTTCAATGTCAATTTAAAGCTCCCGATAGCCTGGTGCGCTCCGGAGTGCATTTCCTATTTGAAATTCACCTCGGCAAGTGATGTATGGGCCTATGGTGTTACTTTGTGGGAAATGTTCAGCTACGGATTTCAGCCTTGGGCTGCCCTGACCGGACAACAAATTCTGGAAGCCATAGATGAACCTAATTTCCAGAGACTTGAACAGCCAGATTGCTGCCCCAAGGACTACTTCTCACTGATGGAACAATGTTGGCAGCACGAGCCAGCGAAACGACCAAAATTCTCTGAGCTTACGCATCTCTTGCCAGATTTAAAGCCCGAACAAGTACAGGCGGTTCAAGACTGCACAGAGCCTGGTCAGCTGGTTTATCGGCAAGGAGATGTGCTCACGGTTTTGGACAAGGGAACGATATCGGGAAACGCTAACTGGAAAGGCGTTTTGGCCAATGGAAAAACCGGCTTCTTTAATCCCGCTCATACGATAGCTTATATCGGCTCTAATTTGCCGAGTAATAAGCCCGGGGAGTTCACCCGGGGAGATGGAAAGAATGCCTTCTCTTCTCAGCGGAGGAAAATACGAACAGATATGATTTCTTCGCCTCAAGGGGACCTCAAGCACACTGGGCATGTTGGACTGGACGGAGCTTATTTCGGAGATGTCAGTTTCCTAGGAGGAAAGTATCCCCATCTTCCAAGGCAGGTCGTTAATCCATACAAACCGCAGGAAGATGTTGCGGACAACTACGGACAGGCTAATAGCGAAGATGGAGGCGGCTCGGAGCCTGGGAGAGACTCGGCGAGGGATAGTAGAGATATTCAACACTTTCACTCGGATATTATTCACAGTAAGCGCGGTAAGCCTTTATATTGAGACCTATGGACATCAAGGACGCGCATTTTCTCTATTTTTTGATAACTGGATGGAGAACAGTCAAAATAAGTTGAATAAATAAGAAAATTGGAACTTTCCAGATGCCTCCTGGTCCGATACAGCTTCCGAAATTTCTCATTTGGGAACTTCGGTTGGTGGGACTAGCAAACAACCCTCTGTTAGCAGTGGGACAGTCGAGGCATTAGGAATCGCTGGGTTGGACCATGAGTATCACGAAATTAGCGATGAAGAAAGCCACGACAGTCCACTGAGATTTGATAAGCCTCTCAACTTTGACTTTGGTCCAAGTTTACTTGACGAAATGGACCAAATGTTCAGATCTTTGGGTATTTAGATGGATATTAGAAATATTGTTGATCTGAAGAAGCAGAGCTTGGAAAGTATCTTAATATCCATTCATTCTTCAGGCTCTTCTCCTCCCCCACCACCACCTCCGGCTCATCCACTACCAAGCGAACATGATTCAAGCAACGCAAGAAATGAACTTAGAGAAATTCAGTCAAGGCAAAGTGGCAAAAAGAAACAGGCCACCGTGAGTCCGATAAATGTACAGTATCTTTCATTTCATCTTATTAACCGATCTGCGTAACATATTAAGGGCTTATATCCACCTTTAGTCGTGGTTTCCAATGCCTTATTCAGAAAGGGTCTATCAGAGAATGAATTTATGTATTACTGCCGATATAAAGTATTCTTAATCAACGGTTTATCTATGAAATCGTGTATTCAGAGTTAATACAAATACGATATTGTTGATTCGCTATATAAAGAAAGTCATACTTAATAAACATGCCGAAGCACAGTCTCGTAGCTGCAACTGGTTTCGCGTAATCCTGCATAAGGCGTTAATGAGAAGGTAGCCGAGATTTGGATAGAAGTAGGCTGATATGTCAAATTTTGAATACTGAATACACGATTTTATGGACAAAACCTTGATTACGAACAAACTTTATATTTTAGCATCATAAATAAGGCCTTTGATATCCTAGTCAAAGGCGCATATAAACCTGTAATGAATTCACCTGATGAAATAATCGACTAGCTTCGAAGTGATGCTAGTAAATGGTCTTTACTGAACTCAGGTGAAGCCGATATCAGCAGCAGATCAAAAAACCTTATACTCTGCGATTGCCATGGCGCAGGAATTAACGGCTCGTTCAATGACTGACCTCGAACATCCTCCAGAATCTCCTAGGACACCAGTCAGCCCTTCAAGACGCAGGAAGTTTTCATTCAAGCTACCGCATCAGCACAGTCCCAAACCTGATCGGAGGCATTTTGCTGAGGAAGCAGCTAGTATTCCAGACATACAGGTATATTTGAGGCTTTATTTCATCCACTCGTCATTTTTTTTCTCATTTTACCATCTGCTATCATTATTTTTATAGTATAACAAAATTTAAAAGGGTAATTTCTTCGCTGCACATTATATTTACACACGGTATGATGCGAGATTGCATTAACATACCCAACAAGCTTCTTCACATCAATGAAAATTCATCTCATGGACAGGGTGTCGGTAAAATAAAAATAAAACATGTAAAAAACATAGTCTTCACATCTTCCTATTTTTCCAAATCAACCTTTTAGCTACTTTACCGACGCTCTGTAAACCAGGGGCAAAGATAGACTAATTCTTCCCTTTTACCTGGAGTTTACTTACTTTTACCGCTTTAATAGGTACTAATATACTCCAAACAAACATTAATCTATGCCTAAATCCTCCTCACAATCCTTTCATGCCCTTCTATCTTTATTTGTTCATTAATCAATTTGTTTTAACATTTCTTCTTCATCCCTTTTTGTTGCCATTTTTATTCCTTGCTTGACCCGTGTGTCTGTGTCGCCTGTATTACTTACTTATAATTATTCGTTTTTGGCACGGTATACATTTTGTTGAATGATTTAAAAATAATTGATTAATTGATAAAACTGAAAAGTGGTTGTGTTCGAGCCTTCAGTCCCTCTCATCGACTGTATCAAGTATAGAATCTCTCGGTGCTCCGTCGACGTTGAAACTCCCATTATGGGACAAGGCGTCTGCAGAATTCTGCTTTGCTAAATCGCGAGAACTTCTGACAAAACCAAGTGCCTGGACTTCGTACATGGACATGGACTTCGAGGCGCGTAATTTGGATGATAATTCTGTAGCCAAAGAGACCCTGGTGGGTTCAAACGAGTTCCTAGAAAATGGCAACGAGAATGGTAACGGAAACGGCAATACTGGTCGTGCAGAAACCTCAATTGACCTCGATACCAAGTTAAATACAACGCAGAACGGACAAACTGCAGTTTACAACGTCGAAAACGCAAATTTTCACTTCGCGAGACAGCCTAAGAGAGTATCTGCCAGCTACGTCGATAGATACTTCGAACTTCCCAAGTATTTTGAAGATGGAGGCTCCGCGACTGCATCCTTTGACCACGCCTATGACAGAAGGCTTTGTTACAACCAGGATGAGAAGTCCAATAAGTACGAGAAGATGCGTAGCCTGGAGGAAAAGGAATGCAACAAGTTTTACGACAACTTTAAAAAGAACATAGCAGCTAACGACAAATTTGGACTCGTACCACGCGACAAAATTACAAACTGCGATACCGTATACAGGGAAATGATGATTGGCTCTGAAACTCGCTCCGACGAATTGAAAAACCTTGATGTACCAAGCTCAGAAAAAGTTGGGAGGTTCGAATCATCGAAGGAAAAACTCAACAACTTTGAGCTCGGGACGAGACCTAAAATCTCTACCTTTCGTGGCCAGGAGCAGAACAAGATACTAGACCCGCAGCAGCACTCAAAATCAGGAATATTCACTTCTGGTTCAAAAAACTCAAGCCGAGGAGTGACCAAGGCTATTTACGGATCCAACGACAGCATAGGAAACAATCTTAATCTCATTTTAGACCCTCCGAGAGCTGCGGACCTCGGGGACGCAGTGGAAAGGAATTTAAATGGCCGCGAAAACCACTTGCCGTTTGTGATATCGAGTAATCCGGTGTTCATAGCTGAGCCAGATAAGAAAGATTCGCCTTTACACGACAGCTCGGAAAGTTTGAGGGCAAATTTTCAGCGTTTCAGGCGAAAGTCAGATGCAGAGACTAACAACCAGTCGGAATTGAGCAGTAGACTTCTGGCCGCAAAGTATCAGCGCGAAGTATCTGGCCTAGAGTGTGTCAAGAACTATTTAGACTCTAAAAAGGGGCAAGGGTTTAATTTGGGACTGGGAAAACTGACGCAGAACATGATTCAGTTGGGGAAAAACATCGCACATAATTCGCGTAACTTTGATCCATCGGCGAGGAAGAGGGCTGAGGATTTTCAACAGAAAAATTCACGCGAGTTTGAACCGTCCAGTTTGAACATTCCCCTTGATAGGTCGAACCTGGACCTCAATATTACGATACAGCAGGATCTAAAACCACGCATTAATACTAAGCCGGGAATTCGCAGCAACCCCAAGAGGCTTCAGCAGGCGAATGCTTCCCCCAGTTCAAACCATTTCCAACACAATATTCTCGAGCCTCCTAAATTGTATCAGAACGAAGAATCTTCCAACGAACCAGACGAGTCTAGCGTATTTGCAGACAGAAATACAAGCCTTTATCGACACCGGACTTCCTCCTTGTCCGAAAACCGAAAAGCTGTGCCAGGCAGAAACCAGCGGAGATCATTACACCCGAGAAATGAATCTAGCGAGGATTCCGACTCAGTTTCAAGGTCAGAAACGGACATTAGAAGTCGTTTTCGGTACAAACGACGGCACAAGAAAATGGCTGCTGCTGCTCCGCCACATAGTTTACGGCTCAATTTCACAGGGAAAAAGGGAAACCAATTTTTGCACCCAGACTCGGCTCGGGGATTCTCTACTGCGGATCAGTGCGGAAAGTCTCCGCCGCCCTCTACGAGCTTTTTGAACTCTTTATCGCCCCCATTTTCATCCAGAAACAACTTGCTGTCTTGGCCAGAAAGTGCTCCGAGCTCGAGTCTAACTTTTACCAGCAATTCTGACCTGGAATCAGATACAAGCTCGGAATACCCAGAGTTCACTAACGACCTCCGCACTTTTCCTCCGTCCCCTGCTCCCTGAGAATTATTCGCCCGTAGGGCTACAGCCAGTTATTCAATGGGAATTGGTATCGCAATTATGGGTAAATCGCGATGAACATTGCCGCACGTTTTATTTACATGTGCCTCGGCAATGGGCGCTAGTTTCTTGAGATATTAGTACAAGAAACAGTGGCTTATGTTAACACGCCAATTGAGCCAATTAGAAACACTGGTTTATCTAAATCTTAGTTCTCCATCTTATTGGCTGTGTTTTTTAGTTTCGAAGAAAGTCTTACCTTTGCCAAACGATGTGGTGATCTTATAAATACATTGGTATGTTCTGCTTGTCTATTCAATTTAGGTTTCGAAACAGATCAAAACGATCTTTTTTAGATGGGTTTTAAACTCGTCAATTTCAGATAGTTCCAACTTTTGCCGCTCGCCTAATCTAAGCCGAATAGACAAGCTGTAAATCTCGCGCAATGCGAAACTAGGCCCTAACAGTATGTAATACGGCCTTTCTTTTCTTTTTTACTCGTAAGCAGTAGCAAACGATTTGAATAAATTCTTCGTAGACCATTCCTGCTGCCTGAACACACATTTATTACGCTTGGCATGTTTGCATGATTGATATCAATACCATATTATTACAGTAAGATATTTATCCACATTAACATTTCGAAACCAATCAATTAACATTAAAAAAAAAACAGCACACTTACTCACATATTCACCATGCATAAAAATTGATACTATTTATACATAATTATGTGTATTGCCAAAATTAGGCGTGAAATTCAATACGTTATTGACATTCTTACAGAATTAATAGGGAATTTGTCTAAGTTAAATGATAAAATTTGTTTTCATGAAAAATTGATGCTTTTAAAATGAAATAGAATCATTGAAAATAATCAACATTCAAAAAATGTGTCCCAATGACTGCAAAAAACGATGAAAAAATTGAAAATATATTATGCAAATTCCCTATTACACATTATTGAACCAAATAATTATTAGCTTAGAATTTTTTATATATACAATGTATTATACGCACCATATAGTATAAACATGTGCGTACAATTATAGAAGTAACTAATAGTAAGCTCACCCTAGTCATTAAATTACTTTGTCTGTTATACTCTCCCATTCAAATAATACCTGTTTTTATTTTACTCGATTGTCAATCCAAACACACAAGAGTACCATCAATACTTCTTCATGCACGAATCAATTTCAATTAAATAATAACAATCTTTTCCTTAATCCTTGAGTAAAAAGTAAATTAAATTTAATCTACGAATTATTCAGATCTTGTTCTCTCTGTATTTGGATTGCTATTTATTTATCTAAGTTTTATTATGTTGAGTTCTTTATTTTACGTTGTTTTTATTTTGTTTTCTTTCTTTTTTTCTCTTCTCTCCTTTATTATTTCCCAAAATCCGTCCCTTCCCTTGCCGTCCCGCGCCCCAATTGTTCAGGCGACACTATCGGACGAGGCCAGAGAGGTTTACAACAGTTTGGTCGAGACGCCAGTCGTAGATACAGCGTCAGACGCAAATCCTCTGCGAATGCTTAGATCGGGTCTACCGATCGTAAGGCACACTAGATCCCGCGGTAACAAACATCATGCGACTCTCGGCCACCCTGCCCATTCGCATTTAGAAGGAAATACAACCGACCACAACAGCCTGCAGTTTGATCTCATGCATCATAGCGGCGCTAAAACCTTACCAAAAAGTCGTGGCCCTCCGCCTCCTGTTCATCCACCTCCGGTACCCACGACCGCGGCCACATTAGCAAACAGGAATATCATTGGGCGACATTATTCCGTTTCTGAGATAGAGAATAATCGGAATAGAAGCAATGTCGACGAGAATCCAATACCACTACCGCCAAGAGATCGGTCTAAGACACTACAGCCAAAGTCCAGTCTTGCCAGACACCAGAGAAAACATCCGCTTATTATTCCTGGCGGGGGAGTCACTAGGACATTAGCAAAGGTCGCTGCTGTTACCACTCCTCCATGCGATGAAGACCAGGTCGATGGTTCCAACATTTTTCGTCTACAAGATACACCGGTCATTGTAGCTGAGCACAGAAATTTATACTGCAATGTTGACGAGGAAATCAGCGGCTCGCTTGCCCCTGCGGCTGCTAATAGGTGCGTTTTATGTTCGTTTTTCTTTCACCTGGGAATAGCGAAAGACGTTTTTATATCATTAGTTTTTGTGCGATTTTGATTTTAGGTATATGTTTGCAGGGTTGGGTGAGTCGAGAAACAACTAAATTAAGTTAATTTAGGTCAACGCTTACTTGGACAAAAATTTATTAGGGGGGTACGCACCTTAGAGTCTAAAAATATTCATATATTTTGATGCAGTACCCTGTTATGATGGTGAAGTTTAGACATATTTCATTTATTTAGTCATCTTGTGGCATGCTTCGGGATTATTTTAGGATTAGTTTGGTTTAATTATCTCATTTATTCGCAGAGAACAATAGATTTCAAATGCAGCCCGCTAAATGCTTTTCTAGTCGGTTTATGCAAGATCCCATTCGAACGACTCAACTGAGAATTATATTGTTGGGTGTGAATTTTCTTCATACCTGTGCTCATGGATCTGTGTGAAAAAATTTGAGAATTTACATTTTTTCCTGTCCAACTGGAATCTTACGACAAAACGAGTAGAAAAGCATTTCGCAGGTCACATTTGTGATGCATTTTTCTCTGCGAATGAACGACATGATCTGACTAAACTAGTCTTGAAATATTCTCAAAGCATGCCATAAGATGACCACATAAATTGAATATGTCTGGACTTCATAGTTACCTCAGGATACAGCATCAAAATGTATCAATATTTCTACACTCCAAGATGCGTATACCCCCTTACGGTGAATCAAAAGTTAGGAGCTTGAACGTTTTTTTTTAGTTGCTACCCAACCCTGTCCATTCATAGCCCATCAGGTTTGGAGATAATATAACTTCTCTAAGTAATATGCAGATTTATTTACGCTCGAAGGAGTTATCCCTTTTATCTATGATTTATAAACATTATGACAATTAATGGACTTTATTTCAGCCCCGAAGAGTTTGAAAGACGCATCGACTCAGAGCTGGCAGCATTAGATGCTCTACCATTTGAAGAAAACAAGATGCAACGTTACAGCGTCATTTCTGAAGATCTTCTAGAGTTCTCTGACAACTTGATAGACTGCGATGACACTGAGACAGATTCCTCAACAGTAAAAAACGCCGGCCTTGATTCCATGGAGGAATCTCTAATCTGTTTTCCTCCATCCAGCCCTGGCGAATCTGAATCTTCTAACAACCAAAGTTCCAGCTCGCCGAGTCATGTTCAAGGAGCTTCAGCTTCACCTTCTGCTGCTCCAATTGAACCTATTGCTTCTTCTGCAGACAGGCTCATTGAAATGGCATGGAAACCGAATATCCAGCCTAGCTTAGGCGCTACTCGAAGCGGAAATAAGACGTTAAAATCGAGTCAACAATTGCCAGATGGTAGCCTGCTGGTATTTTCTGACCCAGTAACTAGCGGGGAGTTAGTTTCGATGGACTCAGCGAGTCCTGTGAACTCTGTAAACTCTGTAAACTCTCATAAAAAAGTATCCCAAGAAAGATCATCTGCTTCCTCGTCATCGGCGTCGTCGGTTACTTTGTGCAGCGATCTTTCACGGCAATCTGATCACGTATCGTGCGAAGATCTGCTCGAGTTTGCCTGCGATGGTCCAAATGTTCGCAGAACTCGGGGACCACGAAATGGCGAACAATCAGATGAGGTCAGACTCATGCTGAAAGTATTACACGAGCAATCCACACCGGAGTCTTGCGTCGAGGCGTTGAATGTAACTGACTGGGACGTTCTGGCTGCTATAAAACTTGAGAGACTCCAAGGACTTCTTAGAAAAGAGAATAACTTTGTCGGTCTCGAAGATTGCAAAGTTATGCTTGGCCAGTGCGGCGGGGATGTTGTTAAAGCTGCCGCGTTACTTAGGAATACTGAAGATACGGCCGCTGTTTAATGCTATGAGAGTTTTCTCGGCTTTTCGTTCATCAGTAGAGAGGTGGAAACCATATTAGAAATATATTCGATCGGATCGCGATTTTTTGTAGCGATAGCACGGTCTATTTATTGCTTTCGTTTGTTCAGTATCTACTTTACTAAGTCATTACAAACTCGTTTCAACAAGTACAAAATTATTCTTGTTCTTCGTTCTTGAATGTGTAGCTCCGAACTGTTCAATCAGTTATAACAGCGGTGGAATCGCACTATCAGTTTATAAAATAACTTATTGCATGGATAAGAGGAACTAATGAAAATATCGAAACGTGGAATCGGTTGCGAGGATATCACCTCTCAATCAATCGTACTTCCAATAATGACAGGTCACAATGTGTGAAATTGCCGACCCTGTAGCAATTATTAAATACGTAAATTATAATATTTCGTCTATCCCGCAGGAATTTATATTTATATTTATTTTTCCGCAAAAGATATATAGAACGCTGATTCAGTAGTGTTTATAATCTGTTAATTCGAATTTTGAATCGCGCAAATCGACTTCTTTTCACGCCTTAGAATTACCCTTTAGTTTTAGAATCGATACTATTTTTTAATTGCATAACGGAACGTGTACTTATGGAATGCTTTATTCGTACTTAAAAGTCATACGGTATTGATTCTGATTTGCCAATTATTAAATCACTTCAATATCTCATTCTTTGAATCGCCTTCGTTTTTTCTTTGTTCATTTTGTATTATTGTTTCATTTGTTGAGGTAAATATAAGAGCAAGTAGATAATCAACGCCCTATGGCTCTGGGTACAGACATTATATGGTATATCTAGTTTAATTTATAAATTGTTATATACACATACATATGTATAACTATCCCTTACTATTCTACCCCGGTACCATTGAGTAACTATCAAACCATTTTTATAACTATAATTTTTATACGTGATTATATTAATATTTATATATATACATAAAATAAATACATGTATAATGTATATATATACCTATATCTACGTTGTTGTACAAGAACGGAAAGATGTTTTATATCCATTGAATTTACAATAATATATACCTGAAATTTCAAAGTTTGCCTATGTATAACTCTAACTGATTATACTTCAATATTGATTTCATTTTATTTCATCTATAACCACCCTGAACCTGTTCAAAAGCTTAACTCATCAATATCTTACAATATTATTTAACCACAAGTTTCACAACTTCATTCTTTACAGTTCTATCAACTATCCTCCGCGAAGCGATGAGGGGAAGTCCCGATCGCTGGACAAATTATCGACATTGGACAAAAAACAAATTGAAATTTGTCCTTATCACAGTGAATAAATGTTTTGCAAGATGGCGCAACGAATTACTCAAAATAAGCATAGGCGTCAATTTCTTTATCATTTTCTCTCGCCTTGTGGGTTTCTACTCGTCATTCTCTTCACTGCCTTACAAAAGTATTAAACACGTGTGTGTATATGTATATACGACATAATTGGATAGGGTCAGTTACCTGGGGAGTATTCATACGCTATCAAAACATTGATCAGCTGTCAGATTTTTTACTCATTAAAAAACTAATACTCAGGAGTTAAAAACCGTCTTAGATAAGCCGTAAACCGAAAGGTTATGTCTATGACGCACCGCTTTTGACAGATACGCGTGAATACGCGTCGAAAATCGCCCAGTTACGACCTGATCATAAAGTATTATCAGAATTCTGAAAACTAGCCACTTTTTGCCGGAAGGAAAAGGATATTAATTACGAAATGGACCAGCGAGAGATCGTAAGATTTACTAAGCTTAGGTCCTTAATGGAACCAGGCTTTTGGGCGAAACTATCTGAGCTCAAACTTGACAGTCTCAAATTAAACGATAAAATTAAAATACCGCTTTGGGCAAGCTATAACCTCGACCGTTACAACGATGGAAAAAGTCGCCCTCTCACATTGGACTGCACGTCGTTTAACGAGTGAGATTTTACGCATTATTCATTTTAAGGGGGTAGATATAATACACCTTGGTAGCCACCAAAATCGATATCTTTCTCAATACTGGTACAAAAAAAATAGGTAACATATTCTACATGTTTTAGCGAATTCACCTTGAAGTACACTGTTTCAACTAAATATTTATGTCCTACAATTTAATCACTAAAAATCAACCGACGAGAAATCTTTGTATGCAATTAGATTCTTAATTCTTGCATCAATTAATCTCTTAGTTCTATTGTAGATTATAATTATTATTTTTCATTTCAGGGGTGCAGAGACGACTTCTCATGGCTCAGCCGTTACCTGTTCTGGTTTCCTGGTCAATACCAATACCCATGAGTCATTCCGAGAAATAAATCCAGAGAAATTTATAGATGAAACAAGCAAGCTCTTGTTAGCATATATACAGGATGGTAGCGCGATAAAAGAACCAAGTCGTCTTGCTTTTTTCATTATTTTTTCATTCGCCGATTTGAAAAGATGCAGATATCACTACTGGACTGCACATCCGACGTTCTTCAACCTGCCAGAACTCTACCATACAAGTAAACCCGCTCCAGCTCACTCCCGGTTCTCTATTGATCAGTTGGAACAGTTGAGTCGTGCTTTTCTGGCCCTGGACGGAACACAGAAAGCATTTTTTACCGTTTTTGGGACTGGCAAAGATCATCTGAAAGTTGAAACCCTATCTGAGGGTCTTGATCTGATAGAAAAGAACGTGATAGCGGATCTAGATGCAGAAAAGGTGATTTTTATTGCCGTTTCCCTTCTCTCTCTGCTCGGAAATATCTAGTAGGAATAATTCTTACCGTATTCTATTCCCAGAATAATAAAGAAATCTACTTTGCCTTCTACGACCCTTGCAACAGCCCCGAACCTGGTTGGCCGTTGCGCAATTTGCTCTGTTTGCTCTTCTGGAAATGCCCAAAGTTCTGTTTCAATAGTGTACTTAAAATTATTGCTATGAGAGGATCGGAAGCTAAGGACGCAATAATATTTACTATAAAAGCAAAGAAGTATCAACACTGGGAACCCGTACGAGAGAAGATTTTCGAAGGGCGATTTGTTGGGTGGGAAAAAAATCATGGCGGAAAAATGGGACCCAATATTATAGACTTATCCGATTCGATGGACGTTGTGAAGTTAGTTTTTCGATATATTCAAATTTTCTTCACGAAATCCCTTTACATTTTTAACTTGATTCATTTTCCAGACTTGCGGAAAAGGCGGTGAACCTGAATCTCAAACTGATGAAATGGCGCCTTGTTCCTGGCTTAGACTTAGATAAGATCACTAAAACTCGCTGCTTATTGCTCGGCGCTGGAACCTTAGGATGCGCTATAGCCAGGGTACTCCTGGGCTGGGGCATTGGGAAGATGACATTAGTCGATAGCTCGACCGTCTCTCAAAGTAATCCTGTTCGCCAGAGTCTCTACACTCACTCGCATGTTGTAGGACGACGGTTTAAAGTAGATGCTGCGAAGGAAACTCTGCTCCAGATTCATCCCAGTTTGGTTAGAAATCGAGGATTATGAAACGCTTCCTTTAACTCTTTTTTCCTTCCGCAGTTGAATTAATTCTTATATATTTTTTTTCCAGGATGTAGAGAGCGTCGTACTGCATATACCCATGCCAGGCCATGTAGTAGGTCCAAGTTTAATGGAATCAACAAGATCGGCTGTAAGCCAACTGGACGAATTAGTGGCTCGACACGACGTGATCTTTCTTCTCTTAGATTCTCGTGAAGCAAGATGGTTTCCCACACTTCTAGCCGCAGTTCATGGAAAACTGGCCATCAATGCAGCACTAGGCTTCGATTCTTACACCGTGCAGAGACACGGTACCCGCAATAGCACAAGACCCAATTCTCCCGATCTGACTATCCAGAATCCTTCTGGAGCGGACCTAGGCTGTTATTTTTGCAACGATATAACGCAGCCTGGAAACGTGGGTCTTATCTCAGTCTCAAAATTCTCTAAAATATCAATTCGCACTTGCGTTTCATCCTCCTTTATTGAATCCATTAATTTTAGTCTCAGGTGGATAGAACGCTGGATCAACAGTGCACAGTGAGTCGACCTGGTTTGGCGCAAATCGCAGGTGGTTTGGCGGTCGAGCTTATGGTCTCGCTGACTCAGCATCCCCAATAGTAAGGCTTGCCTATACTGTTCTATAAATATTTCGATCCATTGTTAAAGACTGAAGAGTCTAGAATTATTCAACGCTGCAATAAAGTAGCTAATGAGCTTGTTTATCGTTTTTAGTGCAGAGGCGAGGGCCTTGATGGCTGATAATCGCGGGGAACCATCCGTAGATGGAGACATTGGAGGAATGGGTCAACTTGGTGGTGTGCCACACACAGTTAGGGGATCTCTCTGGAGTTATGAGACTAAATTGACCGTAACACACAGGTTTCCAGCCTGCACTGCTTGCTCTACACCTTTAATCGAGGAGTACCGAAATAGAGGATTTGATTTTATCCTAGACGCTTGTAACGAGCCAAATTATTTAGAACGTTTGACCGGTCTTGATGATCTTTTGAAACGACCTGACTTGGACGAGGTATGTGATAGTTGTGTTGATAATTACTGATTGGTATGATGGAGTATATTTGTTATCTTTTTCGATTTTACATTTAATTTCTTTTTCCAGCTGTGTTACGCGATCGATTCATCAACCGAGGATGAAGACGAGTAAAGAAGGAACATATTGCACAAATTATATAAATTTAAAGATATTATTCCAGGGTCAAAATATTATGAAATATTTTTATTGTATGTACCCTGCAGGTTGAATTTGTTTTAAGTGTAATGAATAGCTTCGATCCGATTTTATTATATTTTGAGGGAATCAAACTAGGAAATAGTCAGCATTTTGCATACGATATGGAAAGAGATTATGAGAAATCTAAATAAACTTATTTTGTGACTTATGTGTACGTATGTGGGAACGAATAAATGAATGTATGTATGTGGGCTTGCGAGAGGTAAGGAGTAATGGATACAGGTATAAGATAAAAGTGAATTGTTGTACGATGTTTTGATTCTCTGAACAGTATATATCAATCGTTTTAACGAAAATAAGCTTCTGTACAGTACATAATATATTTTTACTAATACTGATATTTAATACAAATTTTATTGTTATACTCTACAACCCACCAATATCATTTTTAAGAAATATCTACTTAATTCTGCTATATGTGTGTATACATGTTTTATCCATCGATCCAAATATATTGTTAAACCTGTAATTTCAAGTAAATCAGTGTCTAAATAAATTGTCGTCATTTATTTATGAGAGGGAATTACGAAAGGCGGTGAAGTTTCTGTATGGAACGCGTTCCCTCAAATCTAAGACGTCAGCCTGTTTTCTAATCTAATTAACTAAATCCTGAATTATTTTTCAAAAATGTCTGATTTTCCGAAAAGTTTCAGTATGAAAAAACCGTTTCCCAATCGTTTCTGCGAATGGTTTTCAGCATACAATATGCAAAGCTCAAGTATACATTTATTCATCTTATTGTGTCGCGGTTGTTGAGATTTCGGATATGATAAATAAAACCGTTAATCGATCTATTTCTTTTTCAAAAAAACCGTTAAACCGTCGTAGAAACGAATGCGCGCTGCAATAACGGCGTAACCTGTTAAGACCTCTTATGTTATGATTTTTGTTCACCAGGTGGCTGCGTTTTTGTAGCAGGGAATGAACGAACATACAACAAGGCGAATATAGAGAAATGTATGCTCGAACATCTGTACCGCCATTACATCAATAAATGTCATTTGCATCCCGCGTCCTTTTAGATTCATTTTAAAAAGAAGTTTATATCGTTTAGTTAATAAATAGATAATAAATAACCAATAAGAAATGTCAACAAAACGTAAGAATCCATCAACAGCAAATAAGAAGGGTCGCGGTAAGGCTAAGAAAGTAGAATACGACGACGAGGATATTTCAAGCGAGCATGATTCCGAAGTCGAGGACGCCGACGCCGGTTCAAATGTCGACGGGGACGACGCCGTTGAAGATACAGATGATTTAGCATCTGTTGCTACGATGCCGGAACTCCCTCCTCCGGAAGTAAATATAAATTTAAACAACATAAACAAATTTATGAAATTCAAGATCACGAAAACATCACGTCATACCTTTTTTTGTTTCAAAATATTATTATTATTTCACGAAATGAAGAAAAGAATGAAAAAAAAACACCAAAATCGGGCTACTATTATTTTGCCCCTACATTTTTGAATCTCGTTTTAGGGTGGATGGGGAAAACCAGGAACGCTAGTAATGTGTGGTCTAACAAATTGGGACATGAGTGGCCGCAAGGCGCCACCAAAAGGTGTGAAAAATAGCATAGGAAGAAGCCTTTGGACTCCACACACTTTTAAAAACTTGAACGGAACAAGAATCAGACTTGTTGCATCAGGACCTGCAGCGTCCCACAATGTAATCGTCACCGAGGACAACAGATGTCTTGTGTTTGGTAGAAACGACAAAGGTATAACAGCAAGAATAAGTGAAAGGATTCAAAATATACCTCAGATTTGAATTCTCTTGAGCAAAACATTGCCTAAAATATATTCACTGAGAAGTGTGATGATTTTCGAAGAAGAAAATACTTAAATATTAGAGAATTATACCTCTTACAAGATCAATGACTCAAAAGACGCCAAAGTACTACATACACCTTGACATCAAATATTTAGACCCATATCTGAGATAGATTAAAGCTGGGATCAATTTGGCTTTCCATTCATTATTTCTCTTATCAATTTTCATTTCGCTATATTGAATTATCCAACTAGTAAGCTTTTACAGCTTTCATCGGCAAACCCATAACTAATAAATTAGTTTGTACATGATTACTCTGACACACATCATCAAAAACAAACCAAATTTCACATGAATATTCTAGGCGAGTATGTTTGTCGTTTGAACTACGGAAATTGCATTACATTGATGGGAAGTATGTTTTTTTTCCAAAGACTAACTTCATTTTTTGTCATCATTACGTTCACCAATCTCATTTTTTCTTCTATCCCAAAAGTTTCGTGATCAATTTCAATATATATAGTTTACACCGTACGAAAATCTCCATTGAATAAGTGTGTCGATTTTAAACTCTATAGGTGCGACATTTCTCATATAATCCTGTACATAGTGCCGGAAGAGTTAAAGACTGACAGAAAAAACAAATTAACCAAAATGAATTTCGAGGTGTATGTAGGCCAGAATTTGATACTTTAATGAATAGGTAACTTGTTTTTTTCTTAGGTCAACTGGGCGTGGGCGATACAAAACGTCGTGACGAACCAACGGAAGTAGAATCGCTAAAAGATCATACAGTAATAGCAGCAGCTTGCGGTCGAAATCATACACTATTCTTAACTAGTCGTGGTATTGTTTTTGCAGCTGGTGATAATAAACTTGGTCAATGTGGGGTCGGTAAATCCGAGACAAATATCCTTGTTGCGATGAAAGTAAAATACTCAGGTCCTCCGATAATAAAGATTGGATGCGGTGTTGATTTTTCTATGATATTAGATATTAAGGGAGGACTTCATTCCTTCGGTTGTCCAGAGTACGGGGCACTAGGCCATAATACCGACGGTAAATATTTCATAACATCAACAAAAATGGCTTTTCATTTTGAAAAGGTTCCTAAACGGATTGTTTTGTACGTTGAAAGAGCCAAAGATGGACACGTTACGCCTTTGGATCGTGTTGAAATAACAGACTTTAGCTGCGGGTATCACCACACGGTAGCTATCGACAGTAAGAACCGAGCTTTCTCATGGGGATTCGGTGGCGTCGGTCGTTTAGGCCACGCCGAACAACGGGATGAGCTTGTTCCTCGTTTAATAAAATTCTTTGATCCTCCAAGCCGTGGCATCAAATCTATTCATTGCGGAAGCACTTACAGCATCGCTCTTAATGTACATGGTACTGCGCTGATGTTCGGACAGACAAAACGAACCGGGGAAGCTAACATGTATCCAAAACCTATTCAAGATCTGTCCGGGTGGGAAATTAGGTGCGTCGGATGCTCCCAGACTAGTGTTGTGGTCGCTGCTGATGAATCTTGCATCGCGTGGGGTGCTAGCCCGACTTATGGCGAATTGGTAATATTTTTTACTCCATTATGTGTTCTTAGTTATCTGTTTCTCTCAATTTACTATTTTGCGCAATATTCTCGCAATTTTAAACATTCTTCGTGTTTTTCTAAATCTGTTTTAGGATTCTTTGTCTATTTTTGTAAAATTTTTATGTTTGTAAAATTGCAAATGTAAACGTTTTTCAGGGATTCGGAGAGATGCGTAAATCTTCAACAACACCGATGGAAGTTAAGGCTTTGGAAGGCCTTTATGTTACCGCAGTGACGTGCGGTTTATCTCACACACTTATTATTTGTAGGGATGAATCGGATGAAGAAAAGGCAAAGCTTGCTAAGCTGCAAGAATATTCGGTTTAAATTAATCAATGCACTTTCTTACCTGTATACAAGAATTGTAATTGAGCATCTAAGTTATTGAGCACTGTTCTTAAAGGAATTGATCAGTTTGATGATAAGTCTTAAAAGTGATCAGCAATACCGCTGTAGACATCTGACTAGGACTTTGGAAAGTATTATCTACAGAATATCAACATTTCGACGTATTCATCTTAGTTCACTTTTATCTTGTTAAATAATTTGAAATTTTCAACTCACTAGGAAGTGCGACAAAGTCTTTATCATAAAAGTCATTCTAAACATGAATTCATTCAAGTTTTTGTATCAATTATTTAATTCCTGTATTAGTTCCAATTCAGTTACGTCTCTTTAGTATTAAGGATAATATTAGATTGGTGAGAAAATTTTCATCGCCGCTGTTTACCCTTCGGCGCCCCTTGTGTTCACCGTTGTATAACAGTGCAACAAAAAAAAATCGATAATACTCTCCTAATTCGTAGATTTCACTATACAATAGCGAATAATACGTCCATAGAAGACATAGACTTACGATTAGCTATCTCTCTACCTTTGTACTTCCAATTTTTACTTAACAGTTTACTCATCGATGAATGTTATCTAATTCGTGAAACCCCATTTTGTTAGTAGCTCAGGATATAGACCAAACAAATAGATGCAAAAATATATTTTGATACGTTGCTATGTTATTGACGTTCGCTATAGCTTGTACCAGGACTGTGAATGGAGATTGAGAAAAAGTGCAGAGTTCCAGAAAGCATCATTGCACATACTAGCGTTAGAATTATTCGTTCGGATAAAATGAACCTTCGTTTTTCTGAAAATTTGCCTTGCGGCGATCATCAAATTAAATCCTATTCACATGTCTATCATTATCAATTTTTTATAAATTGAATTCCAAGCTCGAGGCATGATTATTAGTAAATTTTTAATCCACGTACTGAAACGTAGCGCTTTTTCTATGAACTCAACTAGTTCTGAAGAACTGCGGAACTTGTGCGTCCAAAAGAGTTCTAGCGAACGATGCATATTGTTGCCTATTATACTATTATACTATTATAATCAACTGATACGTACAGTATTTATTATTCTACACTTTTCTTAAGGAAAGCCCAGAACTGGATACTGGTTTTATGGTTTAATCGTAACTGCGCCAGTACTTTGCTTTCATTTGATCGAACGATGTTTCGATTTTTTCGAATCAATTTAATGATCTACATTTTTCAGTTTTATATTCTGGTGTTATTCCATTCGGTATTACCATGGTAAATTTATTATTGTAGAACTCGAGCACTGCCAGAGTGGTATTGTATTTTTCTATTCGCGATGTTTCATATTCGTTCGTCATATCCGATTTTGCATGTGTGATGGAACCTTAGCACTCAAATATTCTGATAAATCGTTGTATAACTATTGTACGATTCTGATTACCAAATAAACGAATTTTCTAATAAATAGCTGGTAGCTACTTTATCCAGAGAATATAAAACTATCCTTCTGTAACACGTCTCAATGTTTCCGCAAACTTGATTTTTCCATTCTGGTGGATCTCCTCATCCTTTTCCAAATCAAATGATTACACAGATGCTTAACAAAAAGGTAAATAAGGTGAGGTGAAAGTAAAATATTCGATATACAAACATGAGTAACGTGCAGCATTCATATTTGGAATGTTCATCTATTTGTTTTAATCTTCTGATACTCGACCAGCACTCTCAATAGTATTATTAGAATCTGAATGAAACGATTCTTCGCAGATATAATCTCTGTAAAAGAAAAGCGATGCTATATAGGATTTATTGCTTAACAAAAATGGTCAATACTTAAAATTAGATGGAAATACTAGCCTCTGGGAACTTGGCAATTCCATATCCTCTATATAACTGTGCTGGTAGGGTGAAGCAAAGCTTCCTCGATCCTTGGAAATTACTTTCTCGACTTCTCTAGCACTTGAAATATTCCCAATACTGTTCGTAGAAGAGTCGAAATTTAGAATGTCAGACAAATCGACTTTACAGGAGCTACAAATTTCTTGCAATTCGCACGGTTCATAGTTCGGTACCCATTTCTTAATGCATTTCCAACACCGCTCTTTAACGCGGTGTATTTGCTCGCGTTCCCAGCATGGATGGCAAGGAATGGCTTGCAAGATTTCCGCGTCACGTTTGGCCACCAGCTCTTCTTCATCTTTCCGTTTTTGTTCCTTAAAATGAATATCATTATATAATTGCTTCCATTCTAAAGCTGCAACTGCTAGCCATTATCTCAAGACATTCTCAACCATTAATTTTTTCTCCATTTCAATGCTCCTGGCTATCACAAATTCCTCAGTTTCTTTCATTTCGGTTTTACAGACACCCCCATACCTCCATCGCACCAATTGACATGCAATGTAATGTTTAGGATCGGATGGCCTGTACTGTAATGCTTTAGCCATTGCCCAAGCTAACGGTACCATTATTGTTTGCCTGTAAATTAAAGATGAGATTACGTTACTGAGAATAAAAAACTTGCCTCGCGAATTTACCTTAAGTAGTCTTTTCGTTCGACTAGAAGTTCCGAGTCTCTCAAAGAGTCTTCTACTGATTTCATATCTTTGCAAACCACTAAACTCGCATCGCTTGATTTACTCGAACTACTCCTGCCAGAAAAACATGCACAAATTCGTTCAGGTTCAATATTAGACTTGCCATAGCCAAGTTTTGAAGCCAAGGTCTGCGAACTATGGTCATCACAGGTGTGAGAATCAACTGATGATACTACCGACTCCAAAATAGTCAGATCACATTCACAAACTACTACCTAAGTTAGAATCGGAGATTAAAAACTTCGCGTTAGAAGAGCTGACAAGGAGGCATTTCACTATAGCTAGTACATTTTTAATATTCTCAGACCTCGTGCATTCCGGGATGTTCTTCTTCTTCGGTCTCTGTGTATCCTAGATCCTTTAGCATCTCCTTAGTCTCTTCGTCCACCCCTTTCTGAACAACTAGCTGTAGTACGTCTTCCGCAACTCCTAACTTTCTCAAGAATTGTATCATTCGAACCCCGACTTCTATCACTGGTCCTTGCCAATTTAGAATACCAGGAACATCGACGCCAGCAAGCATCAATTGCATTAAACAAATTTCATTCTGCGCTAGCATACCAGTCAGAACAATTTTTCTACTAGATTTCTCATCAAAACCCATAGTTCTCAAAGATGTGACCAAAGATTCGTCTATTAACTCTTTCCAGAGTTGACGGGATCTCAAAACTTGGATTGATAC
The DNA here is from genome assembly GCA_963966615.1 of Tenthredo amoena. Classification (NCBI taxonomy): domain Eukaryota; kingdom Metazoa; phylum Arthropoda; class Insecta; order Hymenoptera; family Tenthredinidae; genus Tenthredo; species Tenthredo amoena. The sequence continues at coordinate 22,336,568 of OZ016482.1, read as the reverse complement.
TCCAAACTGTACAAAATAATTCAACTCTTCAGGCTTCAGATATCGTAGACCAAATTTCATCGCTCTTATTACAACAGATTCGGACGCACCTTGAACGAAAATATTCTTACTGTCTAGTATGAGGAGAAGGGTTCGCTAAAATACTACTCATTTTTTTCTTCATACCGCTACAATACAATTGCCGCAAAATACTCTCGTTATATATGCCTCTGTGGATAACTGGGTCGTAAGGTATGCCAATAGAGAATGATTTGGTTCCTACTGGCGGTATCCTTTTGTATGGATTAAGAGGCAGGCTCATAGCTTTTTGTAACAATCGGTCTGTTACTACGGCTAATAATTTCTGTTCTGTCCATTCGCCAAACACTTTGACTCTTTGATTTGTCGTCACAACGTGCAACTGAGATCTATGGTATCTCTCCCTGGCAAGAGCCTCGGGCAAGTGGCAAATATCTTCGGTGCTCGGAAATGGCCCGCACATGATATCACTCCTCTGAAAACCATTCATAATTCACCAGAAATATGAATGCAAAGATAATCTATGAGAATACCGATGCTTTGGTACCTGAGCTTTCAGCTCCATGTGCTTACGACTTGTTGCACGGGCAGCGCATGCCATACAGTTACTAGGAACTGGACTGTAATGATATTTTGGGCTCTCCGTGGAAGGTTTTCTAGAAATATCCGATAGTTCTCCTTCGTTCTGTGTATCAGACATATCGACGAGTTAGAATATCGTTGGAAAAATATAGGATAAGACTTCTATGACAAAACCCTCATAGCCTAGCGATATCTGAAATGGAAACAGTTGTGAAATCAGGATAACTGTTTGCCTAGTAGTCTGTTCTACGAAACATCAGATATTCTGTCATATCGGAATATTGGACAGAGTTACGATTCGCTGTCTTCAACAATATCCTGTTATTAATCAAAAGTCGTCTTGTTATGTTTAAATGGAGCGACTCGATAGAGCAGTGTGAATTTTTCAGAAAGGTAGAAGTTTAATAATTCTTTGTATAGAGAAAGGCTTTTTATTTACAAATAAATATATGCTAAGAAGTTACAGCGTTTCGGCCAAAGAATTTCGATGAAAAAAATTATTGAAGTGTTCAGTTAAAAGAAACGCAACGATTATTACGTTTCAGAATACGAATAGAAGCAATAACTGTATCGTAATTAAAATTTAGCATCTTGGACATCAATGAGATCGCAATGAAACGATTCATGATCAATCAATTACAAATACAGTTTGGTAGTATTTTTAGTACTTGAAAATTAGGATACGAATTACCTTTTTCATAAAAGGCTATTTGAAAAAACTAACGACGATATCAATTAACGTGTAAATATGCATATAATTTAATTATATGATCGCTAAGATTAGATTATTTATTGATATTTATCAATTGCTAAAACATCATCCATTCTATATGCACCACAGGTTATATTTACATTACTTCAGACCGTTTTATTAATATAAATATCTTAAAAAGAATCTCATTAGATTCACGATCAATTATCTTATAAGCTACGATCCAACAGCAGCTATTTTCGAGAGACGAATATACGACATCAACTTCATTTTATGATACCGCAGCTGCCTGATGATTTGATCAACCGATGAACAGTTTCTGTTCGTTATTTCCGTCTTTAATTCTTGCAGATTGGTTTATGTATGAATTTAATTCAAAGTTTGTGCAGTTTTGCTAGACTAAACTACAGTAGCAAGACGAATATGGATTCTCTGACTGATAATCGTCCGTCAATTGAACCCCTCTCTTTCCTAAACGATTTCTTGCTCCGCCTATGGTATCATTGCCGTACATTCGGGCTGAATTTGTTTCCCAGAGTCCTGGAGTTTGTATTATCTGTTGAAACATAACGAAAATTGTAAAAACGATATTAATTTTAAACTGAATAGGAAAGAGCTACAAAGAATCAGCAGAAAGAGGTCATCGAACCTTCTGAACAAGTTCTTCAAAACAGCATTTCACTCCGTCAGCAGTTTTGGCGCTGCTTTCAATGTAGAGAGTTTGATGTCTTCGTGCAAATTCCAAGCCTTCCTCCATGCTGACTTCCCGGTTTGGTAGATCTATCTTATTGCCAACAACCATCTTCACAATGTCTATTTTGTTGCAATATGTGTTTAACTCATTTAGCCAAGTTTCCAGCTTTGTGAATGTGTGCCTATCCGTCACATCAAACATCAAAATCGCCCCTTGGCCATCTCGGTAGTAGCTTGGTGTTAAAGTACGAAAACGTTCCTGGCCAGCTGTGTCCTGATAAAATAATCAGCAATTTGTATGACTAACTGTGTTACATATACATACAGGCCTCATAGTGTTCAAGGCAGGGCATTTGATGAGAAAATGGGAAAAATCTGTGCACAGATAGGGGATTTGTAAAGGACTGAAGGATGTAGCTAGGCTTGAAAACAGAACAAATCATATTCATAGTGGAGTGGCAATATTTCAGATCTTATTTCTCAATTTTCAGTCTCACTCTAAAACTTTGTTCTTCTTTACCGCAAACTTGATTTCCCAAAGGCGTAAACGGAGCAGAAAATATTTATAATTGCTTTTTGAATAAGGAAACCAGGCTTTCAATTTATAGAATAATATTCTATGGAAAATGTCAACTTCAAATACTGCAAACAAATATTTTGTGTTAATTAAAGAAATTTGAATCTTGCATAATTTACTGAATTTAATGGATAATTCTATGAATAAACAGATTCTTGATTCACAAGCTGGCAATAGGTTGTTTGTAAGGCACATAATTGTACATGAGTTTATAGTTAGAGGACACACTTAATAATGTGTTTTTGAGGGAATAGGGGAACGACTGAGGCCCGTATATGATATAAATATAAAATGATTAATATTCTGGAATTTGATAGTTCCTGAATTGATGAATGTCTAAATCTTTTTCTTTATGTCTTTGTTGTAACTCAGAGACAAGAAAGTGGATTCAAAGGCTTGAGCATCTCCTCTTCTCATCAACCGAGTAAACAAAGTTCAATGGTTACTTCGATAAACTAATTGTGAACTTTATTACGTAAAAAAACTAACGCATAAATAGTTATCTTTCAAAGAATAATAATCAATCTATGTATTACCCAAATTGCTAGTTTCACTGTATTGCCATCGATGGTAATCTGCTTGGTTTTATAATCCATTCCTACGGTGCTCTGCATGTTTTCGTTGAACTCATCTTCGGTAAAACGGAGTAATATACTGAAAATAATCTTACATCAGAATCAGAGAAAAAAGAAGCTGTTAATCTTGCCAAAAGAATGAACAATGCTTATTGTCATTCCAGGGATGTTGACCTTGTTAGAAATGAACGCTGTATCATACAAAGAAGTAAAACTGAATTAATTGCTCATTCCTTGATCAGGACGAGGTCAAATAGATCGAAATTTCGATTAATTATGATGTTTGTAGGTTAGAATTGAGGTAGTATCCAGTTTCATAATAAACTATTAACCTACCTAGACTTTCCTACGTTAGTTTCACCTATCATCAGAAGTTTAAGCGTTGTCAAGATGTCTTGGTCCATTTTTTGACAGCCACTCTCGAAATATTTACTTTAGCAGTTGGCCAAGTTTCCACTTGAATAAGTTTACGAGTTGTGTGTCGGGTATGAGAACACAATGAGTTGTTAAAACTAGCTCAAAACTTGAATACGGTAGATAAAAAACAAAGTGTAATCTATTTCGGACGACGTCTACGCAGTCAAATTAACAAATAACGCGTATGTATGATTTTTACGTCATGTATGAGTCAGATAATAAGGCAAACGTTTCTACCTACTTTTTTATTTTTATTCATCACATCATACTCATGCACAATGCGCAACAACAAAATATAGATACATAACACAGAGATATACTGATTAATTAATGGCGCCTCAAGGTCTTTCAACGGATACGGAAACTCGAATATGCGCGCGTATTTTCAAACCAACATTGGTCCCACACGCGATGAAAAGTAGAACTATAACAACACAGCAACGACACAGCATAACATAACCTAAGCGGAAAAGCTGTCATACTGCGTGATTTTAAAGTCACAGAGACGGAAGGACAAGAATAAGAATAAGAACAGCTGTCATTGCTTGTTAAACGTCACTGTCATGAGACTAGCCTGATTGTTTGTGTTTATGAACCAAAGCCAATTTTTAGTTAGGTCGATTGCATTAGTTGCAAACAGTTTTATAAGTTCAACTGAGCGTTGGGCTTACCCGAAAACTTCAAAAGTACGTAAAGTATGAAGCTAATTTTATTTTAAACACTATTTAAAACTTACGCGTTGTAACTATTTAATAGAAAATCAACTTGGTTTCACCCTTTTCAATTTTTTAAAAACTGAAACAGAACCATTTTGGTTTATATTCTCTGCGCAAAATGACTTGGCCAGTTTGTCTACCTTCAGCAAATTGCATATCACAAAAACTTTCCGAAAACTAAACTCGAAAGTTGTATTCCAAATTTTTTGATTAACTACAAAATATTATTCCTTTTTCTTAACAGATGTCCCACCCCTGGCTGGTAGCATTCGACTTTGATCATACAATTGTCGATGACAACACTGATATTGTTGTTCGTAAGCTTTTGCCTGAAGAAAAGCTACCTGATTCAATTAGAGGACTTTATCGGTCTGAGGGATGGACTCTGTACATGGCAAAAGTCTTTGAACTTCTTCATGTAAATTCGATTAACGAATCAGAGATAAATAAGGCAATAGAAAAGATACCAGCGGTACCTGGGATGGAGGAGCTCTTGGAAAGATTGAATTCTTTTAATTGCGATGTTATTATAATAAGCGATTCGAATTCCGTTTTTATAGAGCGATGGTTGAGGCATAAAAAACTGGACCGTTTTGTTTCCGGTGTATTCACTAATCCTGCTAAATATGATGAAAATGGTTTGTTGAAGATCGATATGTACCATTCACAAGACTGGTGCGATTTGAGCACCAAAAATCTTTGCAAGGGACATATTTTAGAAAGTTATATAAAAGAGTCCTCGAAAAATGGGAATTCTTTTGACAGAATCGCCTATGTTGGGGATGGTAAAAACGATTTTTGCCCCATTTTAAGACTATCAGAAAAAGATTTAGCCTTTCCAAGGTCAGATTATGCTCTTGTGAAAATTCTAAATGAAGCCAAAACAAATAATACTCATGAAATTAAAGCCCAGACTTTACCGTGGACGGATGGTACATATATTTTAAAAGAACTTTTCCCCCTTTCATGAGCTAAAGTTTTATACTAAAAAACACCTTCCTATTGATACGTATAAATTAATAATATTCAAGTGTATAGCTGGTGAACAATAATTCTTATAGTAAACAATCTTGATGTCTTATTGTACTAATCTTTTCGATTGATTGATTCAGAATCAATTTTTAGAGTTCTCATGTGAAGATGTTGGAAAATTCATGGCATAACTCCAAACGTTCATTGAATAATCGTCTTTGTGTATTAATTGACATTAAATTTTTGGATGCACTAAAAGATGATTGTAACTTTTTAAGCCTTTACTCTAGTATCCATAGTGATGAGACTGACCGAATAGTTCAAGCTTAAGAGTAGAACCCAATTTTCTAAGGTTGATGCATCAGTTGTTAACAGTTTGATAAGCTCAATAAATTCAGCTTCGGGTATATCCGAAAATTTCAAAGATGCGTGCAATATAAACAGGATTTTTTTCATAGTATTCCACACTGATGTGTGTTAGTTGAGTAGTAGAGATATTATTAATCAAACTAAGATTCTATTGAATCGAAAACTTGACTCATGATTCAATGGTTCAGCAGTTATAAGGAAATTATTTTTACTGCGGACAGACTTTACAACTATTTCGAAAGAACTTCATCCTTTTTAATAAGCTGAAGTTTTATAATATTTAGCATTTCTATTAATAAGTGTAAATAAATAAGATCGGAGTTCGCACATATTGTACAATCATTTCTCTAATAAACAATCATGACGTCTTATACTTTGTGGTAATTTTCTTGATTTATTTTCTACTGCTGTTATCGGTAATATCTATCCCAATAATAAAAAAAACTCGATAGTCCTCTAATTTCAAATATTTTCCTCCTGCGCGCTGATGAATATTTAAATAATTTCGCGCCAAGGCGCGCGCAGCTTTTAGGTTAGTCGTGACGTCCGCGTCTCCATGATTTGTCCCGTAGTTTCTGTCGAACGTGAGTTTATTTACGATTTTTCAGGTGAATACTGTTAGTATTAAAAAACCTGGTAATAACAGGCTCTTCGGGAAAGGTTCGAGAAATATGGACCGCCATCAAAATCAATGATTACTAAATAATTAAGGGAGAATATTTTCTCGATCGTTGGACTTCGTGGATTTCGGTACGTCTTAAATATCAATTTATATTATTTGGTCTCTTGTGTTTTTTTCTATCTCTTTTTTCTTCTCTTATATATATATTATATATATATATATATATACATACACTTACTTACCATTTTAACTTACGTCGATAGCTTTAAGTTTTGATAACGAATCTCAATCGATCAATTTCACACAATTTTATATAGCTGCTCATTTGTTTCATAGCTTAACTTAACCTAGTTACTAATTATGGGCTAATACAAATCTGAAATTGTCAGGTAAGGTTCTTCCCTTTATTTCTAGATACATTTCAGCATTAGTTATATTAAATATTAACTTAGCTCTAATTGCCATATTTTCATTTTCTAATTATTAGGCTTAAGGTGATGCCAAAGATACGCTTACGTAATGTATGTGTGTATTACTAATCATCGCCTACAGAGCACCTCCAATTTCTTGCTATCATCTATGCCTCTTTTTTTTAAGAATTGTAAAGTTTCTTCAAAATAATATAATAGGTTGTTAATCGACTCATAAGTTTGGATACATTATCTTTTAACCATTTTGTTTCTTTTCTTAATATTCTACTTAACTAGCTCAGAGTCCAACAGCTGTTTAATCAAGGGGCTATACACACCTTGGAGTCTAGAAATATTGATATATTTTAATGCAGTACCCTGTGGTAACTGTAGAATCTGGACATACTCGATTTATCTAATCAGCTTATGGCATGTTTCAGGATTATTTCAAGATTAGTTTGGGTAAATTATCTCATTTATTCGCAGAGAAAAATGCTTTTCGAATGTGGCCCGCGAAATGTTTTTCTAGTCGTTTTCTCGCAAGATCCCAGTCAAACAGCTCAACTGAAAATCATATCGTTGGGTGTGAATCTTCTTCATACATGTGCTGATGGATCTGTCTGGAAAAATTTGGTAATTTGTAATTTGTTCTAGATTTTTTTATAGAAAAATGATGTATGATTTTATAGTCTATAATTCTTTCTTGCATAAAGTGTCAGAAGATTGGAAAAAATTACAAATTCTTCAATTTTTTACACGGATCTATAGGCACATTTATGAAGAAGATTCACACCTAACAATATAATTTTCAGTTAAGCCGTTCGGCTGGGATTTCGCTATGACTAGAAATGACCAAATGACTAGAAAAGCATTTCGCAGGTCAAATGTGAAATGCATTTTTCTCTACAAATAAAATAGATAATTTAATCAAACTAGTCCTGAAATAATCCCAAAACGTGCCATAACATGACTAAAGTAAATCAAATATGTCTGAACTTCACCATTATCACAGGGTAGACCCCAAGGTGCTTATTCCCAGTTAATAACGTGAAGCACAAAATTAAAACAAGGCCCATGCAAATTTTTGTCCTAGACTAATAATTTTTTGAAAGTAAACTGGAGTGTTAATCGCTGGGATGAATGCTGTTCTCCTTTCCATAGATTTGGTCGTTTAGATTTTTGTTTATTCTTGCGATTGTTACGTTGAAAAAATTCTTCACAATCCCAAAAGAAACTCCTAATAAATACAGACTGTTTACTAGCCAAGCGGGTGTCGAAGCACAGAGAAAAGCTTTACTTAGTATTTCTAGAAAAGCCGGTGTCCACATTATTACACCAAGCATTAACGATCTTGTTAAAATAGTAAACAACATTTCCATACTTTTCGTCTCTTGGAGAACGTTTTTATACCCACTTTTCCTCTTTCTGAGTTGCAAATCTTGTTGCCTAATGTCATTGGCTATTATTTCTGTTGTTTTGAAGTGTGTACTATAATTAGGGCCTTCAATGTCTTGAGAATTTGACAAATCAGTTCTTATTACGTGATCTGATGCATTCAAAAACCACCCTGGTTTTGGTGGTGGGTTTTCATTAAGTGTAATTTCATTTATATCTGGGGCTTGGGATGTTTTTATACTTTTCTTATTAGCTGTTTCAAGTTTTACTAAAACATTTTTACACATATATATGGCTCGGGTTTGTAAAATACCAGACACAAGTACTGGAATGAAGTAAACTAAAAACAGAAAAATCATTAAATGTATTTTTAGAAATTTTGCTGACAAAAAGCAACGCTCGTCCATGTGAAGCGGTGCTTGAGACAACTTTCTATCTTTATATTCAGTTAAAGAAATCTTTCTATCCTCTCGAATTGTTTTTGACCCTGATCCAAGCTCGTCAGTCCTCGACTTGTCTGTATTCGCTTCGTAATTATCTTGCAAGTTTCCTGATCCCGATTTTGCTTCAACTTGAATAAGAGTATCACGAATTTGTTTAATTATATTTACATATGTTTCGTCGTTGGAATTTCCCGTTATATCCTTAGCAGGTATCACAGCAATTTTATTTTCGGTAATTGTTTTGTGCAAAGCTGTTTCATTCTGGTTATCCTCTGTAATTTCTTCAGTTGCAGTACTGACTCCAGCTGTTTGTATATCTTCATGTGCCGTCGTTGCTTCTTGAGGTAATGAATCTTGTGGCTTGGTTTCCTGTATTGATGGTGCCAGCACTGGAGTTATTTTAATTCTAGTGTTTTCAACCACATCCATAAGGAAAGCTGACTCTTCATCTGTGATTGTTTTTTGATCTGTTTTAACCGGGTCACTGCCATTCGTGATTGCGCATTCATTGTTCCTAAAAATTCCAGGATCCTTATTAAACAGTGCCTGCTGTAAGTCAGTCAATTTGTCAAACATTTCATTTTCATCGCTTGTCATTTCCTGCGTTAAATTATTTATCGCGATGTACTGTGTGATATTCCAAGACCTGGAATTGTTATGGAAATTCATTTCGGTCAAATCATTACATGTTCTGTTCAGTGCGGAATGAACGATGTTCCGTACGCTGGATACAACCTTGTCAATAGCTTTAGAATCTGGATAAGAAATCCTTAAGGTGTCTGGTTCCTTCAGTTCGACAGTTGATTCGATGTAGTTTTCAATAGGATTTGTCAAAGATGCAGTCTTTGCGAATTCAGCTTTATAACATGATTCCAGAGGAAAATTTATCTTGAAAATACATTCCATTTCACTTGACTCTCGCAGCTTATTATTCATGTCCTGAGTTTTAGAAAAATATAACATCGCTGTAATGAGGACTGGAACAAACCATTGTGTAATTAAACCAAACCCCGTGAATTTAGGATCATTATTCGAGTTTGTAGAAATATTTTCGTCGTTAGAAATAGTGAGAATAGTCTCATGTGTTTGTTCCTCTACCTTCGGGTCTTTGGAAATGACATCCAGGTTTTCCTGGGCACCAGAATGTCTTTTTCGAAAGCTTGAATCAGGGTCTACAGGTGCCGGCTGCTCAGTGCTAGCACCAATATTCACATCTTTTACCTCATTTTGCGATACTTCAACTAAACTCGTGCATTTTCTATCAATGCAAGACATTCCACTGCTGCATTGCACCGAATAAATTAAGAGGGACATAAATGCGTTTGCAAATGGGACTAGAAACATTGCATAGTGCATTAAAACATGTTGAAACGCACAGTTCAATGTCGTGTCATTAAAAGCTTCACTATCTCGCCAAGAATCGTTAGACTTGTAAAAAAATCTCATGCAAGTATGATTCTGATCATATTTTTCACTGTCATCATCTCGAAGTAGTTGTCGATCCGATATTTGGTTGGCACCGGTGATCGGCGGACCTTGTTCAAAGTTAGTTAACGGTATAGACTGATTTATCAGCAATATTATCGATGTAATCATGGAAATAAGCGTATCTGATGTCGGAAGAATGTGCAGAGGACTTTTCAAGATATCTTTAATGCATCCCATTCTTAGTAAGAAAATTAACGCTGTACAGCTTGATAGTAACAGGCCGTAGCCAGCAAAGCCCAAAACCATTGTATGCATATTTACAGTTGAGAATTTTCAGTTGTATGACTTTGTTTATTATCAGTGTTTAGATATGAATTACACAAATCAGAAGAAGATTTTTTTTTCGAACATTAGTTTCTTGCTCACTGATTCACTGTGAACAGCTTCAAAGGCTTGCTAAAAGAGACTGAGCCTCGATGAGTAAAGCATGAGGGCATGAGATTACGGAATATGAGAATATGAGGGACAATGTATTATCAAAAGTTGTGTAGATTTGTATGCAACTGTACTGTTTGAAACATAGGGGCTTCAACAACTGGACATTTTGTTGAATAACAGTGTTCCATGTTGGATGTAGTAATTTGCTTCCACCTTCTTGTGTAATCAAGCCAATTTTTTTCAGCATAAAACAATCCTCAGGATGCCTGAACGCCGTAGAACGGATTCAATTGTGATTCAGCATATTTGGGATGCTATAAAGTTCATAGTACATCAAAGATCTTTGCCAAGTGAGGAGAGGGTCATGCGTCACATAGCTCGCATGTATGTTAAGTCCGAGCAATCTGTACAAGAAGATTTAAGCAACGCGGTCAAAGACGGTCTTGTTCAGCTGAAAAAAGTAGCAAACAAAAATGGAATTGAACAAGAAAGCTATAGAATACCTGTCGAAGTAACAGACACTGATGAACATGACTGGTACTGTTATAAATGCCAAAGAGCAGGTGTGGTAGAATGTTGCCAAAAATGCTACAGAGTATTTCACAAGGACTGTCACGTGCCAGAAAGTCAAGAATTAAAATATTGTCACTTTTGTGAAGTATGTTCACTTCGATATCATTTTATTACTACAATAAATATATCAAAGTACGTCACTGCATCGTAAAGTCAGTCAAGAATTGATTCCTTTCGCAATCATATTCAACGCCTTCTTCTGAAAATGTCTAATCACTCGTTGTTTAGTGAACTGTGTTTATGTATGGTAGCACAATTCTTGAGGAGAAAAGTAATCTTATTGTTTTTTGAAACTGAAATAATTGTATGTGCTCTACTGTAAAGGTTTATTTTATTGCAGAAAATAAATAATGACGTTCTCAGTGACAAATCTGACTTAAATCACATACTTAACTTTACATGTGGTCACTTAAAAGCAAAGTTGCCACCAGAGATCACAAATCGAGCAATTGTTTTTGATAATACACCGGTTGTAACACCACCAGGTGGTTTCTCAGGACCAACCTGGATAAGTGATGGCGAAGATTCATGGCGGCCAGGAATTTTGATAAAAAATCATATGGACTTAGCTATCATGGACAGAAAGACTAGACAAAAAGAATACAACAATCTTGCAGAGTTCGAAGCTGATGCACATAATATTATGCATAATATCATCTTGTATCATGGAGGTAAGGAGACTCCATTAAGTTGCCAACAACTAATTCAAAGCAGTTTCAATGATTACTGCATAACAAGCTAACTTCTTTTCTAGCAAATAGTGCAATTGGGGAAATGGGTATAACGATGTACCACGACTGTTGCTACGATCTTCAAGAGATAAGACGTTGCACCGATTGCTATCGAATATCCAATGAAAAGGCAGAAAAATTGTGGTTCTGCACTCCGTGCAATCCTCCGCATCAACTCGTTTATGCCAAACAAAAAGGATACCCATACTGGCCAGCTAAAGTAATGCAAATAAACAACGATGTATATGATGTACGGTTTTTTGGCGGTCATCACATGAGGGCTAATATCGAAAAGATCTTCATACGACCCATCACAGTCAACTTAAGCACACTGCAGGTGATACTGACACAGTTTTTATTAACCGCGCCTATTCACTAATTACTTACTTCTAAGATATTAGCATATATAATGGAATATGGTATTGAATCAATGCATAGTTGTTTAAAATCAAAAGCTAATAAGAGTGCTATGAGCACAAATCTTGACACAAATCATATGTATTCTGAGCTGCTTTGATTTATCCTAATCTCTCATCTTTGCAATCAATGTAATTCCTAGTACCACATTTGATTTTTCATTACTTTCTACATGGCAGTCAGAGAAAGGAAAATGGAAAGAAGTTAAGGTATGAAATAATGATACCTATTATATCTATACCTTTTGATAGACACGCTTCTTTCTTTAAATGTGGTTTTCCACAATCTAAATACCATGAACACAAACGAGCAGACACACATTTCGTCTTACCCCATCTAATTTCCTGCTCAAAGAGTATACACTATTAAATTAGATTTCAAAATCATGTTTAAACCTAAATTGGTCTTCTATCCTATTTTTTAGAGCCTGATTCTTCAGTTGTTATCATTAGGCATGAAAAAAAATTCGTTATTTCTAGTAACAAAAGCTTGTTTTTGCTCAAACTTTTTAATAAGTCATATTTGTTGGAAAAGATTTTACTTGGCATCTGTGTAACGAGTAGACGAAAATGCTGAGGAAACGAACTTAGTCTGAAGGCGTTCCTTTTGTTGAATAGATAAAAAGGTCTGCAGCTTGGAATCGAGCTTTTGAGGAATTAAAACGTCACAAAAGCCTGCTTGCTGGGCTAGGAAAGTCTGGATCAAAAGACGGCAAGAATTTGGAAGACGAGAGTGGTTTGAAACCAGCAAAGATCCGTAACATAGAATCACTAAGTGAATCGAAAAACCCTAGTCCTATGAAGCCGTTACCTGTGTTCAAACATTTGAGAGTTCAAGTAGAGCGACTTAGTACAGAAGGCAGATTAGACATGCAATCTACTTCAGGAGAAGAATTCAAACAAAAGACATCAACAGGTGAAAAAACTAACGAGGAACGAAACGCCACCCCTGGAAGCAGAAAAACTAGCGAAGAAAGACAGGTATGATAAGATTCATAAGGAAATTTACACCCTTGACTATTTAAAGGTCAGACTCTTAATCCTTTCAATAAGCCTTTTGTTGCACAGGTACCATTACTAGATGTCGCCGAAAACGAACCAGCTAGAGAAATTTCTAGCAGTTGTCCACAGGGATTGAAAAAGGAGGGATCACAGGAAGATATGGTGACTTCCAGCTGCCAGGAACCAAGATCGAAATGTGTTCTTGTTCAAACTGAGCAAATACAGTCCGATGTTCTACCTGCTAAGGTAATCTACCCTTGTATTACTGACTGACTCTTAACTGATACCTTTAACACTTGATCTGATATAAATTGAATAGAAACATGTGTTTGGTGATAGAAATATATGGAAACGTCGAAAGACTTGAAATGAATTATTCCAGGTAAAAAGAGGTCGGAGGACGTCTGATCAGCCGATGACAACGGCGTTGGAAAAACTCAGGCGAGAATTGGAGCTTGACAAATGTAAAGAATTAGAAAGACTTCAGGCAGAACATGCTAAGGAAATGCGTCAATTGACTGATAAACATCAGCAAGTTATATCAGAGATAAAGAAGAAGCAATGGGTGATTATTCAAATATTGAAATAGTGATATGCTGGTTGTCTCAAGGCTTATTCCAGAGGAATAAATAATTCCAAACATGTTTCAGTGCTATAATTGCGAAGCGGAAGCAATATATCATTGTTGCTGGAATACAGCTTACTGCAGTATTGACTGCCAACAAGTTCACTGGCAGCGTGAACACAAAAGGGTCTGCAGACGCAAGCGTTAAAGTCATCGGTTATTTTAAATAAGTACAAATAAAGGTTTAAGGCTTTGAGAAGCTGGTTAATCATTTTTGATCAACAACAATTGCTCTTTTTCTAGTTTGGGCTCCTTTTCCCTGAAAAGATAAGCCGCATTTCTATTTACACTGAACTCAATATAGCAGCTAATATATATGTATTCATATATATATATAAATCTCAATTAGGACTGGCACAGCTTGTCATTTAATTTAATATTTCCATTAGACTCATCTGCAGTTTGCACATTAACTTTAACATCTGTTAAAAGAGGAGCAACCACATGTATGAAAAAGTTCAATACATATACCAGTGAATAGTTAATCACCTTTCGTCTGGAATGTCTAGATTGATTCAAAAAAACAAAACTGCATTAATAAAATGCTTTTTCTCTCGCAACTGTAAATAAATAAATAAATGAAAAAATAAAATAGGTATTGCCTATGCAATCTCAGTAACAAACTTTTTTTCAGGTTTTCTTTTCTCTTCTTTACTGAACCAAACTGTTGATTTTTTCTCACATGCATGTAGAAAATGACCGGGTACACTGGATTTTGTATTCTTTTTTCATTTCATATTTTGTTTACCTATATTGATTTCAGGTTTTATAGAAATAATATTCCTTTTCTTTTCATTATCCAAACTTAAACACACTATGCTCTAAAACATATTCACATGATATTGTAATCATGAATATCTTTCAAGACTTGCTAATCTACAAGCAATAAGTAAATGTCTACGTCTTTAGAGTATAAATGAATGGGCCGATCTTATTTTCTTTTATACGTACAGTAATAACCGAACGGAACTTTTAAATAACCATGTATTTATTTGCTATTCAAATTCATCCCAAACAGGAGCTGCGTTTAGTCTAAATTATTTGTACATTCCTTTTTGTCTCTTTATTTTAGCAAATTTTATATTTGCATTTTTTAATCAAACTACACACAACCGATTAAGCCTAATATTCGAAATTTACTAATATCATTTTGCAATCTGTTCAGTATTTTTAATATTAATATGTTAATGTCGATTGTAATCATCGTACAACATATCTTCACGTATTAAAAATAAAGAAAATTATATTGTACAGTTTTAAATAGCCAATCGATTGATCTATAAATGCAAAAGGAAAGAGGAAGCACTGATAATTAAATAGTTTAGCTGTAATATGATAAAGTAGGATATTTTGGCTCGCAAAGAACCAAAAAGAAAAACCTAATTTATATTACGCATGTGAAAATCTGCTTCATGCTTGCATATAGACGACCCAATTTGCACACACACGATGCTGCCGGAGAATTTCAAGTCTTGACATACTATAATTTTATGCAAATATTCATTCACTTTATTTTAAAAGATATTTAGTGATGCAATAGAAAATAATTTCTCTAGCTACTTTTACGCTCAGAGGAAAAAGTCGACTATACCTATATTCTTAATTATTAGTTTGCTCATTTTTTTCAAACAATCAGTTTATACGTGATCAAAAACTATTATTTCCTGTTTTACAATTGTTTTTGATCACGCAGGGTATCTGTAATTATTATTAGTCAATGTTCAGTCCAACTTACGAGATAATTTAAGATAAAAATAACGTGATAATTAAACCTATATTTAAATCATAGAATCTTTTTATATTATATTAATTAGGTCACAAAAAGAGGTGAAAAGAAAATAAACAAGTTGGGAAAAACAATTATTCAAAAGCTAAACGGTTCTGATATCACTGATATGAACTTATAACACATTATTATGCGTAGCCACCAAAATGTAAATTACTATAAAATGAATGCAGCCTGAAACCTGTACACATTCTAGAAGTTTAGAGCAGCATCGGAAGCTTAAAATATTGAATTGACCGAAAAGTTTGTCCAGTTTAATAACGCCTTTGAGGGATTCAAATAAAACCAGATATTTATTTCCATAAATAATTCAGATCCTCTTCGTATCGTCTAATTGCCTTTTACATTTTTAATTTTATGTTATATAGTTATATTTTTATCGGACTTGTTGCACCTGTGTATTGTTTATATTGCATACTCAATAAAGTTACTGGGTATAAAAATTAGTGAACTAAAAATAATAATAAATGAATAAAACGATTATGTATTTATTTACATCTTAAACTTTATTATTTTCTTCATTTATCAAATATACTTTTAATTTGTTACGCATACAGCTATCAATAATAATAATTCAGAATATAATTACTTAAAACCAAATCATATCTCATTTTATTAAACATATTCTTGAAAAACAACTAGTAGCGACGAAATCTCTTTCATCTCTCTCACTCATATTTATATGGCACTTAGTCCATGCGAAATTTTATCAAGACTATCTAGCATATGTAAAAAATAGAAGGGTGTATCAAATAATTTTGATAACGGGATTAAAAGTGTTCGAATTTAAACTAATCCGATAATAATTTGTTAAAACTTGAAAATATATCGAATATCAAAGGATTTTTCAAATCCCTTATTTCAATTTTTCTTCAAGTAGCCTCGTTAGCTTTCACTTCTTCCACAGCTAAAGCAAGCGCGATTTTACCTTCTGGAGACTTTGCGTCTACTTGGACAAAGTTAAAATGCGCAGTTGACTCGTGAGACAATTTTTCTAATAATAGCAGTTCGGAATGATTCAATTTTTCCCCTAGCTGCCTCAAGGCGCTAAGTATCTCTCCACGCTGTCTATCGCTTTCTTCTTTGCTGAGCTTTCCAAGCTTGGCATCGCGTTCTACTTGGTATAATCTCTCTCTGAGCTGCCCTGGCTCCCTTTTACCAAACATTCTGATGACTGCTGGGGTTTGAAAAGCCGCGCTAATCGCAGCCTGCGTTGCCTGTAGTTCAAAAATGATTTATTTTTTATTTTACACAATCTTTTAAATAATTTTACTGCTATTCTTACCAGCTGCATTGCCCCGAGGTGATTAACTAACGTCATATCACCGGTAATCATGCGCTGAAGACTTTCGTTGAAATCTCTAAGCTGTTCCATGGTTTCAGCTTTTGTTTCATCGTACTCGGCCATGTCTAATTCGCCGCTAAAAATTGTAATTAAAAATGTTTTCAATTTCAAAAATGAGCCGAAGAAGGGTAATAAGTAAAGGTCGTTCATTCAGGAATAATAATCACCGGCATTCTTCTAAATCTTCTAACTGTTGTACCAGTCTGTCCAATTGCTCTTCTAGCTTCTTTTTCAATTTTTCTGTCTCCGCTTTACCGTGCGATGTCATATTTACGATTATTTATCGAGTGATTAATTCAGGGGTGAAGTAAAGCGCATTACGGGTTCGGCAAACTAGGTTATGTTATGTTGTTGTGATATATATTTGCTGTTTGACGGTTCTTTCGTTTATACGGAACGGACAATCTTTATATTTATGTTAATGTTGGACAGCGATGAACCCCACTTGAACAGACATTATCTAACGACTAATGTACCCCTTAAAAAATATTGTAAGGCTTGATATAATTTTATAAAACTTTAATCAGTTTAAAATGAGATGAATTAGTACTGCACTGTAAAGACAGAGGTCAGTCGGTTCGAAGTAAATACCAACAATGATGTGATGTATCCTGAAACGTAAAATGAAATATCTTGAATCGTTAAAAGATAGCTGAAATTTGAACAAAATCAAACTCCCACATCTAGCTAGGGGGTATTCGGTTATGAGAATGAAGTGGATAAAGTTTATTTGAATTGCGTTTCAGTTGAATAATCGTAAAATTACATTTTTGCAACAGTCATGCTAATCTACTTTATATTTCTTGCCAAGCATGACTCGGTACTAATTTGAAAAGAATTTAAGTTCTCTGCCGTCAAGTTGATGAAAACATACACCAACAACGCTGATGTATGTAAGAAAAATAAGAGCTAGAAAAAAAATGTATTTCAAATCGAAAGGCAGAGTTGTTCTCTTAGCATTATTCGTCTTTTTTAACGGTTTCTTTTTACCCGAAGGATCGAGTAGCGATCAACAATTCCGAGAAAATCTCACCCATCCTGTTTTGAAAGAGAAGGAGAGGCAAAGAGCAGAGAATTGCAAAAGTATTTCCCGCGCCTTTTCGGCGCTGTCGTACGTGGACCCGTTTCCGAAATTTACCGGAGGTTCCCGAGCTCATGTTTGCGTGTGTGCATATGTCGTCGGTGCGATATTCATCGAGACAAAACTCGAGTGCTCGAGAGTCGCCGCTGGTTGCTTGATGCCATTCGAGGTGTTGTTTTTTTTGTTAAAAACAAACCGACTACCGACATACGTGCGTTTGTCAAGTAGTCGAAATATCTAACAAACATATTTTCATACAGACTAATTACGATCGTTTATTATCATCGTTTGCGCAGTTATCGATGCTTACTAACAATCGCAGTAGGTACGTGAACCGGAAAACTCGCACGAACTGAACCGAACCGAACGAAACCGAACACGTAGCTTCCTTGTCGGCTAGGGAAGCACCCAATTTTCGGGGTTAAACTAACGCGTGTGTCATGCCAGCGTGTGAGTTAGCGCGTGTCCATAACGTTGAACATAGTGCTGTTTGGTTAACTGCGAACTTAAACTGAGTGCTACGTAAAATCGTCTTAATATTAAACATTAAAAGAAGCGTTTCATGCCGCTGACTATAGTCAGCTATATAATTTGTGAGTGTGATTCACCGAGGGACGCGTAAGGATAAACAAACAGTTTATTATAGAGTTTCGATTTTTAATTCCATATTTTGAGAATAAAAATCGCGTCCCTATGAGGACTACAACGAGCCGTCCAAGCCCAGGATTGAAGGAAACGAATCGATCAAAAGGAGTCGATCTCCTGCGATGAGCATGCCGACCGAAGACAAGTACAATTATCAATTACCAAAAAACAATCAACCGCACCATCAATCGTTTACGGCCGCGCCGCATCGCTACCGCAGTGAGTCACTACTTTTTAATAAAAATATTTCAACCTTTTTTAGGTTAAGTTAAGTTGAGATAGGTTAAGGGTTCATTTTTGACAATTTTTCATTACAATATGAGACAACTTTTAATTAGACTCTCTCATTTTCATTTTACTATTCTGACGATCATAAAAATGATGATTTCTACGTATTTATCGCATTCTTTCGCTTCGAAAAATTCGAGCATGGGAACTTCGATCTGTTTTTAGGTTAGGTTAGCTTACCCCGACGCGTACGATTTCTCTTACTACTGAGCTTTGTTACAACGTATACGATTATCATTCAGGTCTTGGAAATCTCAGGAACCGTTGTCGTTACGCATTTAAAACATGTTTTTTGATTTGATGATTACATTTTTCAACAAAATTTCATCTCGTTATGTGGCCGCCGTATGGTGAACCATTTCTTTCTATATAACGCTCATCAATTTTTTTTTTATAACATTTATGTCACACGAGGATAATTATTTATCCTTGTGTGATATAAATTTCAGGAATTTTATTTTTTTAATATCTGTAGGTACATTTTTTTTATTCCGTTAACGAATTGTAGACATGCAATAGGGAATTTTTACTTCGCTTTTCTCAAACTCGCAATAATAAATATCTACAGAAATCGATTCATGTATGACTTTCAAGATTTCGTCAGTCGGAATGAGAATTGACAAAAATGCTATCCACTAGTAAATATTTCCGAAATTATTATTTACCAACCGTTAGGTTAAATGTTCACTGTTAACGTGCAATCCTTACTTGACGGTTTTCGTGTCTACAGTGAATGTATTTATCTCTAAAGCTGAATTCCAACGATAAGTTTTTCCTTAGAGAGTTTATAACACGCTGTTAGAAATGTTACATATATCGTCCCAATATTTATGCACTCGAACGAAAGAGACATGTAAATTTATCGCTTGTTTATTAGCTTTTTGTTCGTCGTGTGTGTCGTGTCCGTAAATGACTCATGACGATTCTATGCGACCCGCTTATCGTTAGCGCTGACCGTGGAAGCATATAATCCAACAATGAAGTCAGAATTCATTTCTCAATATTTCGGAACAAGCTGTGGTTATTATTATTGTCATTATTAATAATATTGTTGTACAAATGTTGTTTATTTTATTTTTTTATTTTTTTCATATTCATCTTCATTTTTAATCCAACATGTTATCTAGGTAAAAATTTCCCAACTCTCCAAGGTGACGAAAGGAACGTTTTTCATATTTCATGAAACAAAAGAGCGCGGTTATAAGTATTAACGGACTTACGCACGTGTCAAACAGCAATACATATACCTATATCTACCGTTCTCTAATTATATCAGATCCACCGACCCGTTTGCCATGAGAAAATAGAATTACATAGATGATTGTTCAGTGCCACTGCACTGTGTTGTGTACACCACAGACAATCTATGCACGTATTACGTATACCTATACATCTCATACGTCCTTTTATATTATACATACGGGGAATTGTTGTTTTCATTTTTTTTTTTTTTTTTTTTTTTCTTCCCCGTCTTTGCGTCAATCTTGAATGAAACAGGTTTTATTTCGTGTTTAAAAGATATTTAAATTGGCTCTCTGTCGTATTCTCTGAATGACGACTATATTATCAATATTTTGTATACTGCACGGTTTAAAACACTAAGATAATAACGTAATTGCAATTGTTCAATAGAAGTTTGCCTCAATCGTTGAGAAAATTTATTTGAAATAATAATATTAATAACAATAACAACAACAACAACAACAACGATAATAATAATAACAACAACAACAACAACAGCAACAACTCCTCACTGCAACGCAAAATAGCGAGCCGAAAATCGATTGAGAATCCGATGGGCCAGTTTTGTCCTTTGAAAATCACCCTCAACACGACGCCTGGCATAGCATCAATAACGACGAGGAGAGAAAGAATGCATTACGAAACTACCTTCTCGCAGGGGCGTAACATATTGTTCGATGCAATTTTCATGTCTGTCGTTCCTCGTTACTTCTCGTCGTCGTCGTTGTAGTTTTTGTTGTTTTTGTTTGTACGGTAGACTGCGCAGATCGACAACAGATAGAAAATACTATTATACAAAATTCAATTAATAATGGGTGGATAGGATTAAATTCAACTTTCGAAACGACATCTCGCTTTATTAACTTTTATCATAATATTCAAGTCATCTTATTATCATAAATCTCGAGTCATCGTAATTCAGCCAATTTAATTTGTTTGAATTATTTCTACCTTACCGATCGGTTAAAACTCCAGTAATTCACCCGATCAACACTAGGTGCCGCATCTCGTCGCACTTCTCAATCATTGGCGATTGTTTTATTTCTACACCCTAGACTTCGAATCTATAGTATAACTATTTACTGTTAGTATAAAAAAATTCCTTAATACAAAGATTTCTGATAAACTACTAAATCTATAAATTTTTCCATGTGTCTTATGTATTATATACTATACTGCGATAATGGTACAATTATGTCGCTTTACGGATCGATCGATAAGAACGAGCTCTCATTATCCGGCTGAACGTAATATACTCGTCAATACTCGATTCTTTTCAAGTACTTTTTATTACTTCGGTATCTATTAAAAAAAAAAAAATTCTGAGATGTTAATTGTTGAGAAAAAAAAGGTGTCAATTCAATTTGCAAATTACAAGTTCAAAGACTTCTTTATGTACTTGTTATAACCGGCGTTGCTGCTCTTGCCAACAACTTTTATTATCAGCAACTCGGACTGATAAAAAAAACCCACACCGTCGGCATGCTGGTGATAAGACGGAGAAACTTTTCCTCATGGTATTCAGAAGCTCGTTACTTCTGTTTCAGTACAGGATTTTGAAAATCTTCGCCTTATTATTAATTCTCATAGTTTTATCTTATTTCCGAAAATTCATGGTTCGAATTTGAAGTCGAAACAATTTTTGTTCTTTTGCTTGTTTGTTTTTGAGGTTATGTTCTGTCTGAATTATTTTTCGCAAAACCTATCGTAACGTATGCTATATCGTAAAATTATCGCGAATCGCGAAACGGCAGATCGTTCGAAATTCAAATCTTGAGATAACCTTTCTATCGTAGTAAAAATTCTTCTTCGCCGGCTAACAAATAGCGGTGAAAATCGTTGGTTATCGGTTCTTAATTTCCACCATTTCCGTCAAACAAATCGCTATCATTTATTCCTACGTCAGGGTCTATTCGATTGTGAAAATGCCAATATTCTCCCTCTCGATTCTATACGCTCGGCATTAAACATGGCGGCGTCAATGGTTTTTGGAGAGGTGGGGAGTTACTCTTTTGCGGAGATAATAGCATAGCTTGATAGCCGAGCGTTTACGAAGACGACCGAATCCGGCCTCGGCTGGTGGTTGCACGTAGTCCGTGTACATGTGGCAATCAAGCCACACGGTACACACGCCTCTCATTTCCGGAAAATCGCTTGATTTTCAACAGGAAAAAGGTGAAATATTGTTTGAATTTATAAAGCTATAATATCGATTGGATACCTCGTAACTTGACAGTTAAATATCAGTCAAAAAAACTGAGTGACTAGAAGTACAGTGTATTGTTGTGCGTGTGTGTATATTTTTTACTTTTTTTTTTTTTGTTTTTTGTTTTTTTTTTGTTTTTGTTTTTTGAACCAATATTTTTTTATCGGCGTTCAATCGTATGATTATGATTATTCT
Organism: Tenthredo amoena; assembly: GCA_963966615.1. Taxonomy (NCBI): domain Eukaryota; kingdom Metazoa; phylum Arthropoda; class Insecta; order Hymenoptera; family Tenthredinidae; genus Tenthredo; species Tenthredo amoena. The sequence goes on along the minus strand of OZ016482.1, from coordinate 22,314,066 downwards.
TATTTGTTTTCAATACATATTTATGTATATATATACAAACTCGTAAACGCATATTTAAAGAAGAGTAATTTAAAAATAAAAAGTGTAAAAAATCGCCGTATCGTTAAAAAGTTCTATGACTTATTAATTATCATTATTGTTATCACTATTATTCATGAAAGCTCGTTTAAACTATAACATATGTTTCTACCGCGTGTTAAAAGTGGCGGTGCGCGATTATTTCTATATGTGAAATAGACTGTTGGTTAGGTTATTACATGGTATATAGACACGTGACATTTTTTACGTATAAGTCAATCTTGTAAAACGGAATTGTGGTGTAACTAAAATAATTGGTAAACGTGTAAAAGAATAAGAGGAAGGAAAAAAACTTTTAAGGTTTTATTTACTAAAACGTGTCGCTGCGTTGCCAGTGCGCCGGGTATTTACGAGAAACTCATCGATGCCCTTTAACCTCTACGCTTATTTATACTTAGTTAAACGAGAAACTATGAACAAACACTAACTCAACCAAGATATACTCTCTTATACACTTTTTGTCATTACAATTCTTCACTTTTCGTATTCTACTGGTGTCGTCTTGCTGCTACTAGTATACACTGATACTTCTGCTGCTGTCTTACCTGACAAGGGCTGCTACCACTAGCAGCTCAATGAACACGACTTCCTATTAACCGTGTCGAATACATCGACTCGCTTACGTTTCAAAGTTACATAATAAATTTATCTTCTCTTTTATTTCATTATTTTGAAGAAGTTTTTATTCTTATTTCAATAATTTACATTAATTTTCATTTATATCGTCGAATCAACAAGTGATACGAACGTGGTAACAATCGCAAAACAAGAAAGATATATCTTATTGGATAAATTGCTAACATATGATCGATCGTTATTCACCTACCTTTACGCTCTTAACATTTTTAACGAACAAACAAGAAAAACCAGGATCGACAATCTTCGAAATCTGTAAGGGTTCTTATTTCCTTCCCTATGACAGTTATCATACGTTTAAACTAAAGCTTAACACGTGATACGCGACGCGCCGGAATAAATCCTGTTTAAAAAACATGTGCTGCATTATCGCGATGGTACTTTTTGAATAAAACTTTATATAATATTCAACGAACGCGTTTCATTCAACGAGGATTGCGGTTTACCAGTGAAAATGTCTAATATGTTAGGTGAGTTTCTACTATCGCCTGTTGTCTATTGTATAGCATTATTATCTACTCTCTAATTTTTAGCCAATTATCGAAATCTTTAGCTCGACCTATCGCATTTGTCTGTCCCAGAAATCGATGTTTTTAGTAACGTTAATATATTTACACGCAACCAACTGGCATGCCGGTTGCCAGGACAAGTTAGACCAATATATATATATATATATATCTGTCTGTCTAACTCTCGGAACAGATAACTTCATCTAATTAGCTGATATTTAAAAAATCATTCCGTCGTTAATTTTTTTTCTTTTTTTTTTTTTCCTTAATTAATTCAAATCTTTTAACGGTTAATTTCTATCGACATTCTTCGTATTCTCGAGGTTGAAAATTTTCATTACAGGTATACGTTACTAGCCTCATTATTTGCGACTAACAATTGACCCGGAAATTATTCCGATGAAAGTTACGTGATGTAAGAGGATAATAGTCTTAAAAGGTTATTTATTATAAACCTACAGCGAAACATACATATTTATTATCCTCTCTACACGGATATTCTGTTTATAATTTATCGACGAGGAAATATTACGTTGTTTGGTATAGGTACGTACGTACGTACAGGCCGTACAAATTTATTGATTTATTTCTTTCTTGTCTTTTTATGTAAAATTTCATTGATACGAGAAAGTTATAACCTATTGTGAATTTTATTGTAAATAGTTTTCGGTAAATTTAGGTGTATAGTCAATTATTTTCTAGTTTTATGCATATGTGAACAACGAAACGTTTCCGGTCACATACCATACGTGTAATAATTACATACACACATATACATGAGTTATCTTTTGTTGCCACAAGCTTTTACGAAGTATATATAATGGCAAATGGTATCGGCGAATGATGCGGGAGCCACATCGATCCCATTATTGTTATTTTATTAGTTTCTTTCAAATTTCAATATCAACGGGTCAATCGCAACGCGGTCCGCATGCCGCGAGCATGGAAAGCGTCGAAACGTCAGTTTCACGTGTCCATGACGCTATATTTGATTATACGTATACAACGGGTGTCCGATTAGAAAAAAACTCAAATCTTAAAATCGATGCTTTTTTTGTTACTAATTTTCAGAAAATCAGAACTGCTTATATCTATAAAGATTAATGATCAAGAAATTGATTGAATTGTCGTGAACAATCGTCACTTTTTTTCTCCAAATAATGGCAATACTTTCTTGTTTCTTGGTTTTTATGATACATTAACGCAGAGGGGGAGAAATCGTTGAACATATTTTCATCTCTTTTGGTATACGTATATATATATATACCTATGTAAACTGACGTCACGCTGGTCAAATTAAAGGCGGACCGTCCGTACGCCTACGCGTAAAATTTGCGTAGATGAGCCGACGACGACGACATTGAGGCTACTCCCTCGCGCCGCAGGGACGTATCTTGCTTATTTTTAACCCCCCCATTTGATCGATAGTTACCAAGGCTATATGACCCAGTCATCTTCTCTCTTTCTTTATCTTCCTTCCTTCGTTTTACCTTTTTCACTTTTTTTTTTCTTGTTTTTTTTTTCTTGTTTTTTCTACTGCCGTCAGCCACATGCGTAACAAAAGCAAAGTACGTGTAGGGGATACAAGACAGTTCTCCTCATATACCACGAAATTACAACACGTGGTCTCAACACTCGGCGCCCGACTCTACACTCTGTAGGGAATCAATCAACTTATTTGATTTCATTTCTATGGCTCATTTAGACGTCTGCAACGGTCTACTCAGACTTCTTATTATCGTCTACTTCCGGTTACGCAACCGATCCCATAAGCATATATCGAATCTATTATTACAAAATTTAACGAGTTACTGTTTTCCAAATTTTTTCTTATTTTTTTTTTTTTTATTTTGCGAATTTGCTAATAGTGAAAATCACTTCGCGGTTCGAGACTTTACGACGTAGGTATGTATGTGCACAGTGTACGGTGGCTCGTCGTCGTGCTGCAGGTGAAAGGTGTGCTGGATCGGTTCGAAACCAAACAAGCCCAAGTAACAGAACAGAAAATGTACATTCCAGGCAAGGCCGCCGGTTCGCGGAAGGAGGCCATTGCACATCCGGGGAGAAACTAACAGTATATTCTTCTTTTCTCTATACTATAAAGTATATATACTTCGTTACTTACTACATATGTATATATAATGCCTTATAAATCCAAACTTGAGTATCGTAAAAAAAAAAATGTATATACATACGTTATATATTTCTCTAAAATACATGATATTTCGTGCGTTTCACGTTTTACACGATACTAGTGCGAGAATTTTATTCCATTTTTTTACCAGTCAAAGAAAAAGAAAAATTTCAAACATCTCTTGCACATATAGTTCTATATGATACACATTATCGTATAGAGAGCTCTGCAGTTCAGATATATAAATAGAGATTAGATAACCGGTACATATTCGCTGAAAGTCCTCGTATACAGTTAAAAAGATTTTTTTATTTTTTTTTCCTACTCGTTACAACTTTCTTAGAATATTATATCGTTCAGTTTCTCTCATTCGCCTGTACCTACGATGAACAAAATTTGAGACGACTTCGGAATAATACAGAAAATTAGTGTATTCAATTATTTATTATTCACGGTTCAGTGTACGTATATCTACTACTTACGGCTATAGTACGTATGTACTTCAATTACGTAATGTATATCTACATGTGCTTAGGTCTCTTCAAACTCTAAATGTTGATTCTTTATCTTATACGAAGCTAATCGACACACGCAAGTCATCCGTCTAGTTAGCGTCACGAAACTAACTTACCTACGGCTTAGAAACGCCTGGCAATTTGACTCATGAAGGTATAGGTGTTCACATATATATGATACGTATACGTATACTTTGTAACAAACCGGCATTCTATATGCCATTGCGTATATGTACTTCTTTAATCGCATGGTATTAGGTATATTAAATTATAAATACTAATCAATTCTTAGTCATGCATGGGTATACTTATTAATATAGAGATAACGATTAACCGAAGAGAAGAAGGAGGAGTTTAACCTCTTTCAGCGGGTATTTTCCGCTTATATTTGGAATTGAATTTCTTATATCAGTTTTTTTTTTTTTTTTTTAAACTTCTCTTATTCGCTAATCTTTCTCTGGCACAAGAATTCTTTTTTTTCCGCTTAGTTTTACGCGTATAGTAAATAAAAGTGAATTTTTTGTCACGAAATAAGTCTGTCTGATGGAGATTATGAATAAGGATCTAGATACAGAAAAAGCCGCTTGAAATACGTGAAAATTCCGAATAATTGGTTTGAGACGATTTCGGATATTCAGAAATGTGGAGTTTGGAGCATCGAAATTCCGGAAGGTCGGAATGCAGACAAGTAAAAACTTCGAAAGTCCAGACCCCGAAAGCCAAAAAATCCGATAATTTCGTTTTATTTCCAAAAAGTACATCTCAAGACGATCAATTTGGCCACTCATTGGTTTCGATATACGATCAATACAGCCCGAGTTATAACACACCGAATGAATACGTGCGGAAATTTTAAGTTGCGGAGGTTTTCAGCTTTTTTTGTACCCTTTTTTATACCCCCGTCGTTCTTAGTTTCAAAGTTTTCCAAACCTTTCTAAACACTACGAGTCGATAATATTCAAATTCGGAATTTTTACCGTTCGGGACTTTTTTCATTCGGAACTTAAACCCGTCCCCTATAATTTATTGGAGATTTATGTATACCCAAAGAATAGTTATAACTGATGATTAGGGTTTTTTTATAAATATTATAAGTATGATTGTGACATAAATTGACATATATTATATAGTTGAGTTGAGAGAGTCGGTTGATTCAGATCCATGTTACTTTTTTTTTCTTCTATACTTCTTCTCTTTATAGTTTTTTTTTTTTGTTTTTTTTTTCTTTATTTCCTTTTATCTCGCCGAGCACGTGTCGCACTTTTATTTCTCTCTAGTTAGCATACACCTATAGGTTACACACGAGTCTTATATCTAGTCGATAATGTGTACCTGCCTGCGCGGCCTCGAATCACTCACGTCACGGACAACCGTAACCTGCACGTAGGTATAATCGGTCTATGCATATTTTGTTTCTAATGCACGGCGCCGCACGTGTCGTCTCGCTGCACGGTACTTGATGGACTATAAAATTTGCACTTCGCACACATATACCTACCTATACGAGTAGTATACCGGGGTTAAATATATTTAGATATTTACTTGCCAGTTTTAACTGTTATATGTATACGCATATACCTATAAGCAATTAATAAATTGCGATACGTAACGCGTGCAGCAGTCATGACATATGACGTAACTGAAAAATGTATTTCATTTGTATATCGCTATTTAGAATTATTAATATACAATTTATCTTATACACAATATATATATGCGTGTGACGAGTCTTGAATTTTATTTTAATGTTTTTTTTGCAATTTGAAATTTTTTTTTTTCATATAATTTCTGTCATAAATTTAGATTTTTTAAAATGTATATTGCAGTTGCGAACCGTCAACTTTTAGTCGAACTTTGAAGGTTTGGTTCGTAATGAGTGGCGCGTACGTATACGGCTTCGATATTGGTATAGTTTTTATACTTTTTTGTACCGATCCCGGCGGCGAGGCCCTTGTCTCTTCTTGCGGTGGTGAAAGTGTGAGAAAAATTTGACTTCAATTTCAATTGTAGGATTAAGAACAACGGCGCCGATTGTTTCATTTGAATTCGAACACGCGTTGCATATATAGTTAGACTCGTAATTTGAATTGGAAAATTTTTATCGATCTAACTATATCCATCTATATACGCGATGAACGAATATGTGACCAAAGAAATTCGTTCCAACAATTATAAATTATTGATATCGTTATTCTTACTTCCTGAAATTATTTTAACAATTATATATACTTCTATTATTATTATCAGCTTCAACGCTATATTTTTATTTTTATTTTTTTCCTATTTTTTATTTATTTTTTTTCTCGTTCTCGTTTCTTGCCTCGAAGGATATATGAATTAAGGATTACTAATTGTTTTCTCATTCATCTGGTTTCGACTCTTGATACATACATGATATACCTATATATAACCTTGGTAGGCATGCTAATTTATACAACACTACTGTTAGTTATCGTGCGTTGTGTTTCAAACTGACCTTAATTACAACTCGACTTACAATTTATAATTATCAATCGTTACGGTTTCGTAAAATTTCAATTAACAACAGTTTCATTAGTATAGTTAGGCACTTCTTTATAATTGGCTCGGCATTCTTTCTTAAATACACCTTTTTATATCATATACGCATTTTAAGATGTTAGGACCTTGATGCGTTTGCGCTATAATTTCATATACTAAATGATATAAAAAATTTGGGATCTATCGAGCACCTGCTGTACATTATTATTGTTATTGTTGTTGTTATTATTATTTTTATTGTTATTATACTGGCTCACGATGTACTTGGGTGAAAAACTACTTCAGGCACATCGACCTCTACTATCTTAACCCTTTCAGAACGGGATAGCTGTTCAGTATAAAGTTACTTTCACAAGTGGACACTTTTTAGCAGCTTTTCGGGTCGTTGATCACGAATCTGACCCCTAAACTGTGAAATTTAAAATGGCGGTTTAGAGATGGTGGATCGAAATTTAAAAAAAATGAAGTACAATTGTTCGATGACAAATTGAAATTATCGTCAAATTCTTCTTCGCCATTCTGAATTTCTCTACTTCGAAGTACAATTCGTAATTAGCAGGCTAAAAAAATTTTCAAAGATTAGATTAATTTTTGAAACTCCATCCGCCATTTTTAATTCAACGACTTCGATCTGAAATTCGTAATGAGGGACCCAAAGGATTGTATATGAAAATCAATTTCATAGAGAATCCATCGACTTTCTGACTTTTAGTTTATCTGTTCGTCCGCCATTTTGAATTTTAAGATCACGTCCCTAAATTCAAAAAGAGACTCGCCTAAATTCCCCGCGGACTAAATTTCACATGTGGATCGATCAAAAATAGCGACAGAGATAAAATAGAATGACGTCGTCTGTTCTCAAAGGGTTAAATAATTGAAATTCGAACACCCGTTAGCGAGCAACGGTCCTGCGAATGTCGAGGTAGGTTCATACCGGCTAGTGGAATCTGGGGCTGTTCCACTTGCGCGGCCTTGTCGGCAATGTGGCTCGCGCGTATCTTGTCTCTACCATCCAAGACGAACGACACTACTAAACGTGCGCGTTGGACTCTGCTGTTGCTGCTTTGACTTCCATATCGTATCTACCTTATACCGTTAACTATTTCCATCGAAAGGTTCGAAACCGTTTAAAGTTAGAGTTACCCAGAATTACGTAAAGTTCGATCGAGAAGTATCTCTCCAGTAAACAAAAAAAAAAAGAACCCTGTGACTAAATATACATTTGTAGCGTTATAAACTATATTTATTAGCTGATGCTGCAGCGGAAAGTATTCAGCGCCACTTCATAAATCGCCATATTTATTCGTGCACGATTATTCGCGTGATATCTCTTGGACGTATAATGATCGACGATAAGATTTTCCGATATTTGCGACTCCGCAGACTTGTTTGTTCACCTTACCTTACACCGCCATGGCGTCGCAGAGAGTAGTAGAGTTACGATAAAAAATGAAAAAGTAGAAGAAAAAGTATGGGAAGGACTTCTTTTGTCTCCGATCAGATAACCCAAGTGTATTGATAAAATCTACAAATAAATCCGGAAGATTTCTTTATTCTTTTTGTTCTTACAACTGATTACTTTTATGTCATATAGCTTCGTTGCCATTTTTATTATAATCTGCGATTTCAGTAATCGTCGTCACGATTTTTAATTTTATTCTCAGAATTTAAGCCTTCGTTATTCGTACATATACATATGATATGTGTCTACCTATGAGATTATTACCGAAATTACTACTTCTCTCTGGGCAATGACCCAAGATGCTGTGAAACATGATTTATCACAGTGACATTTAGCACGTGTAGATGAAGGCGGTTGGTTGGTGGTCATTCAGGTGAACCAGGTCTGTTCTCGCAGTTCCTGGTAGAAAGTCTACTTTTACGCTCGACCAGGCATACTTTTATTCAAAGTGCATTTTATTCTCACAGTTAACCAGCATTGCGCACAGGTTACTTACGTCCTCGTTTATTACGGCTTATCATCGACTCGTTCGTTAGAAGTTACCATAATCACGATCGTTCCTCTTTCTTCCTTGCTTTCTTTCTTTCTTTTTTTCTTTCTTCTTATACATGTCTTCTACAAATATACGAATATAATTTTAGCGTCACCGGTAATCGTCCAAAGCAATTTTCTATGGCTGTATATGATTATACAAACTTCTTCCTCTTTTTCTGCTTCTTCTTCTTCTTCTTCTTCTTCTTCTTCTTCTTCTCAGTTCTGCGAGATACTTGACTATTATTCATTATTACATAACTGAGTTATTACAGGCTATATACTAGATAAGTTTCAAGGTTTTTTTTTTATATCATCCTCCGTATACTAACAGCTACCACGACATTGACGTATTGTACTTGCACATGGAAGGAGAATAGTAAATAAATCACGTCAAACAGGTATTTTTTTTAATTCACCCAAAATCTGTACCTCTGTGTCCTCAAAATAACGATAAAGAATTTATATACATTTCAAACTCTGTGAGAGAGGAGTCGTCTTTTTCCACAATGTGTCAGTAGATTATTGGCTTAAACTTATACATCTTTGTAATACAATCAGCCACCTAAAGACATTAAGGTATTATTGGCAACGTTAAGTCGAGTGTCGAAAGTAAAGCTTGGAAGATATTTTTACGAATTACATAATTGAAAACTCGAGTCAATTTAGTGAATATATGAGCCTGATGTATACCTTGGGTCCCGAGGCTATAATTATTGTCCCTTACTCCTCCGCGCGCGCTTGTTTCCCACAAATATTTGTTTCTCTATCACAATAACGAAGCAGGTATACACTATGAAATCTTGATAGTTACTAAAACAAGTGTCACACCATCATTCACAGATGAGAGCATACATACTACGTAGGTATAAGCAAGAAATTGAAGAACGTACACGGATACAGTTAGGAATGCCACTTCACAGAGTTGTAATTCATTCGTCTCAATGCTTGCTGACTTCTCTCTTACCGCCATATTTTATTAGCATATGTCGTACGACCTATGAGCTGAATAAACTAAGATGTCCACTGCTGCCTGCCCTGTTGAACCCTTAACTTTTTAATTACAATAAAATGTAACCCGATCGTTGTTACGTTTTATTTGGATACGTACCGATATTCTTATAGCCTCTGTACAGATCGTTTTATTTTTTTTAATTAAAATCCAACGACTCGTTACGGTTTTAATCAAGTTCTTCATTTTTCTTCTTTTTCTTTTTTTTTTTTTCTTTTCCTTTCATTTCACAATGAATAGAGAGAAAATTATTCCGAGACACGCGGGTTCTCGTTGATTAACTGACGCACAAGGCCATGGATAATGAAAATTTCTTGAGGATAATTTTGCACTTAGAGTAAGCAACTTTATGCCAAGAAATACCTGTCAGACGTTCTTCTCGGATAAAGAAAGAGGAAAAAAAAAAAAGAAGAGAGGGAGAGAAAAGGTTCGTTCGCTAAGAGTCTCACATCGGAATGCGATACTGGGCCTCCAAGTACAATGATATTAATTATAAAAGTATCTGGAACGATTTAACATTCTCAGACTCTGATATAGGTCTGCTAGTTGAATCACATATAGATATGTCGAGTGTTAAGAACCACAGCCGATTATAAATGGTTGGAAAATCGATCTTTGAGCAGATCGATTGTTTTTTTAAAAAATAAATCTCCCCGTATGGAAATTTTTGAGCCTTTGCAAGCTTGAGCTGAAAATGCATCATTGGGTATTAAAGGTTTAACGTTTATGTCTATGAAGCACGTGGTGTGTTGAACAAAGAGAGCGGATGTTATCAGATCGGTCAGTAGAATTAGCGACTTCCGCCTTGGCCTCGTTCTGTATGTATGTATAGTGTGGAGGTCTTGCGCTAGCTCTAGTTACGACTACGACGACGACGACGACGACGACGACTGTTACTACGACCGCATGATGAACGGGTTAGGTGAAAGAAACAAAAGCAAAAGAGAAAAAAAAAACATTCGAATATAATAGAAAATACAAAACAAGACGACGACGAGAACAAAGAATAGAGAAAATATCTATTTACGAAATGTGAAAGCAAATGAAATATAGTATGCATGCAGGTGCTTATACTAAACGTATGTATTCAAGTTAGCATAACATATGGCGCCCCCCGTTGAGCAGATATTGTGGTTCGAAGTTTCAAACTTATCTGTCGTGTCTTCGCACACCTTAAGATACCGTATAAATGCTAAATAACTAAACCAGCCCGTGTCGGGGTTTACGGAAAATAAATGCCCTACTTGTAGTTGAATTATTTGTCGAAATGTGTACTATAGCAAAGATTAATAGAATGTTACCAGTCTTGTATTACAAACGTTGTTCCGACGATTGATATCGCATCACGTGACTTTATTCTTTACTGTCCCTAACTAGTTAGTTGTTAATTATTGGAAGTGATGTAAAACCATTCGGCATTTAAGATGAAGGAATTCATTAACTCTATTCACGGAGTTTACAACTCGTAAGATTTGCTCATAGTAAATTACAATGTCTTTTGAACAGTTTTCATGCGTTTATCCCCTTACCACCGGAGTAAAAACGAGCGAAACTTCTGTACCAAGATAGTTTGGCAATTGGCCGCCAGATGTAGCGCGAGTCTCGCACGCGTGCTTTCATGCTCTGCATTTTCTGTACAATACAATCTTTGTAAACAATGACCAAATATCCTGTCGTCTTATGCCTCAGGTAGAATTCTTCCTCGGCCCTTTTCTTCTTTCTTCTTTTCAACGGAAAGGCTAAGGCCTTAGGCTTTGTCGCGGCAGGCGACAGCTCTTCCATTCCTTTCCTTTTCTTTCTTTCATTTTTATTCACTCTTTGGTTAGGTTTAATACGCGTTCCGCAGGGGGCGGGCAGGTCGGCAGGTCGGTGGCTCGTTGGGTCGTTGCCCGGGCGGGAAAGCCGAGAATTATCGACCCCTCTGCTCGCTGCTTCGCCCTATCCAGACGCGTCGGGCTTTGCACCACCACGCTACAGACAAACTAACAACCAACCAACCACCCCTGGCACTGAACCTATAGTACTACGTTTAGCCACGAGGTTTCCATGTGCGACCTGCTGCTTCTGTCGTATGATGAGCCTTAATATTACCCCAAGAATCTTTATACGGTGTAGAAAAATCCCAATTTTTTAGGTCTTTGGAAGAAAAACAAGAACTAGAAATCATTTTTATATTCATATGAAGGGATATTTTAATTCCTGGTAAAGATCGAAAGAGAATGGTGTTGGAAGCCGTCGATTATCAACATTGAATGTAACATAATACAGCTTGGTAGAAAGTAATCTAACTTCAATTCAACTCACGATTAATTGCTCCATAGATATCAAGCGCGATATTACATAATCAAGTGGTTAAATATTCTCTTTGCTACTGACACTAGGTACCAACTCTCGATATGATTAGTCCCTTGCTAAATCGACTTTGTCGCGAATCAAATATGCATTTTCGAAGTTCGTACTCCCAATCCGAAACTCAGCTACGCAGTCACCGAAATTACAGAAAATAAATTCTATTCGATGTTTTTTTTTGTTTTTATTTTTATTACCACCAATCTTAACAGGTTTTTTTCATACTCATTTTATTACCCTGGCGAATTCGCAGTGGACTGATCAACTTCTATTTGCAACAAAGTATGTGTACAGTAAGCAGACGCGTGTCGTTATCCTGGTCGCAGTTTGATGGCAGAAAGAACTCCGTGAGTCAGAGACTTAGAGCCAGAGCCGGCAGCCTAGCGGCATGTTTTCGCCAGGGGAATTTGACACTATAACAGCAGCAGCAGTTTAAGCAGTAGCGCGTCTGTCTGGCTTGAAGTATTTGAACCAAGAAGGTTGACGCGAGGTCAAAATCTCGACGATTATTCGTTGCTCGTTGGGACCAAGGAGTGCCGGTGACCCGGTCCAACCCAGCCGTTTCTCATCCCCAAAACTCGGCGGTTTTTGCCCTCCATCTAGACGGCTAGACACCCCCTTTGACCCCCCACCCTTCACGCCATCTTTTTCTCTTTCTCTCGGTCTCTCTACCTCTCTACCTCTATATCTACAATAAGCTGTACAGTTTGTCGGTCTTACTGCCTGCGCACAAGTTTAACCCTATGGATATACATATCTACGCAGGCGAAGTAAAACGCGTCAAGGTCGTTGCGCCTCATTGTCAAGTTGCGGTACACGTATGTTTTTTGGTGTATCTTTTACGTCGCGATTTCTTCGGGCGGATTTAAAAGCGACAAAAAAAAAAACTGAAGAGCGTTCCCAGAATCATAATTTCTTCTTTCATTCCTTTTCTTTTTTTCTTTATAAAAATGTTGGGTTGTAACGGTATATTGGTAATTAATTAAATTTTAGAAACTACTAGACGGTATAGACGTATCGTATTACATGCAAGTTGTATAAATTTGCATCGTAGATGGTGATATGTTTATTATAGTTATTCAAAGCTATGAACTGTAACTGAATAACTTTCCCTAAACAACAACTTGTATTTCATCAATATAAGCTATTTCGGTTTTTATATAAACAATGAATATCATTTTTACCAATACCCTTGACTTATTGTTTTCAATTTATATCGGTCGTCTATATTTGTGCTCAAACCGTACGCGTCGTCGTATACTCTTCACACATACGGTTCAAGGCTTTTGCAGTTCGTTATGCACTCGACCAAACCGAGAAATATCATCTAGTTAGTATCCCATTTCTCCAGCTATAATAACGTCCTATATACATACCTAAGATATCGCGCGGGCGGGTGCACGGGAGAGAAGGGAAGCGGCTAATCATTCCAAGAATATATCTCGTTGCATCAGCTGCTGTTGCTGCAGCATATACATATAGGTATAGTCAAGAGTCGAGAAGCAACCACACTCACACTGCTGACCCCCTGTTCATTCCCCAGCACTAAATACGTGGCTGCTTTTGCCCACACGTTAAAACTTTACTCATACACATATCATTATAACGACTGCGTATCACGAAAGCAGTACATAAGTGACCTTCGGGCGTCTCCATAATACTTACTCGTTGCATATCTCTTCTCAACCGTTGTTCCGAATCTTATTATACTTACCTTATCTTTTTATTTTATACTTGCACGTCTTTCTTCCACCCATCATTTATATAATTCATCTTTTCTCTTCTCTTTTTTTTTATCTCATTCGCAAGGATATCGTGATCATGTAACCGCAAGAGTTATCGTAGAAACCACTTTTTTTCCCAAGCTTCTTTTCTATAGATTGCACGAAGATTCAAACGAAAAAAAAAAGAACAATTTTAAACACTTTTATTCTTATCGATGTATTTTCAGTTTCTCTTTATCAAAATTTGCATATGTATTATTAGATATGATTGGTATATAGATATATGGTTATATATTGTATTACAGTATAATGAGACAATATATTATAGACACTAAACGGTTGCGATGCGGGATATCAAATCATCATCGGAATTGCCTATATAGATACACCGTTTTATCGAGCGTGGGTAAACCGCCTGCGCTTAATGCTTGCGGTGCGACTAGGCGGTTTCACAACAATTCCTCTGGAATTTATCTTCACGATCTCCTATTAGGGGGGAAATAATAGATTAAAAGAAATAGAAATAGATATTTAGAGTTTGGTGACCGATGTCGTCTCCGTTTACCGCCTCCAATCTTTAATACCCCTCAAACTCATATACTCTCTCTTCAAAGCTTTGGCTCTAGTTCTCGCTTCCCGAGAAATCTCCTCTATCGCAATGCTTATACATATGTATATGTACACGAGCTGCTACACGATCGTCGTGACCTCAATTTATTATTACGTAGATTACAGCTAAATCACCGAACTAAATTTAATAAAATGCCGATAACAATTTCGCACATGATATATCATTCAAAAATCACTATCATACATAAAATAAATATACATATATGTATTTGCTAATTTTGTATATTTCGAGAATTAATAGAATATCAAAATTCTGTTATCTTCTTCCCCCTTTTTGTTTTTTTTTTTAATTTTTCTTTAACGTTACGGTCAATGTGGGTCAGTCAACCCTTCGAACCACCAATCCTAGGTGAGAGGGCGTTGCGAGCCTCGGTTGCTGTAGGTACAGAAAGTGCATATATCGATCCTGGGTACAGCACTGCTGCAGGCTGGCCTGGTGCACCGACGAAACTAGGTTACCTACCTATACACAAACCTTGTCGAAAACTAGTACAGACGTACTTAGACGATGCTATATCTGTATACTGCACGGCTTTGAGGCTATATCAATGTAGACGTAGTCGGTCTAGTCCTCAAATTGACGTGGCAACGCCCTATGCGAAACTTCTGTACGAACAATTCGAACCTAGATAACAATCGCATCTTTTTATATAACTAGGTTGATAATTTAGGTGTTCCAAAGTCGTAAACTCTGATGAAAATTTTATTTCACATTCATTTCGTTCGCCAATTTCCTTATTTTGACGCAAAAATTTTTCATTTTATGAGCTGTTATTTTTGAATTTCCTGGGCATTAAACCTCAGCTGGCCATGGGCTATAACTGCAGATGGACAGACAGCTTGGCAGTGGCTTATAGTTTGTAAGCAATTGTAAATTAGCTTAAGGTAGACGAAAAATAGTGATTCACTGTCGTTTGAACGTGAAAATTATGGCTGTAAGAATATTGGTATACATAGATACTTACTGCAGTAGATAAATAAAGTCATAAATAGTAAATGTCTCACTAAATATTGGCATTTTGGGTTTCGTCGTTGACCGACCGACGGACTTCCACCCCCCTTGACAAAGTCTTTCTTTTCTTGCTCTTCTCCGAACCGGCGAGTATTGTTTTGTAATTTGTTTCCTGGTGTCATTTCATTGAACGTTATATACATATAGATACTACGTAAGTGTAATCGGCTCAAGTCGTCTTTCAGTACCTTTATTCTTTTTCTCCGTCTTTCTTTCGTTCTTTCTTTCTACTTTTACAAATGCTCTGAATGTACTCTAATCCTCTGTGCTACGAGTAACTCGTATACTTACTTACATATAGGTATATGTATGCATATGTATGTATGTATGTATGTACATGTATCGGTGACCAAGGTATCATAAATCTTCTGAATCTTGATGTTATTATATACTTTATGATTACAAACCAATACTTGTGACACGGCGAAGAGATGGAGACCAAGGCGATCAAAAGGGACGAAACGAGTCATCCATGTTATTTCTGAATATATACCTACTTCATTTTATACCCTCGATATATCAGCGAACCGCAAACCCAATTACGCTTCTAACGGCATTAACAATGAGCCTGTACTCAAACGGAAAAGGAAGATTTCTACATTTTTATTCATTCTGAGAATTTTTCAGAGCTTTTTTCATATGTTGAAGAAAAAAAAAAAAAAAAAACAACATTTCATCTACGTTCGTTTGATGATCATACTACCCTCATTGTCACAGTAGAATTAAAAGTGTCCCTTCAAAGTTTGCACGAGTGCAGTAGAGAGGAAAGCTTGCGGACGGTCTAGTTTAATGATAATAATAACAATACTTACAGTCGTTTGTTTCGAAATAATGCTATAGGTATGTGAAATATACCTGTCGATAATTTTATAGGAAAATTCTTGTATTCTATATGAGATCATTGAAAAACTCATTTTTTTTTATTTTTTTTATTGTCCTTTTGAGTCTTATATTCAGTCAAGACTTGAGAATATACTTATTTCCTTTATTTTATTATATGTTTCTCATTTCATAAAAGCTTGCATAATAATTATAGCAAAGATTAGCCAATCGATGTGGTTTGTTCAGTCACGCGGTAGCTGTAGGTTACAATATGGATGTATTTGGGTCACAATCTCCTTGTTAAACCTAAATTACGTTTATAGCTAAATATAAACGCGATGATACGGCAGATATTGAACGATTCTAAAAATAACATACGTATTTCGAAGCTCCGTACCAGAATAAATTCTCTTTCGCTAGTTTCGCTACTATCCCCCCCCCCCCCCCCCTGCCCCTCCCCCGCTGTTTTATCTTCTCTGCTTTAGAAGAGCAAATGTAAGATAGAAACTTGAATTTATTTTGACGGAGTTGGCAAAGAGGAGGGGAAGGATTTTAAGTCGGACGCCAACAAGATGCTGAAAAACTTGATTATGCGTAGACTGTCCCTATTGATTTTTATGTTATATACTTCTTGGTTGAATTTTAAATATTGAGTAAAGAAAAAAATTAGTTAACTTTGCGACAGCTTTCTTTTTGCATATGAAAAACAAAAAAACCGAAAAAAAAAAGTTGCAACTCAGAAATGAGAATTAATTATTAATTTCATCTGTTTTGTGAAGTGAAGACATTAGTTATTATTCGAACATGCAATATATGCCTATCTTCGTGGGTTTCAAACTTGAAAGTAAATAATTCTTGCGATAAGCGTGACGTGACGTTAAGATAAAAGAATGCAAATAGAGAACAGGAACGAAATACCGAGAGAAAGAGAGAAGAAAATTGACGCTTTTCGGGCGAAGAAAACAAGAAGAAATTCTTGTGGTACCTGGTTGGTAAAGCAGGGTTTTATTAGGAACTATTAATTCCGAGAATTATTTCCGCCTCTGTAATTTTTTTTAATGAAAGACGAAAGAAAGAATCAGTCCGCTTAAAACTTTGAAATGTTTTTGTTGGTTTTTTTTTTTTTTTTGTATATATGTTCGATAGTAAACTTTTCGGTTTTCTAAAAATCGATCCTTTATTATCATCGTCATCATAGAGGAAACGCTAGTTGGAGTTATCATGTACCGAGTATAGCGTTGCAGCACACACGCACGCACGCACGCACGCACCTCTACACAATCTTTATGTTTCTTGGCGACGAATCCTCCGACGAGTTTAACCGAACGTTAACGAACCTTACCGAAGATTTACGAATGTCGACGAATCAACGAGCCTTGTTTCAAAGCGCATGCGCTAAACTCCTGTTTCCCTCTCACTCTGTATCTAACACACATCGAAGGATTTCACGAACGAGAACGGCGTGCGCTTCGTTTTGCCGCATCGTCTTTGTGGTGGAAATACAAACGTGAAACTAGAAAGGCTTGTGTGGGTGATGAGCGACGGTGTAGTGGGGGGTGGGGGTCTGCCCTGCATCAGTCTCTACTGCGTCCCTTCGAAAGGGGACGCTCCTCGTCTTTGACAAGCGCGCGGTTAAAACACCCAACGGGGGGTTTTGACAGTTACGTACGGAAACTATAGGAAATTCATTTTAATCAACAAGCACGAGAAATTAATACGTTTCTCATTTATATGTATTTAATATCATTTATCACGAAGCAAATACTATGTAGGAGAGGGATTGATTTCAATACTCCCGTCGTTCTCTCTAACGAGATCCCTGCATCGTCCATCGTCTTATAGTAACGCGTTTATATGTTTTTTCACGTTTCGAAGTGAAAATTAACCTAGTGTCGTGACCGCGTGTGGGTGGATTGCCGAAGTTTATATACGATTAAATAAAAAATAGAAAATGGCAAAAAGAAGTCAAAATAATAAAAGACAGTAAAACTATCACATCTAAAATCGATTCAACAATTTATGATATCGAGTTTTATCAAGACTCGAAAATACTCTGCGATACGTCAAAAAGGGTCAATCGATTGTGACGCCTTGTTATTTCAGTGACATTAATATGAATCGTGAAGAGTTTATAGTCTGTTCTGATTAAAACAGTGACAACACCTCCTTTACACGGAGGATTTTAATAATAAGAAAAATCACCTTCTGGTAGAAGTTTTGGTTCATCTTATTTTATATTTCTTTTTCTTTCATTTCGTCTGTTAAGGACACTCTACTGCACACTGAGATACGCGGGGATAAAATTTTGTTGTATCGAGTGTCGACGCCACAAGCTCGGCACTGCTCTCTGCCTCTAGCCCTAAATATCGATCTGGCGTATGCGACCTACTGTATAGTTCGTTTGCCTGAAACATATTGTGGAATGACAGTTGACAATCGTAAAATTATTATCGACCAAGTTCGGTTGACGACTGGTACAGTAAATGATATAAATTCGTACGTTGATAACAACGACGACGACGACGAGCTGAATTACAAAATCGTCGTCGACAACGATAACGACGACGACGACGACGAGGACGAGGACGACGACGACGAAGAGGAGGAGGTGGTGGTACTTTGCTCCGTCGATAATGAAGAACGTATGTGAAAAAGAAAAAAAAAAAATGATCAACGCCTTCAACGTAATAATATAAACGTACGGAATTGTCGTGACGATATTTTTGAATACATAAATAAAGGAATAAATAAAAAATAATAATGCCGGCGATTAGTCAAGTCGGCAGGACTTCGATCAGAGTCTGTTGTTCGATAAAATCGATTCAAAGTTTGATCGGAACTTAAAGGATAAGAAAGTAAAAAGGGTCGGTATCGATTAATATTTATCTATCTCATCGGCAAAATTGATACTGATTCAATACAAGGAGGAAAAGAAGAGCGAAATTTTTAATGAATCAAATACTATTATTATTAAACACAAGAATAATGGCCGACTACCAAAGCAGCAGAATTTATTACTACAAAATTATTATCAGTTTTATTCTTTGCTAAAATATATCGACGTTCGATTATATACTGATTCTCTCTCTCTCTCTCACACACACACACACACACGTGGATAGAGGAAAATAAGAGAGAGAAAGAGAAAGAAAGAGAGAAAAAGAAAGAAACATTTGATTGTAAAGCTGAAGAGCTGATATATATATATTATTTCGCTAAAATAAGGCGCGAGTGTTCGCAAATCCTCGTCCATTAAGCATCATGGTTTCGAGATACGGTGTTACGAAGGAGGGTGCAGTTGGTGTGACCGTTGGGGTTGGAACGATGCACTGTTTGCTACCCCATTGTGGACCCCACCATTTATCCCCCCACGGTCATAACCCGAGTCACAATCATATACACCATCACAATCATCATAATCATCACAACCACCATCCTCCGCCTTCGCCAAGTCCTCACGGTCATCTGAGTCAGTTGAACCACGCGCAACATCAGTTGACCATTAATATAAACAATCATCAACTCCAGTCACAGCAGACTCAACATCAGCAACAAGCTCCGCCTCAGTATAGGCTCATCGCTGCTAGTGCCAGTAAGTTATAATTCCCCACCCCACACTCGTCGGAATGTTTACTCATCTTTCGAGATACATTAAGCAGAAACACATGAAATGAAACGAGTCACGTGGTCCGGTAGGACGACTGAATATTTATTATGAAAACAAAAGAAGAATGAATCCTTTCTGCTTATTCGTCGTGTTTCTATTTATGTTTTTTTTTTTTTTTGTCTCTTTTCATCGGTGGATATAAACCCTAAGGCCATGATGTAACAACTCTGATAGCAGATAGACGACACGACAATATAAGAGACTTACTAGTTAGTTGAGACTTACCTAACTTGGCACCATTCTCACAACAATTCCGTCAATTACAATGGATACTAATTTTAAATGAGCTTTGACCAAGTTCGAAATAGTCTACAGCCCAGTCTGATTTCAGATTGCTAATCTATCTTCATGTAGTTGTGTTATGTGTCTCTAACCTCTTCTATACGTACTCATATACGTATAGATAGATCGCGGTTTATGTAACTTCACGATTATAATGCGCGCGAGTCGTATTCGTCAACGTGATTTTTATTCGTTACTATATAAACCACGACTATTTCCTCCATCATACAATGGCAGGTTTAAAATTAACCACATCCGATTCGGGACCAGTTCCATTTTTGTATATCCTTTATTCCGGTTTTAGAGCGACAGTTGATCCGAAGTGGAAATATAGACGAAATAAGGATTCATAAGCTGTATTAATCTGTTGACATAGATCGATTGTTGAAAAGAGGTCAGGAATTAACTCGTGCACCAGGCATCATATCGTAGGTGTACGCATTAAATATTCTCTCGTAATGTGAGTGTTTTGAAAGATAAAAAGATGTCACGTTTTTATAAATCAATTACATTTATTAATACCATAAGATAGGATGTGTCATGATTATTATTTTTTATTTCAACTCCTCACTTCTATCCGTTTAGTACGTTAGATGTAGATATTCGTTTCCCTGCAGCATAGGTATAAAATATTTACCGTTTTGACGAACGTTACTCAATCGATAACCGGCCAGTCTTCTAACATTTGACAAACATATACTATATAATACTGGTTATTGCAACTAACAATGAATCCTTGACTTATTAATTCAAAACGAGGAATAATTTCTAAGAATATATTTGCATCGATAAATTATCATCTAAATGAGGAATTATTTCCTCGAGAAAGAAGCAAAAAAAAAAACTAATTCAGACACCGTTTGGAATTATGCATTTGATTCTCGCAACATTTGACATTCAATATCGCTGTTCCTACGCACGTATTTCCGTTTAACAAAAGATAACAGGTTCGTCTTCGGTTCGCGCCGTTACGCGGAAATTCCATTCAAGTGGCTGATGCAGTAGGTAGGAGCAACAGCAGCACCACCACTACTCAGCAGTGGTTGCTTCGAACCGGAAGTGACGTAGTTTAGTCTTGATGACGGGAACGTAGCCTCACAGAGCGGAGTGCTGCTGCTAGCTCTCTAGTAGGCCTCGCCCCCTTTTTCAGAGCAATCAATGTGCTGGCATAGCCACACAGATAGCAGCACCGACCCTGCCCACATGTGCAAACATGGCTTCTCGCGAGCCAGTACTGTTCTGAGATTTTATTATCGTTTTTCATTAATATTTTATCTGTTTTTATCGAAATCTTTAATTCGAGTGAATTTATTCGGTCATTTATAACAATTATATTTAAATAAAAGTGAAAGTTATTTTTTTCAACACTTACTTAAACGTATTTTAAAACGTTTAAATACTCTACCAAGCACCAACCAACCAACCAACCACACCACACCACTACCACCGATCCTTAAGGCTACTTTTACTCCTATTTTACCACTATTTTCAAGCCTTCTCGATCAGTTTTATTTTTAAATATGTCTTTTTTCACGTCGTATCACTTCGTCGGCTATTAAACGACTCTACATCCTACTTACCAAAAATGACATAACCAATATTTTTCCGAGTACTCGTTTTCTATTATGGCTAATGCTGCAGAATCAAACATGATACCCACATACGCTTATGTGGAAACTTACAGAGGTCAGTTACGAACTGTTATATATATAAAAAAAAATTATCTTATCCTTTTCCTAAATATTAATAATCCATTATTGTTTTTTTCAAACTGACTATGATTAGTTCTTCCAAGAACATATGTATCGATGGTTTAAATATTGTCCGTAAAATACGGTGGCGAAAAATTCTAATTTTTTCTTTCGTTCGGTTGATTTTACAGGACAAGAGGTCAACTTTCATGGACAAAATTACGGAGGCCAACCTGGTGGCCAGGTTGGTGGCGGTGGGAATAGCGTTGGTGTACCTGGAGGCAGAGGGCCCCCGCCACTAGGAAGCATACCGACCATCGGACAATCTCCTGCGGGGATACAACAGGGTGGACAAACAGTGGCGCAACAAGCTCCGTCTCAGTCGCAAACGCCGGGAGCACAGTCGCAGCAACCTCAGGGACCACCTCCAACCACTACACCTCCCGTTCACACACCGCCTCAGGAAATGGGGAAACAGACTCATCTTCAGACACAACCATTGCAGCAAAGTTTTTTGGTAGCTAATCCATCGAGACCAGCGTCGCAGGTGAGAATCTTGTTTTCTTTCGTTTCTTTCAATTCTTGTAATGGCGAAGAAATTCGAGAAGATAGACTGAGGGCCACGAAAAGTCAAATCTTTACGTGTTTAACAGCTCATTGATTTTTTTGCTGTTTTATTTTATTTATATTCTTAGTATAACTCGTATTCAAGCTGATAATATTTATTGCTGCTGCATTGATTACGAAATTGTGTCGATAAGACTATTTGAGTGACTTTTGTGTTCAGATGTCTGAGTGCTTGTGTAATTTATTGTTACTTTCAACAGAATCTAAGATGTAGAAAGACATCTGAGATGCGATATTTTCAGATATTTCATTGTTCATCTGCTCCCTAGATTCTTTTCATATGAAACTACGACACATGAAATTCGAGGTGTCTGCGATAACATTCACGGGGTAGCCATAAAACCTGGAAACCTGGAAAACGTGGAAATGTCAGAGATTTCCTACGGTCTGGAAAAGTCAGGGAAATGTTAGTGAATTTTGTCTAAATACACCAAAAGTCAGGGATTTTTTTAACCAAGCGCGGTAATAAACCAAAACACGTATTTGTAATCTTAGGTAAGCCCATTAAGCAGAGAATTGACATAGATGGGTAGCTCGACTAGTCATGAACATATGAAAATGAACCAATCACGAGCCTTGCAACTTAGAATGGTCAGGAAAAAAAAAATTCATTTTCGTACTGGAAACCTGGAAAACTCAGGAAATTTCAGATTTCAGATTTTATGGCCACCCTGCGTTAGGTACTCCAAATTGTTATCTAGAATTTTTTTGAATCACAATCAGCTTCTTATATATTGAGATTTTTAATCATTCATTGTTCTAATATGTTTAAGTAAAGGGATAGATGAGCAGTCGTGCATCTTAGAATTGAATTCTGATGTAATACATTCAAATATATTTTCGCGTGAAAAGTAATGAGTTGGAAAATTAATAAGCATTGTGATGTCCGAGGGTCACAAAATAATCACAATCATTTACTAAGTATTAGAATAAGATTTATTAATTAAGAAGAAATATCCGTTAGACCTAAACACCATTACACGTGTTGATGGCTGAGAGCCTGAGTCGGGAAGGAGCGGTCACCGGAGACTCTGCTCCTAGTCCAAAATACACAAATCATACTGACATCTATATATGTATACACTTAAGCTTACAAATGACTTAGATAGTCAGGATGGTTACATCCGCTATTCAAACATCAGTTATTACAAGCATCTAGATATCCGAATATAGAAAGGTCTGAAAATCGTCTTATTGAGATGATTTCATCATCCATGCGGCAGTAGTGATTGCACGAACCTCAGGTAAAAAGATAAAGGAGACTCAACAAGTAATTAGATTTCTTGAGTGTGCCTTTCGTTTTTTTGAATTTCCCCATGTGCCCTATGATATGTGTGCAGTTGAAATAGATGGAATTTACCTCAATTTGAAGAATTTTTACTTTTATACCATTTGTCTTAACAATAGATGGCAATTAGGACCTTAAGGGGTTACCGATTAATAACATCATAATCTTTCTCGTAAATCAAGGAAAGTCAGGGATTATCATCAAAAATTAAAATTTTTTATTGAGGTAACGGATTATGAAACAATAGCTTGACTGGTGTGACAAATTGTTTTTCTTGAGGGGTGTTTGGCACTCTACTCGACTCATGCTATGATTCATCAATAATCATCTTATATTGAACGAAAATGCAAAAACAGGGTTTAATACGTTATTTGTTGATGATTTCTAAACAAGGTTTATTTACAGTACAAAATTTTTCACACTGCACACTTCAAAATTCATTATATCTTTATCCTGGAGAATAAGAAAAAGTAAAAAGATTTGAACAGTACAATATTGTACTAAGCCTAAAACATGTAGACGGTTCTTACTCAATAGTTCAATTCAATGTGCAAACAAAAAAAAACAGATATACTTGTAGAAGAAACAAACACGGTATCGTATTCAGTAAAAATTTGTATTTCTACGCTGCACTTACTTCCTTCAATGCTGTTACTGTTTCAAGCACCGCTTCCACTCCTCGAATTTCTCCAATGATTTATTCATTTTTGAGAAAGCGACCAAACTTTGGGTCTTTGATCGCTCTCATTTTATTCAAAGTTCACTGAGGCATAAGAGACTGATTAATAATTGAAAAGGAAAGTGTTAAATAAATGAGAAATTTTGTTACAGGTTTACTACCAGGCGGGAGCTAGGCAACAGGCACCAAGGAGTCTAAATCACAGGGGGGGTCAGGGGGGTGGTGGGGCTCAAGTTGTGGGAATCCAAGGGGTAGGCGGTGGTGGGGGTCAACCAACAGCCATGTATCAGCACCACGGTACTTTGCCGGTGCCGCCTGGCGCCGTGTATATGCAAGGCCAAGTGCCGTTGCATCCTTCGCATGCTGCCCCCCACCAACAGCCTGTTTACGCCATGAACAGTCAGATGCAGCCCATTCAGGTAGTAGTTAAGTACCGTCGATTTCATACTTATTACAATCTGCCCCATCAGACCTTGCGATGTATCTCCTATCTCTCCTTGGTAACGTTTAACACCACCTTCGTAGACTCGTAGTACTCAATTTATCACCTTTGTATCAAGTTCGAGGGTCTTACTCGACACAACATATTCATTTCTTGATAAAACTGATTTACTCACATTTTATAATGAATCCAAATACATATCCTAGTTCCTTTTACCTCTGAATTGAAGAAGTACAGCACCAATTATAGATATTAGTCATCTTTGTGTAGTGAATCAGGAATAAACTATATTTTAGCAATAATCCAAGATTAGAGGCTTCGTGCTACGTGTCTATGAACCTTGTGTAATTAAGTCCTGCTTCTTCTTCTGCTTCTTGTTTTTTTCATTCTACTTAAGGCATCTGAAAACATCTTCCTCATAAACCATTATTTTGTTACGAAAACCTTTGATAAATAATAACCGTAGATCCAAGACTTGATAATATAGCCAGTAGAATCCTGCGCAATCTTAGTTTGGAGTGAATGTTATTTACAATGACGAACAGAATCGTTTCCGTTTTCTATATTCGCTGCTTTAGTTTTGAAAGTAGATGACGTGTGAAATGACCAAAACTGTCGACTGCTCTTTAGTCTTGTTTTATAATCCTTTTTTCTCAGGTGGCGCAGTGTAAAAGTTGAGGGTAATACTAGAGATTACAGATACATTTTCTACTCAGTTAGGAATACTCTCTTCCAGACTGAATGAAACATTGATTCATGTACAAATATGCAGGCTTCCGGAATTGAATGACTCGATGTCTCATATGCCACAACAAAAGTTGATTAACAATGAATATTTCACAGAGATAACTTTTACCAATGTAGTCAGTCAGTCTTGGATACTACTAACGCATATATTTGGATTCTTTTTAACTTCTTAATGCTAACTTTCTCACTAACTTCTCGTGGCTATCTATATGATTTATTACTCATAGTATGTATTTGTATTAATTTAGTTAAGTTTAGTTAAGTTTAGTTTAGTTTAGTTTAGTTTAGTTTAGTTTAGTCGAAAACAGGATTTACTTATTATTAGCATCCTTCTTTAGGTGTTATGGATGTAAGTTTTCGTCAATGAGTTCAAAGTATAGTGTGAAAAAAAAACAAACAGCTGATTTGTTTGTTACATTTCTTTGTAATCTGTACAAAGAATAAAAGACCATTTTATGATTGATTTTAAATAGTTTCCCAGCTTAAACCCCTCAGGCTTTTTTACTAGTGATAATATATTACTTATTGAATAAAAATGTGACGAATATCTTTATCTTTTATTCTAGTTTTCTTGTCCCCCGCAGAGACATCAGGGTCATCAAAATCAATCGTTTTATCCAAGTTATCAACCTACTATCGTACCAAACCTCTTCGGATACGCCCCTGGCCCAACGACACAACACGGTGGATGTAAATGAAATTTTATTATTCATCTAATATTCGATTTTAAATTAATATGGCTCTGAGGTACTTCCATAATAATACTGTCAATATTTGGCCAAAGAGAATAACCCAAAGCACAGAAACCAATTCTCTCTATAGTACCTGCTTCCTCTCATTTACAAAATTTTTAATCCGTAGTTTTGACTACATAAGTTCATGAACAGAACATATTGATTTTTATCTGTTTTTCCTATCTCTTCTCTATGTTTCTAAGGAAAATTGCATGTGTCTGAATTTAACTAACGTTTAAAATTGTAGATTTCTACGCGCCACAAGGGCCGCCACTGAATATGGGTAGGGCAGGAGCTGGAGCAGTTACTGGAGGTGCTCCGCACGTCGGGAGCCCGTTGGCCGCAGGTCAAGCAGGTACCGTTGTTCCACAAGGTAGTATTCAGCAACCCTCTCAGCAACCGCAGCCAATGGCAACTATGCCTATACAGTTGGGGCCAACAGGCGAGTACTATTTAAAAAAAATTAACTTTTATTGAATATAGCTGGGAATAGAAACATCTCGTTCTCTAATTCCAACTAGATTTTATTTTACTTGAAGATTTTTTTCTAAAATTAACTTGATCACATCAACAGTTGAAACACATGAGAACAAATTCTGGTATCTGAATATCTTAAGGGGGTATAGACATCTTGGATGTAATTTTTTTTTTTTTCAATTACTGTTATGCTTTGAAAAAAATTTAGTGATCCGGTTTTTTCAGAGTTGATTGCTTGAATAATGAGACATAATTATAGATTATCATTTGAGATTTTATAGGATTTGAAATGCGTAAATTTAGGCAACCGAAGAATAAATGTTCGTTGCAGGGTTCAGGTTGCATCGTTATTCGAAAGATTTTGGAATTTCATTGAAATATTCTCAAATGATGTCATTTCGAGGCGAACCAATAATATATAGAAATAAGGTCAGTCTTCTCTTATTGTCACACACTTTTTTTAATCAACGTTTACGAAAACTAGCTCAAAATGAAAAAATTCCGTACTTAAAAATTGGATTCGTCACATGTTATTGGCTTACCCTACAATTACATCAATTTAGAATATTTCCTCCAAATGTGAAGGAGTTTTGATAAATAATGCAATCTGTGCCCCGCGATAACCACTTTTTCTTTAATACAATAAATCTACGTGAGGTAGAGCCCACAAAATCTCAAATAATTTTGAATTAGGTATGTCTTAAAATACAAGTAATCAGCTGTGTAAAAGCTGAGTTCATAGAATATTTCTCCACGTTGTACCAGTGATTTGAAAAAAATTATTTCTAAGGTATTCCTTAAGTCAGGAAAATATTGTGTTTTAAAATGATGGATGATCAAAATCGTTACACAATGTTGATTTGTTATTTGTTTAAATGAAAAATTTTCAGACACATTATAAAGCTATCCTAATGTCACGTCATATCTAAGTCATGAAAATAAACTTATCTAGAGATACTGATAAGACAACTAAATAGTGCACAGGGCTCTGAAATGAGCCAGTCGGTCTATTGCTACCAGTCGCGCCATTCGCTAGTTGAACCGTTCCTTTTTTTTTTTCTTTCTTTTGAAGTGTTTAGTGTTTCTTGATTAGTATAGGATTTCTTAGACCTTACTTTAACGATAATGCGAACATTACTAGCGAAATAAGCAACCCTACTTTGCAACTAATCTCATGCATTGAATAATATGTACTTATATGGTACAAGTAATAAGCCAAATACTCATTATCGAATTACCTTAAAGAGGTCTGTGAATTTTCTAATATTATTAAACCGGAAATGCATATGAGCTCAACACATTACCAGAATTTGAAAATTAAGCACTTCCTGAAATTTATTGCTGTTAAACTGCAGGAGGCAGGTGTAAAGCCTTGGAAGCACACCTGCCCAATGCAGGTATAAAATCCCTTACCTACCTACCTACCTACCTGTATAGACTACGATTTTTTTCAAACTGACATCAGTTCAGATTCAACCATTGCATGGGAAGGAACTCTATGATGGTGGCTGAAAATATTTTCTCTTTACCATGATCTAAATTCTTTTTAAACTTCAACATGTTTGTGGTTAATAACATTTATAAATTACATTTTGGTGAGTTATATTGCGTCTATATTTAGGTGTTATTAAATATTTAAAAATTCAAACTGTTGTTCACTCAAATTGAATATTTGCCATCACTTCTTTGTAAATGATCCTCAGTTGTATAAATTTTTTTCCTGTTGACATAGCTGTAGGGAATTGTTAGAGAAATTGATTATTTTAGGTAACTTTTTTGGATTCTCAAATATGATTTGACGTCCTTTTTTTTTATTTGTGTTTCAAGAAGTGTACTCGGGACACAACGGCGGTGCACAAAACCCAGCTCAAAGTATTGCCAGTCGCAAAAGACAAAGAAGAAAGAAGGCTATTATGGATATCGTGGATCCTAAAACTGGAAAGAATATAAGCGAAGAGATTTATGACGACGATGCTGCAATTCGAAGTGGTGATTCTAGTAATCGAGCAACCCCCCAGCCACAGGTGCGTTTCATTATACCGATTAGAGCTGGTAATTGTCCCTATGAACGAAAACTAGCATATTCCTTCTTCGTTAAAAAAATTCTCTCTTATTTTCTCCTTTGTGAAAGTTGAAATTGAACTGTTTTTCAACTCTTAGAGACAAGTCAATCTTAAAAATCTTCAATACAAGATATCTATCCATTTTCAGTCAGTTGTTGCCATCGGAACATAGAGTGGTAGATTTTTTTGTTCCAAAATAGAAAGAAACCGTGATAAAAAGTTCATTCGGACAGCTACCAATCTTTGTATTTGTACTTGAGAGTTATGAACATGGTCTTTTAATGTTGTGGATTAAATGAATAAACGCAAAAGTATGCAGACTTTCGACTGGCACATTTGCAATAAAAGAAATAAAAAAAATTTGGTGAACGGATATGAGGTTTTTCTTATTAAATATAAAACCAAATTGAGCTTACCGACAAGTATTCCAAGATTTACACGTATAAAATAATATTTATTGTTCAAGGTTAACAGCTGAATGAAATCATAATTAAGAATACGAATTGAAAACAACAACTCATTAATGATATTATTTTTTCTTCGTTTTTGACGATTTAACTTTCAAGTACAAATATTTTTCAACTTTGAATATTTATTTTCTTTTCTTTCATAACTTGGACTTGAATTTGTATATTTATTATTTTGAAAATGGAGCAAGTTTTTAGTTATTAAAAAGTATAGGTTCGGTTATAGAATACTTATTCGCCGTCTATCACGTAGATTTGGTGATTGTTGCAGAATTGCGGTATGGAGATGATAGCCGACTTTGCGGCTCGTGTTGCTAAAGCCGCTACAGAAGGATCTAAATCCGGTTCACCAGCACCAAATAGCGCACCTGAAACTCCCACCTCTCAAAATCCCTCGCAAACATTATCCAATCTTAAAATTCAGACAAATCCTGAGATCGATAATAATAGTCAATGTAATACCGGCCCCCCAACTCCCACCCAAAGTATACTACCCACCGGTCAAATTCATACTAGTCTATCGATAGGTTCTTCTAATACGGCAGTTCAGGTAGATTTGTGTCCCATTAAACCAAAGGAACACAAATCGCTGCAACTACCAGTCAAAGAGTTTCAACCGAGAAGCGAAATTAAAGTCCTGTCCGAAGAACCCCAACCGATTCCAGTTGTTATCAACCAAGAAATTATTTCCTCTTCACAGTTGACCGCTGCCCCGGTTTCCACTCCTGTTATCGATCCTGAGCCAATTCCCTCTGTCCTACCTCCAAGTATCTCTCAAATCCCGAATATACCTGTGACGGTTTCAACCTCAAGCGTACCAGTTGCAGACGTTGTTAGCAACGCAGTTACGACGCCAATTTCCAATCCTGTACCATCCAAAGAAGATTTTCCCACGCTAGAAGCAAAGATTACTTCTAATTCTCCCGCGCGTCGTAAGTCACATAATCAAGCACAGAGTCAAGCTGCTGTAATACCTCCCTCTTCAGAATCGCCTCTGATTGCTAACAAGGAACCAAAGGAAAGAAAATTGAGCGAAAGAAATCTGAACTCTAGAGGCAACACTCCTACTCCGATACTTAACCAGTCGGATCATCATCACACTAAACCTAATGGTGATACGGTCGGAGAGAAGATCGATAAACATGACCAGGAACCGATCTCTAAGAATGATCAACAACAGCGGAATGCCGACGGTAAGTTTTTTAACTTTATTACTTTTCACTGTTCCACATTTTTCGATTAAAGTGACTTCAGGAAATAGGAACAAATAATATACTGTGATAAACGACTTTGAAAGAACAAATCAAAGGTCAGCATAGATTCTGAAAAAAATGAAGAAAATCGTTTGCGTCTTCGAGTTCAGTCATCGGACAAAACGGATTTTATAAAATTGATCTTAAGATTGATTCAAAAATATCTCCATTTTCGTACGATGCGAATGTGTAAAGAGTAGTAATTTGCACAAAAGGCCTGAAACTAGTATAATTTTAATGCTCGTTAAAGAACATTTGAAAAAAATCTGAGCCTTGAAGACATGTGATCACTTTAAAAATGTTCAGAAGTTGTTCTTAAGGATCATGTCTTCACGTGTAGCACGGATTCTCAACAAGTTATATTACAATTGGTCTATATTTTTAAGAACCAAGCTTCCAGATGGTTTAATCTTTTTAAAGAAAGTTAGTATCAATTTGAACTTTGAAATTCTTGAAACATGTTCGGAAATCAGTACCAAAATATAAATTCATATTTTCAATTTTCGATTTATTTCCAACTAGTATACAATTTCTTCCACAATTGATGTCTCGAAAAGTAGAGGGGAGATTGCGATCGTGTGATTTTTACACTTTCACAATCATTTGAACTTGTGTTATACATTTATTTAGCCGTAGCCTGTATCGCGTTATGACGTTTTCCAAGTAAAAGTCTGAAGCTGGATATCCTTGGGCAAGTTGACCAAGGCTATACAGGTGGAGTGTAGACTTACCATAATGTTCATTCACTCTCTGACTAACTAAAAAACATGCTGAAGAAAGTCGGGGGCCATAAATTTCAGAAAAATCAAAGAAATATTGAATTGCCTCGAGATCATCGTATGCATATACAAACATGGATAGCTGAACAAAAAAAAAAAACAATTATTTTTACAGTCAATTGATTATACCATTGCGATTGTTACCGGTTTTATTTTATTTTTATTTTTTTCTAATCATTCGAGTCCTAATAGAATTGACTAAAATGATATTTCATCTACTCATTTATTACGTACGTGAAACGTTTCATGTTGACTACATGAATATATTTAATAATAAATAAAGCTCTTGCTGCAGTGGTCAAAGGGTCAAAAGAGACGTGCGGGGTCTGTGCTCTCATGTGTAGACATGTATATGTATAACATATATATATTCACAATACATCTACATAATACAAAAGGAGATATAGCCTTACGTTCGTTTCTGCTATATATATATACATGTGTAGACGTATATTGTCCTCTGTACTATGTACGGGACGTGAGTTGTTTACCTTTTTCTTTGCAAATGCGTCTCAAAGGGCAGTTCGTCTTCGCGAAAGATACGCGGAACAACCCACTACGTAACCGCACGTTTTTAATTCGAGTTCAACTTATTAATTTCGTGTTCAAATAAGTTCATCGTTTCTACCGGTATATTATAGTATTGTAAATAAATAAATAAATAAATGAATGAATAAATAAATAAATCGTAGGGAACCTTTCATCGCGTAAGATATATGTGAGCAAAAATCCGAACCGCTTATTAGCCGTTGTACAATTTCGCAACTTTTATTTACAAAATTTGATCCGCCTTTAGTAGCGTCGAACGATTTATTATTAATCAATAAATTATATACATATTCTAGTCTGAAAATATATCGTGATATTTTACTCAAAGTTCTTTAAATTTAATCAAATTCAAGAACATTAATAATCGTAAGAACACGTGGATGTGATGAGAAAGTTTTATCGTTTAGTGAATGTGAGAGTTTAGGAAATCCGTCAATTGTTATACGAATTTTGATTCTTGTTTTGTTTCTGTTTTTATTCATTGTTTATCGCGTTCTTTTCTTCTCTACGAAACTTTTAAAGACAATAATCTTAGCTCCGTTTTGTCGGGCACTTGTAGTGATTACAGAATCCGTAATTAAATTTAATTCTTATCTTTGTTAAATTTCAAACCAATAAATAACCGATTAATATATACTTCCGTGTAAAAAATAACCGTAAACATTCGAGGAAAATGGGGAAAAAGAAGAGTAAGTCTAAATAAATCTTGAAGACTACTTTCGTAACGTATTTTATTCGAATACCACACATGGTGACAAAAATTTCGTTCTCCCTCCTTATGTGAACGGAATTTACAATTTTGTACTGAATAACGAATTTTCCCTCATATTATTGTGTCTTTTTTTTCATATATTCAAGGAGAATACATATTCCTCAGATTCCTAAAGCTTCGTAAACATGTTACGAAACGTTTATAAGTTAGAATATAGAATCCGGAAAAGTCCGCGTGCTTCCGAGCACGTGTCAGCATAACCATAAAACTTGCGTAAAAGAAATGAAGAACGCGTTAGAAAATGGCGGAATATGTGAAAACAAGATGAGAAAGAAAAAAAAAAAAATTATCATCGGATACTGCGATGTTTGTTACTGAAATGAAAAGAAAATAAGTATCTCCAATCGGTATTTATCCGTTGGGCGGGTTATGCTTTAATCTTTATTTGTGCAAATGAAAGTCACATTCCTGATTCCAATGCATGTCGGCCAGTATAAGGCCTTTACTTCGTGGGTTGTCGCAGCGGGCCGCAGGCTGCCGCTAGACGGTGAGTAGAAGGGCGGGTTAAAGAGAAGGGGTCTATGGGTAGACTGTGACGTCAATATCCGAAAAGATACGAAAAGAGCCGAAGCACTGGGTTGGGAGATGTCGAGAATTTTCGAGCCGGGAATTCCAAGTGCCTTGCAGCGGCCGGCACGTGCTGTGGTACCCGGTACCTACATCCGTACTCTCCAACCAACCCTCCTTTTTCCAATAATTTTACACATCCCCTTGTAACGCCCCAAGTTTTCCCATCGTTAATAACTCCCAGAAACTCAACCATTACGCTTATTTTGAGACCTAGTTTGTAAAGTAAATCCTGGTTATATCCCCTCGTATCCAATTTTTATATGTATATATAATATACCTACATAGTGAAAAAGAAAAAGACTATTTTAAATTTGACGGAGTAATTTTTATTCGCTCTTTTTTTATACGTGCGGTTTTACTTTCTTTTTTTGTTTTTTTGTTTTCGGTTTTACAGCCAGTGAACTTTTACACGTTTTTAATTAATTTATATACACATACAATTTCGTTTTTTTTTACATTTAAAGTTGTTATATACAGTATAAAGTGTACAGTGTTAATTTTTAACCTCCTATTTCATTTTATTAACAAACAAATATTTATCCATCATAGTTATTTTATTATTTCGTTTTACGTACATCGTATATCGAGCCAACGTATTTAAACGTGTTATACAAGCAGTTAAATTAAACGACGCCCAAGGATATCTTCTCATCGTCAACATGTATGTATTCATTTATTATACGTTCTTCATTTCGTGGCTACAACCATTTATTATACCTCTTAACGAAAGCTAACGCGTTCTGAATCTCGAATATTCAGGCCCACGTTTACGCCCAAGCCTCCATTTCCATCACTCGCTTCGAAGCTACTCGAAATTCTTGCGTATTTCATTCTCTAAATCTTTCATTGATTGAAATTACCCCAAACTGACGATATTATTTCAATCTAAATATACCCTAACACCAATTTTTCCATTTATTCGTCGTTAAAACCGATAAAATAGGCCTGCCACGTTTTCACCACGTGGGTGGGGTGTCTAGTTCACATGGTATATGGACTTCGTTATTGAATTCAATCGAAGATACATTCGATCAATCGTTTCTTATCAAAGTGTACCTCGATTCATATAGCTTTCAATAATTCGGTTATAGAACTTCGACGATCTTCAATTTCGGAGCATATGGTAGCCTAAGAAATGCACCAGACGCCATCTTGTGTAGCTAGTGAAATAGCTGACGCCATATTGGATTGTCGGCTATCGTGCAGTGCCCATGCCGGTTCGAGAATGCGGTCCGACCTGATTCGAACCCTTTGTCTGGTGGAGGTTTTTTTTGCTATTTATATATTCCTTTAAATCGGTTTTTACTAACCAAGAACAACCAGAAACTCTGAATTATCTTTCCCCGTCGATTCGGCACAAAAGAATTTTAAATTCACTAACGTGTTCAGAACTAGCACGTACCCTTTTGAATTTTTTCGAAAATTCCACCTATTCATAATCATAATATCCCCGTGTGCGTCGCACACGTCGTAAGGAACGGCGATGCGAAAGCGTCCGTTAAAAAGGAAAACTAAATGATATCCCGTCTAGAAATAGAGAGTGGCGGTTGGTTGGTTGCCGGGTGGGTAAAAGGAGGGTTCTCGGCGATCCCATCTCTCGCAGTGGGATCGTTTTTATTTTTATACCGTACGTGTATTCTATTTTTTATTCTTTGGTATTTTATACCTTTATAACCTCTTTAAGTAGTTTTCACATTCTTCAATTGTTTTTCGCCTGTAGAATCCGGAATCGTTGAACGTTAACATCTTCTCATACCTACTACAGGAAATATTGTTCATACCTTATACTATGCATAATACGTATAACTGTTTTTATGAATCGGGATTCTACTATTTTTAGAACGTCGCTCACGTTCCATTCGATTCTTTTCTTTTATGAGTTAACGGAGTCGATCGACTGTCTCGTGTCCCCGTACCTATTCACTTACATACTCACCTTAAGCCCCGCATCTGTTACCACTGGCGACAGGGGGACGGGTTGAAATTTCGATTCCAAAGACTCCGAGAAAGGCTTCAAGCTTTAAGCCTTAGGCCTTCGTCTTTCGTGTTGAGGTATTCATGCATCGTAGAAACGGTGTCTGACCAACCAACCAACCAACGAACCAGACAGTCAGACACGGAGGTACCTACGGTTGTCGGACGAGGTCACGGCCGTACGTAAGCCCCGTTCACGAGTCTCAACGGCGATTCGAACGCTGCGAGTTCTATACACGCAGTTCTTGATCTTCTGCATAGCGACAGGCTTATTTTTTTGAATCCCATTAAAAGCTCGGCACTATCTGGATTATGGCTGATCAAAAAAATCTATCAACTTTTATAGGTTTTATTGATTGAATCATCGTTTTGTTAGCATTTTATTTCACCTAATAAAATTGTCACATTTTCTTTTTCACATTGTTAGTTTCGTTATTTTTTTTTTTTCTCGATAAGAATATACGTTATGGAGTAATCCATCTATCGATTCGAGGAAATACGTTGGATAACTCTTTTTTTTAAATCCTATGACGTGCTTCGATTTATTTGAAAGCCGCGATTTGAAGGCTTTTGTACTTCTCACGTTATTTTGATAACCATTCTTTCAAGAAACTCGCGAAAACTTATCTTCGACAAGCTGCAGTCTACGTTCAGAGGTGTTCGTTGTTGTTATCTTGCAATTCGGAGTTTAAACAATGTATAATGTTGTAACGTTTAACGCAGGTGGTGAAACTCGCCACTGCGCAGACATTTGCAACCTTCAAAGTCATTCGGACCAACGTCGATTTGACATATCTAGCGATAATATAATTTTTTGATAATTATAATAATAATACATTTTTTACAATTCCTCTTTTCTTGAAATGATTCATTTTCCTATTCTACATATTGTGGACTAATTTTGTCAAGCAACTTACTATGCCAAATTATACTTGTCCTCGTCTTACTATATAGATATACTATAGACGTGGGAGTTTTGTAAACATAAGTTGACCCACATAATTATCTAGCTACAGATTTTAAAAATTTTTCTTACTCACGTTCAGCGCTAGAAATAGCCAGCTGAATAATTTTATTCACTGAAATCTAATGCGATGATTGTAAAATACATTACTCTGTGCACCACATTTTCGGTATTGACTTATTCTTGCTTAGTCTCACCCTTCAAAATTATTCAGAAAAAGGAAAAACAATTGCATGTCTGCTCTACGCGGAATTGCTGTTAACATATTTGCACGAAGTAATTTACCGTTACGAAGATCGAGTGAGGTTTGACATTAAGTTTGGAACTACGTAAGCAAAGAGTTACGGGCTATGTTAGTCTTTATTTTCTCTTTCTTGCTAAACATTAAAAACAAAAAGGACAAAGAAACCTCGAAAACTATTCTAGCATTGGAATAAAATCTAGAAATGATGAATAAATTTCGGAACTATGATTCACTAATCATTTCAGAAGATAAGAAAACGAAAAGAGGGTAAAATCAGTCTATACAGTCTGATCGGCAATTAATATGTAATCGTATTTTAATCTGTAATAAACGTGTCCAATTATTACTTTCATGTATCTACGCACTATCAGAGATTTCTAATCAATTAAATCTATGTATTGTAACACATACATCATACCTACGCGAATAAAATTCTCATCTGATCGCTGCACAGGCCTGATTAAAATAAAGGTGCGGTCATTACGTAAGATTTTTTATATACACCACTCTACAGAATGTAAAACTAAATTCCTCGGTGCCGCCTGCTACTGCATGGCTACCTCAATACAAAATGTCTTTTTTTTTTTTTTTTTTTACTTTTTCTTTCTTTTAAAAGTTAATGTGAAAGAAAGACGAGAAAAGAAAAATGTAATTCATATCCTTGCATTTCATTATAAAATCAGGTCTACTTTCATTCCGTATATACTTATACGTACTGCACTGCGCAACCCCGGTCACTCGTACGAATACCTGAATATAGTATATTTTTAAACTGCCGTAGAAACAGCGAGAGAAAGGTTTTATAACATGTGGGGTGAAAATACGAAAGGTAATAATATAGCATATGTGTAGGAATTTGACGAATGACATAGCAATATGCTAATACGTGAGTGTGATATTTTCACGCAATGGTAGATAGCGGAACAGTCGGCGGTAGCGGGTATCAAAATGATAACAGCGTCGTGACCCGCGAACATGAATTTTTCATTGATAAGACGATTCAATGTATCAAATCGATCGCGTGAGAAATAACTCCGACTTATTATACGTATTTATTACTAGTATCATCCTCCTTTCGTATTTTGTTCACTTTTATTATCGTAATTCATTTCATCTGCAGGAAAACATCTTTTCATTTATTATTGAACCACCATTTTAAATCAATAAATAACACGCATATAACTATATTGTAAATATTTTCTCCTCTGTTTGCAACAAGCCACTTTTGCCCGTGCACAATTCTTTCCTTTTTTACCCTTACTGAAAATCGCAATTTTCTTATCATCTTACCTGACTTCCAGTTGCAGTAATTAGTCGATTTGAATCATTAAAAATCCCAATAAATATAAGATAAAAATGATTGCGCAATGTTTAACATATTTTCTTCTGACGCGTGGTGATTCATTCATATTGAAATTGATTGTTAGTCATCTTACTTGTTTCTTACCCGATAGTAAAGTACGAAAGTCGTAGTTTTTGTAATCGCCTGAAGATGCCGTGATCTGTCGAGCGTCTAGTGATTATGAATGCAAACGTTTTGCCATTATTTTATTGTAATAAACCATTTGGGAAATTTGTTTTATCGCCGAAATATAGTGCGTGTAATATTTTCAAAAATTTTCTATCGTTTGTACTCGAGCAAATCACCAATATTGATTTGATTACTTAGTTATTTATCGCGATTGTATTTTAATGAAACAACGGTTCTCATAGTCGCGAGAAGTTTGGAGGTTAGACGCAATGCGCCTGCTCCTCATTTCCGAGTGAACTAATTTAAGATATTTTACGTCCTACGTCTCGCTTTGCGCCAGTCGACTCCGGAGTTAAAATAGACGCGAGAAAGCTTCGCGGACATTTCTCAAGTGGTTTTAAAAGCTCTTTAACTTCACGTTACGGTTTTACAATATTATTCATTATTTACGATGTTTAAAAAGATTCAAGGAATCTAGTGAGTGGCGGAAAAATTTATGAGAATAAATAATTAAAATCGCCGAGGAATCTTGAGGGGAATATATTATGGGAAAAGGAATGATAATTCCGGAATATTAAACCTAGAGCTAACTAATCTTACGTGAATAATGATCCAGCTTCTGAACCCCTTCTGTAATAACGTTTTTTAACAAGTTTAAACATCATTGTTTCTTATTCACGCCCGAGTCATATTCATATATTATTACCGCTGGCAACGATCTTCGTAGTTTTATAAATAAACACTGACTCAGTGCCGATTTCGACGGGTGAAATTCGAGATGTAATGATTTTTCCTCAGTTTGTACTCACTTTGCAGTGGTTTAGAATTTTATTTTATATTGAATTTTTTTGACATTCAGAAAACACGTTCGTCGTTCGTTCGTTCGATATATTAACATTCTATAATGACCATTCTACTCTCTCTTTATATCATCAATATTTAATAATACGAACTATCGAATATGAGCGAGCGAAAGAATAACGCCGGCACCCGTGCTTCCAGTAGCTCAAGATCTAGAAGCCGCAACAGAAGGGGATCCAGAGATCATGGTATTTCCCACCTACTATTCATTTCACTATTTATACACAACAAAGACATCGAAATCCGAAAAAAGAGTACAGACCTTACGAAACACACCTCGATTTATCTATGAATCGTTTTATTTCATCACGACAAAATTTGAAATTGAAATGATAAAATTTTGACAAAAAATTCACGAAATATGGAAACCCATCATTTTTATTCATTTAATTGAATAATTTGAATCACCGTTCTTGTTTTATATCACATAATGCTTTCAATTGTTATTGCCCAAAAAAAAACCATTATTTCCATATTTTTTAACAGATTAATTACAATTTTATACTTTCAATATGTAAAACAACTTTTTTTTATTTGTCTACACTTAATTTGGAGGCAGTTTCCTTGATTTTCTTGACTCTTTATTACATTGAAAATTCTGGAAACAGTCAGTTGGTATTT
Organism: Tenthredo amoena; assembly: GCA_963966615.1. Lineage (NCBI taxonomy): Eukaryota > Metazoa > Arthropoda > Insecta > Hymenoptera > Tenthredinidae > Tenthredo > Tenthredo amoena. The sequence goes on along the minus strand of OZ016482.1, from coordinate 22,274,910 downwards.
CCATGTGGCAGCATGCATGAGAGTAAAAAGTCACCAGCCAGCTTCCTAAGGCAGCATCTATAATTATCTTTGGCTAGTAGCCGGTACATACATTCGTTTTACTTTCTAGCTCACACCTCGCCTAATTGATATCACAATGCTAGATTATTCAACTGGCTTTCACTCCTTCATTATTCAATTCGTCAAATATACCGATTAAACTATCTAATGTTACTTATTGCATTAGTGCACTTATATTTCGTGCTAGAGTCCAACTAGTTAACATATTCTTAATTTAGTAATGGAATTAAGAAGAACGAGCGTACATTTTCATGATGATTTAATTAATAAATGAAAGTAGTGGACTGACAAGTCTATGGAAGATGAATAATAATCTGAAAAATGTACGAGAAAATAGATAACACAGTTTTTAGTTTGGTCAATTATTGATTTTTAATTCCGTGCGTTTTTTTTTGCTCTGTTTTATCTCATAGGTAAAGCCACACAGAAGCAAAAGACTAAGCGTAGCAAGAATAAGGACCTTAATCGTAAAGGTGCCGAAAAGGAGGGCACCGATATGGATGCATTTGTGAATGCCGTGCCCCCTGCTAAACCTGAAGTTAAGCAACCAGAGTCGGCTAAACCGGAGAGCAAGGAAGCTCCGCATCCAAATGATACGGAGAAAGAATCTGTAAAGGATATTAAAGATGAAGAAAATATTGAATCTAAGAAAGAAGCTGAAGCGACTCTTACACTGAAAATTGAACAGGCTGCTCCAGAAGCTTCTAAAGAGAATACTCCTGTACAAACACCAACAACGGAAAAATCACAGCCACCGGTTGTGCAAAATAATAAAGAATCTTTCAAGGAAACTACTCCAACTATTGAAGAAACTTGTAAAATAGAAGACGTTTGCAAAATGCCTGTTAAAATAGTTGCCAATGACGTTGTGGACCATGTTACTGTTCCCGATGATATTGCATTGGAATCTGCTATAGTAGCTCAGAAAAATGAGGAAAATGCTAAAGTCTCTGCTCTCCGCACACCCAGCGAAGAGGAGCGGGACAGCACACCGGTTATCGAAAAAGATAACGATAACGACAATGAAAATGACAATGAAAATGAAAATGATAATAGAAACGAAAATAAAAATGAAAATGAAATTGAAATTGAAATTGAAAATGAAATTGAAAATGAAGAGACAGATCAAAATGACAACACACCCAAAGGGCCTCCGCCCCTTAAATACACTTACGGGGCAGATCAATGGAGTCCGTTGAATATGAGCGGAAAGAAAGTTTATGATCGAGAGTTCTTGATCAAGCTGCAGAGCGATCCAAACAGCAAAATTAAACCCTTGAATCTGCCAGACTTAGAAGTTGTCCTTAAAGACAACTCTAAGGTGAGTCAATATCATAATGAGGCGGGTATATTTTCTGCGAACATATCTTTAATCTCTGTTTGCCGAGCTATGCATCAGACTTGATTGATATTTGAATCTAATTTTGAGGAACGTTGAAAGACTACAATGATATCCACTTGATTAAATTCAAATAAATTTTTGTTCAATTGAATTGGTTTTGTAAAGGTGGTAAAAATTTGTTTGTTTCTATAGAATAATCGTGGTTCAATGGATCTTCGGCAATTCAAAGATGCGAGCATAGGCAGGCATGACTCTTTGTTGTTCCCAGGATTCGTTAAATCATCACAGAGTGCACGAGGGGTAAGTTACTCTATATAGATATTGAACTAATATCGCTTTTTTTTTTAAAACAGCAGGATTTTTCTCAAGCCTCATTTCGATATATTGCAAAATTAATGTCTTATAATAATTCTAAAATGTGTTTTTCTCTCATTCAATTATAGCCGCTGGTTCCAAAGCGAGGTAGTCAACAAGGCAAGCCGAAGAGCAACAAGCCAGCTGTTATCCACGTGTCGTTATCTCTCAGAGAAGATGTTAAATTAAGGGAAACAGAAAACGCATGGAAGCCAGGTCGTCTGAAGCCCAGCGAGGCTGGTGAGGAAGATCTCAAGACAGAAGCTTTGTACAAGAGAGTACGAGGAGTCTTGAACAAACTCACCCCACAGAAATTCGCTACGTTAGTTAACCAAGTTAGGGCGCTGAAAATTGATTCTCAAGAGAGGTTGCAGGGTGTCATTGATTTGGTGTTTGAAAAGGCAAGTATTTCTTTTATTCTGTTCTGCTTCAGGTCTCAATATATTTTACTCATGGTATAGTGATGATACATGTACGTCATGCCAGACTGGAGTTTCTGATTTTCAACTGATTGTACAATACATTCTGACGTGCCACAAAATTACTGGAGTTTTGACAATTTAAATATCTCTTGATGTTAACTTCCACGAGTATTCATTGAAGCAAACGATTCGTTATATTTATAGCACCATGATTGTGGTTTAATTTATCACAATCGCGGGTATAATTATTTCCTCTACAATTTGCTGTGGCTAAAACAATGACACAATTGTGGTTTAGTATCAACCGCAGTTTGTAGTGAATCTGATACCAATCATTTTGATAACAATATAAAGAAAGTGAGCACATCGTTGACCACATCTTTCTTTCCGTTTTATTTTCAATAAATCATCATGCTTGCTTTATGGAACAAAAAAACGTTATTTCTACTAATGCAAACTTATGTTACTATTTTTGACAGGCGGTTGATGAGCCTAGCTTTTCTGTAGCATATGCACTTATGTGCAAGGAACTTGCCTTGATGCAAGTCAGCGGTCCTGACAGTAAAGCGGGTAAAGAGGAAAGCAACGTCAACTTTAGAAAACTCATTATAACTCGGTGTCAAATGGAATTCGAGAAGAATACTGTTGACGAAAATGCCAGAGCCATCAAATTGAAGGAGATCGAGGCGTGTACAGATCCGGTAAGTTCAACATCATTTCATCTGAGTAGCTCAATTTACTTAAAAAATGATACATGATGAGATAATATCTAGAGAAGAGATGCTAGAATGTGTTTCGATGTTTTTTTTGTCAAAAGGATGCTGAGATTTATTGTAAAACCTATTAGTTACGCAACTATAAAATTTGCAAAACTTTAAAGTATTTTTCTCGATTATTTTCAGGAAAAGAAAAAAGAGTTACAGCATATATTGACCGAAGACGAAAGAAGAATTCGTATCAAATCTGTTGGTAACATTAGGTAAGAAACTGAACCAGATTTTCCCCAATTATCTACAATGAACATCCTGGAAACCTCAACCTCTCATTTTCCGTAATGGATTGTAATCGCACGTTTGTGTTACCAAATCAATTCGTCATTATGATTCTCAGTCTTGCTCGAATTGTGAAAAAAAATATTTTCATTTTACTTCACCTTGGTATGATGACAATCTTTACACCAAATTTATTAACCGTGATGGTTGTAAAGCTCAACAGGCCTGACGCATAATATAATTAACGATCATCGTTGCATTTTGCAAGTTTGATTCTTAATAATTAATGAAATTCTGTTATGCTTCTTCTTACAGATTTATAGGAGAACTTTTCAAGCAAGGAATGTTGACGACCAACATTATGCACAGGTGCATACGTCATTTGCTCACACAAATAGACGAGGAAAGTTTAGAATGCTTATGCAAGCTGCTTAGTACAATTGGAAAAGACTTAGAATCCAAGAATCAGGTAAGACTTCACGTTATGGATTTAAATCTACTTATCGAAATGCATTAAAAGGATTCTACGGTAATGAGTTATGACCACACTTTCGTTTGATCAGCTTTTCTGCTAACATAAAATCTGTGTCTTATGTTCCAGAACCTAGACCCATATTTTAAACAAATGCTGGACATTGTTAATCGCAAAGTATCAGGTAAAGTCAGTTCGAGGGTTCGCTTCATGTTGCAAGATGTGATCGAGTTAAGGTTGAACAAATGGATACCAAGGAGAGATGACAGTAATCCCAAGACAATGGATCAAATCCAGAAAGAAGCAGAAACGGAACGTTTGGATACACATATGAACAACACTCCGTTAAATACGCCAAGAAAAGACGACCGGAATAGCGACAGAAAACGAAATCGTAAGTTTTTAGTAATAAGCAATGGGGAACATTTGTTTCAATAAAAAAAAAATGTGCAACAAAATCAACCTAAGCAGGTCTTTAATTTCCGTGATGATACATTTAAGTCATGCCAGACTGGAGTTTCTGAGTTTTAAAACAAATTTGTGATCGTATCACTTGTACTGATGAAAATTTAACAAAACTCCAATATCTTCTTTAAGAAAAGAACGAATTAACAATAGAGATTTTTCAATCATTATTCACAGGTGGCGGTGGACCTACCGAAGAAGGTGGCTGGAGTCAACCGGTCAGAAGCCGAACTCAGTATTCCGTTGAAACGTCCAAGCTCAAAAACAAACCTGTAAGTACTGATTATGTAATAAAATTGAAAAATAATTAGGTAAGCGTTTAGAGAATAAAATTTGCTATGGAGAAATTATCAAATGCAGCATATAAGAAAATGAAGAATGTTCGGACCTTGATTACGTGATGATAATCTATAACTTGGAGAATAAGTTCACAGAACTTGGATGTTTTTTAAGCCAAAAGGATTCTGAAATAATCATAAAAAACGGATCGGACAAATAGATATCACAAAGTCAGCTAATTTGTTGTTTAATATCAAAATACTAATAATTTCAAACATTATTCTGTGTTTACCTAGCCTCCTATGGACAATCTAGAATTAGGTAATAAGAACATGTACCAGTGGTCAAGAAATGTTTCTACGGATGCTCCTAAAACAATAACGCCAAACAAATTTGCCATGCTGGACAACATGCCTAGCGAACAAGACAAACGTTCAGGACTGCCACTCTCTGGGTAAGTTTGTACCATATTTTTGACCTAGCAACACTTTATTCCGCGTTTCTTCTCTGAATGAAATGATGATACATGCATGTCATGCCAGACTGGAGTTTTTGAGTCTTCTAACAATCCCATGATATTAAACAGCATACTGAAGTCAAAATTGTTACAGCTTCTTTTTCACAATAATTTGCAATGTACGAATGTTATTAATTCTACTTTATTCAACTCTACAGGTCGAGGTCCACCGGTCCCAGAGATTTTAGCCGTCCAGATTATAAATCATCGTACGGTAAGTTGCTACTTCAATTTTTACTTGATTCTTCAAAGTATCAGCTTATTCTCTTTATTGTATTTTCATTCCTCTTGTATCAGAAGAGTTCTCTTAATGATGATAATCTCTCTGTGTGAAAAGTTTTAGAGAAACTTGGTGTTGTTTAGCCAAAAGGATTCTGACAGCATTTATTTAAAACCCAAAATGCGATTATTTTTAGCTTCGATTTTATACAATTTGTTTTATTTTCCTACAAACAGATGGTAGGAACTCTCGAAACGGTAGCCAGCAATTGGGCAGCAGATCCTCGAGTCGGGATAGCTCACTTCACGACACTTCACGAAGTCAAAGTATGTCTATGCCTCCACCTCAACCCATAAAATCAAATCCTCCTCCCGCACCTGCGTCCATACCTACCAAACCAGCGGCAATCATGACCGAGGAACAGCTGGCCAAAAAAGCTGCAAATATTTTGGAAGAGTATCTATCGGACACCAATATTAACGTGAGTATTAAGAACTTCGTTTATCAAATTGTCAATTTAAAGACCGATTGATAATTGATAGTCCAAACCAGTTTCAATCAATTAAACTACTGCACGCTCCTTAGATCCACCTCTGATCTACCCTAAGAGATGCTTGAGTCATTGGCGTGCTATAATATGCAACATCTCCCTATTAGTCTTTGGTCTTAGTATCATGAATTCAAATTTCGAACGTTCCGAGTTTTGTTGGCACTGAGCAGACTGATACGGGGACAATTTTATTTTTACATATAATTAGGTCGCAGGACTGTTATTAGCAGGATTATCCAACGAAATGAGACCTGTTTTTGTACTGAATCGAAAGTTTACTCTTTCGTTGAATAAAATTCCTTTTTTTCAATATGTTTTTGAATATTACAGAATGCAGCACTGGAAGTCCGCGAAACCTTTGACAATTCTACCTTTGCCAACTTTGTGAGAGAAACACTGAATGGAGTTGTTGAAAAGTCAGTTACTGCCAGAAAACAAGTCAGTCAACTCATGACACATCTCATCTCTAAGAACATCTTACCGATGTCTCTCTATCTCGTTGGGTAAGTGAAGTGATTTCCAATATAATACAAAATGTATAAAATGTCGCCCTTTTTTTTACATAAGATTATTAAATGATGAGAACTTCTAACTCAAAGAAAAGGCACTTGAAGTGTTTTGATGTTGTCTTGCCAAAAGGATACTGAATACATCTCAAAACTCTTTTACTTCGGTCCGTTGTTTATTTGACATGTTTTCTCATCTGGGCACTCTATAATTTCAGCCTCGCAGAAGTAATGGATATGGCCGAGGATCTAGTAATTGATATTCCTAAGATTTGGGTCTACTTAGCGGAGTTGATCTGTAAGTATTGTCAATCAAGCTGACCACATTTTGTTTTTTAAGATTCAAATATCGACATGAACATACATTTTATGATGACAACTTCTTACACCATAGTGTTATACCGTGCTGGATGTAAAGCTCAACAGGCCTGATAAATATTTTTCGAAGAGAACATTTTTTTCCCGAGATTTGATATTGTCTCTTTATAATCGTTTCATATTATTCTACTTGTACAGGGTATCCATTAGCAGAGGGTGTCGTTCCGTTCTCCGAACTCAAAACTACGATGGCTCCTTTGAAAAATAAGGGCTTGGCAGGAAAGTTGATGGGAGAACTCATGATCATGTTGGTCCAAGAAAAAGGTCCGAAATGGATCAAGGACAAATGGGATCAGGCTGGATTAGAATGGGGCGATTTTCTACGAGAAGATGAGTCCCTGAATGATTTTATCAAGAAATATGTAAGACTCTTGAATGAAATTCCATCTACTTTCTAAAAATAAATTTTGGACCAATGTTCTAAGGATTATAATTGAAAATGAAGATAGTGCTTCGTACTTTTCAAAACTTGGCATGGATGAGATTAAGAATAAAATTGTCGTTAGATTTTCAATTTTTTTCACGTATAATCAATGGTTTTTTCTTTTCGTTTTGTTTAGAAATTGGAGTTCTTATTCGGAGATAGTAATAGTGATTTCGGCAGCTTGAGTGGGCAACTAAAGCTAAGTATGGAGCAAATTCACGAGCGACTTCTTAGCCTTATGTCCAACGAGAAAGAAAATTCATTCGACAACATCTGCAGTTGGATTTCCGTAAGTTTCTAATGTGATTCAGTCCATTGAGATAGGTTTAATCTATCTTTTCGTGCCATATTTCTATTATATTGCTATTATATTACAGCATATCGAACCTGAAGTTTAATGATTCTTTTGCACCTATATCGCAATATGTTCCACAATATTTCATATCTTATTCCACAGGCAAATGTTGGCGAACGAGCCAGTGAGCCCCAGTTCATCAGGGTGCTGATGACTGCAATCTTGGAAGTATCTATTGGTAAGCAACTGCATTATGCTTTTTTAAAAATTCAAAACTCTACTGCTGAATGTTGATCATGAAAGTTTACTTGAGATTAGTCGACTGTTATTCAAAAAGAATTATATCATAACATTTGAAATGTAGAATATTGTGCTAATAAATTTGTTATTTTCCAGAACCCTACAATAACACGTTCAAATTTAGATCAGACAAATTTCAAAATCTACAAACTCTAATTTCTCGGTACGTCGATGTAAACATCGAGTTGTTGGAAATACAGTGCCTCATCGCAATTCAAGAATATATCCACAAGTTGGAACACCCGCAAGGTAAGATTATCGTTATATTAAAAAGCATCAATTTTTTTTAAACCTCAGATCTTTAAATTCGCCATTCGTTTTTCAGTTGATCTGTTCAGTCATGCTTTCCTTGATATCCGAACAGTGGATAATATCGGAATTCTGTTTACAGGTGTGCTTTTGCAAATAATTGAGAAGCTATGGGACGATAGTATTCTCTCGTACGACGCATTCCTTGCATGGGAAAGCAACAAAGACCCCACTGCAATTACGGGAAAATCCGTTGCCATGATGGCTTTGACGTCGTTCTTTACCTCCCTAAAAGAAGCGGATGATGAGTCTAGCGGCGAGGAGGCGTGAGGCCAGGTTCTTTGTTGACGGTGTCAGTTTTTATCGGTCAATCGTAACATCCAGGTTATGATTGAGCTCTCAAACAACCCTTGTGCCCACGGTATCGTTCGTGCCTAAACCTAACTGATAAAATGGTTCTTCGAACGTATTGTGAAGAGACTAAATAATGTTTTGGTCATACGAAACGGTGAAGAAAAAAAAATTGCAGTTTTTTGGAATCCAGAACCATGCAAGCAAAGGAAAGAAAAATTGATAACATGAAACAATCAAATGGTGGTTGTGCGGGGGTGTATATGTATTATATTCTAGGACAGCAAAAGTAATGTAAAAGGAAGAAGAATAAAAGAAGAAGCCGTATTTGATATACGCCTATACATAATGAAGAAGATGAAAGATTAATAATTAATTATGATACAGAAGTAAATGCAAGATAATTATTATATATAATTAATTGAAATGGTTTAAAGTTTAAATAAAGCAAAAAAAAAAACACAAAAAAACAAAAAAAAATTCAAAAAAAAAATACAAAAATAATCAACAATGCGCGAGAGCGATGTCGTGTTTCTATGTAATAATAATTATCTCTCGCCCGACGATCAAAGAAGAAAAAAAAAAAAAAATTGAAAAAAAAAATTGACAAACGGTCATATTTCAGATGCGAAAAGCGAAAAATAAAAATGTAGTTATTTCTAATTATGCAACGCCACAATAGCAACTTGAATGCTTGCTACGTAATCTAGGTAACAAATTGCAATTACGAATGCGTATATAAATAAATAAATAAATAAATGAATGAACGATTAACTCGAGTCACTAAATAAAATTCGAGTGAAAAACATGCAAAAAAAAATCGAAAAAAAATATATATATATATTTCTTTGCATACAAATCGCGTATGAATAAAAAAAAAAAATTCATAACCAAGTCTGAGACGAGCGATGGTTCTTCCTATTATTGTAATGAATATAACAGAATTAATAATTTATAACTGCGCATAGGATCTAAAAACTATGATACATTTAAGTAAGTAAAGACATTCATAAATTTCAATGTGAAATCGTCGAACGTAAGATTTGTAACTTTAGAGTGTTGATTTTTTAGGAACGGGGAGATTTCTAATGGTGTGCATACTAAGGCGCTACTATTTTTAAAAAAAACAAAACAACTAGTTATTTATAATCATGGAAAATTGCTGCTGGTGTGAATGACATATGATATGATACGCTATGATGATGATGCTGATAATAATGATGATGATGATGATTGATGAGAAAGAAACGAATGACTGACTTCAACAGTGATGTATAATTTATATCACGATCATGGATTGATATGACATGTGCCGTAGCGAAATATGTAAGTCTCAACAAGTTGTTAATGCGATTTATGGTACTGAGAAAATTATGTTTGATCTAGATATATATTATTAATATTATTATTATTATTATTATTATTATTATTATTATTATTAATATTATTATTATACAAATATTAATATCGTGAAATTCAAATGAGAAATGCAAAAATATTTGACGGATAATATACTACATGCAAGAGGGATCCAATCGAAATGTTTTTTTTAAATTTTTTTTTCTCTTCCCCACCCACATATTTTTGTTTCTTATTTTATTACTGCCCTTACGTTTTTCTTTTTTTTCTTCCTTTCAATCAATTCTCTTTTCTTTTTGACCCTTACTAAACACAATATGCTATATTTTTACGTCAATAGTTTATAGACGTATTATTTCATCATACGAATAACACAATATTGTATATCCGTATTTGGAAGCAATTCACACGACTGATATGATACACTTACATTAGTCGTGAATGATGTTATTATTTAGTATAAATATTTACTAATCGACGAACTTGTACAGAGACGTTTTATCATCGTCGTTTCTTAAACCACACGCAATTATTTCTTGTGTTTATCGTATATACATACGTATACAAATATCTTTCTCATCTAAATTTCACTCGATTTCTTTACTTTATTTCTTATTTTTCTTTAACCCAGTACAGCAGAAAAACATCAATAACTATAAACGATTATATCATTTTCGTTGCACAGACTTTTAGGGGATGATACCTATCAATCGATTGGTTGATTGGTTGATTGATAAACAAGTTGTTTGAATGTTTTAATCAATAACGTGTTAACATGTAAATAAGTTGCCTTGTACTGACATCTTTACTCTTTTACTGATGATAACTGATTATCGCATCGCACGAAGGCACGTTTTTGATATATGGCGCATTCTCCAGTTTGACAAGAGACGTTGTGAGTTTCGGGCCTTGAAAGAATATGATTGATAGGTTTTATTATTAATTAGTATACGTTGTACAGCTATAATTTGATCGTTAATTTATTATTGTTATTTTTCTCTTTTTTTTTATATTTTCCTTCTGAAATTTATTTTCACGCATCACTTCAATACTACTACTACTACTACTCCTACTACAACACAGTTAACTATTGTGTGAATTTCGCGTCATTAAAAAAAAAAAGAAGAAAAAGACCCCTACGGATATTGTAACGTACGGTTTTTTTTTTTTTTTTATCGAGTTTAATTTTCTCAATCTCGAGACAAATCAAAGTTTATTATTGAATTTGTATTGGTTCGAGTTTAACGTGGAAAATCGTTGTGAGTAATTGATTGATGGGGATGTCTGTTGCGCGATTTATGCGTCCTAAGCGAGGCGAGAGTGTGACACAATAATTATTATATTTGTGATTATTTATTTGTATGTAGGTGGGGATCCACCTCCGAAAGATTATTATTATTACTATTATTATTATTATTATTATTATTATTATTATTATTATTATTATTATTATTTTATCTTGTCATAAAACGCGAGGAAAATGACATTGATTGCAGAGAAACCGGCAAGTTAATTATTTTCCGTAAGGTTTAGAAAGAGCGAAAAAAGAGCGAGAAAAAAAAATGAAATAAAATAAAAGTAAACAACAAAATAGGTATAAAATATACTATATTCTACTGATCGTAGGATATATATCCCCAAATTGATGAAGCATAAAAAAAATTAAAAACATAAAATAAAATAAAAAAAAGATAAAAATAAATAAATAATACTATAAAGAATAAAGAATACACGTTGGAAAAGAAAGAGCGTATAGGTAAATTAAATGATTTAAATTAATTTATATATTGGTAAAAGCAGAAGAGGGAGAAGAGAAAGAAGAAAATAAGAAACACGTTGTTGAAAGAGTTGTGGATAAACGAGTAATAAGAAAGAATATTATTACTGTAAATAATATATAGGTAATGTAAGCGGAAAATGGATGATAAAGAAGAGGCTTGTCAGGAGCCGGCGTTCGCTTATGGGGGCATGTATTGCGACGCCGTTGTTCCTGCCTCTGCTGGTTCATAGTATGTATTGTATATACATATATGTTTATACATATGTATATATATGTATTTTATGTGTATATATATACATATGTATGTATTAAAAAAAAAATTAATATTAAGAACACAACACACATACACTTATATAATAAACCATATCTATAAAAAAGAAAAAAAAAAAGAAAAAAAAAAGAAAAAAAAATAATAAAAAAAGAACTCCATGCCAATTTGATGTGCAAAATTTTTTGCACCTCCGTCCACCTAGCTCCTAGCTATCTCAGCCTTAAGCTATTCGTTCTTTTTTTAAATAGAGTTGAGGGTGAGTCCGTACTGATCCTGGAAGTTTATTGCGAATTAGGTGATAATCGTTGAAAGCTCTCGTTCTCTGCGAACCAGCAATCTTTTCTGGGGCTACGGCTTCGAGGACGAAGCATGCAATGCAAATGTGCTTAGGTAATTATATGAATACCATTTTTATTTAATAAAATTATATTATCTTGGCGAAGAATTGTATCAAAAGATTCGTGATCTCAGCATTTGATTAGTCTTACACCTAAGATTAGTTTACTAAGCATAAGTATTTGAATCTTTCGAATTCTGACAGTGACTGGACTCAATCTCATAATGCCGTAAATTATCGATTTTTTTATGTTTTCAAAATTCGAAGGCCATTTATAAACATAAAAAACCAAATCTAGATGAAAGACTCTAATAATGGAGCACAAATAGCAAATCTAGTGAATTCAGAATCCACCTGTATATGCAACTTCATGAAAAATAGTCGAAAGCTGATGTACGTATTCTTGAATACATTTTCGGTGATTCACCGGCCAAAGTATTCATACACATGGCGATTCGACGTGCGTTGCTACGTCATTCGTTTACGGCTTAAATTCTGCGCGGTATGACGCAATCTTGCTGCGTGGTGTTGTATATCGTTGCGATGCTCATGATCACGGGGATTTCCCGGCATTCGTATGAGAATATAACTTTCCTCGATCCTTTTGTCAGTCTTATCAACTAAACAGCAACAAATGTTTTCCAATAGCAACCCCATCCACCACAGTATTACCGCACGTTAACCGGTTGCAATTTGACAATTTAAACATCGGTAAGTAACTAACCTGTTGCTTCATCCTTCGGGCAATTAATTTATCTTATTTCTAAGACTGAACAGCCCGAGAGGTAATATTTCGAAAAAATCATTGAACTGTATATTGATCTGACTAATTTTCACCGCAAAAACTATCTTTGACAGAAAGAACGCAGAAAGTCATTTCCTTGTGAGTTGAAAATTCAAAATACTCGCGCATCTTTTGCGCCTTAGTCAAAACCTCCAAAGTTATGTTCACAGACATTCTTTTCATCCGCATTTATCTCATAGTCAGAAGCTCACATAAATGTAAAAGAATAAGCTCGAGTCTCTTGTGAATACGGACTTTGTTTGCGGAGCCGTCGGAAATAGGGTACTGATATGGATGAATCAGAAGTGGCTCCGATAAATGACGAGAACTGTGACATTGCAGTTCTGCAAACACTTAGCGAAGAAGGGCGAGATAGAAATCGGGTTATGGAAAAGGAAAAGGAAAATGAACGACAAGATCAGAAGGATGAGTTGGCGCAAAAACATCCGCTACTCAAATATGCCTATAAGGACGATCAATGGAGTCCATTAAATTTGAGTGGAAAGAGAGTCTATGATCGAGAGTTTTTGATCGAGCTTTGGAACGACCCAAGAAGCTATGTTGAGCCGTTGAATCTACCAGATGTGGCGATTGTCTTGAAACATAATATTATAGTAAGTAACTTTTTTCTAATCACTTAAGTGTACCGTTGTAAGTATTTGTTTCATGCTTATTTTTCAAACTGGGCTTTGGACTTTATTGAAATCGATATTCTGTGTAGATTATTAGAGATTTAGATTAAAATGAATTTTGGTTTGTTACAGAAATTGAAGAATCGAAATCTGAAGATTCTGAAAAATCTCAACGATGTGCAACAATATGAAAATGAAGAGCCAGATCGAAGCGATACCACACCCGAAGGACCTCTGCTCAAATATAATCACGAGCCAGATCAATGGAGTCCGCTGAATGTGAGTGGAAAGCGAGTTTATGATCCAGAGTTTTTGATCAAGCTTCAGAGCGATCCTAACAGCAACATCAGACCCTTGAATCTACCAGACTTGAATGTCATTCTGAAAGAAAACTCTAGGGTAAGTAGATTTTATCATAATCACTTGGGTATATTATGCGCAAAGATATGTTTGGTCTTTGTCGAACTATGCGTCAGACTTTATTGAAATTTGAATCCAATATTAAGAACATTCAAAGATTACAATGATTTGTGTTTGATTAAGTCCAAATCCATTTTCGTTTAATTGAATTGATTTTGTAAAGGTGGAAAAAATTTCTTTGTTCTGACAGAATAATCGTGGTTCGATGCATCTTCAGCAATTCAAAGAGGTGAGTCTAGCAAGTTACGACTTTTCGTTGCTCTCAGAATTCGCTAGATCATCGCAGAGTAAACGAGGGGTAAGTTACTCCACATACACATTGAACTAATATGGTTTTACAGCTCTAAGAGCACGAAATTGCGAAAGCACCTGTTTTTTATTATTTTGATGGAAAAGACATGATCTTCTGTAAGCCTGATTCCGATATATTGAGAATTTATGTCCTACAGTAATTCTGAAATATATTTTTCTAATTTATTTATAGCCACTGGTTCCCAAGCGAGGTAGTCAACAAGGCAAACCAAAAAATGGTAAGCCAGTTGTTATCCGAGCCTCGTGTTCTATGGAAGAAGACATTAAATTGAGGGAATCAGAAAATCCATGGAGACCGTCCGGACTGAAGTCTGATGTTGTTAGCAAGTATAACGATCCGTCAGACAGCCTATACAAGACAGTACGACGAGTATTGAACAAAATGATGCCAGAAAAGTTGAATAAATTACTCAACCAAGTGAAGACTCTGCGAATTGGGTCGCGAGAGGAGTTGCAGGGTGTTGTTAACTTGGTCTTTGATAAAGCAAGTAGTTGTTTATTTAACAAAAATAGAAAAGCGGATACTCAATAATCAGTGTTAGAGCATCAAAGTCTATATGATAATCACGAGATTGATGACATAAAAGTATTAATGATTTTTCTTATCGTTATTCTGGTCTTTCTGATTATAACAGGCAGTTGCCGAGCCCAGATTCGTGGCATCGTATGCTCTTATGTGCAGGGAACTTGCTATGATGCAAATCAGCGGTCCAGAGGGTGAAACGAGCAAACAGAACAATGACCTCAACTTTAGGAAACTCATAATCACTCGTTGCGTGATGGAATTCGAGGAGGCTGTTGATCAACATGCCAGATTTATCAAAAAGCAGGAGACCGAAGGCATTACAAATCTGGCAAGTTAATTATTATTTACTCTTTTCACTTTTCAGATGCCGTAAGATCAATGACCTTGTTTCGTTTTCATTTCTCTTATCTTTTATCTCTTGCTAGACTATCTCTCCATGAATATGATGTTTCTTATTCATAAGTATGTTTAATTTTAGATTTTTACTACAGAATATATAGGCATCATTATTCTTAATTATTTCTGACTACTTTCGTGCTGGGCTTTTGTCCAGAGAAGAAAAGGCTTTTGTTTGTGTTTCGGTGTCCATTCGTCGTAAGAATTTTAAGGTAGAATGTAATAAACATAACTTGAACATTTAAATTGCTTATTTTTAGAAAAGCGAGCCTCTGCAGGCATTAACCAAACAGGAAAGAATAAATCGCACCAAGTTTTTTGGTAATATTAGGTAAGGAGCCAAAATAGAGTTTCGTTTATCCCATATGACAAGCAGTGTGCAATCTTGACTCTGTTACTTCTGCGTTGGACCACAATTAATGATGAAGTCCTTTCATGTTATGTATTACAGATTTATAGGAGAACTTTTCAAGCAGGAAGTGTTGACTACCTTCATCATGCACAGGTGTATACGTCATTTGCTCACACAAATTGACGATGAAAGCTTAGAGTGTTTATGCCAGTTGCTTATTACAGTTGGAAAACCCTTGGAATCAAAGAAGCAGGTGAAATTTCATATTAAATAATTCTCACATACCTCACAGCTATAAATGATGATAGATTGTAATGCCTCTTGTTTGATTAGCTGTATGCTAAAGCAAGATTTGTGTCTTAAAATTCAGAAATTGGACCCATATTTTGAGCAAATGTTGGACATTGTTCACCGCAAAATACCTGGCAAAGTTAGTTCAAGGGTTCGTTTCATGTTACAAGATGTAATTGAGCTTAGGACTAACGAATGGATACCAAGAAAAGGCTATAGTGACACTCAGATGGTGGATCCAATCAAGATAGATGGTGGTACGGAACATCTTTCTATGCATATAAACAGCATTCCTATTGCTAACTAAGAATCTTCAATTTTCAATTGTTCACAGTGGTGTATTCAATTTCTCCTCCAGGATCTACGTCTCTGTCAGAGGAACAGCTGGCCTTTATACTAGAAGAATATCTCTCTGATACAAGTAATAGCGTAAGTAATTCAAAACTATCTATCAAACTCCGATTTAATCACTTTGAATCAAACTTTGTGTGTCAAATAACTTGTAAAAGTAGTCTAGTCCTTGGAAGGTCGGGGTGTACAACATTTCTCTGTTAGTCTGTTGGGTTGTCTGGGTGGTCTTGCCATCGTAAATTTGAATTGGAAATACTATGAGCATGCTTGACAGTTTGCCAAATTATTCAGCAAAAGGATGAAATCTGTTATCGTGTTTTATTCACCCTGAATGCTTGTCGCTTTCTTCGATTTTTTTTCGTTTCACAATATACCTGTGTTAAATATCACAGAAAGCAGCTCTAGAAGCTTGTGAAACCTTTGACAATTCTACCAAGGCTATCTTTGTGAGAGAAGTACTAAACCGAGTTGTTGATAGATCAGCAACTGCTAGAAAACAAGTCAGTCAACTCATCACGAATCTCATCTCTGAGAACATTTTGCCAATGTATCTCTATAACTTTAGGTGAGTAGGTGATTCATAAAAAAAGCCGAGCTCAATAAATAAATATCTCAGGTTTTCTACATCCTCAGAATGTCTACGTAATCACGTACAGTCTCATAAGATTGAAAAATGATGAGAATTTTTTACCCATAGAAAAAGCACTCCAAGTGTCGTGATGTTGTCTAGCCAAAAGGATGCTGAATACTTTTCAAAACTTTTTTTGCTTCAGTCCACTATTTAGTTACAAAGTCTTTTTATTTGGACATTCTATCATTTCAGCCTTGCAGAAGTATTGGACACGGCTGAGGATCTAGAAATTGATAATCCTAAGATTTGGGTCCACTTGGCGGAGTTGATCTGTAAGTATAGTCAGTCAAACTGACCACATTTTGTTCTTTAAGATTCAAATATTGACATGAACATACATTTTATGATGACAACTTCTTACACCATAGTGCTATACCGTGTTGGATGTAAAGCTCAACAGGCCCGATGAATCTTTTTTCAAAAAGCAAATCGCTTCCCAGAAATTTGATACTGTCTATCCCTTTTTAAGTCAGTTCCTGTGATTCTTACCTGTGTAGGGTATCCATTGTCAGAGGGTGTCGTTCTGTTTTCTGAACTCAAGGCTTCAATGACTTCTTTACAAAATAAGGGTTTGGCAGGAAAGTTGATGAGGGAACTCATGGTCATTTCGCTTTGTGAAAAGGGTCCAGAATGGATCAAGGATAGATGGCATCAGGCCAGTCCAAAACTGAGCGACTTTTTGCAAGAAGATGAATCCCTTGCTGATAAGATCAAGAAAAATGTAAGATTTAAATTATTTTTTCTGCTCAGCAAATATTTTCCTATTTCTTAAAACATATTATATTTTCGTAATTCATAGCGCCATTTACTTTCTGTTCTGCCGATTCTGTTTTAATAACAAACTATTAATCAAAACCTTATCCTGTGTTTACTCACTGTAGCCTTCTATGAATAATTTTCTATCGGACGATAGAAACGTATCAGGAAATGTTTCTGCAGATATTCCAAAGACTATGGAGCCGAAGAAATCCACAACGTTAGATAATACTTCTATCAAACACGACAACTTTTCAGTACTTCCCATCCCCGGGTAAGTTCGAATTCAATCTTCAATTGAGCAATACGTGAATGCTAACGAACACAATTAAAACGCAACAACCCGACATACTAAAGATATGCAGAGAATAATATTCGAAATCCTTTCAAGTTCAATTTTCTGAATAAATTCATTATATTAAACAGGAAAGTATTTCAAGAGGTCTTATAACTTCTGTAATTTCAGTTTTTACAACTTTGCAGGTCTTCGTCTACTGGTTTAAAAGGTCATGGCAGTCCAGCTTGCGAAGTGTCGTGTCGTAAGTAATATTTGCTATCCAGATTAGTTAATACGAAATGAAAGAAAGATGACTTGTTTTGATTATACTGTGTTTTTTCATTTCGTTTGTTGTAAATGGGCTTCGAATTAATAGATTTAATTCATTACTGAATATGTAAGCAATTAGTTTCTTCCATTGACCACTCTCTGAATAGTTCGCTTATACTGCAACGTGTGAAATCATTCTTCTAGCATCTGCATCTACAATTAGCAAGTCACCGGCATTAACGTGCAAGAAAGGTCTGGCCAAGAAATCTGCCATTATTTTAGATAACTATCTTGCCAATGCACGTATCGATGTAAGTAATTCATTACTTCAGGTATCAATCTTTGTTTAAATAAATTAAATAATTCTAACTGAGTTACAGACTGCAACTGAAAGAGTTCGTCAAACTTTTGACGATTCTACATTTGCAATCTTTGTGCGAGAGGGACTATCCAAAGTTGTTAACAAATCACAGGCTGCGAGAATAAAAGTTAGTCAACTCATAAATCACCTCATCTCTAATGACATTTTGCAGTCATCCCTTTATCTTTCTGGGTGAGTAAGTTGTTGTTAACGTTATATAAATTTGACAAGTGTTGGATCTTTTTACATTCCATTTCAGTCTTGGAGAAGTATTGGGCGCGTCTGGGGATGTAGTGATTGATGTGTCTAAGATTTGGGTTTCCTTGGCAGAATTGATCTGTGAGTTTGGTCAATTAAACTGACAACATTGTATCTTTTGGAATTCAAATATTAATATAAACATACATTTCATGATGATAACTTGTTACACCATAGTGCTATACGGTGCTGGATGTCAAGTTCAACAGGCCTGATGAATCTTGTTAACAAAGTAAATTGTTTTCAAGAAATGTGATACTGTCTGTCCTTCTTTGATCAGTTCATATTATGTTTACTTGTATAGGGTATCCTTTGGCAGAGGGTGTTGTTCCGTTCTCCGCACTCAAGACTACAATGGCTCCTTTGAAGAATAAAGGTTTAGCAGGAACTTTGATGGGTGAACTCATGATTGTATTGGTTCGGGAAAAGGGTATGGAATGGAGTAAAGACACATGGGATCAATCTGGTCTAGAATGGAGCGACTTTCTGGGAGAAAATGAGTCCTTGGATGATTTCATCAAGAAATACGTAAGGTTTAGCAATCAAATTCGATCCAAATGCAACACTGAATTTTGCACTAGAAATCGTTTATATCATATCACTTCAACGTTATTCTCATTTATACGTCAAAATTGTCATACCCCTTGAAAAACGTATAAACGAAGTTTTACTGTATTGCAACATGTCTTTGAAACGTCATACTCTGTAATGTTTAATTTCTATTCTATTAAAATTTGAACAGAAATCGATGATAAGTTTCTAATTATAAGTTCGGTTTTTTTTTAATTTAGAAACTGGAGTTCATGCTTAGAGATAGCAGTAGTAGTCTTGGCAGTTCAAGTGGGCTGTTAAATATGGAGAAAATTCACAACCAACTTCTTTGCCTTATGTCCAACAAGAAGAAAAATTCCCTTGACAATATCTGCACTTGGATTTCCGTAAGTCGAATCAATTCTACTGGGTGAATTGCGATCAGTCTTTAAACTTTTCAATAACTTCAAAATAGAAGTATGAAATTTTTTTGTTCTTTTCTCCTTACAGGCTAATGTGGGTGAAAAAGCAAGCGGGCCTGAGTTTATCAAGGTGTTGATGACTACAATTCTGGAAGCATCTATTGGTAAGCAACTGTGTTGTATGATTCTTTTATTTATTTTTTACGAATAAACAGATTGGTGTCGAATTTTGTTTGCAAAAATAGCCGGAGATAACTTGATTGCTGAAGCTGATTTAATTTCATCATAACAACGTTTGAAAGCAAATTATTCTTTCGTTGATTAAAAAATATCACTAATATAATAAATACATTACTCTGCAGATTCCTACTATAATACATGGCACTTCAGAGTAGACAGGTTTCGAAATCTACAGGCTTTAATTCCTCGTTACATTGATGTCAACATCAAACTGTCAGAATTACAATGCCTAATTGCGATTCAAGAATATATACACCAGTTGGATGCCCCGCAATGTAAGATTACGCATACATTATCCTCAGATTCGAGCAGCTATCAATCGGTAAAATTTGCTCATTTTAGCTTTTTCAAGGAAATTCACATGAGTGTAGCGTATTGGTCTTGTTTTAAGATCTCAGGTCTATATTCGAGTTTATCTTTCGACAAATGATTTTACGTGACAATTTGTAAACATATAAACTCAGAGCTCGATTTTTGAAATCTGTTTAGCTGCAGTTTCTATTTACTGCTGAAACGATGTGTATCATATGTCTGTTCACAGGTGTACTCCTGCAAATACTTGAAAAACAAATTTTTGAAAGTATTCTTTCCTTCAATGTATATCATGTATGGGAGAGCAATAAAGATCTGATGCCTCTGGAAGGAAAATCAATTGCCATGTTGGCTGTGAAATCGTTCTTCACATCTTTGAAAGAAACAAATAACCAGTCTGGCCTGAACAAGACGTGATGCCAAGTTCCTTATTAACGATGCTATTTTTACTGGTCAACCATAATATGGAGTTATTATTGAGCTCTTAATCAACTCTTGTACACATGTTAGTTTCTTAACTTGAACAAAATAACCCTTCAAACTAATTTTGAACTAAGTGTCTTCCTAATTCGGATCTTGCACAGCAGCATATAATTTTTTGAAAATTCGGTGGTTGTGCACTATTTTTTACAACAGTGGAAGTTAAGTAAAACTAACTGTTTTTTATATACACGACACATGATGGATAAAAGATTTTAAGAATTAAATGCAGTATAATTATTACACGTAGTACATTATGTCATCTGAAAATGATAATATGACTATTCTTGATATACATATCTAGGTACTTATATCACGGTTCCCAACTTTCGGGCGGGATTTCCAGACAGTCTCTATGTCGCTTGGCACTAACCGCAGTAATTAAGAACAGCATTTCACATACCTATATATATATATACACATTACCTTTTAACACTCATGATACAAAATACAATTTAAATTATCGGTAACCGTCCAGAAATGCATAAGTTATGTTACGGTAAAAACGTTTCATGATTTTTCAAAACTACATATGAATTATTTCCCGTCAAGCTACACAGTTTTTTGATCCCGATGTTTCCGATTTCGCTATAATTTCTTTAACAGAATCTATGGACCAAGTAAATGAATTCAACAATTTAGAAACTAATTGAACTAAACTACCTGAAATAAATTGAACGAAACTAAAAGAACTAAAAAACCCCTATTTTCTAAGTTACACAGGGGTGAAATTCAGGAAAAATTCAGAAAATTCTTTGCCGCTGAGAGACCTGGCTTTGGTACATGTAGCTAGTGTAAGGAAGAAATGGCGGGCATGTAAATCTATATTAACAAAATTAACCATATCAGAAAATGATGCATATCATATCAGTCTATCAAATATTTAACTAACAATAAGTGAATCATAATCCTAAATCTTACATAAAGATCCTCCCCTAGTCACATTATATTATATATAATATCCGGAAGTCGTCATATTCGCTTACAATTTATTTAGAAACAACAGCCTCGACTGATTTTTCAGCATCAGAGTATCTCTTAGCTAATAATTTATTCTTTGATAGTGGCAAGATACAATGAAATGTCAGTGTACCACGAACTAATTTAGCTTTCTCAAAACGAGGTTGCAATGCAGCTGCTTCTCTTTGGTAATCGTCTTTAGTGAAAAATTCTAGATTGATATTTCTTATATTTTTATTATTCTGTGCCCATGAAAAAAATTTTTGTGGTGTATTTATTGGTTCTTGCAAGGGTTCCAGACTTGCTCTAGCTGCTAGTCTTTTAAGGGCTCCTCCTAAGCCATTACAAGGCCCCTTTCCATGCGAGGTAGCGAAGAAGTGCCATTCAGCAGCAACTCCAAAGTCCTCCTCGTGAAGACACACGTTTAGGAAATTCTTCTTGTTTTTATATTGTGCGCTTGCTCCGTCAGAGAAATAAATGATTTTAGTTAGATCTTGAATTTCTCGTTTTAAAAAGTTGACAAAATTTCTTTGAAAAAGATGGACGGCGACAGTGTCATGTTTTAGACACTCTGAAATTGCAATATAATTTTTGTGTTTGATTGTGTCGTCTTCATTGTAGTAGGCCACAAAAGGATGCAACGTGACTTGATCGTTATTCCAATGTATACCCTGAATCGCATCTTGAATCACAAATTCATAGTTTTCTACAAAATCGCTTACTACTAAGCATTCCCCTGGTTGTAATTGCTCCTTTCTTTTGGAAAAATAAGCAGACTGTTGCTGAGCGATAAATGCATGCGTGACCAGTCGTTCTAGTAGTGTTCGAAGTTTTATTAAGAATTCTTCTACAGGTGCTCGAATCGTTTCCAAATTTGTTCGATCTATCGATACCCACTGCTTGTACATCACGGTATCTATTAATTTGGCTTCAAACAACTCTTCCAGCTGCTTCACTAAATCTTCTATTCCTGGGCAACTTGAACATTGCTTCAAGTGACAATCGGTAGATGGTGGATTACACATCATTTGCGACAAACAATCTTTGTGATCGTTTATTGGCTGAGATGTGTTGGCTGTTAGCTGTGGTATCCTTGCCCCGTCTAACATTAACTTCACGTTTTCATGGATTCCACAGACGCAAACGGAATGGGTTCCGCCAGCCCCAGGAAGTACACAGTGTCTTGGTCTCAGTTCACAAAATTTTGAAAATCCGACCTTTAGATGTGGATACTTTTCTTTAAAGAAATGGTACGTTTCCTTCAAATTACTGAGTATCAATCGTTTCTGTTTGCGAATTTTTTCTCCGTTTTCCCTGACCGTAACGTAGTTTTTTTCCCCTGGCATTACACTACTCATAAGGTCAGAAGTATAGAAATCCACGACACAATTCTCCGTAGCTGGGTTCAACTTCTTACCAGTCTTCACGTTTGGGGTGGATAAAATCCCGTATTCTTCCACCGTTTTTTTAGCGACTGTAATCATGTGTTCCGAGGCATCAAAATTTTCCTGAATTTTTTTAAACGACCAATCCTCAAATATTGTTAAAATTCGGATCTTTTTGTTCCGGTCATCGGTGGTATGGAACGCTTCCTTTAGTTTGTCAACTATTTTGGATTCTCTCTCCTCGTCCCCCTGCACATCTTCTTCAACATGTAATGCCTTTGAAGCTAGTGTCTTCGTCAGCTTTTCCAATTTCTCGCGAGGAAAATTCGTCTGCGGCAATTTCCGTTTATTAATGGGCGATTTTCCCAATCCAAGTAGGCGCTCGTTCATTGTACGAATATCACCCGATCTCTTAGTTGGCGATGATTCCTCCTCACATTTCGATGGTCTTACTGCACTCGTACTGGGTCGTGAGTCCTTGTTAAGCAACGAACTGTTACTGGTTTCAATGATTTCAGGCATTTTTGAAATTCGTAACCGGCAATAGTCACAAATTCTCATATCTGCCGATACCGATTCAGCCGTCCGATTTAATTTTCGTAGCATCGTCGGAAGTATCGGTCTCAGGTTTTTCGGAGACTTTCTCACGTGCTTCTCTAAGTTAAACGGGTTGAAACAACAGTCATACATTTTTCTTTTGGGAGCCATAATAAAGTCGCACACTCTCAAAATTAGTAATACGAAATCAAAAAACCAAAGACTGAATGTTAACTGAACAAGTTTCAGAACGAGACTGAAATGTGTGCGGACAATAAAGAACGTCTAAGAAGCCATGGGGGGGATGACAGGCTCTTAGGACCCGAAACGTCATTTACCCGAATCGCCAAATACTCGAACGGCCAAACACCCGAATCGTCATTTACCTGAACCGCCAAATACCTGAATTGTCAAGGCCCAAGGGACGCGCCATTTACCCGAAACGTCATTTACCCGAATCGCCAAATACCCGAACGGCCAAATACCCGAACCGCCAAATACCCGAATCGTCATTTACCCGAAAGCGATAGCCTGGTTTCCATGAGCGCGTATCCGAGCGACATCGACTTAATGTCGTTTAGGGGGTGGAGCGTTTCTATCGAGCTAACCTAACCTATTCTAGCCTTTTGGGAGCCACAGCACCGCTGTTCGCGTGTGGTAGACCATGTCACTTGGATACGCGCTCATGGAAACCAGGCTGTCGCTTTCGGGTGAATGACGATTCGGGTATTTGGCGATTCGGGTATTTGGCGGTTCGGGTATTTGGCGATTCGGGTATTTGGGGGTTCGGGTCTTTGGCGGTGCGGATAAATGGCGATTCGGGTAAATGACGTTTCGGGTAAATAGCGCGTCCCGGAAAAAGTAGATAGTTTCCTCAAGATGTGCTAGTTAACCGATAGCCAACCAAAGGAGAAGAAGAAGAAGATGTGTTAGAAGAAAAGGAAAAATTAAGTTCTTAGAAGAACTGCGAATACAATACATCAAAACTCGTGAGTTGGAAATCTAAGATTAATAAAAACAATGGTGCAGCACGGTAACGTCCCGGTCTCGAGGGATGCGATGATCTCGTTATCCGACATTATTACGATGAATCCGATGACAATACCTACGCCCAATGAATTCGACTTTAACAGTCCAGAATTATGGCCATTTTGGAGAGAGCGATTTCTGCGTTATGGTCGGTTAACTGTACGCCGATGGGAATATACCGAACGCGATTGGATTGACCTGCTGTGCTACACAATGGGCATACAAAGCGAGACGATTATGGCCCAAATAATGCCAAACGTCACTGACAAAACTTTGATAGATGTTCTCCAGGCTTTCACAAATTACTTTGGCCGAATGAAAAATGTGACATTGCAACGATACCAATTCAACTCGCGGATTCAGCTGCTAGATGAAAGTGTTGATCAGTTTATAACTGTGCTACACATCTTGGCAGAATCTTGTCAATACGGAATTATGAAAAATGAACTAATTCGTGATCGAATAATCGCCGGTCTATCGGACACTACAACCTTGGAGAAGCTGCAACTCGAGCCATACTTGACTTTGGAAAATGCAATAGCAATTGCGCGTGAGGCAGAGATGCAACGTAGCCAACATGATGAAGTATCCCAGGATTCATCTTCAATTGGTGAAATGAACTGCGCAGCTGGGAGGAGTGAAGAGCAACAGTTTTCAAGCGACGAAAGTAATAATTCTGAAACTTTAGATCAAGGAAGTTGTAAATATGACAATTGTAGGGAAAGAGGAGACCTAGAAATGAATGGTAAACCAAAGTCAGTGAGTTGCGCTAAAAACAAAGACGGCCAGAAATCTGCAGAGAAAAATAATAAGGACTGTGATATGGGACACAATCGACAAACGCACAGCTCTGTGGACAAGGTAGAAGAGACTGCCGTAATTTCTGACCATGCGCCATCATCTATGCAACAAAATGTTGAAATAAAGGATCTGTATATTTGGCCTAGACGAGGTCCATTAGAACTTGTCAATGCGAATGATGAGGAGGCCCATGTGAAAGCTGTTTATGAAGCAGTGCAGCGAGTGATGAACAATCTTAAATGGCAAAACTTTGATGAATCAGTGAATCAGATTGCGGCACTGCAAATCGATTCGCAAGCAGCGTTGCGGATCGCTGTTGATTTGATTCATGAAAAGGTCAGTAGTTTGTTGTTTTACGTTATTTCCACTAATGCCGACTTGCGTTTCTATTTTCAATAGGCAGTTGACAAGCCTAGCTTTTCCGTAGCGTGTGCGCTTATGTGCAAGAAACTTGGTCTGAGGCAAGTCAGCGGTAAAGTGGGCACAAAGGAAAGCAGAGCCAACTTTAGAAGCCTCATTATAACTCGGTGTCGAATGGAATTCGAAAAGAAT
Source organism: Tenthredo amoena (assembly GCA_963966615.1). NCBI lineage: Eukaryota > Metazoa > Arthropoda > Insecta > Hymenoptera > Tenthredinidae > Tenthredo > Tenthredo amoena. The sequence goes on along the minus strand of OZ016482.1, from coordinate 22,249,121 downwards.
ACTGTTGACCAAAATGCCAGAGCTATCAAAATCAAGGAGATCGAAGCGTGTGTAGATCCAGTAAGTTCACAATTATTTTATCTGAGTACTTCAGTTTGCTTAAAAAATTATACATGATGAGATGATATCTGGGGAAGAATTGCTAGAACGTGTTTTGTTTTTTTTAATTGTAAAACCTATTAGTTACACGACTATAAGATGTGCGAAACTTTAAAGTATTTTTGTCGATTATTTTCAGGAAAAGAAAAAAGAGTTACAGCATATATTGACCAAAGACGAAAGAAGAATTCGTATCAAATCTATTGGTAACATTAGGTAAGAAACTGTACCAGATTTCCCCGTATTATCTACAATAAACATCCTGGAAACCTTAATCTCTCATTTTCCGTAGTGGATTTTAATCGCACGTTTGTGTTACCAAATCAATTCGTCATTATGATTCTCAGTCTTGCTCAAATTGTGAAAAACATATTTTCATTTTACTTCACCTTGGTATGATGACAATCTTTACACCAAATTTATTAACCGTGATGGTTGTAAAGCTCAACAGGCCTGACGCATAATATAATTAACGATCATTTTTACATTGTGCAAGTTTGATTCTTGATAATTGACGAAATTCTGTTATGCTTTTCCTCATAGATTTATAGGAGAACTTTTCAAGCAAGGAATGTTGACGACCAACATTATGCACAGGTGCATACGTCATTTGCTCACACAAATAGACGAGGAAAGTTTAGAATGCTTATGCAAGCTGCTTAGTACAATTGGAAAAGACTTAGAATCCAAGAATCAGGTAAGACTTCACGTTATGGATTTAAATCTACTCATCGAAATGTATTTCAAGGATTCTACAATAATAAGTTATCAACAAACTTTCGTTTGACCAGCTTTTCTGCTAACACAAAATCTTTATCTTATGTTTCAGAATCTAGACCTATATTTTAAACAAATGGTAGATATTGTTAATTGTAAAGTATCAGGTAAAGTCAGTTCAAGAATTCTCTTCATGTTGCAAGATGTGATCGAGTTAAGGTTGAAAAAATGGATACCAAGTCGAGATGACAATGATCCCAAGACAATGTATCAAATCCAGAAAAAAGCAAAAACGAAACGTCTGGATACGCATTTGAACAACACTCCGTTGAACACGCCAAGAAAAGCCAACCGAGAAAGCGTCCGAGAACGAAATCGTAAGTTTTTAGTAATAAATAATGGGGAACGTTTGTTTGAATTAAAAAAAAAAAATTGCAACAGATCTCTGGTGTTGATAAATGATCCAGACAATTTGTCAGTTTTCTAACACTGTTCGACAATTGTAAAACAAATAGAAGTCACCCATAAATTTCTAGACAAATAAGCTTCAATACAAAGTCAACATAAGCAGGTCTTTAATTTCCATGTTGATACATTTAGGTCATGCCAGACTAGAATTTCTGAGTTTCAAAGCAAATTTGTGATCGTATCACTTGTACTGATGAAAATTTAACAAAACTTCAATATCTTCTTTTAGAGAAGAACAAATTAACAATAGAAGTTTTTTGATCATTATTCACAGGTGGCGGTGGACCTACCGAAGAAGGTGGCTGGAGCCAACCGGTCAGAAGCCGAACTCAGTATTCCATCGAAACGCCCAAGTTCAAAAACAGACCTGTAAGTACTGATTATATAATAAAATTGAAAAATAATTAGGTAAGGGTTTAGAGAATAAAATTTGTTATGGAGAAATTATCAAATGCAGCATATAAGAAAATATGAAGAATGTTCGGGCCTTGGTTACGTGATGATAATCTATAACTTGGAGAATAAGTTCATAGAACTTGGATGTTTTTTAAGCCAAAAGGATTCTGAAATAATCATAAAAAACGGATCGGACAAATAGATATCACGAAGTCAGCTAATTTGTTGTTTAATATCAAAATACTAATAATTTCAAAAATTATTCTGTGTTTACCTAGCCTCCTATGGACAATCTAGAATTAGGTGTAGAACATGTACCAATGCTCAAGAAATAGCGAAGAAGACATATGTTCAGGACTGCTACTCCCCTTCGAGTAAGTTTAAACCATATTTTTAACTCAGCAACACTTCATCCCGCATTTCTTTGCTGAATGAAATGATGATACATGCATGTCATGCCAGTTATCTGGTGCAGTTGGAAAAGACTTAGAATCCAAGAATTGGGTAAGAATTCATGGTATGGATCTGAATCTATGTATTTGAAGGACTCTACGGTAATAAGTTTTGAACACACTTCCGTGTGATCGGCTTTTCTGCTAACACATAATGTGTATATATTATGTTTCAGAACCTAGACCCATATTTTGAACAAATGCTGGACATTGGTAATTGCAAAGTACCAGGTAAAGTCAGTTCAAGGGTTCGTTTCATGTTGCAAGATGTGATCTAGTTAAGGTTGAACAAATGGATACCAAGGGGAGATGACGATGATCCCAAGACAATGGATCAAATCCAGAAAGAAGCATGAACGGAACGTCTCGATACGCATATGAAGAACACTCCGTTCAATACATTGGGAAAATACAACATCTCCCATAATTCTGTGGGGGTTGAGATGCCTAACTGCACAGCTGTTCACGGATTTTCAGTATATCTCTATGTAAGAATCTAAACATTTTATATCGGGGTGCCAAACGCGTCATTATAGCAAAAAGATATTTTGTAAACTTTTTATAGTGCTAATGTTTGTTAATTCGATATATATGATAGGTATATTATGATTGTATTAAAATTAATCCTAATAAAGAAACACATAATTTCCAGATAGCATAAAACTACAAGTTGTTTATCAAACGTCTTATATAGAGGTCCAATGTCTTTGAATTTCGTCCTAAAGTCGTTTTAGATAACAAAAACTGGCACATCGGACAGCTGTAAGACGTTTGATAAACAACTTCTAGTCTTGTGCTTTTTACAAATAGACACTGAAGATCTTACGCTCTAAATAAACCAAACGAAATCAAACAACGTGGTAATATTTAGTTAATACGATTCCACACCCGTATCAGCCTATGTGTAATTAGATACTTGTAGCAAGATACTATTTCCTTCTCTCTAAAAATCTCCAGGATCTAAAGGACGATCCATTCTAACTATCTTAAAGAATAAATACAACTAAAATAAGTAACGAAGTTACCGGGTTTATACAAAATTTGAGTTTGCGTTGCGATATTATTTTCTGGGTGTATTTTCACCGTAGATTTGCGCTAAAAACTGCCCGTAACTTTCTCTTGACGCTGTAGTTTAATGAAGATCCACTTTGATATATGTGGACTTCAATCTTTGGGGATTCACTGTACTCTATGACTCACTGGAGAAACATTTAAATATCAGTTGTCCAGTAAGCGGAAAACGGAAATCCGAAGCTCGTGCGAGTGGGGATTTCCTTGAATTCTAAAAATAAGAATCAGATGATAAAGGTTCAGGAAACCTCGCCGCACACCGAGAATATCTTTTGAAGCAAGTGACCTTGTTAATCTGACGCAGTTTAATTATAATAACATTTGATCTTTTTATCCAAACAGCCTCATTTACATCCTCAAAAAAGTAGAAACCAATTAGAGATCTCAAGAATCTCAAGGACTCGAATCATAAAGGGACTGGAAAGTAGGGCACTGATATGGATGTATTCTTCAAAAACATACCCTGTCAAAGTTCTGAGACTAACTCGCAGCAACCTCAGGGATCACCTCCGACTCTCATTGGGATACCTCCGCCTCAGAAAATAGGAAAACAGGCTAATCTTCAGGCACAACCATTGCAGCGCAGTATTTTTGTAATTAATCAAACGAGAGCAGCGTCTCAGGTAAGAATCTTGTTTTATTCGATTATTTTTTTTATCCGCCTTAAGGTCTATACGCTGTCTGAACAGATAAAATGTGCCTGAATTTGAGGAATTAATACGTTCGTCTAATTTTCTAGACAATAGCAAATACGGAAAACCTCACCGTAGTAATTTATCGAACAAAACATCTTGGTCATTTTTGTAAATTCAGGAGAGCCAAGGATTATCGTAAAAGTCTGGGATTCTCATCAAAGTATTAGCGAATTATGAAACAATTCTAGCTCAAATGTTACGACAAATTGTTATTCTTGAGGTTTTTGGCACTTTACTCAACTCATACATGACTGATTATTAGAAAAGAGTTAAATGAATGAGACATTTTGTTACAGGTTTCCAACCAAGTAGAAGCTAAGCAACAGGCACCAAGGAATGGGTCCCAAGTTATGGGCAGCCAAAGTGTAGGCGGTAGTGGAGGTCACCTGACAGCCATGAATCCGCAACACGGTGCTTCGCAAGTGCCGTATGGTGCTGTGTATATGCAAGGCAAGGTGCCTTTACATCCTTCGCACACAGCTCCCCACCAACAGCCGGCTTACGCCATCAACAATCAGATGTCACCTATTCAGGTAGTAGTTCAGTAACTTTGATTTCATACTGATTACAATCTGCTATCAGACCTTGCGATGTATCTCCCATTTCTGCTTGGTGACGTTTAACATCACCTTTTGTAGATTCGGAGTGCTCAATTTATCACCTTAGTATCAAGCTTGAGGGTCACTGATTTACTCCACTGTATGGTCATCCGAATACATATTCTAGTTTTTTTCATGGCTGAATCAAATTAGCCAATTCGAGGGAAAAATGTACAGTGCCAGTTGTAGCTATTGGACTTATTTGTCCAATGAATCAGTAATCCAAGACTAAAGGTTTCCAGTGCTATGTGTTATGAGCCTTGTGTAATTAGGTTCTGCTTTTTGTTCTTCTCATTTTACTTAGAGAATTCTGAAAAATCTTAGTAACAAACCGATATTTCGTTGAAATAAAACTTTGGTAACATATAAATGCTTAGACAAGATTTTGTATTAGAGCCAGTAGAATTCTGCGCAGTTTTACTTAAAAAAACAACAAACAGTGGATCATTTTTGTTATTTATATTGCTCCCTTCATTTCTAAGCGTAAATGACGTTCTGTGAAACTGCCAAGACTGTCGACTGCTCTGTATTTTTGTCATGTATTTTTTTTTGCATAGTTGGAAAAGTAGAAAAGTTAAAAATAAGACTAGAGCATAATTCGTACCTTTTTTACTAATTTACGAATACTCTTTTTCAGCCTAAACGGAAGGTTGATTTACACAAAAATACGCGAACTGTCAAAATTGAATTATTCGATATCTCATATACTACGATAGAGTTGAATAACTTCTACCACCTTAGTCAGTTTTGGATACTAATGACATACATGAACATATTTGCTACCTCCTTATGGCTATCTATATACTTTCTTACTCACAGTATGTGTTTGTATTAGTTCATTTGGAAAAAGAATTTACTGATCACTAACAGTCTTCTTTACCTATTATATATGGATGTCGGTTTTCATCAACAAGTTCAAAATATAGTGTAAAAAAAAAAACTGACTTGTTTGTTACATGCCTTTATAATCAATACATAGAATATAAAACTATTTTATGTTTGACTTTGAGTAGTTTTCGAGCTTAAACCCCGTCAGGTTTTTTTGCTAGTGATAATATATGACTCATTGAATAAAAACGTGACGAATATCTTTATCTTTTATTCTAGTTTTCTTGTCCCCCGCAGAGACATCAGGGTCATCAAAATCAATCGATTTATCCAAGTTATCAACCTACTATCGTACCAAACCTCTTCGGATACGCCCCTGGCCCAATGACACAACACAGTGGATGTAAATGAAATTTTATTATTCATCTAATATTCGATTTTAAATTATTATTGCTGTGAGGTACCTCCATAATAATACTGTCAATATTTGGTCAAAGAGAATAACCCAAAGCAGAGAAACCAATTCTCTATATAGTACCTGTTTTCTCTCATTTACAAAATTTTTAATCCGTAGTTTTAACTACATAAGTCCATGAACAGAACATTCTGTATTGATTTTTGTCTGTTTTTTACTATCTCTTCTCTATGTTTCTGAGAAAAATTGCATGTGTCTGAATTTATCTAACGTTTAAAATTGTACATTTCTACCCGCCACAAGGGCCACCACTCGATATGGGTAGGGCAGGAGCTGGAGCAGTTACAGGAGAAGCTCCGCATTTCGGGAGCCCATTGGCCGCAGGTCAAGCAGGTACTGTTGTTCCACAAGCTAGTATGCAGCAACCCTTTCAGCAACCGCAGCCAATGGCACCTATGCCTATACAGTTCCGGCTAAGAGGCGAGTACTATTTAAAAAAAATTAACTGTTATTGAATATAGCTGGGAATAGAAACATCTCGTTCTCTAATTCCAACTAGATTTTACTTCACTTGAAGCTTTTTTTCTAAAATTAACTTGATCACATCAACAGTTGAAACACATGAGAACAAATTCTGGTATCTGAATATCTTGAGGGAGTATATACACCTTGGATATAATTATTTTTTTTTAAATTACTGTTACGCTTTGAAAAAAATTCTAGTGACTCGGTTTTTTCAGAGTTGATTGCTTCAATATTGAGACATAATTATGAATTATTATTTGAGATTTTATAGACTCTGAAATGCGTAAATTTAGTCAACCGAAGAATAAATAGTCGTTGCAGGGTACAGGTTGCATCGTTAATCGAAACTTTTTGGAATTTCATTGAAATATTCTAAAATGATGTCATTTCGAGACAAACCGATAAAATATAGGAATAAGGTCAGTCTTCTCTTATTGTGAACATGTCACACACTTTTTTCAATCAACGTTTACAAAAACTAGCTCAAAATGAAAAAATTTCTTATTTAAAAATTGGGTACGTTACATATTATTGGTTTACCCTACAATTACATCAATGTAGAATATTTCCTCCAAATGTAAAGAAGTTTTGATAAATAATGCGATCTGTGCCCCGCAATAACCACTTTTTTGAATTCCAAAATATGATTTGACGTCCTCTTTTTATTTGTATTTCAAGAAGTGTCAGGACAAAACGACGGTGCACAAAACCCAGCTCAAAGTATTGCCAGTCGCAAAAGACAAAGAAGAAAGAAGGCTATTATGGATATCGTGGATCCTATAACAGGAAAGCATATAAGCGAAGAGATTTATGACGACGATGCTGCAATTCGAAGTGGTGATTCTAGTAATCGAGCAACCCCCCAGCCACAGGTGCGTTTCATTATACCGATTAGAGCTGGTAATTGTCCCTATGAACGAAAACTAGCATATTCCTTCTTCGTTAAAAAAATTCTCTCTTATTTTCTCCTTTGTGAAAGTTGAAATTGAACTGTTTTTCAACTCTGAAATGAAATCTACAAAGATCATGATAATAAAGCGGACCCGACACCACAGGTACGCTCAATTTTACTCATGGGAGTAGATTTCAAAATAATAAATATCTAGTCTATAAAGTAGATCATTGTTCTTGAAACAAGGCAAAAAAACGTCATAATGAAATCTTGTTAATCATCACTTACATATACTTGAGAGCCATATGTTCCTTTACTCTTAAAAATGAAATAAATGCAGTAAAAAATGTAGAATTCAACTGTAATGTAAAGTTCTCACTCTTAAATGCTTGGAGTGAATTACTTATAAGTGTGAATCTTTCACGGAATTCACCTTTTCACCATGTAATTGATTTCTTGTTATGCTTAGAAATTCGAATCAAGAATTGGAAATAGCACTGGTAGTTGTGGGATCTCCAGTGGGCTACTAAGTATGGAACAAATTCACGAGAAACTTCGTAGCCTTATGTCTAACAAGAAAGAAAATTCTTTGGAAAACATTTGTGGGTGGATCTCCGTAAGTTTATAATATCAAGTACCCTTCACAATTTTTTGTTGGTTTCTAACTGTTTTGAAATGAGTTGAGGAACTTAACATATTTTTGTCACAGAAAAATGTAAATAAAAGAGCAAGGGATCCTGGATTTATCAATGTGTTAATGACTGCAATTCTGGAAGTATCTATCGGTAAGCAATTGTATTCTGTGTTTTTTTAATTTCTTTTCTATGAATAAACAGCTTGCTCTTGAAATTATGTTTACAAAAATAACTTGAGTATAGGATCTGATTGAATTTCATCATAAGAATGTTTGAAAGCTACTAATTATTCTTTCATTTATTGGAATACCTTCCTAATATAATAAATATACATTATTTGGCAGAACCGTACGATAATGCATGGCAATTTAGACTAGATAAGTTTCAAAATCTACAAGGCTTGATTACTCGATACATTGATGGCAACATCAAAATGTCGGAAATACAATGCCTGATTGTGATTCAAGAATATATACAACAATTGGATGCCCCACAACGTAAGATTATGCATACATTATCCCCATGTTCAAGCAGCTACTATTTAGTAAAATTTGCTCATTTTAGCTTTTTTAAGAAAATTTATATGAGTAGAGCTTATTGGACTCGTTTTGAAATCTCAGGTTTATGTTTGCCTTCATCTTTTCGACAAATGATATTTACGTATATTATTCACGTGACAATTCCGAAAATTATAATCTCAGAACCCGATTTTTGAAATCTGTTTAGTTACAATTTCTGCATCATCCTGAAACAGTGTATAACATTATTCGTCGCTATTTATAGGTGTACTTCTACAAGTAATTGAAAAGCAACTCATTGAAAGTATTCTTTCCTTCGATATATCCCACGCATCAGAAAACAATGAAGATTCATCACCAGCGACAGCAAAATCAGCTGCCATGACAGCTTTGAAGTCATTCTTTACCGCCTTGAATGGAGCAGATGACGAGTGTAGTAATTAGTTGCAATTATGTCTCTGAAATCACAGTCTTTCAAAATCCTGTGATGGTGCGACAATTTATGTATTATATGTTAGAACTATAAAAGTAAAGTTTGTAAAAGGAGCTGTAGTTGATAATAATTACTTGTCTTAATATTGAAAAGCAGACTCGATGCCGCAATTTCTTAAGCCCATTTTTCCGTTCTCGTTATCTAATTTCTAATGCTTTCTTTAGCAGTTTTCGAAAAATTACACGTGGTCATAAGATGAGGGTGAGTAGTTACATACTTGAGGTGGAAATAAATTCAGAAGCACTGTTTTTAGTCATTGATATTTATTCTAGACATCTGTTCGGGCAGGTAATAAATAATAAAGAAGTAGCCATGAGTAGATACATGAAGGAACATTTTATAAGTAATTATCAATTCAATTTATGAGTTATCCGAGGGTCTATGTCCTGGAAGATTTGATATTTCATTGTAAACCAGGTGATCGTCTAAAATGAGCGGAAGTTGTTAGAGGACCCTCTTCTGCAAATCCAGCAATCTCTTGTGGGACTATTGCCGATTCTTCAACTCCAGTACAAGGACGACACATGCACTCCAACGGCGCTTTGGTAATCACCTGAACAACAGTTTCCATTAATATAAAATTATATTCATGATTAATGAAGGAACCATCATTTGTTTGAACCTTATTAAAAATTTCCGCGCTTCATGCTTTGTTTGCGCAATAACAACGTAAATATTATGAAATTCAATAAGAATAGCAATCAAAGCTAAATACAATTGAATATATTTCGCGATATACAAAAATTTATCAGTTTGTTTAAAATATTCAAAAGATAAAGCCTTGTCACGAATTGATGGGAATTTGAATTTTGCCGGGCAGTCCGATTCCGCGCGTTCCGTATTCGATAATAACAACAACTATGGCAGTGATACAACCATGGAGCGACTGATTTTAGATAATAATTATTTTCTCCGTACTTATCTATGCGAATACGTATTTGAAGTTTTATTAAGGAGTTTCGAAGCGTCAAACAATATTTACCGAAGAGTTTATCAAGATTTGAACTGAAAATTTTTACCTTCCGGAATTTTCTTTCGCCTGCCTTTGCCTTTGGACAGAAAAGCGACACACTAGCTTCTCTCTCGCCGCTTTCTTGACAACACATACAGCTCCTCTCCATTTGCCAAATTTTTGAACCTGACACCTGCGATACAAGGTATAATTAATTATGAACTATTTATAACAACCACTAATCCGATAACCTCAACGCTCTCTCTCTCTCTCTCTCATATTTTTCCTGATATAAACAAACGTCAGACACGAGAAAATCTTCTGTCATGCTCGGCTTCTATTTGTTTACGTAAAAATCGATCAATTAATTTACATTCTAATTGCATTCTGCCTAATTAAATTTACTTGAAAATTACAGAGACTTGTTTTTTAGCCGAAAAAATTTTATCGCCACGTCGCATTCTCGAACATTTTTTTCAAACCACATTTCAGTGTTTCTGTTTCACGTTTTTCCTAGTCCTTTCTATTGCTTCTATCTTATTTTAGCTAAAGAAACTTTTTTTCTCTTACTTGCAAGTAGCTACTACAGCGACCGGTACATGCGAAACTTGGTATTGGTTTTGGAACACATCCTGGGTAGCGAAGAACGTGGATTACAGGAGTCACTTGACATTCATCTCCTCCTGCGATCGACCAGACATTTCCACAGAGTAAACAGAGCAGCGCTGCTACCAAAGCTGTTTCGTAAGTTGAAGAAAGATCGTTTCTTATTTTTCGTTATTAATGTTTCTGATCATTTTCATTCAATCAGATTTTTTAATATCTATAATGAACACTCGTTTTTACGGCTATTACAACTATTCGTACATTAAATTGCCTGATTTATCGATTGCTGAAAGTTACTGCAATTATTTTCTTAATTTTTCTCAAATTCTCTATCATATATCAACAATTTACTATAACTATGTAAATCATGGGTTGAAGGCAGTTCAAACTGTTGAAATTTAGGATCTAGAATTTTGTCTTTATATGTAAAAGTATTAAAATTATCATATGAGTGATAAAACATGCTGTAATGTTCAAAAAGACTTAATTTTCAGTTTTCAGTCTTCTGTCGGATCTAGTAATGAATTTTTTTGCTTGATTCTTCTATGATTTTTAATTTTGATGTTGGAGAGCAATATATGCGATGTATAACTAATGCAAATTGATCTTGAGAGTTTTTCGCTGGTGTAAGATGTTATTTTTTTTACTTACCAAAGTGCTGGAACAATGTGTTTCTTGTACGATACATTTTTGGACTCTGCTAGCAAACTACTGTGGTTATAATTCTGAAGTCGTGGCCTTTTATACCCTGTGGTCAGCCCCATTTCGCCCCTACTGTGCGGCGTCACTCCCTTAAAGAGGGGAGAAACATTTAGTTGCCTAAATGCATACTCATCGTGTAGACTATAGTTGACGTGTATCGCGGTAACGGAAGGTGCAGTTGACATTTTTTTTTAGGCTTATTGATTACAAAAATAAATTTTTCGTGTAATACGTTGCGATTAACTTCAATAAGATAAATAGAATTCCTTTTCTTTTGTCATGTTCAATCTGCGATAGCAAAAACCTTTACATGTTTAGTAAGAAGTTGTGTAAGTTTTGAGTATGCAAGAACATGAGGCATAAGTGCACTGCACTTATGTCCGCGGCTCTCAAAATTTTTTGCTATAATTCTCAAGCAAGGAATTAGTTTTTTTAGTTTTCCTAGTTGAGAACCTCCTTCGGCACTTCATGGTAGAGGTATCGTTTGACACCCTGCTGAGTAGCGGGGTAGAAACAATGTCATATAATGCTTTATCGTGGTTCACACTTAACGATTGAACCAAATAATACAGGGAAAATCTATCATTGACCTATTAAAGCATTTAATTTTCCAAAATGTGTTGGTACTTTAACAGATTTTATTATCATGTGTTGTTGGATGCTTGTTTGTGCTCCATACATATAATAAAAAATACTCCAGAAAATTCTAATTTTATTATTTCATGGTCATTTTTGAAGCGTTCAACTCTAAGACAATTAAAAATTAGGTTAAACATTCTATTTATCTATTTATTTATTTATTCACTCATTATAAACATCAGGATTATCCTTAATATTCATTTACTTTCAGTTGAATACATTTCCCAAAATATATATCAATGGTCGAGTATAATAGCATTTTTTTCTCATTGCACAAACCATTTATTAAGAAAGGTGTTGTCTCTCTAATTATTTGTCATTAAGGGTTCTGTATTCAGACATTTTTACAGAAATGAACAAATCACGCTACTTAGTAGAAAACGATCTGTTCTATTGATTGAAATACTTCAAAATCGTTTCCCTTTGTAAACACCACTACACGGAACAGAATTAATCTATTATTAGCTCGCTATGAGGTTTATTATATTCAGTACATTCGCTTCTAAATGTATATGTTCATATTTATACAAGCGTGATCGAAATCTCAAGTAACTAAAGTTCTTTATATGAGTCAGAGATTTTTAACTTTAATCTGATGATGAGAATTGCGGGACCTAATATATCGCTTTAGAAAATTAGTTATCAAAAGTCTTTTTATTTGTACTATTCAATCTGTATTCCTTTTACTAAGCAGATCTGATCAATAATCATCAGTACTTTATCTTGCCGCAGATTGTGTGCTTTGCATATGAATTTGTGAATTTATATCTATGTTGCACATCGAGAAGAAATTATCAGTAAAAACATTATTTGCGTTTTCTTGCTAGTATCGATGTCTCAATCTTTGATCCTTAAATCAATAACAAATTATATATTTCAAAAACTCGTTCACCTCTGGGTTCATATTAAATAATTAAATATAGTTTCAATAATGCGAATATTTTGAAAAAACGTATTTTATTTGCATCAATAAATATAAGCATAGAGTATTTTGGGACAAAGTATTTCAAGTCATATGATTCATGTTGAGTAATTATACGATATTACATTATAACAAAAGACAATTTTTATTGTAAGAAGGTAGTCCGGTCCGTAGAGAATTTTTATCTTGAGAAGTCTCCGCACTTGTAGCATTTACATTCGGCTGGCTCGCGTAACTTAACTTCCATTGATCCAGCTTCGTCACTTTCCAATCTAACGCCATCCGCGTCGTAGCAGTGATCAAGAAAAACTTCTCGCTCCTTCAGGTAACTTTCACGACAGCAGAAACATTCCTGAAAAACAAACCATAGATTCAGAATCAATGTACAATTGAATAGTAGATTAACATCGATTTTCGAAATGTTAATGTCTAATATAAGCCACAGAAACACTCGTTAAAGTTTTGACTTTGATATCTATCTTCATGTACCTTTAAAAATCCTGTAGTTGTGATGACGCTGGGCTGTACCTGTGAGTTACAAAATCCCTCACATTTTGTAACTGTAATATCTCCGCCACAAGTCCTTCTCAAACGTCCTGCATCGTCGTACTCATCTGTATCAGAAAAAACATGCGTACATGAATTTCAGAGCTTATTCAATAGCTTGAAGTATTACCTTTCGTTACGTGTATTTCTGACTGCAAAGTTTCACAATTTTCATCTCCTGCCGGTTGTGCTATTACATTAGTTTGAAAGAGCGCCGTAAGGGCCAATAAAAAAACGAGCGACTTCCACATTTTTCAACTTTCTATTAATGTATCTTATTTATTATTGTATACAAGAGTTTTATCGGCTGCGATCAAAGGAGTTTGTGGCAACTCCTCAACGTTTCAGGTCAAAGTGAGGAGACGAAATATGAAAGGAAAGCTTTTATACATAGTTTTCCCACCCCATGCGTTACACCTTAGGGAGTAGACCACCTACCGTGTCTTGATAGCTCGGCCGATCCAAAATCACTTCCAACTACACATAGGTTGAACTTTTTTTTGTAATACATCATTTTATTTCTGTAGATATGTACTTTGCATTATTCACCTAATGCTCTTTTTATGTTATGTCACACGCCAGGAGGTAATATTTAACGTAACGTAGCAAATCAGAATTTTACTATACCAAGTGGTTGAGCGTTATACAAAATCGACAGCTATATAATGTCTTCATGGACCTATGGACCAGATTATAAAAATAGTGATCATTTTGTTGGCTTTGGTAAATTTTTTTTTCACTTTTCAGTTAAACAGTTATTCCCAAAATATTTGCATTATCCAATTCTACAGTTAAAACCAAGACTTTGAATTTAATTATGGCTGAGTGAATTTATTGCGGAAAGACTGCATATTTACATCGAAGGGGATTCTATCATTGATCACATATCGATCGTTTTCAAAAAAAAGGCATGGTTTGTGGGAAAGAAAGAAATAATGAAACTATGTAGCTCTTGCATTCAATTCACCATATTTCATAAAAGAACCAACTGAGTTTTTGAACATTCAGAGTGAATCTACCCACTTAAATACATATGAAGTAAGTATACCTATAGTATCTAAAATTCTAAATGTCTTTGAGACATTACGGGATGTTTATTTTGAATTCCTTTTTGTTTTATGTTTTGATCTTTGAGGTCAGTGTTCCTCAATACAAGCCTATTGCTGAACTCGGTCAAATAATGAGAGGATAAGTTTTAAGTTCTGTTTTATTTCTTATAAAATTGATAGTCTTACATACAGCACCAGATACTGGCCGAAATGACGATAGTCAGAATAATCGATATCGGGTGATAAAATAACAGTTAAATATTCAATGATCGTCTCTCGTTTTCCCAGGACAATTATCTCTCAAATCATCATCATCATCATAAGCTGCCCCGCACCAGATACAATAAAAGTATTTCGCCCTAAGATATTTCGTTAAAATTTCCAATTTCTCACTCGCTGGTATAGCATTATGTTCCACCTCTTCTTCATCCTCTTCTTCATCCTCAGCTTCGCTTTCGCTATCTTTTTCCTCCTTTATTATTGGCCAGAACCAAATCTCATCTGGTTTCTTCAACCCATTTTTACTGTCCAGTTGCTCGCAGCTCTTCTGACTCTTACGTAAATCAACTTCTATCATCTGCTCAGTTTTCTTCTGTGACATTCTTCCTCGGAAATCATCTGTATTCAGATTCTGTTCACTCAGTTTCCTGCTTTTTACAGATACAGGTTTCTTCCTCGGAGCTCGACCCAGCCCTAATCTATTAGTTTTCAAATCGATCGAAATAGGTTCCGATATTCCGCTTTCTTTCTTACCTATCCCTTGCCCAGGTGTGTATCCCATCTTTTCTAACAATTGGTAACCTGAATATGAAACGCAAGGGTTTAAATATTGGCCAAAGATTCTTTTTGCAATTACTAATGCAGTTTAAGCTCGACCTTTGTTATCGCTAGTGATAGCTGATGCCAGGCCTTTATCTCTTGTTTCCTGTTCTATCACTCGGACAGACACATTCTTCTCCTTTAATCGAGCCTCGATCTCTGCTTTACGTTTCAGAAGTTCTAATTCTCTTTTATCCGCATTACGTCTAGCCAGGCTTGGAGCACAATATTTTTCAGTACCAAGCAGGAATTTATCTGACATGTAGTCCTCGTCGTCTGACATAATTTTTTTTTGTCTCCAGCTATAAATGGGGGGCGGGGGGGGCGGGAGGGAGTAGAAAAATACGATAATAATCTCTTTAAAATAAATCATCATTGTTATGACAGCTACTGTCAGACAGTATAGCATAACTCAAAAATAAAATACCTTGTTACCTCGAGTTTCCACGAAGAAATGAAAATTTTTTGTCGAACGTGATAGAGTAGATTTATTATTATTGCATACAGTATTTATAATGTTATAAACTCGGCGTATTGTTTCGGCTCTATTATTAGAGGTTATCCTCACCTTTAGTATATTAGGAACAACTTCATTTTGTAGGAAAGTACAACCTGTCTCGATTGATATTTAGCGAGAATCTAGCTGTCAGGTATTTTAGTTACATTTTGACTCGCTGATTTCTTAATAAAGTCTCTAATTTACGTAATTTTAAATTAATATATCTATAAACTTCCGACCAGTCGCTCTACTGACTTCGAAACCTATGTATATGGTTTTGAATTTTTTGATCAGACTGTACACACACCAGCGGTCGATAAACGGAAGAAACACCGGAATTGGAACCAATTCCTAAGGAACAAAGGGAACGCGGACCACTGTGTTTCCACAGTCCACCCGTGTACAATATTTTGTCTTCTAATTGTTTATTTAATTGCTCGTTATAGTCTCCTGTTCTCAGGCGTGAGGTGTAGAGGAGATTGATGCCGTTTTGGCTCGATATAGAATCGTGTATTTATAAGTGTATAGAGTTTAATTGAACTGTTGAAAAAATGATGAATCTGTGTGTCTATAGTGCAACATCCCGATCTCTAGACGTCGGAGGAGGAGATTTTGCGTAATTATCGTGTTGAAAGAAAGAAAGAAAGAAGAAAAAATAAAAAATAAAAAACACATAAGTGCTTTCTACGACTATACATCGTCACTCTATTATAAACCATTCGCTCTTACTCTACGTTACGTGTGTTCAAAATATTTAACATTATAAAGACACTGAAGTCCGAAGATCGGAAGATCATACTCTCTACCTGTTTCAGAGCTTAATCTTTCACATTTATTACAAAGATTGACTACTGACTCTTGTGTTCAACAAAACTCGGACATAAATTGTACAATTATTACCCCTCACGACTCTTGGTGATAGTTCATCTTTTTTTTTATCCTAACTCATACGCGTTTTATTGTTAACGTATCTTAAACAGGACACCCAGTTATAATAGATATTTTCGTTGTGTGGGCGTGTGCAGCTACTGTCCACACATGGACTTGAACCATGGTATATGGTATCCGAAATTTTTATAACAAACGGCTTAAGCCCTTTCAC
Source organism: Tenthredo amoena (assembly GCA_963966615.1). Classification (NCBI taxonomy): domain Eukaryota; kingdom Metazoa; phylum Arthropoda; class Insecta; order Hymenoptera; family Tenthredinidae; genus Tenthredo; species Tenthredo amoena. Next base: position 22,232,482 of record OZ016482.1, on the reverse strand, counting down.
CTAACATGAGCTTAGCATAATTAAGAAATTTATTTATTTTGCGTAAATTGAAAAGAAAAAATTCGTATAATTAAACCGTGCATTAATTAATAAACGGACAAAAGTGACGTTGATATTTATGTAATATGAGTATTGATATTAATCATCAAAATAATTGACAAACAAGTATCGCTACAAGCCTACCTTAAATATGAAAATGAAAATCCAAAAGTTCAACGTTCAAATTTCAATGTTATAATATTAAACGAGATTTATTTTAACTGTAGAAAAAAGAAGAGAAAAAGAAGAAAAAGAAAGAAAAAAAGATAAAACCTGACATAGGAGGAAGAACGAGAGAAGAAAACAGTGTTAAACTATTTTTTAAATATTATTTTATTTTAAGTATCGGTATTTCTCATTCGGTTATTTTATTCGGTTATTTTATTCGTTTAAAAATCAGACACTTATTGGCTATGGTTGTAGCCAGCGGCGGTTGGATACAAAATGCTACTTATTCCCCAAGCTCAAACAATTCCAACTTGAATACAAGCAACACACTACAAAACAACAAGATGGCTGCCAAAGCAGTTCTGATTTGCAGAGCAAATTCTCACCCGTTTCATGAGCGCACTGTTTCACTTGAACAATCCGTTAAAATAGGTCGTTCTGTAGCTAGGACTCGAGCAACACCTAACAATGCTATATTCGACTGTAAAGTATTGTCCAGAAATCACGCCCTTCTTTGGTACGAGGCTGGGAAGTTTTATATGCAAGATACAAAGAGTAGTAATGGGACATTTATCAATAGCCAAAGACTTAGCGTAGGTGGCGAGGAATCTGGTCCAAGAGAAGTATGCTCGGGAGATATAGTACAGTTCGGCGTCGATGTTATGGAAAATACTAGAAAAGTTACTCACGGATGTATAGTTGCTACATTAAAATTGTACCTGCCTGATGGAAAGGAAGCTAAAGCAAGCGTCAGTACAAGCGTTGCCAGTCCGGTGAGCAACGTGTCTCTTGAAGATCTGTATAAACTAAATCAATTCTTGCAAGAAGCTAATAGGCGAGAGGAAGTACTCAATGGGAAGCTTCTTCATCTGCAAAGACTTGTGGAGACGACTAGACACGCCGCCGATCAATCATGGAAAGCCTTAATAGACGAAGACCGTTTATTGTCACGTGTTGAAACTGTGGAAAGCCAGCTGGCTACTTATTCGAAAAATTTTACCGAGGATAAGATCAGAAACGAGCTGGTTAAACTTCAGGAGGATAAAGCGCAGTACCAAACAACGGCTAAGGAAGCTTTGCAGAAAATATTACAGGAGAAGCTTGAAGTTACACAGAAATTTGTTCACCTTGAAAGACAGCTTAATGACACAGAAGACGAGTGCCAGAGCTTGCACGAAGTCGCTAAAAGCACACAGACTGAACTACAGGAACTTGCCGCAAAGTATACAGAAGCCCAAACTAAACTTGGGGAATTGTCTGGCAAGCTCAGTGAGACAGAGGATAAAATGAAAGACATCGTCGCTCAAGCTGAGCAGGAGAAAAAGGGACTGTTGGAGAGGATCAAGGATCAAGCTAGAATTGAGAAGAACTTACAGGCCAGACTTACGGACTCAAGACTTGATTCTGTTACTATTCATGAAAGAGTTACCGCCCTTAGAGAATACTTGAAAAGTTTGCAAGATATGAATTTAAATCTACCCACAGAGGAGGCTCAGCTTGCCGTCGATACCATATTGTGCAAGACGAAAATAATGTCACTGGATAACTTTGATAATAATCAAGACACAAATTTTTATCCTAACAAGGTTGAGCACGACAATCAAATAAACTCATACGCTTATAACAAGAGTAATCTGGACGTTTCTTTGTCGGAGATAGATAAAATTATGGGGTGTATTCTCGGCCCTCCTTCCCGGAGAACTTTGGTCAATGGAAATGCTAATTTAGATAATATAGATACTAGCATAGAGTCAGACAACAACTCGGAAGGTGGTGAAGACACTTGTACCGTTACCAGTGACGATGGAAGCGAAAAGTCTGTTGTTGAAGTCAAGAGAACCAACGAGGACAACAGCACACCGACAAAAACTATCGTTCAACCAGCTAGATTGGAGGTCAGATTTGCTAGCGAGGAAAATGGCGTACCTTTGGAGGTCCACTACGAGCCTGAAGACCAAGTTGAAGAGGAAATTGAGGCTTCTAATGCTTTGAATGAATCTGGTGATGGCAAAAGTTCGGAAAGTGATTCGGAAAATATGGAAGAACCTTCTGAGGTTTGTGACAAGGAGAAGAAACGGGAGAACAGCGAAGAGAGGGATGAAGACGAGGAAGAATGCGAGGGTGAACATTTAGACGGAGAGTATATAAAAACTTTAAAACCGATATCAAAGAACGACTCTATACAACAGAGTTTGCAATCTAAAGAATATGTACTGCAGACATTGATTGGTTCTCTGGACTCTTTAAAAGACGAGGATGACTTTAAGGCACAACAATTGGCCAATAAGGAATTAGATGATCTTAGAGAATGGCTGATCCATGAATCGAATGAAACTGTTATTAGTAAATTAAAGGAATTATATTATCGTGCTAAAAATGAAACTCAACGTATTCAAGAAATAAATGAAGAACTTGTAATTCTTAAGGAAAAGTGTAACACTTGTACGGAAGAGAATACGGAACTAGTTAAAGGATATGAAGCTCTTAAAGCTCAATGTGGAGATTTGTTGAACGTTACCTACACAGTCCCTATACAATACGTTGCGCCGATTGCAATAGCACTTTTATGGATGCTGTTTGAAAAGATATTCTAATGTTCTCTTACTCTGTACATAGTTCTTGTCCGTAATATTATATTTGATTTTTTATGATGTTGTGTGTTAAGCATATTATGAAGTATAGTGTAAAAGTAATAATAATAACAAGCATTACAGGATACTCCATTATATAGTTTCCGTTTGAATCGATCCTTTTTTATACGAAATAAATAAATGAATAAATAAATTAGCAGTGTACATATATACATATATATTTAACTTTAAATGTCAAAATGTGAAGATGAGCTAATTGGCTTCCATTAAGTCAGTGTTCAGTGGAAGCTCAATACCTTACCATCTCAATTGAAGAACCAAAATCAAATGAAATGTTTTTTTCTTTATCAGTAAACATAAAATCATTGAAGAACTCTGACAATTCTTCTCAGAGTTGGAGCCATTAGAGAAAAATAATAATATAGACAATACCGTATGGAAAATTAATCAACACGTTGCCAATCTCAATATGTACCATATCGTTTTTAACGTATAACGTATTTGGATATTGAAAATAAATTTACCATACACATTATTAATTACTATATGCATTCTCATTCGAAAATATTCATGATGTAAATTTGATAACCTAATAAAAAACTCTAGAATGCAAAATGTTTTTATAACTTAGCACATGAAATCTTTTATACTCAACTAATAAAGTGAATATCCAAACAAAATTATATCAATTCAAAATTATAGAATCATTTCTCTATTGTACTAGCAGATATCGCCCACAGGTGGCCTGTGGAAAGCACTTGGTTCTGTTATATGTTAAATTATGTGGTAAAGATCCGTTGATAAAATGTTACTTGTTAGCTAGTGATTATGTTCTTGTTATTTAAAAATTTTCACGACACGATTTACAGTACAGATCAAGATAGGTTTTGATCAGGTATAGGCCTACAATTATTTTCTTATATCGGCAATAATTAAAATTAATGTTCTCCTAATTAGTCTTTGTTTATAGTAGATTTAAAAAATTATCATATTTTCTTATCTTGTTAGGTTTTTGTAGCGTGCCATTTGATTGTCTCATTTGATTATTTTAACTCAAAAAATTAATGAAGATGAAGATGAAGATTTTCAAACTATCTTCTAAGCAGAACTCGAGCGTGCTGTATAATGAATCCAACTTGTTGGAAGGTTTGAAAAAAATATGATAATAATAGCTAATCAATTCTGTACATATTTTGTTGATATAACATTACTACCTATGTAACAGTCATTATATAAAACGAAATAAAATTAAATTAATAGGAATTATACATCACTTTATTCGTTCACCTGACCAATCAATGATATTATTGGATATAGATTTGTTCAGATTAAGACTTCAAAAACTTAATATTGGTAATTATTGTTCCCAAAGAATTTTGTTTTCGTCAGATATGAAGATTGGATGGGATAATAATTAATTAAAAAGCAAGTTGTATCATCTTTGCGAACAAAAAACCATATACAAATATGTTCAATAGTAAACGATGATTCATTATTGTGTTAAAAGTCAGAATACATCGAGATCTATATAAATACTTCATTTCTAATTTACAGCAATAGATACTAGTTGAAAGTTGCAATATTCCGGCGATGCCATGCCGGCGATAATATTCTCTTCGATAACAAGAAGAGTCAACTAAAAGCAAACAACTCAAAAAATGGCGGGCGGTTCTAGTTCTAACGGAGATTCTCCACCTAGCCGAGTGTGTAGAGACTTTTTACGCAATGTCTGCCACAGGGGAAAACGATGTAAATATCTACACGAACGATCGGACGATGATCCCGCAGATGAATATACTTTCTGCCACGATTTTCAAAACGGTATTTGTAATTGGCCAGGATGCCGATTCTTGCATTGCACTGAAAGTGAAGAAAAACATTTTAGAGCAACTGGGGAACTACCGCCACACATACTATCCAACTTGAAATGTAACAGCGATAAATCTGAGCTACCTCTGTGCAAAGATTTTATCAAAGGCAGCTGCCAAAGAGTCAATTGTAAGTATCGGCACTACAAAAAGGAAGAACCTCAGCATCCCATGGTCCCTCCACCTCATCATAATGCGGCCAGACCACAGCATAATTTTAACAGCGTTAGCAACAGTGACAATCGAAGATACGAAGAAGAGAGAAGGTAATTAATTTGGTGGTCTGAGAATTTGTATTATAGTTTATTGAGTAATTGGAAGTCTAAATTCAATATAAGTTGCTTATGTGAAAGAAGTCACAGATTTATTGCATTTATAATATTATTCCATAATTGCAGCGTGCCGAGATAATATATTCTATCTAAGCCTAAGCAGAAGGCTGAAGTAGGTTCATGCATATAAATAGACATTGTATTACATAAACTATCACACTGGATTCTGTATACTGTAGATAGTACATGTTACTGCCATCAGATGAATCATTCATTAGACATGCATTTGTACGCATACGGCAGTTATCATACTATACATCTGGCTGCAATTGATTCTACAACGCATCTCCAGACCAGATTTATCAATAAACTAGTGATATTTTTAAACTATCATTATCACGGCTGCAATTCTAAAGAAGGAGTATACACTTGTTATATCCTCTGTTATAAGAGCTTTCTTGCTGTTTTCTTCTATCATCAGAAAATGATCAATACTTGATATTGAATGAGATTTTTATAGATGTTTAGGCGGTGATAATTTGTATTTATATGTTAACTCGATTGTTAGCTACCACTGGCAAATGGAAGAATCCCATCCATTAGTTCACAACAATGGATACAATGCTTCTACCCATCCTCCTGATTATCTCGGACCGCCCGAAGCCAAAAGACGAATTGTATCAGGTGAAACTGTCGTACATTTCGAAGCCTCACCTCTAGTAGGACAGCATCCAGCCCAGCCTGTACCTTCCGGCTACTACTATCCCGTGATTCCAAGAAGCGAAGCCAGAGCCATTATTTTAGAAGATGAAAATGCTCTGCTGAGAAAAAGGATTGAAGAGCTGAAGAAGCAGGTCGATCGACAAACTACTTTGAATTATTTCAGCCTCAACTCTCTTCTACATCTAATGCAGTCGTCTTATGAAAAATTTCGATTAAAATTGACTTTGCACACTTCTCTTTGCAGGTGAACGATTTGACAGCGACTAATGAGTTCTTGCTTGACCAAAACGCTCAACTGAGAATGTCCGGAAAAAGGACAACCAATGTAACATCTGTGACAGTCCCAGCAGTTACAATAACAAACACCGTACCTCCCTCTCAAGCTCCGACACCTCAGCAAATGGTCAATGCTGCTGTCGCAGCTGGAACACTAAGAACAGTTACGGCGAGTGTAGCTACTGTTCCTGTTAGCATAGCTACCGTGACTCCAGTCTCTATTGCAGCTGTTTCTATGGCTCCGGTCTCTATACCTCCGTCCATTGTTACCATGGCTCAACAAACGATTACTATGAGCGGCTCTGGGCCTCAACCGACTAATCAACAAGCACCGAATTCTCAGCAGCCTACAAATTTACCTCTATCAATTTCTGGTCCAACGGCACCGCTTGTTTCCTACCCAATTATGACGCAGGAATTAAGACCTGTCTTGCAATAAAGGTTGTTCTTTTTTTTATAATAAGAAAAAGCCTGTTTACAAAAACTCTACAATATACTAAGCAAGTGTTTCGAGGCATATATCTACGTGTGTGTATGAAATACGTTTCATAACGTTCAAAAGATATAAGCATGTGACTAATTATATTTTATATACGAAAATAGATTTGTATAAGTTTTATTTATTTGCATTGTAATAGACTGCCTATGCTTGTCAAACCAGTCCGTTTGATAGCCAGAACTATTTTGCAATGCAAATACGCAGGTATGCCTTTATTTACGTCATTTCAACTTAACTACGCATCTGTGCCTTTCTTTCTACAAATTACCATTCAGATTTTAGAATTGATTATTTTAATTACAGAAGTATCCTGTAGGCCATTTTTCACGATTCTTGAATGTTTGGATATGTATTTCAATTCATTTTATTTGCAAACCTTGCAATTGCACGGGCATATTACCACCTTACCGTAGTACCTGACAAAATGTCTGCACAATAGTTTCATACATTGACCATGAATCGAAGTGTATTCTACAATTTTTTCATATGGGTATGACATTTCATGAAGTAATATAGATAAACGTAATTAAGGAATTTAGTGTAAAAAATATTTATACACATACATCTGACCTCAGACCACAAAGAATTTTAATAGATTTAAAAAGATATTTAAGCGCTATGGCTTTACCTTAACAAATATGAAACTATATTTATTACGGAAAGTGAATCACTCAGTGATATATTCTTTCAAAGTGGAGAACGAATCTTTGTTAATACGTGATAAAAATGGTTTCAACAGAATTATCGTCACATATAAAAGAACGATTCACAAGTAATGAAAAATCTCTAAAGAATTTGCGGAGTTTTAGACCTGCTCCCGTTAGATTCAACAATTTTTTTATTCACATTAAAAATGATAAGTCTGTTATTCGCATGTTATAATAAAATGTTTATTAAGTAGATAGCAGTATATTGGCACTTTAGTCTTGATGCAATTAATTATCTTAAATCCGGAATTGATTAAATTTTTTAATAAGTTTTTGAACTCTGAGAATCTCAGTACTCGGATAATAAATTATGCAGCGTTGTCTCGAAGGCGCAAGATACTCGTCTGTGAGGATTTCCAAATACTAGGATGTATACTCAAGTTCGTGTGGCTCGGGCAATCCTGAGAAATTCAATTATACAGTGGCTACTTGTGCAAAAAATTGAATCATTAAAACTTCGCATTTAAGCTATCATTCGAGGTATTTCCCACGCAGAATCGATTATAATAAGCCACTTAGTTTTCATTTCAGAAGTACTAAATAAAGTCTACAAAACTGGAGCAAGTTGATGCAGGTATGTAGTTCATCAGTTCTCCGACCTCAACATCCAGTTACAATAAATTTTAATTTCCAAGTTTCTGCATGGGAAGGTATATAATATAGGAATTCAATGCCTATGCTATATTCCACACCGATATCTCATATATCCCTGAAAATCAGCAATAATGATTTTACAGCAATAAATATCAAATACAGCGATATAACGGGTTTCAGAATAACGCCTGCCGGCTTACTTTCGGCAAAAATAGTTTCTTACTCTGCTACCAGAGTAGTGCTTGAACTATTAGCAATATGGGTTGCATAAAATACGGCGCGTGAATGTTTTGCTGTTTACTTTGATGCGATGAAGCAAAAGTATTTCAATTCAGGACGCAGAAAACTATCCGACGGATCATACTGATTCTCAAGATTGCTGAGAATGAATTTTTCGCAGCTTTTTCTCATATTTAAATGAAGCACGGATCAAATGTTTCTAATTTTGAATACCTCACTTTGGATCCTTGGCTCTCGATTCTTGATCCACGACTCTTTTTTATCTGGATTCATTCGGAACTCAATGATTCTCATTACTTATAAGCCAAATAAATGACTTGAATTCTTTATTTATTCAGTCTCGGGAGCACAATTTTTGAATCAGCCGCACGAGTAGATCAATAATTAGTTTGACTTCCATTTTCGTGTGACCGGCATAGGTATGTAAATATTTACTTCATGAGAATAGATTGGGAATAAATCATCATTCTAAGTCCGAATTTGTTTACTTGCCCGAGATTTGCTTAGTTCGCTAATAAATAGGAAAGAGTTGTAATAGTAAGAATTGAATTCAGTATCTATGAAATAAGTTTTTTTTTTAATTACATGAAATATGTATATTGGAATGAGCTTACTAGTTACTTACACGATACAATAATTATTTTGGCAATAACACCGGTATGAAAAACAACGAAATGTTAAATCATTTGTAAAAACTAGGTCAAGCCCATATTAAGTTTATCGAACTACCAACAAGCATGAATACAATCCAATATTTAGTCTCTCACCAGAGGAAGTTTAAATCTGAATGAATTTACACAAGTATCTAACGATATACCCTAAATTGATAATTTATACAGAATCCGCAACAATATTTCGTCCACAAAGTACATAACCAAAGGCTTAATTACTAATATTTTATCAGTTTATAATAATCACTGGGACAAGATGAATGAATGTATTTCCGCTTAAAATGTCTATCCCTACTAGCATACAATGACAATTTTCTTTGAAACTTACTGCTGAACTCTTTTTGCTCATTTTGTTATTTCATATAAATTCTTTTCACCTTTGGTACATCTTGCTGCCATAAAATTGCCGTTAAACAATTAAATTGAGTAACAGGCCATTCAAAAGCTGCTGACCGCTACGTTTCGATAACAACAATTATACAAATTCTTACTTTTACATTTAAAAGAATAATAATCACAAAGTAACCGGAGGTAAAGGCTTGCTAGATTTAGTTTTAAGCCAGTAAGCTCCGGCGAGTACAACAGTGCAACAAATGCCCGCAATAAACCTAAGTCTCCAGTGGTGCTTTGAGCATTTCAAAACATTTATTATTCTGATGACTTGATCTCTCGTATCTCCCTCTCCACCTGAATTCTCTACAACAAAATTAGACATCTCTGCCTTTTTGTCTAAAGACATTTGAGCCCCGATTCTAAGTTTCGCTTTAGCTTCTGTAAATCCTGATCTCTCCATTAGACGTTGTAGCTGAAGATCTTCTTCACTGAAATAAAAACATGAAGAGTAAGTAAAAAGAAATTTTATTAAGAAAATTACTGATTGTTGAAGTACATAGGCCGAATCACCTACCAAGTCACGACTATTATTTTGTGTAAATAATTCAGCATGTGGCCAGTCTCGAATAGCAGAGGTAAATCCATTACTATGAACGGATATCCTCTGAGAAAGAATTTCAGAGCTTCCCAGCACATTTCTCTGTATATATCCGGGTGCGTTATGGCGTTTAATTTCTTTCTTAATTCAATATCGTTGAATATTAGATCACCCAATTTTGTTCTATCGAGTTGACCAGACTCGTAGAATACTTCGGGCCCAAATTCTTTACGAATTTTATGCCAAGCTCGCTTTCCCGGTTCAACGACTAGAAATACCAAGAAATGTTGTGAAAAAAATAAAGATAAAAAAATAAAAATAAAAACAAGATTGAAAGACAAAGTCCGAACTGTTGGTAATGTTTATTTAAGGAATACATATTCATGCGGAAAAAAAGTGTAAGTTAGGTAATGATCAGAGACAAAGAGACTGAAATATTCAGTTGAAAAAGAATTTAAACAATTTTGACAATCGATTGAAAGAGTTTATATATATATTTAAGCATAGATCTAAGTGTGTATGTCGTGTAGATCAAAATGTGAACGGGTATTAACCTTTTCTGGCAATTTTATCGGCATCGATAACAGGTATGTTATGTTCTCGAAATATAGCAGCCACGGTACTTTTACCCGTGGCTATGCCTCCTGTCAATCCAATTATGAACATCTTTGACGGATCAAAATTTTCACCACTTTATTAAACTACAATATTTGATACCAAATCCACTGAAGTTGACTAGCACATTACACCCAACGACACTCTCGTGTGGGCGAAATCAAATTGGTTATGTATCATGTAGTATACAGTTTTCATCGAGCTTCGATAACCCGTCTGATAAACAAACTACACACAGTGATTGGCTTTTCGCATGGGATATTCAAAACTGCGTCAACACATCCCCCAATTGAAAATAAGCAGTCAAAATATCACGGAGTTCTGATTGGTTAAGGCTCTGGGGCTTTGATTTCAGTTTTCGAATTACGCGCGGGAATACCATGTTTCAAAACGTTCAAAATTATAAGATTTAGATTTTATTTGAAGAATTTCGCGAACGTTTGAGAAAAATAAATAAGAACAATGGGAAATGGGTAATTTAAACATATTTTTATTAGACTACAAACTGGAAAGTAAAGACTAATGATTAAAAAAGTAACATAGAACTCGTATCATAATCCTATCATAGTACTTAGCAGGCAATAACATTTTTACAATTAGAATATCTTAATTAAACGGGGTGTCCTTCTCGCACGATCAACGAGAGAAAGATTCGTGAAATGCATTTCGCCGGAGTTTATACTCTGAACAGTTCGCTCGTACGCACTGTAAATCCGATTATTCTAAGTAAACTTTCGCTAAAAACAGTAAGCCGCCGTTTGTTAAAGCTAGAGATTTGACGACTAATCATTACTAACAAACTCAATAACTATTAAATCTATTATTTTTAGCGAATTGTTACGTTCCACCTACATAGGTAATATCTACCTAATTTAACATATCCTATTAGGATTCAAATTTGAAAAAGAATATACGAGCGTCCCGTAGGCGTTTAGTTCCTCTTCAAGATGGTGGAAGAAAGAAATGGAGATTTATGCTAACTTTTCCTAAAATTGGTAACAGTATAAATGAACGTTTTCGAGTATAATGCGAAATGATATGAAAAAAAAAAAAGGAAAAGGTTGGCTGTGATGAACGGTATTCGATCTGTGTGTCTTCTTCGATATGAATGTGCCCTGTAGAACCAGACAATTCGTCCCACAGCCCGTTTCAAGTATTCAGAATTACGTACAAGATCAAGTATTCGGTTTTCATATACAATATTTCAACGGTTAGCTAGGTCAAATCATTTCGTTCTTTTCTATGGGTGGATTTTGACTTGAAGTAGGAATATCCGATGCTTTAGTACCACGCTAAAACTCTGAGTAATTAAACGGGATGATTGAACGGGCCGCGAGCCCGAATGCATAATCAAAATGAACGATTTTAATTCGGCTCTCAGTCTTCAAAAATAATTACATTCCCATTCCTCCCATTCCTCCCATACCGCCCATTCCTCCCATTCCACCCATTCCAGGCATAGGTGCATCTTCCTTAGGGAGTTCTGTAACTACAGCTTCGGCTGTTGTGAGAAGAGATGCAACTCCTGCAGCGTCGGTTAGGGCCGTGCGGACAACCTTCGTAGGGTCAATTATACCCTTTTCAATCATATCCACATACTCGTTGTTCAGAGCGTCATACCCAAGCACACCTTCGCTCACTTTTGCTACGACTACACTTCCGTCTACTCCAGCATTTTGGGCTATTTGATGACAGGGCATGCGCAGAGCATTCGCAACGATCTTTATTCCAGTTTCTTGATCTGCGTTGCTGGCCTTCAACTTCAACAATGCAGGCACACAACGGAGCAGAGCAGTACCACCTATAAAATGATATAATTGAAGTTGATGAGTCAGGAATGACTAATGTTTGTTAACTGTTTTTTTCAGGCCTAAAATAAAGGAGAGAGTAAAGCAGATCGACAATATTTCTAAATTGATCTTCAATCACCTCCAGGAACAATTCCCTCTTCAACAGCAGCTCTAGTAGCGTTAAGGGCGTCGTGAACGCGGTCCTTCTTCTCGTTTACTTCTACTTCGCTGCTGCCTCCGACTCTCAGGACTGCAACACCTGAGGCAAGTCTCGCCAAACGTTCCTGAAGCTTCTCTTTCTCGTAATCTGAAGTCGTGTTGGCGATCTGGTCACGGATTTGCTCTGCTCTTCTCTCTATATCATCCTTCTTGCCCTTGCCCTTCAGAATTAAAGTATCATCTTTCGTAATCACCACTTCTCCAACCTGACCGAGGTCGTTGATCTGAAAAGAGAATGAAGAAATAGTAATAGAAATGTTCCCTCAGTTTTTACTGCTGAAATTTTCTCATCATATCAATTCTATTACCTGAACATCTTCCAGCTTTATGAGATTAGCGTCGTCACCAAAAACAATGCCTCCTGTGGATATGGCCATGTCTTGAAGGGTTGCTTTGCGATTATCTCCAAAGCCAGGTGCCTTTACAGCGGCGACTTGAAGTCCAATTTTTAGTCGATTTACTACAAGCGTAGATAGTGCTTCACCGTCAATATCCTCAGCAATAATAACGAGGGGTTTGCGTTGTGAGTTAGCCAATTCCAGGGCAGGAATAATGCTTTGAACAGAGGAGATCTTTTTCTCGCTAAATATAATGAGTGCGTCTTGGAATTCGACTTTGGCTCCTTTACTCGAATTAATAAAGTAAGGAGATATGTAACCGCGATCAAACTTCATTCCTTCAATGACTTCCAATTCGTCTATAAGAGTCTTTCCATCTTTGACTGTTATCACTCCTTCCTTTCCTACTCTCTTCATCGCATCAGAAATCAGACTACCTATCGCTGTGTCTCCGTTCGCGGATATTGTAGCTACTTGCGCTATTTCCTCTGGGGTTGTTACAGGTTTACTCAAATTCTTTAACTGTTCCTTGACCGTCTCCACCGCTAGCATGACACCTGAAATTCAAAATCTCTGGTGAGTTACTTGCTACATGACGATAAACGCGAGTTATGCAACATAGAAAAAATCATGTTCTGTGAATATGGATAAGAATTTTACTGTGTTAACAGGTTTGCAGTCTGCAAATTACAGGCATTTCTCTGAATACTTTCAAGTTTATGGTCATAGTAGTCGAGAAAAATCACTTTTTTTCTCCCAAAAGGTTCTAGAATAAGAACTATATATGAAGTAGAAGAAAATACCGTGATAAAAATTATGACTGAAAGATAGCGTCCGAAATTTCGCTCTTCTCTTTCTCTTTTGTACATTCCCTGTATAAAAAATCATTCTACCTGCATTTACCTAATATATTCGCAATTTGGGACAAAATTTCTTGAAATTTCTAGGTCTTTCAAGTTTTTTTCTCACCCTGATGACCCTACACATATATCATGTTTCATATCTCATACCTATTTACATTACTTACACACATTCGCAGTCTAATCTCCCATACAGTAATAAAACGATAAGTAGTGTATACATATATGTTTCAGTACTTGTGATTAAAGCAACTTTAATATATCATCAATTTCTATTCCATTTCAGAACAATATCCATAGATACATGAATTTAAAATGTGCCAACTCATTCTTCAGCTCAGAGTTTGAGAGAAAAATTGAAAAATCGAAACATCCCCGAGAATATATTTGATAGAATTATTCCTAATTGAATATCGAATAGAAGCATCTTAACAATGTTCACAAATGGTAAAACAAATGTTTTTCTCCATCTAGGCCCCCAAAACGATCAGTTAGGAAAAATTCGCGGCTCCAATCCCTAACCAAATACTTACCACGTCTAATCTCGATGGGATTAGCGCCTTTGCTAATCTTCTCGAATCCTTCCTTAGCGATTGCTCTGGCTAAAACGGTCGCAGTAGTTGTACCATCGCCAGCTTCTTCATTAGTATTATTAGCAACATCTTGAACAAGCTTAGCTCCAATATTCTGGAACTTATCTTTGAGTTCCACTCCCTTAGCTACTGTTACACCATCTTTAGTGATTTTCGGACTTCCCCAACTCTGTTCTAAAATAACGTTGCGCCCTTTTGGACCCATCGTCACAGCAACAGCATCGGCCAATATATCTACACCCTGGAGCATCAAAGCTCTAACTTCTGCCCCAAAACGAACATCTTTGGCGTAAGATCGAGAATGTAAATTCATTTGGCGCAGAGCTACGCCTCGTAGCATGTTCGGTAGTCTGTACATCTGTTATAATGGAATGGAAAGAATGATTGTAGAATTTTGGCAATAATCTCAATCAGGGGGGGATTTTTATTCAGATAATAGAATGAACAAAGTCGATGAAAAAGTGCAAGAAATAAAAACATAATTATTATAATAATGTGACCTTGAGTTTGGGATTTGAAGTGATGCTTTTATGTAAAATTTTACGACTTGGATAAACTGTTGAGAGTAGTTAAAAAAAAATATAGTTGAAATAGAAGACCGCCGAAATTGGTTATGTAAAAATTGGATTGGGATAGCTTCGGCTTTCAGCAGTGATGGGGAGACGAAAATCGACAAAATTTTTGTTCAATAGAAAATGAGAGATGCTGATTTAGTGTGAAAATAGTTCATAATAAGTATAAATGATGATTAATCTAATCGAAAAATCGCCGCGTGTGAGGCGGCCTTTGATCGGTTCAAAGACACTAGATTAGTGGAACTACATTAGTTGTGAAATAATTCGTTGAAATGAAAGAATGTTGGAATAATGAACTTATTACCTTATTTCTTTGGCTTAGAAGCGGGGAATTGAGGGCAATAAAAATGTGAATAAATTGAAAATCGTCTACACACAACCGCGCGTTGTACCCTGAGTAGAATGAGAACAGCTAATGGAACAGCGATATCACATGGCTCCTATCCCCACCCCGATACCCCCTACCATTATTCCATGGATTTCATATAGAAAGAGGATTTATTCGTAATAATTGTGAATAAATGGGTCGGGAGATATTTTCCTAAATATTTCCAGTCTGCAGAGGCCGTATTCTACTCATTTATTCTTTTTATCAATGAAATATTCCGGTATAGTTAGTCGCCGGTCCATGTGGTTTCTAGAAACTACCAGACAAGATGATGCAATAATTAAACAAACGTAGATCATGTTCTAACGAACGTAGAGAAGATGCTTGCCTCAGGTGAATAACGATGAGAAAATACAGCGTGAATTTTATTTCATCATGTGTAAAATCGTTGCATACTTTCGGCTAAAATTTATTTTTTAAAGTGTTGATCATTTCTAGATTCTCCCAAGCAGACGATCGATAATATTATATAGTTCCTAGTTCCGTCCCCAGATGGCGAGACCCTTCAACAATGCAGTCTACGCTAACGCAACAATGAAAACAGCAACGCCATCTAGATAAATATCGCTAGAACTTAGCGTTACGTAATCTTTTATCACTCGACAGTCCACAAAGCGGTGGAGGAGAAGTATATCAACTCCTGTAAAGTTTTTGGAGGGGTGATCAGCGGGCAGCGAAGCTTCCAGAAACTCCACCAACGAAGAGACCCACTCAAAGTTTCCGACGAATAGGTTACACAACGTGTGTTCAATTTGCCGGCTAAGGTTCGCGATCATTCTCACACGTTAGTAAAAATAATTACGTAAAATGGTACGTATCTATCTCCGTAACGATAATCACCTAAACTCTAACGACAATAATCTTTATTTTACTTTTTATTATTTGAAACGGCGAAAAGTAACCGTAAAAATCGATTCTTCAATTTCTCTTTCTTAATAATGATAATAATCATGTTTAATGCAAGCGGTAAGATCCGACGAACCCACGTGACCCCTTTTCAATTATTTCTATGCTATAGACTTTCCATATTTTTTTTTTTTTTCTCATCCCGATTCAGATTAGTTCTACAAAAATTTTCTGCATATTATTCATTTCTTACCATAGGCCGTCGCCGCAGCAGCTAAGAGACTGATTCCTCTTTTTGATCGGGTACTAGTACAAAGGGCAGAAGCCATTACTAAAACAAAGGGCGGTATTGTTATCCCAGAAAAAGCTCAAGCCAAAGTATTGAAGGGTACCATTATTGCGATCGGTCCTGGATCCAGAAACAAAGTAAGTTTTATTACCGTTGCAGCTAATCTGATCAATGGGCAAAGCTGTCTAGTACTCAAAACCAAATTTCTGTTCATTGTTTTAACAATTATCAACAATTTTATCGCTTTTTTCTTACCATTTGTATCAGATTTTGATTCTTTCAATGATCCTCTTACTTATACTAGCATTTTGGAGTATAAAAACTAAGCTGTATTTATAACTGATGCAATATGTTAGATAAGATCGTATTGTTCTGAGTTTTTAGTTCTTTTTAGCCCAGAAGCCAAGATTTTAATTTGGGTCTTCAAATTGTTCTTTTCATATATTTTTATAACATTTTATTCTTTATAGAATGGAGATCACGTTCCTCTGAGTGTTAAAGTTGGTGATGTAGTCCTGTTGCCAGAGTATGGTGGTACGAAAGTTGAGCTTGAAGAGAACAAGGAGTTTCACTTATTCCGTGAATCTGATATTCTTGCCAAATTGGAGTCTTAATTAAGAATCCTGAATTCAAATCTTCAGAAAATGCCACAAACTTAACGTTCATGTTCGAACGTTCCGAAAATCTCAGAGTGACATACCCAGTGAACAAACATCATTGTCATCTATTCTGTTTGTTAATTTGCAACTAATAATTGTTAATTAGAATTAATTTAATGATTAATAGTTATGTTTATTTCTTTGTAAGTCTGCTAGCGTGTAGGTGTCATTATTTCATACATAATCTTTCGTAGAGAATAAAAATATCTGTTCCAGTAATTTTTCATTTATTTTATTTTTTTTCACATTTCATAGACTACCTATACCATTGACTGTTACAGTTATAAGTAAAATTTATTAATGTATGTACGTCAGGGATCTCGAATTAGCGAACAAAAACTGTATGTACGTTGAGCAAAGTCTATTACTTGCTTCTTGACGCACAATTTTCTGTGTTAGATGCTGTCTAGGCGGTAAAAAGCATAACTAATTTCAAAGTTAATGAGACTTCGATTTTCAATAACTGTGTTTCATCAGTTGGGTGAAACACTAAATACGACAAATGTTTCCATTTTATGATGTTGAATTCCCAATAAAGAATTTATTCAGTTAGTAATTGCAGTTTTAAAAATCATTTGACATCGACGGATCCTCAATATTCTTGAAATATTGAAGGTCCTGGATAGTCGGGCTTAAATTTTGCTAGATAATTAAGAATCCGTCGATTCTAATGATTCCTGATTGCTCCATTCTGCTCTATTCCGTTCTTATTAATTATTCAGAGGTTGAAAATTAAAACTTTATTCTAGAATCGGAATAATCATTTAATCATCAATCAATTTAATCTTTTTAAATAAACATTAAATTTCTGTTTATTACTTTCACTTCAACTTAATACTCTTCCTAACGCTGGCTTTGATTCCTGATATTTCACCGCCATACCGAGTAGTTTCTTTCCGAACTTCTCTGACCTATAAGAATAAAATCAATTTCAAATTATTGATCACTATATCATAAAACATGTACGAAAGTTATAGAAGTAAATAAAGATAAAGATCCTTACCGCTCCCTTCCTACGTATTTTAGCCTTGCGGTATTTGTTCCTGTGTTTAACTCTTGGGTTTCTCAGTTCCTTTTTACGGTACGGTGTCAGTCCCTTATTCTTGGCAATTTGATAAGTGATAGCTCTCTTGCCATCTACGCCATCAGAAATAACTTCCGTGCCCTGGTCCTCATTTTCGTCAACATTTTCGTCTAACTCTGCTTCCTCATTCTCAGATTTTTCATCTTCAGATTGTTCTTCGATAGATTCCTCATGCTCTATGGCTTGTACGTTTTTCTTAATGCGTTTTACTTTCTCATTCGACAAGCCAGAAGCCTGCCTCTTTCGATTTGTCTTGAATTCAGAATCATCCAAACTATAAAGTGGCAGATTATTCTCCTCGGCTTTCAAGATCTCCGAAATTTCTTCCAGTATTTTACCCTGGCCAGATTCTAGCTGATTCAATAGCTGTCTATATTGTGCGAGTTGTTTTATAACTGGATGAGAATTAACTGGTACTTTATCAGCTTTCAGCATCAAATAATATAAGATGTTGTTACAGTAGTTAAGAATGACGTGGTATTTTGTCCTTACAAATGTTAAGCCAACAGTATCAGGGAATTTACCATTTTGAACCAGCTTCAAAAACGGTTCTAGGACGTCTTTTGCCTCGGTCAAACGTTCTGAAATAAAAATAATCCTTTATTTATTCATAAAATTAATTAACAGATCAAAAGAGCCTCTTCCATTAATCAATTATCAATTACCCTTCAAATCGGCCACAAGCCCAACAAATTCTGGGCTTTCTTTGATCACCAGAGCCTGTTTTTGTCTTTTGCTAAGTTTGCTTAAGTCCGTTTTAACTATTTGCTGACTATCTTCGATATCCTCGGCCTCGTCTTTCCCAACGTTTATAAGATCTAGTCCAAAATCAGCATCGTCAAGTTCCTCAGCTAATCTCTTCTGAATATTTCTAGCTTCTTGTTCTTCAATTTCCGCAGCTTCAAGATCTTGTTCATTTGTCGTTGCATAATCCTGGTCAACGTAATCGGTAGAATAGAAAGCCCTCTTTTTTTTACCCCAAGCTCTTTCATCTGGCAAATCATCATCTTCCGGCAAACCTTCAATATCAGATTTCATAGAATCTGATCCGTCGTCGTCTTCCTCATCCTCGTCATCTTGCAGACCGTAAACTTCATCCTCGCTGTCAAAATTGTCCACCGTTCTTTTCTTTCTCACTTTTTCTAGCAGCCGTTTATCCTCTTTGGAATATTCCTCCTCAGAGTCTGATACGTCGTCTGTCTCTAACCCGTACTCTGATTCACCTGTATTACGAAATCTGAAAGACATATCGGGGTTAAGAAAGTTAAATTTAGTAAAAATGGGGTAAGAATTGATGAACAAATTGTTAGATTCTTAATTAGGGATGAATTCAATAGTAGTCTCGGAATTCTATGTCCAGCCTAACCTAACTTATTTTTACAAATCGATCATTAGATTAGTTATGAACAGTTTGGGGGAAAAGTCAACGGCTTTTTAGGGGCAATAACTGTAAATTTCTTACTTTATTTTATTACTCATCGTCCAGGTGTTGATTATTCTTTAATAACGATTGATTTTTGGCTTGGGAACGCGTGGTCCAACAAACTGTATCTTTGACACGAAAACATAACCTAAATAATTTCTCGTTCAAATATCGAACCCGGAATCATAACCTATAAGCTTTTCGAGTTGAGAAGGATCTCCGGCATTTCGAATGCAAACATTTGTATAAAAAGGGCTTTGATATTAGTTGAGAATTAAAGATGGTCTTTCAATCGTTGACACTATTTGCGAGAAGCAGAGGGCCTGATGAATACTGGCGTAAAAAAAGAATATTTAAACTAGCCGCAGTGAGTATTGCCGCGAAGGTTATGTTCAGAAGTCGCAAAAGAATTTAATAATCAAATGACTTTTAAATTGATTACAGCACTTCATAGGTCGTAGAAGAAATTGCTACAGCATAACGATAAGAAATGTACATCGAGCTCTCCAATACGCGACTAAGGGTAGAAAACTCAAAAAAATAGATATGCAGGATGTGAGTCTCATACTCCAAAAATACGGCGATAGAATTCGCCACCAAATTCCTAGATTCAAACAATCTATTCGGTTTTTTACAGCTCTGGATGACGAGGCTAACAGCAGCATGTGACCAGCATGAAATAACTGTTCCTTGTTTTAAAGAGGCCTTAGCGAGGAGCAATATCTTTATAAACAACAAGAATCTTGTCGACTTAGCGATTTGGGAACCTCGAAGTTTCAAGGCACTAACGCAATTCGCTGCCGCCAAGGCTAAGGAAGACGGTTTAAACGGTCTATTAAACTTAGAAACACCACCGGGAGTAGTAACTAGAGGAATGCTTAAGTAACGAGTTTAGGATTAATGAATAGAACCACAGATATAATGCATATAGATGATGTGACGATTATGTAATTTGTAACATTCAAAATACAATAAAAATGATAAATGAACATGCTTAGTATAATTGTGCAGAGATGACCTTTTGCTCTGGGAATTATTCCATGATAGCGTTTTTCACGTTCATACACTGACTCCATTGAGTGCATTCGAATGAGAATACAATCAGTGCAGTTAGTGGAGCGAAGTGTAACCCGCTGTACAAGAAACACAATTTTTTTTTCGTCTATTATACATCTTTCTATACAACCATAACAATAACAATAATAATTATTATCATCAATAATCAATGCTTTCAATCAATGAATTCAGTCTATTGCTTAGCATTCACAATTTGAACGAAATCAGGCTTGAGGGAAGCACCGCCGACCAAGAAACCATCGATATCTTTCTCCTTGGCCAATTCCTTAGCGTTTCCTGCTGTCACAGAACCGCCGTAGATGATTCTGAGGGATTCGGATACAGCGGGGCTTACAGTCGTAGACAACCATTTTCTCAGTTTGTCATGAACCTCTTGGGCTTGCTGAGGAGTCGCGGTCTTTCCTGTTCCAATTGCCCAGACAGGTTCATAAGCCAAGACCACGTTGTCCCAAGACTTTATTTTGTCTGCGATAGCTTTAGTCTGCCTAAATACCACTTCTTCCGTTTTTCCAGCCTCACGCTCATCTAGCTTCTCTCCAATGCAGGCAATCACCTTTTCAAAGGGAAATATGGGAAGAAAAGATGTTATTTTCATTATTTTCGTGAATTTCTCAAGTGATTATTTTCATTACGGGACGGTTAGCAGTTGTTTATACCTTTATGCCAGCCTCAAGGGCATGGGCTATCTTTTCAGAAATTAGTTCATCGGATTCTCCGAACACGTTACGACGTTCAGAGTGGCCAAGGATTACCCAGGGAATTCCACTGTCCAAAAGCATAGCAGGGCTGATTTCACCGGTGAAAGCACCTTTGGCTACTTTATAGCTGTTCTGAGCACTGACTTGTACATTTGCCGGTAATACGCTCAGAGCATAGGTCAGGTAAAGAGCAGGT
The DNA here is from genome assembly GCA_963966615.1 of Tenthredo amoena. Lineage (NCBI taxonomy): Eukaryota > Metazoa > Arthropoda > Insecta > Hymenoptera > Tenthredinidae > Tenthredo > Tenthredo amoena. The sequence goes on along the minus strand of OZ016482.1, from coordinate 22,211,253 downwards.
ACTCCGACAACGATTTCTGAAAATTGATGAAACATTGAACGTGAATTTCATGACTTAGAATTAGATAAATTTATCAGTAATTGAGCTGCAATGAATTACGAATTTTTTGAGCAGACAATCATAAATGAGATTTGAAGAATGCCGTTAAATAAAACGGAAACATTTTTTCGCCATTTTTAGCAAAACAAGAGATAATTTATTGCCTACAGATTTATTGGGAGTATGTATGTTTGCAGATTGATAACGATGATGCGGTTTAAGGTATAGGTATAGGTAAGTGATAGTTTTTAGTCTTTGGACGTTGAATCTTGCACGTACCGACATTTGGATCGAGTGGCCCGGCTTTCAGGAATGCGACGATTTCATCAATCTCCTTTTTGACTCCATTCATCTTCCAGTTACCACCAACGAAAAATTTACGACCCATGATTTCTGTGTTATTTAGCTGACGATTATCTGGTGGACACTTACGGTCCGTTCGACACTCTGTAGAAGAAATTAACCAAGTAATTCGATGTCGCCTGACCTTCACAATGAGCGACAAGGTGAAATCCGCCCTGTGTACCCAGCTCTATCCCCGCCACTTGCTGCTATCCCTTCCCCAACTACTTAGAGAATGTAGGGCGTGAGTGGGGTTCGTTGGCTTCTATATCTATATTTGATATACATTGTCTCACGTAGCTGCAGCTCCGAGTAACTATACTTCAAATAGATTTTGCGAAAAAGCGGAGATAGCCAGTAGGATGAAAAGAAGAAATAGATTCTACTCATAATAAAATGATTCCATAATAATGTCAAGTTCAGAATATAAGTAATTTTTTGGAGCGAACTTCTTTGAAAATACTTTAAGTGTTTTCTATTTGATTGTATATAAGCTTCCTTGAAGCAGTTTTTTCAAGTCCAACGACCTCTTTGATTTAGTGATTCATCGAGTGATTAAACGATCTATCAATGATTAAGCCAATTTAAAACTCGTGATTTGGTAGCTGAGGCGCGCGACAGTCGAGAATTGCGTGACGTGTAGAATGAATGAATGCGAAGCGAGATTGATTGAAAATCGAAATATTGGATAAATTGAATTTAAACATGGGGTACGGCATGAACGTAAATTAGAAAAAATCATATACCCTTGTTATTTTTGGCAATAAGTTAGAGGTTTTTATTGCCGTATATAAACTACATACAAATAAATATCGGCAATTGATTTCTGTAAACGTTTTCATCAGTGGAAACTTACGCATGACGATGTTTGGGCGATAATATTTTGAGTTAGAAATCTGCATGAGAAGTTTCAATCTCTTTATACGCGTGTACATTGCAGAATTACACAATATCGCAAGTTAATCGTATAATAAGTCTTGCATACATATCGATGTAACTATAATTGCCTGAGCTTTCATTTGCTAGAAAAATTGTGCTTCAATTTTCTGATCAAATTCTACTACATACCGGGAGTTTTCATGGAACGGCCCCCTAGACGAATCGAGTAAAGCTATGGGCGGCTGATAATGTGTCAGAGACACAAAAAAAATATTGTATTTGAAACTCTACCTCTGTAGTTATTGGTAATGCAACTTTACATTGAATAATCATGTTTCAAATCTCGTACTTCAGCGTTGGATAATAAATGGTGGCCCTGAAAAGGGCCGATTGTGTAGATGTTGCGAAGAAGGTGCAGCGGCTTATTTAGAGCTGGTGTATTTGGTAACAGCCTTGGTGCCTTCACTGACGGCGTGCTTAGCGAGTTCGCCAGGAAGCAGTAGCCTAACAGCAGTCTGAATCTCCCGAGAAGTGATGGTCGAGCGTTTGTTATAGTGAGCAAGCCGTGAAGATTCTGCTGCAATACGCTCGAAAATGTCGTTTACGAAGCTGTTCATGATGCTCATCGCTTTACTGGAGATGCCAGTATCAGGGTGAACTTGCTTCAACACTTTGTAGATGTAGATTGCGTAGCTTTCCTTCCTCTTGCGCTTCTTCTTCTTATCTCCCTTCGAAATATTTTTCTGAGCCTTTCCAGCCTTCTTGGCCGCCTTACCGCTTGCTTTAGGTGGCATTTTCAATAAGTTCAAACTATCAGTTATATTCGTCGACCCGTCGAAGTTGAAGCTCGATGGTGAACTGTGCCTTGCAGACGTACACTGCCAGCTTTATGGGGCAGCGCTGCCAGTGCGCCGGGCCAATCAGAGGCCGCCGCAACTGGGCGACTCACCCATTCGTTGCCCGCTACAGGGGCGCCGAAAAGGTTATAAGCCTAGCCGCCTGCTTTTTGTATCCATTCAAGCTTCAGCTTCGTCGTTGAACGCAACGTACTTTGTTGAGATCAAGTAACTTAAATTTCGAAAATGTCTGGACGCGGTAAAGGCGGCAAGGTAAAGGGAAAGGCAAAGTCTCGCTCAAGTCGTGCCGGACTCCAATTTCCGGTGGGTCGTATTCATCGGTTACTTCGCAAAGGAAACTATGCTGAACGAGTTGGTGCTGGAGCACCCGTCTACCTTGCTGCAGTGATGGAATATCTAGCTGCTGAAGTATTGGAATTGGCTGGTAATGCCGCTCGGGATAACAAGAAGACCAGGATCATTCCACGTCACTTGCAATTGGCCATCCGCAATGACGAAGAATTGAACAAGCTACTTTCTGGAGTTACTATCGCTCAGGGCGGTGTTCTACCCAACATCCAGGCCGTTCTTCTACCTAAGAAGACTGAGAAGAAAGCATAAACACAATACTTCGAATATTTTATACCACCGGCCCTTTTCAGGGCCACCAAATTATTCTTGCAATTGAAACTGAAACTATACTAGCTACTATAACTAGAAACTATACTAAAATCTTCATGTTCTCTACTGTACAGCGAAATTTTTCCACTTCACATTCTTTCGGCAACTATTCAATTCTACGGGTGTTATACTTACTGTATATATGCATACGTTTACATGCTGCTCATTTAAATTAAACAAGCATCTGAAGGTACTGGAAATATCTGAAATACAAAGCCATCCGAAGAGTAGTGTATCTTAAAATTCTGCGACTTCGAAAATTTCTCAAATATTTAGCTCACAGCAATTTGTTAGTTTTTTTCTTCGTATGCGTATATGGAGAACCTCGTCTGGTTGTTTGAAAATATTCTATTCTAAAAGATACATATTTAATTTTCTCGCGTCGCTGCTTTTCTCATCTATAATAGTACAAAAAGTATTAGTTGAAAAAATTATCCCAGAAAAGCAGCCTTCGGTCCTACACACGTAATTCTGTCTGGATCAATACCTTGCGTGCACCTTTTTCTTTTAACAATTTAATTGTTGAAGTATTTAGGTATACTAGGAAAAAAATGAAGAGTATAGTACTAATAACTAGTTGGAACGCGAACACCCGGCCCTGCTGTTCTACGGTCTTTAAGTATCCAGATGGCACCCGACGAATTCGGGGAAGGTCATAATAGCTAGGGGTCTTTTCAATTCAACGAAGGACCGGTTTCCTGTAGTCTAGCGACCGTTCAACTACCGTTATTCTGTAGTCTTATGAGTTATACGTTACCGGAGAGAAAAAAAGCCCATATTATGGATGGATAAATTACTTGAAGTATCTACTATCTAACCGTGCTATACAAAATTCCAGGTTCTCCAAGGAGAAAGTATAATTCTTCCAGGCCTACCTCAAATACATACGCACGAAATTCCCAGCATAAGTAAAATTCCTTGAATTTACCAGGTCTTTTCATGGTGCTAAGCAAATTCTGTGAAAGTTTGACGACTAGACATACTGGTGCGGGTATTTTGCAGTGTATAGTTTTATCCAATCCTATGTTGTTTTTAGAAACTGCGAGGCCCCAGGCTAAAAAATCTTGAATCCTATCCGCAATACGATAATTCTTATCGCAGCTGCTATCACTCACAATCAGATAGAGCAGTCTGTTGATTGTACTCGGTTTAAAAAATACTAGGCAGATAATCTTGCAAATCATCAATGAAAAAAAAAAAAACTTTATCTAAACTTTATAAATAAAACCAAAATTTAAATGTACTGAGAGCCATGTTAATAAAAACTAACATTGAATTCTGGGGCCCTGGCTACGGGCCCTACGCCTACGTGCGTAAAGACGGTACTGATTCAATCAATACTTCGAAAATATTCTACACTCGTAATTACCATTACCATTCTCTGCGCCCAACGTAATCATAAAATAGTAGAAAAATCGAACTAACGTAAGAGATATTCAAGTACAGTCATAACCAGTTCAGTTAAAGAATAATTATTCAATTGTTAAAACAGTGTTAATATTTCAGACAAAAATATATGAATAGCTCGAAATCATGTATAGCTGTGGATAAAGTCCCGCTCTCGATATGCTACGTAAACAAAAGTACGAAAATGTAATTTTACGTTTCACACGAGATCAAAGTGTTTGAAAAGTGGATTTTCTATGTTCCAGGCTCGCTTTCTGGAACAATAACCGTAATCCGTATAATATGGATTTTGAAGAAAGTATTCCGTCGTTTTATTATGGTAGAAAGTTTGCGAATGGTATTCACGAATCCAGAAGTGATTGGAGAACGGAATATTGTTAAAGATTAGAATATAAGCTGTAAATTGAAAGAACTTCTGCTAATAAACTTCCGGACTGTATCAAAACTCTATAAATATTGCAGGCCCTATAGATACACTAAAGGTAGTTGTTTAAAAACGTCCATTAATACTGAAAGGCAGATACAGAATTGACCAACATTTGAGACAAGAAGAGCGGCTCATCTATCAGCGTTAAATTCCACACTGGTGAATGATAAATTGTTCCGGTATAAAGGGAAAAAAATGTTTGGAGATTGTAATGGTACAGCGCATGCTCGGTCATATAACGTCGATATGTACCAGGCATGCGACGAAATTAACTATCTCTTGAATGATCAGAGGAGTTCGGATCCATAGCCACAGAACTTCAGGAAATATGCAACTCTATATCATCTAATTAAATATCACGATATTAATATTGGTACAATATTCGTATGTACTGCATTGAAAGAAAGTTGAACTTCCGACGTATAAGGTACAAGTGATAAGATTCTTTTGCATTAGAAAATTATTGTTGGCCCTGAAAAGGGCCGGTTTGTAAGTTGGCGTGAAGGACCTCGTACTTCCTAACCGCCGAAGCCGTAAAGAGTGCGGCCTTGACGTTTCAGAGCGTAGACAACGTCCATGGCAGTCACTGTCTTTCGCTTAGCGTGTTCGGTGTATGTAACAGCATCACGAATTACGTTTTCAAGAAAAACTTTCAAAACGCCACGAGTTTCTTCGTAAATGAGGCCAGAAATTCTCTTAACTCCGCCACGACGTGCGAGACGACGAATAGCTGGCTTGGTGATACCCTGGATGTTATCACGAAGTACCTTTCGATGCCGCTTTGCTCCTCCTTTTCCCAATCCCTTACCACCCTTTCCACGACCAGTCATGTTGTATTGTTCTGAAGCGTACGTTCACTCGGAGAGCTCACACAGTAGAATGCTCGATAGACCGCTCGGTCGGATCTTTATATCGTCCAGCGTTGTGCCCCACTCTTCGTCCGCCGACCAATCAGCGTGAGGGTGACGGAACAGCGATCGCTTATATACCGGATCTGCGCTCTACCTTCTTATTCTGTTGCTGAACTCAGGTCCGCATCGTTCTTCAAAATGGCACGTACCAAGCAAACTGCTCGCAAATCTACTGGTGGCAAGGCTCCTCGCAAACAACTCGCCACGAAGGCCGCTCGTAAGAGTGCGCCTGCAACTGGTGGTGTTAAAAAGCCCCATCGCTACCGTCCGGGAACTGTGGCCCTTCGTGAAATTCGTCGCTATCAGAAGAGCACTGAGCTGTTGATCCGCAAACTGCCATTCCAGCGGCTCGTTCGCGAGATCGCACAGGATTTCAAAACCGATCTCAGATTCCAGAGCTCTGCTGTAATGGCTCTCCAAGAAGCAAGCGAAGCATACCTTGTTGGTCTTTTCGAAGATACCAACTTGTGCGCCATTCACGCTAAGCGGGTAACCATCATGCCTAAGGACATTCAGCTGGCTCGCCGTATTCGCGGTGAACGTGCGTAATTTGCTTGATAAGAAGCGTTACTACAATCGGCCCTTTTCAGGGCCACCAAAAACTTCATGCATGAGAATTGATGTTGCTAAGGTCTGCAGAATAAAAATATTATTTCGAACATTCTGCTGTTGGACAAATGCTGACTTAATCGTTAGTCATTTTTCGTTGACAATCGAATTTTAAAACATTCCCTTTTTCCAAACCGATCCCGTGATATACAACCAGAATATGTTTGGTATTCTAGTGAATAAGATCGTTGAGCTGGTAATTTTATTCCGCAAGTCGACTCAATTTTGTTTAATCTTCACAGCTAGAATCTCGAAGCCATAACTGCCCCCGTGAGCAATAGTTTTCCATACGTAATAGGTATTTTTATCATTTTTAGCTTTAATCAATCCCAAGTGAATAATATACAATCCGAATACTGGGTTTCGGTACTCAATTTGCAATTTATTTCAATTTATTGGGATTCTTTTTCTGGGATTTCCAGGTTCATTTTCATAAAAATTCAAGGCCATTTGATGCTCGATTCGATGAGAAGGGTAGAGTTTATGAAGAAGGCATTGTTTATTTTTTCATCCTAAAAAAATTTACGCATTCGGGATTAATTCGAGAATCGGATCTTGTTAAAAATCAAAATGTAGATTACAAATTTAAAGAAATTCGAAGTTCTTGATAGGGTACAAGCTATTTCCTGCTGGAAAATTTATATCCAAATATTCACGAAGCTGAAAATAATTCGTCAACCGTAAGTATTCCTGTAAACACCCCACGAAGGGAAATAATTTGGACTTTAACCTTCTTCCGTGTATCCTACCACCTTTCATGTGGATTTGATTTACCCTATTTATTTATCCCATCTCTTTTACCTCCCTTTCCCTGTCACGTAAAGACCCCTAATTAATATGGACCAGCGGTGCATTACCGCTAAGAAAATCGAATGTTCAACTTAGATGCCAAACGTGCTAAATAATGAAGCCGTAATTTGATACATGCTTAATTTTATCATTAAATCTACTAGCAAATAAAAATTGTACCAGTTGTATAGTATGCTCTGCATACTATGTAATAACATTGCGCTAGCGCTTTGTGTTCTAAAAACACGTGCTTTTATGAGATCGATTCATTTGCATGAAATATATTTGATGGCCCTGATAAGGGCCGTTTGTTACGTTGTTACTGCTGCTGTTGTCTGCGGCTGCTATATATCGCGTCATATCAAACGCGTTTACTTCTTCTTCGGGGAGGCTTTCTTAGGTGCAGGTTTGGCGGTCTTCGGGGCAGCCGTTACCTTCTTCGGTTTAGGTGATTTTGGCTTGCTAGTAGGTGCCTTAGCGACTTTCTTGGTCTTCGATGGGCTCTTAGCTTTCGGTGGTTTGGCGGCCGGAGACCTAGCGACCTTGCGCTTCTCTTTTGTGGCCACGATGTTTGCAGCTACTGCCTTTTTAGTCGCAGCTGGTTTCTTAGCCGCGCTGGTCTTCTTGGCAGGAGGGGCAGCCGATGGAGCAGCCTTCTTCTTAGGTGAAGCTGGTTTAGGTGCTGCTGTCTTGGCTTTAGGTTTAGAAGCTTCAGGTTTCGTGTTGGCGATCTTAAAAGAACCAGACGCTCCCTTGCCCTTTGTCTGAACCAGGACTCCTGTGGCAACCCCAATCTTCAAGTACTTCTTGATGAACGAAGCTTGTTTCTCGGCATCAAGCTTGTACGTCGCAGTGATGTACTTCTTGATAGCCTGAAGAGACGAACCACCGCGTTCCTTCAAACTTGTAATAGCGGCGTTAACCATCTCAGAGGTACGAGGATGCGTCGGTTTTACACGTGGCTTCTTCGCTTTAGCTGCTGCTGCTGCTGCAGCTGCGGCGGCGCCCTTCTTCACTGCTACTGCTTGAACAGCAGGACTAGCTGGCGTAACTGTAGTTACAGGAGATGCTACCTTGTCTGCCATCGTTGAATATCTCGTCGATACGTTTTTTGAGTTTATAGAATGTAGATGCTCGATACGAACAGCACTGCTAATGCAATGTTTGTGATGAAGCGGCAGAGCCCGCGCCCATCCTATACCAGAGCGCGGACCATGGAGAAAGGCCTCAAGCGTTTCACGCCGCGCGCTAGACGACCGTCGAAGTGCGTGGAACTGCGTAAGCGGTCGATCGACAGCTCTCCCTCAGGATACACGAGGTTCCTGACAACGGCACTGCGTCACCAGGTGCTTCGTAGTCTGGGTAACTGAGTGGTAAAGTTTTCGGATGGATTGCGACAACGAATTTCTTGAAATATGCAAGCCATGCGAACCGTGCGTCTCCACAGCGATCGCACCCTGAGCAACGATCGTGCCGTTTCCGACCTGGGGGACGGTCACCGGACGCGAAGTTGATTTTTCCTTGGAGTTTAAGCTTCGCTCCAGATCCGTGCCAAAGGTCAATCCCCTAGATCGACCTGAGACGAATATATGAACAATTAAAGTCGACGGGGATGCGATCAACCCGTAACCGGCACGGCGCAATTCTTCCTCAAACGAAACTCGGCTTTACTTCAGCAAGGATTAATGGCATCCTTGGCGAATATAGTGCCAGTAGGAAGTTTTAGGGGATTTGAATGCTAGATCGTATAGATGAAATCAATTACGACTCTGATGTCTCTATTCCTCGCATTTAGGAAGCGAGCTGATTACGTGGTTATTATTTCAGATTTCAATAAGCATATAAGGTACGTCGTAGTCATTATATTATTTCGGAACGAATCACATTATTATGAATCGTGGAGTATACTCTTCATTTAAGCATTTTTACTTTTTTTAAACTGCAAATATACCTAGAAGTAGTGCATTGTGTATATTGCTATATATTACTATAATATATCAATTTTCAGAACGAATACGCAATAATTTTTTTAGCATTACCCATGTATATTATATAAATGAAATAAATGTTTGTAAATATTTCACTGCAAAATCTTATCCTCCTTGCTGTCTTTTGGTATTTAAATATAATATCCGATGTAAAATATGCCACCCAATGAATATAAAGGCTCGAGTATATTATGCAAAGCCAAAATTATTACAGAACAAAGCTCAAGCCGCACTCTCATAAGCCACAGTAACCGTATATTTGATATAGTAGCCGAGTTCATCCCGTTTTCTAAAGAAAAGAAACAATTTATCCAATAATAAATGTTTTTGGCAGATTAAATTATATCGAGGTCTATAACTATTGGGGCTATTAGGTATAATAAGTAAATATAATTTAATTGTTTTCCTAGTTGCGAGTGAATGCAAGCCTAGAATTTGATATACTTTATTCAATAAGGAATCTGGACCGATCTTAGGCGTTCGTAAAGATTTTAACCCAAGTTGATGAACAGGTTGAAGCAGAATCAACTCAGCCACCTGCATTATTTATCTTGTTTTTGATTCGATGAAAAAAATATACAAAACCCTGTATATGTATACATATGGCATTCTCAAATCGAAATAATTTTTATAAATTGACTAATAGTTCGAAATCAAAAACTACCAGGACAAAAATGAAAAAAACCTAAGATTAAAATAGTGTCATTCGTCATTCTACTGTAATTCTCAGACAAAGAAACTGTATATTCTTTTTTTTTTCTCTTTTTGTTTTTCCTTTAATAATTTTTGCGTATTCGGTATACTTAATCGATTCCTTTATTCCCAGAAAATTATCGCTTTGTAACTAGTTCGTACAGTAATATTAGGTAAGGTTAAATAATATTGTAATATGATCGTAGAATGATATTTCTAAACTTTATTCATTTTTATAAATCATTTAGGCGAAGTTAGCTCGCATAAAATTGGTTGAATCGAAGTATTCGAAGTTAAATTTGTACAGACAGCCGTCTGTAAGTAAGTATACGTCTTATACAAATCCAAGAATTACAATAGAATGAATAATGAATGGATACCGGATAGTATTATCTCGAATCCCCTGGAATAAAAACGTGTTTTCGATTTCAAACGGCAGGAACGATAAGCGGCGTTCACAAACGAACAGCGGAACGGTGAAATATCTACCATTCCAAATCCAGTTCCTTGTCCAACAGAATACTTCTGTACGTGCAGTTTTGTGGTTATTTTCCCAAACCCTCACGTTACGTCTTATTTGTACACAAAAATCGTCTAAAACACTTCCCGAGATAATAGGCGAGAAGATCCTCATTCTCGCCTCACCTGTTAACCTCAAAGTTATTTCCTACGAAGTTATTTGACGAAATGGTAAGTCAACTCGTGGTGTCGGTACCGCAAACCAATGGACGACCACATTTGTCTTAATTATTTGTTTGATCGTGAAGAATTCAATATTCCTACGAGATCTTGTTACATTTCGAAACATGTATCAATCATTATCATATTCTATACCATCGAGTAGCCAATATTCGCATTTATGACAATATCGTAATACAAAACACATCTACGCCTTTAAATCACAATGTTTGTTTATTCTTATACCACGGTTCGGAAACTGGTCTATATTTTGCTACTTGAGAATAAAGTTCCCATATTTTAATAAACTTAGAGTCAATTCACGTCTTATTAAGTTCTCAGATTAGAATAGAATCAAATTACACAATTATTATCAACATTAATACTTGACGTTATTTTTTTGTTATGAAAAAACAAAATTTCATTTTCTGTCGCATGATTATTTAAAAATCATTTTTTTTTCCAGTCTCACACTATATTGCTCGTGCAACCAGGCACAAGGCCTGAAACAAGGACGTATTCGGACTATGAGAGCGTCAACGAGTGCATGGAAGGTGAAGTAATTTTGATTGTATACGTTATATCGATTGTATAGTCTTGAATTGTTGTATTCAATTTTTGAATGGAAGTAAAATAAGTTCATAAAGAATAAGATTTGAATCAAATGTGTTTCTTATTGATTTTTTATCTTTTTTTTTCAGGCGTATGTAAAATTTATGAAGAGCATTTGAAGAGGCGAAATCCAAACACTCCCACAATCACATATGACATTAGTCAGTTGTTTGACTTTGTTGATCAGTTAACAGATCTGTCATGTTTGGTATACCAAAAGTCAACAAATACTTACGCACCTTACAACAAGGACTGGATCAAAGAAAAAATCTATGTATTGTTACGTCGTGCCGCTGGTCATAGCGAGTAACCTTTACCTTTGCCATTGATTACACGTAAGAAAGACCTCCACCTTCACATGTAAGCTAAGTTAGCTATAAGTACATTACTATAATATTGTCTATATTATTATTATTATTATCATTATTAATAAATGTAAGAAATGAACAATGTGACTGTTTTATTTTTCTTTTTCTTTTTATTCGACATTTTAAGTCTACAAATCTTTATTCTACAAACGAAGTAGACGCATAGATATTGGATGATTGAACTGTTTACTGAAGATATTTTTCTACTTATACTTTTATACAGTCTTATTTATTTACCATGACCTAATCATTCGTGCTTCATTCTTTGAGAGTCCCTGCGAGTCATGACTCCGTGACTCTCGTATTTCACCTTTCCTTTTTATCGGATTCAATAACTCTTAACGCTTTGTTTTATATTGTGCCAAGTCTTCAGAGAAAATTGAAAACTCGATTAGCTATTTGAATGCGAATCAAAATAGGAGAAAATACGCTCAGTACCTACACCTGTGGAATTAAGAAACGCTATATCCTCGAGAACTCTGCCCTAATTAATTAGAAGTTGAAATTCTCTAAAAAATTGCACTACCGCCGTTGTCTTAATAAGTAAATGTCTAATAAATGTTTCTTCTCTGGTATTTCGTGTGAAATTTGAAGAAATTTGTAACGGATTAGTATCATTTCAAGTTGTATCTTGTTCTTTGAAGGTACATTCTCAAATTTGAAAAAGATTCAAAATTCATTTTGACCTCAAAACGATGGAATCAAATCTTAATTCTCGAGGAATTTCGAAAAAAATTCACTCAATAATCCATCCATAATGAAAGAAAATGTATTATAGATGGAAAATATATCTCAGGCGCTTTTTGGAGTTATTTCTACGAATCCGTTGTATATTGTACCCTATCTGCCATTTGTGCGGGAGCGAAAAGGTACTTGACGTTTTGTGCGCCACCTTTCCCGCCTATAGTCTATTCAAATAGCCAAATCAGTCGCTCGTAATATATATGCTTGACAAGTTATGTCATTTTTGTGTGAACATAAATTGTCTATGACGATCGGACGTTATACGACTGGATGATTTGAAGATGAAAAAATCCAGAAAACTCGTAATAAAGAACATTTATTGCAAAACGTAATCAGTTATCCATGTATTTTTTTATGACTTCTACGATATAAAAGCAGGATACGATATCGCAAGAGAGGATTTATTACGATATCGTTAGCAAATAAGAACGAATAACAGCGATATTCAATTGCGCTATATTTGGTATGTAAATAAATAAGTATAAGTATATTTTGATGTGCCCAAAATCAAAGGTTTTTCTTAAATTAGGGCAAGCGGAGTTATAGGTACCTCCTGCGTCAAGTGACCCGTTTCTCCCCTACTGCTCGAAAGAGTTATCACTTTGCTTTATGACCAGACGCGATTAATCACTGATAAAGTATACCCTTCCTTTCCTCTACAGGCGAGTTCGAAAACTTGATATTTCTACTGAAATAATATCTTTAAATTTCAATGAAACAATAATAGACAAAAATCCGTAATTATGCCTTAAGGCACGAACTAAATCGCTCTCTTTACTACGCTTGAACATATTTCGCGGATATTACATGGGTGTGTATTCTTGTGTTGACTCATCAATCTGCTAGAGACAGAAAAATGAACCGAAGATAAGTATATAAATAATATATTGGGTTTCCCACTTGGTTGATTCATCAATGTGCCAGAGATAAAGGATAAATATATAGCAGATTGGATCTCCCATCCAGTGATAAAACCTAATTGGATAATTGGGCTTATCATATAATGTAGGCTATCATTTTAGTTTCCCCAATCACCCATATCAAAGATATTCTCATCTCTGTATTAAAACAATCTTATCGTGTAGTAGGAGATTTCGTTACTTTTTATAACTGTCACTCTTACTGGCGGCCCAAAAAATGTGATACTTTCTTCCTACGGCCATGAAAAGGGAAGGGAATCAAAAGTCCAAGATATACGAAGCATACTATAATGTAAGACATGCCACGAATCCATGGCGTTCGAGACGCGGCACGGGGGCGCGAGATAACTTCTCCATGCGCGAGTTAATGGGTAATTGAAGCACGAATGTGGAACATATGATGAAAAAATCTATATTGGTTTTTACACTCAAGTAGACGAAAAATTTAGACCCGAGTATCAGATGTACAGTAATACCTAGTTACAGCTCGAATTGTGATAAAAAGACGGAAAATGAAATTTATTGTGTTGTAGCACGTTTAGTATTAAAATTTTCATCGATAGGCTCACCACGAACGCGATACTATAATATGATAAGATATGGCCAGCCGTGAATCATAACTAATAAACATCTGAATTTTTCCCCTTTTTCTAACGATTTATCATATTGAACTTATAGTTTGTAAAAAAAACTGTAATTTTCTTATTTTCTTTTAAGCTTAATGAAATTTCTGGATACATACACGCATATACCTATATGTATGGATTTTATTATGAAATAAGAATTGAGACCGAGTTTTTCCTCGGTATTATACATATTAAATGTATACATTGTGCCAAGAGAAGAATCGTGGCCAGACACGTGGCAGGTCGACAGACCGCATACCAGGAAGTGTAGGATAGATATCGACGAAAAATCACGTGTCTAGCCGATGCACAGAGAGTCGGAAGTCGCTCGTAGATATAGCTATGTATTCACTATTCATTGTTTTATTTAAAGTCAGTTTTCAAATGCATCAACATGGCGGTATTGCGCATGCCGCATTGCATGCGCGGTCTTCGCATGTAGATTGTTTTTTTCTTCCCATTCACAGTCGACGGGATACTATCTACATAATTGTCAACGCAACAATCATCACATACCTATAATGCACTTTTATATAATTTAAGTAAGTATGATGTGTACAGGCTAATGTATGTTTCTGAATCATCGATCGCATCGTATATTATCAATGTATTCGCAGATGATTTTTCCTATCGTAAATAATCCCCAAATGAAAACCAACTAGCTAAAAAAAAAACCTCTGTCCTCGACTGTACACACAACATTGGTTGCATAACTCCATCAAGTCAAGGAGAATAGCTAAGCGGGGGGATAATCGTTCGTCCCGTCGACTAGGCTCTAGTTCGAACGGCGCTTTTAGATAAGATTTTCCGCAGTGGGTAGTCGGACGTGCGTCGTACTCGCCGCACAAAACAGTTTAGTATTCGAACCACGGCGTGGTGGAGGTGTATGTACACAGTATACTGTATCGTGAAATATAATAATCTGTTCATAAACTATAAATAATATTAATAATAATAATAATAGGAATTCAAGAAAAAACATAACGACTAATATTACTATCATTACAATAAACGCTGTAAATAATAGTATATATAGGTATATAATTTTTTCTTCCTTTACCGACGTGAACCCCCTGTCATAAAAACTACGCAATGGCGTGAAAGAAACATTTGGATCAGTGACAAAAAAATTCACAGTTTAATATCGCAACTAGGAATTTTTCTACAGTTGATTATTGAGTCACTCCTCGTGATCGTAGTGACATCATTCTCGGATAGGCCGTGCTGGTGATCACTGTTGAAAAAACTCTGAAATCTGAGGTACTGGATTTTGACAGATTGACAACGACGAACACAAACCAGGATAGAGGAGAGGTTAAAAGTAAAAATGTCTGAAAACCTGTTGAACGGTGTTGATCCCTTCTCCGAAACACCCATAGAAATGGATCCACGACCAAACGAAGGTATACTATGAAAGTTATTTTGAAGCAACCTTTACGCACGTGTTTATCGCGCCCACTTAATATCAATTCCATTTACGATCAGGTTACTAATTACTCAACATATTATTTTCTGTTGTGACAAACGAGCTTTTTTTACCTTCATTTAGATAACGCAAATAGGTTACCTATTATATCTATATGCCACAACTGTCAAAATTTCTAATACCAATTATAACATAGAGAAAAGAAAATAGAAGGAAATTGGTTCATATTGAGTCATGAATCGATTTGAACAATAGAATATCTAGGGAACTGTTTATTATGATATCCCCATTGTTTCGTTGTGTTAAAATTCAGAATATTTTCACAGTAATTATTCGCATAAAGAGATATACAAAAATGATCTACATTAACATCGCGTTGTTTTTTCATTTCTTTCTATTTTTTTTGTTTTTTGCTGTTTTCTTTCTGCAATCTCCTAGGAGCCTTACTAATGTTCAATTCAAGAATGAGAAGACTTTAAATTGAAGTAATTAGTTCAACAGAAATGAATTCCTTGATCTGTGTTTAACATCTGTCATACAGACGATTGATAATTGGTCTTATTTTACAGACGAATGATATTAACTATATGTTAATCCTTGTTTAGTTACAAAGATTAATGTAGTCAGGAAGAGACGAGAAGATATAATATTTGCTCAGTTTTTTTCTCACCTTTTTTCACTCACTGGATAATTTTATGTGAATGAATAAAAATCAATCAGAATAACAGACGATTAGTAAATGTCCGTCGATGATGTGGTGTATCGGTAAATATATTTGCATATATGATTGTTTAAGAGCTGCGGGATACTTTGTCTCAACAACATAATGGAATAGAGGAAATCACAGATACAGAAGTGACCGAGTTAGATTACGCGGAGCCTTTAACACCTGAAAAAGTAAGGTGGTTTTATAAGGAGGGTGTAGACAAAAGGTGGGTCGAATTTTGTGGATACGACAGTCTTAGGATCGAAAATGTATGGAGACAAAGAAAAAGTTCCAATAACGATACCAATGGATTTACGAACGACTCTAATATCGAGAGAGTCGTAGTCAGAGGGGGAATGTATGATGTCGAATTAGAAAATATGAGATGCGTTTCCATATACTGGCCAGGTGGGTCTTAAAACATCAACACATTACTTTGCAAGATATGAATTTATTATGACTAACATTTTGATGGGTCTTTCAACACCAAGACTAGTTTTATACCCATTATTCTCTTATAGAATTATTCAATTGCCAAGTGGACGTATTTTGAATTTAATTTTGTGACTTAAGTGAGGAAAATGTGCTTTATTCTATACTGTAGATATCAGAAACTAGATAGATAATAAGATAGAATAATAATAGATAACATAATGATATATTCGGACTGTTTTTTTTTTAGTTCTATTGCATTGTCGTACACAACTGTCTACAGATTACTTTGTCCTTGAAGTTATTATAGCTAATTTTCTTCAACAAGATTCACAATCACTTATATGTACTGAGAGTATGGACCGCATTAGATATTGTTACAACGGTCTTTCTCAATAAATTTCAACTGATATAATAAACTCGAATCTCTGGTCTGCACTAATTTTTTTTCGAAATAATCCTGTAGATTAGGAATTTTTTCTATATCTGACTAGAAATTGAAAGATTTAACTTCTGAGCCTTTTGTAACACTCCTTGTTGAGAAGTGTTAAGACAAAGTTTTAGAAAATCGTATGACTCTACCTCAGAACATTCCTAAGTTAATACCGGTTTTTTATGTACTTTGTTGAAGGCGAAGAATGGGAAATAATGAGGGGTACTTGGTTTTATGATGGCAGTTGGATACCCCTGGAGCCCGACCATGCACAGGCTATAGAAGAGACACATCTTAACTTGTTTCAAAAATCATCTCCCACACAATCTAGGTCCACATCAGCGGCCAGCACTCCGTCGCATTCCTACAAAGGTACCTTAATCTTCTGGTATTTTCCCTTGATTCTCATGAAATATTATTTCATTTTGCAATCATATGCCCAAAGTATAAAAATTCAATTTCAATCGATTGGTATCTATACTTCCAAATGTTCAGGGATGAATTTTCCCAGAAAATAATATGATTCATAAGCCTAAATATAGAGTAAATAAAACAGCGGCACGTAGCCATAATTATATCTTGTAAATAGTTAGGTTTTTTATTTATGAGGGTATTTGAAACATCTGTCTTTACTCGTTCTACGAATATCGAAACCCTGCACTCTTTATATCTTATCACTATCTAAAATATTTGTATTCTGTGAAATTCGACACAGTATCTGAGTAGTTTTGCTATCTTATTTGAATAGTAAATAATAGCACGTGTATAGTTTGAGCAATTCAACAGAAAGCATAATGTTCTACAAAAATGTTAAGTCTACCTCATTAATTCTTGAAGCAGAACTTGAATTATCGAGTACTGTACATATTACCTGGATATTGTCAAGCTCCAGAATTTATTGCTAATAGTTTCACTTGATTGCTTTCATTTTAGTTCTTCATACAAAAAACTTTCCCGAATTCCATGTGGATTGGCATGCAGTAGATGATGTAGCTCTCTACAGTGAAAACACACCAAGCAAATTAATGCGTAGCGTAACACTGAAATTGGGATTCACCAAAAGTAAGTTAAACCGATCTTTGTTGTTAACTATTTTCTTCATCTTATGATTTATACTAAAACTATAATTTCAGAATCTTCTCACATTCTCTGTACAGCTAGAAACTTCTTTCTCTGCTTTTGAACAGTTATAGTTTTAAAAAAATGAACTGAATGATCAGAATAAGAGAATTTTTCCATCTCATCTAGTCACGCATGCTAATTAAAATGCGAATATATTAACTAAGGTGTTGAAATAACAAATGGCATTACTTTTTTGGCTGCATATCATAATATAATAATATTTATGAAGTAGTGTTTTACAAATCATTAGCTACTTTTAGATTTCCTCAATTATGCACATAAATGATAAGACTCTGTTGTCTGCAAGAGCTAGACAATACCATGCTGATGAAATTTAGTATTTTTTACTCTATGAATTTTAATGTATTTTAATATTTCTAATAATATGCGTTGTAACTTTCCATATTATGCGTTGACCTTCACCGCCACTCACTCACACTATGTGATAATTAATGATTGGGAATGCTGTTGTATATTTCAAAATCAAGTATAGCGTATCCAAAAACCATTTTAAATCTAAGCTTTGAACTTCATTTATAAACATGCATTGTGTAACACATAGCAGCAATCTTTCATTCGTAGTTACTGTTAGCAAATCTTCATTCATTGCGCTGTGCCAAATCTCGGCAACATTGAAATCTGTATTGGAACCGCTTCAACCAGCTAGAATCTAGCTACACTCATTTTTTGGCATATCATGTAAATGCCGACAATTTAAAGATGCTTAAGATGTGGCTCAATTATCCAGTTGGTAAAACATAAATGGTAACTCCATGATACAAGACTACCTAATTGCGTTCCAATCTTTATTTCAGAGTTTCTTGGAAACGTTCGAAAGAAAGTAGTTAGCACTGTTCATCGGCGTTGTTATCGGCCGTCGTTGCCCCAAGGAAAACCCATCTATCGCAAAGGCCCCACTGGTATACACTATGCCGATGATAATAACAATGTCTAATCTATGTATTATACGTTTGTTACAGCTACAGGATACCGTCTAAGGAGAGGATACAAACAGCTCGCAGTTATGGAGGATAAACCTCACGACATTGACCACTTGGTATTTGTCGTACATGGTGTTGGGATGAAAAAAGATACCGGGAAGATTATCCGTAACACAACATTGTACGTATATCTGCATTTTTCCTTATCGTTCAAAAGGAAATGTAGACAATAATTTGCAGATTTACTCAGCAGCTGATAGTCGATATTCTCTTTTGAGGAGCTAAAAACGATTTATAACTGTCAAAAACAAATCCACCTTTTATAACACGTATACCTCACTAATATGCACCATTAATTGGATCACTGTTACTTAACGCCCTTGTAGGGTTGTAATAGGCAGAAAGTATCGAATAATTCATTCTACTCATCAATCGCACATTGTTATGCCTCTAGGAACAAGGCACATCGCTACGGCACCTCTTATATCTTCGTATCTCTGTTTCCAGGTTCAGGGAATGTGTGGATTGGTTGAAACACAAGTACTTTCCGAATTTGCCCCATAGAGCTGAATTTTTTCCTGTTGAATGGAGATCATCTCTTAAACTTGACGGAGGTGGGTGCTTAGTCTGAAATATTTGCATTCGATGCTAATTCTCTTAATTGCATATCATTCAACATAAATTATTGGAATTTACACACAGACATCGTCGACGCTATAACACCTTACAGTGTTCTGAGCATTCGGCACATCTTAAACACCTCGGCAATGGACATTCTCTACTATACAAGTCCCTTGTATGGCGGAGAGGTCAGAGCTGGTCTACAAAAGGAGTTGAACAGACTTTACTTCATGTTTGCGAGCCGTCACCCAAATTGGAAAGGAAAAATCTCAATTATAGCACACTCTTTAGGATGCGTAATAGTTTATGACATAGTCACAAGGTGGGCAGGACCGGAAAACAGACCACCATCACCATCAGAACCAGAAGAGGCACCAGAAGGCCTGCAATTTCCTGTAAGTTTAAAAAACAAGGATAAAACTAAGTGAAAGAATTATTGGAAACTAATACGCGGATTTTAATGATATGCACTTTATTCTCCTACCTAATTCACCAATATTTGTCATTCCAATCCGCAGATTGAGAACCTGTTCTGTTTCGGATCTCCGCTATCGGTTTTCTTAGCTTTGCGTGAGCGCACTCCGTCCACTAGAATTGGTTTCATGCCCGAAGACCTCTGCAAGAGGTTTTACAACATTTTTCACTGGTCAGATCCGGTCGCTTACAGAATGGAACCATTATTAGAAAGAAGTTACAGCAGGGTAGAACCAGTGCTTATACCTTCCTATGGCGGAGCAGATGGGCAGCAATGTGACCAGTCACCTTCATCGTCTAGTACTCTTGACCCAAGCCTGCCGCCCGGAGGTGATTTCACTGTCTTAAAGTTGAAATTGCATGAGAATTCTACTCTAATTTACTAAAAGTGCATTTTCTAAAAGGGGAAATCGACGAGAGAGATGAGAGCCCGGTCGGTACACCAAGCCGTAATACGGATAAGGGATGGAGTCTTTGGGGTCTGGTGAGAGGAGGATGGAGCACAAAAGATGGCGCATCTTTACCTACGCCAGACACGTCTCCACCGTTCCATCCTGATCAAGGTAATAGTTCTGTTATTCTGCATCGATTATTGGGTATACGCACCTTGGAATCTAAAAATATTGGTATATATAATATTTTTATGCCGTACTCTGTGATATCGGTAAAGTCTAGAAATATTCAATTTATTCAGCCATCGCGAGGCATGTTTCAGGATTATTTCAGGTCTAGTTTGATTGAGTCGTCTCGTTTATTCGCAGGGAAAAATGCATCTCAAATGTGGCCCGCGAAATGCTTTTTTAGTTGTTTGGTGCAAGATTCCAGTCGAATGGCTCGACTGGAAATTATATTGTTGGATGTGAATCTTCTTCATACATGTGCTAATGAATCCATCTATAAAAATTTAAGAATTTGTAATTTTCTTCATTCTTCTAACTCTTTTTGGGGGAAAGACTTGTGAATTATGGATTTATATATCATTTGTAATTAAAAATATATGTAAAAAATACTAAATTCTCAAATTTTCTAGACGGATCTAAAGAAAAAAGCATTGGAAAATGCATTTTTTTCTGCGAATCATCGAGATTATTTAAACGAACTAGTCTTGAAATAATCCCGAAATATGCGACAAAATGACTAAATAAATTAAATATTGCTATACATTACTGTTATCACTAGGTATGGCATAAAAATATATCAGCATTTTGAAACCCCAAGGTGCATTACCCACTTAATCTCCTTTTTCTAACTCCGAGTGATTTCATCAATGTGTTTCCATTTTTACTTTTTATCAGAGTTAAAGCCAAGATTGGATTACGTATTACGGGCTGTTGGTTTGGGGCGAAACTACTTGTACACAGTTACTGCCCATACAGCTTATTGGACAAACTATGACGTGGCCTACTTCGTACTGACTAAACTCTTCCCGACACTGGAGACATGATGTTGGCTTTTATTTTATAGTTTGGGCCTTTATGGACCCTGTTGAATTTCACTAGTCCACCACAGGCCTTCCAGGCTTGAGCTTGCTAAAGGGCCTGCCACCGAAAACAATCTGTGATAACGGAAAAACGATACAATAACATGAATAAAATAAAATAAATTTAAATAAATAAAATAAAAACTATCTAGGTGTACGATTTTGCATTGTTTGCAAGGTTAAGACTAAACGGACGAGTTTCACAGTTGGGGATCACATGTAATATTTACAGTATTGTACAGATGTAACATAGTTGATGATAATGTGGTAATATGTACAAAGAATCAGTGCTGCGTATGTATATAAACAGTAAGTCAATTCTAATCCGTATCCACCACTATAACTAGGAACATATCAATAAATTAGAATGAAACCTAAAATAGATTAGTAAAATTTGCTTAGCCATATTGCATATTGTTTTAAATTCTGATAACAGCTTACAGCTGTGTATTGAAAAAAATCTTATCTTAGCAGATTCTCTTCACATTTAGGTAGTACATACGTTCATACGTACGTTGCATTTTTATTCTGGTTGAAAAAATTATTTTACCTATCGACAGTTTGATAATATGTCGGAAGTTATTGAAGAAAAGAGAAACACTTTTGTGAATCAGGGATATTTACAACCCTTCTAACTCTTACTGTTCTTTACATGCACTTCAATCTGATACTTGCACGCCGAATGTGATCAGTACCAACTCTTCTGTAACTGATGAAAAAAATTGATTATTATCGTATTGTATTGTAACAGATTGTACAGTACGCTATTAAATTAGTAGAAGAATTATTTATTACTATATCGTAAAATCTATAAATGCCGGTTGAAATCAAATTTTGTTAAGAATTGCGAAGATATATATATTTATATTTTGTTCTTTGTTCTTTTTTCTTTCAACTGATCAATGATAAGATTAATTGTTATGCCGATTCAGCTACTCTATATACAGCTATGGTAACATATTCAAACTACCAGCTGTAAATTTGATAACGCAGTGGCTATAATAGTCTTTAGTAAAACCTTAGTAAATTTATTGTAAATAATTAAATGTTTTTACAGAATTTAATATCTATTTAGAAAGTAATTATTAAGAATTTCATTCAAGTTTTATCATCGCTCTTAAACAATGGCCCGTCATTCAAAGTCTGACAATGTTGATAATCGTTACCAAACTTGTCATGTTCATTTAGTTTAATAAATGATTGTTTCTATTGATCTATCTGTTTGTCGTTAGCTACAGATCAATAAACAATCTTACCGTTAAATAAATTATATATGCATTAAAATTTTCACAACACTACATTACTATCAACCGAAATTAGTTAAACAGGGTACCATTGTGTTGTAAATATATTATAATAACCAGACGAAATTAACAAAAATTTGAAATGCGAATAAAATGCTGATAGTACAACAGCTCTCTACTACGCACTGTGAGAAATAATATAACTATGTAAAGAAACTCTTCTTTGCTATATACCTTATAGTAATAAAAGCATGCCGGGACTTCTGACTTTGATAATAATAATCCAAGTTCATTCTGTGAATAACAATTCATAATTCGTACTTAGTTGAAAAAAACCCTTCTGTATAGTTGCCACAGTTCTCTTTTCATACTTGTTTGATGATGTACCGACTGGAGCCTGGTTAGGCATAATGGGAAGAAACAGTTTCCGTATCCCTCACAATACAGGAAAAAAGGTCCTATAATTTAAAAATAGATATAGATAAGATATGATGAAAAGTTTACATACTGAATGCGTATTTACTTTCAAGCCAATCTCATGCTATTCGAAAGCCTATTATACCTATATTTATTATAGATACGTATTTATCTTTCGAATTATAATAAAATTATTTTCTGCTTATAGCAGATTACATGTATAAGCTAATTTACAGATTCTTTAACATGTCAAGGCCAAAATAGTAAAAGGTGCTTCATCACATTGTATCTATTCCGTTTCCTAAAGAGGAATTCTGATAAAATTAACTCCTTTGACCCTACTATAAATATATTCGAACATTTAGAACCGGCCTAATAAGCTGTATCACTTTGAATAAAACATCACATGGCCTTACTATATTTTTAACAAGTAACGTAGGTGCTCGGAAATTCTACCGTTAATATTGTCACAAGCAACAGAGGTGAAGATATATTGAAAATCGTGCACCAAGTATAGAGTATTATCATTTTCCACTCTTTGTTGCTCCGCTGTATGCATATTGTGTAGTTTATTATCGTACAATAATCGTCCTAAAATTTGTAAAACTAGTTTTTGACTCTTGCCTTACCTCTAAATGGCAATCGCAAAATATTCTCGTAGGGAAACTCATCCAAAACATTGAGAATCTACTTAATTAGAAAGAAATAGTATTGATTATCATCGATGAACGATCTATCAATATTTGACTATCAGAATCATGTTTTTGTATTGTAATTCACAATTTGATACATTGTTGATAGTGATATATCTTACCATCTAATCATGCGCTTCAATTTCCATCGTTACTGTGTACCAATACCTGACTTCCCAATTTAGTCACCTTTCGTTACATAATTAAGTGCTTTCAACTATGTATGATTTGATCAACCAATTTCAAGACTATGTGAATTCAAAGACTGCTACGATAAGCAAATCATTCATAAATATTCAACAGAGTACAAGCCTCGCATGCACTATTTTTTATTTAGTTGTAAATTGACCTGTAGTATTACTATTTCATGAAGTAGTTTTTGTACTCTGATTAAAACTAGATTCTTGCTTTCGTTTTGATCTATCATCGAAGATGTTAAAAACAAATTTGGCAAACAGTAACTTTGGTGTAACATTCATTACAATGTGATCATAGATTGCATGGGCTGATATATGTATAAAAAACAACCCATTGAAGTCTTATAATATCAAATATTAATATTAGAGACTTACGTTGCTTGATTAGTAACGATTCATTATTCCGCTCTAAAAGGAGGTACCGATTTCATAGGACTTTTTAATAATCTACAATAAATAATGTGCCGAAGTAATATTGCATATGCCTACTAAAAGAATTATATCAGGCCAGGTAATAAATGTTTAAAGTTAACTAAGCGGCGACTAATGAAACATTACTATTAAATTATCCTTCGATGTATATGCTTGCATCTAACAATATCATACACCAAAAAACCTTGGGCAAATTTTTATAAAAATAAGTATTAGGACGTCATCATAACTATATATTATATAGTAGTTTTAATAAAGTTCATTTTATTTTGCAGTTTGAATACAAATGTTGTTACTACTGAATTGTGTCTTTACTACTTCAGTAAGTTGAGTAGCACCTTTTCCACCATTATTATGAACGTTTGGTTCCTAAATTCCCTGGCTATATGAATTTTTCTATTAATAAGTCAAGACGGTAATAATTTTCAATCATTTTTATTCCTCCTTTTTTAATTATAACTATTATTAATCTAGATTCAGAATATTACAACATAAACATCTCATTCAAGACCGTGAGCTCTCTTAATGCCCTCCTTAACTTCTCGTTTAGCATTTTCTAAGTCAACATAAGATTGCACCGCCAATTCCAAAGTGCATTTCATGTTAGAATCGCTATCAATGTAGCTCTGAATGAATTTCAGTTCGTCACCGTCAAATTTAGCTTCGGCTGAGGCAGCCGTTGGATGAATCTTGTGATACAATTGCACTAGTAATACAGCGTCGTCTAATCTCCCGGTCTCAATATTCTCCAAAAGTAATTTATCCACGTCTTCATTCCAAGCAAGATAAAAAGCCAGCGGACCAAAGTGCCTCGTTGATCTCAAATGATCAAAATGCTTGCAGCTATTCACATGAGAATAAACTGTACTAGTTATTTCATGATATTCTGGATCGTTTGGCTCAAACTGTACGCAGGCAAGGTCCAATACGAACTCATATTCCTCTCGATTGAGCAGCTCCTGGAATGAAAACAGTCCAAATGTAGTAAGAGTGAAAAACATTTGAAAATACTTTAGTAACTAATGAAATAGAACTGTTTACCGAAAGATTTATATGAACTCATGATTCTCACCGTTAGATACTCCTTTTGAAATAATTTCGGTGTATCGATCTCTCGACCTTCGATAGGAAAGTAGACTTGGTTTAGTCTCTGTCTTTCTTTCGCATCTGCATTTCTCAGAGTGCCGTCAGTATCTCTGACGACAATAATTCTGTCTATATTAGGTACACCAAAAGAGATATCAGTGAATACAATCCTGGAATTATCGTATCCCTGCAGGGCAGGTTCTACTGAAATTATTGCTGGCGTTTCTTGTTTCTTTTTTACTACTGGTGGCATTTGCAGTCGCAATTCTGACTTCGCTTTTGCCTCGTTTAAAGCCTCTTCAAGCTCTTCGTTTGTCATAAATTTATAGGCTGGGGGCTCAAGCTTATGACCATCTTTTCGCGTACGGTATACTTTCTTCAAATCCACTCTTGTCAACGTTTTAAGCAGACTCTGGACCTCAGGGTTGAAAAATAATGGTGCTGGGTCTCGATCATTGTCTACAATTTTTATACACGATTATTAAATTAGTTTTTCTATCGTGGAAAACAAAATACAGATTCAACTTATAAGATAACCTATAAACTACAGCAACATTAGTTGATTGTATCTACATACCGATTTCTGTTGGTGTAGAGCTGAAAGCTCTGTACTTAATGAAAAGGGGATTATTGAATTGTGGATTTCGTACGAACGCACTCAAGCTAGATGAGAATATGTTGTTTTGAAATAGTTTTGCAACCCGTGCACCGGTGCATGCCATTTTTCCAGGCCAAAACTATAGACGATATGAGTTGGGGGATCGAGCACTAACTTATCGACTTAGTCAAAGATGTCGGTAAGAAAAATGGTATCAACGATGATAATCAACGTTCTGCTGTTTATTTTGCAGATTATCGGCAGAAGTAACAGCGATATACAATAAAAAATCGATTTCTGACGGATTACTAAACGGGTGGGAGTGTTTCATATTCACATCCGCACACAGTGACAAGTTTTGTTGACATTCATAAAGGCTGGATATGCCTACCTTATCATATAAGTAATCAGACTTATGTTTTATGTATAGTTACACACATTGACAACAGTACAGCGGGCTTTGCGATTTTTCTAGTAAATTTGACGTGACAGGTAGGCGTGAAAGTAAGAGATCAGTGATAAATATTAGAAATATAATATTGAAGAATTGTGTTCTAATAAAATCGTTTTTGTCTACCTAGTGAGTATTTCTAAAAATTATAACCCGCTAACTCTGTTACCTCAACTGATAATCAATGGCATTGAAAGAGGTTATGATCAACTAATAACCTATAAATAGTTGAAATAATATTTTTCCTTAGCAGTATAACGTGGCACTAAAGCGAGGGATGTGGCCTACAAAGATAATATCTGATAACATATTATATGTTGAGAATTTTTCACCCGAATATTAAGAAACTAAAATGGAAAATCATTCTGTTCATATAAACAGTGTACAATGTCCTAGAGAGAGTGAAGATCATTTTACAATGGGCTCTGTCCCGCCGACGAAGATATATCCAGAGAAAATTAAAAGGGAAGATGAAATCGTTCTTGCCAGCGATTCTAAAGGCGGACTGTTCAACCCTAGAGCTATGTTATTTCTGACTTTGTGGTACTTCTTTAGCGGATGTACATTGTTTTTGAATAAATATATACTATCTTATATGGAAGGAGATCCAACTATTCTAGGTAATCTTCAATTTCAGTTAGTTTAATTGAAAAAAAGGAACCAAAATAAATAAAATTAATAATGACTGATACTCAATTTTTTCTCAAAGGTGCGTGCCAGATGCTTATGACGGCAACTTGTGGATTTATACAAATGTATTTCCCCTGTGGAATGTACAGAGCTAGTCCTAGGCTCACAAGACCTCCTGGTTTTTATAAACACATGATACTTGTGGGCTGTACTAGATTTATAACAGTTATATTAGGATTGGTAGCTCTAAATTATGTCGCTGTTAGTTTTACTGAGACTATTAAAAGCAGCGCTCCACTTTTTACCGTCTTTATTAGCAGATACTTATTAGGTAAGACTAAGATAATCACTTAGTTAGGCTGTAATGAATCATTGAAGTGTTGGATTATTTGAAAGATCATTGAGCCCTACACTGCTTTCTATTATACAATAGACGTTAGGAGTATAGCTTTGACGTTGGATAAGTTTTACAGAATTTTCTGATGAGACATAGTATTGGGGAAGATATTTATTCAAAAAAGAACACCTATGTCAATCAAGTAAATATTATTTTCAGGTGAACATACTGGCTTGTATGTAAATTTATCACTCATCCCAGTAATGGGAGGACTGGCTCTGTGCTCAGCGAATGAAATAAGCTTTGATTTGAGAGGTTTTGTAGCTGCTATGGCTACTAATCTTACAGAATGTTTGCAAAATGTGTATTCCAAGATGTTAATAAGCGGGGATGACTTTAAATACACGTAAATTTCATTATATCTTTACATTTTATTCATTAAATTCGTTCTCGAATTGGGTATACGCATCTTGCGGTCTCGAGATATTGATATATCTTGATCCCGTATCCTGTGATAATTCGATCAACATCTATCAATATTTCTAGCCTCCAAGGTGCGTATATCCCCTTAAACTGACTTTGGGAGTTTAATTCGTGATCAAAACTCATTACAGGCCTGCAGAGTTGCAATTTTATACAAGCTTGGCGTCTGTAGTGGTTCAAATTCCTGTGTCAATAATGCTGGTCGATCTACCGGCCCTTCAGCATTCGTTGAGTTTGAGATTATTCTCAGCTTTTTTACTCAACGGAGTCTTCTTCCATTTCCAAAGTATTACTGCCTATGTGCTGATGGACTATATCAGTCCCGTTACACACAGGTGAGTTCTTTCTTCTTAGCTATTTAAACTGCTTGTTATATACGTAATTTCGAATGACTTCTCTAATTACCCATGTTTTTATTTCTCATCTAAATAGCGTTGCTAATACAGCAAAGAGAGCATTCCTGATATGGCTTTCAGTCTTGCTTTTCAACAATCCGGTAACCGGCTTATCAGCATTGGGAACTTCCCTAGTGATAGCCGGTGTGCTTTTGTACAATCGTGCGCAACAGTACGATAAAATGAAGTTAGTGAATGCGAAGCGTGGTTCCAAAGTTAGTTTCCAATGATATAAGAGCAGGAACGCTCCTAGGAAGAATAGTAAATTATTCGTTTGATCAATTGTGTGGATTAGACGGATAGAAACGAACTTTACCTTCGACATGATGATCTTCGGTTTAATATTTACTGTTGGACAAATTTTTATTAGTAATGTACTTACATCGAAGCAAGCGTCTATTTATTATTATCAAAATAATGATGTAGATCAGGATAATAATAGACCATCGTTCTACATTAATTTATAAAAAAGAAAATCTATGTAGGATATTAAGTATAACCAAGTGTAGACCAGATAGATAATTTATTGATTTATTTATTTGAAGATTTTTTTTTTATCGGGCTTGAAGTAAATAAATCTCATAGAAAGATTATTCAAAGCTCATATCATACAGCAATAAAAGCATAAGTATGTATGTACTATGAATAAAATGAATCGATGAAAATACTGAAATAAATTACCAGAAGATTAGGTACATAGAATTTATTTTCAGTAGATCGTATTCTATTGAGAACCCAACATTCCCGTATATGTATTATCCAGAGTGTAGCGATTTAATAATTTTAGTTTCATTACAAAGTTTAGTAAACAAAGAATAAGTGAATTCATTCATTGCGAACAAATTAATCGCAATCCATTTTTACTTCATGAACTCGACGTTTGGGTGGCAATTAAAAAATTCTTGAAGTATATTTTTAACTTTCCTAATTAAAATAATTGTACTAAAGAATTTAATCTCTGGATGTGAATTGGTCATTGAAAATTCCAGAACGAATTTAGAGATCAATTCAATAGTGAAAGTTTGTGTGGTATAGATTATATGATTGTTTGTTACTGTTTGACTTTCTTGATTCGCAGCGCACAAATATTATTGATGTATGTACAATGAAGAGTAGAAAACTTTTGATAACTTAATTAAATTAATATATTATACATCTCTATACAATATATACCTTTTGTAAATAATATGGCATAGATTTGAGAATAAAAAAAAAATATGGCAAAAATAATTTATGTAATTTGTCCCTCCGGTGTTTGAGATCCTTATTAGTTCCTATTTTGAAAATAATAATCTCTGTTGGGAAAGAACATGATTTTTAAAACCGAGATACAGGTAAAATAATTTATTTTCATTTCATTAGTTATTTACATTACTGGATTTCACATACCACGTATACAGACAGAAAGACCTGGTGAAGTATTTTTATTTTTTTTATACAAATAAATATAAACTGAATTGGCTCAGAAAATTTCTGAACAATTAATCTCGTGTGATCCGGATTTAATCTGTAATAAATAACTATTTTGTACGATATTGCTTTAAGCCTCGATGAAGTCAGATAACTTTGAGCAACTCTGATAAGAGTTTTGTAATCAATAACTTTGACGTAAAAGTTGCGACGTTATGATCGAGAAAAATAGCATTTTCTTATTTGTAAAAATAAAACCGACGTCTATTTGTTGTCAATATTTGTTTCACTATAATTGAGATATCCTTAGATCAGATACGAAAGCAGCAGTTTAAATGTAAAATTTGAATGGCCGTCATTGTTCTATTTTGTAATTCAATAATAAATTATATTCAAGTATTAGAGCAGTATAATTCATGCGTCAACTATTACATTGAAACAGTTCTGTTCCTGCAATTTTTAATACAAAATGATTTAAATAATTCATCACAATTGTTAGACTTTGTTTAAAAATGATCAGTTATAGTATGTATAACTATCCAATAAATATTGCGTGTATATTTCTACTTCCACCTGTTTAAAAACTAGAGATTGCATTTATCAACTGAATACATATACATTGACGATCAATACAGTACATTATTTACGATTAGTTAAAGATACTGTATCTATAGTATAATTAGATAATGAATTTTAACAACAAAGTGAATCGTCTTTCACTCAATTAAGGCTATTCTGTGAAAGGCAGCAAAGTTATAATCCTATATTATGTATTAAGAAAGAGAGAGAAGAAAAGAAAGAAAAATAATAATAAAATAATAATAGCAAAATAAAGTGCAATAAATACAATTTTAGAGAACGAAAATAGTCATGATTAATGATCTAATAATTTTATACATTATTATCAGCTATAAATGTGGAACTGCTTCACATATCAAAGGATTATGAACCAAAACTCGAAGTTATACATTCAAAATGCAAACGACGTAGTCTAGAACAAGAAATACACAGTAAAAAGTGAAAGATATTCAAAACTATACATACAATAGTAAGTATGTGAAAATTGGCCTGCAATACGCATCAAGCGTATATCGAAGAACTATTTCTATTTAGGATACAATTGATGTATAAATGTAACAATTTCAAATAATGATTGCAAACAAGACTTTAGATATGCATACCGGAAGAAAAATGTTTGTGTATGCTGATCTTTCGAAAGAACATTGCATATGAGATGAAATTTTGTAAATTGTCCATTCAGTTAAAAAATTTATAACAAGTATTAGGTATTTCATTGAGCAGCTTTCAATGCTTGATCAAGATCCAGCAATAGGTCATGTTCAGATTCAAGACCGACTGACAAACGTATTAGTTGGTCTGTGATCCCAAGTTTGGTTCGTTCTGCCTCTGGTACAGATGCGTGCGTCATAACAGACCTGAATGTTAAAAAACAGAATTAGTGTAAAATATAAACATTCAGTTAATAATCTCGAGTAAAATCGATTAAAAAGATTGATATTCTTCATTTATTTCATGAAAAAGCATGAAACTTACGGTAATTCAGCGAGAGACTCGTATCCTCCGAGAGATTCAGCGAGGGTAAATACTTTGAGAGCTTTTAAAAACTTGGTGGAGTCCCCCTTCAAGTAAAATGAAATCATGCCACTGTGACCGCTAGATTGTTTCAGGGCAAGTTCGTGCTGCGGATGAGAGGTGAGAACTGGAAGAAAATAGAAACTGTTTTGGTTTTGCACTCTTATTTTATTAGGTTTTTAATAATCCGCAATAACATCAGGTAGAACTTACGCGGATGAATAACTTTGTCGACGAGTGGATGGTTTTCCAAAAATTTAGCTACGGCAAGACCGTTCTTTTGGTGTTGCTGCATTCTCAGCTCCAAAGTCTTCAAGCTACGGTTCACCTGGGCACAATCGAACGGCGATGGAATGATTCCCATTGCTTATAAACAGTAAGGAACAAGAATTAACAGATAGTACCAGACCTAGCGATAAATTAATGCTGTTTATTATTTTTTCATATAGAATACTTCATTGTGATCAGCTTGAACTAACTATATTGAAGTCACGAATGGACGGGTCTCTGAATACGTTGCTAAAAATAGCCAGCGATGATTACTTTACGGTAATTGATCTTTCTTGTTGAACACATTGTTAATTATCGCAAGTCTATCAGAGCGGACAATTTTATACCTACCATTTTGAATGAATCGTAATTTTTTCTCGATGTCATCTCTCTTAGTGACCGCTGCTCCCATAATCACATCCGAGTGTCCATTCATGTATTTAGTTAAAGAGTAAACAACAATATCTGCGCCATACTCCAAAGGTCGCTATAAGTAAAAATATTATTATTTCATAAGAATTTATAGCAATCTGAATCTAGTCTGAAAAGGTAACGATGTCTTACCTGGAAGTAGCAAGTGAGAAAAGTATTGTCAACTACTAACATAATTTCTGGACGTTTGGCTTTGAGTAAATCGGCTATGGCTTTGATATCGGCTAATTTCAGTAAAGGATTCGTAGGTGTTTCCAGCCATACTATCTAAAAAAGGATATCAAAATTTATAGATTAGAGTATATGAATGTAATACGGATTCATCCTTCGATGCCCGATAAAACCATTTGCAATAAATCGAGCAAGTAATGATTGTACAATATTGCGCGCATATATGCTGCAATCAATATCTCTTACACAGCTTAAACTTAGATAACTGACGTCGTGAAATTATTTATACAGTCATGTTATCACCAAAAGAAACATCGAACATATGTATCTATTGTTGAGTTATCCGAAATATTGTGTAAACATTGCTCAATAAATGAATTATTATCTGCGTATTAAAGATTGCAGATTTTTTTTCAGTTCAACTATTACACAAGCAAACTTAACAGTATCTCTAGTTGATAAATTCCAATTTTAGTATATGTGGTAAAAAGAATTAAAGTTGAATTGTTTTCTTGGGTAAATAATGGTCATGAAAATTCTGAATACCTTTGTGTTGGTCTGTAATGCTTGCTCAACACTTTTTGCACTAGTAGCGTTGACGAAGGTGACTTTAATCCCCTGTTTAGAGGCACATTTTTGAAAGAATCTGTTCGTACCGCCATAAACATCGTCTCCGCACACGATGTGGTCGCCTACTTCAAGCAAAGAGGTGATTGAAGTTGTTGCACCAAGTCCGGAGGAGAATACTATCGCATGTTTAGCATCCTCAATAGATGCTAAGCAAGCTTCCAGAACGTTGCGGGTTGGATTACCAGATCTACCATATTCAAAGCCCTGGTAAAAAGGGGATAATCATAAAATAGAATAATTGTAGAAGATATATGTGATTTGCAGTGAAAATTAATCCTTTTTTTACTGTGTGTATTTAATCACTAATTCATTATTTAAATAATAATTGTTCCAATTGGAGATACAATTGACAATCGAGTGGCTAATTACAGGCAAGTATCCCAATTGGCAAATTAGTGTTTAAATTTTTTCTAATAATAGATTCAGCTCTATAGACCAATTAATGTTTTAATCCAGAGAAGATGTGCGACTCAACATCAAAATAAATTGAGAGGCATATTCTATGCTGAGTGGAGTAGGATGGAGTGGACTGACTTCATTTACACATATATATACATACGCGTACATGTATATACACAATAATTTATCTTACAATTTCATCTTATCAAAGCTAACATCACTATGTAATAATTCATGTGGGGCATTAATTGAAAAATGCTGACGTCATGTCTTGGAGAAGAGGCAATTAGTGATAGACGATTCTTAACACCAGACTCATTCTCATGTGTTAATCTGCTAGTCATGTTATTGGGGAAAATGAGGAAAGAATAAAGAAAATGATGAAGCGTTATGCTTCAATCGGTGAGGCAAAGTCATTTAATTTAATTACGTTTATGATCAGGGAAACTTCGATTAAACTTGTCGTTGGTATAACAGGCAAGTACATTTTTTAGGTAGATTCATCTTGTCTGAATGGATAATTCCTATCTCAAGGCTAGTCATTAATCGGTTTCGATAAAAAGAGCAAAGACCTTTATATCCTCAACGGATTAACATACTTGTATTCTGCGAATTATATGTTTAAAACAAGAATTCAGCAACACACACTGCATATGTCGTAGCAGCTGTTTATTTGCTTCTGGTTTATTCCGTCATAGAACTTTGAAATGAGTTCACTGATGTTAACAAAATTTGGCAGAGAAATACGTTGAATAATTTGTAGAGCTGATATTGAATTTGAGCCAAATCAGGGGAGGCATTTTGGAAGGGGAGACGAAAATATGTTTTCTACGAAGTATTATTATTTCCTCAATTGTTTGTGCCATTTGAATAAAATTTATTCAGTTGGTATTTCTTACAGCACTGAACGCTTTTGCCAAATATAGCAGAATTTCGAGATCAGAGATTGCGTTTCACAAAGTAATTAAATCATTGGGATACGTCTTTTAACTATTTGAAGTAATAGAAACCTGATATGCAATGAACAAAAAGGGGCACATTTTACTACCGGATTTTTGTTATAGCTTATTCACTGAGAAAACTATTATCTAATCTTTTGTGTTAATAGTCTTTCATCGCCTCGTAAAGATCAACAAGAACACTTGCATTCTTCGTTTCTATAATCATAGTCTACTTTGATGATTATTTGGAACTGATAAGTAAAAATGAGTTCAATAACCACTGGCCATAATTCTCAAATCAGGAATATAGTTAAAAGGTGATAAATAAAATCCAATCTAAGTACAAGAGCATTTTCCAGGCACCTCAATGCTTTCAGGGAATATTTCCAATGACAAAAATTCGTAAACATTAGATTAAAAAATACATTGAAAACTGTTGCTCACTCTGTGCTGAGCAGGTCCGTCTTGACGAAATGTAGTGGACATCACAAGGGGTGGTATAACAGAGCAGTGTTCCCATTGTAGCGGATCTTGTCCTGAATGAATGGCTCTTGTTGCAAATCCTTCTTTAGTATTGGTAGGCATTTTCTATTGTGATTGTTCTCTGATGTGGAATGAAAGATGATATTATTGGTCAGTTTTTTTATGAATGTATTCATACAATAACTCATATTCTCTATTAGCAAAGATACAAACGCTAGTAATTATGTGTAATATACCATTATACCCTACTTTAAGAAACAATATGAATTATTATCAATTCTGTATTATCTACTGACACGAATTTCAAACAATCCAATTGTGATTGTACTACGTACGTAAAATAATATACCTATAACAATGATGATAATATTATCAAGTTACGTTCTCCTACATGTGTCTATATGATTTACCAGTTGTGAAATCTAGTGCATTCGCTTACAAATATGTACTAGAATCATGTATGGGCTAGCTTATCTTTGTGTAAATAAATCCTAGTGCACATCAATTTTATGCTTATGGTATTGGCGTTTAAAATAATGACCCGTAGTTTTTGAAACATTAATAAAGACGAAAATATTATATATATGTGATCATTTCGAAAATATATATACCCGTATGAAAAAATTCAGCTTCGAGACTCAGGGATTAATTGAAAAGCTAGATCGAGCCAAAATTGGTTATAAATTTTTTTTTTTTTAATCTTATTTATAAATATATCGGTATGTTAGAAGAGGAAAACTTTGTGTAATAATATGTGACAGCTGTAAGCTGAGAGAATGATTTGCGTGAGCGAAATTCAAATTAAAAAAATATTACATTACGAAAGAATGATGATCGGGATATTCAACGATAAGAAAATATAGTATAAAGAACGGATGAAAGTTAACGTTATCATTTACCGTAAGGAGAATTAACTAATTAAAAAATATATAAATACACTTCGGGATAAGCAATGCGGAAAAAGTCTATCAACGCGCATGTGATTACGAAGGCTTGTGAAAACTGTTACATCAGCCAAGGAGTTGCGAATTTTTTTTAATTTTATTTTTTTTGCGAATCAATATTTTAAAATAGATATTTATAATTAACTAGTTTAACCTTGTAACCCGGTCTACGTGTTACAAGGTCGAAATATGCGAGCATTCTTTGTGACTATACTTACAACAAGTGTAACGGTAAGGGAAAGTGCGAGGCGCTAACACTGATGGTTAACCACAGACTGAGAGCTTGAGATGGCGTCACCGGAATAATAATTGCTAAATATTCGACTCGTCAGATGGTCTCCGGCCGTAATTATCGCACGAGCAGACCGGCCACGTGCACGAAACGGGTGATCAATCTGAAGTTAACTTCGATACGAAAATTTCGCACAATTTACAGGTCATTATCTCTACGCGAAACACGATTGAAGAAGAAATACCGTGCGCGATTCTTCATTGTGACAGATAAGGTCTGGCAACGAAGCGGTATTTAACCTATGAGGTGAAAAAATTGAGATACTAATTTTAGTATTGAAAGACAGTTTCTATGCATTCGTTGAAACTAAGGTATCGCAATTATAATATACGATGAGCGAATTACAAGCCAACTACTTAGGCGGCCGGATTAATTATTTGAAACCACCGGCGTGAACTTAGCCGCTGAAAGATATTTGACAGCCGGAACATAAGCGCTGAGCAGACGACGCGAGTTTAGGTTTCTATCTAGTCATTCATTGGCGGATAGTTTCTTCTCGTAAATATATCCTCCAATAAGAATTCTTCCCACCATAATTAAATCGATATTTACTCGATTATTCGCGCGAGCTACCATCCTCGTTCGGTATTCTCCCTCCTTGTTTAGCAAATTATTTTCTCATGCAGTGTTGGATGATATCCGTCTGCGACATTTGAGCGTTTCTTTCATTGCGATGGAAAGAAATAAAGAAATCATCATTGCATTTCTCTTATTAATTACCGACTACGTTACCGCTGACGTATACTACAATTTCGTCAATCGAGAAGATCCCTGCGTTGCTTTATGCGACAAAACACCACTGTCATTCAGCGATGTGAGTAAATTATGAAATATCTTTTTTTCTTTATTTATTATTATTCAACACACCTCCGTTCAATGTTTACACATTCCAAAAACTACTGTGTATATACATAACTCCACGCTTTTTCCATACACATGATATAATTCTCAAACGTTTTATCCGCGTTTTCTTCTTAGACAAATTACGCTAAATCTTGCTGTCAACGAGGATGTACATTTTTCAATTTGGTCGATCTCCGTCACGGATTAGAACCCGATAGTTTAAACGGGACAAGAGATGCTTGTGAGGCCTGTGAGTGAAAAAAAAACAAAAAAAAATTAATTTTTTTTTTTCCTTTTGGATAATATTTTTTTGATACGTAAATTTTTAGCCTGCATAGAAGCGTATTCTTCGCCTCAAGATCGTTACGCCTGTAACACAGGCTGCGAATTTATGGCCAAAGAACGTGTCTCCGAGTTAGTATCTCTTTTCTCTGTCGCTATATACGTTGAGGAAGGTCCTGACTCTAGTATTCTATTGATGTCCCCGGATATGCCTGAAAGTGATATTCTCACTGACCCTGGATTAAGGAAAGAGCTTTTGCCTGGATGGTGGGATTCAGAGGGATTTAAACTACCGCAAACTTATATTAAAACTGTGCCCA
The DNA here is from genome assembly GCA_963966615.1 of Tenthredo amoena. Lineage (NCBI taxonomy): Eukaryota > Metazoa > Arthropoda > Insecta > Hymenoptera > Tenthredinidae > Tenthredo > Tenthredo amoena. Next base: position 22,174,097 of record OZ016482.1, on the reverse strand, counting down.
TTGATTCCGGGGTAAGATATTGAATTGTCGTCGTTTTTTCCAGTTCTAATGCATTCGATTCACCCATTTTTCTTATTTCAGGTTTCATTTATCGCTTTCTTTTGTTCTCTGGCTGGCTTTTCGGATTTCATAATAAAGCATTGTAAAAATTCAATGTTTTTCTGCCTTGAATGCGAAACAAATAGATAAGAATATCTGCTCATTCTTATCTCACTTTGCAAACTTTTGTGAGATAAGAGATACTTGTTTGATTTAACTGATACGGATCTGTTTTTAATGATCGTAATCGACTGGGATGATTTTAGACATCTAAAAAATACTGTTTTTTAAAATACTGTATTCAAACATAAAATCGATTATTTCTTATTTACAGCATCTTTGAACAAGGAAACAAGCCCTTAAGTAGCAATCTAACTGATTCTGATAACACTTTATGATTTATTTTTAACATGAATTTAATTTTTGAGAATCAGCCTAATCTCAACTATAGAAAAAACGTGATTTTCCCCAAATCTCATTGAAAAGCCATTAATTTATACCATGTATTTGAAACTAATTGATTTAATGTCAAAACAGGCCGTTGATTACGGAATTCCATCGGACTATTCCGGAGAAGCTGAGCAATCCGCTTCTATTCCTGGTTCTGATTGGCTTCAGTGTGCTTCTAGACACACGGGAATGCCGCAGTGGGTTTTAGCTGCATCTATGGTTGCAGCTGCATTATCCGCTTTATGGCTTTGTTTGTCAGCTGATAAATCTAGCGATATACAGTCTGAAGATTTGATAAGTGAAAAGTCTAGCTCTCCTAACAAACTAACGATACTTATATTGGACGAGGCACCTTTGCATAAGGTTCCGCCACCTAAGTACAGCGAAATTGATATGAATCGTAAAGTATAAATATAGTTAAGATGTTTAAATATTGATATTATACTTTTGAGAATTTTTGAATATTGAAAAACTAAAGATATTAAATATAGCTTTGAATAATAAAGCATGGATTTTATTTGCAAATTGAATTATTTCATTCGTTTTTAGCTTATCGACACATAATCAAGGTCCTGGAAGATTTCCATGAAACAATTCAACAGATAAAAAGTAAATAATATCTCAAAAAGATTTTTTATAATCGCGGTATGTTATGGAATGCGGAAAGGAGAAACGATAAAATAGTGTTTTCACAATTCTTCCTCCGCTGGATGTGTTATTGATTGTATTATTTAAATTTTTCATTTTTCCCGTCTCAATGGAGGTAGTAATGATCTGAGAACACTAACCGAGTCGAATAAAGCAGCTAAAGTAAAGTAGAATTGAATTCTAAAGACATTCGACCAAATACCATGAAATACACAATATAAAAATTGGAATTTAGCAAAAATGGATAAAAGCTTCAACGTGAACGGTGTGAAAAGCCTTTAAATTTATACATTATTAAGCATATTTAATTATTAAACAATATATAAAATATGAACTATCGTAAGTTATAGTATTGAGAAAAAATCCGTGATTCGTTCCAAAAATAAAATTACAGCCGTACAAAGCTGTATCGTATTCCTGGTATCGAAGCTCAGGTTTGGTGAGTTTTATTCCGCAGCAATTCTCTAACTAAAGTATAATCAACTGAAGTTTGCGGAGGGCTGCTGTGATGGAATTAAAAGTTCAACGATAAAAGCCGCAGCATTTATATAATTCTGCAGGATAACGTTGGAATTGAAAGTTGAATTTGATAAAAGAAAAGATATATTGAAACTCACATTTATACTTTTCCTATATAACTGTGATTAAAATTCCAAAGATGCACTGTCGTATGTTTTCCTGTACATGTATCAATGCTTGACCAATTTGAAGTTTGAATTAAAAAAAAAAAATACAAAAAAAATAAAGATAAAAAAATACAACATATTTTATAGTCAATTACGTTAGCTTGCTCAAATTAGTTTTGTGTCTTGTATTTGTACCTATTATTAATGTGTATATGTATATCTAGAAGTTGTTAACCATCAGTAATTATTATTAATCAGAATTAAAAGAAGAATTTTGAAACTATGTAAAAATTCGAACGTTAAAACTTTGAAAGTAATTACCGATACTATTCTAAGTCAAGAAATAAATAATCAGGAATCAAATCCCGGTACAACGAAGATCAGCACCTCACATTGAATAAAATGAGAATAAGAAGTAATAAACATAAAGATAAGATGCGAAGAAATTTGAGAAATATTCTAGGCCTGTTGCCAAAATAAATACGTTATTGATGTATGCATAGCGTATTTCCACACAATTTTCAACACATGATATGTTATTGCATAATTTTAGGTTGAGGATAATCGAAAGACATTTGAACAGTATAAATGTAGAAAAAAAAAATTTTTGGCCAGAAATCTAAAAGCTGGCATATAAATCAAATGGACAATTTATGAGTTCATGTATACATGTATATCAAAATTGGAATAAGTAGTGAAACGTAGAAAAAGTACATGTAAGCCAGAGCACAGGCCTAAATCCTGATCAAAATGACTAATGAATACATAATAAGTATGTATTCCTCACACAGAGTGATGTTTTTTTTTTTTAGAAACAAAGCTTAACTTGGGATATTAGAAACGTGAAATATCTATTGTACCAAATTATTGATGTACTTAATTATATTACTTTTATCAACGAACCAGATAGCAAAATGAAAATACAAGGTATGGACTACACCACCCTACCATGCGATGATTTAACTGAGTTAAAAAACAAAAGCTTGATCTGTTTGTCTATGAATAAAATTGTGCACTGCGTCCATTGTCGTCACTTAAAGATGCTTTCAATCTAATACTTGAAATGTGTATTAAAGTAATAATTTTCATCGTTTATGTATAGCGGAAAAATTAAAAAATATAATTTATTGATCAGCCTGCTATCTGGACAATTACAATTCTATTATCATTGCTGTTATTATTATACTATGTGAGTTTGATCATTGAAATTTTGATCATTTATTGATGATAAATGATTATGCGACAGTTTAAAATTTTATTTTATCGTTGATTATTGTTCGTCGACTGAAAGTTGATGTGTTATTTTTAAGACTATAAAAGAAGCAATAAACGGTTTGAAACTATGCACAATTACAGTCTATAATAAAATCTATATTTCAAGATTTCTCATTGACATTTTGGTGCGCCGAGCATACCGATGAGCAAATTAACTTCTTCTCTTTAATCGTACTAACATAAGCTTCTGTCAATGTCTTTCAAATTATCAAGGTGATCCGAGACTGAAAAAGCCAACTTAGAAATGTTTCCGATTGTTGAGGTCTGGATGTTGTCTATTACAAATGTTTCTTACTAAAGAAGACGCAATGTCTCAAGTTTACTAGTCCCAATTCTTTATGTCAATCATACCTCGGAGAACCTTGAATTTTAAACTCTGTCTGTGCTTTTTAAATAAAATAATAATATGCGATTATAGTAATATAATACGTCATCTCCATTTATTTCATTACAATATCTAGGAATTAGGATGATCCAATGTTTACACTCAGGAGGAGAGATCTCGATTTTGAAAGAGGCTAACTTCTTTTTACATTTTGAATACTATTTATGCAATAATATAAATTCGATTCATTTTAGAGATTCAAAGATTACTGTATACATCGATAAAATCAAAATCTCAGGTCCTCCTGATAGTATAATTCAGTAAGGAGGCTACTGTGAAACCTTGAAGTCATGTTACTATACGAGAATAAAAATAAAGAAGATAGTATCTCATTAAGGTACATAAATAGTGTTTATTTTGCATCCAATTAGTAACGCAGTTTTTATGATAGACAAACTTATCATCTTAACGGTGTAACATATCCAGTATAACGTTACTCGTATAGTTAAATTAATCAGTGCTTACGGATTAATATCGTTATAAAATAGTGAGCAGCATTTCAACAATCATCAGAACTAAAATACTAAATATTTACAAAGCTCAAGCCGCAATTATGTTATTCAAAGTAACTTTCACATATTTCCGATAGTAACAATAGTGAAATTTTCACGACTTTTATCCAGGAAAACCATCTCCATTTTTAGCCACTATAATTTCTGTGCATTGAAAGACGATTCTTACGTAATCAAGTAAAGGAGACGAAATAAAGCAAATAAAATAAACATACGGCCGAAATGTTGTTTTATAAAGGGGAATAAAATCTGTTAAGCTTTTAAACTACTACCAATTATTGCGGGGTCAGCTTCCACGGTATGTGAAATTGCTACCGTTATCGAAATATATCTGTAAAGATTGAGAAGAACGAAAGCTAGAAATAATGATCAACGATCGCATTTCGCGAGCGGTATCGACCGAGCTACCCTCGCAGTTGAATATACTAAATACAAAAATGATGTTCGATCACGAGTAAGGCAGTGTATTGAGTAAAAGTAAACGGTGCCAATGGTGCTTCGAGGATTTCTTCGTTTACAGCCAGTAAAGGCGGGGATCGTCTCTACGAACTTGGAGTTTCAAGACGTGTCGATAAATCTTTAACGCCGGTCCCAATAGCAAATCCATGCTAGTCAGAACGTCCGAACGTTTCATTAACAGCAAAGAATGACCGTCTATGTCCTGTAATGTAAAATCATGATAGTAAAATTGTTCATGGATGTTCTGCCTCCTATGCAAAAATTTTCTCTGATTTTGCTTACCTGTTGTCTGAAAACCTCAGCTTCCTTGGGGAAAAGCCTCGCAAAGTATTGATAGACCTGTTCAGAAGTCCAGTCCGAAGCGTCTGGAATATTTGGGTCGATTCCATCCCTCGGTCCGTCGTCTTCCATTTGATCCGAAGATCCTCTAGCCGGAGAAACTTGCGGACTTAAAACTGGGGGTAAAACGGAGGGGTGCGAAGGCGTGGTAGGACGGCTTGCCACCGTAGAGAAGCTTTGCACAATGCTCGGCTTACAGTGCTTTTGCGTACAGTTGCTGCAGTGCCATTTTGAAGTCGATTTTTGAACTGATATGCGTGGCGTGTGGCAGGAAGAATGATAGGCTTCATCGCAGGAGTAGCAAGTCACCAATGGGCCCTGGAAAAAAGAAGTAAAACGTTTGCTTTTGATATTCATAAATACAAATAACGTTATTTTAATTTTTAATGACAAAGATTAGCTGGAAATTCATGTTAATTATGAATTCTTGTCGTTCTATTGTATTTATCTTACAACTTACAACATCTGATGTTTCACAGCAAACTGTGCAGCTTTTACATCTCTCGCATTGCCAGCTGCTGTCCAATTTGTGGATTAATTCCTCTGGCGAATAAATGCAGCTAGGATGAGCTGGAAAAATGATATAATATTTAATATTTAGGATAAGAAAGCTTGAATTCTACCTGGACAATATCTTTATTTAGAATCGAAAAACTGTGATTCACTAAGTTAAAATGAAGAGGAAACAAACCTCTGACGGTACAATCTCGGCACGCAACAAGCCTTTCTTGTTTCTGTTTAGCACAAAGACTGCAATGCCATTGAGGACTATCTTTTGTAGTAGGTTTAACAACCTCTTGAGTTTCCGGGGCAGGAACTATCGCTGTTTTATTTTGGGTACCAGGCTGTCGTCCTCGTTTTCTACGCACTAGATTATTGTCCGATGGATCGAAGACCTTCTTGGCTCGCTGAAACATAGAAAATTTGTTTAAAAATTCAAAAATTTTCCATTTTAATGAATGATAATTAAAGAATCTCAAGTTTTTTGTTTTTTTTTTGAGCGAATCAAATTGAATTTTCAGAAAAAAAGGCCAGTAATTGTATTCAACAGACATTGGAAATTAGACTCTGGAGGCTGCATTTTCGAATTCTATGTTCTTCTAGATGAAAATTCACTCTCTGAAAATTAGAAAAATTCAAAAAAGTTCAAAAATGTATTGTATTTCGAATCAACGAATCAAAGAATCCCAAGTTTGCATGTATCAGGTAATTCATTCTACATGGATTTGTAAAAAACAAGCGAATAATTTTGAATGGCATTAAAAAGAATTAGAAATAGACTCCAAAGGCCATATTTTCAAGTTCTATGTGAATTCTATTTCAATAAAACAAATCAAAGAAGCTGAAGTTTTTCAAGTTACTCAACGTGAATATATACTAAGAGAAGTTAATAATTCAGAGTAGCATTGGAAAACTGACTCTCAAGACTATATTTTCAAATTTTAGCATTTCGTAGATGATAATTCACTTTCTAAAATTGAAAAAAATTCACAAAGCTTGTAATCAACATAATAAATCAAAGAATCGCAAGTCTTTTCGAATGATTGAACGTGAAAAGGGTAAAAAATTCTAAAAGGTAATCCAAATTGACTCCGAAGGGCATATTTTCAAATTTTGAGTTTCCCAAGATGGTAGGTAGTTGAGGCTAAAATTTAGAAAAATTTAGAAAAAATTCTTAAATCTTGAAGTTTAAGTTATTTTCGACTAGTTCAACATGAATCTATAGAAGAGGGCCAGTGATTCCAAATAGCTTTGGAAAATATATTCAAAGGCTGAAAATTGCCTCTGAAAAAACTATAGAAATTGAAAAATCTTGTATTTCAACTTGACGAATCAAAGAATTTAAAATATATTCGAATAACTTGCCATGAATCGGTAGAAAAAAAGTCATAATCAAAAGTGGCGTCGGAACATCGACTCCAAAGGCCAGATTTTTGCATTCTATGTTTTCCCAGATGGAAATGAACTCTCTGAAGATTGAAAAATCTCGAATTTTGAAGATTCTGAAGTATTCTTAGCGATAATCAGCATGAAACTATACAAAGAGAAGCCGATAATTCTGAATGGCATTAGAAAACGGACTCGGAAGACCAAATTTCCAAATTCTCTAATCCCCTTGACGAAAATTATTTGTCTAAAATTTGAAACCTTTTTTCTCACCTTACGGCGAGCGCTTCGAAAGCTTCCAGCGTTATTTCCTGAAGGGGTAGGCGAAGGATTGGTCGAGCTTCTGCCAGCGTCATCGTCGTCTCTTTCTTCGCTGAACTGAGCAGCCTCCTCTCTCCGTTCCCTTTCATCCTTAGAATCCCTTCTGTGATAATGTTCAGCATATTTGATCTCGATTTCTACAGGCTCTTCGCTCCTGACTTCGAGCCGTTGTTTCCGCTCCGATTTCGAGCCTCTTTTGAGGTTAGAGTGATTATTACTCGCGCCGTTTGTCGCGGCGTTTGATTCTTTAGCCTCGGAAAAACGCGACCGCGATTTTCCCGAGGTCGAATTCTCTCTCTCGGAATTTTCGTAACTTTGTTTACTACCGATTATTATCTCGTAGCGAACTTCCTTTTTCGATGTTTCACGTTTAGGACTCGTTTGCCGCGACGATCTCGGCGTATTAGATCTGGAATCCGTGACAGTCATGTCGTCGTCACATTCGTGAAAATCGTAACTGTTATTAACCATTGATATATTGTTTTGCGAATATGTCTTTTTACCACCGTTTTCTCTGTACGTTGTTTCCTGAGCAGTTTCGTGGGTCATATCAGTAGTTGCTACGAGTGAATAATTGCCGTTGTTTAAACGCGTCAAATTACCGCTTGCTACTTCTTTTATTATAAAATCATCGACCACTCTACGAGTGGCTGGATTTGTGCTACCATTTAGTAACTGTTCGATTAATCTTTCGGCCGGTACACCCTGGTCGAGGTAGTCTGGTTCGGCAACAACTAACTCGGCCACTGCACCCGCTACCATTGACGAGTTTAATTTTTCTTTTACAAATCCTTCGGGCTTATTCTTGTAAAGTTGCAGCCTCGACCACTTTGAAGCATTTCGATAACTCGTGTTACCTTTGTAGTCAACTTGAATCACTTTTTCGGCTTCTATTAGACGGTGGAGATCTGCGATTGTGTCACGCGCGTCTACGGAACATTTTCTTAACAAGTAATTACAGATTCTGTCCGCGTCCGGACGCGCTTTTCTACGACGAAGTTGATCTATTGCTTCCAGTATTTGTTCCTCGTGCATTATTTTCGATTCTCCACGATGCTGCATTTTTATTTACGCATTAGGGATTTTTTCTTTATTTTATTTTTCTTTTTTTTTATCTTTCAAATCAAATTTCGCCAATCTTGCTACAATATTACCATATCATCATCTCGATTAGACCATATACATAGTGTATCTTGAAATTTCAATTCAAGACAGGGTTTTCGATCTAAATAAATTATCTCCGAAAACGTTAGTTCATGTTGAGTCGACGCTCCATCGAACGCGTTTGGATCGGTTTGCAAATAAAAGAGAAAATCTACGTACACACATAGGTAGATATACAACGTATGTTTATAGATGTGTAAGTCAGCTTCACGCAGCCGCTGCTTTCACGAACTCTTCTGTCACGTATACCGCAACTATGTTGTATGTATGTATGTATTTAATAATTGATGTGATACTCAAAGATTCTGTGTATCTTCAGATGAAAAACAAAGGAAATATAAATGTGTCGGAGATATGGAATATAAAAATGTGGAAAGAGAAGTGTTGACGGTTAAGAGGAACAATATATACCTATATTGTTAACAACGAACGCGTGACGAAACAATGTATTATATATGAAATTATTTTTACGTTCGAGTTTGCCGAACGTAAGTAATGATATAAATAATACAGGATATTTAGATTCGAAATAAGTGTTGCTTGAACAAGACAGTTGAAGGTGTGAAAAAGCGTTTATTGATAATGATAGAGGAAATAGGTAGAAAGACAGAAGACAACTCCGACGTAAGGTGTAAAGTATTAGAAAAGAAGGATAACTGCGCGACGCGCAAAACTGCGCTTCACCGAATACATACACACGATGTTATAATGTTCACTACTGCGGGAATAATATACGTCAAATTATAATGATTCGTAGTTTTCTTAAGCTAAGTTGACAGAGTAATAATCATGCTGACACTTATACGTTGTCTGTCAAACTGCGGTGTAACGCGAAGGGTTCGAGATCGTAGCGTGGAATAAAATTGTCCCAAATGTCGATAAGCACAAACGCGTCTCGCGACGCGCTCTTTTCTATAGAGGCGCGCCGCCTTGCTTCTCGCCGGATATCAGGAAATATTATACGGGCGCGAAAACCTCGCCGCACTTATATTTTACAAGGTTAAACTGATCGATTTTTGTCACAGAATCGTTTGCACGTCAACCGAAATATAAACGATCTTGATTAACAGCCAAATTTTGATAATATATCAGAGCGCGGGCCGGGTGCGGCTACGCGAACATGGACGGGCCACGGAATACGGACACGCGGGCGGAGTTTTTGCGGGGTCGGTTATTAGTTCGCTATACCACGTCGTAGCGTTGTCTCACAGCGCTGTATTCGGCGTCCCTTTATTCTAATGTCAAGTTCACACTCTAGCGCGCCGATATTACAAGCGACAGAAATTTCTGGTCAAGATTTTCGTCGGCCAATACGAACGCGTCTTTTCCAGCTTTTCTATCTTGTCTCGACGTCGATTGACCGTTTATAACGATCGCAGAGTTTTAAGCGTCGTGTGAACCGGCCATAAGCGAGGAGTCTGATGTGTCGCTGCATTCGGCGCGGGATTTCCAGCCGTATCTGGTCGAAAATTTTGTACGAAGCAGACTTCTCGAATGCTTGAGATGCGCAAGATGATTTATACACTTTTCAGATGATGCGGGATTCGTAAACTTGTTGTTAGAGAGTTGGATTCGATTCCAGCTCAACTATCTACCAGTTCAACAACTGTTTGAGAATCTTTTCCTCATTATTCCGGCTTTTTAACGCGGAACAACGAGAGTCAAGATCTGACAGTCGAACAAGTAAATTTTAATTATTTTGTAAATGGAATTTGTTTACGGAGCATCAAGGTAGTTTGTAAATATAACTTCTTATTTTAGAGAACAATGCGATATAACGATTTGGAGAAGGGAGAAAGTAATAATTAAATTAAGTTGTTCTTATTCACCGGAAATGCGATGCGATGATAATCGAATAATTCGAAGGAACAAAAGCGCGCGAAGCAAACAATAATGCATTCCCGGTGTTTAAAGAAATTGAAATGTTTTCACAGAGAAACTGATTGCATGATGTTTAAAATTTACTAATAGTAAAAGGTATGAAGAGAAAGGATCGAAGACCAAAGGACTGTCGTTTATAGAAAATTGCATGAAAAACATTTAAATACAAATAACTAAAAATAAAACGAAACCCACATATCGAAACTTCCATACAGTATAAAATGAGTAATTTAAATCAATATTGTTATACATAGATACAAAATTCATACATACTCTCACTTAAGACTTAAGATATTATTAATACTATTATTATCAAATACTCATGATATAAGCAACCCTTATTATTGCGAATTCTTACAAAGGAGCTGCATTACGAGATTGTATAAAGGATATAAGATACAAAAATAAAATTCTTCCATTTTTTAACGATTTTTCCACTGATAATTAGGCACAGTTTTCCTTATCCGACACGTTGCTAACATTGCCACCGGTGCTACCTCGGCGAAGCTTCGATATCTGAAAGGAAAAAAAAAACAAGAAAAAGGATATTAATTATAAATTTTAGGCACCAAAATAAATAATTTACACAAATTTTCATGAATTATTATCACCTTTTGCAGAAATAAGCACAAATGGACTTTGCTGTTTTTAATTATTAAATATTTATGCATGGTATCAATAAAATTCAAATTTAAGTTCAAATAGGTATTTGTGAAGTATCAATTGATTTAATCACTTAATTTATTTTACGTACCAGATTTAACGGTTTAAATTTCGAACTTTGATTGTTCATAGTTTTCAGAGGGCTCTGTGGTATGTTGCTTTCGCTTTTGCGCTGAACAGACTGACTTTTTTTAGGTGTGTGCGACTTGGCCGGTGTTTTAGGAGATCCTGAATTATCCAGGGCTTTAACGCTCTCCTTAGAATTTCTCCTTGAAAATCCTGAGAGCGGTGAATACTTGGGAATGCTAGATTCGGTCGTATTGAGCGCCGGAGCTTCTTGGGAGCCTCTTCTTTTTGGTGGGGAAAGCGTTTTGTTGTGTCTGTGGCTAAAGGGTTTCAATTGTTCGTCATTAGATATTCAATTATAAAAAATCATCGAGTTTAAACTCCATCAATCTAGAATCTTGTAATTTTACTTACTTCTTGGGTATGCCCTTGGCACTAATGCTGCCAGTAAGACTCTGAGTAGGCAATGGAGTAACGGGTGAAATATTGCACGAGAATTTAGGCTTCGCTGTGTTCTTTGAAAACTGTAGCTTTATTCTACGAGCCTTTGATCCGCTTCCGTCTGGCGTTGAGGATGCTACCGGCTTTGTTTTTGGCGATTTTTCAGAAGCGATTAACGCAACCGATGGATTCGGAGTGCTGCTTGTCGCTGATTGAAAACTAGAGGGTGCCGTCGAACTTGACCTTGGTGGAGTTCGTGAAAGTGATATTGGAGCTACTTTAGCACTCATTGAACCTGTAAATACACATTGATGTGTTGTAAAGAGTCTAGAACAAATTTATATTTTATTATCTGACTTCAATCTCCTGACAATTTTTGTTCGAGGCCACAGATTGAGAATTCTTTTCTGTAAAAATGATTCTTGTTAGATTTTTGTTAAGAATACCAATCAGAGAAGTTCATATCTGCTTTCAAACTCAACTCTGTTCATTTTTACTCCGAAACTTCTCAATAATTTTCTAAGAAAGAAAAAAAAATACACGATTTTGAAGCGCGAATCATGAGCTTCAGGATTCTTCGTTTGAAAATGATGTCTTTGTTAACTTGGAAGCATATAAATATGAAGTGCCAATATTTTCATGATTGTACAATAGGAAATCAATACTTGTTCATTTTATACCAAAAAACGTTAAGATTGTTCAAACTTTCAGACTTCATCAATTCAAATTCATAAACCGTGTGAAATTTTTTTTCGAGAAATGAAAAGAATATTACCGAAGTAACTTCATAAATCAATTAGAATTTTCAGTGATTCAAAATGCATACACTGTACAAATTTCGAAAATTTCAACAGTATATAAATTTGTGATTCCTCAAATAAAATATTTCGACAAAATTCTAATTTGGACTTAATAATTTTCAAACGCGTATCAAAAAGCTTGTATACTTCTATACTTTGTTATCACTAGTTATATCTTTGTGAATGTTGGCTAAATTAGGATTCAGACTATCTACACCAGTCGCGATTTCATAAAACTATCTCAAATCAGTAAAATTTTTCACGCTTCTCCCTATAAGGAGAGCATTGTTTCTAGACTACTGGGGGTAAAGTTTTACCTCTTCTTTGCATGTTTCCTACTGGAAGCAGCGCTTTCAACGGTCCCTTTTTCCCCGCAACACTTTCAGACTCCGTTTTCTTCTTGAGTTTATATTTCCCAGTGCCAGAACTGATCGTCGATGCTCTGCTTCTCCCCACTTCTGGGACTATAGATGATATTTTTTCCAGTTTATCTGAGTGAAAGAAACAAACAGAACTTTACTTCTTCTGTTTCTGAACATGGTAAATAGCTATAGGCACATTAGAATTCGAGTAAAGACCTGGCTTGGGAACTGCATCGCAAGATAATGATTTTTTAAAGCTTCTGGAATGTGGTTTTGTCTTCTCTTTGAACGCTGCTGGCAAGACATTGCGTTGAACACCGCTGAACGACATGCTTCGTTTTGTTGGAATTGGACTTTGAATCTGTATTTTGGGTGTGAAGATGAATGGTTTAGTTTTGATTGAGGAATAGAAATGAGTGCTGAAATATGATTAAATATTCTGTAAATGAGATTTTGGCCAACCTTTGGCGATGAATCGCTGCTCTTTTTACGTCCTGTTTTAATTGCATCAAGTTTCGGCTTTGCCAGGGGCTTTTTTTGCGAGACAATAATCTCAGTTTGAATCTCACTTGGCGATTCTTGAATCTCTGACTTTGGTGTCTGAGAGTTTTCAAAATTCAATTGATTAGTAGCTAAGTTTAAGACCTGTCTTAAATTCGTGAGTAAAGAAAGAGGAGACGAGTCGTTGTTGGGCCCGCCCAATATTTTACTAAGATTTGTTATAAGTTCGAGGGCTTCGGTTTGGTTGACTAAAATTTCTTTCTTTTCATTTTCCAATACTTTAAGACTATCATTAGATTTCTCAGAAGATTTTCCTTGCTTTTCTTCTTCACCTACTGATATAAAATCGGTCGTAATGGACTTCACGCTCTTATTTATTTCACTTTCTGTGTTCAAATTCATTCCCAGATCTTCGTCGTTACGTATTTTTGGGATATTAACGCTGTTCGATAAGGCAGTCTCGTTGTTATCTTCATCACTTTTCTCTAAAGATTCGTGTCTGATATTTTCGTTTAAAGCAAACTTGGTGACAAATTTCTTTGGGCTTTTGTTCAAATTATTAGTACCCTGCATACAAGTGGCCAACAATTGGGCATTGCTTTCGTAATTAACTCCCAATACTTTCTCCAAATTTTCGAGCAGTGTGATTGCCTCTGGGTTATTTTCCCTGTGAACTATTTTTTCAAGATCTAAAAGCAGCGTCGCGGCCATCACTTTGTTCCTGGCAACATCTTGATCGATGAATTCACTTTCCAGCTCTCTGATTTCTATGGCAAGTTTTTTCTCTGGTATCTCTTCAATATCTTCATTCGAAGCAGAGACAGGTAAACCAGGTTCAGATTTTGGAGGAGAAACAGGTAATTCTATCAAATTATCCACTACAGGTTCGTCGTCATCTGATACTGGAAGGACATCGAAATTCCATCTTGGATTTCTGAACAGTAGGTCATCTCCACTGCTGAATGCTTTAAGCGAAAGAGATAAGAATGTTTAGTTCAAAATCATGATCTAAAGTGCGAAACACTTCCTAAATTGAACTACTTACAATTTGAACCTGACTGTTGTGCTAATTCATCAAAGGTTCGTGCTAGTGACTTTGCCTCCTTAAATACCGACCGATCGACATTGTGATTTTCCTACAAAAGATATATGAGGTATAGGAGTATCAAATCATTGAAAGAAGTATTTCATTCTTTCAACTTTTGATTATTAGTTTATGAACAGAACTAGAGGAAAATTAAAAGGGTCAGAAGATAAGAGAATGCTAAGCTTAAATATTGTTGAAGCCATACCCTGTGATTACGGTGAAGTCTAGACATATTCAAATTAATGATCTTGTGGCATGTTTTGGGATTATTTTAAGACTACTTTGGTTGTATTATCTTATTCATTCACCGAGAAAAATGTGTTTTAAATGTGGCCTGCGAAATACGTTTCTACTCATGTTGTGCAAGACCCAAATCGAAGGGCTTAACTGAAAATTATATTGTTGGGTGTGAATCTTCTTCATACATATGCCCATGGGTCCATGTAAAAAAGTTCAAGAATTTGTAAATCTTTACATTTTTCTGACTCTCTATGCAGGTAATACTTATAAATCATGAATTTATAAATCAGTTTTTTATAAAAAAAAAAAAAAATGGAACAAATTATAAATTCTCAAAAATTTCTAAACGAATCCATGGACGCACGTATGAAGAAGATTCACAACCAACAATATAATTTCAGTTAAAACATTTGACTGGGATCTTGAACAAAACGACCAGAAACGCATTTCGCGGGCCACATTTGAAATGAATTTTTCTTTGCGAATAAACGAGATAATTTACCCGAACTAGTCTTCAAATAATCTCGAAAGACGCCACAAAATGTCTGAATCAATTTAATAAGTCTAGAAATTGCCATTATCACAGAGTACGGCACCAAATATTACCACGCATGATGAAACGTAATAAATTCTTGTCTTCTCAGATGGAATATTTCTAAACGTGATTAAAGATTGCAATTAAAATGCCGTCAAACTTACAAATACTGAATCAGAAGAACAGTTTGAAACGGAATCGGTTCTTTCCCCATTATAATCTTCTCCTCCAAATGGAGACAAAAAGCCATCAGTATCGATTAGTTTGGCTTCTCTCTCTTGATTACTTCTTGATCCTTGATTAGATTGCAAGAAGCTTTGAACTTTGTGATTAGGAGTGTACAAAGGCAATCCTCCGATACCACTCTGCGACTGTATCTTCAACTTTTCTAATCTAAGTTCTAGGTCTGCGATTCTGACTGGAGTTTTCAGAGGCGTTTTAATCGGGAAATTTCCAGCAGCAGTGGACCTCGATATACCCGATAAATTCAAACTAGATTTAGCTGAGGAAGTGCTTCCTAAAAATTTGCTGGACTGACTATCGAAAATAAAAGCCCTGTTCTTAGAACTGTAGGAATACAAAGATCCAACCGAACCACAGGAGCTAAGCCTTTGGTTGGCGGAGATCTTCGATGCATCGAACGATTCCGAATTAGTGATGCTCCCGGTTTCGATGAATGCGTTATTTACAAAATCAATGTTACTAGAAGTAGCACTAGACGCAGAAGAGGCTCTAGACTTAATCTGCATATCTCTAGCTTCCAACGTATCAACTATGGACTTAGACCTAGGACGGAATAGTGTGTCTATCAGGGCTTGGGGAGATTCTGGGTAGTTTCTGTTACCCTGAGAGAAAGATCTTCTCAGTTTCACCGGCTTCAGGAGTTCGGTTTCGATCCCTGGGTTACAAAAGCCGTCTATTAAAATGTCTTGGCCCTTTTCAAGAGGAGTAAAGACACCATCTTCGACCATCTCCTTAGCCTCAGTCTCCCCCGAGCTTCCACTGCCTTCTGAAAGGCTGTCATTCATCATAGAATCATTTAAAACAGAGGAATTCCGAGGACTAGGAGGGTAAATAATTATGTTCGGACAGTCTGAGCCATTTATTATTCTCGATTTGGCTTCTCCCTCGTCATAGTCAATAAAATTAGCGCTGTTCAAGTCGTTGATGATACTTTGTGCCGCATTTTGATATAGAGAACGGTTGAAGTTTTTGTTTAATATTCCCTGGAGGAGAGGTTCCTCCAGTGTTTTATTCATCTTTAATACATCCGAGTGTCTCCTTCTTTTTGGAGTAAAATCTTCCTTATATTGATGACTGTGAGTTTCCTTGCTGGCATTTTGCTGTGCCTTTTCTAAAACCGATTCGAAAGGGTCGTCCTTTTTAGCTGCATATTCGGAACTCTCTTTGAAAACTTTATCGAACGGATTGTTATCCAGACTTGGCCGTTTCTCATCAGATACGAAATCTATGCTGTGGGTTTTTTCGACCGGCGTTACAGGCCCGGGTATCAAAGGGGAGGCGAGCTTTGATATAGACTGTAATTTTCTAGAGTCTGGACTGCTGAGATCTATCAAATCGCACATTGTTTTAACAGTTTAGAATCTAAATACGAAGTAAAGAAGTGAACTAATACGATAGGGCATGAGATTCGCCAATGTTGGAACGCATGTGAGAATGACAAACATTCGTCTGAAAAGAACGTTCATATTTTGTTAATTATTTACGGTCTTCTAACTGCCGGAATTCGTTTATTGTTTATCATAAGACTAGTCTTACCTTGTAGATAACGATTTTCACATTTGCGGACAAACAATAATAAAACTTCACGAATCTTCAGTCATTTTTATTTTTCTTCATTTTTCTTACGAGACAGGTTTGCTTTACGGTTAGAATATTTCAAATAAATTTCTACTACCGCCATCTGGGCTCGAAGAATTGTATCATTTGTGAACAATTTTGACGTACTTCCGTATGTTTAAACTAAAATGGCGTCAGCCGGTCATATGTTCCCCTTCGCTTCCTATTTTAGTATATTTATAGAAACACATACATATCATATATAAATAGTTTAACGCGCACAACCGGTTCTTTTAATGTTTTATGTTATTGTAAATATCGTTTAAACATGAGTAAAGGCTGCTGGAAATTCGATGCTAATGATAAAGGTAAGTTATTAAATTATTCATAGGTTACACGCTCACGTCAAAATAACAATTAACACACTTGTTTAATAACGTCTTTTATACGCTTTAATAAAAATATTCCTATTTAATTTATCTAATTGACGTATTACAATTTTTCAATAATCCAAAAACCATTAACACGCTACTGCACATATCTAATACATCTGTCAAGTTCTGAGACTATCTTTATCAGGTCTGTTTGCCCTAATCTCATACACATAAAACCGCAATAACAAAAATATTCAAAAAATTACCGAAAACTAATGAAAAAAAAACTGGGTTCCCGTGTATTTTTTCATAAAAATTTTTCAGTCCGTTTAATAATAATTCGTTATTTTCTCTCTATGATTGATAATACCGACAGCGCTTTACATAGACGTCGAAGAAGATTCCGACGAGGTAAAGCAAAAGAAATTATACAGCAGCTGGAATTATCTTCCTGATATTTTGCTGGAGGAAATATTCTCGTATTTAACAATAAGAGAGCGTTATTACGCCTCTCTAGTTTGTAAATCATGGTACCACGCATTTAAGCTACAAAAAGTATGGTCTACATTTACGTTACAAGATACTACGTTGACTCGTGGTAAATTCAACTACTACAGCGGTTGGGAGTACGTTTTAGATCATGTTCGCACAACCATGTGCCTCAACAAAGTTGGGAAGAATTTCAGAAACCTTATATTCGAACCGATGTTAAACTTCTACAATCTGTTCGAATTCATGAATATGATATCTTGGTATGCCGAGAGACAAGGGTCTGATAATACTTCCGTCGCTGGAGTAGGGACGCTTATTAGAAGACTGAAGTTTACCTTCCCATGCAACATGGCCAATAGAGACGAGCCAGAAAGAATCAGGGTGTTTGGAACAGGAGGGAAATTACTAGAGGCTTTAAGACGACTGATGGCTAATTTAGAGAATCTGAGATGCCTCGAACTGATAGATTTGATGCTGGATAATAGAGAAGCGGTGCATTTGTTGGACGATGTTTGCGCCGAGTGTACGGTATCGTTGAGGAAACTTGTGTTGATAAACACTACGAGGAACACCTGCCCCTTGATACACGTCGGATTATTTCTCAATTTGAATGTAAGCACAAATAACTTAAGACAAAAGGATAAAGACCTGCAACAGAATAACAAATTAGTCACGTATTTTCGGAGAAAAATAATATGTAAACACAATACCGAGAAGTCATAACTATATGTAGCTTTTTAGTATTTGTGTTGAATTCCGTTTGAATCTCTAGAAAACATCTGGTCAGTAAAAACTGGACTTTAATTTTAGTATGGAAGAAGAAAAACCTGATGGGATATAGAGCACACAATTTTTACCTCACTTATTTCAGATCCTGGTAATCAGCCCGCAGAATCTTCACGACGATGTAATAGAACTAATCGGATACACTAAACTGAGGCATTTGCATATATTGCAGAACCGATACACTCCAGTGGATTCAACAATTCAATTGGTAATACATCATCATATTTACTAGAATATTGTCTAGGATTAATTTTAGACTGGAAATCAACCAGGAACTTCATTATGGACATTAACTCATTTTTTCTTTTCAGCCAAAATGTAATTCGTGGCGCAAGATGAGACTGAACAATCCTTATTTGAGCGTACACTTTGAAATAGAGAGTTCAAAGCCTATTGACTTTGTTTTGCCTGTGGAAGTTTTTGCAGAACACAGTGCGATCCCTTGTCACAGCATTATTATGGATAATCCGAACACAAAGGTTCTTACAAATTGATCTATACAACTAATTGAGAAGAAAAGTGGCCTGAAATTTATCTGACAATCATTTTTTAAAATTGAATTAATTGATAACAAAATTTTCATCATTTTCTACAACAGCATTCAGCTTTCACACTGACAACTCACGGAGCCTATTTTGATTCAACGTTGAGAGTCTATGCATTTAAGGGATTGTCGAGATATTACCAGCACAAAAACTTTGCCAAAAGATTGGACGAAGCATTGGTTCGGTTCTGCAAATCATGTCCGAACCTACACACACTGGTAGCAACTTGTGCTTAGATCTCCATTGTGCTGTTGAGCGGTGTTTTCAACCTATTTTCACTCTGCACTGATGCTAACTGTGTGTGCTTATAGTTATCGCATGTTCCAAGACTTTTTTCTTGTACTTTAACAAACAGCAAAAACTAATAATCATCATTGAAGCAGAT
The DNA here is from genome assembly GCA_963966615.1 of Tenthredo amoena. Lineage (NCBI taxonomy): Eukaryota > Metazoa > Arthropoda > Insecta > Hymenoptera > Tenthredinidae > Tenthredo > Tenthredo amoena. The sequence continues at coordinate 22,155,034 of OZ016482.1, read as the reverse complement.
GATGATCCAGTGCTTTTTACAAAACGCCTTGAAAAACAAATAAATAAACAAAAAGACAAGAATTTCTCTGCACAATATTGCGACTCAGCGAGACTGAAGAGAAAGACAAAAGTCTTTGGAAAAAAATTGCGTACAAAGTGGCCTGTAATTATCTAAAGGTGATTGATAGCCTTGAACACATTTATCAATAATGTAAAACATGTATGAACCCTGCGCCGACGTTTTTGGTGTGTGCGCTATGCCTTGACTAATAAACAAAGACTCTTCTTTTTTTTCTATACTAAACGAGCTATTTTATATTTCAATATGTTAACTTTGCTGAAATTGAAATTATGCTAATGCGAATAACACGTTTCATCTATTCTTCTGATTTTCTCACTGAATATTTGCATACTTAGATTTTAATTACAATTGGATTGTTACTTCTCAGATGGTTCGTGACAAGATATCGACAGCAACTATTCTTGAAATAGCATCGACTACAAAAAAACTTCGCCGTTTATTTGTAAGGCGAAATGTTACACTGAAAAGATGCGACAAAGCCTGGTTAACGATTAATGATTGGACGCCGGAACATTGTCAATGGATAAAAGCAAACAGCAGAAGTTACGAAGACACTGAAAGAGAAGTGTCTAAGATATTGGGATATCGATGGCACATGCTGTCAGAAAGAGAATTCAAGAATCAACAGCTCGATCTTTACACATAAGCAACGTTTAACTTTGAAGAAAATTGCATTTCGCGATTTTATATACTCTCTCTCTCTTTCTCTCTCTCTCGTGCAAAACATTTTTAACGAGAATAATTCTTTGTATTATCATCGCAAAATTTTCCTTTCCAGAAAACGATATGAATTTATTGAAAATTTACTAACTACTAGACTGAAATGTTATTATATTTCACAAAAACTTGTGAAACGTATCATATACCAGTTTATGGATTTTATAATCTAATGGGAGTGAAGAATGAACTACGTATCCCCACTTAGAAAGTGGCTCAGCTCTCTGAACTAGTCATATGACGAAGTACAAACATTTACATTTTATTTGTCGGACCGACTTGAAACCATCTTATTTATTCATTATTATTTCGTGAAAGCAAGAAGCTATTACTTGAATTTGAGAATAACTAAATGCGTTTGTATTGCTTGATTTGTCCCTTCCATCCGTTACGCATAATATGTATAGTAATAGTTAAGTTTGTGATCAATTAATGTATATAATGTTTATCTCGAAGCATCTGTGATTTTTTTGTTTTTGTTCTAACAAAAATTCTATTATTTAAAACAATATTATCTTATCATTTACATATATCGGATTGTTATTTTATAATAAATAAATATTACGACTGTTTGCATTTGAAAATAAATGTCTTCAAATGGAAAACTAGTGTTCACTTCTTTCTATTGCTTCTTCATAACAAAGTTCTCGTCCCTGAATAAGAATTTTGTATTTGCATTATGGCATAACACAACAATTAAAATTTGAGCCAATTGATAAAGTCTAAAAAGAATAGAGAAGTAATTAGTTTCCGGTAAACAGATTTAACGCATATAATATCGGGTAGGTAATAAAGTCTTAGAATTTCATCCAATAATGCATAATGTACATAATATTTTTACAAAACCTGTCTAAATTACATAACATATGATAGACAAAGTAATACATACATTAATCGTGCAAATATCTAAGCAGTTTTAAAATAGTATATTATCAATATACCTAAATTTCCTTCTAGCTCCTTGATCGCAACGCGAACAATAATCTATCGCTTTAACAAGAGCAATTTCCATATTTAATCATACTATAGTATTGGCATACTTAAATTATATGTTATGACATTGCACGTGGAATTTAATTAGAACAAACCGACGTTAATCATGAATTGAAAAAAAGAAAATCAAATAAACGGTTTTCAAAGCAATACTCAATGACAAGCTACAACTTAAACGAAAGAATTTTCCACGTTAAAAAAAAATGACTGATCATCGTTAGATCATAAGCTCCCAAATTTATCTGTCAGTAATCAGAAACCAATAATGGATCAACATACAATTTATAGAATGTTTTAGATATTGGAAAATGGAGCCCGGTGCTGCATGTAATTTCGTTCCGTTTTATAAATTCATAACGATTATCTATCCAGTTTGTTTTTTTTTTAGACGTTACCAAAAATCAAGTCAGCTGCTTTATGTACAATTTCTATTATCAGTACAGTGAATTCAAAGAACGATAATAAATAATATTCGTTTTAATCCCCATTACTGGGTACTTGGCTGAATAAATAATAATTTTCCACATAGTTCTATAGGATAGTGTTGAATATTTTGTCGCTTGAATAATCAAATTCAATTTACGATGCCAGAGCTGCTGAACGCTTGTCGCGGTTCTTATTACGCTGTCTTGTACGGGCTTTGAACGCAGCTGCATTCAAGAGGTTCTAAAAAGATAAAAGATTCAGCATTAAATACAGAAATCTAATGAACAGATCCATTTATAAATTGATAACCTGAATAGATCCTTACTCTTTGCTGTTTCGTGGCTCTTCTCTGAGCGGATTGAGGAGCTAAGACTCTATCTCCCAAGCTGAAGATTTCCCGCAGAAGTTTATTCTCAGCTAAATGAATATTGAGGCCAGCGCCAAGCAGACGACAAGCTGCAGTATACTGAACTCTGGTACACCAATCTTCCAAATACAACGTTTCGTGCCCGAACTTGATCTGCAGTTCCGGAAAGTCGTCCTCCTGATTAAAAAGACAAAACAAATTGAGATGTGAGAATCTGCGATGGATATAAATTCGAAAAGCGACAAAATTCCTCCTAATCATTTCTTCATACTCACAACTATGTATCGCAGTATATCTCTAAAGCTGGCCTTCTGTTGTTTACGATCTTTCTTAGCCCTATGTCGGCTCGAATCGGTCGCAAGATCCTTGAGAATTGCGATAAGATCTATTGCCCAGAAGAGCTCGTTATCCTCTGAGTAATCACGTCCGAGCTCAAATATTACTGCCAAAGCATCGCCAGCCGCTAGACGTAGTTCTAGATGCGGGGACTCCAATAATTCCCGCAACTGATCCAGCGATCTAAAGATAGAGTGGATAAATTGCATTATTTCACTCATTAAAAGGTCTGTAAATGATTTGGGGGAATAATTGACTTTCTCAATGGTCTTCTAGACTTACAGCATGTAGGTGTCGGTGATATCGCCGTTAATCAAGTTATGAACATCCGAAGATGCCATAAGAGTGAGAAGCAGTGTCCAAGCGGCCAGAACTGTGGCTTGTAGATTGGTAAGATCGGCAGAAGCAGAATCATAGAACGCAGTTAAGAGTAGATGCATGATTTCGATGGTATCCGCGGCGTCATTGCCTGATAAAAATTGGGTCATACTAAGAGCCCAGTAACACTGAAATAGAAAATTGATTAAAGTAAAAAGCCATATATGCACAATTGGTATTCAAACGTCTGGCTCTTGTTCTCTGTTACCTCAGCCCTGGCAGATTCAGAGTTGGATTTATTATTGGCAGTAGATATTAACACAGTCTTAAGATCCTTGACTATCATTTCGGCACTATCAAAAGCACCGAGTTGAACGCATACTAAGCTAGCTAGTCTCGCCGCGGCAGATTGTTCGTCACTCCTTCCCTTCTTCAGGGCACGTTCTATGCCATCAGTGATTGTCATTTTTCTATCCTCAACAAAGTCTGGAATGTATTTCAGGATGAAGGCTTTTTCTATTCCATTAAAGCACGTGGTTCTTGATTTAGCACACTTCTGTGTTAGACCGTCTATCGCTTCTCTGAGCTTGTCTTCCAGAGCTTCTTGCTGGGCTATTTCATCCACCTCGTTGTCGTTCGCGTTTACGTCGTCCATCACGCTACGATTGTCCGATTGACCGCTGGCAACGCTACAAGCGTCATTATTTATCGAATCGTCGTCAGACATTAGCTCAGCTTTTCTTCCCCCGTGAGCTAAAGAATAGAGAGTGATATTTTCAATAACTGATTTACAAATTGTTTGCAGATATGTTCAGTTCTTTATTTTGTGTAAAAGCCCTATAGGTAAATGAAGAAAGAGACATTGTGTTCTTATCTCCTTATTTCTTTGTCTAATGCATTGCTCCTGCTTTGTTTCATTTGCTCATAGAGCTTTCGGAGAAAAACTCCAAGTATAAGATGATAATTTTGATTAAAAAATATGTACCAAGGTGGTTGATGAGAATACTGTTTGATAAGATAACAAAAATAGTCAGACAGAAAAAGGTCGAGGTAATGAAAGCCTTAAGTATTTATTTATATAATAAATTAAACGTTATTGTTCTCCTAAGAACATCTGCATAGCTGTTACTAGAATAATTTAATCGAACGTTTTTTATGGATCGAAACAAACAGCATATCAGTTTGTCGATGATAATATGGTTTAATTTGCAGTATCCAGAGGAGGATTTCTTAGTTTCTTATAGATTGTTCATTTTTTATTAAGTAACTTCTCGAAGAGTGGATAGATTTATTTTTAACTACGTACAGAGATACCTAAACTAAGATATTGGGGACTTGGTATTTAATTTGCGCAGCAATTTATGAGGAGATCTTGGGTTTTAGACAGTTTGGTAACTGTTGAAACGATTTCAGCTAAACATTTGCCGTAAAAATGCATTTTACGATATTCTTAGTGGAAGATCAAGTACTCAGAGAAACTGAAACTTCAAACATACACAATATTGTGTTTGATAGCTTGTGGGAAGTTTATTATTGTAAGAGTCAAATTTTACCTACTGGCAAAAGAATATTAGAAGAGAGTTCGATAGACGTTGTTATATTTATTGCGTTTCGAAAATTTGTGACTTCAGGAAAAAGAAATGTGTATTAATTCATAAAAAAGAAAAACAAGCAACGATATCATGTTTATATCAATATCGTAATGAAGGTTTAATAAACAGTTACTGTATCTTAGTCATGTTCACCTTGGGAGTATGAAATTTTATTTTTGCAGTAGCAGGTCTTTACAGTGAATGTAGGAGTTAATCAGGGCCGCAAACAGACTGACGGGAAAGAGAAAGAGAGATTAAAACTCCTTTCAAAACCTTTACTAAAAAAATTCAAACAAATCTATGTCAAGCAGGTACACATATATCCAATAAAGTGTCCAATCATCTCAAGGCTGGTGTATTTCCCGTTTATTTTATACTACACTTTCGAACAATTATCGACAAAAATTTCAAATTTTTCAACTAAGTTTAATTGAATAATTAAAAACGTCGAATATTGATGATCATTTGCATGGATAAAATTAATGAAATGAAAAATTCTAAATACAGCAAATAATTTGTAAATTTTGTTAGAAACTTATTTAATTATTTCCTTTTTCATGCATAATCTACGTATTCTGTACGTAACTATAATACGGATTAGGTGATATAATTTCTTTAATTAACTTATTCACGTGCATAATATGAATATATGATTTATAATAAATTAATGATATTACGTAAATTGGGGGGTAAAAGAAAAAAATAAAATAACGATCAATTCTCATTTGTCAAGCTTCGCTTTTCGATAGCTGCTGTTTTACGTATGTTAAAGCTGTGTAGCAACGGGTATCAACTATCACATTACATAACGTGAAACAGCTCACAGCTGTTTCACCTACAGTAGCACGCATAGGCAGACAGCAGATGTGTGGGAGGATTTCCATCGGGCTTATGACGTATGAAGAAGATTTTGAACTGACGATGAGACGGGGAATGGATTGATGTTCCGAATATTAGGTATACGATGAAAATTGATGGGGTTTAAAATAATGCGCACGTGAAAGCAACATGGTTAGCGTAGTTAGTCGCAATAAAAGGAGAGCAAAAGTCAGTCCGATTAGATAAATGTTAATATGAAAAATACTGGAAACGCTAATTCAGCGTTTTTAATAACGTTCTAATTTCTTTGTCGAGTTCCCCGAGGCGCAGACGAGCCATTGAGATTTCGAAGGCATGGAAGTCACATGGGGGTCAATACTACGCCTGTCTCGTGGCCATGAGCTATTCTGATCTTAGAAATTTCGATTCTAGGTTTGCATCTATCCATACGTATGAGAACTAGCCGTGAATCGAGAGACAAAGAAGAAAAGAAGAGTTGAGGGATATCAAAAATAGTTTATGCTCATCAGCGTATTGATGAAAAACGCAATAAACTGTATCGACGATATTGGCGTTGAATCATACGATTCAACTAATATGGTGCGTTCGTACAATTTGAATGTACGCAGCATATGTTGGGGAAATGGAACATCATTACGTAAGAGGATAAGGTAGGTGGAATTTCCGACGGATTTGTAAAATTATTTGGTGGGATTTCATGAGATATCTCTTACCTGACGATCGCTTTTTGCTTCCTTTTCCTGGCATGGTGATTTGCCCTTTCAGTTAAACAATTAACACTAGTGAGGTGACTCGATCAAGAGGGTAAATGCCTTGCACTATTGTTTTTCCTTCGTATACTGAACACGCTGTATAAATTTGTTATTAAAATTTGATAAAAACTCATTAACATGATGCGAAGTCTTCAAAACATACACGTCGAGACAGCCAACGCCGGGCCTTCTCTGATATTCTTCCACTCGGTGGCAGGGGTTTAATGCGCTCACGATTCTGCGACGCACGAGTTCACCCGAACTATACCGAACTCTACCGAGTCTTCAGGGTGACCGACTTCGCATGCGCGAACTTCGTAATGGTATTTTGAAAATTTGAAATTAGCGTTAAACAAATTGATTTTATAATTGATTATTCATGGATCTGCTTTCAGTTATTTGATGAGATTTATCTACAGCAGTTGAAGGGCCATAAATTGTAATTATATATTAAAAATCTGCTAGGAAGTTAGCCGATTTTTAAAGAACAGAATCTCCGAACACGAAGGAAAGTTTCACGCGCTGTTGGTATATTATTGCGCAACATTTCATAACGTCACGTAGCCGCTATGAACGCGGTGCTCCAAAGCCTTGCACAAAATTTCACAAGTGAAGTCCATCGCTCAGGGATTCCCGGAGGGTTTGATGATTCATCATAGAATAAGCTGTAAACAATACGCGGAAATTTATTTCCTATTCGAATTTCGCGGGATGCAATTTATGCTTTCACGTTTATACGCAATGGAAGTTATTGGATTCATTTCCTAGTTGAGTTTCGAGAGAGGCGATTTGTAATTCTTGCACGTTAATGCGCAATTTAATTTTCTAGATTGATTAATCAATATATTTTCTTCGTCAACAACGATGTATGGATTACAGTTCAAACTTCATTCACTTATTCTATAATAACTACTTTTATCCATGAAAAGCGTTCTAAAAAATGCACACATTCCAAATTGCTTGCGAGAATGAGATACGCCAGGTTTTATTAGGAAACGAATTGGAAGCCTTTTGTATTGTAAGCCTAAATGAACCAATGAATATTTTTTTCAGTATGAGTAATAAATTTACACACTTCTCCGTCGCAAGGGGAGAGATATGCATAACATGAATAATGTAACAATAATTTATTGTTGAAATACGAAGATCAAATTCCAAAACACAGTATTTCGTGATTGGTAACAAAACATAATGAATGTATAATACACAATAAATAAATACAAACTTTGAAGCTCGATATAAACGAGCTCTAATTATTTACGAAAATTACATCTTTCCATATCCAAATATTCTTCTTAAAATTACAACCGAGTAAGAATTGCCATTGCGATGGTTATTAATACAATATCAATGATACTGGATAGCGATGCCTGGGATATAACTAAGTTTTCGCAACCCATTTCAGTGGTCATTGAATTAAACCAAGTATTTACAATATCTGCTGGTATGTGATCCACACACTCGTTCAATACTTGGACGCAGCAGAGTCGATATTCATCCACGTTACTGTCAACAAAATATTAAAACATTACTAAACACAGATGCTTACAGATTGAAAATTGGTCACAGGTTCTGAAAAAAAAAAAAACTATTGCTTACATGCAATCGTTGGCATCTGGATGCGTGAAAGAACTCGATCTTCTAGCGGTACGATTGTAATGACTGGAAAACTGTGTGGAACAATCTATCAAAGCTTTTTTGTTCCAATCTATACACTTCTGGCCACCGTGAGCAATAAACTCTATAAAAAATGTCAAATTTAACGTACAAGTTCATAAATACTAGAGGTGGTTTTGATCCCAATCAAAAGTACGTAATAGAAGATCAGAATGACACAGAATTTTAATACATTCGACATCACCTGACAAAAATAAAAACAGATTCTCTTCTATGGTCTGAATAAATTTTTATTTAAATTAATAAGAAGGGCAAAGCAATTATTCATGACTAGATGATATACCGACCTTCAAAGCCATGACCGTCATTGTCGCAAATAAATTGCGCTAACAAATGGGTGACGTGAATGACCTTATTGGAACTTCGACGTTCCTCCGGTTCCATGCAAGGCTTAATAGAGTCGCTCAACTGTTTCAAACAGTCTTCCTCACTTGCAGCCACGGCACAATACTTTCTCAAGTAGATAAGAGCATTCTCCTCATCAGCAAACTGTGTTTCTTGGATCTTTTCCAATTGGACCATGTTGGAACATTTCAAGAAGTCTTCCCAGCCTTTTTTTGCAGTATCATATGCACTGAATCCGCTATTTTTCATACACGATTCTTTCAAGAGGTAGACAACAGATTCCGCTCGCCTATCTAAGGTGTTAAAATTTGCTGATCCACGAGCGGAATTAAGTTCTAACATACTTTGTAGCAAACCCTTTTGGTTTGGGTTGTATGCTAGAGCGATGGCAGAGCTCAAGATTCCTGTTACAGAAATATTACTCATAAAAACAATGAAATAAGGAAAGATTTTTAGGTGAATTAACTCTTAATTATTTGGAATTCAGCTAAAGTCATATGTAGACCTTGGATCCGACTTTGTACTATTTGATTATGCTTTCGACCTCATAGTCCTGAATGGAAAAACTTGTACACGGTGTTTTTTCAACAAAGCTGTGATTTGGAGGCTTTTTTAACGTTGTATTCCCTATTACTTATCAAAGAAAGCTTCGCAATCCGAGCTTTGCAAAGCCTCATTTTCTTAAGTTTCAAATAAAACGGTTCCCAGAAACATTGACTTACCAGTAATCAGAACACATAGGAAGGTATCGATGATCTTCATTCTTTGAATTAGCAGTAAAACTATTCAGATTTAAAAATTCTATTGAAAAAACAACGCTCTCTTAAATTAAGTGCCACAGTTGATATCGATTCAATTTGTGAATCTCAATGTTACCAGGTTTGACTTATTTTATCACCGACTAACTAACTGAATCACCGGACGTCTTCTCTTCTTGTAGCTTCAAGTTGTTGCGACCCAACAAGCTTTGTGCTCTCCTTGGCACGACTATTATTTATTTACTTGATCAATAGCTCACCGAATTCGGAATCTTGGCTATTTCAACGGTATTCTTCTGAATGATTAGGTATTGTATTATAGAGCGAACGGCAAGAGAAAAGTTCAAACAAGGTAAACAGAATATAAAAACTGTCCACAATAGTCTGGATATTATCAATTGTTGCCCAATCAGGTAAAAACCAACACAAACTAAAATACGATAATTTCGAAGCACAGATAATTGTTATTATCACTAAAAAAGGGGTACATTTTATAAGCAATACATTAGGTATGAGATATCTTTCAAACGATCTTTATTTGAGCATGATGTTTACATAGTTACATACTAAATGATTTTAAAGTGTGATTGCATTCAGATTGGATATGCAATGGTATTGGTAGTTAGCTTTTGAAATAGAGTTAGAACTGCTACTATTCTCTCTGTTAATCTAGCTGACGATTTCTTTGATTGACTTAATTCCTCGTAGTATGAATGTCTCTTAATGATATGGAAGACAGAATCCACCACTTCCACAAGCACAGTGTACACATTTCAGAAATCCCCGAGTCCAGTAAACAATCTAGCATTTTGTTATCAATTTCCTATGCATTTACACTGCAGCTGAAATTTCCAAACGCTTATCCCTTAAACAATTTCACTCCAAAACCTGCCTCTTCCTAATTCTCCTAGGTTCCCTTCCTAACATAAAATTCCCTCCCATGACTCCACTAACCTTCTTACAACAAGTTTGACTCTAAGATATTCAATATACTTCTCAACTTTCGTCAAGAATACAAAAAAATTATTCTTAATAAAAATTTTGTTTTACGGACTTTGGCCCAATCATTACCGCTCTATCGAACAATCGTTTGATTCCTGCAGATGCAGTCTCAGAAGTCTGCGTTAGATTCGAAAATTTGGTCCAAAGTTCATCAGCCCTATTTCTAACAGAATTAAGGCAGCAGACAACAGGCTGCGTGAATGTTCAGCTAATGTTGCTGCTGATGTATGATGCTGTTTTTTGATTGGACTTTGATATTAAGCAATGATGTAGCTCGATTCTCCTGTTATAGAAATGCATAAAATACTTCACGGCAAGAAAAAAATACAAGATTTTTTTTCCATTAGCTTTATTGAAGTGGATGAGATCTAGAATGAATAAATTTGACAGCACACTTTTTTTCCCAATTATCAACAACTGAACGGCTGCTCGTATAAGCAGAGAAATGAGGAGCACTGGGGGGAGATCAACCCTGTGCGGTCCTCGAAGCGAGTGTCGCTTGAGACTAGGGGCATGATCGAGTGGTAAGAGTAATAGGCAAATTCTGTCTTACCACGATAATTCGCGGTCGGTAAGGCGTCTCTACAGGTCTGAAACTTCCATTGTGCAGGCTGGTCGAGCGCCGCTGCTCTGCTCTGCGTTGTGCGTTGCTTTTGTATACACGCATAAATGCATAGGAAAATGCTTCGGCTTTAACGCCGCATAAATTAGGTTCAGTGAGCTGTCTAGTTTTAGGCGCGCACGACCGATGAAGTGAACCAGAACACTTTTCCAGTTCAAAAACGACTGGATTACGTCACTAACGGACAAAAACAGCATATTGAAGAGTTACTTACCATAGTCCGTGAATGATTTTTGTGATTATTGAACCGGAAAGGCTCTACGATTCCTTCAGCGGTCCTCTGCGCATAAAACCAGACGAATCAGCGTTGCCTCTGTGCTATTGGTTGCCTAACTGCAGGCGTTAGTTATTGAAATGTTAGTCTGCATGTTAGATAAACGCTTATTAGAAAGAGGCACACAGGTATGTATGTATACAATATCAAGCATTTTGTCGATATACCGAAGGTAGAAAGTTTTGAAAAATCGTACCCTCTTACGCCTAGGCGTTGGAACTTCCTATCTATGGAAAAGGTTTCATATTCGACGACAAAAAATAAGACAATTAAATAAAAAATATAAGACTTATCTCTGCGGCAAACTGAGTAAATAACACCATTATTGATTGTACTTTTACGATTTCCATACACACACACACACTTTTTAAACCACTTATGAAGTTCTTTCCCAGATATTCAGTAACGATATGTAAAAGTGCACTTTCAAACTCCTGATACTTATAGATAGGTGGAAGAGATGATGTGGAGAAGACAATCCCAAACATTTCTTTCAATTTAAGGAATGAGTATTATTCATTGTCGTGATGGTCATCATATTTGACAATGCTACGTATTTTATAGATGAATTGAATTCAAGAACTAATTAGTTGGATATTAGAATAGAAATGAAAAAATATATTTTCTTAAACATATCCTAAAAATACAACGAATGTTCACATTTTAAATAAATTCTACTTCGAACGAATTTCAGGCTACTATCATTTTTTTTTTTTTGTTCTACCAAAAATAAAAATATATAGAAATTATAACCATTTTGGAATATGTATACTCTGAACCATTCGCATCGCGAATTACTTGCAATTAGTGAAACATATAGTTATTACAGCAATCAATAGTAACAGAAAATTAACGAGACTATCAGGCGATGCCTCCGATTTAGGTGATTTCGGCAAGCTTTTGCACGCCGTTTCATTCTTCATATAACTCGCCATAGAATCTAGTAGTTTCGAAAATGTCTGATCTTCGCACTGAAGCGCTACATTGACGCTGCATTGCTCAAAATTCTGTATGGCACTGTCGAAAATGTGATAAAATGAATATACGTATTACATGTATTTTAAAAATTGATAATTGGTCACTCACCTGCAAACTTCGCCGTTTGAGCCGTTTTCAAGGTTCGATAGTATCTCTAGTAGATCGGTTGCATATTCCGAAGGATCGGTAGAAATCGTAGCGTTTTCAGAAATAAGAAACTCATGGGCACACGTTTTCATAGCCTGCAGCTTCGAAGCAAGACATTTTCCATCGGGACTCTTCAAGCCCTCTATAAAATATCAAAATACAAAAAATCAAATGTACACTTTCTCAGATAAATAAATACTTGCTCACGGCTACGTAGAACGAAATTAAGATACTGCGTAGCCAGAGTACCAAAACAGTTTTTTACGATCAAGATCAAACGATACACTGACCATCTACGATTTTTCGATTTTCACAAGCGAATTGTAAAATCAAAGGTTTGATGTTGTAAACGACGACGGCATTCTTATCTTGGTCTGGTCCAGCCGCGACGCAAGATCTGATAACGTCCATGGGCCGTGTAACACAGAAGTTGAGAGTATCGACCTTGTTGCAAAGCATTGCGAAGAGGGTATAATACCCCTTGCTTTCGCTTCTCCGAACTTCCGTGTTCCACTCGTCTATCACTGATCGGTAACACCTTTCAATATTTTCCGAACCGTTTTTGATAAATTCGTGGGCCTCGGGTGCCCCATTTTTGGTACACAATGATTGTACATCTGCTCCAAGAGTTGTAGAGCTCAAGATCCCTGCCACGAAAATAAGCAATTATATTACAATAACGGCGAGATAAGGAAAAAATGTTCGGAGGAATTAATAATACGCGATACGCCAAATACGAAATAGAAAATTGCGTCATCGTTTACTTACCGACGATTAGATCAAACACCACGATATAGATGAAGCGCATTTCTACAATTGAAAATGAGTTTTCTAACGAAATCTGATGGCGGAATTCCAACCGGTACCTACTATGACGTAAAGAATAATTTTTAAATTCGTGACTGTCAGATGAATGGCTTATGAATATTCGGGTGAATTAGTGTCCTTCGTTTACTTATTGTCGCTAATTAAAATTCGATTTTTTTATGCTTTGATTGATGGAAATTATTTTTTATATGTACCGATTAGAGTTTCTGAAGTAGACTGGACAGTGTTACAGGATTACGTTTCCACCTACAGGAAATGCTGACCACCGAGTGATATCCACATCGCTGATACGAGATAGAGGTAATGATACAGTCACACATTGGGTTTTCCATGTCCTGTCATCATTGGCGACCTTCACAATCTTGTATTTAATCCGCATTCGTAGTATACGCCATTCAACAAGTGTGCAGAGCACCCTGAACTACTTTCACGATTTTTATTGCAATCGTTTCTGTGGAAAACTCGCTTTTAAGTTTAGATGCAATGCAACTATTCAGATGTGTGCAAAATTCAGAACGAATGCATTCAAGTTGGGCGAAAAATTCATTGTACGATTAGAATGCGTGAAAAGGCTGTAAAACTCGAATGTTTCACAAGCTTTGAATTTGAATCGAAAATCACGAGCGTTATTTTTCTGAACCGATATGAATTTCTGTACCAAAAATCTTCGAAGCCTGTATAGGCATACAGCGATCGGTGGATATATCGGATATCTCTACTGCTGTTCGTCATTTTTTATAGATCGATGATTCAATTTCTGCGCTTAGTTTAGAAATGATAATATATCTGTATATTTACTTCAAAGCTGTGTTACATGGATTAACTGATATTGCTGTAACCGCATAACATAATTATTCACTAATAACGACACTACCACTCGTCGATGACTCAGATTTTGGTAATTTAGGCAAGTTTTCGCAGGGTATGTCATTGTTGACATATTTGTGCAGAGAGTGGAGTACTTGCGAGAATATCTTATCCGCGCACTCTTCCATTAGTTTGACGGTGCAGTTTTCATAAGTCAGTATGTTGCTGTTGAGAACGCAAAGATATGTAGTACAATTTAGTTTAAATTCGAGCTCGTATCAACGCAGATTTCATCGAGTGCTTACCTGCAGGTTTGGCTATTATAAAATCCAGTATCCGGAATCGTATTGATGGAATTCTCAATAAATCTGCGTCCACAGTTTGACATGGCTTCTCGCTTGGAAGCGAGACACGCATGGTCGGTGTTATTCAACATGTCTACAAAAAGCATTGAAATAGATACTCAAGACATTCAGATGTAGACTCCCGTGATTATCAATGGAACACGCGAACACCCAATTTCGAGGCAGTTGATTTTGATAAGCATCGCCGTTACGCAGACCCGAACCATGTACTGACCTTTCATGAGTTGTGGGTGGGCACAAGGAAATCCCAGCGCTGAAGTTGAAACGTTATTCATTAGGTCGATGAACTCGTGTAAGTGTAAGTCTGATCCGAGACAAAGTTTACTTGATCGTCCGAAGCTTCTGAAACAGCTATTGAAAATCTCAGTCTTGCCACAGTACAACGCGATGACAGCATCAACTCCAACGACACCGTCGCGAGCTGCGTATAGTTCTCTAAGTACAGGTGAATAACAATTTTCAAAATCTTGTTTGGGTCCGGCATTTTCGACACACCATGATCTCGCTGCGTGTGTGCGGAATTGGGCGTTGGCAGACCTCGAGATTCCTGTTCAAAAAATAAGTAACTTTATATACATATATCAACCACAAAATCAGCTGCCGGCCTTCATCGCTGCCATATCATTGATATGCCTATTTGCAGTGACTGGAAAACTGATTCAGTCAGGTCGATTTTCTTGGACTGGATAAGTTCACTTCGAAATAGCTCGGTTTTTTGAAAATTGTGAGCAAACGTTATCCTTCCACGAAATGAGAACGCGTAAGAAAATCGTTTGACCGTATCCCAGTAATTTCAATTCTTGCATTAATATGTCGTCGAATGAACGATACGAAGGTTTCGTTCGTAATTGTCGTGCGCCACGCGATTTAGGCTGATAATATGATTCCGATCAATGGTGCGAATTGAATCGAAACTGATTTGATAATCCTGCGTTTACGGTCCAACAGGGCGACTTGTAGAATGAAGCGAATAAATTTAACATGGACAATTTTAACGAGCTATGGGGCTTTTTTCGAAGGTAAGCCATCAGATCTTCTCACGGAGCTTTTTCCCAAATCATTCGGCGAGCTTGTCAGTCAGACCAACAGAAATGTTTGAAACTTGCTGGTCCGTATTCAGTCATACTGCATGTTGTTAATCTGAGATTTAACGAATTTTGAATACGTTGACTTACCCGCGATTAGAACCAACACGACAGTTCCGATGATCCTCATTTTTGCAATCGACAATATTACTATCCACTTTCCGGAGAGACTCAACCAATGGCACACCCTTCTGTCAGATTAATTATCCCTGTTTCGTTGCTTCAACTTTTAGGAGATATACTCGAAACTCTTTCTACAATATTTGAAATTAAGCAAATATATGCCCGACTGTAAGTCTAAAGCGTTGCGAAGTTGAACCTGATTTATCGCCTACTAACTGACTGACTACAAGTGTCCCACTTTTATATCGATGGAATGCTTCTACCAGGAATGTTTTGTGCGTTCCATCGAATGATTAGGGATAAAAGGGGGAATGGTGGCTATAAAGAAAAACATCGATATATCTTGAAATAATACTTTCGGAGAACATGCGATGACTCGAATCTTCGATATGTATAGGCGTACTAAATGATGCTTATTTTTCAGTCCAGGAAAATATCGTTTGTATAGTTTGCGTAATATACTTTCAACGGGGTTGCCCCTGCTAGTTTCCTCAAATTTCATAAGTGATAGCGGAGACTCGATGGACCATGCCATCTTCAAGATGGATAGATAATTGAATTATGTTGTTCGTTTCACCGAAAGATTGCCACTCCTCCGTCTTTCCCTACGATATGTGGATCGGATCGTGAATGCCTCTGCCAATTTCCAACTTAATCCGTTTTGAAGATATTTCGGTGCAGATTAAGTCGGAGTGATTTGGGAAAAATATGTATTGGGTCCGAGAGAATAACTACGGTGCAGGTTCTTGACTTTCCAGAAATATTCCCGTACCTTTTGAGTACTCACAAAATTTTATCATACATATTTTTGTCATGTGAAGTATACGCTTGGAACCGTTTTCGTAACTGTTTTTCGCCAACCGTATCAACATGATTGAATCATTGCTGAATTCGACTTCTTAAATTACTGCATCGATATTTCCTCTATTCATTTGGCCGAATTTCAACTTGACTCTTCGATTCTTTATTGAGCGTGAATCACTTTCTAGATGTACGCGAATATTTGAGACAGACTGAGAAGTTGCATAATTGCGGGACTGGTGGTCACAGGATGAATGATTACTGCCTATTGATAACCCGTCTGCTCTGAACTCTGCTTTGACCCTTAACATCTCGTGTTTTATAAGTACTCTGTGTACATCTTTAGATTAATATTACAACGAAAACAAGTACAAAGGTGGTGAACAAAAAAAATATTTCTATTTATATATAGACAGAATTTTTCTACGACATTCGGTAAACGGAATTGAAAGGAAAAAAATGTCTCACCGACTTTGGTATCTAATAAATTTGACGGCAGTCGAAATTTCTCTTCGTCTTAAACAATTCAAGCTTCCGTTGCGTTTCTCGATATCAGGATATTTTTTAATAGAAAAATCCGAAAAAAATATGAGTGCATTCGTTGATCAGTCCTGTACAGAACCGATAAGTTTCAGAATGGTAATCCCATGGGGATTCTATCCGGAAATAACGGTAAAGTGCAAAAAAGCACCACGTATTCAAATACCTATAAGTATAAGCAAATCGGTTGATATATAGCAAAATAAGTCAGCTAGGACGACGTACAAGATAGTAGAAATAAAGTATGATCTACATTTAGAAAAAAAATAAAAAAATATCATGGTTAGAAAATTAGCGAGATCGATAACATCTTTGCCAAGTATATTTATTCGTAGGTATACATAGCGATATTTGAGAAACAGTTAAAATTAAATTGAGACTGGGTACAGATACATATGTTCATGCATTAATAAACATTATTTAAACACATTGAAATAATAGGAAAAAAAAAAAACATATCGAAAAAGTTCAAGTAGTATAATATGTATTATACGAATTTTATGGGAATTCAATCTCCTCCAAATACGAGATAAAAATATCCATCCCTTTTTCAAACTTTTGAACCTACAGCGATCGGTTTTACCCATCGCCTGTATTTTTAGCTGTCCAACATTTTTCCTGGGATTTCTGGATTCACGTTCCGGGGCCTGCAGGGCTGTATACTACGGGGGTACTCTTGTATAATAAGTTTCGGAATCATAATATCTATGTATATTTACTCTAAACCTTCAGTCACGTAAATTAACGGTCATCGCTGTAACAGCACGTAATAATTACAGAGCATTCGGGGCACTAGTACTCGTCGATGGAGCCGATTTTGGTGATCTAGGCAAGTTGTGGCAGGGTATTTCATTGTTGAAATATTTGTACAGAGTTTGGAGTGCTGTCGAAAATACCTGATCCCTGCATCCGGACAATGCTGCGACGCTGCATTCTTCAAACTGCTGTAGCTCGCTGTTAAAAAAATAATCAAATCTTAGACGATACAGTTTTCATTCAAGTTTTCATACCAAATCGACTAACGTTTGACCCTGATCATCCCGCATTTCATCCATGCTTTTTTTCATATCAATTTTCTAACTCTAAAGGCCACATAAATTAATCTCAGATTTTCCCCATAAACCGTTATTCGTTTATGAATCTTTCAGACTCAGACTCAGACGTCTATTTTCATTTTACCTAATCGGATCTAAAAAATTCTCTGTTCTACGACGATAATTACGTGTTCAAAATAAGCCGCAAGCTTTGTCTATCGCTTACCCGCACAGCTCGTCGTCAAAGTCAGATTCAGACGAATCACTTTCAGCTTCCAGAAGATTGGGAGTCTCCGTAGTACTGCTAGTTTGATTGTTATCGCTGAAAAAGTCATCTACACACTTCTCTATCTCATCCATCTTGGTAGCCAAACACTCTCGATCGGTACTTGCGATAAAGTCTACAAAAAATGTTAAAATACAAAATACATACTCGCTTAATCAATGATTGGATACATGCTGAAGGTGATTGATTCTGGTAAGCAAAGCCGTCGTTCAGGTGCATACGATATACCGACCTTTTATGAGCTTTCGGTTCTCGCAAGGAAATCGCAGCAGTAAAGCTGTACTATTGACACCGAGATCGATAAGCACATCCAGGCCTGTTCCCGCACAAGGTTTGAACGTTTCAGCAAAGTCTTCGATACAGTTACTGAGACTTTCGATGCTGCTACAATACGCTGTCAGACCATCATCAACTGTGCTGTTGCTATCTTGGGGTATTTTTCGCATGATTTCTACTTCCAGAGGTGCAGTACAATTTTCGAAATTCATCGCACCGGCTCGGAAAACATCGTAGGCCCCGGGACTACCATTGTCGTCACAGAATGATTGCATTCGGGATGAGTGTACTTCGGCATTAGCGAAGTTCAAGATTCCTGTTACAAAAATAGGGAACCATATGTATATCAACGACCTAACATAAGCCTAGATTTTCCACTCAGAATTATTTTGTCCAACCGATTGAGTCTTTTGCAAATAAAATTGTCAGGCTACGTCTTCGTCATCATCGAGGTGCCTGTCTACAGGAACTGGAAAACTGACCAGTGATTCTCGGACTGGATAAGTTCATTTGGAAATGAGTCGGTTTTTCGCAGATTTTAAGCAAAGGTTGTACTTCGACGTGACGAAAATCCGCACGACGAGTTCCTGAAGGTTTTACAATCTCAAAAAAAAAAAAAAATGAGACATCGCGAATCGAAATCTTAGCTGCGTTGAATCTCGAATCGAATCTCCAGGTCTCGGACAAATTTTTATCGGTGATTGGCGATCACGAGTATCTCGAGTTTGTTCCATTGCGTGGAAAAATTCAACCCTTTCATTTGCTTGTCGAGGGATGACGAACGCGTAGGTTTGTAGATCGTTGGTGCTAATTGGGTCGAAGACGATTCCATAATCTTGCAAATTTGAGAGTCTGTGAAGCGATCCGCGACTCGCAGATATTTACGTCGGTTTAAGGTTCATATTTTCGAGATAGTGGAATTAACTCGACCGGATTATCTGTCATTTGTCGATGGACATGAACTTTCGCCCGATATGACGTCAAGATTGACATTATCGCGAATATCGATAAAGTGCGAGTAAAGGTCATCCGGGGTCCTGAACTTTTTTTCAAAATTCAGTTCTATGTCTATCGATCATCCCACAAATGCAGTCATATAGATATATGCTTGATTTTGCGACAAGCTTTGCATAACAACTACGTCTACAGTGAAATGGGAAAACTTGAAGGGTACCACGAGTGAATACGGACTGGTGCGGATTGACGGACCGCGGAGTTTCTTCTGTCGTACTTGACGAAGAAACGGAAGTTCATGAGGTATTCGTACTTGGTACAGCATACTAGAAAAGAAATTCGATCCATTCTGATGCCCTCAACCAAAGTTACAGCATTCGGCCAATTGAAACGATGCTCGAAATTCAAGCATGGGTCCTCGAAAATCCGTGACGGATTCAATTGATCGTTTTTCAAATTTCCGTCTGCTAATTCGGAAGATTGGAAATTTGACAACGAATGAAATACCACCGTATAGAAATTACGGTCGAGTTTATTTCCACACCTCGGTTTTGCTAAGATATACCGATTACAGGTCGCTGATTTATAGCATCATGAATATATACATTTTTGATCGAAAAGAATGCTTTCATCGAATGTTGTATCAGAAGTTGACGGAGTGACTCACCGAAATGTTGGAAACCACATTTGCTCACTCTGCCCTAGATGAATCTGAGATCAGACAAATTCTAAATACGTAGTGAATACTTACCCGCGACTAGAACCAGTACAAAAGTCTCGATGATCTTCATTTTTGAAATTGGCAATGATACGATCTACTTTCTGCAAACACGAAATTCGAAGGGTTGAACCGCTGCCGATGTATCGAGAGACTACTGACTGACTCTACACATGTGTTCCACTTTTATATCAACGGAATACCCCTACTTGGAATGTTCTCAGTGATTCGTTGAATGATTTAAGGAGAAGGGGGCAATGACGGCCACATCGAAATCAAAAAAATTGGATTATCTGAATCCTTGATATGTAGACTAAATAATATGAATTGATTGGCAAACAAGACAATGATTCGGAGGGGGGCTTTTTTATTATATTTCTTATGGGGCTGTTTTCGCTAGCGTCCTTAAAAAAATCAAAAAAGCATTTCGACAAAGCCTGATCACGTTCATATCAACATCATGGAATCATTCTCGTATTCGCCTTATTATGATTCACGTAAATTCCTGTCCATCGTTTACCCATTTTCCCAAATTTCCACTTAACTTTTCGGTTTTTTATTTACTGCAGAACATTTTCTAGATGTTCTAAATGTTCGCTGCGTATTGATAAAACCCGTCCATTAATTGGAAAAGTTCGAAGATACATAATCCGTTTGATATTTCAGTGTCACGCAGGCCTTTCGTGTGCTCTTGGCTTTGGCATGACCCTTAGAATCTTGAATCTTATCAGCCCGCGATGTACGTTATCAGGTTAATACGACGACGAAGACGAGGACTCCAAGCTACCTCGTATCATCAAAGTATTTCACTTAAAAAATCGACAGAATCTTGGTTTTGGTTAGAGCTAAGCTCACGAGATATCGATACAACGTTATCAGATCCGCAATGAAAGAAACGAGAGGCTGGACAGCTACGCTATCCTCTTCGTTCCAGTATTTCCATCAGCGAGACGAGTGCAGAAATTTTATTGCCGGATTTATCGGATTATCCGTGCAAGCGTGTTCTGCTGACTAAAATTGAGGTCATAAATTTGGATGCAGAAGCTCTTGGAGAGACGAACTTAATCTGCAAATGGGAATGCGACGGGAGTTCAGGACAAAGGGAGTGCGAACAAAAATTCAGCAATGACAGTAATTTGGATGCGAACGTCTTCTCAGCTTCACCGGTGTTTCTGAAAATTGTATTTGCACGATAGTATCCCTCGAAAATATCATAGATCAAACCGACGTATCGGTCTAAAAACGAATATTGAGCGGATTCTGAGTCCGCTGACTGACCAGCGATTAGAAGAAGTGTGACAGTACCGATGATGCTCATTTTCGCCGTGATCATCACACTATCCATTTTCTGCAGTCCACGTAATTCGAAGGGTTGAACTGCTGCCGATATTGAGAGATTCAACCATCAGCACACTCCTTTGTCAAATGAAGTTTTGCTGTTCATGTTAATTTAACTTTTGGGAGACTCGCAATACTCTTTCTAGAATTTTTGAAATTAGGTAAATGCATCATGCGTTATCTGCGACTGTGAGTCTAACCGTTGCCGCGTTCAGCCTTTTATGACATCGTGTCTACTCTTACCAAGAAATGTTTGAGAACCCATTCGGATGATTACAATTAGCGAACTGGATCATAAATAGTTCTTCCAGTTTCAAACTTCGACCGTTTTGAAGATAGAGGTACTGATTAACTCTCAGTAGTTTGGTAACAAAGATGTATCTCGTCCGCTAGAACAGCCATGCAAAGTTTTTGACTTTTCAGACAAATTCTCGTGCCCTTTAGGGATTTATAAAATTTTGTCGTACGCGTCTTTGGCAAGTTAAGTGCGCTTGAAAATACCCAAGTTTCATTTTGAGAAAATCTCGAACGTTTTACGATATTCAGTAAATGTATTTAAAGCAAGTAAATGGCTCATCGATTCCTCGGACATTTCCAATAATTTGCCTGCGGTGTAGTCGCAATCCACCTTGGTTCCTGACGGGATAATATATTGTATATCGTCGTGTATATCCGGTCAATCGAATGACTTCGATACATAAAGCTCCTCGTAGTATGCACGTAGGTATATTCCTTATGAAGGAATTCAAAGAAATGATTATTCTTGATCGCAGTAAACCATTACTAATTATGATTTCGGATCTAACCGCTCAACTTTTTGATATTAGATTCCACTCTTAGTCCAACAATTTTTTATATCTGATTAGAAGTAAATAATTTTGTTACTAAACGTTGATCAAATACTTCAACACAGTGTCTCATGTTTATTTCCTTATCCCAGAGTTACACAGGTCCGCAAACGATGATAAAAAATAAAGAATACATAAAATTTAGGAATCTAATGCTAGCAAAATATTCACAGTATTTTGTTTCTCAGCCAATTAGCTCTGTGACCATCTCCATTTTCCTAAGTGTTCTAGTGATTTTTCAAACCACGAATTACACGCTTTATTTGGAAACCGATAAAAAGGTTATTGTTTCAACCTATAGCTAATCGGTTCATTTCTCAATGATTTTTTCCCTTGTCCGTTATTCTTCCTCGTGATTAACTTTCGAAATTATAACATTTTCGTTTGCTTATCCTAAGCCTTTCATTATAAAGAATAACAGCTATCGCTATAACACCTTAAAATAATTATGGAACATTAACGACGCTACCACTCGTCGATGACTCCGATCTTGGCGATTTAGGCAAGTTTTCGCAGGGTATGTCATTGTTAACATATTTGTACATAGAATTCAGTGTTGTCGAGAATATCGTATCCTCGCACTCTTCCAATACTTTGACGCTACATTGTTCAGCAGCCAGTATTTTGCTATTGGAAAAGTAATCAGATGTTAAAAAACACAGTTTTCGGTCAAGCACGGATGAAAATATACGTATGAAAATTGACCACAGGCTTCGCGCGATGCTTACCTGCAGATTTGGCTATCAAGGACAGGTTCAAGCTCGGGCAGTATCTCGGGAGGATTGATTTCAGTTACTGGAAGATCGGGACTCGTAGTATTGCTGTTTATAACAAGCTTGTCTCTACAGTTTTCCAGCGCAGGTGCCTTGAACATCAAACACTGTCGGTCGGTACTTTCCAAAACACCTACAAAAAGTAATTTTTGTTTAAGACGCAAGATCGTAGTTTCTCGGTCATTTTTTCATCAAATGAGACGAGACAGAGCTCAAAATACGTGGTTTGCCACAGCCGAGTGCCTAAGTGTTTCAAAAGATCAATAAGTAGAGTGCAACTGTAAATAATTTCACGATTTCTCTGATGATAACCGAAACTGTAAAAAAAAAATTCAAAATTTTGAAAAAACGAAATACTTAGGCACTTTGTGCTGAAATGAAGCAGTAATCCCCAAAATTTCGTTCCGATCGGTTGTGTGGTTTGGGAGAAACTACGAATCGCGTTTTCGAGGTGAGCAGAGCGTGCATCAAAGCCCCTTAAGGCGATTGATTCTGGCAAGCGAATCCCAAACGATATACTGACCTTTGACCAGATTTGTGTTCGCACAAGTAAATTGTAGCATCGAAGCTGTGGTATCAATAGTTATATTGACACGCTTCTGGTAGCCTGGATCTAAACAAGGTTCGAGCGATTCCGCGAAGCTTCTGAAACAGTCGATGAGAATATCAACCTTGCCACAATACACTGCAAGGACAGCATTTATATCATTGCCAGTGTTGTGAAATTCTTCCATGAGTTCGACCATCACAGATGCAATACAATTTCTGGTATTCCGTGCACT
Organism: Tenthredo amoena; assembly: GCA_963966615.1. Lineage (NCBI taxonomy): Eukaryota > Metazoa > Arthropoda > Insecta > Hymenoptera > Tenthredinidae > Tenthredo > Tenthredo amoena. Next base: position 22,131,269 of record OZ016482.1, on the reverse strand, counting down.
GGTTTGGATATCTGCCCAGGCTGTTGGTCCGCCATTTTTGACACACCATGATTCTAATACAGTATTGGGTGATTGAGCACTGGCAGAGCTCAATATTCCTGTTGAAAAAATGATCAACTTTTCAAAAATGACGAAAACTGTTCGCTAAACATTTTTTCTAACCGATTCAGCCTCTTGCAAGTAAAGTTGCCAGCCTACATCCTTGTCATTTCCTAATATCACATAAAAGACAGAATATCCAGATCGCTACTTGTTAACATTAAATATCTCATCATTTCTTCAAACGGTCGTGATCCCAAGTTTTGAAAGCTTTCAGAATTTGTGTCACTTGTTGGTAAAGTCTAATTAATTTTCTCATCGTATTACAACCCACTGTATAGGAAAGTGTAAAGAAAATGATCTTGATAACCGAGGAATAGTTGAACTTGATTTGTGGGCAAAAAGATTTCTGATAACGGCTAAGCTCACGGTTAAATGGGACGACTTGTATGAACCCTGAGATCTTCGACTTACCTGCGATTATAGCCAACACGACAGCACTAGTGACCCTCATCTTTGCAATCGGTAATAATACTTTAGATTTTGTGCCGATCAACTAATACTATACACTACTCTTTTAAGTATCGTTCTTAAAGTTGATTTAACTTTTAGAAGATAGGCGGCACCCCTTAGTCAATACTTTAGATTGAGTAAATGCCCGACTAAGTGTTGCAATGTTCGGCCTGAATTGCCGCCGAGTAAGTGCTGGACTCTACACATGTGTCTCGCTTTTATAACTGATGGGACGTTGTTATTAATAAAAGACTTGAAGGACATTAACTGTGATCGTTTATTGAAGACGGTGCAATGGCAACATTCATATACGTATATTGATATGTGGAAGTTTGGTGGTGGAAATGTCTAAATTCTATGTGCCAACGATAAGTTTTGCATACTCTTACCGGAAAGCTTTGAACACGCCTATCGATGATTACGATTGGCGGTCTGTAATCGTGAATCGCTGTTTCGGTTTCAAATCTTGCTCGTTCCAAGAAATATTGGTACAGATTATTCCTCACATCGAGTTAGTATCGGGTTCTGAATCACTGGTTGAAATTTACCAGGTTCGATAAGATAGCTGGGCAGGTTCATGACTTTTCAGACATATTTCTATGCCCTTTGGTATTCGCAACAAAAAAAAAACAAAAAAACAAAGATTTGTTGTCAAATATTTTCTATACGTACGCGGATATACGCATGAAATTAAAAAGCTTTGAAATAAATTGCGGATTTATTTACTGAACGAATGCCCACCATTGATTGATAACCCGTTTGCTAATCAGACAAGTTCAAAGGTACATCCGAGCGTTTTTCATGTGCTTTTAACTCCGGCTTGACCCTCGTGGTATCGAATTTTTTCGGCACTCGGTATGTGTCTTAAGATTAACGTTAAGATGAAAACAAGCTGTAAAGTGCTGTGCCATGAAAGTATTCAACTTTATTAACGGATAGAATTTTTATACCATATTTAGTGATTCTATTTGACAGAAATAATCGGCCAGTCAAATGAGAGTGTTGAATCCCATCAAATGGCTAGTTTATGAAAAAATACGGAAAATGTTTGGAACTACGTACGTTATGAGGCTGTCCTTTTTTGGGATTGTTCCTCTGCGCGATTTGGCAAAAATAAATAAAACGCTGAAAACGCGGTTTTTTCGCGCTACGCCAACTTTCGCCGCGAACGTCGCAGAAACGGTTTGAGATGGAGGAAAAATGCATAGGACTAATCTTGCAAAGAACGAAAGCGTTCAAAAAAGAGTTACAGGCGGCGCTTTTCTATCTTTGATAGCTTGGCCGTGATAGTGAAACGAAAAAATTATGATAAATTAAGTTGTTTGGATTCATTATCGCCATAAAAACGGTGCAATCAGTGAATCTGTATTATCTATTCATAACTGTACCATGATTGACTTATTGGCCTCGTTTATCTCGAAGATACGTCTTTCAACACTGATTGTCACAATATTTCTTCGGAATCAGTCGTACGATTTAGCTGCGCATTAGCACATAGTTTCCTCTGATATGCAGCCTTGTTTCGGACTAGAGCGAACCATCTTCGAACTAAACTTCCAGACATACGACTGAAGAAACGATAAGAATTTAAGAAAACAGGAATAATGTTTGCGGAAAATTATTCCATTCAAAGAACATCGACTACGGACATTTCTTCGTTCATGAGAGAACTATGAATCTGCTCTGCCTATTAAAAGGTCGATTTTTCCCTCCGGCGAAGGACTGAATCACAATCTTGTGAAAAATTGCCCGTGGTGTGGTTGCACACTACCTTGGACATGGTGTGAAAGATCTGGACACATCGATCTACGAAGCGATCATCTGAACAGTGAAATCTACGAAACAAATAAAATTTCAATCATTGACCATGAGATGTTTGACCGTATGAGGGATTTTGGATGCAATAACGAATGTGAATAATTCAAACCTGATGCGCGAAATAGTTGTGTCAGTCCTTGCGATAGCGAGTAGCTTATATTTAAAATTGCAAGATCACCTGAAAGAAAGTACGAACGCAAAACGAATCCCAGAAATTAATTGGAATATCGAATATATTGGATGATGCGTGTGAGAGGATGAGCCTTTGCCAATTATTCTTTCCCGCGTTGTTCATAAATTTCTATTTACATAGGTATACACACAGGTAATAATACGGAGAGAGTAGATAAATTCATTCTGAATATACATATGTGGCGTTTTAAGAAATGCGTATTTTCCATTGCAGTTATATGTGATCACCATATTGACAAATGTTACGTATTTCATAGAATATATTAAGTTAGATAAATAAATGATCAAATATTTAAAAAAACTCGTAGGTATAATCAGTCACAATTATTCTTGTGTATTTATGATATTTATACAACATATATATAATTAACACACAGAACATACAAATTTTAGGTCAATTACATTCCTCATGAAGCCGAATTAGGAATCCTCATCGCGTTTTACATTTATTTATAATTCAATTCACTCCCCCGATTTTGCCAGTAATTCTAATGGATATCGGCAGTATTTACAATTAGATTTTTCAAATTTACAATTTGCAAGCCGTATTTTCATATCGATTGAAATTTTCGTACCAAAAATATTTTTAGCCTATCGCGTCTAGCTCGTATCTCACATCCTTCCTGCCGTCTACCATTCTGTCAAGTGATTCTCGCTTCTTGCGCTGAACGCTATACAGACACTCTTTTAGTTCAGAAATTACAATATTTTTATATACAGGCTGGTCGCGACCTACGTGCTTTAATTTTGGGGGATGATCACGGGGGCCTGGCTTGTTACACTGCTTTTTGAAATAGTGATCACCGTCGTGGATCTGCGAGATGAAATTCATGAAAAAAGCAGCGTAGCGCCTGCATTTAGACAGCCAACCGTACAGAAGCGAACTAGGCTGTCTCGTCTTAGGCGCACACGACCACTTGTGAAACAAGTCACAGGATTTTTCTAGATCAAGAATCACTGGACCCGCGCTACTGACGGATGTAGACAGCATACCGAAGAGTTAATCAATACAGTCTGTGGATAATTTTTGTGATTCTTGAACTGGAAAAGCGTTATGATTCCTTCATTGGTCGTACGTGCCTAAAACCCGACAACCCAATACTCGCGGCTGTGTAGGTGGCTGCCTAAATGCAGGCGTTAGCGTGCCTTCTTAGCTACCAAGTCAGACCCCCTCTGATTATGCCCTGAAATTAAATCTCTCAGTTCGTGGTCATCTTGTATTTACTTTGAATCCTTACTACAAAAATATTGCTATTGCTACAGAAATCGATAATATCAGAGCATGAACGACACTGCCGGGAGTTGCCTCCGATTTTGGTAATTTGGGCAAATCTTTGCAGGGTATATCGTGGTTGATATAATTGTACACGAACTCCAGATCTTCCGGGAGCATTGGATTCTCGCACTCTTCTAATACATTGACGCTACATTGTTCGAAATTTTTCACCTCGCTGTTGGAAAATTTTTCAAATGTTATACACAATTCGATTTTCCGTCAGGCATGTATGCCAAAACGCGTATGAAAAAATTGTCGCATGCTTTGTGTCCTGCTCACCTGCAATCTTGGCTGTCTACGTGATTCTTGAGCAACGAGAGCATCACCAGTGGATCAGTTTCAGGTGTCAAACGTTCGTGACTCGTAGCTTTGCGATTTGTGATAATTTTTGTTACACAGTATTTCACTGCTTGTAGCTTGGATTCGATACACTGTTGGCTGGGTCTGCTGAAAACCGCTGTAAAAAATGTTGAAGCAAATATAGAACTTTTTGAATAATGAAATTCGCTATAAAAATGATGAAAACGCCTAAATAATTCGAAATTAGGAATTCTGAACATATTTTGAGGTCTTACGCGTAAATACACAGGGAGAAAATCGTGCGATCTTTTGATTTTGGAAATGCCAAACGGTCGTATAACGCCGCTTCCGTTTTATGCAAAATGAAAGAAGCGAAACAGTAACTTTGAACAGAATGATATACTGACTATTCACGAGTCTCGGGTCGTTACAAGCAATTTGTAAAATCGAAGCTACAACGTTATAAATAACTTCGATGACGGTATTGCGTTTGTGTGGTTCTACACAAGATTTGACAGTGTCCATGGCGGTTTTGACACATTTCCTGAGAGTGTCAGCCTTGCGACAAAACCTTTTAAGGGCATAATCTATCGCTCCATTGGATCGCCGAAATTCCATCAACACTTCATTCACCACGGGTGTATAACACCTTGAGAAATCCGGAAACATGTTTAGGAGAGCTTCGTAGGCCCAGTACCCGCCATGTTTGGTACACGATGATTGTAATTCATTTTCGACTGATTGGGCATCGGTAGAATTCAAGATTCCTGTTAAAAAATAGATATAATTATAACAACGACGAAATAGGACAAGATTCTTACTCAAGTTTTGCAACAATCGATGCAAACGAAGCTGTCTACGTCATCTTTGGCGTCAGTACGATGTGGTACTCGGATAGAGGAAACATAACTCGTGAATTTATTTCCTTGTATAAATTCATACGGAATATTGAGATTGCTACTCGTTAAGATTGAAGAATTCATAACTTTTGGAAGTGTCGTCAGCCAGAGTTCTAAAAATTCTAAAAACTTCTAAAATTTGGGTGAATTTCTTGGTAAATTATGAGCGATTTTACTAAATAGATTAACGTCAACAGAAAACCGTGGGTCGAGGTTTTTTAGAATAATCTTGTACTAGACCCGACCCCTCGTCCAAGGTTCGGTACGTAATTTATAGACTGTAGCCCCGTACGCGAAATTTGACATGAAAATTGACAATAATATGTGATAGATGGAAGATGACGGGAAATCAAAGGAAATAGTGATATTCCAGATTTTGATCTTATTATTCTTCTCAGGAACCAAGCTTTGCTCATCGATCCATAATTTCACAGACAGGAGTTGAAATGCAGATCAAATAATTGGATTCTGAGAACGTTTGACTTACCCCAGATTAGAACAAATACGACGGTATAGGCGGTGATTCTCATTTTTGAAATTAGCAACGGTACCATTCGATCTCAGTACACGTAGTTCGAAAGGCTGTATACCGCTGGCTGGATGTTTGAGATCAATTAAATATACGTGACTGTAAGACTAAACGTTGCCACGTTCAGCCTGATGAATCAGCTTCGGAAATTTTGCAACATTTTCACCCAAAATGCAACGAGCACTCCTCTTTCAGTTTCAAATTTCGTACGTTCTAAGGATCTTGGTCCAGGCCAGTTCCGAATATTTTGTTAAAAAAGATCTATCGGGTCCAGCAGAAATCAGACTGTAGAGTTCTGTGCCTCACGAATTTCGTCGTACATTTTTTTATCCGCAATTAAATTATCACGCTTAACTAGATACCCGAGCGAATATCTAAAGTAAACTAAATGAAATTATGAGATCCTGGATTACAAGTTTAGATTCAGGAAATTCCAACCACAGGAAAATGACTAGCTCCTTGATACGAGATGAAGTTGAAGATACAGCTGAACATGGAGCTGTCGAGGTTGTCTTGCCTACATAATTTCGGATTCAATGAGCAATTACAGCGTACGTCATTCAACAAGTGCGGAGAGTATCCTTGATTATTTTCAGGATTTTCATTGCGACCGTTTGCCACGTATACACATTTGAAAATTTTGTAACAATTGTGTGTGAAAGTGCAGTTTTCAAATTGTACTTCGCGTCTCTTTCTCAAGATCAGTATATAGTAGTTGTAATCACTGAATTGAATCGAGAACTCATAAGATTCTATTCTCTAATGACTCTTTCTGGGTCCAACTGTCTCACCTTTGGCTTTAATACAGCTCCCTATGTTTTTACAAAAATGATTTGAAAAAAAAAGTTTGTCCAGGCGATTATCTTCTTTCGGGAAACTCATCAAGGAACAGTGCTGTCGAATTTGACGGACGCTTGATCCCCACACCTTTCGTTTTTGATCTCGTTTCTATTCGAAGAAAATTACTGCCAAGAAGGAAGAAAATGGAGTATGGGGATGGAGTGCAGAGTCTGTAGCGGACCGTCTGTCGTCCGCAAGGTCTTCGGATAAACCGAAATTAAATAGAAAAGCATTCTCAAATCGTATCCGATTGACGATGAGTTATTTTGCTCTTTGTAACTAATAAAAAATAATATAGGACTAGTATACACAAAAGCGATGAAATAATTTTTCAACTGACGAATACTTATAAAATTCTATTTAGTAATGAATTAAAATGACGAAGAAGTATAATTCTTAGTTGATGAATTATTGGTGGCTTTTAACCTAAAGATAATATGAAAATTATTCCAGTAATTAAGATTATCTGTGGATTGCAGCGAATCATCATCTGATGTATTACTGTTAGAAAACAACGAAATGAGGCAAGGCAAATCCTGTCTTTATTTTATTGTTTTTCATTTTACAAATATTACGAGTATTCACAATTGAATTCATTTACTTCGATATTAGCGCAACATATATCATACTTATGTTTTATAAATTTCAGAGTAATTTACTTTTTGAACATTTTTTTGTACAAAGGCACGGTATGAATATCCACTGTGTTCCGTTTCCTCTAATTATACTTTCTGCTTTAATATTTCCGAGGAGTTCCAGTGGATATCAGCAATATTCAAATTTTTTAAGCCACAATGAAAAAGCGTTTGTTTTTAGATCGATTACTAATTTTGTACCATAAATGAAGATCTTCAGCTTGCATATACAACGACCGGTTCAAATCGGACATCTCTTCAGCTGTCCATCATTATTTCTGCCGATATTATTCACTTTTTGCACCGGTATGCACGAGTACTACATCATATATTATTTACTTTATAAATTACAATATTCTTCTATTTGTACTTTGAACGAAATCATACAAATACGTAAATTACAAAGACACAGTTATTACGGATATTAATAACGCCATAAAACTAACTACGCTAGTCGGCGATGCATTCGACTTTGATAATTTAGGCAAGTTTTCGCAGGGTATGTTCTCGTTAACATATTTGTACAGAGAATCAAGTAGTTCCTCGAATACTTCATCCTTGCACTGCTTCATTACTTTGATGCTGCATTGTTCAAAACTTAGTATGTTGCTGTGGAAAAAGTAAAGAATGTCACAAAACTCTGCAATTTTCATTCCAGCATAGATGCAGAAATGTTCACGCAAAATCTACGAGCTTCCTATCCCACTTCTCTCAATTTTCTTATGTTAGATATTTTCGTTTAAATATTAGGCTATCAGAGAAGACCATTCCCGATTTTTTTTCACAATTTTCTGTCTCCAATTTTGAAAGTTGCTTTTTATAAAAATTGACGGTAAAATATTCCTATTTATACCAAGTTTCCCAGTTTCCTGAAAAAAATTATTTCAGGATATACCTACGCTGTCATCGATGCAGAAACGGAAACTACCATCGCGTCCGCAAGAAGTTGTGGATATAAAAAATGATAATGAAAAACGGTTTAAAATTCGCAGTTACGTGCTATGGCCCAGAGTGTCTGATGCCAAACTGATTGTCCGTTTGGCATCAGATAATTTAAGAGGAATAGGATCGATCCGGCAGAAAAAAAATCACTTAAATCGGGAAAAATTTACTTCTCATGCATCGTGAAGTGTCGGCGTATCAGTTATTCCGACTATATTATCACAGCCAAACTATATCATCGAATGCCGAACGAAATTTCGGTTTGGTATCGTAATTTCGGAACAATTCGTTGGAATAATTTATGTCGGTAAAAATCGCCTAGATTTTTTTTCCGAAAAATTCAAACGCGTATCTCCTTACTTCGACACGACGAATTATGTCACGCTCGTGACAATATATTTTTTCACCGAAGCGAAATGAATTCTTTACGATGCAATCATATCGAAAAATCTTCAAATTTTCCCTATTGAACATTTCTTGAAAATTTTGACGAAATTGACACGAAAATCGAAAGAGATGAGATCGGAGGCCCGTTTATGTTATTCATGCGAAATTCTCAATGTGTAAAAACATTCGCAGGTCTTCTGCGCTGCTTACCTGCATCCGGCAGTGTCAAACGGAGATTTCATCGACAATAATAGATCCGTCATATTAGCTCGAGGTTCCATGGGATTGGGACTATTGGCGTTAGAAGCTTGAGCTGTGACGATTTCGATACAGCTTTGCAAAGCTTTGTCCTTCGTCATAACACACTGCATGTCGGGACTTACTAGAGCCTCTAAAAAAATGGGCAAAGCCAATGTTGTTTATTCCTACCTTCGTAAAGATAAGTACGGCGAAAGATTGCAAATTCATACGATGAATATACTATATTCTATGAAACGAAAAACGTTCTACTTACTTGCCAGCTGTTTTGTATTTTCGCAAGCAAATTGTAGCAAGGAAACTAGGGTCTTTAACGTAACGTCCAATTTCTGGTGTTGGTTTTTTTCCAGACAAGGTTTTGTAGATTCCATGACATCCTTCAGATGGTTCTGGATAGAGTGATCTTTAACCTTGTCGCAAAGCAGTGCAAAGGCAAGTTCCGGTTGGTTTGGATTTCTTCTAAGTACTTCTTCGAACTGAGCTTGCACGGAGTTGAAATACGTCTTCATTTTTTCCCCGTTCCTTTGCAGATTCGCGTAGGCATTGGGTCCGCCATTCTTCAAGCAGGATCTTTCTAAATCGAAGTCCGCAGCATTCGTGAAGCTCAAGATTCCTGTCACAGAATACACACTACTTAGACCAATGAATTATACAAAGTTTAAATAAGTTGGGGTAAAGTGAGTGGATATGGATCGGTAAGTTTGAAAAAAAAAAATAAAAAAATTCCCAACGTTTCGCAACTTCAAAATTAAAAATCTCCGTTTCGAAATTTCCTCATGTTGTTTTGTCCTTTATTTGACATAAGAAATATTAACGATTTCTTGAATTTGTTTTCAAAAAATCAGAATCCATCATGGTATAGCTTGTACTACAACTCTTTACAGGTCCATTACTCATGAGCATTTGATGCAAATCATCAACAATTTAGAGGGGTTGATGGAATACCAGGGTAGCTTGGCTGAAGTCATTTTCTAAAGTAATTTCAGGAAAGTGGGAGGAAATGTGGAAGGGTATTTTCAACACATCCTTTCCGAACATTCTATAGAAGCCATGATTTGGAATTTTTGGAACGCTGAAAAGAATTGAAAGCCGTGCACTGAGTCCATTAGGCGAAGTTTGATTCTATAGACAAAAAGGTCAAGGTTTTCGCACGGACGTTGGAGGTTCCATTAACGTGATGACACAGTGCCCATAAAAAAATTCTGGTACTAGCATTATACTCAATTCCATCAGTTTAATTCGGAACAGACATCGAAATTGGAGGAAAAATTCAGTAGCCTGCACCCAAGAGATTTTAACATTACTGTCAAATACAATTTTTATGAAATATCTAGACAGTGGAGAAGCTATAATAAGAAAGTCCGGTGGACTTTAAGCTCTCGACACTAAATATAGAGGCTGATGGCATTTTCGACTGGTCATAGTCCAGCCGAGTGAAATTTTCGCCATACTTCATGGCAACGACCTTTCGAAGTATAACGATCATCCGAGACTCAGAAGAATGACCTAAGATGACAAAACTAACTCTGTCAATCGCTCTTAATCGGCCAGTGTTCAAGGTGCCCTATATAATTCGACTAATTCTAAGTGCATGGTGATGAACCGTTCTAATTGGTGCCATTCGAGTACCGAGACACTCGGTAATTGATCCGCACTCAGTGCCACAATAAACAATGTTAACTACCAACGCGACTCCAGACATCAAATAAAAAAAAAATATATATTATCCAATATGATGCCTCGAATTTTATTACAATTATTTGTGTTGACAATGAGACGAATTTCGCATGCTATCTAATGTTCTAGCTTTAATTCGACCTCAATTTTTCTTCTGAACATTCTCGTGGCATGAATAATTTACTCGCGTGGGAACTCCGACGCGGACCACTGATACTGCGTGATTATGCTGCCACAAAGAGTCAATTCTGTAAGATGTCGGTATTTTTTGTATAACCCGTAGAGTCGTAGTTCCTCGGTCATTTTTTTCTATCAAATGAGACGATATATTGCTCAAAACGTGTGGTTTGCCACCGCCGAGTGCATAAGTATTGCAAAAGTGCAATAAACTGAATGCAACTGTAGACAATCCCACGATTTCCCTGATGATAACTGAATCTGTAAAAAAAAATTCGAAATTTTGAAAAAACGAACTACTTAGGCACTTTCTGCTGAAATGAAACAGTAATCCCCGGAGTTTCATTCCGATCGGTTGTGTGGTATGGGAGAAACTACGAATCGCGTCTTCGAGGTGATCAGAGCGATCGTCTGTTTTATCGACAGAGTACGCCAAGCGTATACTTGACGTATTCCATCGTGACCGGTATGAAGTTGGCCCCCACAGTCTTCTGTCTCCTTCCTTCTCTATGTAACCATGAAGGATAAAAGGAGACAAAAGACTATGGTGCCAACTTCATACCGGTCATGATCAAACACGACAAGCGTACATACATACATTCGCATAGTTCATTTGCCTGCCCTAAGCAATTAACTTGCGACGACGCCATCGAATGCGTTATTAAAAACGTTAAATTCGTACGCTGAAATTGATATCACGTCTATACAGTGGATGCTAGTCTTTTCAAGGCTCGAATTCGGGTGTGGTCTTCCCCTGCCCCTAGTTTCGCCCGCCTATTCCACCCAGCCAAATCGATTACGTAATGCTCTCTATTTTTAGCTGGATGATATCGTACTAGTGTTTGGACGTAGTCTCTTCAAGGTTGAGAAACGGATGGGCGATGTGTGATCGGGGGATTTTTTTGGCCGTTATAATATCACGTATCAGCATTCTCGGGTGTTTTTTCTAAAGAATTCTAGGCAGAAGCGAACAGAACTAGATGTCGAAAAGTTTCGAGATCATTACGAAAAAATGACCCGAGATAACTCAATTCTGCGAGCTCGCTTATCCTCAAATCAGCGACAAGAAATATCTGGACATTGCCATTTTTCCGAAACTTTCAATATAGCAACACGCACTTTACAATAACTAATTCAACAGTTCGAGAAATCGGAAGACGTATGGACAAAGCAGAGTATATATGACCAGCAGTGCTCTGATTGTACCGCCACTAGATTTTTAATTGGTGTCAATAAATCTTCAAATGCAGATTCGTAGAGTCAGTTGGCGTTGAACTACGAATCTGATGGATTCTCGTAACAGCATTGTCATATTTCAGAAGCGCTTCATGAACTTAGGGTCTCTATGGTCGTGTCATGCTTTTAGACAAACCTAACGAGACCTAGGAAATACTATGGAGTCACTGCAATACCTACTATGCATCCATATGCATATGGTTGTATATTTTGATGCTGTCTTTCTATAAACCGTGTCCATTCATCAATTTTCGAAGGGATTCGTCATAGATTGTTTCGCAGCTACTTCCTTTTCATGTCAACTTTTGGTCAAGTCATTCAAAGTATATAGTAACAGCAATCGTCAATATGTGTCAATCAATTCTGTACAAACTTCTTCAGAATAACACATCTATGATTATTTACATCAACTCGATCTTCCGCATCTGCGTATGAGTAAGTCTGATGAAGAGGTCGATAGCGTACGCCATACACACGTATATCTGTTGATAAACAAAAAATCTTGCATGGTGCGCGCAAGCTCAATATTCCAAGCGCTGAACTATGGTGAATCGTAGGCGATTCAAAAATCTTTAGACAATTTTTGTACCGAGTTTATTTAACTTCAAGGCCGCGTAGTTAAACTTAGAAAAAAAAAGTTCTAGCTATTGAAAAACGTACTTGAAGTTGAAGCTCTGGGAAGCAGCATTCCGTTTAAAAAAAAATTAATATAAATAAAAAATAAATGTGGGGTCAGAAGGACCTCGTGTGCACTTCAAGGGTTGGAACGAAGAAGTTGCAGTTTTCTGTTTTTTTTTAGTAGAACAAAAAGAATTGAAAAAATTCTGAAATCATGCTTCATTTGCATTTTATTCGAAATTAACATTTTCCGGAAAGATGAAGCGTGCTGTTAGATTTGCTGCGATATGATTATCCTGGCACGCACCTTGTTCTACTCTTCCGGTTTTATTGTTAGATTATTTTTGTATTTTTTAGAACAAAGTGTCATATTATGCGGACGTAGTACATGGGACATTCCGCGTCACTTCAGCCACTAAAACAAAAAAAAAGATCCTCACAAAATTACAACAAATCGGGCTGTATGATAAATTCACGAGATTTCAAATTTTTTGAAACTTTTTTGGACGGAATACTTAAGTTTTTTCAGTTTTTATCTAACCAGTGATATCTCGGTAGCGGTTAATCGTAACGACAATATTAAAAAACGAAAATCTGCCGTTTTTTAAGGCCTACAAGGATAAAATTCATTTAGATTTACCCGAATAGTTCGGACCCACATTTTAGGGCAAAATCATCGAATTTTCTTTCTTTTTCTAGGAAATGCGCTTGATATCAAGGTCGACATAACATCCATTGTCGTAACCGTTCCCGAGATATCACTGTTCAAATGCAAAATGAAAAGAACTCAAGTATTCCGTCCAAAAAAATTTCAAAAAATTTCAAATCTCGTGAATTCATTTGTATCATGAATCAAGATTTGTTGTAATGTGGTGAGGATCTTTTTTTTTTTTTGTTAATGGCTGTAGTGACGCGGAATGCCCCATACACAAGTTTTCATTTCATATTCAACGGGCGTGGTGCTAGAGATTTTAATCAACCTACGTCGGAATGTTAATTGAATGTAACCGACATTATACACATTTTCACACATTTTTTTTATTCGCTATCCATAGATACGATTTTATATGAGTTTAGGAGGCCGAATCGAACAGATTCTGAATACTGTTGCTAAAAAAAAACCCCACTATTTTTAAACTAGCACACGAAACAGATTCCTGAGTCAAATAGTCTAGTTTCTTTAAATAAAAGGGAACCGGGAAGAGACATCCAGCAGAGCGTATATATTATGAATACTGAGTACGAAGATCTTGATAGAAATTCGATTCAAAATGAACAGAACAGATCCGATCTCATTTCCTATAAATTTTTGAATAGAAAATGTACCTCGGAGTTTGAATCTTTTATCCAGTGGCATGAAACAAGATTTCATTCCGATTCGAATCTGAGATCATACAAGGATAGGGGCAGTATATCATTCTGAACCACTTATACATTGCAAGTACTAAAATGCAGATCGAATTATATTCCGTAACGTCTGTCGATTGTTTCCACAGAAAGAACAGAAATTGCAACGGCAGCATGTCTTACTATTATACAGGATTAAAAAAAAAAGACAAATTTTGAATAATAGCTAGTTCAAAAATGACTAGATAATCATCGCACATTGAAACGCAATCAAACGACTTACCCTTGAAGTGGTCAATGATTGATATTCATTTTAGTACTTCAGAATGATTCGAACGGTTTCAAGAATGATGCAGATTTGTAACACTATAACCGTCACCAATTCCCTTGTCAATTTAAATCTGATTGACACTTACCGACTACAAAGCAAATGAGGCTGATGACGATCTTCATTTTGGTAATTATCAATTAAACAGATGCACACGTTGCAGTTAGACCGAGCTGCAGCGGTCCAATGAAGATTTCTCTCGGATTTGTCGGTATCAAATATACTGTCAAATTTTCAGTGACACCGAAGTGGACCGGTCGAAAAATTTGATGGGATTGGCGACTACTGAGAAGATTCGAACTATATGTACGTTCTATTTCATTAGTAGCTGAATTCCCGCTAGAGGCGCCCGGCGCCTACACTGATCTACAGTTTAATCTTGTCTATACGTTTTACATTTCTACGTTTATCTCTACGTTTATCTCATGTATTCACGATAGATTTCATTGGCCGTTTCTCCCTATAAACCACATAGGAATGTTTCACTTGTACATTACTACATGTTTATACATTTTTTGCATTTATACGCTATTTATTCCGTCCCCCAGCACTCTTTCTTCTCCATAAATTTTCCCGTTGATCACGGATTTTCTTCACCGTCGTGTGAAGTGTTTTTCCTCTAGCTTTGGGCTCATTGGCTGTGCAACACTGTACTATGTACAGATCGATTGCTCCTAGCGAAAAGAGCGTAACCTAGCAGCGCAGAAACCGAGAGCGTATCTCGGCAAAGAAAATAAAATGAGCGTATCTCCGTAGTGCAAGAGAGAAAGGCGTATTTGGGCCGACCAGGAAAGAAGAGCGTATCTCAATATAACCGGTAAGAAAACCATAGGCCTCAGGCGAGATACGCTCTTCTTTACTGTACTGATGGGTTACGTTATTTTCGCTAGGAGCCATCGAGATGATTTTCCATTCTATACTTGCGTTTTTATGTTTTACTTGCGTACCGTAAGATGGCACGTGTACCTCACCACGTGCACAGCCTATTCGCCTATTCAGCAAATTCTCAAATACGCCTCATTTGCAGTGAGATTTTGTAATTGATGCCACTTGCCTAGATTCAGTCGGGTGCGCGCTACGTTAACCCCTTTATATGTTTATAGTGTCTCCCTCTACCCTACAGTGTCACCTAATATGTTATTTCATTCCGACGTTATTCTCATTTGTACGTAAAAATTGCCACACCCCTTGGAAAACGTATAACCGAAGTTTTACTGTATATAGTATTATATCATAGCCATGGCTCGGTGTATTTCCTCCCTGTATGGATTTGTGAGGGCTCTATATTTCCTGGAGATAAACTGCCTCGTAAAGGTCACCAAATTAACGAAGAAAGCACACTCGCATGCTAAAGGCATATAATCTATCATCCATGAGTACCTTATTGCGCGTGACTCTTTTGTCTTTCTCCCTAGTTGTATACGATGGCGTAAAGCGAGTCTTGTTCTCATTTATCTGTATCTGTTAGCGTCGGTGAACTATTGGCCGGCTACTGAATGACGTGACGATGTTATTAACATTCACAAACACACCGGAGACGAGACTCGCCTATAAATTATTGATCACGTGTTAGAGTTGGCCTTGTAGCCCGCAGGCTGATCGCGAACTCTGTTGTGGAGTTAGCGCCTGATTTTTGAATGATTCTTAAATTCTTTGCCTTTTTTTCTAACGGCTATCAAGCTCCTGATAGTTTTTGAATCATCTTCCGCTCAATAAGATTCAAAGATCAGCTTTAACGCTCTGTCTATATCAGCATTAGTTCTGAACGAAGGGTCAATCGTACGCTTGAAATCTGATGCAGATATGACACCTCTGTTCATGTAACCTACGAAATCTTTAAAAATATTTGAAACCTTTGGTAACCGTGACGTGGGATTATTTGAAAAATTTTGAACTCATTTGAAATCTTTTGCGATCCTAAAATATTGAGATCTGGTGTACGACAAAACTTACGAGTGAGCTCTTACAGGGAAATCCCTAACTCTCAGGGTTAGGCCCCGAATTTTCAGGGTTAACCGAAAAAAGGTGGAGATTAAACCCTGAAAATTGCGGGATAACCCCGATAGATGAGAATCAACTTCGAGATGTTGGTGATTCCACCCTGAATATTAAGGGCTAACTCTAAAACCCGCGAGTTAACCCTGAACAGTTGACGGTAGTCCCTGACAATATGATGGGTTGACCCTGAAAAATTAAGAATTATCTGTGGAAAATGAAGGGGAATTCAGAAAAGTGTTTCTCTGAGGACAAAGTCGATTCAACACCCACATGTGCTCTTGAACTTTCATGATGATTTCATATCATTAAATTGAGGAATCGTCTCCAACTGGACAAGTATACCCTCACTGTTGGGCTAACTTTCAAGTTGGATGTTAGCTCTCAATTTGAGGATCTGAAATCACTATAACAGTTGAGGGTAGAGTTCAGAAGGCATAGGGTCATCCTTATTTGAGGGTTGAACCTGAAGTTGAAGGTACCCCTTATCGAAGGGTTCACTTTCGAATCAGGGGTAAAAAAAAACCGCCCTGAAAGTTAAGGGTTCAATTTTCAGGCTTTTTTTGTTCTCGTAAAGTTCCGAGATTCAATCTACTTGGGAAAATCGAAGGTCGACGAAAGCGGCAACGAATTTTTGATAAAACCTGAGTAGAATCTTTTCTTCGAGTTTCTTCAAATAGATTTTGAAAAGTTTCAGTGTGCCCGATGATCCATTTGCACGCATTGGTTAAAATTCTGTCGGCAGCCACCCGCGCCAAGAAATTTATTATTCTCATTATCCAAGTATTATAACTTAAGCTTAGAGAGTTTGCACGCACGTGGCGCAAGCTTTTAATGTAATACGACTGATAATTAATTAAATGAATGCCTTACGTGTGGTATAACGTATTATAATTCAAAGAAACACGCGTGGAAATAAAAAATGGAGATAAAAAATAAACTGGTAGCTTTATTCACTGCGCTGCTTGCTTTCATTCTTTCTTCACATACAATTATGTTCTTCTTTCCGTTCTGTTCCTACTTGATATAGTATATGGGATATTCCACGCCACTGAAAAATCATGGATTGAATTCGAGGTGGTCAGAGTCAGACGTTGGTCAAGTTGGCTTGGAATGCCCTATAGGTATACACATGTATCAATACGACACACATCATACAGCGAGGAAGGTCGACTAGAGAATTCCTAATTATAAGATGAGCCACATATTTGGGTCAATGGAGTAGATCGGGCCACTGCATTTGAAGAACAACTTGATCTACACAAATATGTCAAAAGTGGTCATTGATCAGTGGTATGTGTGTGTTTGTTTATCTACGTTCACTGGGCGCTTGAAAAAACGTTTCCGCAACATTTGTTAGACTCTTTTTCCTCGTTCATTGAATTTATCGAAAGACTAAACGTCTTCGTTTTATTTTTTCTTTTTGGATGAGAGTTTTCTTTGATCGGGACTTTTATTTTTCTATCAGAGCCACGAGCTCTGAACTATAACGATTAGACATGAAGCAAAATGATGAAGTTTTACACTTCAACACGTAGATAATAAGGTATACATATCGTGTCGGAAGAAGTAATAAGAAAACCAAAATTGAATAAATAAAAATATACTAGTGTGCAGATGCCTACTTGATTGATTGTTATGATCGCTAGTTAGATCTCAATCATACGTGATGGCTGTATTGAATAAACAATCAAAGGTTTGATCTCTGCAGCCCAGAACGTTCGTGACTTACGTGCTAGAGTAGAAAATTGAAATAATAAGTCCCAGAGATGAATCGAAATGTTAGATATCGTAACCCAAAATAAATAAAAACGAGGTTTAAATTTCGTTTGGAAGCGCTAGTTGAAATGAGTTAGAGAATTTTTGAATTATTCATATTTTTGAGTATTCGATTCGATTTTTGAGTCGAATTGCACTACTCAATTCGAGAATCCCTTCAAAATTAGGTTACATGTGATAATTAAGCTAATGGTTCGAAAAATTGCAGCAAACGAACAATTCACAAAGATTACAGAGCAGATGGCAAAAACTGTTATGTTCTGGGCCGAAACGTAGCAGCTGAGTGGATAATCGTTAGGTATTCTAGATACCGACGTGCGGTTATACTTTCGGCGTACTCATAAAACTTTTATCGACATGATTCCGTTGATAATTTTTCTCTATTTTCTCATTCACCGATACGTTTGAGGATCAAATCAATAGCATGAACTATTTTTTTCCTATTTTCTTACGAAACGAGAAGGTCTGAGAACACTTGAAGAGCTATTGACTTGCGATTTCAGAAACTCAAAATTGAAGAGTTTATCGGTCAACGGTAACTAGACACTATCAGACGCTCCAACTTTTTATGAAGAACTCCTAGATTTTCATAAAAAATTCAACGTCGAAAGTATGCATCGCGATAAAACTGAATCATGTTGAAAATACTGGGTAAAAAAAGCCTAACATTCTGCCGGTTTGAGGTGAAACTCCTCATAAGTTAAAGGAATCTCGAGAAGCGGGTGCCCATATTATAGTTCTACTTCGGCACATTGCCAAAGAAATGAGTAGCTTTTCAGACTAATTAGGTATTCGAAAAGAATGATGCAAATTAAAAGGCCGCTTTTTCATTCACGTTTATCTAGATACTATACTAGATATTAAACATTATCTTATACAATGTAGATGGCATGTTAGATGATATACAAATTACAAAACCATCATGGCTGCTTGTCGAATTTAATACGGTGACGTGTCAACAGTTCTTGAAGCAATTTCTAAGTGCAAGTAGTAAAATATGAACGCGTTCAAGCGTGATAAGAAAGAGGAAGAAGATGGTGAGTAGATTTTTGGTCCAAACTAAACTCTCTAACGTATTAATATTCCTATAACAATCGTCAATAAGGTACAAGTCGGGCGGTCTATGGTTGTGTCACGTATTTGACAGATCGCCCAACTCCCATACATATTTCACCGATTTCCTTTATTCCTAGCTTTCATATCAACCCAAATCTTTATATCTACGTAATAAATCTCTCCAGGGAATCATTTCCAAGCTCAGTTTAACGCGAATCTAAAATTCGATGATAGGTTATGTTGCCACCTAAATAACGTAACTCTTGACTTGACTTCGAGATCTCGGGCTTAAATCTTGGCATTGTCAGACTAGCCACGCCGCCTATCTTTCGTAGATTTTTACGATAATTAAGCGTCAGCTAGCCGTGTCGAGATATAGCTTTTGAGGTCGACGATAGTCGCTTAGATTTTATGCCCTTGTGCAACAGCAGCGTTTTTAAATTCAGAAAAGAAAGCATAAACTGAACTAGAAAAAATTATATCCACAAATGAGCCAGAAAGGTTTAATCTGAGGAATCCGAAATTTGTTCAATGATTGGAATATCAAAGAATCAAAGAGCTCCTTGCTTCACAGACATCAAGTCTTTCAATTCAAACTTTTCTGGCTCATTTTTAAATTCAGAAGCTTCATTTCCACGGCGAGCCAGTTTCTCTAAATTCCGCATTCCGTTCCGTTGGATTAAATAATTAAAAGACAAAATATCACCGAGTTTACGAAATACTTATAATTTTTTCCTCGTTTCATTTAATCCCAGGAGGAGGTAATCCGTTCCAAAATATGGAGAAGACTACGGTTCTTCAGGAGGCGCGAACGTTCAACGACACACCAGTAAATCCCCGAAAATGTGCTCATATATTGACGAAAATTTTGTACCTAATAAATCAGGGTGAACAATTGGGAACAACCGAAGCAACCGAGGCGTTCTTTGCAATGACGAAGCTCTTCCAATCCCGGGACGTTATACTGCGTCGCTTAGTTTACTTGGGAATTAAAGAGCTCAGTCCTGTCGCGGAGGATGTAATCATTGTGACGTCTAGTCTCACTAAGGACATGACTGGTAAAGAAGATCTGTACAGAGCAGCAGCCATTCGAGCTCTCTGCACCATTACAGATGGCGCAATGCTCCAGGCAATTGAACGCTACATGAAACAGGCAATCGTCGATCGCTCACCTGCCGTTTCAAGCGCTGCTCTGGTCTCCTCGCTTCATTTGACCAGCATTTCAGGAGACGTTGCCAGAAGGTGGGCAAACGAGGCACAAGAAGCACTTAATTCTGATAACGTAATGGTCCAGTACCATGCTCTTGGGGTATTGTACCAAGCTCGTAAAGCAGACAAGCACGCGGTGACTAAACTCGTCTCAAAGTTGACTAGAACGAGTTTAAAAAGTCCTTACGCAGCCTGCATGCTGATCAGAATGGCGTGTAAGCTGCTTGAGGAAGAAGACGGCAGTGGAGAGCTACTAGATTTTGTTGAATCATGTCTCCGTCATAAATCAGAGATGGTTGTCTACGAGGCTGCTCATGCTCTGGTCAATATGGGTAGGAGCGGTACCAGGGAGCTAGCCCCGGCCATAAGTGTGTTACAGTTATTCTGTGGCTCTCCTAAACCAGCGCTGAGATTCGCAGCAGTCAGGACCTTGAACAAAGTAGCAATGACTCATCCAGCTGCAGTTACCGCCTGTAACTTAGACCTCGAAAATTTAATCGCAGATTCTAATAGGTCTATAGCTACTCTGGCTATCACTACTCTGCTAAAAACCGGAGCTGAGAGCTCTGTGGATCGTCTTATGAAGCAAATCGCCACCTTTGTATCAGAGATATCAGACGAATTCAAAGTCGTTGTTGTTCAGGCTATCAGGTGATTATTTTCAAACAAGATTTCATCTGAAAGAATACCTTTTCTAGTTATTTCTGTAAATTTTAATTCAAAATTCAATTAAATCCAATGCAATTTATTCCACAGAGCCCTGTGCCAGAAGTTCCCTAGAAAACATGCCGTGCTAATGAACTTCTTATCAGCAATGCTCAGGGACGAGGGAGGGCTGGAATACAAAGCAGCAATTGCAGATACAATAATAGCCGTGATGGAGGGTAACTCCGAGGCAAAGGAAGCCGGGCTCGCACATCTTTGCGAATTTATCGAGGATTGCGAGCACATTTCTCTAGCTGTTAGAATACTACATCTGCTCGGTCAAGAAGGTCCTACATCCAAACAGCCCTCACGCTACATTCGTTTCATTTACAATCGAGTCATTCTCGAATGTGCAAGCGTCCGTGCTGCAGCGGTTACTGCATTGGCACGTTTCGCAGCTGCCTGTCCTCCGCTACTGCCTAATATACTCGTTCTGCTATCGCGTTGTCAGTTGGATTCTGACGACGAAGTACGAGATCGTGCCGCATACTATTGTGCTATTCTTCAGCAGCAGTTCGACCCGACAACTCTTTCGCTCGTACAGCCTCCACTGTTCTCAATTCCTAGCCTGGAAAGAGCACTTCATAATTATGTGAGATCGCCGATGGACGAACCCTTCGATATTTCGCAGGTGAAGAGCACAGCGTGTTAGATTATTCGGTTTTGTGAAATTTTGTATGCTCAGATCATTCAGCTTATAGAGAAATCGATCTTGTTTACAGATTCCGCCAGCACATACCGTGGACGAGCCATCACAGCCGGAAATACACGCAATAACTAAGCAACAACAGCCAAGATTATCACGGGAGGAAACATTCATTGAAAAATTAGCGCAGGTTCCGCAGTTGGCATTGGTTATTTCAGAGTCTCCACTTTTCAAATCTTCCGCAGTCGTAGAGTTGACTGAATCGGAAACTGAGTACAACGTTAAATGCATTAAACACTCCTTCGCTAATCATCTCGTTCTGCAATTTGACTGTCTAAATACCCTCGCAGATCAATTACTCGAAGATGTTAGAGTCGCCATTGAGCCACCCGAAGGGTAAGCAGATTTCTCAGCCTCAGAACTTATGCGATGAAATATTAGCCCCAGGTCTTAGAAATTGACAAAGATCTTAACTCTAGCTTCTGCTAACACCTCAGCAACTGATCATCGTGAATCATTGTTTTCCAACAGATACAGAGTTGTCTACGAAATTCCCTGCGCCAGGTTGGCGTACAACGAGCCTGGGACTACTTACACTGTTCTAGAATTCCCTGAGGATGTTCACGCGAGTGTAGCAACCATTCCAACAACCTTACGGTTCATGGCACGCGATTGTGATCCGACAACAGGAGTTCCAGATGCCGAACAAGGATACCGTGATGAATACATGGTAGATTATATTTTCTAGAATAGCAAATTTGCGTTTGATAATTTGCGAAAGGAAACAAAAAATAAATAAAATTCGATTCTCTTTTCAGTTGGAAGATTTGGAGGTGACTTTGGCGGATCAAATGCGTGGAACTGGAGGAAGAGGCGTAGATTTTAATGCCGCATGGGATTCTGGAGCCTCGCGTGGCTTCGCCGAACTCGAAGAGACGTTTGCTCTAGGAGCGTCGGTGACTACCCTCGAGGGTGCAGTCCAAAGTCTCGTTGGTTTCCTGGGGCTTGAAGCAGTAGAACGAAGCCATAGAGTGGCCCCAGATTCTGTGGGGCACACTTTATTGTTAGGTGGTATTTTTAGAGGTGGAAAAGAGATCCTAGCTCGTGCAAGACTCGCTTTAGCCGATGGCCAAGTCACGATGCAGTTGTCAGTTAGATCGTCTGATCCGGATGTTGCAGAACTCGTTACTTCCTCCGTAGGATAAATAAAGCTTATGTATCTCTTATAAATAGTTCTGCTTGATGAAATTGTGACCATGAATTGTACAGCCTCATTTTTATCACGATCTTCAGCCAGCAATGAGGCTGAGTAGAAGGAAATATTGATTTACGTATGTAATCTAATTCAGGAAACAGGTTCTCGCCTCATTCGCAGTTTGAGTTTGCCAGTAACTGCAAGATTCGAATTTGCGTGCCCTGTATTGTTACAGATTTATCATTTTTGACTATTCAAATACTGTATTTAGTATTATCACAGGATTCTAACATGCAACTATGTAATATAATGTATTTAAACTGTATTTGATTAACTCTGGGCACGTATTTGACCATGTGAGAGTCACAGATTAGATGAAAGCATTCTATTTTACTGAAACTTGTTACACATTCTTTGATAAGGGCGTATCGGCTAGTTTTGTCTTTTGTATAAAATAAGAATATGTAATTGAGAAATAAAGACAAGCAAAAGCATCGATAGGAAATTTCGCGAATAAAAGTTCTTATTTTCATTTTCTTTTAAGGCAATACAGGTTCTTGCCTTTCGATTATTAAACAGCATTTTTAATTACATTTATTTAGAGTTGAAGTCGGTTTCGAAATTGTAGTCATCTGAGGATGTAATTTGGATATCTTCTAATATCCCGGCTAATCCTGCGGCGACTTTCTCTGAAAATTAATTAAAGCATATATTAATTTATATTAAAACTATTACCTATTTCATGCTAATAAACTTACAAACATCAATAATACAAAAAAAGGTATATAAAATCCAAACCTTTTTTAGCTTTTTCCTTTCTCAGTTTTTTGAATTGCAACTTATTTAATTTATTCAACTTCTGATTTCCTTCGATTTCAAACAGCGGTTCAACCTTCTTTTTCCTCGGTTCTATCGCCGTCAATTTTTCTCCTTTTTTGCCCATCTTTTTCTTATTTACCGCTACTACACCCACTTTTTTCTGCTGTAACAAAGAAGATAAAAAAACATCAGAACTAATAATCAATTCTAAAACTATGTTAATTTTTTATTCTGACAACTTACCGATTGTTTCTCTTTTATCTCAATTTCCATTGCTGAATCAACAGGTCCTGAACTATCGCAAACAAGGCTTTCAGTTGTATTTTCCTTTGCTGCCTCAGCCACGACATTATCTAGCATCATAGCTTCCTCAGCCGCAAAACTATCAATATCGAATTCCTTAGCAAATTGCTGTACAATTTCAGCTGACAATTGTGAAGCAGAATCTTCCGGGGGCAGGGTATAGTATCTGCGGAAGAAAAGACAAGAAATAGTTAATTAAGACCAAAACAAAGAGCAAAAGTAGAGAAAAGTTAGAATTATTCAACTGCTAACCGAATTTTTCCCGAGTTCCAATCAGCTAGAACTCCGCGAGCTGCCGCGATTGTATCGGGCACTCCCCCTTTCTTGAATTTTCCCATTCTTGCTGCTTTTAGAGCGAAGAATTCTTCCGGGGTCGAGTAATCTAGGATGTCGTATAACTCCATCATGTGCTTCTTTGATACACGTTTCAATATTGCTGATGCTGGTGTGAAAGGGTCTTGTAGAGCTTCTATTCTTACGGCGTTCTTTAGGGCGACTGAAGAATCGTCTACACCATCTTTATTCTGTTGTGGATTCGCGAATACTATTCCAGGTGAGTCTAGCAACTTGATTTTTGAATCCAGTTGTACCGCTTGAACGCTTTTTGTAACGCCTGTGTTCCAAGTTTAAAAGATGTTAGTTAATTCATGAAATATCAGTAAAAAAATTATGGTCTTCTTAAGAGACGTGATTACCTGGAGTATTTCCCACGTTGCAAGCTCTGCTTCTTTTCAAAGAATTAATAACGCTGGACTTTCCGACATTCGGAAGTCCGACTACACCTACGCGGATGCTAGTTTTTACCGTTCCGCTATTTCTACAGTAATTGGCCAGTAAAGATAAGAGCAATTCAGCACCAAAGCACACGCCTCCTTGTATTAGATCCTCCGTCTTTTTTCCAAGCTTCTTTCTCCCCAATCGCTTGGACTGATCCTGTGTAGAAGACTTGAATGCCAGTGCTGGCAGACTGCGACGCAAGTATTTGAGCCAATGGTCCAAGTTTTCCCTCGGCACCAAATCCGCCTTGTTCAAAATCAGCACTAATCTTTTGTTACCTTTCGCAGTTTGTACCGCCTCCTCGACCTGTTGATAAAATCATAAAACATCAATTTTCTAGATCAAAATTTGGACTCAAATAATTTATCGATTTCTTATTATTCGCCGTATCTTATAGCACATAGAAAATAATGCTTTCTTAGAATTGGGAAAGATTGATAGTGTAATTTCGATTTTCTTTAGATTTCTAGTTTTCGTCATTTTGATTAGTAAGCTATGAGAGCTTCAAAGATGCGAGAAAAAATCAATCAGGAGAATTCTGTGAATACAGTTTTGCATTGATAACAACCTGTTTGCATCTAGTTCCCAGCGGATCTCTAGCGTCAACAACTTCGAGAATTACATCCGCGGCGTCTAAAACTTTTTTGAATTCTTTGTAGTGAGCTTTAAGAGAATTCTCTTCTCTCTTAACCGGCTTCTGTCCTAATTCCTTAGCGGGAGTATTAGAGGCTAGAGAATCATGTTTGGTCTGTTTATTTTGAGCCTGAGAAACTAGACCCTCTAAATTCCCGCTTAGTTGTTCTTTCTTTCTCTCACGAGCCGCGTCGCGCTGTTTTTGTTTCTCTTCTTCGCGTTGTTTCTTCAACGCTTCGACCTCTTTCAATATGTCTGCCTTGAAAGGACATGAATTTGGCACTTGCACTGTGTTTGCCTTCCCTAGGTAAAAAAAACTTCAATAATATAATACATCTTAATTATTCGAACAATATGTTGGATTTTAAACGGATATGAAAGAAGGAACAAAAAATTAATTAAGAACGTCGTCAATCATTCATGTCTAAAAAAAATACTTACTTTTACTTTTGGGATTTTTTTTCGCCTCTCTTCTAACCTTGCGATTATGTTCTCGTACCTTTTTCTCAATCTTGTACCTTTGTCGGGCGGCTACTCTTTTGCTACCCTTCTCTGAAAAATTTCATTTCAAAATACCGATTAAAACACCTATCACGGTCTTTCATAATCATAATAACCTCAAAATATGAAATGTCTATGTTTATATCAAATTTCGAAAAGTAAAGCGATTTCAAATACTCACTTAGACAGAATTTGGCCATTGTAGATTTCTGATAACTTTATCTATCCGCAATCAATGAAAATAATTTGTTATATTCGTTTTAAAATACACACGATCACAGTTTCTACACGTGTGCTGCACAGTCTACTAGCAATAACCTAAAAAGAAGTTTAGGGTTATGTTAGGTTAGGAAGTAAGCATCGGGAATCGAAGTAGCGCATGTTAGGCTGCCTAAACACAGGTGCATGATATGATAACCTACTTCTGGTGGTAATGTAGGATCCGTTTATTCCTTCATTCATCATTGTCAGATCACTGGAGAAAAAAAGCCGAAGGATGAAAAGTATTTGATTCTGAGGTTGTAATTTAGTATTTAATTCGATTAAAGGTCAATTCAGTTCTAAGTATACTTTATGTCAGTGGATTTTCTGTGATAACGGTGAAAATCTTTGCGCGGAAGTTATATTCATGTGTTATCATTTTATCGCTAGTTATTGAACAGTCGTAGTTATAACCTAAAAATTAACTCACCTCTATCCTAATAATCGCGTGTAATAATCGCGTGAGATTATACTTAAAAAATGTCGAAATTACTAATTCGGAGATACGCAACGGTACAACGAAACTTCAGCCAATTGGTAAGTTAGAATTTATCATAAATAGTATAAATGCAATGTTATAATAATTCTAACCTAAGCAGAACATAAATTATCAGAAAAATGTAAAAATTCAAATTTATCGTTTCGAATTTTATGAAGAAAATAACTGTGAAAAAAACAAACTGAAAAAATCACCAAATTTATGATTTTTTGAAAATGCAATATTTTTCCTTCTTCAATAATTTTGTTTTTATTTTCATACCAAATGAATTTCTGACCATAAACTACGGTCCAACTATCTCAAAAATATTTTTCTTCAATTTTGAAATCACCGTTACGCGTCATTTTATTTTGATTTTAATTCTGTTTTCAAAATATTACCCATGATTTTTCTTTGCAGAGAAAGTCCATGCATACATCCCGTGTCCTATACGAAAATATAAATCTACCAAAGCGTGAGCCTTTCTGGAAATCAAAAGGGCCAATAAATTGGAAGAATTTTGGAATGACTTGCGGCATAGGAGGCGCTTTATTATTGTATATAGCGTATTTGAAAGACTTAAAAGACTTGCAGTTGGCAAAGGAGAGAAAAAGAACGCTTGGAAAAGCGTCGCTTGGAGGTAGCTTCGAGCTGGTCGATCCTCAAGGGAAGCTTGTTAAGTCTTCAGATTTCTTAGGGCAATGGGTAATGATTTATTTTGGATTTACGCACTGCCCGGATATCTGTCCGGACGAATTGGAAAAGATGGCTGCTGTGATCGACACTCTTGGTAAATAAATGACGAAGCGAAAAATGAACTCAGTTGCCATTTCGATTCAGATCGGACAGTAAATAGATAGGCTTTTTGTTTTCGCAGAGGATCAACACCACCTGAAGGTTCAGCCAATATTCATCTCTGTCGATCCGGACAGAGACAGTCCAACAGTTGTTGGAAAATATGTTGAAGAATTTTCTAAGAAATTTATTGGACTTACCGGATCCACCGAACAGGTCGCACAGGCCTGCAAAGCTTACAGAGTGTATTTTAGCAGCGGACCAAAGGACGACGACAATGATTATATAGTTAGTACTTCCTCGTAAGAGAGGAGATTACAGTTTGAAAATTTTTATATTAATTTAAAAATTGTTGAATTTTTTACGAATGATTTCTTTTCACTTACTTCACAGGTCGACCACACGATTATTATGTATTTGGTGGATCCGGAGGGAGGATTTGTTGACTACTACGGGCAAAGTTATAACGTCGAACAAATAGTTACTAGCATTTTGTTCCATATAGATAAGAACAAGTCTCTGAATAAACCGGGCTGGTTTTCTTCGCTGACTTCGCAACCGGCCGCTGCTCCGGCATAAAGAAATGTATTTTGTTACCAACCGTAACGAACTGTTGTATTATAGTAGTTTTTAAAATCACATGGAATAGATTTACTCTTTTGATTTATACCCTTGAATGTATATCGGCTAGTAAGCGTTGGTGAAAGTAAAAAGAGACGGAAAAGTGATGATGTTGAATAAATGATCGACTGATGATGAATCGGCCGAATTAATACAATCCTGAATCCG
The DNA here is from genome assembly GCA_963966615.1 of Tenthredo amoena. Lineage (NCBI taxonomy): Eukaryota > Metazoa > Arthropoda > Insecta > Hymenoptera > Tenthredinidae > Tenthredo > Tenthredo amoena. The sequence continues at coordinate 22,103,317 of OZ016482.1, read as the reverse complement.
ACAGTGGTGGAGAAAATAATATTTCTAATTTATTAACATGAATTATACTGATTTTTATTGATTGAATTTACATTTTAGTTAATTGATACGTTTGGGTACATCGAACAATTTTATTGTTTAACACATAGAGAGCTATTGAGGTATACAACATTAAAATATGTTTTTTTTATCTTTTTTTCGACATAGATTTTTCTTACTCTTACACCGTTTCCTTTGAATTATTATTATTATTTTAAAACAGAAATTTTCAATAACGTTATGGTATATACCATATGGGTATAGTGATTTTAAACAATCGTACACTGAATATTTCCCATTTAAATGATGGAAAATAATGAAAATATAGGTAATTCACATGGTATAGCTACAGCTGATGGTGGGGTATTCCGTTGTTTTCTTAAATAATAATTATGACAATTAGAATAATGTATAAAGGTACAATTGATATATAAACGACTCTGTCGAATACTTAATCTTAATAGTTTTCCTTAAATTATACTTAACACAGATTCACTGGCAGGTATTCATTTTTATATCAAAATATATACTGCCTTTGAAGATACAAAAATTTGACAACTTACTCAACTGATGATGAAAAGATTTTTTTTTTTCATTTTCTTTTTTCTTTATCTTTTACTTTTTTTTTATAAGGTACGTTCGTACGCAGTGTTTAATTATCTTATCTACATAATACACCTAGTAACAAGTTATAAAATTACAATTATATCCATTTTTATTAGCTGTTTATAGTTACACAGCCAACAAAAGACAAACCGACAGAATATGATATTAATAAAATTATATTACGCGTTTAATTAGCCCAGTAAACGAAATAATAACGAAGATACTCTTAGGAAAAGATTCGAAGCTTTTTTCTATATCAAATTTTTCGAAACTCGTAACTTCGATCTAGTAGACGAAAAACTTCTAAAATCATTGGAATCGATCAATTCAGAATTCCTTCAAATAGTTTTACATGTTTTCCGTTAACTGGGACGTGTTATACATATATCACAAAAATAGTTTTCTTTTTTCTCATCATTCAAGTAAAATCTAAGTCACGAAAAACAAAGAAAAGAAAAAATATACACTATCCTATATATTTACAAATTTTACAAAAATCTGTTAAATTAATACTGCTGAACTTGTTGAAACGGTTTATACGCAGCTTGCGAAGTCACGGCGATGAAGAATCTTAATATCAATTTCCGAAATTGTCTCATCGATTTTCCGTCTTCTCCCCCCCCCTTTTTTTTTCTATCTCCTATTTTCGTTTGTCGACAACCTTTATTATTATAGCGAGTAGGTAAAAACTAATCTCACTAAAGCAGGGGCTATGTTATATCTATATACCTATGTATACTCGCAGCATATACTTCCATAATTCCTGCGGATATGTTTAATATATATATATCGAAAGATAACTATCAGTACAACGTTATATTTTTGGTATTGGTCTCACATATATTTTCGTTTAATTTTTCTCTCTCTTTTTTATCAATAGGATCAATAAAATTATATCAAGGATGCGCGTGATTTTGTAGACTGTGTAATTCGTAAGCGAGATGACAGCATTCAGAGTCACTCCATCGATGTTGGTCTCGTATTTTATCCCCTTTTTCTTGAGGTGGGACAGTCCCACATACAGAAACTTCTGACAGCTGTTTGGGAGAAGGAAAATCGCGATTTGTTCAGTAAGTAATTAAATTTACAAAAATTCTACACATTTTTGAGTTTCTTTCAACAAGACGCAGCCACACTTACGTTTGAACAAAACGACAAGAGTGATTGGTCAGTGTACTTGCTGCACAAAGGTGACATGTGGTTTGCTTGGATACGATTTCCTAATCCCGTACCAGAAACTTCGAGATAACCACGGCTGCTGCCCAAACTTCCTCCTAGACGCGTACCTACGTCTAATTAAACGAACATATTTTTATTTAACATTAATCGAACATAATCTTGATAATTAACGTAAGGCTGATTCCATCTCAAATTATTCAGGCAGGTTGAGACCAAAAATCCAAATCACTTGGCCCAAGAATTGAATATATATCATTCTTTGAGTGCTTTAAGGGTCACGTATTTTTGGATTCTTCTTTTTTATCCCATTTCGAGACCTTGAGCGACTATTTCGATTATTTCGGGGAAAAAACTAGAGGAAATTTTATAAAAATCAACGAAAATTGATTTATTCGATCGACAAGTGTGATTTGAGATGAAATTACCCATAATCCTAATCATTGAAACCGTAGAATGTGTATAGATATAATTATACATGCTAAGCTGGATGAAGAAAGGAAAAAAAACAATCTTTTGTATTTTGGAAAAGTTAGTTTAAAAATTTATTCAAAAGCTCTCGACGAAGTGTCGAAATTTGATCAAAAAATTTCTGGAAAATGGTGAAAGAAAAAATCCGAAAATTGGGAACTGAAAAAAAATGATCGGACCCAAAAAATTCTGAAGATTAACGTTAGATTCGAATTTATTTGTTTTATCTTATAGTGGGGGAATAAAATAATGGGGACGAATGGACACCTTGTGTACTCGCCATGCTGTGTGTCGAGGGATTTTCGCTTCCTCTGCGATTGCACCATGCCCATGGCTCGCTCCACCATTTCACGGTCTTTGGTTGTTTGCTTATTTTAATTGCATTGCAACTACAGGTGCTGCAGGAATGCGACGATGCTCTTGGTCCTCGATGGCCTTTTTGGAAACGGGGCCATTTCCTGCTTCTCCATGTGCGAGAAACTTCCGCTCTTACTTCGCCGTTCAGGAAACAGTAAAGAACAGCCACGAAGAATCCCTGATAATCATGAGATAAGTTCCAGAGCAAATAAGAGAAGGAGAATTCGTGATAGAGTCCATTTTCGCATATATCTTTACCTGAGACGAGGCAAAAAGTTGGTCACAAAAAAGCCAGACTACTTCAACCGTGTAATTCAGGTTCATTCCGTAAGACATTCCCAAAAATACGGTGTAATGAACTCCGAATAGTGGGACCAGTACCAAAGTGCTTCTAGCCCACCTCCTATAAAGTAAATCGTTATGTACCTTAATCGAAGCAATATTAATTTGGCTGAAATTTAATCAATCCATTAAAATCTTACTTGTATCTTTGAGTTTCCTCGGATACCGTGGATCTCAGTTTCGACAAAAGGACGCGGACTATGTTGATAAACAGCACGAAGTTTATCTGAAACGTTGGAAAACTTGGGTCAGAGAAGTTGAAATTCAAAAATTGATCGATTGTAAGTAAAAGGCCCTTTCGGTACTAACTTTATGAAAAAAAGGCACGGTACCTGATGGCATAATGTCGTATCTGAGTATTTTGATAGCGAATGCCTTTTACCAATGATTACTTACCAAAATCGAGAGCATCGTGGGTGCCCGAATGATCAAAAAGAGTAGCTGGTTAGAGTGGGTTGTCCAGCAATAGGTATCCTCCAATACGACTCTAACCGCGACCCACGGAATAACGAATATCGCCGGCAAACCTGGATGGTTGATAATAGTTGTTATTGCGAGGATTTCCGAGAGTGGATTTTCGATTTAGTCGATATATTTCTTTCGGGATTTGGGGTTGTCCACTCACCCCATCCGAGAACGACGTATCCTACAATGCTCGAGTTTGAATCGGTGAAGAGAGCGAGAAAGACCAGGTTGTGGAGGTAAAGGCCTTCCATCAAAATCCAGGAATAATTGGCCAGTATGAAATACTGCCAAACGCTAGTGAAGACTTTGCATTGCCAATTGCTTTCGGTTTCATCAACGAGCCAATAGCTTGTATTGCCATTGACCAGCACGTCGGATGACAAACCTAAGCCGTAGATGAATATGGAATGCTTCAACAAAGCGATGAAGGCTCGTGTCATGAAGGAAGCGAATAAATGCATGTGCAGCATGTTCCTTTGACACCTTAACTTTCTGAAAGAAAAAACCATTTCCGTCGCTGTTTCACTTCATTGTCTTTCTCCTCTTGCACGTTTATTTCCATCTTAAGCGAAGGGAGACTTCCGCGGATAATTTGTTTACCAATATATTCTCGACGAAGGCCAAGGGTGACAAACAACCCGGTGACTTCCGAAGGGAGTAAATTCCCCGGTAAATAAGGTCTGAGTATCTTTGGGTATGAAAAGTTAATCATGACTGAGAAATCTTTCGAGGAAAAGCTGTTCATGATCTTGTTCATGATCACTTCGTTATAATTCGAGTACGTAATGAACTTCGGGTCATATCTTTGGAAGTGGTGATACTCGATCGTTCTTTTAGTATATCATATGCTAGGAAATGTTAAATTATTGGATAATCATGCTTACTTCATAGTTGCCAGAATGTAGAATGCGAATATCAGAGTTATCAGAGAGACCGAGTATCCGACGACAGAGATCGTTTTGATGATCGGAATATATTTCTGAAATGTAAAGGAGAAAACGGAGTCGTTAATAATTTACTAACTACAAGAATAAGAACAAGATACACCGCAGTTTCATCTCAGGTATCATTTTACTCGATAAATGGGGTAAGAAAAGTCCTTTTTATCGTTTGCGAGTCACTCATTCGTGGCTTGACACGGTAACGATAATAGAGACTCTCTCTTCTACGGTGTGTCGATGAAGAGGCGGTCTTGGGGTATCGCGTTTTACATTTTCACCGCGAATTTCTTCGGCCTGGGTACGTGAGTGGAAAAGCAAGTGTGGAATGACATTGGAATAGGAATTCTATCCTTTTCCTTCTAAGACACAAACCTGCTTCATTTTCACCTGTTTCTTGTTATATTTATCAGTATTTCGAAAATGTCGGATCAACCCTTTCCTGACGCGTACAGGATTCTTTCGATTTCGGAATAGGCGAAGTCTGAATTTGTCTTTATTTAATCGAGCTGAAATTTGGTCGGAATTATTTATGATTTCGGTGTTCCAAAAATCGTGACTTGGTATCGAAATATCTGGAAAGAGGAACGACGAGTGGAAAAAGGTCCTTGCATGATTTCGTATACCCGTTAAGCTGTCTCTGTGAGATCCGGGAGGATCCGATTTATACATACAACTACGACTCTGTATAAAATTTGAGGAAAAACGACGTGGCTTGAATTCCCATTTGAATAGCAAAGAAGTTATTCAAGCCTAAACCAGAATTCTGTTAGCAGTATATCACTGGTACCCGAAATCTTGGTTGCTTAAGGGTTGATGTAAGACTCAGGAAAGACGGGCTGAATGAAAAGCCCCAAAATCCTGGGTATTTTTTTTTTTCCTACGATACACCGAGTTTCTCCAAGCTGATTTTGCCTTCCGAAAATTATTTTGAGTAGGTACGTATACTCGCTTTTCGCGAGTAGCCGAATGGTTCCCTCGCCTCTTTTACCAACCCCTAATTACTCCTTCGGCAAATGCTTCATTGAAGTGAAACTACAAGTTTCGATACACGTTTGACCCTTTGTGTAATTGGAATTCTTCACTGCTGATTTCCCATTCACTCCAACCCTGCAATTTAGGAATCCCCTCGACCCTTGCCGATAATCATCAGGTCCATCGACCGCGAAGAAGATTGAGTCTATTTCCCGACAGCGATGTATCTATCTATGTATACAGGAATTATCAGATCCCCCTTGCGAGTTTAGAAACCAAATAATTTTCCTTCCTTCTCCAAAATTTCGGAAAAACTCATGCCTATGATATGAAGGTAATGGGATATCTGAAGTATAGAAGAAAGCTAAAAAAAGCGGATCATATTCACGTCTTTCAGCCGAAAGAATCAATTTGATTTAACTTTTGAAATCGAAACGACTTCGTTCGAGGAAATCTGTGGTTAATTATTATTATTTCACTTTCTGACTGTATAAATAAATCGACAACTCGAATCGTAGCGGTAAACAATTTGATTTTGAGTTCAGTTTGAATACGTATTAAAAAAAAAAAAAAAAGAAGAATAATAAGCGAATATGAAGAAAATAACGGGATCATGAATTGTAATCGCGAAACGCGTAAATTAAGTTTTCGCGAAAGATTGTCGGTATCTTTTTTTTTTTTTTTTTTACTGTTATTAGAATAAGTAAGGAGACCACGGTGAAGTGGTTTTGTTATTATTGTTACTTTTATCTTCGATCTTGTATGGTTATCGTTGTCATCACATTATACGAACAGCGTTACAAAATTTCGTAGCAAAAAAGTTCGTCCGTTTCTCCGGAAACACATTAAGGAAATTACACCTCGGTGTAAAGTTTGCTGCTCGGTTAGCAAAAAAAAAAAAAAAAAAGAAAAAAAGAAAAAAAAAAAAAGAAGTAAGAAGAAAAAGAAGAAAAAATAAAAAAAATTAAAAATAATAGTATTAAAAACTTGCGGGAATATTCGTCAGCACGTTTTGATGTCTGGCCATTAAAATTCATTAGGATAAAGTTTTATATACTATACATACATACGTCTAACCGTCAGCTCTACGATATTATAGTCATAGTACGCATATAGGTGTTTTAATGATATTCATAAATCTTATTTTACGGTCAAATTATCTTTCAGGGGCTTAAATTTTTCACAGTTTAATTACGTAACAAAGTATATACTATATACTTTGTATGTACGAATTTTTACGTTTTTATGAAATTTAGACTGTGCTTGCGGTTTTTATTATGTATAATTTCGAGAGCTAATCTTATCTTGCAATGTGATAGAACGGGTTTTTGCACGACAAGAAAAGAAAAAAAAAAAAAAGAATCGATGATTTTAGCCGCAAAGAACAAAAGAAAAGTCACTTTTATTTCTGTTTTTCACAATACGATTGCTCAAAAAAAAAATTCAATAAAGAATCTGTCTCGTCGCTCGTTGGTTGTTAAATTTCTACGTATTTGAAACGAAAAAGATCGACGCGTAGTTCTTGTGAAACTGGAATTTGAAAATATACCGAAAATAGAAAGTTATACGAAAATAGTGAGAGCGAAGTCGATTTTTTTCGAAATTTCACGACCCATGATTCCCCTTGATAGTCGAGCCAGTTAGAAGTTAGTTGAACCACGCGATTGTCTTTCCCCAAAGGCTTAGCTAACCACAGGGCTATAGAGCTCGAAGCATTTATCTGTATGTTTATACCTATACAATCGAACAACCCTTCTTCACGCAAGCTTGGTTTCTGGTACGAACAGTTGGACCTAGCTCGTTGTCTCTCCTCAGAAACTCCTAATACAGTTTTCTTCAGTGTCTCAAGTCCGCAGGAGTTACCAGCTACGATCGATCGACCACGACGGTAGAGCATACAAGTGTAAAGACGCTTTTCAGTCACCACCCTTATTTATATTTGACAGACTTATGCAATTATCATTTTCAAAAAAAAAAAAAAAAAAATGGAGCGTCTCGATTTTTGAATTTTTTGAAAAACTGTCGTAACGTTTGGTTCGTTTCGTCTATTCGTCAAGATCCTCTTCGCTTTTCATTGTCTCGCGGATAAACAACCGAGTGAAAGTTCATTAAAGCGTTTGTTCCCCCGTAAAAAGCAGACTTTGATTGCTAGAAGGCAGGCTCGAGGAACGTGCTTCGAATCAAGACGTTCCTGTTGGATTCTCGCTTGTTAATTGATCGTTATACAATTTATACTGCCTTCATTTCCTCCGTTTCTCACCGCTACTTCCTCCGAACTCATCACGAAATACGTACAAATTGGGAGGTGAATACGCGATCAGAGTACCCAAACACACACGACGAGGACGATTCTGATATCTCATATCCTCCGACGAACGTATGCGTGCAGGAAATGGATATATTCGATTATATAGGTCGATCCACTTTCATTTCGAACTCCTCTCCATACCGTGACCCCTTATCCCCTTATTCCATCCAATTCTTTCGATCTTTATTTCAATCATCCCTCAATCCCCAAATCCATTTCCTATCGATATCTCGCAAGTAGCTGCAGGATTGTGGCAAATGCTTACTGATAGCGAAACGTCGTATTCGCTTCTGTTTTAAATTCTCAATTATCACCGTTCGGTGAAGGTATAGAGGACCTTAGATCCATCGATAATGTGTAATTGAAAACGAAAAATATTTTTCAAAACGCCGTGCGAAAAATTCAACTTTTCGTGCCTGTTTTACGTGCGCAAAGTCCTCGTTTCTCGCACTAGTGTGAAAAGTGATCGATTTCCGCACGCGAAACATGCACGAAAAGTCGAACTTTTCGCACTGTTTCAAATGTACCATACCTGTATCATCGTGACATTGCTCGAGTGGTCAGCAACGTCCATTACAACTTGTACGAGAGGGGTGCTGTAGCACTGCGTGTAGTTGCTCCACGTGTTGTTAACCTCCTTGTTCCAAAACCAATTTCCGTCCGCCATGCATGACCTCGTTGCGTTAGCGTGCTAAGAAATGTAGAACAAAAATAAAAAGAATAATCAACTACCGACGAAGAAAATGAGCTGCCCTAATTAAAGCCTTGGATTACTCCAACAGGGGAATCATAGCGGAACAATCAACTTAGTAATTGATAAATAATGCGCGAACCCAGAAGTACGTCATGTAATTTTCATGGACACCCTTTTTCTGAATTGATGAGATTTTTTTTTAAGGGTTGTTTTCTGTCCGAGTCTCTACCCAGGGCTCGTTAATTATTTAAATCGGCAAATTATGTACTCTGCTCTGCTTCTTTTCGTATCTAATCCTGGAAAAGGAACTGTATCATTACTGGCCACAGACTAGCCGCACCTTTAGACCCAATGACCAACACAGGCATCATTATCATCCAATTTCACGATGGTGATGAGAAATCGAAATTCTAGTCTTCTCCTGCCCATTTTCACCCAAGTGCAGAATAGCTCTTGAGGGATCTCGGATTTACACGCAAGACTTTCACCACCTTCGCCATTAGCTTTTTCAATTTTGGCACTCTGTACCCACTGACCTCTTTTAATACCAAATAGGCGTAGTCCACCATCGGTTTGATTAGTACATATTCAGACAGCGATTAATTTAACGCGAACTACGTCGCGGAGAATGAGCTCAGCTCAGTTTGGACTCGAGAGAGTTCACGAGAGCCAATTCTCGTACGGGTAGTTTTCGAGGGGAATAATAATACAGGAATTGCTTTATTCCTATAGTAATACGAGCAGATATATTACCGTGTAGAAATTCTTCGACAGCTTTCTTTCTTCCAATGCTTTTACAAAATTATTTTACAAAGATATGAACTGTGATTTATGGATATTGATTTTACTCCGGTGAACATTTCGCCATTGGTGTTTCGATAGCAAAGAAAAAAACAGACAGGATTCTGATTTCGTTGTATGTATAATGATACAGGAATGGCTTCTGCACAAAAACGGGACGAGGGAATGATATTCATACTTGTGTTCACTTTCCTCGAAATATTATACTTCTTTCCAGAATATGTCAAGCTAAAGATTACTTTCTGCCCTCTAGACTCTCCCACGATCTACAGGTGGAAGAAAAACCTCTTTTTGAAACAAGGCAAAAAAGGAAACTTCAACTCTTTCTTGTACTTGTCACACGTCAATTTTTTTTATTTTTGTTCTTTCTATACCCTGCTGTCCTCCTGAACTATACTTAGAAGACTGAGAAGACTTCTACGGAATTTGAAGATCTTAATTTAATTCATGCGGAATTTTACACCCGCGTTTTGTCTTTTTTTTTTCATTTTTGGTGTCTCTTCCCTTCCTTTTTCGAAAAAAACGACCATTATATTTTGAAACTGGGTACAAGCTATTAATGATTAATTCAGAGCCGGGAATTAGGTTCGATAAGGTTCATTTTTAGGGTGAAGGCATATCACGTGTACAGATTCTTCGTTTCGTATACGTATCTAGTATGTATTGCAAATACTCGAATCGTAGGAAAGATTCGCATCTAGGAGATTGAAAAAACTTCACATTTCCGTTCACGCGATTTGGGATTTTTATTATTCCTGATACGTACGACGGTACAGCAACCGAGCGGAAAAAATACTCGGGTCAATTTTTCGCCTCGCATATTTCAAGAGGCACTGCGCAGAGAATTTCAAAAATGTTTAAATTTTTTTGAAACAGTTGTCGAGTTTTATTATCCAAAAATAATGCCTCCGCGTCAACAAAGCGAATATAATTCTTCGAAAAGTGAATAAAAATCAACGAAATTTGAAATTTCACGTTCAAGATATAGCTAGTCAATCTCAAAGTGAAAATATCGTGAAATTTTTGAACAATTGTATAATATTCGACGCGATCTTTTTTATTTCATGACATACCTTCGATATGTACCCCGTTTAACGTAAAGTTCGCACGGATCTTTCAAATACATAGAAATTTGATAACTCGTATAATAATCTTACCGGAACAAATCCAGCGATGTATGTTGGGCAATTACTCGTGGAAACAGCATTGGGAGCTGTGGATGGCCAGCAAATGATCCCATCCCAGATCTCGGGGCACCAGCCTGCGAAATGAGAAACAAAGCCAGAGGTTACTCGCGGGAAATCTCAACTATCCACGTCCGAGAATTTTTTTTTTTTTTTTTTTGGCAAATATATATGTATATGGATAATTTATTCCCATAATATACAGCATAGGTATAAATTTCGATGAGTGATCGAAGGAAGATTCTTCGGCGGTTGTCTCTAATATTTGCTCACAGAAATAAGCCCTTCGAATTCGCATTAATACTATATTTATCGTCTGTAACTTTCTAGGGAAATTTACGTATCTTGGGAAATTTATTTTCATCGAGAAAATTTAATCAGGCGTTAGACTTCCAACTTTAGAGAAAAATTCCTGAAGCAAGAACTTCCAGTGTCAATCAATAATGCAAGGGAAACTAGAAGGAAGACGCTATCGAAGAGCTGGATCGGTTGCTCTGGATCTGTCTATGGGGTTCCCAAAAGTTTTGTGAATTATCGAAAATCGATATTTTCGCAAATTCATCCAGCGATTATGGAGAAAGAAGATCCTTGCATTTCTGTCAAATAATTATAGAAGTAATGCGGACAAAAATTCCTTCGGATCGTATAAGTTCTCTTTTTTTTTTCTTTTAGGGTTTTTTCTCTTAGGGGGCTCGTTGTGCCCCAAATTTCCCTAATACATACTTATTTTAAAACACCCTATTCTGTAAATTGCGTAATTTATTTTCTAGTGGGTAAAAGTAGTTTAAATTTTCAAGAGCGAAGGAAAAATGGCTTTGAAACTGATTTACGAAGGACTGCGTGCAGGCTGTGATAATTTCCGACGAATCAAAGCTTTTTCATGACCCGAGAGAATTTTTTCTGAATTGATATTGTCGTTCCCCAGATTTTGAGATCGTGTTCGTAGCGGATCAGCGAGAGCCATTCAGCGAACGTTGAGTCTTTCGTACTATTTCATTACTGTCGACAAAAAGATTGCATCGATCTTCTTTAAACGGGAAATTATAAGTCGATTGAATTCTCGGAGAAAGGCGGATAGAATGAGAAGAAAATAAAGAGAAAAAATGTAATCGAGAAACGGAAAGGAAGAATGAAGCTATTATACGCCGATAGTAATAACGTCACGTCAATATACGTAGACACGCGTATAGGTATACATACTTCTACGAGAATTGGACACGATTATTCAAGATAGATGATTTGTTGGTGTAACCGAGGACTGAGGAGATATAGTTCATGAAAAAGAAACTTTTAAGAAAAAAAATGGAGCTTTTGCATAAAATGAGGGAAACTTTTGCATCGCGGAAAAGCTCTTTGAAGGAAAATATCGAGTTCCATGCGTGGTATCGAAGTATAGATGCCATTTGATCCTTGAATGGAATATTCCAGAACCATGCAGAAAAAGAATCTCGTGTTATCCATGGAAGCGGAATATCGCGAAGCACTTTCAGTGAATGTTTATAATACGCGTATTTTGTAAACTACTTGCATAAATATGATATCATGCATAATATGAAAAGAAAACGACTTTTTTTCTGTACCTATAGACTCTGTCCCCAGGTTTTAGTACTCAAATCCCTTGGAATAAGTTTTTGGAGCTGGAAGGACCTTAAAAAATGTATAAAAAAGGATTTCGAATGATTGATAAAACCCATTTTTTCATGACTTGGAATTGCAGACTTGAATTTGAAGGTAGGATTGCAGTGGATGTAAAGAAATTCTGATTTGTACCTAAAAGTGAGAGTTATATCAGTTTTGGGCAAGTTTAGGCGCAGACTAGGCTTTTGAAATTCAAGTTTGGACCTCTAGATCCTAGATTTCGGAGAGGCTTCGTGATTTTGCGATTTTCGACCTATACAGCTCCTAGATCTTTGATAAAACGTTTTGCGAACCGATTGACGAATGAATTCCGGGTTTGAAATAGAATTGATCATTGAGTTGATTTTATCGCAGACTTTTGAGTTCGTGAGTAGAATTTGAAAATTTGAAAATTTGAAAAAGCGCTAATTCTGGTTAAACCTTCGAAATAATTCTACCGAAACAGAATTACGTTTCTGTCAGTAAAATTGAAAAACGAAGGGATGGAGGTTTCAGAAAATGAAACCAGAATTTCTATTCCGACTCGAGATGGCGAGGAATTGTTTGTGGAAAATTCCACTTCTCAAACAACTACTTCGACGAACCCGATGTTACCTTCGCCCAGTATTACGTCAACCCCTGTATGCGCACGTATACGTATACCTACGTAATATAACAAACAGCCAACTTGTTAGCAAAGGGCGTTGTTTTACGAGAGTCGAAGGGGTGGCGGGTAGAATCAGGTGCAGTGTGGATGGGGTGGTACGGCTGATTCCATCATGGTAAAAACAGTCGAAAATCCGTTTTTCGAAAATGATATAAAATCGACAGAGCATATACCACCCTGGAGACGGGGGCGAGTAATGCCATTGAATTTTATAAGTGCGAGGGATTTGGTTTCCTCGTTATATCGTTTTACTTCATATCGAACATGAACGGTAACGAGGTGGGTTGAAATTTGAAATTTAAAGGAGCCTCGAGCTCGAGTTGTACTTCTTCGTTCTAATTTTTCGACTAACGTTCAAAGAAACGATTGAAGAGGGTTTAACCGTAGGTCCATGGGGTTTTTACAACCCGTGAAAGACCAGCGAAGTATTTTCGCGAATATTTATATCTTGAGAGATGACCCTCGTCAAATATTTGCGATATTTATCATCGTCTGAAAGCTTGACCCAAGTGATATAGATCGAGACGTTGTAGGGTCTAGATTCGACGCCGAAGGCTACTATTCGCAATCAAAGTTTGGTCAGTTAGCTACAATTTCCATAAATTCATCATTTATCTATCTATCTTTCTACCTATCGTCCATTTGATCCAGGTTTCACCGAATCTCTAAAATTCTCACGTACTTTCGATCAATTTGGATTGCAAATCACATTTGGAAAAGGATTGCGTTTCACGGTTTGCAGGGTGGCTGACGCAGGAATCCGTCACGGTAATTTTTATGGTATTTTCGCCATCAGCGGAAGTACCGCTTCGGGCGATTCGCGATGTTCTTGTTGTAGGATTTTATCGATTGTATCGAAGTGCAGATCGACGCGAAATTTAGGAATTCGCACAAAGTAGCTACAGCTACTTTTTCGGGTCTCGAATATCTCGAAGCTCAATTACTTCACCCCCGACTTATCATGTTTCGATATCATATCCCAGGGGGGTGAAACAGAATCTGAGACAATCGTAACTTCCGCTGTGTATAATTCGCCAAAATTTCCGAAAATGTGTCTAATTCTCTCATCCTAAATTTATATGAATCGGAATCCCTTGACTATTCCTCGAAAACCCTCTTTTCCAACATCTAAGCGCAAGAGGTTGAGGAGGGAGAAATTGCAGAGAGCTTTTCCCCCGGTGAATGAAGTTCGAGAAACTCTGTGACCGTTCGAGTGATCCTCTTTCAACCTACACCAACGAAGAAGACATAAAGTCGAGTTTTCCTTATCGAAATATCCGTGGAACTCATGCTATTTCCCATCAATAAACTGAATACATATGCAATGGGGCGAGCGTCGAATAGTATTCAGTCTATAATTCGATTTGGCGATGCCTAAGAGCATTTATCGAGCCCTAGTCGGGAATCTGGGGTAGCGTAATAGGGTGTCTTTTAGGGTGAACAGTCATTGCGTTAAGTGATATTAGGGTTGGGTAAGGTTGGATTAAGTTAACTTGGATGAAATCTAGGTAAGGCTGGGCCGGTATACCGACTGCGTAGAGGAATGGAAAAATTTTCCAGATTTTACGACCTACAATTACGACCTATTTGCTGACTTTGCGTGCAGAACCTTAGCTGCTTTCCCCTTGTCGAAGTGTTACTTGAAAACTACGTAGCGTATATTTCAGTAAATTTGTACGAAGTAGGTTATTCAGTTTCAGTGGTCGATTCCAAACACTGCAGTGATGCAGGGAATGGATGTAAAAAATTTCAGCTCGATCGGTTGAACAGCGTTTTTTTAATCACGTTCCAATAGTCGGAAGATGCTATACCTTGAAAGCTGTAAAAGCCCCAAAGCGAAATTCCTAAGAGGCAGATATGAACCAAATCAAGTTACTTCTGAGTACAAAACACTCTGCTTCTTTTGGTAATGAAAATTCCTCGGCTTGATACTTGGAAGTCCATGTAGATAACGGGAGAATGATGCTGTCTCGAGGAATGCTAGCTTGGTTCCAAACTTTGTCTTTTCGTCTTTACTTCGAATTCAAATTTTTCAATACTCTACATACCAACTTTCACGTCGACACCATGTTTGGACAGCTAAAACCTAGGGTTAGCGATGTTCTCTGTGTTCTTTCTCGACTGTCCATATTGGAAAATGTGTCGATGCGAGAATTTGTTCGATTCAAACAAACTTTTCCCAACGACCCCAAAGGCTACCAACTGGCCCGAAATTTATTGCAGATTCAATAGCAACGAGATATCATAATATTCTTGCTGTAATGAATATATACATGAATTTTATAACAAGAGTTTTAAGTACACTCGACAAAGGCTGAGGAAACATTTATTCTTTGAATCACAAGTGAAGTTATATATATACACAGGAAGTAAGGTATTTCTGTTTTTGAGAACGTCAGTTCATCGATAACCGAAACAGAATATATAATGCCACAGGTTGACTCGAGAGTCAACAGCTCGTTAGTTTAACTATTCTCAGAGTCATATTTGCACCAGGTCTTTACAGTGGTAAGAAAATACGATATTTCGTTAAGGTTGAGTTCAACAACTCTCAACCGTCCAGGTTAAAAAGCGAGCGGTACCCTCGTATATTTGGCGGTCTGTTCGGAACATAACCTCTATAAAGTTTCTTGAGAAAGGTCGATCGTCTGTTTGAAGCAAGTAATGTGGGCGAAGGACGTTTTAGAACAATTTACGTCGACCGTTATGCAAATCTCGGGTACAAAAATACCTGCTAATGTCGTAAATATGATAAATCGAGAAGCTTGGAATTGGATCTCGATCGTAAACACACGAGATCTAATATCCTCGTAATCTTCGTCAGCGATTAATCCCACGTCGTGAAATTGGTATTTATTGGCTAGTCTACCGGCTTTGGATTGAAGGCCCATAAAATGGAGCGAAGTCAAGGACTTCGTAGCCTTGGCAAACATCTGCCAGGTATAATATATGACAAGGGTCTTCGGGCGGCTAAAATTTTCCAAATTTTATGACGGCTCGCTATTTCCCCGGCGATAATACAAAAGGAATTCAAGGGACGGGTGCTTTCCTGAAAGAGGTGGCCCAAATTCTTCCCATTTTTCTTCTTACGGGTCGTTTATTTCACGATATGTT
Source organism: Tenthredo amoena (assembly GCA_963966615.1). NCBI lineage: Eukaryota > Metazoa > Arthropoda > Insecta > Hymenoptera > Tenthredinidae > Tenthredo > Tenthredo amoena. The sequence goes on along the minus strand of OZ016482.1, from coordinate 22,087,584 downwards.
TTTCTCGGAGTTAGGCACTCCTGTAATTCTAGGGATAAAGGCGTGAGGTCATTAACCGGAATTCATTTTCATACTTAAAACAAGCCGGAGGAATGGGAACAAGGGAATAAATGAATAATTTCAAGTAGCAGAAGAAAATGATTAGAGGAATAAGTAGTACATAAGTCATAAAATGCGATCACAATAAATAATAATCATTATTCTTCGACTTTCTACCATTCCATGATCCATACTTCATTGAGACACGTGCCACGTGCATCTAGGGATATTTTTTGTATTTACACTGCTAATTAAATACGAAGATTCGTTAGAGTTCGGCTCGAATACTAATTAGCGAAGTTATTTAACTAGCAATTATCATCCAGCTAACGTAACGCTCTGCCTTCTCGGTTGCAACTACTTGTTTTCGCACATTTCCATTCCACTCGCACCTAACCTCAACACTCGACAGTCGTTCGTACATTAATCGACTAAAATTTACAAGATATGTTGGCGCTCGATAAATATAACGACTATAATGCAAATTGACTTCATTTTTTGGTAGGTTATAAGGTTGTGGAATAAAGTTCGAGGTATTATTCCGACGAATAATTCGAGGTATTGATTGAAAAATTTACACGAGACGTAACCTTGATAAATAAACCCCGGGATACTTTTGGGATTCGATTTCTAACGGAATTAAATTCCTTCTGAGATGCTACGGTAATTAAAAATATTGTGAGACCCGCCGATACAACGATGGAACCTGAGGAGACCATCGGCTAATTGTATTACGTAAAAAGAGATTGCAGGATTCTAGAGGAACTAAATTCCCTCAGAATATATTTGCCTTTGTGAAGGTTTTGCCAATTATTCAAGTAAATGGCTCGAAGCAGGATAAGGCGAGAACAATTTATGTCGTTCTTTCTTATTTTCAACGAATTAACCATAAATCGAGACAAAACAGTTTCGAATCCACTTCCAGTGTCAATGCTTTATCGTCTCTCTGATTGTTAGACGTAATTAGCAAGCTTTCGTCATCGTGTTGTGGTTGTAAACATTGATAATATCTATATCTGGAACAGCGTGTAAAAAACCGTTTTCTAAACCGCAAACCATGGGGAATATTCTCTGATGCTTTTATCCCAGTAAATTCAGAAAAAAGTTCGTTTGATTCGAACAAATTTTTGTTTGAATCGAACGATTCCTTCCATTGCCCCACAGTCGACAAAATGTTTGTTTCATTCGAAGTAATTCTTCGGTAATTTCTTTCACTTTGATCAATTCATCGCATTTTATGAAATCAAACAAATTTTGGAATAGAGAAAAAGAAGCAAAGTAAAACACGACGCTTCGCTTGAATTAACCGAAAATTGTTCTCAGTATAACAAAGTTTACCCCCAGAAACTCTCGAGTGAAGTTATAACCTTAAATACGTAATGATTTACCTGGAGCAGTCAGTGTTCCATTGTGGCACCTATTTGCCTGTTGCTCCATCTCTCGTTCCTGCATAGATGGGCTGTTGAAGTCCTGGTTATCCTGAAACCGAAGTAATTCATAAATGGAATAGTAATTAAATTTGAGGCGTGTTAATTCTTTCGTAGTGGATCACAATTCTTCGTTTCAAGTTATAGTAAGTGGGTAAAACCGATCAAATATGTATGTACTTAGAAAAATTAGAATTGTTCCAGTTTATGTAGTTTGATAACAATTCTGAGCATTTCGCTTTGTAGTCTGTTGAAGTAGGAAATCTAGGTTCTCGTTTTTTCGAATTTCTGATTCAGAAATAGTTTCTAGCTGGTTGAAATTCCAGGGATTTTTTCGAAGCAGGATGTAGTACGTAATGTTGGAAAAAAAAGGGACGGCAAAAGCTAGTTGATACGAGTTCTAGAAATGTCTGTGGTTTCCATGTGATCCAGTTAAGTCTGAAAGTGGAAACTTTTTGAATCAGAATAAAAATTGACGTAGAGTGAATGAAGGCGATTAAAAGTATGACGAAAATTGAATGATTCTCAGTTAAGAAAAGGCCCTTGACTAAAACTCGGATACTTTTTAACTTCATTCAATTTATTTCAGTGTGCTGTGGGCTTACTGCTCTTAAATTTACGTTTCGAATTTGTACTTAACCGGCGTATGCTTTCTCACTTCGTTATATTCTTCTATAGGAGTTATAATTAATCTTGAAAGGAGCCCCTTTGTCTCGGCTCCGAAGTCAGGCTTCGCTGACTTTGTACTTTACGATTTGCAGAAAGTCACGCCGCAAGCTATGGAAACTTTCCATTCATTTTTTACGCGTAGAAATAATAATGATCTAGCCCAACAGTTCTACGATCTTTTATCGGGAATATCAGGGCCGGGTTGAAGTTCAGAATTTTAAAAGTTCGAACGATAAAAGTTCCGAAAGGTCGGAATGCAGACAGCTCAAAACTCCGAATGTCCAGACCCCCCGAAAGCCCAAAAATCCGGAAATTTCGGTCTATTTCTCAGGGTGTGAAGACAAAAAGTTCATTCCAATCGAGACGCTCTTTAGGAAAACCATTTTATCTACTTCGATCGATAACTTCATGATGTCATAAATAATTGATAGGATTTTGAAACTTTTTTTTCCAAAAAGTAAATCTCAAGACGATTAATTTGACCACTCATTGGTTTCGATACGATCGATACAGCCCGAGTTATTAAACACTGAATGAATACATGCGCGAAATTCTAAGTTTGGAGGTTAGGACTCTCGGATCTTTAGTTTTCGGAATTTTGAACCTCCGGTGTTCTTTGTTTCAAAGTTTTTCGAATCGGTTATGTAGACTTTCGGGGAAATGTCCTTTCCAAAAATTGTAGGTCGGTAATATTCAAGTTCGGAATTTTGACCGTTCGGGACTTTTCAAATTCGGAACTAACCTAACCTAATCTAACTGTTGGAAATGTACAAAAAGTACGTTGTAGGGGTAGATGGAAAATAAAGAACGAGTTTCGGCGACCGAAGTCTGAAGTTCCAAGCGAGAAACGTTCTTTCATAAATTGATCATCGGTGGAACGGAAATTGGTAAACATCAATCGTGATTCGACGGGCGAATTTCACGGGGAATAAAGAGTCGAGTATCATAAGAAAAGGACTCTTTTTATTTAGCGGATTGAGGATGCGTCGTCGTCGAACGAATTCGAAATACGGAGATTAAATTTTCCTAATGACAAAACAACGCGTTTTTGCTGAAATCCTTTTCTTTTCAAATCGTACCTAAGGCTGAAAAATACTGTCAAAAAGACACGACAGAATCGAGGAGCGAAGATATACCACGGTGCAAAAACGACCTCACTTATTATTTTTCTCATGATTTATGACAGCGACTAAAAAGTCGAGGACCAAGTATCTTCATTATTTAAATAAAGAAATAGAAAAAAGCCCAAGGCTCCTCTTCTTTGGGATACATAATAAGCCTAAGGATCAGAAGAAGAAGATCGTGAGTGCGAAAAGCTCAATATCTGCTATGCGAGGAGCATTGTGATCATATTTCAAATATTGAGTTTTCAAGAAGCTTCACACTGTACAAATTTTGAGTTCTTCACTCTGAACCTTCTTCCCTGATTTGTGGATATAATGAGAAGAGATCGACGTAGTTTTCTTTAAAATCAGTTCATGGTTTCTCACAACAAATATTATTTTACAATATTGGTAAAATCTCCTGAACAGGCTCGTCTTAAATCGCAACGGAAAAGGTTTGAATGATTAATATTCATTTAGAAACTTCCTCAAGATGAGTAAGTTCATTTACATTGAACCGGAACTCTCGGCCACGGGTATATTCCGCGTAAATCGGCAATGAACCACAACTCGCGATCGGTGATCCATGATGCTCAGTCAGCCAGAGCTTCCGATCGTAAAAGCCATAGGGTTAATTTCATCGTCCTTTCCTGATCCCTATGACAAAGTAATGCGTAGTGCTCACCTCTGAGGGTACAGAAGTTAAATGGGATGAGCCTAATCAACTAAGACGACAATTACCATGACTCTGATAAAAGCGGTCCAGTTAAGCAATTGATCGTGGGTCTAGTGAAAAGGATCACAAAACCATAGGCTCCCATGGACTTAGTCGAAATTGAAGACAGTTCAGTGGCCCGAATCAAGAATTGAGTGGATTTTTTTGTTCTTTTTTGAGTTAAGCTCGAAATTCAAACCCAGATTCTCGAAATTTTTAGCAAGGTTTTACCAGGGAGGATGATGAACGATTGTTTCTTGTTCAATGGCATTTTCTGTTGGTGTTTTATCTGCAGTTTTATTTATTTTCCCCATGATGCAGTATCCGTGAAGTTTTGTATTGAGAAATATAAAAGAAGGTTTCAGCGAGGAAGAAAACTGAGATGGTGAACCAGATGTGAAACGGTCGAAGAGATAGAGGTCGGCAAGCCCATAAATAAAGGAAATAAAAAAATCTAACTCAAGTTTCCAGGCTTCGACACATTAAGGCTAAAAGTCTGGAAGCACTATGCGTTGGAATACCAGCTGGTCCTAAGATCAAAGGAAAAAAGTCATCGCGTTTGCGTTTCTGGACGAGACAGACGTGCCCGATAAATTGTGGTTCGTAAAGTTATTATATAAACCATCCACCGCGATTCCTATTACTTAATTCCGAGCCATTCACAGCTTTTACAAAGCCTCTGAGTAAAAGTTCGTTAACTTATAATACTACGAAGTAGGAAGACCGGGAATGGACGAGAATCACAATGGGAAAAGTGCTCGGGATCGATCTGGTTTCTTCGCACTTTTATATTCCTTCATATTTTCACTCAGTTCCCGCAAAACTTACCGCATTATTTATCAGATATACGTAACTCCTCGTTCTTAAATTTCTGAAGACAACAACAACGATTTTATAACACGAGCTGATGATTGATCCCTTCGTTGATTCATTTCAGACAATTTAATAGCTGCCACTTATTGCACACAATTATACGCACATAAATCAACAGCAATTATAAAGTTCGCGATAAATTTTACGTCAACGAAGTCGTGTGGGTATACGTAGAGTGGCCTGATTAGAATTCATATCAATCACCTTTTTGCCCCGAGAAAACTAACAGAGAATATAAATTATTGTTTAAACGAATTATATTTTTCCACATAGATATAAATTCATATCACGGTAGAATAAACACAAATTAATTTTCAAGCATAATTCTATTAGTTTCCACAAGGCTGAATGGAAGGGAGCTTCGCGAACTGCAGTTGACAGTTCGCGATATAACTTCATTCCAATAAATGAACCGTTTAGTATTATTGACCTGCTATTTGCACGAGCCAATGTTCAGTCATCGATTATATATTTCTATAATAATTCGCAGATTTTAGTACAAATCTGTTCCCAATTTCATATCTTGAGTCCATAGAACGCACGTGAGAGAAATTTCTGCCCTAGACGAAATAGGATTCATTATTTCGTGGTTTGAGTAAATTTGAATGGACAAAGTTTAACCCTAATCAAGGGGATCATTAAGACCTCAGAATTTCGACTGCATGAAATGGTGAGATGATTTGAATTCGCGATTTTCAGACCTTGGAGTGAGCCGCTTACATGCTGTTGCAAAAACTGGACTGAGAAAGTCGGATGAAAATGAATTCCGTCATTTCCTTCACCATTCTCATTCAGAAATAGACTTTGGAAGTAGGATATGATAAGACGACGAAAACGGAGGAGCTTTTACTCTAATCGTTCGGAGTATAGGAACGAAACATCGGACATAATTGGATGATGAAGAGTAATTAAACGTCAAACGATCTGGTCAATTACAAATGCCGCTGTTTTTCTCTTCCCATTTTTCTCCCCGGAGTTTCCGCTCCGTTTAATCTACCCACTTCATGTTTCGTGCCTAATTACTTCCTTCAAAGGGCATACGGAGCTTTTTTCTGAATTATTACTCGAACAGGGATGTCTAAGTATTTAGGAAAAAAAATATTCTGCCCACTGTGCACCCTGAACATCAGAAATGTGTTATTGAGGACTTAAACAAGGCTCAACTGCCTTTTCGACTCGATGGAGTTCGATGAATAATTGTATTCACGCGTATCGTTCTCGGGGGAAAAGAGAGCATCGTTTCAACCTCGAAATAAATTTTTTTCTCCATCGCATATCATTGGAAAACGCGAAAAGTTCGCTATTGGAATTCTAAAGCAACACTGCAGACGCGTGTCGTGGGATCGACATCTGGCTGTGTAAAATAACTTTTTTCACTATTTTTACGAGTCTCTTTTCATTTCCACCAGCCAGTCTCGGAGAAAAATAACGAGCGCGTTGTTGCTGATGCAGATCTGTTTTTTTTTCCCTCTCTTTTATTCTCACTCGCCAGATAATAAATGCGATGTAGCTATGATTTCTTGCCAATCTGTGCCACTGATTTATCGTTTTTTATTGACTCATTCATTCGTTCTTCTTCTCTCTCCATAATATGTAAGAATTACACCCGCCTACGTGCGCGTGTTCCACATTTTCTACCCACGAAAGTGTCGTTCCACTCCCTGATAGAGAGGGAGATAAAAAGAAGGACAAAGTTTTAAGTAAATCAACCGATTACCAAGCCACCGTTAAATTAAAGCACTGCAGGCACAGTGATTAGCCGAATAAAGTATTGGAGGTCTTTTCAGTATAGGTCGATCGTGAACCTATTTTTATTCCGCTCCACGTCTCGGAATCAATTTAGCACTTCAGTTTTATCATGCCACGAGCACGCCCGCGTGCAGGATATTTTATTTATATTTTTTTTCTCTTTATTTTTGTTTCTTTATCGTATATCAAGAGAGAACAAAGTGGGGCAAGTACAAATAGAATTGCAGTTCATGGAAGATGTGGTATGTATCGGAGCATGGAGCAGGTACGTCGTATATCGGTAGAACTCGGTTTGCGAAAATGGCCAAAACCTGGAAGAAATTTCTTCCCGGTTTTAAAGTATGAGATATAAATTTCCCGTCTCCTTGGGCTCCGCGACTTTTATTTCAGAACCTTTTTCGATCCGATCCCACACCTTGGGAGAAAAAAGCTCGTTCGAAACTCCGGATAATGAGAACGGGTTCCCCAAATCGATCATCTATAATCGTTTTTCAATATTCGATCATCGAGTAAGACTGATGAAGGGTCAGGGTCGAATCGACAGACTTTTACAAACTTTGACGAACGTCTTAGCGAACTTCCTTCTTCCGGAAGACCTGCTTCGTATCTTTGATATGAAATTTTACCAACTCTGCTAATAAACCAATTTATCGAAAGAAAAGAGGACGAGAATTGGGACTGGATCAAAAAAGCTACTGGCGAACTAACTGTAAGATAAAGTAAGTGAATGTGGATCGACTTTGGCCAGTTTCTTCCATTGCACTCGATGAAGAGGCTTGAAACTTTGTGAGTTATTGGTTTTCGGTACAACGTACAAGAGAAAAAAGATACAATCCATTTCGATATTTCCAATAAAAGTTACAGCATTCAATCGATTCGAACAATCTTCAAAATTCAAGCATATGGGTCCTGAGAAAGTTAGTTTTTCGTTTTTCAAGATTGCCTTTGGTATCAGCAGACAGAAAATTTTCTAATCGACAAAACACCACTGGACTAACGTTCATTCGTCAAAAGAAATTTTTTTATCCATAACTATCGCATATTGTGTTCAATTCGTGGCATAATTGATTTTTTGAACGATCTATATTCTCTATTCTACAGATCGTTTTCAAAATATACAGAAGTCGCGGATCCACGGACCATTTTATAATACAATCGACTAAATGTTTGTAGAAAATGTCAACGAATTCCTTTTCCAATAAACCCCCCCCCCCCCCCCAAAAAAAAATGAAGAAATTTTTGATCTTGGAGCAGCTTGAGATTTGGAAAAAATGTGATCCATACTTAGTCACTCGGTCTTCTTTCATCTCAATTAACTTCTATTTTTTAATCAAATACAATGAAGGCTAGAGGACAATGAATCGACGTTTGAATGCGTCAAGTTTCCTGCGGGTCTACTGGTAGCAGTGGGTGGCCACGCGTGTAAGTATAATATATATATAATATAGATTCGTCCAATTGACGATTGCCAATTGCCAATTGTTACGTGCTTTACCACCCAGCGAGATGAATAGCGTCTGCAATCGTCTCGCGCGTAGACTGGCAGTCGTATCTTTATCGGCCTCGGCAATAGCAGCTTAGCCATTTATTATAATCAAATAGCTTAACAATAAGTCGGGTAGTTTTATTTCCTGAGGTCAACGTTACTCTTCGCTATTATTCCATACCAATCCTTTATTTATTCGTACGTGCTATGCGATATGAATTATACACAATCGCGATTCGAGTCTCTGATGATTTGGAATTTAGCAACTTTTGTTACTTCCGAATTCATTTATTTTTTAAAACAACTACGTAGGTAACGAAAAACCCAATTATTAGTGACTGTGAGTATTTTCACTCGATTATAAGTTTTCGAATTTTCTGAGCTTCGGAAATGGCTTTCTTTCCTTGCGATTGAAAAAATAAAAAAAATTACTTTCTTGTATAAATTTCGATGGCTGAACTCTATTGCAATTCATTTCCCTTCCTGATTCATTACGTACGTAATTTCTTCGATATCTCGCAAGCCTATAATAATCAGTATTACAAAAGTAGGAAACGTCGTACATATATGCGTGTCACGACGACGAACGGTACGAAGGAAATAAATGGGGTGGCTGACGCGAAACGACGCGCCCTTGTTTGTTGTTCCATTAGCAGTTGATTATACACACACATATTTATGTATATATATATATATATATATACCTATATATATTTATAACACATATCTATACATATAATCTATATGTATATAGATGGGGTGTCCCTCGAAAGGGGTGTTTTCGATTTTCATTTCTCTTTGTGGCTCGATTGGTTAAAAATAAATTTAAAAAAAGTTGTGCCAAAGGATTCACCTTAGTTTTGATCCTAAGTGGTGCCGGTGAGCTCATTCTTTTTCCCATTTGAATAAAATGGGTTTTGTGATATAAGTTCAATCGTTATTTTTTTCTGAGCCTGCTGAGTGTTTGAAAAATCTGATGAGCACGGTGAGAAGGCTTTTGGGATCGCTGAATCCAAATTTGATGACAGAATTCCAAAATTCCCAATGGCAGATCCAATACGGCGGAAAAAAGCTTGGAAATGAATATCCTCGGGTTTTGAGGGTCGCCGAATCCAAATTCAACAACAGAATTTCAAAATTTTAAATGGCCGACAGAAATTTGGAAATTATCAGATTTTCGTAAAACTGGGTGTTCTAGGGTCTCAGAGGTCTCTGAATTCAAATTTGATACCAGAATATATACATAAAAAAAAAGGATACGACTTTTCGGCTTTAGCAATGCCAAAAAGTCCGTTTTGCCCGACATTCGAGGATCCGAACGACGTTATGAGTTCCCTCAAATCAGTAACATAGCACTCGACTACTAGACGATCATCAGTCAATTAGTAAGTTGATCTAGTTACCCAAAGAAAGTTTGGTTAGGCCGATAGATCAATTTCAAGAAATGATCTGAGAGCATACACGGCTTAATCATACATTGACATGTTTGGTGATTGAAAATAGGTGTAGTACAAGAGACAGAAGATGACTCGTTCGATTTTCTTGACCCATGAGACACAGCTTGATTACTTTCGGTCAGTCAGTTACGTACGTTGCTTTGTCTACTGAAATTCTGCTTACACAAACGGTTCAAAGGTCACGGTTCTCTTTCATGCTAATCGCTGTTTAAATTTGACAAACAAATGGGACTGCAGTGTGAGCCGTATTTTAATGAATGTCACATAGGCGGTATATATGCAAAATTGGTTTTCCGGAGACAGTGACGAACTTCGGATTCGATAACGAAGCCTTCGAACGTTTCGTTCTCGCGATCTGAAGAGAAATTCAAGTTTCTGTCTAACTTTTATCCGACACAAACAGGGGAGGGCCTCCGTCTTGTTCTTTGGCCTGATTCAATACTTGCGCGATGTTTTGCCGTCTGATCTGTCAGGGTCTCGGTGGATAAATTGTTATTCAAGTTCTCAGGAATTTCGAGGGTCTCGAGTGGCTTCAAGCTCAATACAGTCTCCCACGAGTGGCACAAGTAAAAATATCCAGATCTCACGATTGGACTGATGTCTTCATCCGTCTGGCCATGTTCTAGTCTCATCGAGTGCCGGGTGTTAAAAATCAAAGGAAAATACACGCCGACTTAGCATCGTTAAAGAGTAATGCGACCAGCTATATAGAGCTTTGTGCTATTCTTCGAGATCCGGATAAACCAAAAGCGAAAAGAGTCATGAAACCGATTCAGACCAGTTTAAGACAGTTTCTTCTCGGCTATCGCAAAGAATCTTTCGAAAGGTCTGCTCAAAATTGAAAATCAGACTCGAAGACAAGCGAAATAACTTATCATTGCATTTTGCACCAACTGAGAAATCAAAAAACCCAAAATTAATGACGAATCTGCGATACAAATGATTCGATTTTTCTCTAAGCATGTATAGGCGTTTCCTCTTTATCCATGTATAGATATAAAAGGGTTGAGATTCAGTATGACTTCGTGTGGTTTCACGTCCGTCTATAAGCCTCCAGCAATCGAAGCCCCGAAGTGTGTTACGGCTTCCGTTTGTATATATAATGTCGTATGAAGTATCGCCGATATTCAAAGATCAAAAGAATTTTTCATCCACCTGTCGCGCAGACATGCGATTGAAATTCAACATCTCATTTCCACACGGTATTGAAATCCTTTCTTTCTCTCTTTTTTCATTCTTTCTCTTTTTCCAGTCTAGAAAATCGAAAGTAAATCGCACCGGTGTTTTAACTCGACACAGTAACATCCAAACTCACAAATACTCCATAAACTAATCGCTTTACATTCCCAAAAGCTGAGCGAAAGTCACGATCTCTTTTCGACGGAGACAAATACCCGATAGAGTTGTCCGCGACAAAGTTTGCTAACCAGGTAGAATCCTCATTCATCAACGACGATCTACGGAAATACGCCTTTTCCCTGAAATACCAAAAAATTAACCAAGACTGGTTTTTCTCCCAGATCGTTCTTCAAAATCCCATAAAAAACCGTTAATAATCTTCGATTCAGCTAAACAAACAAGCTTTTGGCATCCCCACGAAATTCGCTATCCTCGATGTGATATAATCGCAAGAATAATTTTGGACAGACGAATTCGCGAGCTTTTGGCACTCATCGGACGTACGGTTTAGTAGCACACAGAGGATACTATCCTGACAGCTGTTTCCCGTAATGAAATTTCTACGATATTCCTCACAGTTGGGATTATTTTGATAACGCACCCTACGGAGTTAGATGGTATTGATATTGGCTCACGATCGGAATGGATGAGGGGTTGAAGTTGCTTTTGGTCGGAACGTAAGCTCGCAGATATATGACTACAGGTGTAGGAAGGCCGGGCGCGGTAAATTGCGTCTAGTAATTTACAGTGTGTCAAATTAACATCTAATGCAGAGTATGTTAATCTGTTTGCGGTTTGAATGCTTGTGGAAGCTTAGACAGCCTTGAGCTGCTTGCCGGATTCGTAGACACGGGTTCTCTCTCCACGTACCGTGTACAGAGTAACGAGATTATTGATATGGATTAACGTGGAATGGAGATCCCTCAACCCCTGAGCATAGGCATAGTTCTATTGATTTTTAAAGCGGGGTTTTTGCGTGAGAAAATTTTTCGCTTCGTATAGCACCGAATCTTTGATTTTTGACATGCGATAAAACCAGTCATCCGTTTTTTTTTTTTTTTTTAAATTATATATTCTCTCGTTTTTTCGAAGAAGCTTAAATGAACCGGGCGAAGAAATGTCGCGGAAATATTCGAAACCCTTGAATAACGATAGAGACGAAAAGCTCCGAGCCTTTTCGCGTTATTTCAAATTGAATATAAATAAATGGTGGAATATAAATTGTGTTATTATTATTGTATAAATAATTGAATAAAGTTTTGATTAAATTCGAGAAAGATAAATTGTTTGCGGGTTCGAGCTTTCGATAACGGGCAGCTTTCGTCGTTCTGAATCGATACGCAAATAACTTAATTGAAGAATACAGACAAAGAATTTCCACTGTAAATTATACAGACGTCGATATTTTGACGAGTTTCAGTCAAAAAATTTGCGAAAGAAAAAAATAAAAAATTGGAAAACTCTTGCGAAGCGATAAAAATTCACAAAATTTGATCTAATTAAACGAATCGATATTTCTTCGATGCCTGAGTCGTGGAGAGACCGGAATAAAAGCTTTCTTTCTCGATGTCGTATTGCTATTGAAAAAAATCAAAAGATGGGTTCGATTCTTGACGGTATTTGTCGCAAATAATTGAATATCGAAGTGGAATAATCCCCTCGGATTTAAAAAAGTCACGCTTTGTTGTAAAATGAAGGTTGACAGGAGCTGGAAGAACGGTGACAAAGTTTGTTCCAGTTGAATCTTGGCTCTCAGGTCGGAAATTCTGAAGCTTGATTCGTCTGAAATTTCAATACCACAATGTGCCTCGCGATAACTTGCGTACGCGTAAGTAGGCTTGAACATTTCACTCACAATCAGAAAGTTTCGTTCCTCCGATAAGCAATGTACACTCGCGGATCTCCGTTTTAGTCATTTCGTTTCACACCCGAACGAATTCGCTTACTTAGATAAGATTCGCGCTTCCATCACGTGTCAAGGAGTCTCCTTAATTCGAAAACCCGATGTGTACATACACGTACTCGACACACACCCATATAGACGTATATACAGGGTATCTGGAAATTCGAACATCATCCGCACACCAGCGGATACCTTGCGAAAAATTGAGACGAAAGTTACTAATGCAAAAAAGTCCGCAGAGGCTTAGTTTTCCTTTAAAATCAGTTAATAACGAACCAATCAGCGTTCCGCTTTAGGAAGAACTGCTTCGTTCTCAGTAGTGGGGTGGACGGCCATGCAGAGTTTAGTCAGTCTTTCCTAAAGCCGAACGCTGATTGGTTCGTTGTTAACTGATTTTACAGGAAAACTAAGCCTCTGCGGACTTTTTTGCATAGGTAACTTTCGTTTTAATTTTTCGCAAGGAATCCGCTGGTATATGCAGAGGATACGCGAATTTTTAGACACCCTGTATATATATATATATGCAGTACAAAACCTACCTGACATATCAAATCTGTGTGGGTTTGGATAGATATACGTGTATCCGAGGTGTGAACGAGGTTGATAGCATAAGAAGTGAATCGAAAACGAGGCGCACCTTGTCAAGGAGTAGATCGAGTGTAAAACAAACAGTTTTTGTCAATTTTCCCATTAACTTTTTCTATTCAAATATCTCCTCGTTGTACCTCCTATACCTATCGAAACTTGATCCGTCGTTAGCGTCGCATCATAGACCCTCGTCTGATCAATCTATTTTATTTGTTGAATTATTTTGTACGTTGTTTTTTTTTTTTGTCTGTTTTTTTTTCTTCGTAAGGGTAGCGAAACAATTTTCCACCTTGAACTGCGTAATGCAGTTTTTCTTTTTCTTGTCTGTTTCTCTTTGTTTTCTCTAACCTTCTCTCAGACCATGTTAGATTCAATGTCATTCCACTTCCATGAACTGAGTATTTAGTAATTAAATTAAAATAGTATGATTGGATATTGATAAAAAAAAAAAAAACGTGGGGCAAGATTCGACGATCGGATTCTTCCATTTGTTTGAAACTTTTTTCTGAGATAGTACCGCCGAATTGAGCGGACACCTATTTCAGGATTTCCAAATATTTCCACCGTGGTCAGAGATACGAATTTTTCAATTTTATAATATTGCGAAAAAATGACATTTCCGAAATTAGTTATCACGCGAATGCATGGTTGAAGAAAGGTATTAAAATTAAGAAAAAAGAAACGAATGATAAAAAATATTCTCGAGTTAGAAAATTAATCAGCTTGGGTTTATATTCTTTTTCCATTTTGACTTAGCATTCTACTCAAAATCACAGGCAATTTTCGAGTCATATAAGAAAAATTGCTTCCGAAAACTTCACGACGATGTATAATAGCGGAATAAAACGCATTAAAACTGAGATTGAGCTTTTTATTTATTATCTCCTTCACTATATTCTCTGTCTTATGTATTACATCTCGAAAAATTGAAAAATTCGTGTCTCTCGCCGCCGTGGAAAAATTCGGAAATCCCAAAATAGGTGTCGGCTCATTTTAACGATACTATCGCACAAAAAAGTTTCAAACGAATTCGAGGAGTCAATCGTTGGAAAATAACCAAGTTGACGTAAGCCTTCCCATAACTTTAGATTCAGATATTCTAATTCCACTTTGATATCTCCTCTCGCCGATCAAATCTCGCATGTTGTCAGTTTAAAATTAAATTTTAGCGCAAGAACTCCGTCCTCTACTTTCGATCAATCATCATCAATCATCATTTGGATGAACCGTGACTGATTAACGTGAGAAAAAATGAGATAAAAAATAATTTCGAGTCTAGTCCAGCGTGGCAATGTTAGGTAGCGGATGATGCGATATTTCATGCCAAGAAAAGTAAAAACAAAAATAAAAATTCTCCTTTTGTTCTTTAGTCTAACTATTTTTCCTCGGATCTCTGAGATGACGGATAGAGCCACTGCCATCGAGAAGAGCGATGCCGGTACTTCGGAAGAATGAAGTGCAGCCAGACGTGAACAGAAATTGGACGAGGTAGTACATTTGACTTCCGAAATTCGACTTCACGAGAAGTTAATTCCTCAAATATCTCAACGTTTGTTGTAAGATATCATTGTCTGGGAAAGAAACGAGGGCTTCAAAAGCCCCGGATATCGGTCCTCGGATTCGCACCCTGTGATGAAGATTTTTAAACATTAAAGCTGGGATTATATTTTCCCGTTTTTAACGAGGCTGGTATTTTCCTGTCAAGGATTTATAATCCTGCAGCATCCCGGAGGTCCCGTACCACGTGCGTCTGTCTGAGCTTTAAAAAAAAATAAACGAACTCCTCAGCGATTCCTTGATAAAGTTTACGCCAGCACTTCACCTGGGTTAAAACGTTTAATATTCTTCCCCTAACTTACCTACCTTAGACAGACTTATCCCACCTGACTATACCGCACTTTTATTCACGTCAGAAAATTTAACGAGTTTAAAAGCTCTCCTGACGAAGCTTTAGCCACGCTCTGCAGGCTTAGGAATTATTATCTATGCCTTTTTACTGCGTTTCTCTCTGTGACCTCAGAGACAAAATCTCACATATATTATATCATCTAACCAAGAAAAACCCCCCAGAGATTTTTTCACATTCTACAAATTCCTGAACTTACGTTTATCCCAATTTTTTTTTTTCTTTTTTTTTTTTTTTTTCTTCTCTTATGGCTTGATTTTCGTTGGACTCGACAATAATTTATCGCTCGCGTAGATTGATAGAAAGAAAAAAAAACGTACTAAATCAATTTATTAATAGGTACATCCGTTACTCGTATAAATGTATAAATATATACGTATATATAGGTATATAGCGGTCACATTTACGTAGAAGACGATAAAAGTGTCGTCTTTCCATAACACTTAACGTCAGGGTTGGAGATTGGCCGTTGAGTAATTTGAACGAAGAAAACGGTCGAGTATGATCTTCTTGGCGCGAAGAACTTCATTATCGATATACTTTTTTACGATCGGATCGATTCCCTGCAGCTCTACAAACGTATATAGTTATTCTCGGGCTTGCAGATCGAGAAAAGCTCGTCTCTCGGGGTTTTAACGAGTAATAATTCGTAGCTTAACGCATTTTAATCTCAGACTTAAATAAAACTGTCTTAAACTCAAGTTCGTTAAGTTATTCAAATTTCAAACACATTAAGCCGTTTCCTTCAGGCTCAGAAATTTTCACACTCGACAATAATATCAGATCCTCTCTGTATTCCGTTTATCACTTTGAATTCAAGTTTTCAGTTTTATTGTTTCATTTTCGGTTTTTGTTCCAATCATGATGATCTCCGTATGGACAAAGTTGGAAGAGTATCATTTCAGCAAACTGAAAAAGTGAGTACACTCAAATATCGCCAAGTGTCCCCCTCCGATTTCAACGAAACTTCGGGAGATTGTAGAGGGGGTGAAAATATTCGACACGTATTTTTTTATATCTGCGGAACTCGACCCTAAGGGGGTGTAATCAACCCCTGAAAATCGCGGATTTCGCTATTCGATAGCTCGCGAAGAACGACCGGCCGAAGATTTTTGGCTGACAAGGAGCTACCGGGGGTTTTCGGGGTCGTTGATTTCAAATCTGCAGTCGAAATTGACAAATTCAAAATGGCTGACCCAAAATGGCGGACTGACTTCTTCCAAAATGGTGCGGATTGCTTCGGATTCGGTATTCCCGGGGTTTTCGGGGTCGCTGATTACGAATATGAATACCATATCCAAAAATTTCAAATAAAAGACCCCACAAATTAACAACAGTCTCATGACTAAAGAAAAAACTACGGTGTAGTAAATACATCGCCAATTCATGAATAACTTACTTTTGGAAATCGTTTTATTTATTCATATAATAGTGCGCTAAAATAGATATAACCGTGTAATGTATGCTTGGTTGATACGATAAAACGCGTTGTTTTTCACCAAATATCTATACTTGTGGTTATCAGCATCACATATTTTTCAGAACTATTTATCATTAATTATCATTACTCGTGATATATGTCAGTAGAGATATATTTACCATACCTACATATTTATGAACCAATATTTTTACGCAATGTCGCATAAATATCAGAGAACACTTGGAAATTGCAGTTTTTGAAGATTTGATAGCAATTTCTGTAATTGAAATTATATCTTTATTGAAAAACAATGAAATCATCACGTCATATTCTTGCCATCTCCAAAAACACATTTCTATCTACTCATCTCCGTTTACCAATATAAATTTTTCAATATTAACCTCACATTCGTAATCAGCGACCCCGAAAACCCCGGGAATACCGAATCCGAAGCAATCCGCACCATTATGGAAGAATTCAGTCAGCCATTTTGAATTTTTCAATTTCGACTGCAGATTTGAAATCAGCGACCCCGAAAGCTCCCGGTGCTTGTTAGATTTGGTCTTTTTTGATTCAATACAGAAATTTGATCGAGTTGATCCAAAATCAGTCTGATTTCGCGAAATACAATGAATTTATTTGTTTTTTGCAAAATAAGTATTTGGTTGACGGTGTTTCATCGATTTAGCAAAATGTTTTGTTCATTCCACGAAGGCGATTCATCGAATCGGTCTAACATTGTTTTTGGACACTATATCTTTGAATAAACCAGATAATTTCTTCTCTTTGAACAGTATTTTCGTTTTGATTAATCGAGCCGATTTATCCAACAAACGATCGATTAGTAAGCAACAAACGGACAGATGTTTGTTTGATTAAGATGAGAAAAACAAAAATGAACAAAAAATTACTTCGAACGAAACGAAGATTTCTTCGACTATGTGGCAACGCAACGAAAACAAACTTTTCTCCGAGCGTATACACCGCTCAATGTTTTTTTTTCGAATTTTTTTCCCAATGGTTTTCGAATCAGCAACACCTATAATGAATTCTAGCAATGCGTATTACATAGCGTATCACGCATACGACTATCGTACTATCATACTATCCGGTAGAGATAAGTTAAGACGCGTCAATGAGAAAATATGTTCTCCGGTCTGAAAGCAGGAAAACAATATTGTCGTGAAAAATGATGTGTAGGTATACATGAAATAAATTCTGATCATTGAATTTCACGCACTATCTGCCCGCATATACCTACGTCCATACATGTATTATCAACCAAACTTTCGACGTCACTGTATAATAATTCTTATACAGGAAATCGGCACCCCTTGTCCTTGGCAATAAGTTTAATCTCGATGCTACCTATCGGTACAGTTTTTCGAGATGAGTGGAAGCGATATAATCGAACACAGAGATAAAGGCCCAATCATTAACCCTCTAATTAACAACCGATCTATATTTGTACCGCACGCGCGTTATCGCCCACGATATGTTCGTTCGAATTAAAATATCTACCTGCCTTTTCTCGGTTGTAAAAACTAATCACTTACGCAGCTGTGGCGAATTCATGTACGTATGTATATTCGTGTATACAGGGTGTATATTTTAACTCTGCAGAGACTTCTAGGGTGATATAGGTTGAGGTAATACATCCACGATCGAAAACTCATCGTAACGGCTCTGAAAATCTTTGAAGGATTTGGTACCGCGCGCTTTTTCGTAGTGCAATGAATCAGATGTGATCACTTTTCACCCAATTTTTTAATCAGCCGTAGACAACGTCACAGACACCTTGTGTGAAATCAACAAAACGAGAAGCACTGGAAAAAGTTTTGTTATTTTTTTTACATTGCAAAGTTTATCGTTTTTCTGATTTCGCACAAGGACTGTGTAACGTTGTCTACTGCTGAATAAAAAATTGGGTGAAAAGTGATCACATCTGATTAATTACGATGAATTTCCGACCATGGATGTATTACCTCAGAATGATTGTTTAAGCAGCCCCTACACACCCTAGAAGTCTCTGCAGAGTTAAAATATACACTTTGTATACGTGAGCATTGAGATTATAACGATCTAAAAATTGCGACACTTTTCTGGCCCTTGTGTTACAAACGGCTTCTATCTACCGCAGGATCTGCGATCGCGTCATGCAGAAACTTTTGTAACTGAGAATTATGATTCAGAAAATCGTCGTTTCGGGGAAATTCGGTCACCCCGCGGTGCTTTATTTTTGAACATTAATCTACTCAACGAGCTGAATTATTTATTTACCCAAAGTCTGACTTCGCTCGGTATATTGCTTGGGATTTACTGCAGGATGGTATAAGCATCACTCGTTATTCAATTCGTAATAGAAACAAGAGATGGAAATGGCTCGTGGAAATAACAAACCTCCTCGTAAAAAATCCGGTCTAATTTTTCATTGCTAATTGGGTAATCGATTTGACGTTCTTACGCGGAAATATAATTCGCAAATTATTCCTTAGACGTCATTCATTTTACTCTTTATAAGGCCTGACATAAGTTCCTGATTACCGGGACCGTCATATCCTGTAGTAAACGAGGAAAACATTTCAGTATATAAAAAATAAATGATGAATTGCAAAGAGGAATAGTCGATGTATTCAATTCCGCATTGGGTAATAAATTGCGATAAATTTTCGGCGATAAAATCCCTACAAGGGTTTTTAAACGAATCGAATGAGTCTCACTTCAGTCAGTTATTTGAGGTCGGTTATGGTCCCGGAATTGTCAACTGTGCCTTTCGTTCTTTCGCTTTTATAAGCCGCCGTTTTCTCCCCAATTTCTTTCTTTTTTCTCTGCTTATACGTCGAGTCGAATTCTTAAGAAGTCGGAAATTCCGTTGACTCGGTCAAACGTCAAGGATAAAAGGACCGGAAACGAGAAACGCTGTTATACGCCAAAGGATATGGTGGGAAAAAAGAAGAAATCTGTTTCAGTTGCACGAGTAGAGAATACGGATATTTATACGCCCGTTTTCGTTCGATTAGTTCTAAAATTTCATATCGTGTACAGCAATGATGGAAATAAACTATTCCTTGTTATTATTTAAAAAAAAAAACTAAACCCGTTCCCAGATTCTGTGATCAAAACAACGAGATAACTACGGAGGCAGCAAAAGCTTGCAATTGACGCGTATGTCGATATGTATCGGGTAGAGAGAGAGAGAGAAATAATTAATCTCAACAACAAAGGGATTCAATTAATGTTGAAAGTTTATTTTTTCGATAAGATTAATCAGAAATTACATCATTTTTCATGAAATAAAAACTGTCGCAGTTCCACGAAGATTAATGAGGAAATACTGTAAAAGCTGTATCAAACTCAACTTAAACGTGCCATCTGAACTTTAGCGACGTTAGATGACGATCAGAAAATTCAACCACAGTACGGGTATACGGTAAGATTTATTTTTGCTTCGAATTTTCAATCAACTAATTGCGTTGGTTTCTGGAATAGTAAAAACGTATAGAGACCGACATTTGTTGATTTCTCAAAAATTACTCACCATATTGTTGTTTTTTTTGGATTCCAAGGTCCCAGGTGATAATATTGAGATTTTTACGGCTAAGAAACGTTCGATTTACATTTCAATATTATAAAAGTTCGCGTTTTAATCGAAGCTCTGATTCCTCGACTCGTATGTTTATTCACTGTTTCTGAACTGTTTGTGGTAACGATAAATTGCATAAAAATATCGGAACCTGTCGACGATTGTAGCCATTTAATTCCCTTCAATTATAACTTACATATCTTCATTTTTATCAGCTCGTTTAATCAGGCGATAATAATAGTTGAAAAACAGTAACGGTCGCAAAGGGTAAACGATTCCGTGTAATCAATTATCAACAGGTACTTTGACTTGTTTTCAAACCAAAAACCCGCACGTTTTATACACGTACGTAAATAAGTTTATAATCGATCGAAATATCCGAAAGAAAATAAAATTTAAACGGTTAGTCAATTTTTTAATCAATTTTATAATCAATTTTTTACAGTCGATGCAAACTTTGCTTTTATTTCCGAATAGATAACCGAGAAATTGTGAATTTCGCGGGTGAGAGACGGACGTAACTTGACTAGAGAATCGATCACTCGGACTAGGTGAAGTTAAACAACGCGTCCGAGTCAAAAGACGCGGTCTTACTGCATCCCTTCAAGCGGGGAAATCCACGCGAGTTGTACTTACACGCATGTCTGTAAGCGCGCGAGTCTTTACGCAATACGCCTCTCTTCTCCTCTTGCCCCCCCTTCGATAGAATCTTTTAGTCCATCGCCGCTACTACCAACTGTTGCTTCCTCGTTTGACGTACAACCAGCGGTTATAATCACGTGTCAAATTTGGAATTAATCGTTATTTTCGATTGGGTATACGATTCACATCGCTTATTCAACGCCGACTCGATTATCTATCGACAACTTGTATATATAATATCTGAAAAGCTACCGAAAAAATGTTCAATTATCGCAGGAAGGACTATGATTGAAAATAAAATAATGGAATGGTCAATCGTTGGTTGAGTTTGCGTGGAATACTCGAAATATATGATTTATTACCGACAGGTTAATGATTTAGATCGATAATGATCTTATGACCGATTTGAAGTTGGTAACGTCGTCGTAAATTTGTTTCGTTCGGATGTTTTTTATTTTCTTTTTTGCTTTTCCTTATGGAAACGTGTACAGCGAATATACCTATACGGTATACAGTTACTGATCGTTTTCTTGTAGATGAGCTTATAGATCGCAGATGTTTAAAAACGATTAATATAGATCTCGTGATATACGTCAGTGTGATAAACGTACGTATATACCACGACGACTTTGCTTTATACGAAAAGGTGGTACAATTATTAATTAAACTTTCGATCTATGTATCTCGAAATATGATATGATAGTCACAAGTCGAAGATGGAAGAGATATATTCATTTCGTGATTCGCGATCAGCGTATATATTTAGTTGTAGGTGATTATAAAATGAAATCTGTAAGATCAGATGGAACAATTATTATCTATAAATCATAAGAAATTGTTATTGTTTTCTTATTTTATTTATTTATTTTTTTATTTCGACGTCGTCGTTACTTTATCAGGGATAAATCAGTGAACCAAGTCTTAGATTGTTTTCACACATACATTATCTTCCACGAGAATAATAATACGAAGTTATGGATATCGAGATACGTGTATTACCTTCGCCTACGTTAATTCTAATCTCTTCCATTCGGAGCTGGGGAAGTTTTTTTTATCGTTTGTTTGTTTACAAAAGATCACTGCAATAAAATTTGCGGATTAGATATGAGAGGTGAGAAGAACGAGAAGCCCTGAGTCTAATGAACGTTTTTAGCTTTTTACAATTTTTTATTTCCTTCTTTCTCTTTGTTGTTCAATGTTCACTTAGTGGCTTATCAGCTTCGTTCAACTCCTGGAGGTTGAGATTTTTACACTATCGTTAATCGCGATTAACAAACAGAGTGTTTCGCCTTGTTGTATCGATATTTCACAAATATAGTACCAACGTTAGATCCAAATCTGTACTTTAGGATTATCAATAGTCGCGGCCGCGAATCGTTTATCCGAGTGAACAGCGAGTGGCTCTACTTACTTGTAAAAACTGCGTCATATACGCGTGACAATCGTTTCTTATTATTATGAAAATATAACCGCGCTTACAGACAAGGAGGAATGCTAATTCTGGATTATCACTGTAACCGTTCGTTTCTCGGAAAACTATTTCCACCAAGAACGCGAATCAGTCCTTGATAAGCAGCATATTTTATACACCTACTCATAACTATCTTAATAAAGCTAGAAAACATCGAGTTAAAATCGGGCTCATTTTCGGCGATCGTGACGACTGAGGTGAATAAGACATTGACATCGTGTCTCAGGCCTTTATTTCACGTTATGTCACCTACAAATCTTGATGTTAAAAACCTTCGCATCTTACATCGTGTGGCCACCAGCACAGGTTGAAATGAGCTCTATAAAAATGACATAGGTTGACTGTCGCCTCGATAACTAATCAACCATTAGTTCGATCAATCTATAATTTTTTATTCGTGTAGTTCTGACACGTAGTTCTAGCATGGACTAAAAGTTTTTGAAAGTATGTGTTGGTTTGGCTGTAAAAAATTTTGGGGAATTCAAAGTTTTCTATTCCTCAGTATATGGACGTTAAAAATCTGAAAATGTATGAAAAATTGAATATTTTTTGACGATTTTAGTCTGCACTACAATTACACTAGTATTGAGTTGACTCACGAAGCTGGATTTAGTTTGGACTAAAATTGACCTTGAAATTAAACCCGCAGTTAATCTATGTCGTTGTTACAGAGTTTACTCTAATCCATGCTGGTGGCCACATGGTGCAAGATACAAGGGTTTTCGGAATCAAGATTTGTAGGTGAGACTACGTAGAATTAAGGACTGAAACAGGATATCTGTACATAATTTACCTTAGCCGCTACAGTCTCCGAAAATGTGTTCATGGTAATATGCGTGCGTGGTGGATTGAAGATCACTGAATAGAAATATAAATGAGTATATGTATATATCGGAGCGGAAACGTATCCGGTCCCATTATTAAATGGCCGTTTCTTTCTCCGAATCCGTGCGAATAATCATTCGCACATCCTGTTGTTTCTCTTTGTGTAAAACTGTCCGTCATTGCGGAGCGTTATTTCCTCATCTATCTTCGAATAGATATTGCGTGTCTTCGAGCAGTGATATAGTTACGTGGGCATCGATTCGGTCAGAAAAGTTCAATCCGCTAATAAATTAAGGTCGTTTTTTTAAGGTACTGGCGAAGGCAGGTGGAAATGGCTATATAGAGTTACCTGATTTCCTGTCAGTCTCTAATATACTTACGGTGCGGCACATTTACGTCGAGCCAATAAATTAAGGCTTGATGAAAATGGCCTTACAGAATTCGCCGCACCTCTTGAACAAAGTAAACTCGAGTTTCGTTTCCCAAATTATTACCCAGGGCGCTAAAATGTTTGTCAAACAAATAAGGGTTTAGGTACCTAATTTCGGACATCCCTCAACCCACACATCGCTCGCATATGGTATACCCAGCCCAACGTACGTGTGTCCATGTAAGAATAACACTTGGCCGATGGTTGTGCCGCGGTCACCTGTCAGAGCAAATTGAACTACCTCATGAGAGCCACTTTACTTCCCAGGGATTTGACAGATTGCTATTAATTAGGATTAGCCATCCGCCAACAGGTGGAAATTCATTCGAAAACACTCAGTTTAGAGGCCGATTCAGTCTTTCGTGGAATTATTCCAGACTGGATTAATCATTGATTCGCTACCATACATATTAGGGTGCTTTCTTTTTGGGACTATTTTTTTTTTCGCTCCCGGCCTGAAATTTTGTTAGAAATGCTAAAAAACAAATGATTTCTCATTTAAATTACATGGAAATTGAAATTTTTTTTTTTCAAAATTCTATAACTCGGTGGCATTTTATGCTATTATATCGCCCAAACTTGCAAATCATTCAGCATCAGGTGCTCTACAAAAGTGCCCATTGCGACTTAACTGTAACTCACACTAAAGTCAAATTTTGTAGAAATTTCTTGTATTTTTAGTGACCTGTACTGCCTCACCGGTGTGAGTTACGGTTAAGTCGCAATGGGCACTTTTGTAGAGCGCTTAATGCTGAGTAATTTGCAAGTTTGGGCGATATAATAGCATAAAATGCCACCGAGTTATAGAATTTTGAAAAAAAATAATTTCAATTTCCATGTAATTTAAATGAGAAATCATTTCACGTTCCGGGGGAGAGTACTTAATATTAATATTGAGGGCTTATATTTTGAGAGAATTTATTTTTTAGCATTTCCATCAAAATTTCAGGCCGGGAGCGGAAAAAAAAAATAGTCCCAAAAAGAAAGCACCCTAATACATATATTATAAACTTATAAATAAACGTATGAACAATCAGCGGAAGGTTTGGAATAATTACACCACCGTGGCTGTAGCATAAAAATAAAACGAAACCATTCTCTTCTTTTGGTATCTTAAATCCCAGTGATCCATGTGATATTCGTTTAAGGATGACAGATTATCGTCAACAAAATGCGAACATAAGTAACTCGTCAAATGATAATCCACTTGTTATCGTGGCTTTGTCATCAAGACTGTCAGACAATCGGAGAGAGCTGAGCTCCGAAAAGTACCGAGAGAAAATGCTTCATCAATTATGGATCATCGGTATACTTAGATACCGATTCGCAAGTCATTGCATGGGCATTGCTGATTGATTTGAATGCTAAGACGTGCAGAGAATTGCCATCTTGGATAGAGACAAAGCCGACGCTTTTTTAGCACTTATATTTTCGATTGAAAATTCTCACGGTTCCTTCGGTGGCTTTAGAATCTCGTCGATCAGTTCACAAAAAGTTTCATCAAAGTTTGAGGAGCTGTAGGTCGAAACCGCAGAATCACGAAGCCCTCTGAATTTTAGGATCTAGAGGTCCGAACTAAAATTTCGAGAGTCTAGTTTGCGCCTAAACTTGCCCGAAACGGACATTACTTTCACTTTTAGGTGCAAATCAGAATTTCGTTACATGTACTGCAATCCGAACCTCAAATTCTAATTTGTACCTTCGAGTCTGGAGTGAGAACTTGTAGAACAAAGTTAGAATTCCTATTCCGATTCTGGCATCTACGTTCTAAGTTAACAGGGAAAATACACCTAGCAGGGTCCGAAATATCGGTGTTTCAATTTTTAGATTTTCTCAAAGTTTAAAAATTTCAAAAATTCCAGGGAATCTATATCATGAAGCTGGTATCGATGACTCTGTGTAAATTGAACAAATTTCCTGATTTATCCATCCCAAAATTTTCAAACGCTTTTTTTTCAAAACAGCGTTTTTCAAACTGGTACCGAAAATATCTCGAAAACCACTGAACCGATTAACTAGAAATTTTTTATGGTCATCGTATACATAATTATCTAGTACTTCTCATAGGACTTTTTTTGTCCGATTCTTAGTTTTTTTTTTTGCAAAATGTGAACGAATTTTCTCTTGAAAATTGCTACGTCGAGTTCAAGCGTCCGCCATTTTGTCAAAAATCGATATTTTTCGAATCCGCTATGACAAAGACAAGATAGTAGTATCTACTTTATTATCCCGTTTGATTTTTTTGTTTCACATGTTTTTTGACGAATCGCCACTGGGTACCGTGTTGGCAGATTTTTTTACAACACTACTTAGACGACTCCAGTACTCCGTGAATTTCCAACATTTTGGAATAAAAAAAAATTGAAAACATTTTTGAAAGAGTATATTTTCAACTAGAAGAAACCCCGATCCAATAATTCCAATAGTTTCCCTGACAAAAATTCTCGAAAATCACCTTTTTTTTTTTCGTTTTCAGGTGCATATTCCCCCTTAATTCGACCAATGAATGAAACGAGTCATTTTTCTGGGCTCTTTATTCAGTTTTTCGCACTGGTGTAAAAATTGACTGGTACAAAAAACGTCCATTGGTTTACCCATCTAGTTTTTGTTCTTACTAAAGAGAGCTCGTACCTCGCGTAACACGGTTCATAAAAACGCCGTAAACTCGTTGGGCATAACAAAAATGCCATCAGAACGGAAGATCAGTAAAGTTTATACAGTGTAATTTTAACTCTATTATATTATCCAAACTCCGCAACCTTATCAATGATGATTATAATTAATTGATTACGTGGGGCGATCGGTATCACAACGAAAATTGCGGCACGGTCCAATTAGAGAAGCTGCGAATGTCCGTTGTCCCTGTCAAAATTCCTATTATATTTGGCATCGTCAAACGAGCCACTGTAGCGTTTATTCTTTGGGTCATTATTTCCTCAAGCATTGGCCTCAATTCCGGCTTAATGACCTCTAAAATTTCCGGCGCCATTCCTGAGAGTACCTAAACAAAGAATCGTCACTTTTTAGCACTGCAATAGTAATTGAGAGTAATTAGAATTTGTCGCTATACGGTGGTTCGTTCCCCGGGATTTATGAACGAAGAAAATCTTGTTTGGGTACCGAAACGAGGTAATCAAAGGCGATGGAGTGATAAATTCAACAACCCTTATCCTAAAAAACGGCAGGTTTTATCCCTGGCTCAAATTATTGGTCTGAAACGTACCTTGTTTACCGTTACGTCAACTTTTTGATTTGGAAACAGATGTTCAAAAACTGCGTTCATCGATTCGATCGAAAAATCGATATCCAAATGCTTGACGTACATGGCTCCAGATTTATACCCCAATACAGTGTGGAGGTATACCTTGGCGCCGTGAGCTTCAAGATTGAAGGGTCCAGCCCCGTTAATGGCAAAAAGTTTTCCCATGTCGGCTAAGACTCGGTACATACCGTTGGCTTCTATCATTGGCACGGAAAGATTTAGTGCCAGGCCTATTTCATCGATTACTGTAAGTTTCACATGGTCGACTTCGAACGTGGACAATCGAGCGACCGTCACGTTGTCTATGCTGGCCGAAATGCTTTGGGAAAAAATGAATGAAATTATTAAAATCAGAACTGCTTCTTATCTCATTATATTTTCAATGTCGGTGATTCGGTTCTAACTGTTACTTTTTCAATTGAACATTTTTTGATTCTATAATTAAACTTTTTTACTTCTAAAATGCATATTATTACTCCATTTTATTGTAAAAATGAAAGTCCGAGAGGATTTCGCTACAACTTCAAAATATCGAGAATGAGAATCAAATTTCAAATTTTTCGTGCCACGGTACTGACTCGTTCATCCACGATACTGACATAAAATAAATTTGGTAGACATTCTTCAGAAAAATTATTACGAATTGTATCATAATTTATTTACGAATTGTATTATAAGATCAATTAGATTTATGGATTAATTAGTTTGGATCATTTATTGAGACAAAGAAAATAATGAATTCATAGGTAAATTCTAGAAATGGACGTGACACGGTACTGACATTTAAGTGATTTAAACCGTAAGTTTTCTCTGGACCGCAAGTTATATTATACGAAAGAAGCGATGAAATATGTTCACGAGGATCGTATTGATACAAAAATTTTATGAATAGATTGTTAATGGATGATCAGTGAGAGCAAACAGTACAGGACATTAGGAGACACGGTTAGAACGGAATCACCGATGTAGGAATACGTCGTTGAGGAAATACTCACTTCCCGATATCTTTGTTCAATGTCGCGAAATCCATGTGCTCGATCTTGAGTGGTTCAAGAACCGGAAGATCAAGAGCTGGTATACCGTAGGGCATGTTTACCCTCAACATTTCTATCAGAGATCTGATTTTGAACTCCATTCCTTTGGATGCTGTGCTGTCAACTGTCCTTGTCGAAAGTAAAATAGATCCTCGGTATAATGTTTAAAAAAAATCGAATACGAGACGATCAGACTTACTGTAGTCTATCGTTGCGTGCTTTGCATCATTCAACATGCGTTTCGGACCCGCCACCATGAGTAATACTATACGAAAGGATGAAGAAGTGATGAATAATTCTCGGTACTATAGGAATTGGATAAACTTGTCGATACAATTTCACACATATTCATGCTACATTTCCTGTCATTAAGCTTTCCAATTGACTGCGTAATCTTGCATCTCAACTGCTATTGTAATCACTATGTTCATTCCTATCACGCGACATCCGGTTGAAAATCGTGTGCGAATATAAAAAAAAAAAAAAAAAAAAAAAAAAAAGGAGCGAATAACGTGTTCGTTGCCTTTTCTTTTTTCTTGATACTCGATATAATTCTTTGGTTCTATCTAATAATTGGAAAATTTTGGACAACTGTTGATAATTACGAAATCAATATGTTTACACGTGTATCCCACGTATCTCCCCTAACTTACAGTTAAATCTATCTTGTCTGAGAGATAGCGTTGAATTTCACTGTTATCGCGTAATACGTTTGAAATCTCCTCAGAATCTATATTCTGTATCAATAAATTCAAATAGATATCTATTTACTGTCGATTGAACTGTTAAACGGTGTCATCTACCGGTAGAAGTCTGTAGCTTGTGTTGATAAATAATTTATTTAACGGAGGTCAATAGTCATGCATAAATTATTATTGTTGGTATAAGCAGCTGCCGATTGCTGTGCAATAATTAAATCAATGAAATTCACCGTCACGTCGGAGTATTTTCGGCGCAAAAAAAAAAAAAAAATGAAAAAAAAAAAAAAAAGAACAAGAAAAAACGACAGTGTTCCGTATCTTTTTTTGAATTTTCGATCGTTAACCGGAACCCAAAACATTCCGATAGTGAAAAGACGTAACGAGGTTGTATCATTGTTCACGAATGTTTCGGAATGATTTCAGACTTCGAGAAAATTTGAAAATTCGCATATCTAGGAATCGGAACTAGACCTTCAAATCGTTCAAGGTTTCCGTCTCGATTTATTCTCGCTAGCTGTGATTAGAAGAGAATGTGAATAGCGAAGGCGAATCTACGCAGAATTGAAAGAAATGGAAAGGAACCAAAAGACATCGCGACGTTATGCGAAGACCGAGGTTCCAAAAACTTTTAAATTACTCGCGTTATACAACCGCCGCGTAGCGTTGGGTTGAATTTGTAATGACCATCGAGTACCTAATGCCTACGAATTATATTGGATAGCTTAGATGAATTCGAATTAGAATTAGATGTGATTTCGTACCGTAGTCAGCGGCTGTGTCTGTCGCTTGCAGAAGGATGTTTGTTTGCTTCTGTATGCTGTCGGAGACTAGAATAAAAATTTGAGAACAAAAAATTAAAGATAATTTCGTTCCGTTTATTTTCATGACTTTTTTTAATCTACTTACTGAACGAGGTTGCCCCTTGGGTAACGTTTCGTATGCTACCGAGGAGGAAACCTGGACTCAAATCGGTGGTAGCCGGTCCAACACGAAGAAGAAGTAAACTGATTGAGATCGTAGAATAAAGTAAACTCTTCATGATCGTAATTGTGGGAAAAGCACGTGTGGCGATAAATGTGGGGAAAATATAGGAGGACGGAAACGAGGAGGAAAATATGAATAGAAGAATTTTAACGCGTGTTTAAAATCTAGTTTATTAATCGTAGAACTGTGTCGAATTGTGTGAATGTAATGATAGAATGTAAACTGTTAGCCTGCCTCTTTCCGAACACGAGGAAAAATAAACTGGATGTATGTTAAAGCCTTATAACTTGCGGAATGAGTTGGCTTTGGCTCTTTATCAAGTCGACGGTCGACCCGACTGACGCACGGATAAATAATATACCACGAATGTGTGGAACTCTGTCAGGCGTGACGTATGGCTATTTAACTACTGTGGCAGTTGCATATATATGTAATAACATAAGTCCCATGTTAGATGGGACTGTAATTATTACTGGACGAGCTTAGATATATAGTCACTTTGTTTTTGTCTATACTAAATTTATTCACATGGAATAGAAACAGTCTTATACGATACACACACCTCATTATATGTATAATCGTTTTAGTGCGCACTCAGATATTTTTTTTCAATAAACTGGTTCATGACAAACTCATGTTATATATTATATAGGTATATCGAGCGGTAAGTCTCCTTCTTCTTTTTACAAACAGTCATTTTCCGTGACTAACTCCGTTTGACGAACGTATTACATACCTACACACCGCATTGGAAGTTCGTGGAATCATTCACTACCTCCGAATCGAATTTTTATTGAAATTTTAACGAAATAGCAAGTATAGCTGTTATCCCAGTTACGCCTTGGAACGCAACTAGATGGCGCTGACTAGGATGCGCCGACTAGGATGCGCACTCGTATCATACTAGAATGTTAGCCAGCAGGCTTATGCTTAACCCCACATCAATTCATATCGAAGAATTGCCGAAGATTGTTTTCATACTTCTTTTATTCTGATATGCGTTTTATCATCTGTGATATGATAACACTGAATCATGATGTTATTTACATGTATACATACATTTCCTTGTTATATTACATATATTTATCTTGCGATTTAACTACAGGCTATACCATATATTACAATAACGTTATTATATATCGATAATCAAGAGATATGAATAAGCGGGAATTATAGACATATTTCGAGATGTGTAATGCGTGTTGAGATTGACCTATTTTCGTGAACGATTCGTAACGGGCTGTGGGTACGGTTGTCCCGAAGCGTAGCTAGGTCTTTGAGGGATTGGGTATGCCAGGATGGCACCAGCCGGAACTGGAACCGCTTTTACAACGGCTACAAGAAGGGCGAATAAGAAGACGAAGAGTCCTTTGATCATCTGAAACCGAAGTAACGTATATATATATGTATAAGTAACTTTTCCTTGGTCAATTTCCTCTCCGGAAAACGAAACGTTGCGGATGGGAAATCCCATTCCAATTAATCAAACAACTTTCAATCTTTATATACCGATCCTTTATACGAAATAATACCACGGAAGTGAAAAGGATCTACTCTTACCGATGAAAAACCGATGCGGAGATGAATGTCGGAATATAAATTCTAGTTTTATTCTATAAGTTTTCACCGAAATCTTTGAGGCCCGAATTAGATTATGAAGGAAAGATTGCAGTGCATGTATTAAAATTCTGATTTGCATCGAAAAATTAGAGTTATTTTCGTTTCGAGCAAGTTTACGCGCAAAATAGACTTTTCAAATTCTATTTCGGCCCTCTAGATCCTAGATCTCAGAGAGGCCTTGAATCTGAGTGCCTTTCAGAGCTCGAACAATAACACAAAAAAAATATGGATGAGATGCGAGATGGTCGCGGTTATGGAATTTCCGAATCCTATATACAACTATATTGTTATTGGCAAAGAGCGGAATTAGGATGTATCACCGCGAATCGATCCGCGGTTTGTATTTCCCAAAAATTGTGCGTATTCAATGCTCATAGCATACGCGAAAATAGTTCTTTACCATATTGAATAGATGTTTTCGATATCGTATCAAGATTCGCAGAGGTGTATATAATGGACCTTTACTGGTGCAGTTGTCGGGTGAAGACTGTGCCGAGGATACGCAAACTTTGTCTCTTTATACGCGGCAAGAACCTCGATAATCGGTCATAGGAGGTGGAACTGGATTCAGGTCAGAACGCATTAAACAAAATATTGAAATTACACGTACAGGTAAACATGCTATATCTTCGCTAGTCCGAATCAACTAGCTTGCAGTTTTGCATAGCCGAGACCCACGCGCGTTTGAAATTTTTTGAACCATCGTATAGGCTTCTATGATACCGTATCTTTCAATTTTTCGAGAGA
This sequence comes from Tenthredo amoena, assembly GCA_963966615.1. Taxonomy (NCBI): domain Eukaryota; kingdom Metazoa; phylum Arthropoda; class Insecta; order Hymenoptera; family Tenthredinidae; genus Tenthredo; species Tenthredo amoena. The sequence continues at coordinate 22,055,771 of OZ016482.1, read as the reverse complement.
ATTTTGTCCGTGAAATAATTCTTATGCACGGGGTAATTGAAAAGTAGAAAAATCTGTCTAATTGTAAGAACAGGAAAAAAGAAATCTGAAAATATAAACTCGCCTGGTTATAAACGGAATTTTTTTTTTTTCAGGACGATATCTTCAAGCAGTATAAACGAAAGTCTAATGAATGGAAAGTGCGTGTAACTAGCTACCAGAATCACTATATATACTTGCACTTTCTTTTGCGAACGAGTGAGATACGAGCCGGTGAAGAAGAGGCTGGGCGGTCGAACGGCATATTTCAATTAGATGTGCAGTGAGGCGTATGGCTTGGCCGAGAGATTTATGTCCATATGAATAGCAGGAATTCTCGGTACGGGGAAATACCGTGATGCATGAACGCGTAAATTTACAGACATTGATATTAAATCCGATATTCTGAAAGGTTCCGATTTCCAGACGACTGCAGGCAAACAGAATTCTCCGTTAAGGTCGAATGCCTATAAGATGCCCTACGCTTTTGGAATACGTAGAGAGATTCGGAACACTTTCTCTTCGTCGACGATCCGCTTACGTCTCTTTGTAACCCAAAGATCGTTCAAATAGTGCGATAGCTATTCACCAGAATACTGTGAATGATAAATTAGGTAATTCGTAGAGGAAACGGACAAATCCCAAGATAATATCGGTTATTGTATAACGCAGAAATGTAATTAATTCTGTACCGGCACGTGGCGACTGAAGAGAAAGAAACGAAATGTTATTATTGGCGAAAAATCGAGCACAGGAAAAACCTGTTATATACCTAAATAATATTTTTCCAAGAAATTTTCCATCGCGGAAAATCAATCTACGAAAGCAAGGCCGGCAAACAGCCATTGCGTATATTACAGCCCGAGATTTTTATCTAATTAATTTGAATAAAAATTTCTCACTCATTTCACTGCATATATTAATTGCTTCGAGATTAGATTGCATATTTTCCGGGACTGACTAATCAGTTTCTTGCGTGAAGTGTTAGCTGCACGGTTTCGACCCGTGCGATCGAAGATAAAGTTGAAACGAGACGGATGCGTGCTAATAAACATTTCTCAAATTTTTCTTTTCGAGATTTCATACCGATCTGTCTTTCCGCATTAGTCGAAACGCTGTCTCGTTATAATTATATACATTCGCGAAATTGGTAGACTGGTTATTCTGCCGTAATTTTCGTGTCGAAAATATCGGAAATTCAATAAATATTATTGATCTGTATTTTGGCGGACGAAAACATAATAGTTACTTGGAAATCGCCAATACCGGTCCTTGACACCTTTCTATACTGAATACAAATCAGATATGTCTTATTATACTACTTGCCAAATTTCCATTGCCGTAGGAATTTCTTAGTAAATATTCGATGCAGTATAGGTACGTTTGATTGTGACACGTTAGGCTCGAGGATAAGCGTCGTTTTACCTGGCAGGAAAATCCTTCTTAGCTGTTGTCCATGACTTTCTGATATTTATTTGCGATTCATTCACGATGTTTAGTAATTCTAGATTCATTATGGACCCGATCTTATAATCTTTGTGTTACATCAGATGAGGTATTGAAAAATCCGTTTCTACGAAGAACTTAAGCTGTGTGGATTATCAGCGGTTTAGAAAAATGGGTTTGGTACGAAATTGAAAATTCGTTGTATTGGTATTAGAATTTTATAATCCAGGCACTATTCATTAAGACACTTGATGATAATACAGTTTCTTGTTCCTTATAATTCATAATAATAGTTATCATCGAAGGTGACATCTAATTGGCAGTCAATTGTTAACATAGTTATCCCTGTTGAATGATGAGGTCAGCAGGTTTTTCGTGAGGTAGGGTTGAAGTTCCGAATTTTAATATCACCGACTCACAATTATGGGAAAAAGTATTCCTCCGAAAGTCTACATAGCCGATTTAAAAAAAAACTTTCAAACGAAGAACACCGGAGGTTCAAAATTCCGATAGCTAAAGATCCGGAAGGCCATAACCTCCGAAACTTGAATTTCACGCATGTATTCGTTCGGTGTTTAATAACTCCGGTTGTATCGATCGTATCGAAACCAATAAGTGGTCAAATTAATCGTCTTGAGACGTACTTTTTGGAAAAAGAAGTTTCAAAATCCTATCAATTGTTTATGACATCGTGAAGTTGTCGATCGAAGTAGATAAAATAGCTTCCGTTCTTCACATCCTGAGAAATAGACTTTGGGGATTTGGACTTTAGGAATTTTTATATTCTAAGCTCCAACGTTTCTAAAACTTCGAAATCGTCTCAAACGAGCTCGGAATTTCGACCATTCGGAATTTCAACCAATCCCCGGTTTCTCTAATGGTAAAAAAGTGAACTAGCATAAGAATCAACGATTTGAACATCGCTTAGATCGATTGAGCAATCGCAATCAGGTAATACGTAATTTATTAATTTATCATCTAGTTTACAGTGCGGTCAGGCTGGCACAATGTTATCCGGCCCGAGTCCAGGGGATGGACTTCTCTTAGTGGACTCTGATGAATAAAGATCGCCGGTTTCTTCGCTCTGGGATTCTAGTTGGCGAGGTCCAAGAGTCACGTGAATCACCCTGAAAGTCAGAATAACACAAGCTGCTCATTTAGACCATCATGACGCGATTATTCAGCATTGAAAGACTTTTTGTACTCGAGTCGATTTTTTGATTTATCCTCGTTTGAAAACTTTCAGGATTTAAATGACAAAATAAAAAGCTTCAACAAACGTCCAATAATTATTTAACCGAATTCAAAACTTTCTCTTTCAAATTTGAATCATGTTATATTCAGGATGGTAAAAAAAATAAATAAAACCAGTCAATTATAAGATTTGATTGCATTTTCTAGATTCTCGGACCCAAAATGAAGATTCTTTACACATTCGTTAGATAATGTTTCATTATTTTCGTCTCTCTATTGACAATAAGATACGAGGATAATTTCTTCCCGCTTTCAAGCTTCTAAAACACTATATTTCTCTCACAATTTACTGTGCAATAATTTGATATATGTATACAGCGAGTGAGTATAAAACAATATTATCTTGTGATCATTTCAACGTTTTGTAACTCCTATAGCATTGAATCGATTTCCTGAGCTATGAGTCCAAATTATTTCCGTCCTCAAAAAAATTTACGGAATAGAAGAACCCTCGGCACATATAAATCAGAAAAAAGACTTAATCAAATTAGTTTTTAGGGCAGGAAGAAAAAAACGACAATTTTGCTCACAACGTAATCAAAATTTCACTCGTTTTCGCCATATCTTTTGCGATCGTTATGTGCCACGATATGGCATATCTAATATTCGCTGAATTCTGCATTGATAATTGACAATTCGTTATTTTTTGCTCTAGTTTGATTTTCAGTGCCTTGTCGTTATCGCTATTTTAATTACTCGAAATATTTATATCCTATAAGAATTTATTTTCTCGCAATTTACTTAATTCAAAAAGATAAAGAAGGAATCTGTTTCTTGGGTAATCTCATCGGATTCAAAAAAAAAAAAAAGAGAGAAAATACCAATTCGTATTTATCCATCGTTATATCTAAATAAAACAATTCACTCGCCTACCCTATCCGCGAACAGAAATAAAAGACCAGAAGCTTTTGTATCGCTTACATAATGACCAGTAGAACTCCGATTTGTGTGGAAAAGGTGAGCCAGTAGATCGCACTTGGTACTGTGGTAAGGGTAGCGTTGTACAGCTGGGTGTACAAAGGCCCGCTAATCAGTGGCGCCGCATTATCACAGACGGATAAAAGGGCGAATACTTTTCCTGTAAATAATTCAGAATTTTTTACCAAATATAAATTACAGTCCATATTATCCCCATTCAATTACTCATTTAAGCCCACTTCGTTTTTTGATCGATTGATTGGCTCATTCATCGATAATTAATGTATTTCACAAGCATAAAATACAAACGACTTTAGCTGCGATTTTCTGGAATCTAAATCCAAATCAGTTTTTCCTCTGAATCAATTTAGCGGATAGCTGATAGTGTAATGAGTCTAATAAGCTGTGCATACCTCGTTCTGTGACAGGAACCACTTTGGACGTCATAGATCTGAGAACAGGTGCGACAACTGGACCCAAAGCTGCGACTACCACTCCTGAATAAATGTATTTAGAATTTTGAGTATATTTTTGATATTTCAGAACCGAAACTTGCTTTTTTCACATCTGGCACTTACCCACGTAGAAAAGTTGTGGGATACTCGTAGTGGCGAAGAAGACCCGTCCAGCAGCATGAGATAAAGCTCCGACAGAAATGATCAGAGTGTCTCTCATCCCCAGAAGTTTACTCATTATCGGAATACCGAATAGCATAGCTGAGAGAAAAGTTAATTTGATGAAATTTGATCGATGGTCTAAATTGGGCTGGTCGATCGACCTAGGTGTCGGAAAAAACCGATGGACTTACCCACGACGAATAAACTCGATTGAAAAGTTCTGAAGTGGCTAAAAGTCGTGACGTCCCATGAGAACATTAATTGCGTGTATAAGTAGCTCATCTGTCTCTCGTCTGCAAAATTCAATGAACAGTTTCACCGGAGAATCGTGAGACAAGGAATCAAAGAAACTACTTAATGCTAAGATTTTCCCAAAATAAAAAGTGTAAAATAATGCGTGAATTACTTCTCTGGAAAGTGTAAAGTGCCATGGCCAGTAACAGGATCCATAGATACAATCTTCTGTGACCAGGTCTTGGCCTGATCAAAGTTTTCACACTGGCAATGACGTGGTTTTTGTCAAAGAAGTCGAGGAACGGATTGGTGTCCTTTTCCATAGGAATTTGCTGGGGACTTGTTCGCATTTCTAATACAGCGACAGAGTAGAGAAGAGCGAGTATCAGGAGGGATCCGTTGATGGCGAACATTATCGTGTACGAAGAATTAACTACGTTGGAAAATAGGTACGAGCCTAGGGCGATACCTGAAAGCGATATAAAACGGAACAGTTAATCAGTGCCATAGCATACCGTTTTTATTTGAAGCGCTCTCATTAGCAAAATAGACGCTTTTCTAGTCGATAAGGACTATTGATCTCCCAGGAAAGTGGGATGCCGGATTAAACATTATGACTTACCAGTCGGCATGGTACTCAAATAAACAACGTCCAAAACAGAGACGCGGAAGGTGCGCTGATTGCTGGAAGATACGTCGGATATGTACGAAAAGCAGCTTGCAAATATGGCTACATCGCTGCCCAGCAATGCCATGGGTAAAGTAGCCGTATAAACGACCATATTCAAATTCCATGTGTCGATTAGAGAATTGACGACTATCATCCAGGAGTAAATGATCTTTCCAAAAATCGCGATCACCAATGGTGCTTTTCGCCCTCTACGGTCACTCCAGCTTCCGAAGAAGAGTGCTAAGATGATGGGAAAGGCATGGCTTGCGATGTCGTTCCATTGATGAAAGTTCGAGACTGTTACCTGGGGATATCGAATTCAAATTTATAACGCCTTGTTTCAGGATAATTTCTGAGATATAATGGAAGAGGAATACTGTGCACGAATCATATAATTTATAAAACCGGAAATGTAGTCATCAGGCGGTCTTATTATCAAGGGGCTTTGATACAAGCTCTGCTCACCTCGAAAACGCGATTCGTAGTTTCTCCCATACCACAGAACCGATCGGAACGAAACTTTGGGGATTACTGCTTCAATTCGGCAGAAAGTGCCCGAGTATTTCGTTTTTTCAGAATTTTCAATTTTTTTTTACAGATTCAGTTATCATCGGAGAAATCGTGGAATTATTAACTGTTGCACTCGGTTTATTGCACTTTTGAAATACTTAGGCACTCGGTGGTGGCAAGCCGCACATTTTGAGCCCTGTCTCATCTCATTTGATAAAAAAATGACCGAGAGACTAGGATTTTGCGTCTTATACAAAAATTACCGACAGCTCACGGAATCGACACTTTGTAGCGACATATAATCATAATCGAATACATATACATGGTATAATCAAATACGAATCGGATTAAAATGATGAAATGTATACCTGAACTTGCGCCTGGAGCGTAGAATTCGCTGTCAAATTGTTGCAAATCTCTTCTGGAAGGCCGTGATCGACGCGGCACGATTTATTAACGAAGAAATCCTGTTCGACGACAGAAGTGGTCATGAATGCCATCATGTATAGCCACATGGTTGGCTCCACCGTCGTATAACGAATCCATCCGAAATACTTTTCGCATTGATTCTGTCTACTTTTTACGTGGATTGGTCCCAGCTGAAACATTCATCAATCGCAATAACCCTTCGGTTAAAATCACCGTCAGTCATCACCCTCTCATTATTTGATCCCACGTTTACTTGTTATCAAAAAATCATAAATATATCTGACACTGTTGACCCCGACCAATATATGATGCAGTTTTATCGACGTATCTGTGCCATAGACCTCTGAGCTTTGAGCTTTGAGCTTATCGTGTTGTTGACATGAAGATTGAGCATAACTCTGCGCTACAAGCTTCCATCGAATGTCATAGACTTGGAAGCTAAGCTATTTCTCAAAGGGAAAATGGTTGATAAATGAAATAATTTACCTGGGAGTTATACGACCGTAAACTCATGATGATTCTCGACTCGTTGTGTTGGAATGAAGATACTTTGGCTGTCTTTAAAACGGCTTTACATTATCGCCGGGTATGTATATGAGGGTGATGTGTCATGAGCTGGTTTCCTCTTTCTGCAGTCATGAATCGAGCCTCGTAGACATTTTCTTATATATTTTTCACCAGTCCGCTGAGCTGCCTTCGAGGTATCTGATGTCAATTAAAATAAATCGAGTTCTCTGAGAAACGTTATCTTCTCAACGGGCTATATACCACCCAAGCGATATTTGCCGGGTTATTAAATCGGTTTCAGTTGTGCTATTATCAGGCTGGGAGATCATGATAAGCGCCAATGAAACTGGATCTTGACAATTGAGGAGTTCTACAACAGCTGTAAGGACTTGAGATTATTTATCGTTGATAACATTCCGCGATTCCGCGATTCAACTATGTTTTCTGATGATCAACTAACTCAATGACAGCGGCAAAAGATATCATCTAGATTCATTCAAAATATGAAAAGAACATTCCACCGCTAGGCACGGTACCTTGCATCGCAATTGCCTATCAGAAAAGTATCAATATCGCATTTATCTTGCGTTTCATCTCATTTCAAATGAAATGTGTCAAAGATTTGACTCATTAAATGGTTTCAAAATTTTTATCGAATAATACATGTATATTCACGTATGTTATACGTTACAGGCACATGGAGAAAAACGTATTTTCAATATTGCAAAGTCACGTATCTGAATCGGGCATTTAGACGTAGCAAAATAAAATCACGTGTCTGATACGTAATTATCACGTATTTTGCGGGGACACGTGATAATGTATCTGAAAAGTAATTGCGATGTGAAATGCTGTGCGAAAATTCTTTTTCGAGTATATATTCATTCCATTCTAATTCTCAGTCAGACTTTTCTCATTCATATCTTAAATTTTTCAATGAATTGCTCCCCGCGGAGATCACATTACGCTATCAAGTCTCCCGAGTAGATCAACTAGACGTAGCTCAAACTGTAAGAGTTTATAGTATCTGGATTCTTTCGTGTACGTATAGCGATAACAGTTGCGATGTAACCGCTGATTCGTCGTTGAAAATTCCTGTTGAATAGTGCACAGAACGCAGAAATATTTTTTCAATATTGCAATTGTAAATTTGCAAATTAATGCCGGGTTCAGAATCTTCAGACTAACCGCATGAGAAAGTTTTGCAGACGGTATCTAGATACGGTTGAGATTTTATTCATGGCGTTGCTATATAATATCGAACCAACTATCGTGATGCAACGTAGACTCTTCAGTCGTTTACTGGCAATTGAGGAATCGATCGTAGGATATGAACGAAAAGTTCTTTTCTTTCAGTCTTTCGAAAATTTAGTCCGTGAAACAAAGTTTACCGGGAAAATTATTTGCGGACTGAACTGCGGTGGGAATATGCTATAATAAAAATCTATGCAAACGTATTAGTGAAAATTTTCAGGTGTCAAAAATTTGTCGATATTTTTGGATTGTTTCATGCGCAATTCTGCAATAAACTAAATTCATAGTGATAGTACGGGTGATCAATGGTCAATATTTGCAGTCCAATGCTATTCCTGCACGTGTGTGTAAATTTACAAGAAAAAATTTCTTTAGTTTAGACGAAATTTACACCTCGTGAAATTTTTTTGATGTAATCTTTGCCTTGAAGTTCTACAGCGCCTAATTGCAAGTGTTTGAATGGTCGCAGATTACCAGTATTGATATACAATTAGTTATTACACCACCGTTTCCTTTTACCAAATGATTAAATCTGCTAACCATTTATCTTTGAATCGACATGGGGGAGTTAAGAGCACTAGGCAGTCAAAACGATAAAATATGTAACTGTTTTTTTTTTTAGGAATTATTTACAAGTAGGTGTACAAATAGATGTAAGTACAAATTTTTTGTTTCGCACAATGTTTAATGACATTACGATAAGTATAGACATTTTTTCATGGTTTATATAGATATAGTACATGTCAATGTTGAAATTCCATGCTGTCCAGTAATGGTTAAACTTTTGTTAAACGCGGTTGGATTTTCAATTTTCAATCTCTTGCTTTTCAATCGATTGGGCTCTGTTTGTGCTCAAATGTTCCTAGAATCTGGTTTTTGGAACTAGACCTTTCCAGTAAAAAATCAGATCAAACTTTTCAAAATGACAGATACTTGTCGAGGCTTGTGAGCTCAATTATCAAAAAAATGTATAAATAAAGTTTCTGCAGTGTTGTCCGAGGTCCAGTTCGTAGGGAAATGTCTGCTGAAGGTAGACAATATATTTTTTGCAAGTAGATTCGAAGACATTCGAGACGATTCGGGTATTGCATCCACCTCCATTTCACCATTTTACTTCCTTCATGATTCATTAGACATTCGACTTTATGAATGTCCAACCATTTGTGATATTCTCTGCTTCAAGAACATAGCTTCCACAACATAGCTTACAAAAAGCATAATGAGACGATTTCGCGTGCAGATCAAGCACTTTGCCTGTAGAATATCTAATGAGCAATACAATGCCATCGCCATGCGGAAATTGGATTCCGAGTTTTTTCCAGCATCCGTACATAGATATACTCTCAAACTGACAATGAGTTTATTCTCTAAACTTTCAGTTTCTTTATTGACCGCCAAACTGACAGAAACTTCAGCAAAAGCGCAAGCAACGTTACGCATTTTGTTGACGATAGCATCATAGGTGCGGCGAGCCCAAAGGCGGCAAAGCCAATAGGCATATCCATAAGTCCAGAAAACATAAGAAGTCCGTTATGAGCGATTCCTAAAGCAAGATTCTAGTATTACTTCAAAACGACATGTTACTTTTTTTGCCCTATGTTACAAACAAATTTATTATTTCCTATGAAGTCTCAGAATTCACTTCATGAAAATGATCACTTATAATGACGCTTAATTTTCTCCTTCTCGATGTGGAAGCTTGGCTTTTACCTTCTTTTCTTGCATCTCCTTTTTTTGTCTGGTATTCATTACCACAGAATTTTCATTTTAACGGTCTTCCGCCGTATTTGAATACATTTTATTCACACCCAACGAATTCTTGCATTGTCAGACAGTCGAACAAATATGTTTGTTCCATTCCAAGTAATTCTTTGTTCACTTTTCTCATTTGAATAAAATGAATATCTGTTTGAATTAATCAATGGTTTATCAGATCAGTCGACTCGATTGGTAAAAACTGAAATATTTCTCAAACCAATTTGTTTCATTGAAAGATATAGTGTTCAAGAACAATATTAGACTATTTCAAACATCGAATTGGTTGAATGAACAAAACATTTCGCTGAATCAACCAAATATCATTAACGAAATACTCATGTTGAAGAAAACAAATGGATTTATTGTATTCCATGAAAGCAAAAATATTTTGGATTAAATTGACCAAGCATTTCTTGGAGTACATACGTACGAAAACGGTCCAATTTCAGTGTGTGGAGTATTTACACATTCAAGGATATAACACGTAGCTGTGTCTCACGTGTCCCTATCCGAATAGGGCAAAAAACAGGTTCGAGCAGGCAAGGCTGTAGCTTGTCTGCTGTAAAATCCGTAATGTTTGCAATTCCTCAATAAAACCAGCGGCATTTTGCTCAAAAAAGATACGACTTTCCATGAATGAAATGAAGAAATTCGGGTTCTTGACTGCTTTGAATGATTTGATGAACAAGGTCGCAATAAAAAATTGATCTATGGTTTTTTACATTACATTTATTTTACTTCGAAAACGGCAACATCAAGTCGAGTGATTTGCTGATCCGACGATTTCATTCACGTTGGAAATTCCCGTAACGTTTCTCATCCTTGTTCATTTAATTCTTTCTAAAAAAAAAAAAGAAAGCTATCGAATGGCACCAAGGATTCTCGATTCAAACAATTTTAAATCTAGTTCGAAGTTCCTTTTGAAAAGTTTTCAAAATATTGTGAGCGAAAATCGATCAATTAATACAAGAATTTTAGTTTCCTGTATTCCTACAGGATCCCCGTAGACCCATTCGCCACTCTATCCTGGATCCACGTGGTAGTGCAATATCCCACCATCACCCATACCGCATGGTCGATTATTTCCCACGCGTTAAAACCGAGCACACATTGCCTCGCTAGCTCATCAACCGGCATGTTACGCCGAAAGTTATGACGTTGTGACACACATCGGTGATGCTTAGTAGTGTAAGCAATACCTTCGTTCACAGAAACAATAACCGGATATCAGTTACAAATTCGCGATAGTATTTGTTCGTTTTCTGACCTCATGGAGTGTGATCGACCACTGACCAACAGCTAACACGTCTTTGTGTAGATAGTGGATGTGTAGAACTGGCTCGTATATTGCATCACGCAATATGCTTTGCGTCGGCGCAGGTGCAGGGTAGATGCCCACGTGACTCGAACGTATTGATTCTGATTGGAAGACGAAAGGCTGAGACTAGTCATCCGGGTCACGTGGTCAGTTGGCAGTTAAATTTAAACTGTTCCAATGTCGAGTTACCATTAGTAATTCCATTACTGGACACGAAGGGGAAATCACTTAAGAAATCTGGTGTACAACCGATCACGAATCTTCGAAATCTCATAAAATTCTATTAAATCTGGCGAACCTTGTGAAATCTTCTCGAATTCCCTGCAATATTTTCCTAACTTCTGTTATCCCAGAGGACAATTAATTCTCAACTCTAAACCCCAATCTTTTGGGATTTGCCCTTGGACTGGACGGGACATTATTTTTTGTTTAAAAAAGCTGATTTTTCAATTCGATTTGTCCCAATATTCGTCAGATTGAAATGAGAAGAGAAACTTTGATCAGACTCCTACGTTTCCGAAGATTATAATAAAATGGAGGATTTGACGAGTGAAACTATTTACTTGTATCAATATGTATAAGTATACATGGAACAAACGTTTTTTATTTTACTCATTTATTTATTCATCTTTTCTTCTTTTTTTTTTTTTGTTGATAAAAACGTATTCTTTCCATATGTTTAATGAGAAAATGCTTCGTTCCTGGATTACATAAATTATTTTCATTCAGTACAGATTCGATTTAGGCCATTAGATACATCAAACTTGTCTTAAATAGTTATAACAGTTGGTTTGCTGTCCTGTAGGCTGTAGATATGACCATATGTGCATGTATCATGTATATATATATACCAATATAGTATACTGAAGTATACACGAGTAGTTTATACTTAGTTAATTCGTTAAATTGGTTATATTTATAACTGAGCATCCCGAGTCAATTCTTGAAAGGTTACTAATGAATTGACACCAAGAATAAACTCGTATGAGAGCTGTAGTTCTACTGGGAATTGTCTATATCTTATAGGTATAACGTAAGTATATTTCATTTATAATTATTTGACTTTGAGGATTCATTCAATTTTGATATGGTATAGATTCAGTTTGAAATTTATGACTTTAACTTCTTGAATCGCGTATGTTATATTCAGCCGAGTATTTCTGCTACTATATTCTCCATTCTGTACACGATAAGGTTTCAGATTCTTGTCTTTAACGTCGTAATTGAAATATACTATGTGACACAATATAAGAATTACGACAACTAGCTTAGCTGGTAAACAACATTTAGATAACAACACAAAATTGAAGAGATACGGTGGAGCTGAAGACCTGATTGTGCAATAAAAAACCGACAAACATAACCTCTACACCATGCATAAATGTTTCTCTCTTACAATTAGTCAAGGTCACTGTAAACTAAGATTTTCTAACGGTTATGCAATTCATTGATTTCTTTTAACCGAAATATACGTAGGAGAAATACTCGACCGATATTCTCGACAGAATTATATATATGTATATATGTACTTTATATTTTACATCTTTATCACATATTTATAGTATAGGTACATTTACAATCAGTATAAGTACACACTGGAACCTTCCAGACATCGATACATACAGTATGATTATTACTATTATTTTTACTATATGAAAGTACCGCATTCTCGAAATTCTATGTATTATATGCACGTGTGGACTGTATAGCTTATGCAGTGTTCAAAGAGCTGATTCAATTTTTTCGCGGCGAATTATCTCATTTTAGGTAAATATTGACTTTTGCTCTTTGAACATCTTATCTATATTTGTGAATACATACCTATATGTATGTACATTTACTCTGGATTTTTTACCAAACAAATAATCAAATGACATTGAGAAAATTTGAGAAATAAATTTGCAATTCATGTTCTAATTATCGAAATTAAATATTGGAATCTCTCTGACAAAAATCCCACTTTAGCTTTGGCCTCAAAATCATCGATTCTCATCATATGGTTCGCTTGAATTTTTTTTTTTTTTTCAAAAATTGTAAAAGATGATTGAGCTTTTGGTTTTTGATGTGCCAATTATCGTCAAGATTTATCTGATGGCAATCGAAAAAGGCATCAAGGGTTGTAGATTTGTTTTTTTCAGGGTAGTACCGCATTGCGATTTCAAATTGATCGAATAATGTTCAGCTAAGTCGTTCATTAGCACTTAAATTTTTTATCAACGTGTTGATAATTTTTCTGAGTGAATAAAATTCCACGCGAAATCATTCTACTCAGTTTTCGAAACGTATTTGACGTTTGACGACTGATATTCTTTCAGTTTGATTGTAATTGGACATCAAGGCTGAACTTTATGGATAGCAATGGTTAAATGACTAACATACTTGTGTCTAGTACATTCATACAAATTATAATAAATCATGGATAATTTATAGTCGTCATTTGGAAGATAGCCTCCACGGCACTTATTCGCTATGGTTTCGAATGTCAATGTAGTTTATGAGTAACATCAATAAATTGAATTTAACGATACTAAAATGAAAAAATTGGGTTTGATTTTCGAATTTCAGTTTAGAATGAATCCCAAATTTTGTCCATAATTTTTCAACTCATTTTTGACAACCGTTCGGGCGATAGAAATGCGGAAAAATTTCTACTGATTTTTTAATAGTTCGTTGATAGAAGATCACCATCTTTTGACAATCGTTTAAAACCACCGATTTTTTCTGTAGGGATATAACAGGGGTGTGCGAATAATGCCATTCGATTCCAAAATCCAATTGAATAAGTCGAGTACGCGAATAATTCGAAAATTCGAATAGTTCCAATAATTCGAATGTTCCAAGTCTTCATTTTTTTTTTTGGTTTCAGAGAGAATAGCTGAAATTTTTAATATTTTGAGTATTTTTCTATAAATTAAATAGTTATGCGATTAATTATCATTCCGATATAAATTAATCACAGTGTCAGTTGCTTTCGACGGATGATTTCGAAATTGAATTTAGGAATTATTTCAGTATCTGAATTCATTCGATAATCGAATCAATTCGAATTATTCCACAATCAGAATTATTCGCACACTCCTAGTATATACCCAACTACAATTATTCTGGTCACATTATACCGAATAATTGAGACAGTTACAGAATAATCAAAAAATGTTTAAAAACCACGAAACTTTAATCGAAACATTTTTTTGCTGCTATAATCATAAATGAATTTAGAGACAATACAATAGGTCGATTGAAATGGGTAAAATGGAATACTGTATACTAGCATACTCGTAAACAGTATACATATAGGTAAATGCATTCACGTGCATATATATACAAAACATATGCTTTTCATATATATAATTATATCTGATGTATATTTACAGGATACTCATACACAAACATATATGCTAGATAATAATAATAATATATACCTACATTTTTGGTACAGCCAAGGATGAACTATCATTTATTTATTTATTTATTTATTTATTTATTTATTCATTTGGTTTTTTGGTTTTTTTTTTTTTCTTCTGTTTAGTTCTATCAACCCCATATGTGGTCCCGTTCGTAGCGATGCGGATGCAGCGTTCTCGTATACCTTCTTTCTTCAAAAATTTTATATAACTATCTGTATATGAGGTATTCTACGCGAATCCAATTAACGATTGATCGGGAAATTTTTATTTTCATTTATCATTTTTTCTGTCATAGTATGACCTCCGAAAATCTCCCAATAAAAAATTTTACGCTTTTTTTAATCGTTTTATGGACGTTTAAACTTAGCTAAAAAATGCTATAGTCCATTTTTATTATTAAAACGTGGAAATGTTCGGCCTTTGAGGGTTTGGGTTGAAGTCCCGAATCTCAAAAGTCCCGAACGGTGGAAGTTCCGAATTTCAATATTACCGATTCACAGTATTTCGAAAGGGGATTTCCCCCAAAGTCTACATAGCCGATTTCAAAAATTTTCGGATTTTCGGGCTTTCCGAGTTTAGAATTCGTTCTAGACTTTAGCGATTCTGGAAATTCGAAATCGTCAACAAATGCGGAATTTTGATCGTTCGGTACTTTAAAAATTTTGAGCTTCGACCTGGTTTCGCTTTTGGGATGAAAATTTTTTTAAACAAACTTCGCAGTGGAACGAAGCTTCTTTCCATTTTTTTTTTTGAATTGTATTACCTAGTTTTTTTTAATGATATTTCACGAGTTTGAACCCAGAAACTGTAACTGTTATATATACATACCTATAATCTTGAAATCGTATAAAAATATCGTTTCGAAAGTTGAAATTGACATTTTTTTACGAAACCGTGTATTCAACAAAAAAAATAAAATAAAAATTCAACTTGTAAAATATCGATACATAAATAGAAAAAAAATATCTTCCCACCACTATGGAGTTTAGCGAGCAAATTTTTCCTTTCAACAACCGAAATATTCCTATTTTTCAGATTTGAGATGAGTTCAAACGTTCATGAGCCAAAGCCGGATGACTGAAAAAAATAGAATTTTTCTTACGAATTTTCCAGGCGAAATTATGATTAAAAATAAAAAATTTCATGGTCGATCGTTTACTCAATTCGCGTAAAAAACCGCTTGCATATATGTATTCATAATCTGCACGCGTGTACAATATAATACATCGTATAATTCTTCATTTGTGTTAAACTATTTCATCGCGAATCGTATATCTTCATTTTCACCCTTTCCCTTACCCTTACCCTCTGTCTCTTCTCGTCTTCGTTGTATCGTGCTTAATTCATGAATTATACAATACGAATAGCTCATCCGGTATTTCATAAACGTATATATTGACTAGAAAGGTACATACGTACCCAAAATTATTCTAATTTCATAATCGTCGCAGTTTTTGCAGCATTTAATTACAATATATTTAAAATTTCTTTTACACCTCAGCCAGCGAATCTTATCGGAAAACTTTGTGACCGTAGAACGTGAAATTTTTGACAAATAATATAGACTGCAATATTGGCACGTTAAATCCGGAGATCTAGTTTTCTGTCTCGTTAATAACGTAATAGTTAATTTTTGTAAACCTATTTAATTTTATAGCGAAAAATTCACAACGCGTACAATAATTTACACGTACATATACAATTAAATATATCTATAGGTATGTGTACATGGAATTTTTATCCTATTTATCATTCGAACAGGGAAATTGTTCCTTTCCTGACTTTCCAAAGTCTTTTCGTCGAGCAATCGCGAGACGTGAAAATTGACTCGTAAGTCAAATCCCTCGATTTTTATTTCACCGCGAAAATTAGTCCCTTATATATCAGAATTGTTTCGGGCATATACTTATATAGGAGTCATCGAAGCATGGAGATATCGCCTTTTGTCTTCTAATCTCTGACATAGAATTTCAACAGAGATCTTTCTTCCCGTTACGTTCGTCCGAAGGGAAGTATAGGTACCGAGTTTATTCTTATCTCTATTATTCCACCCTCAACCCTCTCCGCAATTGATTGGAAATCAATGATCGTTATCTTCGAGAAAAACAGAAATACATGTATTTTCGGATTCGATGGTTGATATATAAATGCCGCCGAAGATTAACACCATTGGAAGTTCTGGTTCCAAATTCTATCCGCTAGCCAAGAACTTGAGATTTTATAAAAAGCTGGAATCAGGCTGCAATTCTGTCCACTTTCTCATTCAAAAAAGTCAAGCGAAAATCAAACTCTCGAAGCCATGTGTGCGAAAATTTTTTCGAAGCATGAAGCACGAGCTTTGACAAGTTGCTCTTCGTTTTTTCAATCTGTAGATTTCGATAGTTTGACATAGGAAAATAGGAAGAATACAAAATTCGCAAATTAGATGGGAAAGAGTTTGCGAAATCGTTTAACGACGTGGAAAAGAAAAGCAGCGATTTTGAGAGAACCTTCAAACCATCAAAACCGAGCTTCATTGCTTCCCAATCTTTTCTCAAACGATAGCGTAGCTAAAAAATCGGAATTTAAGTATCAGTCGCATCCAGTACAGAGAGCAATCGAGTCTTCTCGTTTTTGGGTCTCTTTCGCCCCTTGGTTCGGATATCTAGTCTCAAATCTTGCGACTTATAATTTTCCTAAAGTGCGACAACCCCGTTTCTGGTCGCAAGTCTGACCACAGAGTCCGAATTATTGTTCGAATTATTACGTTTCAATGATTTAATCGAATTTTGATTATCCTTAGAAAATTTATTCCCGGTACTCGGTCCGTCCAGGAAATAAGTGACCATGCTTCCCTTCCCTTTGACTTGTATACTTCCTCTGCATGTCAAGGGGTAGCCCTTTTGATGCAAGATATCGTAGACTTCCTGCGTTACTTGGATGCCGTCTAAGACCCCTGTCGAATCCATTCGCGATGCTACATTCACAGCGTTTCCCCATATGTCGTATTGGGGCTTACGAGCTCCGATCACACCCGCTACTACAGGTCCGATATTAATCCCTACTCGCATACGGAAATTATTGAAACTGTGCTCGTTCACGTATGACAATTGCTCACGAATTCTCAACGCGTAGTCAGCCATGGCTGTAACGTGCCTGAAGTCCTGCATGTCGCAGGTGTGCTTCGTCAGTCCTGAAGAAAAAAAAAACAGGAAAATGAAAAGGAAATCAATTTTTTGATTATTTTAAAGACTAGAGTTCCAAATTTGAATTTCAAGAGTCTTGTTTGCGTCTAAAGTTGCCCGAAACGGATATAAATCTCACTTTTAGGTGCAAATCGGAATTTTATTAGATGCAATGCGATCCTATGGTTGAATTCTAGTCTCGATTTTCAAATCTGAAGTGAGAACTTGTAGAATAAAAGTGAAGAATTTCTATTCCGACTGGGGAATTTTACTAACCAGAAGCTGCCATGTACGTGGCTCCTGTGCTTTTGATTTTCTCGATGTATTTGAAATCTTCTTCAGCTAGTATTTCGTCAAAGTCGGCAATTATCTCGTTCAGAAGCCTTAGGCATTCCACTCCCTCGTTGTTGGCTTCAAGTTCGATGTAAAATTCGGAGAAATTTGGTATCGAAGCAAACATAATACACACAAAGGCACACTGTTCGTGATACAATTCCTGAATGAGAAGAAAAAGAAGAAGAAAAAGAAAATTCATATTTATAATTACCCAGAATTTTCTATCCTCAAAGAAGCTCAAACAATCAACTCTTAATTATTAAGTGTATAAAATTCTTCGGACCAATTGTTCTCAGGAATGAAAGCTGAGAGTACAGAATACTCTACTTACATCTGAATTAACTGTGTAGAGAAAATGTTCGGCTACATGTTCCGGCAAAATATTAGCCAAAAGTTTTTGGTTGTAGGCCTTAAGATGCTCCATATCTTCTTTTTCTTCCGTAGCCTGAAGTTTCCATAGAAAATCCAGCCTGTAGGTGGCTTCGGTGTGTTGCGAATGAGCAACCAAAGCTGCCATGAAAGACACGACGAGAACACCGGCAAGCCATCGTCCCCCAGTTTCGGAATCGACTTCTTTTGAGGCCTGATAAATACTGACACCGAGATAACAGGCTACTACGACGCTGAGCACTGCGACTTTGAAGACTGATGTAAGGATTTGATAAACTGCACAGGTTACCATTACTAGCATCACGAGGACCGGGAAAAGCTGAAAAAAGATGATGCCGAATGTGGAAAAGGTTTTTTGGTTCAAATCATTCGAACTAATGAGCTCAGATTATCAGTTTCTCAAATAAGTGTTACGAAAAACGATCAACTTACGTCTGAAAATAGTATGTAATAGCACGGCTCCACGGAACTTGTAATACTTTGCATCACGGTGGAATTGTCGAGCCATTCCGTTGACGTTGTCGTCGTTTCGTTTCCGCACGTGTTCTGACCATCGAGATCAAACTGAAAATGGAATGAGAGATTGGGTAGCAGTTTTTGAGTTGTTTCTTCCTTCCGAAGGAAAACGAATTATAAATAGTGATAAAGAATATGAAATATTGATAAAGAATATGAAATATCACGTAATCATATTTTTTTATCTATCAAATTCCTCATTCCTCTAATCAGACGTTTGATTAGAGCCTCAAGCTTGCATCTTGTGCAACTGTATATAGCGGTCACTCAGGGATAGGTTATTTATTCACAAATGGCGGAAGCTCTGATCACCTCGAAAACGCGATACGTAGTTTCTCCTATACCACACAACCGATCGGAATGAAACTTCGGGGATTACTGCTTGAATTCAGCAAAAACTACCTAAGTATTTCGATTTTTCAAAATTTGGAATTTTTTTTCACAGATTCAGTTATCATCGGAGAAATCATGGAATTATTTATAGTTGCACTCAGTTTATTGCACTTTTGAAATACTTAGGTGCTCGGCGGTGGCAAATCGCACATTTCGAGCACTATCTCATCTCATTTGATAAAGAAATGACCGAAAAACTACGATTTTGCGTCTTATATAAAAATTACCGATATCTTACCGAATCGACACTTTGCAGCGGCATATAATCACGCAGTAAAATTCCAAGTCCAAGTGAAGGTTCAATTTTTAATATAAATTTGATATCGAGCAATTAATTAACAGACTTACCAATGGAGACAAAACGGTGAAAAACGTCAGATAGACAACAACGGAAGCGATGCCTTGGGCGAGTATACGCTTCTCGTATATTTGCACCGAGATATTTCTCACCCAATCCGGAACTACCTGTAAGTAAATTGGATAACGCTTATTTCCTGACCTGAAGAATAATTGGAAGTGTGAAAATGAGCTAATTGAGTTGCGAAACTTAGGAAAGAAGAAAAACGAAAAAATTGCATGGCAACTTCTTGGCTTACTTCATTTTTCTCAGCCAGTAGAATCCCATTGACCAAAATGATTATGAGACCACCGATCGAGCTGCAAATGTAGAAACCAATGCTTCTGTAAAAAGAGAAGTCGGACGTGAGAATTCGACCACTTTTCATGCCTCTGATGATCTGAATTCCTTTTACAATAAACTTGAATCTCCTGATCGGCCAGATTCTTTCCTCACCCTTTCAAGATGATCGCAATCGCTATAACTACGACTAGATAAACGAACCCGGAACACAGAAAGTACGCCGATAACATCCTGTCCCTCTCCCTAGAGTACTGCAGGATTCAGGAATGGATTAATACACATGTCTCGATAAAAGATATGAGTAGGTTTATCAGAGAAGAAAGAAAAGCCGTCTTTTACCTTTTCCTCAATGTCTGGGCGTCGGAATGTCAAGATAAATGGCGTGCAATGTTCTGCCCTAAGTCTATCGATGCTTCTAGCATCTATCGCCCTCATCAGATACTCGTTGACCTCGTCATCCGGGTCCTTTTCGCCTTCTATGGTGTCGCCGAACCCTAATCTATGGGAAAAGAAGGATGAAATGAAAAATTCGGGAATTCGAACCAGAGGCAACCGCGCATTTACTTAGTCTGCTTTCCGTGCTGAGAACCGTGACCCATGACCCTCATTTCTTTCGAAACATTTCCGTTCACTGAAAACCCCTTTCTAAGAGTCGCCCCCGTGGTTACGTTGTCACGAAATGTGTCTCCAGGTACGATCAGGTATGTTTGAATGTTGTGATCACGGAGATACGCGTTTCTTTCGCCCCCGTTACCCTCCTCGACCTCGTAATCACCCTCGAGACAGTCCAAGGTTTCCTTGGTGATATGAACTCGTCTGAAAATTGAATTCCAGTCGAGTCAAAAACGGGGTAAAGTATAACGTCGAGTCGGTCCTCGGAGGCAGCAATTAATTAATTTTATTAATACACGTATGTGGGTATATAATCACTCCACATATCCTCGGCGAATTTAATTAGCTGAGTACCATTCTGTGATATTAGTATAATCCTGTTTCTCGTTCGTCTGAATCCTGCCAGGGAAAATTTTCAGAAAATTCCTATTTACGAAGTAAAGAAAATTTCTAGAAAGAGAAGAAAGTTTGTTTCGTGGTTTTTTTTTTTTAAACCGAAATGAATTTTGAAGATTTTCAAACGGTACGCAGTAAGCTCAAGATATTGTACTCAGGTTTGACAGTTTGAATCTTGGGGCGACGCCACGATTCCGTAATTCGCGGTAAAGTTTACTCACCCTGGAATCCCCCCGCTTTCCATGTAATTGGCTAAAGTCACGTCGTTACTCCACACGTCGAACTGCCACTTTCGAAGTCCCAAGACTCCGCAATGCACCCTTCCAGTGTGGATGCCAACCCTCATGTTTACGTTGACGGCCATTACCTCTCGCACAAGCCTGCAAAACGTTACTTGATTTACGACCTTCCCATGAAATTTCTAAGCTCTGGTTGCAGAGTAGGCCCTACGACGATATTGGGATTTCTAATCAGTACCGTCTCCAAGAGGGTCTGTCTACACAATTTCCATTATGAACACCCAAAACCTTTCACCCATTCCACCAAAATTTGTTGTAATAAATATATAGAAACGAGAATCCAAATAATTTTGGAAATAACTTTTTTTCAAATCAATGAAGAAATATTCTATTGAATCAGTTTTATGACTTCGATTCGAAAGATTTTATGGACTTCGTCTCACATAGATTAATTCCACAGGTTGTCGTAGGGTACAGATCCAAATTTGGAGGAAATATCCGAATTTCATTTCTGGATAAGAAATTTTTTGGTTTCGATACATTGTTTTGTAAACGTTGACAAAAAAAGTGGGCTACGTCCTCACAGCGATAGAAGACTGCGAATTTCAAAAAGTTTTTTTGAAGTCCATAAAATCTCAAATAAGTTCGAATTATGTCACCAAAAAAGAGTCATCAGATTTGGAAGAACAACATCTCTGAACTGAGCAGCTGAAGCTGAACTCTTTTGTATACAGTTGTTGAAAAAATTCAATATTTTTGAAAAATCAGACAGAGCTTTCGGAAGATGCAAATATCCGAACTCGATATGAAAAACTATGAGATGGGGTAAATCTGTAGGAAAAAAAATACAAAAAGGGACTAGAAAACATCGTAGATTCTGAAATAGTTGCGTGAATACTGAATAGAAGGGTTCGATTGAAACTAATATGAAACTTTTGAATTTAGAAGGATTGGAAATTTTTTGGGAAAAGATCTCGTGCGATTTTGAAATTAAAGCCAATTTGGATGCGTAGGTTTGAATCGAGAGATTCTCACCAGAGTCTTTGGGGAATGGAAGCTCTCCGTGTTGCGAACCTGTGGATCGCCTGAATTTTTAGTTCTTTGAAAAATTCTTACGTCAACAATAAACGAGCGTTATGTTATTACTTTCGTGTTTTCTTTTTATTCGAGGGCATGCGGATCGGAATGCTGTAACAATAGCTTCGAGCTCGATCCAGTGGAGAGATATATTATTGCGCCAGATATTGTTCCGTTAATAATTTATATGAAAACAAAAACAAGTAGAAAGGAAGGCTTTTCATTCGACAAAGTCCTGAAATAGCTAGCTGCTATTTTTTATTCCATTATTAAGTTACACGAGAAATAAAAAACCGGGTTTACATTTGTTTATCTTCAATTTTCTGGACCCCGAAATTACGGGGCAGAGCTGGAGTTCTGAATTTTTAAAGTTCCGAATTCATTTGAGACGATTTAGAATTTTCAGAAACTTTGAAGTTCAGAATTTTGAAATTCCGAAAGGTTGGGATGCAGGTAGCTCAAAACTTCGAAATTCCAGACTTCAAAAGGCCCAAAAATCTGAAAATTTCGGTCTACTTCTCAGGATGTAAGGACAAAAAATAGTTCATTCTAATCGAGACCCTCTTTACGGAAACCATTTTATCCGCTTCGGTCGATAACTTCATGACGTCATAAATAATTGACAGGACTTTGAAACATTGTTTTCCAAAAAGAACATCTGAAGACGATTAATTTGATCACTTATTGATTTCGATACGATCAATACAGCCCGAGTTATTAAAGACTGAATGACTACATGTGTGAATTTCAAGTTTCGGAGGTTAGGCCTTTCGGATCTTGAGCTTTCGGAATTTCAGACCTGCGGTGTTCTTCGTTGGAAACTTTTCGAAATCCATAATATTAAAATTCGGAATTCTGACCGTTCGAGACTTTAAAAATTCTGAATTTCAACTCGGTCTTGAAATCACCTGCGATAAACAGCAAATCCCGCTCGTCCATGTAACGCAGAATTGATGCGGCTCGTATAATTATACCTTTGGGCAAGGTTAGCCCTTCAGGGTTGAAAAGGGTGTGCAACAAACTTTTGGCACTAATTGTTTTCCTATTAACAATTCATATGCATACGTAGGAGTGAGTTGTTTTTTGATTCGTTTTTCTTCGCGTATATTTTGCAGCTGAAACAATATTCACTAACACCCCATTCAATTAGTGCTTCAGCTTTGAAATTTCTAAACCTCGAACAGTGGAAAGTTACTGCAATTCGATCGGCTCAAGAATAATATTGTGTTTCGATTAAGTATTCATATTTTCATTCAACGAATTGACGTATCTAGAGGTTTTTGCCCAAGAAATAAAATGAAAAGGATAAAAATGATTCTCGACGCTGATATTCCATTCGACAATTGATAAAAAAAATGTTTCCCTTGTTCCTAAGAGTAAATGGGTTTACATCAGCGATAATATGCCTATAAATTTTGGCGTAAAGAGGAGAAACGTCCTGGGAAACAATTCGAGCTTGAATGAACGCAGCTGAGGATTGAATCGAGATAGAATAAACATACATTTATCATTTTGTGGGAGGTTTGTTCATTTCCCGTTTCCTCTGTTCTCAGTCCCCGAGTTTTTCCCCTTATTTGACGAAAGTGAATGATAAGGGGCCGCTTTTGTATCGAACCAGCTCACAATCACCTTACGTCACTGCTGCGGGTTCTTTTCTCTGTTTTTATTCAACTTTTAGACATTCGTTCCATACGAATTGGTATATTACCGTTGCTCTTGTCAAATGGAAGAAGCAAAGTACGTACGTCTGAATTAGGGTGAATTTTTTTTTTTTTTTTTTTTCTTTCCTCTCTTCAAAGATTTCCCCCACACAGCTGTTCCCCGTCCCATATATATACCATAGATATGTACATTTTTTAAAAGAGTACATCAATTCCGGGGGTAGAAATATACACCTTAGAAATAATGTTATAAAAATCGCTGGTATATGGGTGATGCCATTCAAACAGTGTTTATTAATGTCCTGTACTGTTTGCTCTCACTGGTCATCCATTAACAATCTATTCATAAAATTTTTGTATCAATACGATCCTCGTGACCATATTTCATCGCTTCTTTTGTATAATATCACTTGCAGTCCAGAGAAAACTTACGGTTTAAATCACTTAAATGTCAGTACCGTGTCACGTCCATTTCTAGAATTTACCTATGAATTCATTATTTTCTTTGTCGCAATAAATGATCCAAACTAATTAAACCATAAATCTAATTAATGTTATAATACAATTAATAAATAAATGATAATACAATTCGTAATAATTTTTCTGAAGAATGTCTACCAAATTTATTTTATGTCAGTACCGTGGATGAACGAGTCAGTACCGTGGTACGGAAAATTTGAAATTTGATTCTCATTCTCGATATTTCGAAGTTGTAGCGAAATCCTCTCGGACTTTCATTTTTACAATAAAATAGAGTAATAATATGCATTAAAAAACTGAAAAATTTTAATTATAGAATCAAAAAATTCTTTATCAAAAAAGGAACAGTTAGAACAGAATCACTGATATACCCTTCGAAGAAATATTCTTTTCACTCAGTTTTCTTTTCAGATCTGATTCTCGCAGGGTACAAGTCGCATCGTTCGTCAAAACTTTTTGAAATCCGTATGGAATAATTCCGAAATGATGTTATTTCGGAGCAAACTAATAACATATAGAAATATATGGAAAGAAAGGCTCAGGATCAATAATTTTTTTTATCTAAAAATGAATTTAATCGGATATCGCTGGTCCGTTCCGAAATTACATCGATGTCCTACATATTTGCTCCAAACTCGAAGAAGTTTCGATGAAAAATCCGACCCGTATACCTAACGATAAAAAAATCGCAAATAATTTTGAATCGGGTCTCAAGTCACGAGTAATTAGCTGTGAAATAACTGATCGGATAAAAAAATTTTTCAAAGCGTTACCGGTGAATTGAATCAAAAAAAAAAAAAAATTATTTCCAAAATATATTGTGTTCAATAATTAAAAAAAAAATTTTGTTGGTTGAAATAAACTGTTTCTTTCAAATTTTGTTCCTCTATAATATTATGCGAAACTTTATTAGAAAATTTTGCGAAAAGTATCATCCGTCAGTTGAAAACTTTCGTCTGATCGATCTCACGATGTACTATAACTGTATAACCGGAGTTGACACCGCTTTCAAAACTTTTACGAAAAGTTATGTACCGGCTTTGAAAGCTGAGCCTGCAATAATCCCATCAGCATTTTGTCCCCATCTAACTCTTGGATGTTTAAAAAAATCCCTACCCTCTCCTGCCCCTTTCAAAAAAAAAAAAAAAAAAGGGGGGGAAATAGAAATTATTCGGGGTTGTCGAAAGGGCTGACCGATTTCGCACGGACCGGCTCATACTCAAAATAATAAATTGGTTTCGGCGTGAAATTCGAAGGTTTGAAATTCGGCTATTCGCCACTGCACATACGGAATCACGTCGATTCCATTAATCCACGGTAAAATTGACACAGAAAAAAACGAAGCGAACGAATCACGATAAATTTTGTCATTTGAGAATTTTCTGTAATAATAATATTAATAATTAAAAAATCGATTCTGTAAAAACGTTGAATTGAATCGTTCGAAAGATTCGATAAAATCTTTTTATCGAACGGTCGTATAACTTTCGAGGGATTTCTAATTCACATACGACACACGACGGACCTTGTCGCCGACGTGTCGGGAATAATATTTTCGGGCGAGTGAGTCCGGGACTTTTCTCTAAGGTTTGAGGATTTTCAGGGAAGCCAAAAGTAGCGGTGGAATTATAGGAAGGGAGTCAGTCAGTCACTCGAGCTGTCGAGTGACGACATAGCAAGGAGAGACGTCCTCGTGTTTAGTATGGCTCTCACTAATGGCTACTCGAGAGCTTAAAAGCGCAGAAGCAGGCGACCGTCCGAATCTCGAGGCTGAAACGTCGAAACGGACAAACGTACAATGGGATAGGAGGAAAACGAGGGTTCTCAAAAAAAAGAAAATAAAATAAAAAAAAAAAAAAGAAGAAGAAGAAAAAAAGGCGAAATATCTCGGTCGAAAACGGATCTCTAAACGCTGGTTATAACGTCTTGTGTCTTACCTCTCTCATTCTCAGAGTGGTTTGCAATTTTTGCACAGGTATTTTTTACGAGGCTGAATTTTGCGCGTGCTTTGTCCGTGTGGAACGAGAACGAAGAGAGAGTATTACATGCGAATTGGAGTACAAAAAAAAAAAGGGGGAAAACAAAAAAAGGAAAGGGAAGGAAAGGAAGGTAAAAGAAAGGGAAAAAAAATCAAAGCGCGTTTTTAATATTAGATATAAACATCAAAGAACAAATCCACGACTCTTTCCGTACATATATACATTGAATCAGGCGAAAGTGGTTCCCCTCGTACACATTTATAAGCGAAAGCTACAGGACCGGAGTAGCTGCGGTAGCTATGGGTAACATGATTCAAATTTCACTTAAGTAAACCGGTATGTACGCGAGTAAACTTTATTCCTTCGATATTACCTTTTTTAATCAATGGTGCAAGGCTTTCCTTTCTCGATTCTCGATTCAGTATACTGTTATAAATTATTTGATTTTTTTTTTCTCCTACTTCGTTCTCTCTTTTACGTATATTTCGCGAATAACTGCGTGTGCGTGTGTGTGTTTTTTTTTTTTTTTCTTACGGTATAACGTGGGTAACGTTTTAAAAGATTCAAATACCACTTTGCACGATCAGAGCGAGCGATGGAGAAATGCTGCTCGCGATATCAAGTCGAGTTTAAAAACCTTTCAGGTAAATTTTAACCAATTATTATACCCGTTTGCCAATTTTAGAAATTCCGATAATCGTCGAACGTTAGATGAAAGTTTTACGCCCTGTCAAAAACCGATCGATAAACTAATGCATCATCGTCAGTTCAGCCCTTTCGCGATTGCCTATGCTGGAGCGTAAGATACTCATAGTCACTGATACGTCAGTTTCGCAATTTCGTTACTTCCGGGCTTTTAACTAAGCTATCAGTACCCGGGGCTTCAAACTTCTGCTATACTGCACTAATAATCCCCGAAGCTTTGCGGCCCCCGGTTTTCATAGTTTAACTATGAAATAATAACCATGGAATATAATAACGAATAGGGGGTAACTGAGAAGAACAATTATTTACCCAAAACATTATTTCGCCCGAGTTTGAGTAGAATAATGCTCTAAGTGAGGATTCAGAGACTTGAAATTCCCATTAGCGTTTCTAAACGTCCTACCAAATTTTCAAATTCTACTTAAAGCCTCGAAAGTCTGCGAAAAACCAACTCGATGATCGATTTTATTTTAGAGTTGGAATTCGTTCGCCAATCGGTTCGCAAAACGTTTTGTCAAAGTTCGAAGAGCTGTAGGTCGAAAACCGCAGAATCACGAAGCCTCTATGAATTCTAGGGTCTAGAGGTACAGACTAGAATTTAAAACGTTTAGTTTGTTCCTAAACTCGCCCAAAACGGTGAAAATTTGCGGAATGGAACTAGTATAGCCCAGACAACAGGAATTTAACTTATGGTAGACCGTAATGCAAAATTCTGAACAAATTTCTTTAACGTTTCATCCGTTTTATTGACAGATAAAGAGCCGTAATTAAAAGGTCTGCGGTCATACCTTTCGAAAAACGCGTTTTATATCATATCTCTAAAACGGCTGACTTCAGGAGGAAAAATATATAGACCTTTTTTGTAGATAATTAAATTCCTCATCTTTTTTATTTTAAACTTTTTTTTATTTAACTAACCGTTTTTCAATTACAGCTTGTTCAGTATCGCAAATCTTCTTTTTTCATCTGAAACTTCCTTAGGAATCGATGTACTGTTAAAATACCTATTATCTTTTTTACTTATTATCAAATTTCCTACAAATTTTTTATATAACTTTTTAAGGTCTCTATGTTTTTTATCCTAAAGTCAACCGTTTTCGAGATATGATATAAAACGCGTTTTTCAAGATGTGTATCTGTCAATAGAACGCATGCAACATTAAAAAAATTTGTTCAGAATTTTGGATTACGATTCGCGGTCTATCGTCTGGCCTATAGAATCTCCGTCCCGACTTGAGTTGACCTATTGAAAAATTTGTTTTTTCGAATAGTAAAAATTTTCGAATTCTCCGTAGCTTGTATACCTCGTCGTTATTTTTAATGATCCAAAACTCCCAAGCGTATCGAATTCGCTTTTTCATCTCTATTCTCGTTTTGCCACAGCGAATCTGAACTATAATCGCGAAAACCGCGTGGAGCTCTGGTCTTCCTATAATTAACATCAATTATCGAACAAAATTTAGCCATAATTCAATAACGCTGACGTCACATGTGTTCCGTTATAGTTTACTATCACCTAACGAAAACAGCCCGAACTCAACACAAGCTTACTTGTTACCGTTAAACGTAGAACATTAGAGCGGACCAAGTGGCAACGTAAACTTATAATTGATATATCAGCTAATATCGTTAGAGCCTGGCCTGGGGAGACAGAAGCACAAAGTAAAGCTCTGCGCGTCGGAGTACTGTAATTTTTTTTTTTTTTTTCTGGTTCGTTCTGATCTGGATTCGCTTTGCTTTTCGTATAATTGTAGTCTGAATTTGCAAAACAAAGCTCAGAGAATATTTGGTACGATTCTCGAGGCTAGATGGTTACGTTAATGTTCAGAGAAAATTGGATCGCGTACAACAACTCGAATACGAGCGCGATGCGGTCAGAAGCTAATTAAGCGTGTATAAGGAGCAAAACTCGCCTCGAAAAATATTTGCGAAAATTGGCCCCGACGTCGATCCGCGACTTTTTTGCCGGAAGGATTTTTGACGGAGGGTAAAACGGACCTTTCCACCTTCTGGATATCCTGAAAGCGACGTTAACGACTTAGGATCCGAAATCCTCGACAGATATCTTTTATCAACTGTCCTCTGAGTCTACCCAGAATTTTCTTTTTTTTTTTTCTCTTTACGAAAAACGAACGCTAAAATTTTTACCGAAATCATTGACTCGTGTCGGATCAGACTCGAAACAAATTTAGCGAAAATTTCGTCATACAGATTCAAATTTCGTTCCGGCGAATATACACACAAGGAAATGGATTTTGGGATAAAAACTGAAGCGATTTATCGTTTACTCGTATCTTCTATAGAAGCTGTATATATATATATATATATATATATATATAAATTCTGGACCCTCTTTCGGAGATAAAAACATTGTCGATTCTTCGAGACGACCGCTAGGCAATATCCTGTCGCAATTTCCTCCCAAACGGCGTTTGCCAAGGTGAGTAACGTCAGTTGACTCTCGGGTCATCAAATCCTTTTCGGGGGATTAAACACACGTTTTTATTTTATTTTCAGGACCAGGTCGGCGATAGTACCGTGTTGCAATCGTTATATGAGAGGAATCAGCACTAGCTATACGAAAATGAAAAAAATTTCATTTTTCTGTTTTTCATTTTCTGAGAAATAAAAATGCGGAAAATGCACTCATACTCACGTTATCGCGTCGATCATATCCAACCCCATTTCAACACAGCAATGAGCGTGGTCAGGTCTGGCCTCAGGTAATCCTGAGACACAGTAGTAACAATCACCGAGAAGTTTGATCCGCAGGCAATGATGTTCAGCTGCGAGTCTGTCGAATCTGAAAGCCAATACGATTGTGGATATCAATTTGGCAACTCATTCGCCAACCCTTATCAGACCCTTGCGTGTTGATTCGCGGCCTCGTTCTCCGCGCCACGATAATTAACGAGCGACTAACAATAAGTGGCGAAATTTCGATCATCACATCGAAGGTTTACCTACAATTTTTGAAAGAAGACAAAAATCTGAAGTGAAAACACCGTGTCTTTGAATGAACCAAGTAATGTCTTCATTTCGAAAAGTCGAGCTGATTTATTCGATAGATGATTGATTAGTTCTGTGGGGACTCACATAATTCCTAATACGCCCGCTACGCGGCTACGCCTAGCTACATCTCTCTCGCTAGTGCTAGGACAAACACTCGGTTCGTATATATACCGATTCCTAATAATACCTAACGTCCACTACCGGACACACCGCGTCTAGGGCAGGGTACAGTGGCGCAGCCCTACTGACGAGTCTGTCACTGTACCCGAGACGAAACGCATACCTGAAGGGGGTTCAATTCCTTCACACAAACTCAAGAGTTCCCCACATGTGAGAAGCTCCGATCCCTCTAACAAAGTCAACGGAGTTAGCGCACTTACACCCGAGGGTTCGATTCCTTCAGTTCGAACGAAAGAAAATGGACAAAACATGACTACGATTGAAACCAAATTTTCTCCGAGTCTGGGATAATCTGTTTCTTCTCTGGTGAGACAGTACCGATGTATTCCGAGGCTTCCGAAAGCAGAAATGTCAGACTCAGGGGTTGAAATGTCAGGACCAAAATTACACCAGTCTTTCAGATCGTAGCTCGCGTTGGAGAGATCAATTAATACCAAAAGACTCAAAGGTATAATTATATCTGGCGCGTATATGGTCTCGGGAAAGGTTTTCCGACGGAAGTAGAGTATACATCGAGTATCCTAGGGATTACCAGCCCACGCGACTATCCAACTCAGACCCGTACTCTTCCAGATCGAAAACAGGCCGCCGCGGTTACAAATATTCGAACAACCATGTCGTATTATGAAATCCTCGTGCTTTTTGGTGGCTTTTACATCGCAGGAATATGATTCCGAAGCTAGGGTACGCAAAACCGAAAGAAAAAAGTATCTAAGAGGGTAAAAAATGTGATTTCTACGAAGATGTCCCCAAAAAGGAGGTACATATATTCTCAGGAATTGTTTCATGTGGTTACCTCAGGCGGGTATCGAGCCTTCGAATCTTTTCTCGAACCCTTTGACAGGGTAGCACAATTTTATGAAGGGATCTAGGCACGGTGAGGCGTGAGATTTTGGTGGATGTCCTCCAGCCGGTTTTCCCAGGACAAGGAAAACACCGGTGCCTATATTTTCTTGGGAAAAAAAAAAAAAAAAAACTTCAGGAACAAGGACGGGGATGATGATAACAACTCCGACCGATGATGGATGGTTCTTTCAAACTTCACACACGCGTATCCTTTCGACAAGATCAGATATTCTGATTACTTGGCTCTTACCACTTTGAGATGTGGTTTAAGATGGTCTGAGGATTGTGGAATTCGTTAGGCAAGGCTAGCTGTTCTGTTTAATGGACCGCATTGGATCAGGTCCTAAGCCCAAGAATTTTCACGACAAGTTGAACCTCCCTCTAACGGAGGCATAGGAATAGGGACGGATTATTCTGATTCAATTTGTCTAGAAGTCGGACCCCGCCAATGGTAATTAAACGATGTTCGAACACGAGGGAAATCGGAATCGAATTTCATGACTATGGAAGACCCTGCGATTTCGAAATAGTGATCAACCCACATCTCGCGCGAGTACTCTAAGTAATTAATTAAGTAATCTCTACGTATATATGTTCAGTTCAATTTCATTTCTGAATAAACCATACCCTGAGGTCGTCATAAAATTTCCAGTTGACTTTTTAGTTGAATTTCATGGAACGTTGGAGTTCAGGAAATTAAGACTCAAAAACCGGAAATTTTGGTCTCTTTCTCAGAATGTGAAAACAAAAGATAGTTCATTCTGATCGAGACGTTCTTTACGGACACCTATTTTATCTACTTCAATCGATAACTTCATAGTGTTATGAATAATTGACTGGATTTTGAAACTTTGTTTTCCGAAAAGTAAATCTTGAGACGATTAATTTGACCACTTATTGATCTCGATACGATCAATACAGCCCGAGTTATCAAACACTGAATGAATACATGCGCGAAATTCAAGTTTTGGAGGTTATGGCTTTTCGGGTCTTTGGCTTTCGGAATTTTGAACCACCGGTGTTCCTCGTTCGAAATTTTTTGGAATGGGAAATGTAGATTTTCAGAAAAATACCTCATCTAAAAACTGTGAGTCCATAATATTGAAAATTCGGAATTTTTACCCTTCGAGATTTTCGGATTTCCAACGCAGTCTAGTATTCCACGGTTTGTAAAACCGAAAGACTTTGTTAGACCAAAAGTTGTGCACGGCACTGTATGTAGTACGTATAGGAGTTATACCATCGAGCACGTACTCTGCTGGGGCCAGCGACCTTCTACATCTTTGATGTGCGAGGGCAGGGGTTGCCTTGGCGTGTTATTTCATTAGGTTAGCTCACAAACTGCAGTCGAGAGTTCCATGTATGTATGTACATAGACATAAAGTGAGTTCTGGGCCATTGTAAAGGTACAGGTGTAATACAGGGTGATTCATTCACCGTTGTTCACCCATTATCCCGCGCCTAACAACAGGGATGTAAATTCTCTGCTCCAGTTCTCTTGGCCGTATAGAAAACTGCCCTTATACACACTTCTACCCCTTTGTGGGCATCGACCTGCCCCTGTTTGTAGTTGACTTGATCTTTACTCACGTGTTCAAACGCTGGAGGTATATTTCAAACGAAATTATACCTGCCAGTTGAGTTTCGCAGTTCGGTTTAGTTAAGAGGAAAATTAAACAAATAGTCGTCACGTTTACTTCAAGTACAAAATAAAAAAGCGATTTCATTATTTTTAATTAGTCAAGAGTCAGGGTGACACCCATTCGCACCCAAAAACATGTCAAGCTTTCGCTGATGGGTAGAGGCACTTAATGAAACCGCGTGCGGATTTTATCGCGTCTTCACATCTCGCCTGCGAGGAAAAAGCTCAGTTTTAACACGCTTTTAATGTGGTTTTAATCGTTTTATGGTTTTTTAAGCGTACGGCTTGTGGCATATTCACGTATCCTTCGTGACCCATAAATTCGGACTTTTAATATCCTGCGTTGATGTGCTGGATCAATTGTTCAACTCCGGAAGTTCGAGGACCGAGTAAAGTATTACCAAACTTTTGCCTTCCCTGAAAAGCGCCTTTTTCTTTCCCCTCATTTCCTTCATCGTCGGCTAAATTGGTTCCTCTTAAAGCAGCGCGAGATTCGATTTTAATTCGATCTGCCACCCGGACTTTTTTTTACCGAAAATCACCCTAGTTAACGTTTGGTAAATCTTCGACTTTTATTCATGTCCCATTTTTCATTTTTCACTTTTCATTTTTTCCCTTCCTTTTCTCTCCTCTTTTTCTCTAAGCCGCCGACCCCAGCCACTATCGGTACTTTCGTTAGCGGAAAAAGATCCCTTGCAGTTGCCGAGCTTCGTATCGACGTTCAACCCTCGCCACCACTTTCTTCGGGGTTAATCAAACCGCCGAAACAACGCGGACGATCAAAGATACCTTCCTCTCGAGTTCTCGCTGGCACGAGCGTTTCCTGATATTCTGGGTCACGTCTCACGTATTCAGTAATAACACTCGGGAGATGAGCCACTAATTCATAACCAATTAGTGGTAAATTGAATCTACGGTAAAATCCTATACATCCATACACCAATTTTATCAAATTTCTTTTCTATCACTTTGCAGATTTTCGAGGAATTGGAAACGGAAGAAAATAAATTCTCTTTCGAATCGAGGATCACGATGATTCCTCAGCCCTGGATCTTTCCACCAGAATTTTTCAAGCTCGAAGAATACTGTTCTGTATGAGTAAAAAGAATATGATCAAAAGAAAACGGTTAATTTTTTGATTTTTTTTTTTTTTTAATTGAAAACTAGTGAATCGATTGATTCCAAAATGTGATGGGATACGAGTTGGATCGAATCCCAACGACTGGAATAAAGAATGATCAAAATCCGTCGATCCGTTCCCAAGAGATTATCGGAAAACCACCGTATCGATAAAATTGTAAATTCAATCGATTCCAAAACGCATAAAACCGCGTTGACCGATCTAATTCTTTGTCAAGACATCGCCACACAAAAAATTGACCAGACGGATGTGATTTTCCGGAGCTCGAAGCATCGCGATCGAGTGAAGACTAAGCTTTCGAAAAAAGCTCAGCACTATTCTGAACCGCGCAATCAGTTCCTCTCCTAGTTCCGTCTTTTCAGACAATGTGATCCGGGCTCTAGCCAAATCTTTCAGACCCCTTTAGTGGTCAATGCTCAAGGGAAATGTCTGGGTTCGGGTCACTCAAGGAAGACCACATGTTCCTCTGTACCCTGTAGTTTCGTAGTAAATAAAGTTTGACAACCGATTCCCCGCCCCGATACAGACATATGTGTGTATGCACATGTGTACGGAATACGTAGAGCGAGCCTTTGTCCGCAACTCGGCAGCACATTACATTGAGCGTCACGTTTAATTACGTTCCCTTTTATTTACTCACTCTTCAGGGAATTCGGAAGGCTCGACCGCATTCGACCGAGGTATTCCTGTATGTAATGGGCGAAAATTCCCGAGGGCAAAGAGTTAACCGAACGTTACGTTACTTGAGTAAAACATATGGACCACGGGACCAAAATTTCTAGTTTTTTTTTCGTACAATATTCGCCTTTCGGATTAAACCAAGAGGCAATTACCGAACTGTATTTCTTAGACCTGTCAACTCCCTCGAGTACCTTCTCTGAAAATATTTTTGGGACCTAAAAGTGGCCAAAAAAGCTCTAGTTGGATAGCCTAACGCTATTAGCGGGGATGAGAGCGTTCTTAGGTCAATAATTGTGCGAGAAATTTTGGGGCACGAGCGAAATAACATTGCGAGCAATTGTGCGAAAGCAAAGAAGCGTCTGAGCCAGCTGAACAAAGTTTAGAATAGCTTTGACGAAACGATTATAGATTATTTATTTACCGATCGTTTTGCACGGAGTTTCCTTACCTGGCAAAAAGCTCGTTCAACAGCCGGACCAATTCCTCGGCAGTGCACTGATCCGACAAAGAAGTAAATCCGCAGATGTCGGCGAATAGGATGCTGGAAAAATGAACTGTTTTAATTCCAATTTCGGCTCAGGATTGACCGGGATTAAATTAATCAAGAACAACGTTTTCCGTGTTTGTTTTCGGCCCGCAAACACTACCCTTCTCTCCTCAGTTTCGTTACTGATTCTATTTAGTTTAGAAAATGAACGAAAGCTCGGAGGTAAACGCGCTCGGGGAAATCAACGAATTCTTCCCTGTCCTTAGCGACGATTTCTATTCTACTGATCTCCGTTTTCCTCTCTTCTACTCGCTATCTCTTTCCGAGTTCTAAATCCCCCCGGTTTTCTTGCTCTAAGTATGAACAGCACATATCTACTCAGAGACGAATTTCGGCTGCTTATATCCTCTGTTTGAACAACGAGATAATATGCGCGTCTGAGGCAGAGGGAGAAGCTTTGAAATCAAGGCTCGCAGGAGAAAATGATGAACGAAAAAATTCATTTTTGAATTAGGAGCCAAAACTCGCGTAAACTTTCTGAACAATTCCCGAATTTCATTGAATCCGATTTTTATCCTTTTTCAAACAGCGAAGATCTTACCTCACGTTCTCGTGCCTCTGTATGTAGATTTTATGAAACATGGTATCCTTGGGTTTGCCAGCAATGTCTGCCTTCATCTCCATAGCTACGTGCCTAGGCAGAACGCTGAGGAGAAGTCTTTCCTGTTAAAAATAAAAGGAAGAACCATTTTACGTCGGAACTATAACAGCTACGCAAACATACATATCTTGGTATCACATTCTGCAACCCTTCCTACTTATTACGCATGAAATTTTCGAACGTGACTCAACAGAGGTGAGCCACCTTCTAAACAAGCAGCCTTGTATCTTCTGACATTTTAGACTTACTTTACGAATGGCTCACGTCTCAACGTGACATTAAGACACGACAGCAAATAACGGGGAGGATTTTAGCCAGGAATTCGGCTCATCAACCGTCTCGTGTGCCAAAAATTTTCGGCATTGCTCAAGGGGATACGTATAACTCGAAAAGGGGTCATTTTTTAAATACTGACACGTATCTGAATTTATTTTCCGTCTAAAGCCAGTTTTGCGAAAGAAGTTTGATGGTATAATCGAGTAAAAGGACAGAGTTTGGTTTTATGAACAATTAGAGAGCCGATTATCGAAAATCGAAGCATCGAATGATCCAAATTCTCGCGTTGAGTGCTTTTAGTTTGACCGCAACTAACTCTGAGACCCGATGACCCAGGACTCCTAACTTTAACTCGATTTCGCTTCAAAAGAAGATTTGAGCACATTTCGGTCCTCCGAGAAGGCTACTATTCGAGACCTCGAATTCTCACTTGAAACACTTTTAATTTACATGATTTTCCGTCAAAGCTTTCACAAAGCTCCGAAATCCCCGTGAAGCTGAATCGATGGTATCCGCGCACTGCATTTATCAGTCGGTGAAATAATCAGCGAATCATCAAGGGTCAGAAAAGATCATGAATAACGAACCAGGGCAATTAGCCGAAGCACAAATCCCGAGCGAGTGACAAACAGTCGTTTATCCCGTTCCCGAAATAGCGATATCTGGTTTGAAACGATATTTAATAACTGCACAGCAGTTTTGCCCGTGTATCACTTTGTCCGCAGCAGAATAACGTTCGGCCATAAATTCCAGGCCTTGGCCTCCTGGGCATGGGAATCACCAGGGCTTCTTTGGGATTGGATTCGAACTGTGGGCGTTTGCGAATTGCGGGTTTGCACATAGCTGGTCGAATACTCTGTCCGATTCCGAGTATGTATAGGTTTTCGGATTAATGCACCACATATTATGTACAATCTGGGGAACCCACGATGTCCTGGTTGCCAATCACGCGGAATAACTAAATGTATGGCTGATGCCGGAATACGTACACTGGACTACACCATATCTAATTTTCGGATATCCAAAGGGTATAGGATGTGTCTAAAAAAAGCAAAAGTTTTTCTTTTCTCGTGGCATCATCAACAAAATGTAGTTTTTGGTCTAAAAAGAATCTGTGTTCAAGGAGGAGGCTGTAGGATTGGAAGTGGTGCCTCATAAGTGTTTTTGATTAAGCGAGAGAGCGAGATTTTGTTTGACTAGATGTTTATCGAGATATGGGAATAATCCAGTTCCATTCTTTGTTATTTTTTTCCGGGTATCAACAATTTTTACTTTTTTTTTTTTTAATTGAAAAACTGCAAAAAATATATGATTGATGGGCTTGGGAAGCATATTACCCCGTCAAGCCGTAATCAGAAACACTTATGAGGCACCGCTTCCAATGGTCCTACAGTCCCCTTCTTGAACGCAGATTCTTTTTAGACCTAAAACTAAATTTTTTTAACGACGCCACGAACAAAAAAAAAAAACTTTTGCTTTTTTTAGACACAGCCTAATATATATATATATATTTAGCGAAGGCAAATGATTAATTCGAAATATGTGCCGTCACGCGAGCTGGAAGTTCTTCATCATTACAGTTTAATGAGCGTTCTGCTTCATGTTATATCAAGGATCAAAGAGGCTTTATTACCAAAATTACACAAAGCTGAGATCAGAGCATTTGATCGTTAGAAGATGGGTAAAATTCTCGCTGCTTCCATCGTACCTGATCTTCGTAGATTTACCTATGCAGAGACCTAATAAACAGCGCACTTTACCTATTCAGACCCAGGAAATCTTCCCTGATGTTTAATCATTCACCTAACCCATTCCTCGATCATTTTCATCCCACACGTATATATTTCCCTACATCTTAACTGCCACAGGCATCGACCATACATCTACTCATAATCGTGTTTGGGTTGGATACGGTAATGGCTATGAAAATCAATACTTAGGGTATGCCGACTAACACTATAAACGTGTAATTAATACTCGAATCAACTTCGTTACGAAAATTATGGAAAGCTGAGATCACAGCAATTAATGATTCGGGGATAGGCCAAACCACGACCCTTATGTTGTCTTGGATTTCTCTAATATACTTACAGTGGATTACCTTCCTCGTCGAAATAATGATCCATTAATTAAACAGGCTTCAATCCACTCTGATTTTTTTAAATAAAAAATGGGATAGCTTCTCCTCTTCGTCATCTCATGCTGCTGAAAAAAGTTTTCTTTCGGTGCTGAAAGAACCTTCACGATCTTGGGCCTCCAGTATCCGAAGACCAGGTCGAAAAGAAGATAGAAAGGAGCACGAAAAATATTGAAACGGAAAAATCTGGCTCTAGATTGTTAACAGAGTTGTTGTAATCCGTGGTGATACATCAGCCGTTGAACCTCCGTAATAATTATAATACCATGAACCTGGCTTATGGGAAATCTGGGCGAGCAAAGCTTGGAAGATGTTCAAGACACGGTTGAATGGCACGAAATGCCCGACTGAACCTGGCCGGGTTCACGACCTGTTCGGTTTCCCGCGACCAAGACATCCCTTCAGTATAACGTTTAGGGCCTAATCCTAAGCTAGGGCTTCAGGGCGTCGAGGCGTCGTTTCTCAGTGTAATAATAGTTTTACTGAGACGCACGTTGTATACCTATACAGCGTTGGATGGATCAAAAGAAGGTAGACTTGAGTGGTCATCGATTTTCGCGATACTTTATACACCGGGAAAAGATAAGTCATGTCAAAATTTAGACTTTTGAGACACCAAATTGAACGTGCTTCTTTTTTTCGTACCTTGAAGCGTCGTGATGTACGGTTTAATAATGATACAATGATGTTTTGTCCGTTTAACCGGATATTGAAATATGCGCCTCGCGGGGTGTCCGTTCGGTGTGAAAATTTATTAAACATTGTCCCGCATGCAGCAGCACTGGCTAATGAATATTCATTAATCTATTTCGAAGATTAATTATCTTATGAATAATTAATCAAGG
This sequence comes from Tenthredo amoena, assembly GCA_963966615.1. Classification (NCBI taxonomy): domain Eukaryota; kingdom Metazoa; phylum Arthropoda; class Insecta; order Hymenoptera; family Tenthredinidae; genus Tenthredo; species Tenthredo amoena. The sequence continues at coordinate 22,016,935 of OZ016482.1, read as the reverse complement.
TATTGATCAATTTCTATATGTAGAATATAGGTATAGGCATTATTCAGGTCGCCGTGACAACGGTGCGGCCAACCAGCCTGCAACTCTAATCAGGAATAAAAAGAAAGGTAATTGGGTTTGCAGCTATGTATAGTCATCAGCGGATGCAACTATAACCGCGATCAATCTGGACGAACGCGATTTTCAATTTTCTAAATAATTACGTTCGCCGTTTTACATTTCAGCTAATTCTATGCTGATTTATTCCACGTATCGATATGCTGCATTGTGTAATTGGAAATCGCTTTGTCCCGGGTATTCCGTCGAGCAATACTCATACGCGCATGGATTGGCCTCTAAAACCTCAATTCCTTCGTTTTTCAATTTTGCTAACAGCAATATGATTCCATTTCAGTAGAATTATTTTCTACGTGAGGATTCAGAGGTGTAAATCGCAGGATGAGAAGCAGAATAATTAACGATCAATTTTATTTTGGACTTGGAATTCGTTCGCCAATCCGTTCGCAAAACGTTTTGTTAAAGATTGAGGAGCTGTTGGTCGAAAACCGCAGAATCACGAAGCCTCTCTGAATTCTGGAATCTCGAGGTCCAAACTAGAATTTCAAAAGTCTAGTTCGCGCCTAAACTCGCCCAAAACGGACTTAACTCTTACTTTTGGGTGCAATCAGAATTTCATTAGACGCACCGCAATCCTACCCTCAAATTCTGGTTCGCACCTCGAAGTCTCAAGTGAGAAGTTGCGAAATGAAACTAGAATTTCTATTCCGACTCGGGTCACCATCAAATCTGATATGAAAATGTAATCTACATGAATGAATATACATTTCACGATTTTCTGTTTAATGTCGTTTGCAGAGTTACGCATAATATCCCCGGATACATCCAGTCCTCGGTAGTGCCGGGTGGATCTTGTCAGCTTCAGACCAAGATTAAGAAGATTAAGGGAAATTCTATTGGTTTCTGACGTGCTCGACGCTGTCAAACACCGCCTACGGAATTAATATTTGTTAAACTTGTTTGCTTTACCTGCTGTTGATTCTCCCTCTGCGTCGTAAGGCGAGCTTCGACGCACTGCCTCGTCTCAAGGAAGGCCTGTCTTTGGGCCAATTCTCTAGGATGATGAGTCAAGGCTCCGGCAACGTTCGTGCCCCCAACGACAACCAGGGAACTTAAAAGCTGTAACCATAAACGTCGAGGATTTCAAATTCAATTCTCTTTCCTCCATTTATCTCGTCGCGTGAACTAGTAAACGAGAAAAATATATGCCGCGAAACGTTGAGGTAGAAAAAGACTCGTTCATGTTTCTCAGAAGTTGTTTATCACCGAGGAGCTAGCGCTTCTCTCTTGCGAGAGATTCACCTCGTGAGATTCCGCGCAGTCTTTGTTAAAACTTTACCAGTGCTTTTAGATCAAAGCTTTGTTGTCTCTACTTAAACCGCCTTATCCTCCTACCCGCGTAACTGAACCTTTTCAAAACTTTAACAGACCGTACTTGGCCCTTTGTTTCTTCGAGAATCGTGATCTAGGTGGACTCGATGCACGTAGGATTCACCCGAGGCGGTATGGGTTCCCCCAACTGCCGTTAGAGCGTTTCATTCACAACCTAGGGGCTAGGACCACGTAATTAAGGATTAGCAATTTCTAGTGTGAATGGGACTCGGATATAACCTAAAATCACAATCCGGTCTCGGCTACGCTTTAGAGAATTGTAATCGGACGGTTGATTAACTTCTGGGTCCTTCTGATCGCGACAAAGCTTTCATGAGTCCCGAAATAATCTTGGAATTAGTCTACAAATTAGCTATCGAGCTGTGTTCGAATTCAGTGGCTAAAGCCACGTCAATTGAAATCATGATAGTATAGTATTTCGATGATGTTACGAAATATAGTCGTTTTATTTTATTCTTGTATTTGAATTTTAGAACCGAATTATTTTGTCTGAATTATTGTGATTTCTCTTTTCAAATTATACGTGTTTTTGAGGTTATGAGATTGGTTTGTTTTTTCTGTAAGGTATATAAGGTACGTTTGTCAAAAGCGATCGATTCCGGTTATACAAAACGGTAAACTTCTCGACACGCAAGGTCCTAATGAAATTAAGATCGTTTCGTTGCCCCTGAACTTTGAAGTACCCTTAATAAAATAATCAAGTCCCTCGATCATTGCGAACCAAGGAGGCAACAGCATCGCATGACTACCAACTCCCAGTTTCAGCCCTTGTTATATTCGAAACTAAGGGTACTGCCGAGTGGAAATTGAAACCCTTCTAAGTAAGAAAAAAACATGAAAAACCAAACGCGAATTCTTCTTTCTGGTTTAAAAAAAAAACAAAAAAACAAAAAAAAAACGAGAAACAAATCACACAAGACGAAAATAATCGTACGCAACAGGACCAACTGTTTTTATTTTTCTCTCTCTCTCTCTTACAAGTCTTTAAAGTTGTCAATTTTAATATAACAGAATAATAGAAGTATGTACTACATACCTTAGATATACTTTACCCAGCCGGATCAGATTATAAGAAGTATAAGTAATGAGCTGAGCTTAAAATTTAAATTAAAATCCATTAGGCTCGGGGGGTAATTAAAACGATCTATTTTTCCCTCTTCTTTTTACGTATTTTTTATTTATTTTTCCTTATTTTATTTAATTTTTTTTCTTTTCTCATCAAATTTATTATCGTCCCGAGACGTTGAGCGGAGTCCGAGGGAGTCCTGAGGGACTCGCTAAGGACCTAGCTCACTTTCGCTCGGCTCTGACATATATTCCTTTTTCTTTTAACGCAGTTAGATCTGTGAATGGATCGCTAAACGCTGGATCTTAGGGGCGGAATATCTCTGTACTTCGTTTCTCTTTTTTGCTGCACGGAAAATTCGCATCAGACCTAATTGCAATCGCTGGTACTTTTTCACTCGCTTTCACGTATGGTAACGTGAAATCGTTAATTCAACTCGGGAGAAATATGGAGCATTCCGTTCTCTCCCTCCGCACGAAGGCCAGAATGAATAATCGATAATTATCGCATTTGAATAAAATGCTTCTTGGTTAATAGATCGATAAATAATTAGCCAATGGAGTCGTATTACGGAATCCGAGAGTTTTCAACTTCCAATTATACTAATAGGATCGTATTCTGATTGGCTATTTATTATACCCGAGATAATATGATTGCGATAAGTTTACTTCGAGTCCCCCCTTTTCCCTCTTTTCATTTTACCCCCCCAAAAAAAAAGAAAAAAGAAAAAAAAAACTTAAGGGAATTTTCCCTCGTAACATATATACTTGTTTCCGTAAGTATACCGATGAATTTTAATCAACCATGAAATACAAAGCAAACATTCTTTCCTCCGCTATAATTGAAGTACAAATACAGGGAAAGAAACTTCAAAGGCTTTTCAGTGCTGAGCTTCGACTTACAAATACCCGACTATTATACGTGTATATATAGGTATATATGGTCATACGTAAGCTTTGCGGTACTTCTACTTTGACTATAAACGATCTATTGTGCAAACGTTTGTCCCTGAGGTATTTCATCTTCTGTCTGGGTTCCCTGGGTCAATATTAGCACTGATTCACCGTCGTTTTAGAAAAGAGACTAAAACAACGGATCTACAATTTTCGAATTCATGATTTCAAAGGACTAGACGGCATATTCAATAAAACAAAAGTCTAGTGTGATCGGGATTTACTCAGCTATCGAGCTACGCCGCAATGAAATTTCAAGCCGTCACCCTTCTCGCGCTCGGTCACCAGATTTTTCAATATTTGCTCAAAAAGTTAGTTGCCTCAAAAACCACCCATGGAACAAATTTCACCAAAATCCTACCACCGGTTTTCGAGATATCGATACTTTTTGAAAAAACCTATTATTCCTTGCCGTTCCCAAACCCCTTGACCGATTTCTTTCAAATTCAAAACCGAGTCTTAAAATTATTCGATACATCCGTGCCCAAAATTTTTTCCAAATCGTTCGACGCGTTCGAAAGTTATTCACCGATCGATGGAAAGGGACGAACTTATCGCTCCCTTCTTCCTCGCTGACCTCACTATCTGCTCACCTACCAGTCTTGACATTATACCGGTACTTGTTGGGTAAGTACTACTGATTAGCGCTTTGTACTCATTTACCTATCGGCAATGGACACTTTGCCATTCCTGGATCACGGGACAGCGGTCTCTATGGGTCTCTAATTAAATCGGTCTCCTCCTTTGCAGGCCTCTATACAGCGTGTGTTAATATTAGGACGCGCTTTGCGGGCTTTGATCAACGCTAGGACCACTCTAGGATGGCCGTACCGAAACGGGACGCGCAAAGGCATATGGTATGGCAAAATCTACACGGTATAGAATCGGGTCCTGTGATTATTGTCTCTCCTATCTTCTACCATCTGTCTTGATAAACGGTCTGCTCTCGGTCACACCAGACGCACGACTCGATATGTTTCGATTTTCGGTTTCGTCTAACTTTCCTGAAGACTAGAAGATCGGGGCTTCCGGAAAAAATTTACTTCTCGTCTAAAATCTCATTAGAATCTGAAAAAACGAACGTTTTCGCGATAGAGCGAGCGAAATGTTTGCAAACGGTATCCCAAAATCATGTTCCGAGATTCTCTATCGATTCATAGCTTTTTTTGAAACGATTAGAAATTATTTCAGATTTTAAGGACTTAGTCTCGGATCTTAGTCTTTACTTTTTATCATGGACTTAGTCGTTGATCAGAACTTTTTGAACGAACTGAGTAGATAGAAAATTTCTTCACGACGTATTTATGGCTGGAAAAAATTATTTCCGAAATGTACGAATCCCCTAATGCATGCAACGCGATACAGGGCTGCTGCTTGTATCTATAAAAGGGTGAAAATTTCATTGTCAGGTACAGATTGGCCGAGCTTCAATTACAGGCGTGGGTTTAACGAGACAAACCGGCAGGGTGTAAAGAGAGGGTCGTTAAACCGGGTAGTATTAGAATCTTTGTTATTTCAATGGAACATGGGTAAAGCCATTAGGCTTCGAAGACACGGTGTACACCCACTCTAGGAGGATTCTAAAGGATCAACGATTTTACGATACGGAGTCTTCCCTGGAATTTAAAGTCCCATTTCTCTGCTTACAGTAAAAAGAAAAGAAGTTCAAGTTCAAGTTTAGCTGAATTGAGATTTTCGTACATTGCTTCATCGTCGAAAATGTCGAAAAGTATCGAAAAATTTCAGCCCTTTAAAACAAGATTCGTTATTCGAAGAGAGATAAGATTTCCAAAACGAATTTTCTGCGAAGCTGAGACGTAGCCTACGCAAGATTCATTATTCTGGTCTTTGTTGTTTCTATACCCTTGTTGTTGTTGATTTCACCCCGGTCTTGTTATTGTGAAAATTATTATACAGAGCTCTAAGACTTTTCTAAACTCTCAGGAAATAAGCTCAAAGTTCCGCTACGTGGTTGGGGGAAAAATTGTTCGCTCAAGCGTGTTAACATTCCTCTGTGGAGAAAAGACTCGAACCAGCTGTTTAAATACTTCATTACTTTTATAATCTTACCTCAATAACGAACTTACACATCTTTCAACCTCAGTAGCTCCCTTACCTCATCAAAGGGACCATTCTCCCGAATTCAGTCTTTTTTCTTCTTCCTTTTCTTTTTTTATCGTTCTTCATTTTACGCCGGACCAACGTCCTCCATAAAATCGAGAAAGCTCTTCTCTCAGCTTCAAAAGGAGTCATCGCAAACCCTAGGGAATTATCGAGTGACAAATTCGATTTCTGATGAACCGGGGGTCAGTCTCGTCCTCGTAGCTTCGCCTGAATTCCATTTTCCCAAAATTTACTTCTACCAAAAACGCAGATAATTTTTCTAGCAACTTTTCTCAAAGCAAAAAATTCCTCTTCTACTCTCGGTGTTATAATTTCACAAATAAACCTTCTAACCCTAAGGCACAGGATTACTTTTTAGGATAAATAGCCACTCTACTACACGTAATACTTAGGCCATGATCTCGTGGCAAAATTAGGAACGCGATCATGGAGATTTAGTGGCACGATCCGTCTCCATTAGCCAGTAACTTACCACCCGAGATATTCCGCAATTTGTAATTTTCCTTGGCGGATATTTACGCGGATTTTAGCCCCGGGTATACGCACACATATACTATACCGTGTAGTTTATCCTATTTTAAATAAATAATTAAGTGTATAAAATTTTCAAACTTTTTTTATAATGATACAGAACATCGCGTACTACGCTCAGGACATTATATTGCGGAGACAATATGTCTCGGGGGGAGAAAGGGACTCTTCTGCGAATGACAAGAGATGGTTGAAATCTCTTCCTGATGATAATTCAGAATCACGTGGTAGTTTTTCTCGTTTACACCCCTATAAACGTGGAATAATGTATTGTGTTTGAAATACAGCCGGTATATCTTCGCCTGACTAAATTAGGGGAAAGAGTATCGAGGTAGGTAATCGTTAAGTGATCTGATCAGATGACGAAAAAGGACAAGGAAACGTGTACTGACGTCAGGCACTGGCTCCTTGCCTGAAGATTCTCCGAATAATTAATTATTGAAATAAATTTCAATGGGTTTGTAGTCCGTATAAATAAGTATGGCACACGCGTGAAGGAACCGCGAAATTGATTAGCCTTTTGTCTGCTCGAAGACAAGGCAAAACGGCGAAATGAAAGGCCCGCACACGAATTTACATACCACTGAATCGGCAGAATTCTATATAATACACAGCCTCGGTTTGCGCTTTGGGAACCTGACGAGAAAGAAACGAGAAAAGGAAAAGGAAAAGGAGGAAGAAAATAAGGGATAAAAATTGGAGGATATTCTCCAGAGATTTTCACGAGGATCGATCAGCGCTGAGGAAATAGTACATGTACTACCTATCTTCTTTGAAAGTTTGAAAAATTTATTCCGTTCCCACGGCGTGGGCATATCGTTTCATCATTTTGCAAAAATTTCACTGCGTTAAACCGACAGACTTTCAAATGCCGAGCTACTGAGCTAGAAAGATAAGTTAGCGGACATAGTCACGTAGAGAATCGAGGAAATGATTCGTTTTTTGGTTCCAACGGTGTGAATAATTTTTCACTTCGTTTACTCAATTTTTTTTTAAATTTTGAGAATCGTTGTCAGGTTTTTTGCGACAAAATGTCAATGGCTTGACATTTGGACGGTGAACGTTGACGAGTTATTAGATGGCCTGGGATTTAATGTCTAATCTGAAAATGGAGGCGTTGATCATGACCATGACGAAGTCTAATAATTATACGAGGTTCACGAGTGAATATTGGGCAAAAAGCGAACTGTTTGAAAAGCTAGAATCACCTCGAGGCTTGATTCTGTGGCTTACGAGAGCGACAAGCCTTCGGGACGAAGTAATTACATTGGCTGACAACGAGAGTGGTCTCGAATTGTTTCTGTCTGCCTCTGGAAGATCTTCTGGCTTTTGAACAGCTACTGAGAAAAATAAGAAGCAAAAAGAATTAAAAAGGCAAGAGGGAGGAAGGGACTACTTATTTTTACCACATTCAACTTCACCTAGTGCTAATTCTAATCTAAGAAGTTCAATTTACAAATTGCACCACTTACAGGATTAATTTCGCTGCAGGATCGTTATCGCATTTTACCATTGTAACGGCTGACCTCGATGGATCCAAGCCCCACAACTATTACCACCCCGATCTTTTTCAAGCTCGAAATATAGTATTCTATGATTAAAGAGTATGATCCAAAGGAAAGAGAAATGCATCGCGAGTGGGGGATTATTTTTAATTTTTTTTCTAAATTTTTTTTTTGCAATAAAAATGAAGAAAAAATAAAACTGTGAATTGGTTGATTAGAAAAATCGACCGCTTTTGAATCGGATGATGAAATCGTGTCGATTGATAACGAAAATTTGAAAAAAGAACCGTCGATCGTATGTCGAGATTATAACAGATTGAAAGACTGGTCCGAATTCGATTTTTTTTTGTCGACTCAAAGGCTGGCGCACCGATCAAATTTGGAATCTGATCAGTTATGAGATACGTGAAACCGTATCAATTCGTTTAACGGAAGTTGAAATCCGTCCGTTCGTTCTCGGGATATTTTCGGAAAGAAAAAATTGACCACGCGTCTAAAAATGATCGGAAGCGATTATGTGGATCTCGAAAGGTAGGGATCTGGTGAAAACTGAGCTTTTTATTTTCGCGGTGATTTTAATAACGACCCTTCATAAAATTCGGAGTTGAAAATTGCAAAGATGACTCGTAAAAATAATAGTAATTCAAATTTCCTATTCAAACAGCAGGGAAAAATCTGTCGTTGTAAAAATGTTCTTCGTATATCTTCAAAGGCTGAAGGGGAAAAATTTTATCGCGAGTACGCACGTGTTAAAATAAATCTCATATTCACGATTCACCCTCGAAACATTAATTTCACATCGCGCTGACACTAGAGTATGAAAATTCTAAAAATTTTAATGAAATTATTTTTCAACCCTTTATAGTCTCTTGTCTGCTCGTACAGCTTCTTCGTCTCCTACTGCTTTCTACGGACCATATAAAATCCCTGGAAGGGTAGTTGTTCCGTGGTCTGCAGTAAAACGGTTTGCGAGTAGTTTTCGCCGAGTTCTTTGTTGTTTTTTTTTTACTTTTTTTTTTACTTTTTTTGACTTTTTTTTGTCTTTTTATTTTTTTATTCGCCCATCAAACTGTTTTGTCCGGTTCTAAAGAACAAAAAAGAGCGCGACGGGTATAGGAGAGGGTCTGAAAAATGGGAGCTTCTTTGAAAAAAAAAAAAAAAAAAAGAAGGCAAAGATAAATGACAAAGCTCACCATCGAGTCGTCTCACGTACATACGTACTACATACGTACGTAAATCCAGCAGATTTTCCGGGAAAAAAATAATATTCACTGAAATCTGTACGGGGGATCAAGCGTGTAACGTGAATTTTTCAAAGCTTTTGTTTCGTGCAGGGTTCAGGCAGTAGATTAACCATTTTCGCGAGAATTTGCACGCGACACTTCTGGACCAAAAAGCGAATTAATAACCGCGCGCGCTGGTAAAAGTTGAAGTTGAGGAATAGAAAAAAAAAAAAAAGAAAAAAAAGGGAAAGAAAAATTCTTCACGCTACATCGGTCCGATAATTTCCAGTGCTCGCGGAATTGGGATGATAAACCATATATTTATGTATATACATACATACAGTCATCACAGAATCCCAAAATCGCGAGTTAGCATTTTTCGGTAAATTTAATAAAACAGAGAAAACGAAAGAAAGAAAAAAAAAAGAACAAGGAACGCGTCCGTCGCGTGTTAACATGTTAATCGATAGTATTCTCTCAGATTACAAGACCCTGATTAGAATAAAAAAAATTTTGTTTCTCACACCCCCGTCGCAAATTGAACAAGAATATTTGTGGTAAATCATTCGTTGAAATAACTCGCGGGATCTAATTTGACTTTAAGGTCTGTGTATAAGTATTCGCGAATCGCGTGCTTAATCAACTGACCGAAGCTATATAATTTATTGCATGAACCATAGGAGGGTCTGAAAAGCACAAAAGAACTTTTTCCTCTGAACTCTGAACCTGGGCTATACCTTTGGACGATGAGTTAGTCAGCTCTGGTCATATACATATGTGCGCGGTCTTGATCCCACAGGCTTTGTTAATTATAACCACTCTCCTCTATACCCCTATTTAAATATTTGCAGCCTGTTAACTTTTTCAGGATTCTCCTTATACACGGCCCTAGACACGGCCTCTCTTTCTCTCTTTGAGATTAAATTTTGATAACCTGCCGACTGGAAGTAGGTACCTCTATGGAATATGCGTCAGTAGTTATTCCGCCAACCGGAATTCTAAATTCGATAGAGAAAGAAGAAAAAAAAAAAAGAAGCTCCGAGTAACAATTTCAAACCAGATGTCTTGCCACTTCGTTATAACACGCTCGTTTCCTCGAAATTCTTGAACAGATGACAATACATTGTGGAACTAGTGCGCAAATATCCAGAATCACAAATGCGCGCGAGTTGGTCGTCCTTTTTTTTTTTGAAACAGTGCAAAAAATTCGACTCATCGTGCGCAAAGTCATCACTTTCCGCACTAGTGCGAGAAACAGGCACGAAAAGTCGAGTTTTTCGCACCGCGTTTCAAAATAGCTATTTCTGTATTATCATTGGTCAAAAATCGCGTTCTTGAGAAATGATAGTGCGGAAATTTGTTTTTAAACCTACGTAAACGTATGTATAAATCGCACAGATTCCGTTGGGAAAAACTCGATGGGTTTTTTTTTAATCAGTTCTTTTATCTCGTGAAAATCTTTCCATTGTAAACGAAAAACAGCGACGCAGATTTTTTTTTATTCGCACGGTTTTCAGACCACGCAAACTTATCGCAAAACCATTTACTCCGACGTAGGTATTCACCGCGTATCCATTATCTAAAAATTCAATCACTCGTTGACAAACGGTTACAATTTAATTACCGGCTTATACCTTATCGTAGATATCTATATCCAGCCTTAAACTTTCAGTGGATATAAGGATTTACGCATCGAATCAATTCACCCGTTTATTCCATCGGCTATTTAAAAAATGAACGGGTTATTCGGCTGATCTCCGTCGACCGGACCTAGAATCTCCTTCTGGATTTTTTCAAGCGCGAAAAAAGGATCTATGAGTAGAATCAGGTTCAATTGAAAGAAAGAAAGAATCGATTGCGAGCGGAAAGTTGATTCTTTATTGATTTACGGAAAAACTACCGAATCGATTAATTCCAAAATTTATCCAGATTTAATTTGGATCAAATCCTTTCGATTAAAAAAAAAATCATCGAAATCTGTTGTTTCGTTATCGAGGTAGCGTTGATTGAATAAAAAAGCAATTCCAAATTTTGTTTTCTTAATATCTCGAAAACCGCTGCACTGATCGGATTAAAATTTGGATCGGTACCGAAGCATGCAAATCCGCATCGATTGATCTAACAATAGTTGAAATCGGTCGATTCATTTTAGAGATATTCGCACATATCGGTGCGCTTCTCTGTACCTCGAGACGTCGAGATCTGAAGAAAACTGAACGGTTCATTTCCGGGTTGATTATAGCTTAACTTTTCTTTTCTTTCCTTCTTGAAATGGTATGGAAAAAAAATGAAATAATGATAACGAGATTATCGGTCCCTCTCGACTTCAAATCTCTAACACTTCGAGAGTAACTCGGTTTTGCAAAAGCAGATTGAAAAGTCTGGGTTATTAATATACTATATTGCAATAGCTCAGCGATTCCGGAGGGAGTGATAAAATCTGGAGTCAGAGAAAACTGGATTTCGACGGATAATAAGAAATGGCTAGACGCGATTTGCACCCTGCAACCTCGAATCGTATCACGCGGAGCAAACTGCTTTTACAACTCGATAAAAATTCGCTAAGCTTTTCCTCGGCCGTATCTCGGGTACCTATAGATGTTTTATTCAAACCTCTCAGATATTATGTCCGTGAATGCAGCTCGTATCTACTTACGAGTATGCAGTACGCGTACACATTCAGTTTCATGCTATTCTAGATACACCTCGTTCGTATTCAAACCTTACTTTCTAAGGGATGAGAAAATTGCGATCCCTCCTTGACCCGATAGCTGTACTGTAATAAAATACAATTTCTTCAAAGTTATCGCCAATTGTCGAATATCGAACATTGAAATCTGCGGAGTTTCAAAAGTTTCGAAAATACTCTGGTCCCAGTTTTTCGAATTTACCCAACCCTCAGAATCTCGGTATAAGTAACGTCGACGGATCGGATAGCTTACGAGCCAGTCGTCTAGCTATTCAAATACACGAAAATGCTAAACCTAACCCCGTGCATGCAATTCAATCCAGAACTTTACACTTGTATACATATATATGGGTATATATATCTATATACGTGACATATTCATGGGAGAAAAGTTTACAGTGAAAAGTAAACCTCGCAGGTACTTCTTTGAAAGTATTCGAAGGTATTCCCCAAAGTTTCGAGGGATTTTTAAATCTTAAAGTTGCATTCTAAATCTACTGAGAAAAAAAGCACATGTGAAAAAGGTCCTCGAGTGAGGGTTCGCGTCGTTTTTTGTCCAGGAATAAATAAGAGATATATACCTTCCTAATCTTATTCAACGTATTCCTTCTCCTTCGCTCTTATATCCTTTTTTTTTCTCCTCAGTTCTTACTCTTCGCTTTTTTCTTTTTTTTTTTTTTTTTTTTTTTTTCTCTCAAAGACCAGTATTTCCTTCGTTATTCTATTTTTATTCGGATTTCTTCACTTTCTGAAAAGCTCAAAGAGCTTAATACCCAAAGTGAACACTTAGCTTCTGGCCTCTGACACGGCATCACAAACGGTCATGCGAAAGATTAAAGAAAGCGAGATGCTGCTGGTCTAGAGTTGGCAATTTAATTACCAAATACTAATTAACGATACTTCACAATTATCATTTGCACATAGCACTCATTCCGATGAATAAATTTCAACAAATCCGATATCATCTACATTCTATACAGCACGTGCCACTCGCGAGGAATTTTATAATCAAATTTCCGTTTCAATCGTTTGCCCAACAAATGAATAAATAAATAAATAAATAAAGAGGAGACGAAGATTTCCGCACGTTATTCTCGAATTCCTGAAAATATACAATAGATATTGCGCGGGTGTTCGGTTTTCCATTTTTTTTCTAATTCTTTAATAATTCTTTAATAAATATTCTCGATTCCGCGATCACTTTTATTTTCTCTGTTTCTTTTGGTTTTTATTTTATTCAAAGAGAGAAAAGGAGGGATGTAACGAGGTGAACTCCGAACCTCCGTGAGCGTCTTTTTATTTTGGAGTAGCGATTTCCCTCGAAAATGTCGAAGATATTCAACTAAAAAAGAGCCTCGATTTATCAAACATCCAAGTCTGAGGTCTTGTATCTTATTTGGTAAGGAGATGCGGGAAAAATGTTCACCCGATTATTGAATTCGACAAAATTTTCCCCATCCAGACGTATAGAAGTCATGGTCTAATTCGGGAATCCCGCAAGGCATTTGGGGTAGTAAAATATACATTTTACTTTTATTTCTTGAAGAAAGCTCTCAGATCGAGAGTTAATAACGAAGACAAGCCATTTTTTAAATTCTAAAAAATACCTCTGTTATTTTAACTCGAGGTAGAAGCAAGAACCTTTCAAAATTGTATCCGAAATGGGGGAAAAAGCCTTTGTAAATATTTATACTTTCGTTTCTTTTCCCCGTTTTACATTAAGTCATTCCCTACAGCCAACAATTCGACAACCCTTATTAACTCTCTCCTCCAATTTATCTCTCGCCTCATATTTCTACCCCCTGATTGCAAGGATCTCAGAATTTCTAAGTAATTTCGTTATATGATTAATTGAACGTAGAGAGGTTGATTCTGATACCTGCGATTTGGACAACTCTCGTAACAACCAATCGGCACGCAGGAATCGCTGTTGTCCAGAGTACTGATTGGCGTTTGGCGTGTTTGATTCTGAACGGTATCAAGTTGGCACCAGAGTCTCCTGTCTTCTTCTATCCTTCATGGCTACATAGAGAAGGAAAGAGACAGAAGACTGTGGGCCAGCTTCATACTGGTCAGAATCAAACACGCTGTACACACAACGAAATTATAAAAAGTTTTGAAAAACTCATGTCAGTTTGATTTTAGGTTGGAAACAAAATTCCGACGAAAATGGCTAACTGGCTAATTTCGTAACAAAGTTACCCACAGTTTTTTGTTTGAGTATAGAACTTTGGTATTAATAAACTGCCACTTGTTTTGAAATATGAATATCGGCGTGTGGTGGCGAGCGAAACAACAAGAAGAGTCATTATTTGTCGAATCGTATTAATCAGTTGATATATATCATTGACAGAGTTTACGAGTCGAAATTGGACTAAACTTGCCAAATTTATTAGGTTTATCTTATTTAGAACCGTTTTGACAAAAAGAATTTCAAACTAGACGTTGATTACGAATATATTAAAAAAAGAAGCACAACTTTCTCATTATACTTCACGTGGAAAAACAGTTCTGGAACTACTAAGACAGATTGATTGATTGATCAATTGATTAATACGACACCAAACGCTGGGAGACCCTTGGGAATAACAACCCTTGTCTTTTTACCTTGAACTGCTCTGTCCTGATGCCACTTTATATCAAGTAATATATACAAGCTATTTCGTGGCTTGTGCAGCTATTGGAAATGTCGAACAATCGCGTTTGAGAGAAGTTGCGATATAGAATTTTCATTCAAATATTTGTCATCCCGTCGTATATTCTTCATAAAATACCGTATTTATTCTCGTTTCGGTTTTTTTTTTTTTCTCTTCTTCTTCTGCGCTAATATAATACCTGGACGAAAAAAGAAAAAGAAAAAATGGGACAAAAATTCATACAGAGCGTATATATATATACATATATATGTATGTCGCATCGCCGTGAAAGTTAAGATCTTCGACGGCACTTGAGTTTTTAAACAAAACGCAGTCGATCCCTGGCCAATGTTTAGGCAACCCCAAGTGCGAGGTGACAAGGGATCGGGCCGAACGACTGCAGAAGATACAGCACTCGATGAGTGCGTTCTGGGAAGAACCTCCCCCGATGGTGGTGCGTGGTGCATAGACCACGAGTGGATTGTATCGCGTAGAGGCCTAGGTTCTTGAAGTGGAGACTCAGGGTGCTCCAGGCATTCCTTTTTAGTCAATTGGTCGGACAAGACGTGCATTTTGGTTAAAAGAAAGGCTCTACGCGATACACCCTACTAGCACCGCTATCGGGTCATTATTTGCATTAAGAATAAAATATTGTTTTCAATAAATAAAACACTTGTTAGCCGTGTCACTGCGGCAGTCAGTGAGATAATTATTTGTTAGTTTATTATCGGATACGTGACGTGCGTTTGGGTGTCTAGATCCTGACCGAGCTATAGCTAGTTTTACCCGGGCGTACTCTCGTATCTGACATCAGAAGTGGGATACAGAACGTTTAATCGACTGTGATTCGGGCGGTAAAGATTCTTGTGAAAACCGTGTTAGTGAATAAGTTTGGATACAGCTATGGAAAGCAACGGTGCAAAGAGTGTAAGTGTGGCGACGATAGACGCTGAGAGTGTGAGTGTGCTACCGAAAGACGCTGAAAAGAGTGTGAGTGTAACTGACCGTGATGCAGGCAGTGTGAAACCTAGAAGTAGGAAGAGAGATCGATCCCCGGCGACGTCCGAATCCGAGTACGAATCTGATGATTCAGTACAGAGGAGGAACAGGCGAAGAAGGCGTAAGTCGAGATTAGAGGAGGAAAATCTGCGACTTCTTGCGTTACTCTCTAGACGAGAACGAGCCCCGATGGATCTGGTCAAATTTGACCCCAAGACCACCGACGCAACTGGCTGGGCGAAGATGGTCGACGAGTGGATTCGTCGTCATAACCCTGATGATTGGGAAGTGGTCCAGCACCTAGCGAAAGCCTTCCAGGGCGAAGCAGCTCAATGGTTTACGGGTATGGACCCTTCAGGCAAAAGCTGGGTTGAGATACGTGCCGAATTTTTGAGCGCGTATGCGAAAAATAAGAACGCTGCGTCTGAGCTGCATACGATCTGGACGGAGGATGCCGAGTTTACGCTGGAAAATTTCATGAAGAGGGGAAGAAAGCTGAAAGCGTGGCTCAACGAAAGGCAGACGATGGATGAGGCTGCCGCTCAACTAGCGGGATTATCCTATTCGGCGCAGAACCGATTCGTTCGCAACATATTCGTTCGCGAATCTCCTAAAAGTTTGCAGGAAGCAATGGGGTACCTCGATGGACGAGCGACCGATCACCATCGACCGCGTGCACCTACCGGAGCCCCTGGTCCACATACCAAGACTTCGGCGCCGCGAGATGGTAGGTCGCACCGTTCGGACATCGAGTGCTTCAATTGCGGAAAAAGAGGACATCGCAAGGCCGATTGTCGATCCGCCCCGCGGTCACAAAGCGTGAGTCATGCACGGGACACCAAGGGTTCGAGCAGCAGGGGTCCAGATTTTAAGCGGCCGGTGACCTGCTACAGTTGCAAGGAAGAGGGACATATTGCCCCGAATTGTCCTAAGAAGGATGAGAAGGTAGTAAGGCTTTGTAATTTGACCTCTACTGAGAATACGCTGAAGCTAGCCGACGGTAAGGTGTTGACATTTATTTTTGATTCTGGTTCTGACTGCTCCCTTGTAGCGGAGAGTCTGGTAGAAAGGTTGCCCGGTAAGAGACGAGTAGTCTCTACGCGGTTAAGAGGTATTGGTAATGGATACGTAGATTGCCGAGAGCAGATCTCTGTGTTTGCCGAGCTGAATGGCATAAACGTTGAAATTGATTTGTATGTGGTACCGGACGAAAGTTTGTCCGCGAAGTTAATTCTGGGTAAAGAATTGTTGGCAAATGGTGTCTCGGTCACGTTGGACGGAACCATGGTTAAATTTGCAAAGGTAGACAAATTCGTTGGCTCGTGTATTGAAGAGATTGATATCAACGCTGTTGATTGTGACTCGGTTGAAATGAGAGCACCACTTGTAGAGTTGTTGAAACTGTATGCGAAACATATGAGCGTTGAAGCTCCAAAGATTCGGGTAACATCTGGCAGCTTTGAGATTAGGCTAAAAGACGAGAATAAAATCGTACAGAGAAGGCCTTATAAGCTAGGCATTGTAGAACGAGAGACTGTAAGAGGTTTGGTTGACAAGATGCTCGAGGCAGGAATCGTTCGGGAAAGCAGAAGCCCGTTTTCTAGTCCAATCATTTTGGTAAAGAAGAAGGATGGATCGGATAGATTATGCGTAGACTTTCGGGAATTAAATTCGAACACGGTAGCAGATCGTTATCCGTTGCCACTGATTCAAGATCAGTTAGATCGCTTGTCCGGTGCACATTATTTTTCGTCATTAGATATGACGGCTGGGTTTCATCAAATACCCGTCGAAGAGAACTCGATCGAGAAGCTCGCTTTTATTACACCAGACGGACAGTTTGAATTTTTAACCATGCCATTTGGGTTGATGAATGCACCTTCCGTATACCAGAGAGCAATTAATAACGCGTTGGGAGAACTGAGATATTCTTTCGCGATTGTTTATTTGGATGACGTTCTTATACCCGGTAGAACTGAGCAAGAGGCTCTAGATAGATTGAAAATCGTGATGGCAAAACTAGCCGAGAATGGGTTCTCGTTTAATTTAAAGAAATGTAAATTCTTGAAAACTGAGATTGATTATCTGGGGTACACTGTATCGCATGGAGGGTTGAGGCCCAACCTTCGAAAAATCGAAGCCCTGGTGCAATCGCCCATCCCCCGAACGCAGACCCAGGTAAGGCAATTGTTAGGGTTAGCATCTTATTTTCGTAGGTTTATACCAAAATTCTCGCAGATAGCAGCCCCTCTGTACAAACTTACTGCAGGTAGTACCAAGACAATAACATGGACAGATGAACACACCGACGCTAGAACCAAGCTAGTAGAACACTTAACATCGGAACCGTTACTGCGAATATTCGACCCTAATCTTCCAATCGAACTGCATACCGACGCCAGTGCCCTCGGGTACGGCGCTGTGTTGCTTCAACGTGTTGACAAAGAAAAACATCCGATCGCTTATTACAGCAGACGTACCATAGACGCCGAAACTCGTTACCATTCGTACGAACTTGAGACTCTCGCCGTTGTAAACGCAATAAAACACTTCAGACAATACCTAGTAGGACGTAAATTTTTAGTTGTGACAGACTGTAACTCCTTAAAGGCCGCGAGCCTCAAGAAAGATCTAACGCCACGAGTTTATCGTTGGTGGGCATTTTTGCAATCGTTTGAGTTTGAAATAGAATACCGCGCGGGTGAACGAATGAAGCACGCGGACTTTCTGTCAAGAAATCCAGTAACAGAAAAGAATGTATTGAAGGTAGTCAAACGCGATAATAAAATAATTGAATTAGCTGATGATTGGTTAATCGTAGCACAGCAGAAAGACGATGAAATAAAAACTTTGTACCGCGAAGTACTGGACGGATCGGAGACAGCAAAGACATACTCAATCAAAGACAAGATCTTAATGCGGACCATAGAAAGAAAAGCGAAACAGATAACACTACCCGTAGTGCCGAGACTGATGGTATGGTCACTCATACATCACGTACACGCGAGTATCTGCCATTTGGGCTGGGAAAAGACTCTGGAGAAGTTGTACGAATTGTATTGGTTCCCCCAGATGTCAAAGCGAGTCAAGAAATTTGTAGAAAATTGTATTTTATGTCAAACTTGCAAATCGGTATCAAGACCAACGCAAGCACAGCTGCACCCTATAGACAAGGACAATACACCGTGGTATACGATTCACATAGACATATCAGGAAAATTATCAGGTCCCTCTGACAAGAAAGAATACGTTTTCGTAATCATAGATGGATTTACGAAATTCGTAACATTAAATTGGATAAACCGTTTAGATACAGAAACAGCAATCAACCAGATAGAGAAACACTCGTTTACTTTTGGAGTTCCGAGACGAATCATTTGCGACCAAGGTTCAGGGTTTACAAATGCGCGATTCAAAAAATATTGTGAGGAAAAGAATATTTTAATTCACCTTATAGCTTCGGGAACGCCGAGAGCTAACGGTCAAGTTGAGAGGGTCATGTCGACCATGAGAAATATGTTGGCAATTAGCAAGGCTCAGGGAAAGCAGTGGCAGAACGAGTTAGGTAAAGTGCAACTTGCGATAAATTCTACCGTTCAGAAAACAATAGGGCAAAGTCCCGCCGAGATTTTGTTTGGCACAAAAATAAATTCAATCGAGATTGAACGTGTGAAGCATAATAGTGTAGAGACCGAAAGTGTTAATTTGAATGAGCTCAGAGCAAAGGCTGCAGATAGCATAACAGCAGAGGCCGCAAGAGAAAAAGAAAGGTTTGATAGAAGAAACAAACGGGTTAAGCCATTTAAAATTGGAGATTTTGTAATGGTTAGGAATAATGACAGGATAAAGACAAAGTTGGACGCAAAATATCGCGGTCCCGTAGAAGTCGTTGCGGTGCTACCGAACGATAGATATTTGGTTAAGAAAGTAGGCTACGGATCGAGAGGCCGTAGTAGCATTAAGGTATCTCATGATAAGCTGATCGCAGCTCCAGGAGAGGGCGCGAGTCAGGATAGCTGTGTCGCAGAAAGCGAAGAAGATGAGAATAGAATCGCGTAGCGATTCATGTGATTTGGTCCGAGAGACTGTGGTGGTACCAAAGTTTTTGGTCATGAGTGCAAACATGGGGTTTTGCTGGGAGACTGTGCCCAAGTGGGTCGGGACAATAAGTTATCGAACAGACGCAGTCTGGTTCTGTGGGTTTCCGAATTCTGTTGAGAATTCGCAGAGAACATGTGGTTCTGGTTGAGCCGGATTTACCTATAGAAATCCGAAGAGAGCATGGGACTCTGTTGGTGATCGTTGTTTCTGTTCGAGAGTGCGACTTTGGCTCTCGCCCGCTGGACTTGATCACCCAGCATCTTGAACCCGAGGCCTAGACGTAACTCGAGAACGATTCAGCATGTCGCAATGGTTAGAACTTGTACGAATGCGCAAGGCATGTCTGCAGAGCTATTGTGAGCGCAGGGCAATGGTTAGAACTTGTACGGATGCATCAGGCATGCCTACAGAGCTATTGTCAGTGCAGGGCAATGGTTAGAACTTGTACGAATGCGCAAGGCATGTCTACAGAGCTATTGTCAGAAAAAGTCAATGGTTAGAAAATGTACGGATGCATGAGGCATGCCTACAGAGCTATTGTCAGAAAAAGTCAATGGTTAGAAAATGTACGGATGCATGAGGCATGCCTACAGAGCTATTGTCAGTAAAGGTCAATGGTTAGAAATTGTGAGGATGCGTGAGGCATGCCCGCAGAGCCATTGGTGCCTTGAGTACAGAATTCACGGAAATTCGTTTATTGGTAAATACGTTGAAAATGAAATGATACACATGATTGCACACATGAGGTGGAAACGACATGGGATTTGGCTGAAGAATGGTGGCAGACTTGTATGGTCAGGAAAGCCGAACGAGAACTAATGTCTGTTCGTTCGATGTCTGTTTTATTGTTTCAGAAGTAAGTTAGATGGATGGATACCTGGCACCCGAGACGTGTGCTAGTCAGTATGGCCGTGTCGCATCGCCGTGAAAGTTAAGATCTTCGACGGCACTTGAGTTTTTAAACAAAACGCAGTCGATCCCTGGCCAATGTTTAGGCAACCCCAAGTGCGAGGTGACAAGGGATCGGGCCGAACGACTGCAGAAGATACAGCACTCGATGAGTGCGTTCTGGGAAGAACCTCCCCCGATGGTGGTGCGTGGTGCATAGACCACGAGTGGATTGTATCGCGTAGAGGCCTAGGTTCTTGAAGTGGAGACTCAGGGTGCTCCAGGCATTCCTTTTTAGTCAATTGGTCGGACAAGACGTGCATTTTGGTTAAAAGAAAGGCTCTACGCGATACACCCTACTAGCACCGCTATCGGGTCATTATTTGCATTAAGAATAAAATATTGTTTTCAATAAATAAAACACTTGTTAGCCGTGTCACTGCGGCAGTCAGTGAGATAATTATTTGTTAGTTTATTATCGGATACGTGACGTGCGTTTGGGTGTCTAGATCCTGACCGAGCTATAGCTAGTTTTACCCGGGCGTACTCTCGTATCTGACATGTATTCACGGTAAAGGAATATAGGTACAAAGAGTGAAAGATCCTTGATGACGTCATCGAAACGTAACGAGATAATCCCGGGTAAGCGTCCGCGATAGGTTAAGCTGGAATATGAAAGTGTGTCCAAAACGTCAACTGGGTTACGTGGGACGAAACACGTTACAAATACCAGAGTTTATTGAAAAAATATATTTCAATAAAAATCACATAATTTTTAACGAGTAAGCGGGATTATAAAATCCCAAAAACGAAAAAAAAAAAAAAAAAAAAAAAAAGGAACGAACTACGTACGCGTTTCATTAATTCCCATAGGTTAATTAAAATTAAAAGCTCAGAGGATTAAAGCTCTTGAAATCATATGATGCGAAAATATTTCGTTCCTCGTTTATCGCTGTATACATATAATATACTGGATTTTTTTCGTTGAAACATCTGTTTAATCTATCCTGCTGGTGCAGGATGATATACGGATTAAAAAGCAGCACAAACAGTTCTTGAAAAAGATTTAAAAAAACGAAGGAAAAAAAAAAAAAAAAAAGGAAAAACTGGTAGTATATGAAGATGAAGATATTAAAATCCGTCCAAAGTTATAATACTCCCTTATTTTCTTGGCACGATGTTTTAATATCGCCTTAAGCATTTCCTCCCCTCGGTGACCTTTCTTTGAGGGTGAATTGTTTTTTCGAAAAAAAACGAAAATAAAAAAACAAGAAAAAACGAAAATGGAACTTAAGTCAAAGTTTGTATAATATTTTATTCTCCACGTCGGTCTTTATTTCATTTATACAACTTTAATTCACCATATATGTAGTTGCGAGTCGCCATATAACTAAGTGCACAGCTATAAACCGAGCCTTTAAAATCTCGATTATTACCTTTTGTTGTTTTAAAACAAATCCTGCGGGCTGTGTGAACCATAAATCCCAGATAGTACTCGTCGCATACACATACGTCTGTTTATACACGGAAGGGTGTTTATCCGAGGTTTATTATTACAAAGACCAACAAAAAAAAAAAAAAAAAAATAAGCTGCGTTATCAAAATACCGTTCAAATTATTATAAAACTACTCGAAAAATTTGATACGACGTTGTATTACCTTTATCTCAAAGATTTACAACGCTAAATACCGTCTATAACGAGGAGTGCCACATGAATCAACGATTACTCAATCGGATCGTCAATTTTTGGGTAACCCTGATTGTATTTGTATCATTGACGAGGTTAGGGGTAAAAAAAAATGAACGTTTCCACCTCCAACGATCGCAAAATTATTTCAAATACACGTGTGAGAATTCGCAGAGATATTCTGACGATAAGAAACCCTCGATATTCACGGGGTCAATACGTACCCCGAAATTTAGGAGGTTATGTCCTGAAATTCGGGGTAAGTTTAATGGCGGTTTTGAGCGTAAACTTTTAACCTAAAAAATTTCGGGGTACGAATTTACCCCGTGAATGTTGAGGGGTCTTTATTCCGTGAGGGATATTTCGAGGAATAAAGAAGAACGCAATTTGTAACGAATACCGAGCGTGTCTTGTGAAATGAAATTACCATTCCACGGTTTAAATTCGAGTACTACACGAACTCACTGCTTCAAAAGGTCGGAAGTACCTCTTGAACAAAATGCGCGCAAGCTAGGCACTACACTACGCTGCCTATTACATACGGTAATAGAATAGGAAGGAAAAACGAAACGGAAAACAAAAAACAACATCAAAATCATAAAAAACAAAGTCCGTGCATTGTCCGGGCATTATCCTTGTTCGTAAAACGTGAAATTGTTTGCCATGTACACTCAGGGTTGTTTACCCCGAAATATATCCGCCTGTACTGCAGTCTTCTTCGTTGCAGATTTTGCATTCGTAAATGGGCATAAAAAGCAGCAAATGATGCTTTCGCTTGCGATTGTTGAGAATTGAGTTAAAAAGGATGTGAACAGTAAGGGAAGAAGTGAAATTTTCATTTCAACTGTTTTTTTAGTCAACTTGGAAGCAAAGAGCTCATTTAAATGTCCGAATTTTTCTTTTTTTTTTTCCTTTTTTGTTGGTAACAGTAAAAAAGGGATGAAATAACTTCACACGTTATCTTTGCGCGAGGGATTCGAAACCATTTATTTCTCTGTTTATTCATGTGTTGAATTATCGAATTAACGATATTTTCTACTGTTTCTTTTTCAGATTTGCCACAAAGCTTTCAGCTTTTAGTTTGCAGTTTGCAGTTTGCAGCGCGATATTCCGTATAAGTACCAGCTACACGCAGTTGCTGCCACAATCTCGCAGATTGCGGTTATGCAAGGTACTGCACCGCGGTATAAAAAGCTTAAAAAAGCTCTCCGCATATTGTTAACCTCAACGGGAAAATCCGCCCTGTCCTTAACTCACTCTAGTGCTTTATCTCGCATCCTGCAATTATGTTAATGAGCTTGATGTTCCGCATCGTTGTTGCAAAATATTCTGCATCAATAGAGAGGTACTAGAGTCTAGACCAAAAAGATCTCGCATATAAAAAATCTTCATCAAAATCCCGCTAAGAACAAAAATGGAAAAGATCTGGGACAGTGGTCAGAATGTGTGTTTCGCCATCGCCGAGTGCCTAAGTATTTCAAAAGTTCAATAAATCGAGTGCAACTGTAAATAATTCCACGATTTCTCTGATGATAACTGAATCTGTAAAAAAATATTCAAAATTTTGAAAAAACGAAATGCTCGGGTACTTTCTGCCGAAATGAAGCAGTAATCCCCAAAGTTTCATTCCAATCGGTTTTCTGGTATGGAAGAAACTACGAATCGCGTTTGCGAGGTGATGCATAACCTCTAAAAAAAATTCTCCATCTTCCTGGACTCTTTTCTTCCACTTGACACAAGCTACGACATGATCAATTGATAATAGTTCGTGGGATTTGACATTTTTTACTGTCATCTCGCTCCTTTTATCATTATTTATCGCACCCTTGTATAGCTGGCGTCTCAACTCGCAGTTTTATGAGAATAAACACGCGATTTTGAGGGAGTAGTGAGTTACACGCAGGTATAACGATTGCAAACGAGATAAGGGAGGCCCGTTTCGTTTTACATCAGTTTCCAAGACTTGAGTTTCCCCGTACGACGGAGAAACGAGCTTAGAAATCGAATTCTGAAAAGTTCGCAGAGGCCAGATTGCCGCTGATTAAATATTTCGTGCCCCGAGTTCAAGCGGGGATTTGCAATCGACGATAAGACTGGCTCACCTCGCGAGGCCATCATTCCCAAATTACCCCGAAGAAAGATAGAAGCTCTCGAATTTGGGTTTGATTGGGCTTTTGCGAGGCCGAAATCGCGCGAAAACCATTTTCGCGATTATACCGATGAGCCTGCGACATTCCGCACGAGAGCTTAAAGCTCGTATATCTATACCCAAACTCGACTATACCCGTATGTAATCGAAGTTTTCGCGACGTATGAATTTTTCCTTCTTTCATATCTGTCCTCGGCGTTTCTCCTTAATTAGAAGAAAAACATTTTATACTCGTTAGTAAACTTCGCGCGGTATTAAACACCCCCGAAGAAAGTACATTAAGTGCCTCGGAAAAAGTAAAGTTTTCACAGACTTATTTCAGATAACTTTTACGACGCCGGGCTCACCCCTCTGATTTATTAGGTAGAAAATTAACAATCCCCAATTTACAACTCGATAATACAATTTTCAACAATTTACTGCCAGCCAATTTTTACCTTTTACTCTCGGCTTATACACGTAAACTGTCAACTAATTCCTTGCCATTTTTTTCACCGATCAATTACGACCAGTCTTGTTAATTCGCCATATTGTTCGTTGCCTCTGCGATTTTCATTATTCTTCATAAATTAATTTACTCGATTCATTTTATTCCAACGATTTTTTTTTTTTTTTTTCTTCTGTACTTTATCGCCCAAATCTCGTGCTATTTTTTAAATAGGTATAAAAGATCTGCGTAAGTTTTTTATTTTCGTTTTTTATTTTTCTCTCCTCTTTAGAGCCTTTTAGAAACTTCCGGTGAAGCTGATGGGTTGGAAGACGTAGACTGCCCGGAGCTGGAATTAATCATTACCGGAAATCAGCCTCGTATATGATTCAGCCTTGTCGTACGAGAAAAAAAGGAGAATTTTATTTTCGCTTGATTTATACATTCTTTCATCTTCGATATATGCCGCGGGCCAAATCGTTCGAATTTTCTTTCCCGATTGTTACTTTCGTTATTCTCGGTAGAAAAAAAATCGATAGCATCCATAAGTCTTTAGTCATATACCTATGTATACATTTATGTACCAAAGCCTCGCAATTTTCTACCGGAAATAAGTATTCACCCCCTGAACTTTTGTCACATAAAAATTCGAACTCTATTCAGATAAAAAAGATCTGTTTGACAGATCGCACCAAGAGAGAGGAGAGGAAAATAAGAAGAAAACAAGAATAAAAGAAACAACAACAAAAAAAATGGAAAAATAAATCTCTATCGAAGGGATGATGCTCCCCGTTCCATCAAACAATTTTTACGAATAACGGCTTTTATGACTTCCCGTAAATCATTCGATTCTCGATAAAAATTTATGCTAATTCGCAAAAATGATTTACCCGAAACAGTTTATATCATCCCTTACAAATAATTTATTTTGAATATATATTTCTCAGTATATTTCGTATTCTTCGTCGCAGGATTAAGCGAGTTAACGAAGGGATTGAACGTAAATACTATTGTTCTATTTTATGAAACGACGAGTTCTTTGTCCGAGCAAACTGAAAACAAAAAAAAAAAATAAAGAAACAGAATAGAAAGAAGGCCAGAAAATGGTTAAGAAATAAAAGGATCATACGGCGTGGACGAAGACAAACGTTGATTATTAAGAAAGTGGCTAAAAGAGAAGAGGAGAAAAGACACGAGGATACAGAATAACGAGAAAGTAAAGCTTTGTCTTCGTTTCGTCTAAAAACCTGGTCTCCGTAATCCGTCTCTTACAAAATTCATTTCAACCGCAGAAAAGCAGAGAAAGTATTCATCGGAATTGAAATTACCCTCGAACCAATCTCCAAGGGATTATTACGCGGTTATAGTTCGGGTTTGGGCTTATTTCAAACCGTCCAAATACGGTTTACATACCTCTAAACATACGCGTATAACAACATCCCCTTATCCTAAGATCGTATCGCGGTTTAGTGATCGCGACCCGTGTATGCATGTATCTAGGATTTACTCAACCAATCCGACCTCGGTGAGACACAAGACTGTAAGTATACATAGGTGTGGGTGTAAGTACCCTTGTAATTACCGTCTGAATCGAGGCCGAGTTCAGCTTATATTTTACGGCTTCACATACGTAAGTATACATATATATATATATATATATATATAAATCTACATCTGTACAGGGTGTCCGAAAATTCGCTCACCATCTTCATACCGGTGGATTCCTTGCAAAAAATCGAGACGAAAGTTACCTATGCAAAAAAGTCCGCAAGGGCTTAGTTTTCTTGTAAAAGCCCTTAGTAACGGACCAATCAGCGCACGGCTTTAGAAAAGACTGGCTATAAAGCTCCGCAACGCCGTTCGCCCCACTACCGAAAACGAGACGATAACGTGCGGCGTTCCCCGCTTGGCCCAGGAGTGGGGCGAACGGCTATGCAGAGCTCTAAACATTCTTTTCTAAAGCCGAACGCTGATTGGCTCGTTATTAACTGTTTTTACAGGAAAACTAAGCCTCTGCGGACTTTTTTGCACGAGTAACTTTCGTCTCAATTTCTTTCAATTAGCACAACCGGATCATTTTTTTTTAAATTTCATTGAAAATGATCAGACGGATAATTTTTTGACGAATTTCGATGATTCTTTCTTCTTTTTCTTCGATTGGTATTCGAAACTGCAGTCTATTATTTCGCCTAGGGATTAAAGTGATTTTAGTTTCACTGAACGAACCGTTAGACGGAATTTCAAACGCAGTTAGGTGCCTATTCTACCATCCCATAGCCGTTTTACAACGACATTAAACGTGTGTCGAGTTTTAGTACCTTCTAACTCTTAATTCTCACAGAGAAATAGGCAGGCACTCGTATTGTAGGTGTGTAACGGATACCAAGGTTAACAAAGTAAAGTTGTGACCTAAAAGCCCTGACAATGAAAGTTAGCAATAAAAGAATCGGCTCTCTGACTTCTGAGAGACTTTTAGATGACATAATATGTACATATATATATATATATAAAGCAGAAACAGAATAGGTACTTTAATATCAAAGTAAACGAATTTGCTCAACGATTTTTATTCCCTTCTCGAGTATCGCTGCAGTCAGCTTTTTGACTATTCATTAAATCGCTTTACCCCGAAGTCAGAATTAGCTTCTAGAACAAGGTGTAATTGAGTTTTAAGGTATTCCTAAATTTCGCTGAAAATTGAATGGACTTTTAATTCCTCTCCGAGAATATTTCGTCTTTGAAATGAAAATTTTAGTCAATTTTTTTCATCCGTCGTCCCTCCATCACTCTACCGTCGAATAAATTAATCCACTCGAATCTTCGCCGAAGAGATTTTGGTATGAGACGATTTTTCGCCATTGGTAACTTCGGAACTGTTTTGAATAATGATAATCAACTGATTAGATCCTTCTCACAAAAAAATTAACTGGCAAACACTTTTGAAAATCATAACGAAATGACCATGTAGAAAAAAAATAGGAAAGAAGAGGAAACGTGAACCACGTAACTCGCGAATACAATAAATTATTCCATCGACTGAAAGCTGGAGAAAAAAAATAAAAATCTAACAAAAGAAAATATTTCCAGAATATTGCGTTGCCGATAACTTATGACCCGCAGACCCGAAGAATTTTTTTTTCTTTTTTTCTTTTTTTTTTTTTGAATTATAGAATTTACCGTAACTCGTAAGAGAGTTATGTGTTTAATCTCTCGCGGCGAAAGGGGTGAGCATGAGGAAAGTGAAGAGGCTTCGGAGTTTTCGGTGGAGATGTATAAAAAAAGAAACAAAAAATGAAAGAAAAAAATAGGAGGGTAAAAAAAAAAAAATAATTAGAATTACTTGATACACGTAGGATTAACGGGGTGTTGAGAAAATAATTTGCGATTATATTATCGCCGTTATTTACTGACTCATAATTAACAGAAATTTTACTTTGAAATTTACGGGATAATTTCTGGGGAGAAATATCGTACAGTAATGTGGATTCAGAGCGAGATATAGCAGCGAGATCGTAAAAGGTTGTAAAAAGTTTATAATGCCTAATTCTGGGGGAAGAGACTTTCGCAAAACATCGAGCGAAAAGAAATGAGAGAGAGAGAGAGAGAGAGAGAGAGAAGAGAAGAAAAAAAAAAAAAAAACCATTTATTATTTTGTCATTTCAACGAACATGGCTCTTTTTCTGCTCTGCGAATCGTACCTCTCTCACCACTCTTCGTATGGTATACCGGAGATACGAGATAGCGGATGACTGTGTCCGGAACAAAGAGGAGCTTTCGTTTTGTTTGTATTCATATATACACACGTGCGTCGAGTTTTGAAAAAATTAAAAAAAAAAAAATTTGAAAAAAAAAAATTAAAAAAATTCAACGACAAATTTATCTCACTGGGATTCAGTCAGCCGTCGTTTCGTTATACCCGCCGGTGGCAGGTTTTTGATTTAATTAAAACACGAATCTTCGAAAAACGGAAAGTCCTTTTTACTTTTTGGATACGTTGCTCTTTTTTTTTTTTTTTTTGGCATTGATGCTAAAAAAAATTGCATTTCTTTCTCAATAGTAAGAAGAAAGGTGACGCGTGTGAATATCGAGTATATATCATCCCTTCTGACCTACATTCCGGTTGAAAAATCGCCCTCACTTCTCGTTTCCGCTAAATCGGTTGGATCGCGCGGATGCTATAGCACCTCTCCTGGCAAACACTACCTAATTAGAGCCAATAACTCCACCTTGGTCAACTCGCTAACTAGCTTGCGTCTATTTCGGTCCTAATAAGTATTCCCGAAGTAAATCACCTCGAGTCCTAAAATAACGTGAGCTAAGTTAGCGGATTAAAGGCAATCGAAATATGTACGAAACGTGCGATCGAGAGATCCGAAAAGTTCGACAAAGAAATCGGCGTGCTTCCTCGATCTCCAATCTCAAAAATTGAGGTTCTACATTTGATCTATCTTGAGTTTTTTAAATATTTTTTCTTTTGATCGTTGATTCCGAATCTGAGATTCAAAATCCTGAATTCGGAACATTTTTGCAACTGATATTGATTCGAATATTCGTATTGGATCCGGCATTTTGAATTTGGAAATTTAGATCTCAGATTCAGAATCAGCGATCCAAAAGATCCCTGAGCACCAAGACAGACTTTTCTACTACTTCTTCGGGTCAAGTTATACGAATATTAGTAAAACGACGTAAGGTTTTGGGCTCCTCTTTTGGGAAGTTCATCGTTTGACATCATTCTAGAGATTTTTGCGGTGAGAATTAGGGAATAATACGATTACATACGTATTGACGTAAGCATACGAATTAACACACGGATTGCACCTGACTGACGATCAACTCTGGAAAGCTCTACCGAGCGGAAGATATGGAGGAACATTTAAGCTCGTAATTGCTATTGTCAGATGAAATTGCGTGCACTTGCAAAGCGATCAGCAAATTGACCGAGATCCCAGGGTTCTAAGTTGTCAAAAGCAATATGGGTTCAATAGGGTGTCCTTTGAGAGGGGTGTTTTCGAATTCCATTCCTCCCTGTGGCTCAATTGGTTCCGAATAAATTAAGAAAAAGTTCTGCCAGAGGATTTTCCTTAATTTTGATTCTAAGAGGTAAGCTCATTCTTTTTCTCATTTGATGAAACATGGGTTTTTAGTGTAAGTTCAGTTATTATTTTTTTCTGTAAAATCCTTTTTTTTTGTATTCTGTTATCAAATTTGAATTCAGCGACCTCTGAGACCCTAGAACACCCAGTTTTACGAAGATCTGACGATTTCCAAATTTCTGTTTGCCATATTAAGTCCGCCATTTTGAATTTTGAAATTCTGTTGTTAAATTTGGATTCAGCGACCCCAAAAACCCGAGGATACCAATTTTCAAGCTTTTATCCCCCGCATTGGATCTGCCATTGGGAATTTTGAAATTCTGTAATCAAATTTGGATTCAGCGACCCCAAAAGCCTTCTCACCGTGCTCATCAGATTTTTTCACCACTTAAAATCAAAATTAAAGGAAATCCTTTGGCAGAACTTTTTTTGAAAATTTATTTGAAACCAATTGAGCCACAAAGAGGAATGAAATTCGAAAACACCCCTTTAAGGGACACACTAGGGTTCAAGAGGAGTTCCACAATTAAAAGAACTCACGCACTCGAACCTGTATACCAGTGTGTAACAATCTGCACAGAGTAATTGGGGTATTTTGATTAAAGAAGCTTTTTGTGTAACCCGATGATTGCGAGTTTTTTTTTGGTTTCTCCTTGTTTTTTGTTCGCTCATTCGGCTTTCAAAGGTTCCCAGCACTCTTTGAGCCTCGAATTTTCTACCTATACAACGTACGTCTATACGCAAATGCGTTAACGGACAATGAGCAAGAGTCGATTCAAGCGCGTGACAGTGGAACGAATCGTTTTGATCGGACAGCAGGATAAACTTCAGGCATAAAATACATTCCAGCGATAAAAAATTTCGTCAAATTTCGTTTTTACTGCAACTGCCTTCGACCTTTATACCCAGTAATTTGCTTTCTAGCTACAGCAGTCCACTAATTTCAATATAATAGATTATTGTGATGTCAGAATTGACGGATCGAGACTCATTGCCTCAGCAATCAATCGAGAAGAAAATACTCTTTGAAGGTAAGAAAAAGTGGCTGAATTTTCAGGATAAAATTCGTGTTTCTACGTTTTTCACTTCGAGCTATGAAATGTTAAAAAGGTAGAATGTCACCCTTCGCAAATCTGTAAGCCTAGTTCCGGTGTACCAGCTCATATGGGATAAAATACACGTCGAAACTACATCGTCGTAAAATATTTGAACGTTCATAAATTCACCCTGGTAACACATTTCGTACATAAAACGTCACTGAGAGGGTTGTTCAAATCGCAGCTGTGCATGGTCGTAAGAAAAAGAGAGTACGAATCCGTAAAAAGAATCCATGAAACTAAAAAAAAAAAAAAAAAGAAAAACGATACTCGTAAGTTTACTGAAAATATCGAACAGTCGAAATCTTCCCTTAATTTATACCTTGCCCTATGACAAGAAAACAGCAAATCCTTCGACGTAAGTATCTACGTATATATATATGAAGTTTCTATTTTATTTTTTGTTTTTTTTCTATTCGAGTCGGTGAATAGTTATGAACGGGGTGAATTCCCTATGGGTAGACAGGGGTAGAAAGGCGAATTCCCAGTGCGCATGCGCAGGCTTCCGAGCGCAGGTGGATTTTCAGGGCGGCCAACCGTCGGAAATGTGAAATTTATACACGTCAGATGGCCGCGATGTATCTAACCCCGAATATTTCGACACTTCGTATCATTTGCAATTTTTCAAGATATACTACGCTGTATCAGAGACTTTATTCGCATTTAATCAACAACCACGAATAATAAATGACCGAGTCGAGCCGGACTGTCAAAATATTTGGGGTTTGATACATCGCGGCGATCTGTCGTGTATAAATTTCACATTTCCGACGGTTGGCTGCCCTGGAATACAGTCTGCGCTCGAAAGCCTGCGCATGCGCACTTGGAATTTGCCTGTATATTCCTGTCTGCCCATTAGAAATGCTCTATATTTCTAAGAAACGATCAAAAGGAGAATAATTCTTTTTGCATCACTGGTACAACTTCTAATTATGTTTCAAAATGCTAGTAATGAACTGTGAAGAAATTGATGGAACGTTTTCAGTCGGTAGAATATATATTTTTTTTCATGGCGTAAAAGTTATTTGAAAAAACGAATAATACCCAATGAATGTGTAAAAAATTCAGTTCACTCACCTGAGCAACAAATGCGGGATATTCATGCCGGTAGAGGAGAAGTACGCTGACGAAATGTGCCACAGAAAATAGGATTCCAGCGATGCATGCGTGCCTCAGTCTTATCGGTAGAAGTGCATAGGCCATATAAATGAAGAAACAAGCCGCCCATGCGGTGGCCAAAGGGCCACCCAAACTGGAATTAGGCTCTTCGTCCAAATTTACCGTTCCTATGGGATAGGCCAGGTGCAAACTCAAGGAGACTTGAAGAGCTAGAAGTGTCGCTAAAACAGCACCACTGATCCCGGCTAGCCATACTTCGTTCATTCCTGGCCTGGATATTGCTGCCACGAGTCCTGGACCAAAATTATTTTCAATTGTACAGAGATATTAGATATTCGAAAGTATAGGGTGCTAGGTCATCGAAGAGCACCTTTTTGGGTCCGGGTTGCAGTATTTCCCCGGGAGTCTACCTAGCTGATTTGAAAAACTTTGAAACGAAGAATACTGGAGGTTTAAAATTCCGAAAGCCAAGGATCCGAAAGACCTAACCTCAGAAACTTGAAATTCACGTATGTATTCATTCGATGTTTGATAACTCGGGCTGTATCGATCGTATCAAGACCAATAAGGGGTCAAATTAATCGTCTTGAGATGTACTTTGTGGAAAATAGAGTTTCAAAATCTTGTCAATTATTTATGACAACATTGAGTTACAGACTGAAGTAGATAAAATGGATTTCCGTAAAGAGGGTCTCGATTAGAATGAACTGCTTTCAGTTTTCAATCCTGAGAAACACACCGAAATTTTCTGATTTTTGGGCCCTCGGGGGTCTGGACTTTCGGAGTTTTTATCTGTCTGCCTTCAGACCTTTGGGAATTTCAATATTCCAAACTCCGACGTTTCTAAAAATTCTAAATCCTCTCGGAACTCAAAAAATTCGGAACTTCAACCCACTCCCATCTTTTTTTGGGAACTTCGGTCTCTCCTTTCACTAAAAGCTTCTGCTTTTTGTCTTTTCCTAAGCCAGTAGCATAGCTTCGTAGGTGTCGCCCCTTTTTAGACATTTATAGGTCGCCTTCTCCGACTCACGTGTCTAAACACGAGAATCCTTCCACCCTTACGACGAGGTATTGGACGTGATCGATAGATATCTGCAGGTGAACATCATCCCTTGGATTTTATTCATCGTAAAATCGATATCTTCCGATACGCGATTTGATGTAACGGGTAAACTGTATACCTATCTCTCCACATAGTATATTGGGTAATGAATGATGAGCATATTTGTTTACGTCCCTCTACACAAGTTGGCAATAGGTAAACAGCTCGTCTATACTATTACAAATATTGCCCATATTAATTGAAAGTGCTTTCGCAATCTATTAGGAATGGGACAGTAAACAGAAACTGTCAGAGTTGTACATAAGATAAACTGACGATGAGTGAATACAGACCGCAATCGATGGACCGCCAAATTTTTTTCTACATCGTATCTCGATTAACAAATTTATTGATATCTGTTACAACGTATAACGAAAAGCAAAAACTACAATCGATTCTGATATTTCCAACCAAAGTTACGACATTTCGCATATTCGAAAGATTATCAAAATTTCCAAATTCCCTCTTTATCGCGGAATACTACTCAGAAAATTTTTCTTTTATACGCTATTCGTCATTTATAAATCTGGGGCATTCCATGCCAAATCGACCACTTTTGACCGCGACCCCTTTCGATTTGGCTGAAACCTTTTTGTTTTTAACTCACTTTGTTTCTTATAATACCATTCTGGGGATTTTTTAGGATGTATATAAAGAACCTTAAACTTTGAAGAAAAAAAAAATAATCATAATAATTGAAGTAGTAATCATCGAAAAAGTTTCAATTTTTTTCTTTCAATTGATTAAAAATAAATAGAAAACGAAAGAACACCACTCTGCCAATTTCAGAGAATTTGCATCAAATGTCAAAGTTTTTTCTAAGAAAAAGAAAAAAAAATTAAAAATGATAATCATCGAGAAATTTTCGTTTTTTTTTCCGAAAATTAAAAAAAAAAAACGTTCCGATAAGTCACTTTTTGGAAAAGTTATGGCTATTTGAAAAAAAAAGAGCCATTTTTTTTCGGTTGGGTAAAAAAGTTTGAAAAAATTCTGAGAAACGTTTTTAGTGGGGTAAAAAAGTATAAAAAAGTTTCAGCCAAATCGAAGGGGGTGGAATGCCTCATATGTATCGACGAATGTAATTCTCTGGAATATTTTTTTGTTCCAATAAGAATGACAGTATTTTTTTTATTTTCACTCGAGTTTTTATTTCTTTTTATAAACCCGCGACGATTCGCGAAGGATATGAAATTTTTCCCCAAAGTCACGATTCACTCGGGAGAACACTTCATTGGAAAAATATAACCGAGATATAAACCTCCCTAACACTCGGAGGACCAAGGGTACACGCTTTCAGACGACGCGAGCTTACAATTTTTTTTACTTTTTTTTTATACATAAATATTATATAAGGGATGTTGAATCCCTCTAAATTTTTTTTTTTTTTTTTTTGCAGTGAAAATATCGCGCCTCCCGGGACCAATAGGGTAAAATTTCATTCAAGCTTTCCAACGATCGTAATCGATTGTCTCAACGCTCTATGATCATAGATCTAGTAAAAGCTACAAGAATCTAATGAAATTCGTGTTCTCGAGTCGAAATTCTAGGCGGATGATCAATCGCCGATTCTAAAAATGGTAAGATTCACAGTTGTGAAGTTGCGTTTACTATCAAACCGTGAACGAAGTGATTAGCTGATCCCTAGGATTACTAACGTAATCTAATGCTCTCTCGAGTAACCTGCGAGACTTAGGAGAAGATCTATCCCGAAGGATGCGAAATTTAATTGATATTAGGAAATTAAGGGATTAGATAAGCGGAGAAATTATTTTCAGAAATTATTCGGTATCTGTAAATAAATTTTCTGTCATTTATGTATATACAGAAGGTTGAGAAAATCAGAGCAATTGAGTTGAAGATTAGACGAAATCGATAAAAATTATAAAAAAAAAAAAACAAAAAAAAACACACGATATTAAGATTATTTAGAGTTTTTGAATGAAATCGTTGTTTAATTTATTAGTCGATAATATATTCGATCAATGTATTTGAATTAATGAATACAGGAAATCAATTTTTAATCAAAACTCGTAATTGTGCGAATAAGTGAATCAATCGGTTCATTGAATATATTGGATATCGTTTAATGAATTGTACGAATGACTCGCTGAGCTGATAGGTGAAAATTGAATTACACATTTCGCGGAAGCGTTTAAAAACGTGAAAAGGGATTTTACTTTCGCTTATTTAGAATTATGTAAAATTCAGTAACGTTTTAGGGTGTCTCACTTCGGCCTAGTCTCCCCTACGGAAGGATTAGAGATTATAAATGAGTCTAAAAGGCTCTGATACATGCATTTTGTACGCTAATATGAATTCGCGAAAAATAAAATACCATGCAGAGAAAAAAATAAAAAGGAAAAAAAATGGAATGATTAATAAGAAAAATAAACCAACCCTCGAGCGAACGAGATTCTCTAAAATCCACATTTTTCAAACCGATGAAGACGATTCCCCCGATGAAGAAAATGTCGAGTCAAATTTTTCTATAAATTGAATTCCTTTTTCTCTTTTTTTAAAACATTTTTGATTTTTGCTGTCTGATCCATAATCTATAGATTATAAATTTTTTCCAAACGAAAATTGTGCCAATCTTAACTCCACTCGCCTAAAGAATGAGATTTCACTCTTGAAGGAACGGTTTTTTACCCTTTTTAGTATTTTCACTCTATTTTTCTTCACTCTTGCGAGAGTGGCACGATTTCGACTCCACAAACCGCGGAGAGACGTTTAATAATTAATATACTCACCAGCGTAGACGGCAAGACAACCTATCAGTGTCACAGCCATCGAGAGGTGTTGGGGTTCTTGAATTATCGTGAAAAATGGATCGGAAGTAGTAAAAGTCAGACTTAGGCACAGCAGAACTCCTAGAGCGATCGCCAAGCCCGCAAGGAGTCCCAGGACATGGGTCATGTTGCTTTGGTTCATGCGGAGGAAGTATCGTTGATACAACATCTCGACCTGCGGGAAAATTTTTGGAAAAAATCGTGTCGGATGAATTCTGGAATTTTTATTCATTTTATACGAACGGGGTAGGTCCTGAAGTGACCTGAAAGGACTTCATACGTTATCCACCTTTCACCTCAGTTTTCATTTCTCGGTTTTTTATCTCGTTTTACGCGATTCTATTTTATTTTTAGACTCTGGAAGCGGAGATGAGATACTTTGTCGTGATTTAGACGCCCTGGTAGATGAAACTGGCGTCTCGACGCCCAGAGACTCGAGTAGATTGACGTAATTTAAGTTCCGAACGAAACAGTACATATTGACTGTACGTGTCATATTTTATGTACTAAGAAGTATCGTAAATTTGAAATAATTGGAAATAGAAATCAGGCTGATTGGGTATTCGATACTCTCGAGTTTCTCATTTCGTTTAGCTGTGACAAAGACGTTAGAAAAACTTCCGTAGTACAGAAATCTCGTCTTTGAATGTAAAAAGATTTTCATACGCCACGTTTTTTGATTAAAAAAAAATACCGGTTGAATATTCCGAATAAAAATCGCGAAAATGTGTTTTTTTTGTTTTTTTCTGTTTCACCCCAAGTTCACACCGAAAAAAAAATAAGTCCGATGATTTATCGGATTCACCCGCCTTTCGGACGTGAAATTGAAGAGAATTATCCCTCTAGACCCAGACTTCCTGGCAGACAACGTCAGACGTCGAGACGCCGTTCTGGGCTGAAAGATACGTGACTACTATGGCTGAACTGACTTTTGGCCAATTCTGAAATGTTTTTATCGCTGATCCTCTCTCTCTCTCTCTCTCTGTCTATACAGAGTTTCACTATTTGGCAAAGTGACAAAGGTCGGTACACTTTCTTTCCGCAGACAAGTTCATCCGCATATTTGACTTACATTGGTACCAGTATTTGCTGATGATCTGATAGGGGTAGGTATAGCTATAAATTACAGTGGTAATCAATGCCTGAATCGGAATAGAAATTCTAGTTTGATTAGCGTCTATTCATCCTACCAAATTTTCGAATTCTACTTACGACCTCAAAAGTCTGCGAAAAATCAACTCGATGATCAATTTTATTTTAGACTTGGAATTCGTTCGCCAATCGGTTCGCAAAAAGTTTTATCAAAGATTGAGGAGCTGTAGGTCAAAAACCGCAGAATCGCGATACCTCTATGAATTCTAGGATCTAGAGGTCCGAACTGGAATTTCAAAAGTCTAGTTTGAGCCTAAACTAGCCCAAAACTGACAAAACTCTCACTTTTAGGTGCAAATCGGGATTTTATTACACGCACTGCGATCCAGCTCCATGTCTTGAGTGAGAAGTTGTGAAATAAACCTAGAATTTCTATTCCGACTCGGTTTATCTAACTCCAAGATTGTTATAATTTACTCGAGAAGGTCTCTCGATTAATCGGGCCTTGATACGAAAGGGAAACATTAATTCGTTCGTACTGACGAAATGATGAAACATGAATTCGTTGTTTCAGTTCTCGGTAATCGAAAAATTTGATGAGAAATTTTTCAGGGTTGAAATTCGGCGTACGATTTTAAACAACTCGTTTTACCAACCGGAGTTTTTTCATTTTCTCGTTTTCTCTTTCATGGTATTACATGATAAAAAAGGAATAACCAGATTTACGTGAATTCCGTCTGATATATTTCGCTCAAAAGGAATTTTTATTAACCTCAATCCGACGTAACTCTTACTTTTAGGTACAAATCAGAATTTTATTACATGCGCTGCAATCATTCCCTCAAATTCTAGTTTGCACCTCGAAGTCGTAAGTGAGAATTTGTAGAATGAATCTAGAATGAATATTCCGACTGGTTTGTGTTCCTATTTTTGGTATTCAAAAATTCAAGAACCAGAAGAAATTTCGTGATTTCTAAATCAATTTTCCTTCTTCGAAGATTTTTACCGATAAAATCATTTCCAGAAGTTATTTCGGGGCAACGAGTCTCGAAGCGAAGTCTTAAAATTTCGAGTCAAAAACAGGAATCAATAGCAAAACTGATTGCGCGCTGACTCATCCGGCTTCTCGACAAACAAACCTTTCAATTATTTTCACGTTTAAGTACAAGAAAAATAGCCCTGGGTACGGTTTTAGATCCTTTCGCCTTCCCGGCGCCGAAGTAAGAAACCTTAGTCCCGCAGTAGACCTACTGGCGACGTACAAATACGCCTCCACCTTATCCGGCACACAAAAATGGACTGATTAATCCTGTTTTTAAAGATTTCGGACCGAAGTGAACCCTAAATTTCTCTGTCATTCCTTAAGGATGGGAAAAAGGGAAGATAGACTCACAACAAGTATATTCGCAGCGGATATATTTCTGCGTAAAGAATTGCGCCGGATAGTGATTTGGCAGCTAGCCAAAATAAGGAACCGCTTCTTTTTTATGGAAATATGAAGAAAAAGCAATCTCGTATCTCGTGAATTCTGTTTTTAACGGTATTTTCAATCCTACGTTGTTTGTCCGCAGTTCAACGTGTCGCGAAGGAAAAGACAGGCTTTTTCTAAAAATTTCTCACCGATTGAAATCGATGATAAAAATCAAGTCGACGTATGAACTTAAAGCTTAAGAACCGACAGCTTTGATTAAAGAAAGTCTCTCGGTTCGTTGATTTCTGAAAAGCTTGAAAGAATTCGGTGCTTATATCTATATACGTGTCTAGAACACCGGCGGCTTCACCTCCGACTAGCTTTTGTGTGTTGGGAACGATTGTTTGGCCGACAATAAGTGAAAACAAAAAGTTAATCAAGGTACTAACGAAGCGAATAAATTTTCGCCCTGCTACCCCATAATTTGGTGAAAACGGGAATTTCTTTCTCCCGTTTAAAAATATCAATAACGAGAAAGTGGTCGGAGATTTTGACTACTCTACGAAATCTCCGCGATTCTTATACCCAGTTCTATACCGAATACAGATTAATTCTCGTCGGGTTCGAGAATCGAACATTCGCGCTTTCTGAAGCGTAGAATACTCCACGAGATGAAAAAAGCTCGCAGCTCCTCATTCTCAGAGTGGGATAAATAAAACGGGGCTGGGACAAAGTTCTACATTTTTTAAATTCCCGAAGGCTCAAAATTCGAACGCTAAAGACCCGGAATAGGCCTAACCTCAAAAACTTGAATTTCACGCATGTATTCATTCATCGTTCAATAACTCCGGTTATATCGATCGTATCGAAACGAATAAGGGGTCAAATTAATCGTCTTGAGATTCACTTTTTGGAAAAAGAAGTTTCAAAGTCCTGTCAATTGTTTACGACATCGTGAAGTTGTCGATCCAAGTAAACAAAATGGCTTCCGTTCTTCGCATCGCGAGAAACAGACCGAAATTTTCGGATTTTTTGGGCTTTCGGGTGTTCTGAGTATCCGAGTTTCGAAATTCTGAACTCGAACGTTTCTCGAAATTCTAAATCGCCTCAAACGAATTCGGAACTTTAAAGATACGTATAACTTTAACCCGGCCCCTTTGAATCGCACTTTATGTTGGTAGGTAGTAGACCAGAGATCTCACGATCGAGATATAATAATTACGTACTCGCCTTAGCGTGCAGACTGCAGGGGCAACTAGTGCAACTTGCAGCGATTCACACGGACTTGCATGCGCGTTTAAAATCCTGGAAAATCTAACTAGTAACTTTAACATTACCGCAGCATTGACTAAACTATGATCAATTATAGCGTGATATGGTTGTACACGCATATACACTTCGGAGGTTCAAAACAAGGGAGCAAATTTACTTGGTTGAAAATCTTCGGGAATATTTCATGTCTAGAAAGGCAAAACTCTGCTCAATTAACTACAAAACTCCAAAACCCTGGTAATGGATGAAATTTGTTATTTTCTATTTGAAATTAGAACATCGGAAAATGTTTTTCGATCCACTAGATTCCGGGTTTCAATTTGCATCGAACACCTCGTTAATTTAGTCTCGAGTTTGGGTTAATTTTCCCCCAAATTAGGCCTAATTAGAGGAAGGGAGACGATCACCGGTTAGGAATTTATATTTCGGGTCGAACACTTACTGGCAACCAATAGGCCAACGCATGTAAGTGGAATTTCCAATTAGTTAATTTCCGAATTGAAACAACCAGGGTACCCGGAATCGGGATCTTGGCCCATTTTCTTAGCGTTTTTGCCTCTAACTCACATCAGACGGTCTAATACCTGTAACAAACTTACTCTCGAGGCACCTTAGGCCTCTTTAATTAAACGAGTCTTGAGCCTCCCTAGCTCGTTGTGAGAATTACAATTAGTGCGAGGGTCGACATGGTCTCTCCTTTCCTGCATGCACTCTATAACTTCCGTTTAAGAAAGTGGGCAATTCATTCCTCGTATATTATACCCAGTGACTGAGGGAGCTGCTTCAAGAAATTTTCGAATTTCATAAGCTGGAAAAAATGGGGCAGGAATTTCAAAATTTTCAAGTAAACCCGAGTCGGAATAGAAGTTCTAGTTTTATTCTGTAAATTATCATTGCAGATCTGGAATTGCGAGCTAGAATTTGAGAATAAGATTGCAATCCATGTGATAAAGTTCTGATTTGCATCTAAAAGTGAGAGTTACGTCGGATTTAGGATAATAAAAATTCCGTTTCACCGAAATATATCAAACGGAATTCACGTAAATCTGGTTATTCCTTTTTGATCATGTAATACCGTAAAAGGGAAAACGAGAAAATGGAAAAACTCCATTTGGTAAAACGAGCTGTTTGAAATCGTACGCCGAATTTCAACCCTGAAAAATTTCTCATCAAATTTTTCGATTACCGAGAACTGAAACAACGAATTAATGTTTCATCATTTCGTCAGTACGAACGAATTAATGTTTCCCTTTCGTATCAAGGCCAGATTAATCGAGAGACCTTCTCGAGTAAATTATAACAATCTTGGAATTAGATAAACCGAGTCGAAATAGAAATTCTAGGTTTATTTCACAACTTCTCACTCAAGACTTGGGGCTGGATCGCAGTGCGTGTAATAAAATTCCGATTTGCACCTAAAAGTGAGAGTTTTGTCAGTTTTGGGCTAGTTTAGGCTCAAACCAGACTTTTGAAATTCTAGTTCGGACCTCTAGATCCTAGAATCCGTAGAGGTTTCGTGATTCTGCGTTTTTCGACCTGCAGTTCCTCGATCTTTAATAAAACGTTTTGCGAACCGATTGGCGAATGAATTCCAAGTCTAAAATAAAATTGATCATCGAATTGATTTTTCGCAGACTTTCAAGGCTGTAAGTAGAATTTGAAAATTTATTAGGATGTAAAGAGGCTGATGAGAATTTCAAGCGCAAGCGTTGATTCTGATTTACCACCTCCGAATTCTCGAGTAGGACATAATTCTACCGAAACGAAATTAAATTTCTGTCTGGAAAACTAATGAACAAACTAATTGAGGTTTCAGGGGATCAATCTGGAATTTCTATTCCAAATCTGGAAATTAATTGACTTTTAATTCATCTCAAACCTAGTCCTTCCCATATTTTATTCTATCCTCGCTTCTACTATCCACGATCAGTAATGTTATTGCGGTGTTATACGAGAAGAGTATCGGATCCATGTAGTATGTATGTACATACATAGACACAACCTCGAATCTAATAATACAGTGTATTTTTATTATATCAAAAAATAACAGACCGAAATTGACAAGCTATCAAACTTTTTGCCGCGTGAAATCGATCGCTCTACACGTATATATATGCAACAGATATATCAACGCACCTCATACATATACAAACTCGTTTATCTCACTACACATAT
Organism: Tenthredo amoena; assembly: GCA_963966615.1. Classification (NCBI taxonomy): domain Eukaryota; kingdom Metazoa; phylum Arthropoda; class Insecta; order Hymenoptera; family Tenthredinidae; genus Tenthredo; species Tenthredo amoena. Next base: position 21,975,354 of record OZ016482.1, on the reverse strand, counting down.
ACTACATACATTCGATTTTATCAAAGATAACGAGCCAACGCGGATTTGTATAGAAAAAAATAAAATAAAAAAATTAAAAAATCGTATTATCAGAAATAGCCTTGAGCTTGGTAAAACACAGATAGAATTGCTACGGTAACCTAAACCAAGTTATAGAAGCTTATTGTTCTAGCTACGGGCGTACCAACTTCTCTAACATATCTAGTATACAACATGTAAGGTGTATAACTCCATCTACTCGTACGCAATACGCAATACGCATGAGAGAGTTTAGGTTGGTATCCATAGTTTGAATACGAATTAACTGAAGCGAGACTGACACCGTTTATAGTGTGAAGGTTGAATTTTTGATCCATCGTGAAGTTTGTAACAGTTAGATAAGCTCAAGCCCTAACTTTTGCACAATTCAATTTACTTTTTTACCATCAACGACAGCAGCGACACAGCGGAGAATTATCGAATTTCACGAACCGAGAGGAGGAAGGCAATATTTCTTCCTAGCTCCTGACGCTCGGGCCCTCTGCCACTTTTCATGATTTTTAGATTCTAAAATCAATATTTTATACTCTCGTCGCGTGAAATATACTCCCTAACAGAATTTCGCTTACATCAACTGAACGTAACGACCATAATCGCGGAAATGGAGTTTGTGCAGGTTTTACACTCTTTTCGAAACCATCAAGGCGCCGGATAGACTCGTCTTGTATTCGTATCACAGATATAATCATACACTTCGAACAATACCACACCGAAAACGAAAAATGGAATTTGAGAGTAGGCTTGCGTCGCGTCTAACGAAATCCTGATTCACACCTCTGGATCCTGGCGTAGGACACAATTCTACTAAAACAGAACTGTATTTCTGAAGAACAAAGAAATCGAGCTTCCAGAGAATTGAGCTAGGATCTCTATCGAAAATTAATTTCTTTTAGAAGTGTCTATTAATGCCCTGTACTGTTTGCTCTCACTGGTCATCCATTGACAATCTATTCATAAAATTTTTGTATCAATACGATCCTCGTGAACATATTTCATCGCTTCTTTTGTATAATATCACTTGCAGTCCAGAGAAAACTTACGGTTTAAATCACTTAAATGTCAGTACCGTGTCACGTCCATTTCTAGAATTTATCTATGAATTCATTATTTTCTTTGTCTCAATAAATGATCCAAACTAATTAATCCATAAATCTAATTGATGTTATAATACAATTAATAAAAAAATTATAATACAATTCGTAATAATTTTTCCGAAGAATGTCTACCAAATTTATTTTATGTCAGTACCGTGGATGAACGAGTCAGTACCGTGGCACGGAAAATTTGAAATTTGATTCTCATTCTCGATATTTTGAAGTTGTAGCGAAATCTTCTCGGACTTTTATTTTTACAATAAAATAGAGTAATAATATGCATTATAAAAGTAAAAAAGTTTAATTATAGAATCAAAAAATTTTTAATCAGAAAAGTAATAGTTAGAACAGAATCACCGATATCCCACAGGGGAATCTGGCTGACAACTTATTCCATCAAGAGCATGAAAAAAGCTTTTAATTTCGACTCAGGTGTAAATTTCGTGCCTATCGTCAATCTGGGTTGAAAATTAATTTCTTTTAGTCTCGTCGGGAGAAATTTTAGAGTACAAACCGCTAGGAACGCAAATAGAGCACTTTGGCTCGCGTTAGAACGGTAGTATGAGATTATGTGGCCGTAGGGACGGCAAACAGTGAGTTTGGCGTTTGTCGAGGGTTGTTTTTGTGCCGAACCTAAAGATCCGTGAATTTGCACGAAGAGAAGTTCTCGGTGAGTGCTTTGTGCGCTGGGAACAGTTTTTTTCCGGAATCCCTAGCGATACACTCGGCGCGGTCGGCGCCACGACAAAAAGGAAGTCCTATGGCTACCTAAGGGAAGAGTAGAACGAGGACCATCCCCTGCACTCACACCCTCGATTTGATATATCCAAGTTTCAGGTTGAAAAGTCGGGAATTTTTCATTCGCTCAGAAGAAGCCTCTGATCTGCTGCGACAAGAACTTTCATAAAGGTGATATTACCTATGTTAACCCCCCGATTGAACCTTCTGAACCTATACATATATAAAATCCAACATAATTCAGTCTGTCGTTGAATTGAAATTTTTTTTTCACCCTGCATGTTCGCGGAATACTTCGGATTTCCACTTAATCCTTTTACCGTTACGCGTCTTACTTGCAATTCATGAATGTTGATTAATTTTTTTTATTTCCCGTACAGAAACTGGAATAGAATTTTTAGAACGTAGAGTTTTTGTCCCAAAATTGCGCCCTTCGGTTAAGCCGCTGTATAAAATGTCCTCGAAGTTTTTTCTTCGGAATACGGAAACGTTTAACTAAATATTGACATCATCTACGTGCTTCTATTTGTCCCAGTTAACGCGACGTCGATTCACCTCTCCTTGAGCGTTCAACGCCGCGTCTCTTTCTTGCCTTTTCTTACCTACAAGGGTTGTTCGTTTCCTGGACGAATTTATCGCGTGACTAAGTCGATACCGAACACTTTGATCGATCTAAATCTAGCCTCGAAAAATTTCGTCCTTCGGGACGATTACGTCGTTATTAAATGTGTTGTACAGTATACAGTGAATCGAGCCCGGGCTTGAGTTCCGAATTTCAAAAACCCTAAACGGTCAAAATTCTGAATTTTAATATTACCGACTGACAAATTTTGGAAAGAGTATTTCCCCGAAAATCTACATAGCCGATTGCAAAAACTTTGAAACGAAGAACACAGGAGATTCAAAATTCCGAAAACCAAAGATCCGAAAGGCCTAACCTCCAAAACTAGAAATTCACGCATCTATTCATTCAGTGTTCCATAACTTGGGCTGTATCGATCGTATCGAAACCAATAAGTGGTCAAATTAATCGTCTTGAAATTTACTTTTTGGAAAATAAAGTTCCAAAACCCTATCAATTATTTATGACATCATGAAGTTATCGATCGAAGTAGATAAAATGGTTTCCGTAAAGAAGATCTCGATTAGAATGAACTATTTTTTGTCTTTGCATCCTGAGAAATAGACCAAAATTTTCGAATTTCTGGACTTTCGGATTTTTGAGCCATCTGATACCGAAAGAAGAAATCCATTCAAATAATTCAGTAAATCATTTTTGTTTTTTTTTGTTTTTCTTTCTTGTCGTTCAATCACCTATACATGTATGTATTAAATTATTGTTTTTGTTCATACACCGAGAATATGACCCGCGGTTATTTTTCGAGTGTATATAGCCAGTGAATGAAAGGAATTTGTTAAAACAGATGAAAAATTGACAATATATTCATGAATTTTTTTATTTTATTTTATTCTTTTCATTCTCCACGCGATAAACGAGATCGTATAAATTTTAACTCGAGTTATATCTACATATAATGAAAAAGTTCCCGATTCAGTGGTGGGAATAATCGACTTTCGATTCTATCACGGGCCTCGTGCTTATTGGGGAATAAAAAATTCGTGCAAATCTAGAAAAGACACGTGTCGCTGCGGGGGTTTCTCCCATACAGTGAAAAACGGAACTAGGAATAGATCACATCTTCATTAATCTCCTCGAAGACATCGGAGAGGCAGAATATCACAGAGAAGGAGGAGGACGTAGTAATTAATTACATTCCGCTCTCTTCAGTAACTATGAAGATCAATTTCCTTCGACTTCAATCCTGACAACCTCCCCGAGACACAGAAAGCGTTTATATCGAAATTGACTACGAACTAAGAATTTTGAGTGGCAATCGACGTCCCTGAACAAATTTGTTCATGATTTAAGGGTCGAGAAATTCTAGTGACGACTAAACTTAGACAAAATCTTCTTTGGATCAAACAGATATGTTTGTTTCAACCAATCATTGGTTTATCAGATAATTCGGCTCGATTAGTCAAAACAGAAATATCATTTGAAGTAGAAAAATGATCGCGGTTATTTTTCTGAAAGAATCAATTTTACCATCAACGAGATACTTTTTTTGAAAAAAGGAAAACGGATTCACGGCGTTTTATGAAGTTGAATAACTTTGGATTGACTGAATCTCGTTTATCGGTTTCGAATAAAAAAAAAAAAAAATCGAAATCAATTGAAACGCTAAATCTTTTTGTGGCAATGAGCGAAGTTTCACACTTTCGATTTTTATATTCCGATATCAATTCAAATACACGATAAAAACGGCGTGCAGTGGCCAAAGGCTAAAAGCAGCCAATGCCAAGTGCAGAAAGAAATAAAAAAATAAAAGATGTGTTTCATTCGCGGAAGTATAAATTCGCTTCGTGAATCCGCGATGAATCGTTAATATATTCATCGTTTATAGAAATTTGAGGTAAAATTCTATGCCCGAGCGCGTTTGTTTGACATTTTGAATTTTGACTGTTCCGAAGCCCCGCTCGTCATTTTCACTTGTCAATCACGTCGATCATATCTGACGTTTTGTTTCCTATATACAAAAATTTTTTTACAAATTTTTTTACACACACATACACGCATCATCGTCGCTATTGCAATACAACATGAGAAATTCTGCTCTACGTCGAAGCGAGTATAGGTATAGAGCAAAGCACGCGCTAGCGGTGATGATATAAAATCCCGAGAATATCCCAAAGTTTATTTCCACAAGGAATGAAACTCTGGTCTCGTTGCATGAGAACCGCAAATTTCACTCCACTATTCGCTGATTTTGACTATTTTTACTTTATCGAGAGTTAAATGAACTTCCAAGCCCGAGATGTCGTCTGTTATAAAATAAATAACGGAGGTATACATATATCGACGTTCCAAAAACGCGAAGTGACTTACGAAGCCGTTATCACTTCCCCTAATTATTATTTTCGCACTAATTACATACCTGGAGGTTTTTGAATCGATGAGAGGCGCACAGGGCACTCAGAAAACGGCTGAGACCACAACGTTGAGACCTTTCGTCCGTGATACCAGCGTTCGCAGCTGCTTCCATCATCGCTTCTCTGCCCGTCGAAAGGCCGACACCAACTTCAGAGCCACGTCCAACCTGTAACATATTGTCGGTTCTATGTATATACAGGTATTTTACACCACAGTAGATCCGACAGACCAGCTCAGAGCTTGGAACTATATAAACTCGCACATCTATATCCATTGATCCGTAATTGAAATTCCTGACTATATTGGCCAGTAATTACCGATCGAATTACTAACATCGCGGAAAATTGTCGTCAGGGTCTGCATGCTGAGGGACACGTGTACACAGACCTTCCAAATATGCTTTGAAACTCACCTGTGCAGTGTTGTGGTCAGTGAAACAGCGATTCGTCGTTTACTTAGGTATTCCATAGAACACTTGAAGGTACGGGCTTTAGACGTATGTACCTTGGAATTCGTTGTTTGGTTATTCTTTTCTTAATTTTATGAACACTTTATGAACATTCTTCGGTTAACGAACTTCAGCGGTACTTTGTACGGGATTATATGGAAACTACTATAGCTGCAGAGTTAAGGATCGATGTACTTGTGAAGTGTACATTTCTGCACTGTGTGAACTACAGATATTGAAATCGGTTGAGAAACTTTTGAGATAAATGCAAATATGAGATTTGTGAACCCGGTAATTGTGAGGAATGAAGTGTATCTTGAAAAGCAATTTTGTTTCCGTGAATGTGATGCGAATTCCGTAGTTCGCACAGTAGATATACCTATCTAGAACACTCATGTGAAATTGGGCTTGTTTCGGATGATGAGTGCCAGAGTAATGATGCACAAATCCATCGGGCGTGCATTCGTCTATGAAAGCTGCCAAAGTGGCATTTGATAGACGAATAATTAACGAGAAACTTACTTCAGAGCCAAATTCATCCCAGTCTTGATCATTCCACAATCCATTCAAAAATCCAAGTCTAAAAATTTGTCGTCGAGGTGTACGTAAGGTTCTCTATCTCGTACAGCCACTTTTGTACGTCTATAGAATCTAATCTGAGATAATTACTACAAATGAATGAACTCTCGTCTCATCACTTCCGTCCAGATAAAACCGGCGTTGATCTTTATCTTTCGTCGATCGACAAATATAAACTAATTGAGCCAGGCTGTTCTATTATTTTCAGAATAATATAACATCCTAAAACTCGGAGAGGTTGATTCTTCCGAGATCAATTTGTACAGGTCTTAATCGAGTTTGTGAATCAAACGTTATCAAATATTCGTCCGAATCGAACTTAACAGAATCTTAAACCTCGCCGAGATTTTTTATCCAAACTTTAGCATCACGTCAGATTCCAGTATCTTATCTATTATGTTTGGTTTCTTTTCTATCTTCTGGTTAAAAAGAAACGAAGACAACAATTTCACAGACTCTTTCATATTAGTCCAACTTTTATCTCATCCGGACTGGAATTTCCAACAGAAATATCTGTTCCTGATCAAGAAATCATAACACCCGTAATCCTCCCGATCGTTGCACATGCAAAAATCTTTTCATTTCGTTTCTTGAACACTAACCGTGACAATTGATGGCCTCGGTGCACCGGTGAAATGTTCTATGACCTCCCAATTGGACTTTCGTACCGGGGTATGGGGTGTTCGTGGTGTGTTTGGAGAATGAGGTTGAGAACTTGGTGTTCCAGGAACGGACTGTGTGGGAGGATCGAGTAGCAATTCCACAGCTGGTTTGGAACCATTCGTTGTAGAGCCATGTGTTACGTGTTGTCGAAGGCTGGTCCATCTCCTGGTCGTCCTTGATGTTCCACTTGGCGTTCGGTGGCCAACGGATCCTTGAAGTTCCCCCTGAATTGCAAATTTATTGAGTATAAATTAGCACCGGGTTATACGAGAGCCACGCAAGCCTTGCAATCTCGGCACGTAATACATAGTCGAATATCGCGATGATGGTGATTACATAAATAGGGTGGAACTCGGCGGCAGGTTCAGGGTCGCCTTTACACAAAATGCCACGGTATTTTAGGCAAGTTACCGAAGTACCGGGAACTGGGAAGGATCTTTACCATGCAGAGTGGATGTTTATTAATCATGTTTTTGCACCCTAAGATTATTACTCGTAAAATTGAGCCATAAAGACATCATGAATCAACTCTCGATCTTCTTCAGTCAATCAAATTTTCGACAAGATAAATACACAAGCAGATGCGAGGCTACATTTATATGTGATCAACGTTTCCATCGTTCAATTGCCACGCGTTTCATGGAAGTATCGTTCATCGAAACTTCTCCAAATTTGAAAAGGATCTTCTACATTGATGTTGAATTTCATTTTCAGGTACCAAAATTTTGTGTTCGAACCCATTTTTCTGTAAACGTTGAGAGAAGAAGGGTGCAATGTACCCTCAATGACAGAAGACTGACTTTATTTCTATATATCATTGCTTTGACCCGAGATGACATCACTTCAGCACGTTTCCATCAAATTTCAAAAAACTTTGATGACCGATGCCACCTGTCCCCTGCAAAACCCACTTTTCTCCGATAACAACCGTTGCAGAGTCTCTTAAAAAATTTGTCAAAATAGGAAAAAAGTGCACAGTACTCTCAAGATTTCCATTCCAGGGCAGCATATTCTGCATATGTACGTCGTACCGAGCTATGGGGCGTTCGATGATTGCTAATGTTGATAATGTAGGGTAGTTACGGAATAGTTTCGGCCACAGATGTATACATGCATACATACATACGTGGGTACGAGTATGGGGTACATCGGAATTGGTATGCGGGATTGCAGCCCAGTTTCAATCGCTGGTATAGTACATACGTCAGTTTATCTCAAGTGTCACGACGCGCGTTGATCAAGCCCAGAAGTGTCGCTCGAAAGCATTCCTAGCTGATGAAATCGACGCTGTTGGGTGTTATACGACCAACGCGATCATGTGATCGCAATAGGTACACGTATACGTATGTACAAAGTGCCATACGATACCCTGCCTACCTTCTGACGAAGTGTTTCACATACGTTTGTACGTTCGAACGTGGGATGCTTCCCAGTCGTTTCTGGTATTAACATTCTAGCCACTTATACCATGCATGTATGTACCAATGAATAATGCATACATGCATGTATACATATTTCGTCGGGTAAGATTGCTTTTAGTTTGATTAAATTAAATTTGATAAGACCTGTTGAAAAATTGACTCGTCGAAACGGTATGACCGCGTTCCAAGTTGAGTTTAGGCGAACGTCTCGATATCGTTTATTTAGAGAATCTTTTCCACCCTGCGTGAGTGACTAATACTATACTACTGCTACTACTACTATCAAAGATGATAATTTACTAAGGGAGCCACGCACGCGGAATGTCCTTTCCTACTACTATTAATAGAATCGGGATACTTTACCTACCCTCAATGCAGTCTTAGGGGAGGCCTAGCAGCCCTTGTCTCAATAACACCGTGTGCAGATGTGTATATCACTTGACAAACGTGGTAGGGAACGGTTGATAGATCGTTTTTAGAAACTGGGAATATTGTAGACGAATTTTTACCGTTGGATAGTGGTTACGAAAAATTTGAAAGAAAAAAATATAGTCACGTTTGATTTTCACTGTACAGTCCAGGGGCTAAACGGGCTCAGATATACCTTGGAATCCGTTGTTTGGTCACTTTTTTCAATTTTATGAACACCTTATGAACATTTTTCGGTTAACGAACTTTAGCGGTACTTCGTACGAGATTGTACGGAAACTACTATAGCTGCGGGGTTGAGGATTGATATACTTGTGAAGTGCATATTTCTGCACTGTATGAACTACAGATATTGAAATCGGTTGAGAAAATTTCGTGATAAATGCAATTATGAGATTTGTGAACGTGGCAATTGTGGGGAATGAAGTGTATCTTGAAAAGCAATTTTGTTTCCGTGAATGTGATGCGAATTCCGTAGTTCACACAGTAGATATGCCTGTCTAGAACACTCATGTGAAATTGAGTTTGTTTCGGATGATCGGTGCCAGAGTAATGACGCGCAAATCAATTGGACGTGCATTCGTCTATGAAAGCTGCCAACGCTCGCTAGTTGGATTGTTTCAAAATGTCGAAGTGGCATTTGATAGACGAATAATTAACGAGAAACTTACTTCAGAGCCAAATTCATCCCAGCCTTGATCATTCCACAATCCATTCAAAAATCCAAGTCTAAAAATTTGTCGTTGAGGTGTACGTAAGGTTCTCTATCTCGTACAGCCACTTTTGTACGTCTATAGAATCTAATCTGAGATAATTACTACAAATAGATGAACTCTCGTCTCATCACCTCCGTCCAGATAAAACCGGCGTTGATCTTTATCTTTCGTCGATTGACAAATATAAACTAATTGAACCAGACTGTTCTATTATTTTCAGAATAATATAACATCCTAAAACTCGGAGAGGTTGATTCTGCCGAGATCAATTTGAACAGGTCTTAATCGATTTTGTGAATCAAACGTTATTAAGTATTCGTGCGAATCGAACCTAAAAGGATCTCCAACCTCGCCGAGAACTTTAATCGAATCTTGAGCATCAAATATAGGATTTTATTATCTTATCACTATTTCTTCCATTCTATCATTCATTCCGCTTGACTGATATTCAACGTTTTTACTCACGAATTGATTTAGCATGTCTGCGATGGTCTGGGAAAAATGTATAGTGCTCGTCATACGTACGTATTATTATATTACGAGGTGAAATATCATTTCGAAAAAGGCAGGTTTACAAAATTTAAATCGAAGCCTATAATGTAACGGATGGTGGAAAATTTGAAAATTATGTATATCTGGAGTAGAAAAGTTTGTGCTCTTGAATTTGAAATTTTATTTTCACAAGCGAGAAAGAAGAAGAAGAAGAAGAAGAAGAAGAAGAAAAATAAGGAGAAGAAAAATGTCTCCTGTATGTATATAGGCAGATATAAGTCGAGACAGAAAATCTCACGCGTCAACGATTTTAACTCTATTCATACGGTTTAGGACAGGCGTGGGTGAATCACCCATCGTTGTTCGAACTCGGGTGAGAAAAATTCTGCAGACTCTTTAATTTATGTCTCCGCACATAACGGAGAACCCCGCGGTTTGCCTTTCCATTTTTCACCCAATTTTCCTCGACGCTCTAATTCCATTAACACATACTTTAAGCCCATTTCGACCGAGCGATCTCTCGGAGGAATTTAAATCGTGGAAATATAAACATGTTAGATTAGCCAACCGTGAGTCACCCATTTTTCTTCATTCCATTTTCATGATGTTTCACGAATTTTCTTATTCCGTTTATGAAACTGTATTTTCTATTATAGTATTACCTATACATTAGACTGGTCGTCAAAAATTAAATTTTTCCCAACGCCCCCTAAAAAGCTTCCTTTTGATGAAAAAAAGCAAGGTGCATTTTTTTTTTTTTTTTATTAAAAGCAACACGTGCCGCAGGACGATCTAAGTTCATTTTTTTGGTAAAATCATGTTTTTTTGGAAATTTCTTATCACAAATAGTATTTTTCCTGAAATATAAACAATTTTGGAACTCGAATGAATAAAATTTCGATTTTTTTTTCATTTGATGTTGTCTAGTTAATAAAAAATAAAGGATATTTAAATTAACAATTTTATTTTAAAACTAGATTAGTACAAACTTATTTTTTATAAGCAGATTCATTAATTACAAGGCTCGAGTAAACTTTCATTAGTATTTTTTATACTTTTACTTCTGTAATATTTTTCCAAAAAAAAACATGATTTTACCAAAAAATAACACGTGTTGTTTTTAATTTAAAAAAAAAAAAGAAATAATTTAATTTTTAACGACCAGTCTACTATACATAGTATATCCGATATAGCCGATAATAAGAATCTTAGAGTAAGCAAGCTGTGCGCTCATGCGATATGATACAGAAAATAAATGGATATAATATCATAAATTTTTCCATGCATTTTACACAGAAGGCAAAAAAATAGAAATAAAAAATAAAAAAAATGAAGAGGAAGAAGAAGAAGAAGAGAAAAAATAAATAAAAAATGAACAGAAGTTCATTTCACCGGGGATTTTATCGGACGAATTTTCTACCCAGATTCTTTATAATCTTTCAACATGTATGGAACTGGTTATGGATGTAGTACGTACAGTAGCCTTTTATTATATTATCAAGTTATCCCGTTATCAGAATATTTCATCCTGCGGAAGCACAGCTTATCCTTCGAGAATCCATTCACTCTGATAGCATATGGGCTCCCCTTGGTACCAAGGCTACAAATTGCGATCTGAATATATCCTATACTAACAAAGTCAGTGTCACCTTACAATAAATTCACTCAGACACGATTTTTTTTCACTTTAAACCCTGAGAAATACGAGACGTAAAACCAGCATTTTTCACGGTTATTTTCATCACCTTACAAACCCATAAAATAATTCGAGATACTATTCAGTATGCGGAGAATAAAAGTTGTCGGACAAAATTTAGAACTAGAATTTTTTGCTCGTAGAAGCAACGTTCAAATCCATTAAGATATGGCAATTCTTTATGCCGATTGTCTGGACGCGAAATCCTATAAATTTTAAACGCGTTCATCGCTCGTAGTTTCTGAGATAATTCAGCGAGCTTATTTCGGAGAGACCGACTCCTTTATTTCGGTCCGTTTCTCGGATACTAGACAGACCCAGAATCGTAAGGATTCATTAAAATTATCGAGAACCATTTTTTAAAACGCGGTGCGAAAAATTCGACTTTCCGTGCCTGTTTAACGTGCGCAAAGTGATCGCTTTTCACACTAGTGCGAGAAGCGGGAACTTTGCGCACGCAAAACAGTTCATTTTTCGCACTGCTTCAAAAAATAGTACGAGCAACTCGTGCGCATCGCTGATTCTGGTACGAGTGTGAAGTTTGTCGCCCTAGCGAAACGAAGTTTCCGCACTAGTCGCACAATGTGCTGTTTTGAACCCGAACGAAGACTTTTCTCATTGCGAAAAGGCGGCGAAAATTAATCGCGAATCGAGGGGAACGTTTTTTCCTAAAAATCGGTTTAGGTACGGGTATCGTTCAGTCGTTGATTACATCCGTTGCAACGTAGTCTCTGACGATGAATTGAGAAGGATGTAGAATTTGAATATAAAGTAGCTGAAAAATCTAGCGATAATATTCCGGGGTGCGTGCTTACGCACTTACGTATAAGATTTGATATTATTCAAAGAGACAGCTCGATCACCCCGAGCACTTTGTCTCTCTTTCGAGAATATATCGTATCCACAGAGATTTATCACCGCATCCGTAAAGAAACGGCAACCCCTATAGCCTCGCAAACTTCCGTTTGATAAAAGACAACAACATAGATGTAGGGTAAACAAGAGACTAAACACAAACGAGAAATGGCATCGGGGTGCTAGCCTATGGGTGTTTACCGCCCTGGAATTGCGTCACGTTGCCTCATGCATTTCTAATCGCTTTGCCACCACTATCCTCTCTATACGACGTCCTGTATTGTGGACTGACTATAGACGCGCTCTTACTGCTGCTGTGAGATGCGAGATGCGAAAGACGCGATTGACGAGATGTATTACACGTTTTATAGAACCGAGTTTGAATAGAAATTCCGGTTGGATCCTCTAAAATAGAAATTTCATTGTTCCGTAGCTTCACCGATGTGTAATTCTGTTTCATTAGAATTATCCTATGTGCGAGGATTCAGAGGTGTAAATCTTGCACTTGAAATTCTGATGAGCGTCTCTAAGTTCGACTAAATTTTCAAATTCTACTTACGGCCTCGAAAGTCTGCGAAAAATCAACTCGATGATCTATTTTATTTTAGACTCGGAATTCGTTCGCCAATCGGTTCGCAAAACTTTTTATTAAAGATCGAGGAGCTGTAGGTCGAAAACCGCAGAATCACGAAGCCTCTATGAATTCTAGGATCTAGAGGTCCAAACTAGAATTTCAAAAGTCTAGTTTGAGCCTAAACTAGCCCAAAACTGACAAAACTCTCACTTTTAGGTGCAAATCGGAATTTTATTACACGCACTGCGATCCAGCCCCAAGTTTTGAGTGAGAAGTTGTGAAATAAACCTAGAATTTCTATTCCGACTCGGTTTATCTAACTCCAAGATTGTTATAATTTACTCGAGAAGGTCTCTCGATTAATCTGGCCTTGATACGAAAGGAAAACATTAATTCGTTCGTACTGACGAAATGATGAAACATTAATTCGTTGTTTCAGTTCTCGGTAATCGAAAAATTTGATGAGAAATTTTTCAGGGTTGAAATTTGGCGTACGATTTTAAACAACTCGTTTTACCAAGCGGAGTTTTTTCATTTTTCCTGTTTTCTCTTTTACGGTATTGCATGATCAAAAAGGAATAACCAGATTCACGTGAATTCCGTCTGATATATTTCGGTGAAAAGGAATTTTTATTAACCTAAATCCGTTCCCTATGCGATAGACGTGATTAAATATCATTTAATCTGTTAAATATATACCAGAAACGAGGGAAAAGCCCCGACACGTTGGGAAAGATTTTCCTAATTACGTGATATTAAAATGATAATCCAATTAGTCACTCAGACAAGAAATCCCGAAACCAGTACCCAAACCACAGTACATAGGTATACCGTATCTATTGTATATTCAAAGAAACGAGAAGCTCGGAGAATCCAAGCTAATGCAGCGAGGAGCGAACACGAGCGAATAAAAGTTCCAAACAAATGGCTACGGCGACTATCACCGAGTTTTGATAAACCCTTATTTACTTTGCAAGGAGAACTGTTCCCAAGTTTCGTCCAAACTGTCAGCATGAAACTTTTCGCAATCCAGTATTTGGGTCAGACTTTCAATGACTCTATTGCATTTCAGTCTCCAGGGAACCGGAACTTATCTACGCGGTAATCGCATCAGCTAATCAGACTTAACTAATAGAAATTTGAATAAACTTTCGAAATTATCTCGCCGATTGAACAACGAATAAAAAAAGAAAAAAGTATCAACCAGAAAGTGAACTTTTTTATTCGTTCTATCGTTTTTAAATCAATTTGCATGAATGGACTGATTCGCCACACGAGGTAGCCATGATCTACGGCCTCCGATTCTTATTCAAAAAAGATGACAGATTTTTTTCCAGAAATAATCAACGACCAACACGCCATAAACGTAACAGAACAGCTGTCATGATGAACCGCTAATTCGATTATTTTGGGTTTTAACATTTACCTGGTACAAAGTTCCGCGTGTGTGATCAGTGACTAACTAAAGCTCGCCATACGTTATAAAGCAAAATTGTCGCGATACGCGATAAGATTTTATTAGGCTGAAAAAAATAGTCGAAGATAGCCCCTGGGCTATTGAAATTTCGCCTTCCTTTCACACACTTTGAATCTCGTAAGTCAGAAATTTCTGATTCGCAAAATTCTCACGCGAAACTATATGAACAGGCTTTTATCCACCCCTCGCGCTTTATAGATTCGTTATGTTCTCGCGAATTTTTATACGTTATAGCCACGTCGTTATCGGTATTCATATATACATATATATTACATATACTGCCTGTAACATAGCCAGATGTGAATTTCGCGAAGCACTTGATTATCGGTACCGTAACACGATTTTTGAATTATTCCTATCCCTTCGTCCATGTATGTGTACGTCTGTAGCTTCCTCCTACGCTTGACGATGACTAATTTACGAGTTTCGTATGCAAAACGTATGTCATTTAATTCTTAGATCCGAAGTTAAAATTTGGGGAAAACTTTTTTTTACGAAAACCCATAAATTCCTCAATTTTATGTCCAAAGAATGTCCGATTGTATTTTCAAGTAACAAAAAAGGACTACGTTTCCATCAGGACTTAATATCCTACACATATGCTATATACGTGTATCAATTCAATGCCCGAGGCTTTCAATTAGCACCGTGTCTATCCGGTGTTAATTAACATTTGACAATCATCCAATTTTCTGTTATGTCAATATTTGGTTTCATTATTACGCTATCGAAACCACCGCCTCGCCGATAACCCCCGCAGAACTCGTTGTTCGAACGAGATAACGATTCGAACGTAGTATGTACGCATGCGATGTGCGCGAATGATCGAAAGAACGCAATTCTAATTTTTTTTCTCATTTTTAATTTGAAACAAATTTTTATTCATTTTTCCATATCTTTATGTAGTAGATTTTGCTTTACTATATACCTACATATGTAAAATCAAGATCGCACATGTATGCGTATCTCTAATTAGACGATGAAATTTTCATTTCAAACGCAAGTTCCAATTCGAATAACCTTTTTTATTCCCCCTCGATTCAGTGAACTATTTACACAAAGTATTGATTATTTTATCAAGAAAAAGCGTTATTCTCCCCTCCACTAGGAGGAAAGTCAGAGTAACGTGGGCGACACCCAGCTTTGAGGGTGAAAACGCTATGTCGCACCTTTCCGTACTCGTATAAGCTGTATATATACATAGTTTAGGTATTATAGAGTGGTATTATACATATGGGAACAAAGTGATATCCAGTGACATTTATGGAGTCCACAGAATCAATACTGAGAATATTTTTTTTCTCCATTTAAAAATTTCATCGCGAATTATGTGTATGTATATTAGGGTGGACGTTAAATACCATCTTGAGGAGTGAAGCCCCAGAAGTTTATGGACAAAAGATAGAAAAAAATTCTGGCCCCAGAGCAAGGTTTTCAAAATTCGCAAAGTTTCCCGTGTAAAACACACGCGTTTTACGGATCTCAATTCAAAAATTCACTGTGAGGCTAATTTTAATCCGAAAAATTCTAAACTATGTGAAAGTATCAGGTACGTGTATTACTACATGGAGAAAAATCTAGGATGTCATACCGTTAAATCTGCTCATGATTCCACTCCAAACTAAAATTCTCTTTATCGATTTTACGGCCTAAAATTCTAATTTTCAGTAAAGTATTACTTACTTACGGTATGATATCCTCGATTTTTCTCCATGTAGTAGTACACATACCTGATACTTTCACATAGTTTAGAATTTTTTGAATTAAAATTAGCCTCACAGTGAATTTTTGAATCGAGATTCGTAAAAATGTATGTATTTTACATGGGAATCTTTGAGACCTTACCGTCACGGGTTAATTTCATTTTAAAAACCTCGCTCTGGGGCCAAAATGTTTTTCTATTTTTTGTCTATTAACTGTGGGGCTTCACTCCTCAATATGGTATTTAACGTCCACCCTAATAAATATATATACGTCAGATTTTGTTTTCTTCTTATGGGAATAACGAGTTTTGATAATTTATACCTGCGAGTGGATGTATATTTGTGTTATACACCTAGTCGTTATAAATGGTTCAGTTAATCGTCATCCCATCCGGAAGGTTGATTATTATTATATTAATCCTAATGCCTATCGTCAGCTATGAGTCTCGTCGAGAGCAAAATCCGCGAAACGTTAAACGCGTCGAAGTTTATCTTTGAAAAATCGTAATCTGGATAGTCGCTATGGCATTATGAATCGAATATCATATTCTAGGATATAGGAAATTCGCCGGAAAATATTCAAGGCTTATTGACAATTGTATCATACGATAGTATACGCGACCGGAAAAAAATATCGCCGTAAGTTTCGCGAAGGAGTTTTTCTATCTTTCGCAATGTATTTTATACACGTATCTAAAATCTTAGGATCATCCGCTGTTTTCTTCTTTTCTTACGTTCTTATTACAGTTCTGGATCAATTCAAATTTTACTACGTTATTTTAAACGAACGTAGGTATATACCTAAGTTAAGGTGAGAAGACGTGACATGGGATTTCAAAATTTAGCATATACTTGTTAAATCTAATATTAGCACCGAACTTCGAGCTATCAATTTGAGGCCGAAAACTTTCTGACTCACCAACTTTCTGCATACATCGTCTAAACGAGCCAAATATATATATATCTATACTAAAGTGGTCCTTAATTTGAGCATTTTTGAATTTCAATGCTCTCATGGGCCAGGACGTTTCAAAATGTATACAAAAAAATTTAGCCAAAACGCCAGGTTCCTATCTAAATTCTAAGTACCGTTCCAAAGCCTTCGAAGTTTCCCATTTGAATAAAACACGATTTGCGACAATTCGCGGTTAATTTTTTTTCTCCCTGTCGCAGTAAAGCTCCGAATAATCTCAAACTTGGTACACTGCTTACCTGTAGTGGTAGGTACTTCATAAAAATTCAAAAGATTTTTAACGATATAATTTTCGGAGCTACGGCGCACCAAAAAAAAATTTCTCATCTCCGAATTTTGACGGATAAAATTTTGCCATTTCTTTTTCTTTTATTTTGGAAAAACGAGCGCTTTCTCATATCTAAAATCTCGTATATAGAGTTCGCAGCTAATGTTATTCGCTGTAAGATCGTCGTCTCGTAATTATATCAATAAACTGTGATATCAATATACCTGATGACTTCGTCGACTCCCACGAAGACTCAATCTCTGGGTCCATTCTCGCTTCGTAAAGTCCGTTCCGTTTTTATCCATCTTAGAATCCGACCAGAAGCCTCTCGTGGCTTCTACGTCTTTTTTCCGCTACTCCATCGTTTTTCTGTGTGAAAAAGAAAAAAAGAAACAACGAGAATTAATTTTTTATCTTTTCCTTGCTACTTGCAAATGTTCAGTTAAATCGCTAGTCCCTATCGATTAGCCGTATCTTTTTTTTTCTTCTCTTTTTTTCCCCTCTCTCGTTTCTTTACACTTTATTATCAGATTAACTAAAAGCCGCTCCGTTCCACCTCCGCGCCTACAATATACATACATATGTATATATATACACGAAATGCGAGAGAGTCTCCCCCCTCTCAAATCATATCATTTATTCAAGAAGATAAATTATTGCCAACTTTTATATCCCCGGGGATGATCATTAATTTAAATTTTCAACAAAGACCGACGACTAGTTAAGTCGTAGCTGGGGATCCACCAAAGCAGGAAACCCTAATTGATTCACTCCGCTCTTGTAACAAGGACTAGCGCGGGCGTAACAACGTCAAGCTTTCGAGAAACACCTGTTGTACGCCAGGCAATGAAAAGCAGGAAGCTTTATATTCGGTTTTATTTTTTTTTTTCATTTTTTCATTTTTTTTTTTCGCTTTTTTTTTCTTTTTTTTTTGCACAAAAAAAAAGAGAATAATGAAAAAAAAAAAAAAAAAAAAAACATTAACCCTCGTAAACTTCTAACGAAGCTTTATCATTTATTTCATCTCTAATTTCCCGTGTTAACGCGCTCTGTAAGCATGTATGTACTACATATACATACAATATACGTGACGGTTGTCATTTACTACCACAACTTTATTCCCCGACAATTTCATGAGCGATTAAAAACGTCAACGTAAATTTCTGACGGAAATAAAACAAAAATGAAATAAAAACTGAGCTCTCTCTCTCTCTCTCTCTCTCTCTCTCTCTCTCTCTCTCTCGTTTAGGGAGGTGAAAATGAATATCAAACACGAGAAATGTGGAAAAAATTTATTAAACTTCATCAACTTCTTCGTGTCGGGTATAATTATTATTAGATAATTTTTATATCGAGTAGAAAAAGTTTTAACGCAGGGATCAGGTCCTCTATAATTTTTCACGTAATTATTATTATTCATCTGTAATACGTTGTACGATAGAGTTCGACTACGAACCCGGAGAAGAGATTTATTTCAATTTCGAATTTATCGGATTCGATATCGTTGACAATGAGCTTGACGTAGGTCGACCGTTGATGACGTAGAACAAGGCCGTTATATTCTAAGGGGGAATTATACGTTTCATAGATATTATCTACCTGTATATCTTTATAACTGAGGATGAATATCATCATCCCTTCGGAAAACTTACGGTGTGGGAGTGTTTGTGGCTCACTACGGAAACGTGAGCGATAAAGTATCGAAGTAAAATGTGTATAGAGCTGACGCAACGGAGCACGTGCTATACTACATGCAATAAATATATTCACATTAGTTATATGTACTATAACCTATACTATAGATGTATGCGGAGATAATAAACCGATGTCAAATCAAGCACAATATCCACAATCTAGACATACCTATTATATACGTGCATTCATAACTGTATATGAATTTTGTTTGCGATAGCGTGACGCATTGATCAAGATTCAGAGAACTGTGAAAATAAAGTTTTAATCATACGCGTAATACAAACTTCACGTCGTATAGTCATTTTGTTAAACATTGAGCTGCTGTATAGGTCGAAAACCTCAGAATCATGAAGCTTTTACGAATTCTAGAATCTAGAAGTCTAAACTAGAATTTCAAAAGTCTGTTTTGCGTCTAAATTCGCTAAAAACTGACGAATCAGAACTTTGTTACATGCACTGCGATCCCGTCCTCAATTAATTCTAACTCGCACTTCCAAGTCTCGAGTAATAACTGATGATATGTGGTAAATAAAGTAGGTGCCGGTTTAATAGGATCAAATATTTATTCTCAGAATAGTAATCACACTTCAGAAACAGCAATTATCGTAAATTTATGCAAACAACTTTCGAACCACTCAACTGTATAGGTTGATATTGTTTACTGTCACTCAATTGTCTCCTACCATCAGGGACGCTCTACGTGTAATGTAACCTAACAATCTTACGCTTTTGCGACGCCAACGCGAATTTCCTTCAATTTTAAGCCGTTCCGTCGAAAGGATAACAATTAAGTGTTTTCTTTTCTTTTTTTTTTTTTTGGTTAGTTTTCAATTCTTTTTTGTTCTTTAATAATGAAAAAAAAAGTGTTTTTTATTTCATTTTTTTCTATTCCCCCACCTTTTTTTTTTATCCTACTTCCTTTTTATCGCGTCGGATTTATTGCCACTGTATAAAGCTGAGTCGGACTAATTTCATCTCTGACAACTGTCTGGTTTATATATCGCGTTTTCATACGCATCGATTTCTCACTGGCGAATGAAATAATTGTGAATCATTAGACGATGAAAATGTAACGTAAGACTTTCCCCACGGCTGCTTGTATACGTCTAGGGGATTTTGGTGTTCATTTATATATCATAATGAAACATCGTTTCGAAACCATTTCGCGAACGTTTCTAAAAAAGTGTGCCATATCGAGACTGGTAGGTTTAATAATCTAAATAAAATCGAGGATTCCTTTTTTCGGCATGTATTTTCGTATACCGAAGTTGGAAACGAATCGGAGATCCTGCGGCGGTAAGACTGTACAGTTTTATAAAAAGTTAGCTATGCATATTTTGGATCAGTGATATACTCGAAGTTCTAAAAAGAATTCTGCGGCTACTTGCTAAAACAATCACGAGCTTGAGATATTCGAAAGATTAAACTGCCGGAAACTAGAAAAGTGGCGAATTGAAACTCTGGAATCGGACGCTTACGTCGACACTTTACTTTAAGTCACTTCTCAAGTAACGATATTTCATTCTACGAACTGCATATCGTCGAAGGAAAGTCAAATCAATTAAAAAGTAAACTTTCGAGCGATTGTTTTGCCGCGAAAAGTTCGAAACTAAAACGTTGATATAAATTCAACCTACTAGGTATGCTTCATAATATGCTTTATTTTTTTTTTCCTTTTTCTTCTTCTTCTTCTACTTCTTCTTCTTCTTCTTCTTCTTCAAGTTGCGGCAATTCAACTTCGGAAACTCGAGCAGAATCGAGACGATATAATTTCCTCTTCAGGAGTGGGTATAATTTCTTTCGTAATAAAGAAAAAAAAACTATACGAACTGCCGATAGTTTCAGAAAAATATAGTATTAAATTTTCTTCTCTCCTTCGAGCGAACGGAAAATTAAAAACCGGCTGATATCGGTGGGCGGGAAATTTGAAAATCGTTTCAACTACTTTCCCCAAATATAAGGAACTCCTTCATCAGTCTATTAAAAATTGTTTTTAATCCTAGAAGCAGACGTCACCGTATAAGTATCTATGATATAAGCCGTGGCAAATATATCTATCTCTCTCGTTAGTAGGTACTTAAAGACTCGGAGTTGAACGTATCTTCCGTATCTAATAAGTACTCCATTCAACGTGTTCAATTTGTAGGTATGAAAATACGCTGCTAAAATAAACACTTGGATCTTAACACACGTGTCTCTCTAACTAGGGAACTAAATGAGTGAAAAGCCTTGGAACGAAGGTCGGGTGTTCATGAATTGATTCGCCTCTCGATAATTAGCTTTCTAAAAAGTTTAGTCGAAACTCGAAGCTAAATAACCGTCGGAAAATATTCCCCATATATTCTTTGTACTTGATTACAACCGATTAGGGAATTCACTGACGCGTTTTGGGAAGAACTTTGAAGTTTGAAGACTTATAAACTCCCCGTTTAACGCCTCGGGATGTGCGGTCTTGAGAGGATCAAATTTCAATTATATCCACCGGCTGTTTTTTCGGGTGTGAATAAATTAATCAATCGTTTTTCAAAGCGTGGAAAATTATAGGTGAGAAGAGAATCGCTGGTCGCAAAACGAGCGGCGGGAAAAGTTAACAAATTGCTTTTTCTATCGGTTAACAATCGATCATCTTTTAGCTGCCACGCGATACCCACAATCCAATAAATCTCTGCGGTCATTTATTTCGGCGGGTGGATCAAGTTGCGATGAGATTGAAGATGAGTTTTCGGCCAAATTCACTTCGAGGAGATATAATATACTTTCTTCAACTCGCTGATACGCCGTCGAGATATATTCCATGGATTAAGTTCTTTCGCAACGGATTTCTAGTGTTTTCAGACATAATTCGAAATCATTTCAAATTCAAAATCATTTTCAAGACGTGTATAAGATCTGACTCATAAATACCCATAAATACCCTTTGGAAAAAATCGATAAAAAAATTCTATGAGCTAACAGTAAAGAGAGAAATTGATGAACCGTACAGGTGAGTGGGGGACCCCCATGTATGTCGTACCTACTAAATTAGGTTGACGATACCGTTGGCTTATAATTTACAAAACAGACACAAAAGTCGGATAATTTGTTTGAAAATTTTCCAACACGTTTATAACCACTGATCGTATGTTGTGAGAAAAAACGAGAAGGAGAAGTAAAACAAAATTAAATTGCTTACAAACTGGGTCTGGTTTATCAGGATGTAAATCTACTCATCTTATACGTATATGTATATACGTATTACACATATGTAAAAATACTTATATATATGTATCAGCCGAAAGCTGTGAGCGTTTATCGTCTCTGATGTACCCATACAGTTTATATAGGTCTCCACAAGCTATGTGTCTAGATAGATTATAAACAGAATGAACGATCTTCGACATTTTATGCCTCGACTTAACGTCCGGTGCTGGTACCTTTTTTCTTATTTTATTTTCCGATTATTGTTCATTTTAATTGCCACGCAGGACTAAATCGCGATAACTGAAAGAAGTCAGACTCTGTTCGAATTTTCATTCGATTCAATCGTGCGAATATCTATGTCCTAAAATCGCCGTCATGCTCCGCAGTCTTTCGGTTTCACAGAGTTTAGATCAGGTATGAACTCTTTGTAAAAAAATTTCACCTGTATGGTAAAATGAGAAAATCTTTGCTTGTTTATATCTAAAAGGAAAAGAATTTCCTAAAAAAATGTCGACGTGTTTCTCATCCCTGAGAAATATGATGAATGGAATTTTGTCTCTTATATGAGACAGATCGTTGGCGTAGGGATATATGTATATTAAAAAAATATCTTTATATTGATTAAAATATGATACGAAGCGGGTTCTACAGCCAAGTGTTCTACTTTTCAATCCATCAGAAGCTACGAGGCTCGAATGATCTCTTATACCCGTATATTAGCCTGACGATGATCTAAATCGTTTCAGATCAGTTCCAGGCCTGGTTGTCGTTATCGAAACGAAAATCTCTATGCGTTATAAAAACGGAAAAATTTCCTTGGGTTATTACACCGATACGTGTAATTCACATCCGTATCTCGAGTCAACCTTGTGACTAATTGTAAGATAAACGAATCGTTTGTATGAAATTTTTACTGCCTCGGCGATAAGCAGGCTTATAATTTCGCATTCCGTTAGTTTTTGGCAATTTTTTTTCAACATTTTATCAAATCTTGCGTAGAACACGTTGTACTAGTTCTTATCGCGATTAAAGTTCGGGGTTTCTATTCATGTAACAGTCTACCTGATTCCCGCATCGCATGATCGGTAGCTCTCATTGTAATTCGACCACTGGCCAAGCGTTATCGTATTTTCGGATAGTTAGTCAAAGTCAGAAGTAGACCGTGAGGTTTGAAATGATTTGCGGTAGGTCAAGTTACCAGCATCGACCCTAAGTTGGCTTACGCGGTCGTCTCTTGACTCGAAACCGCAACCCCTCGTGGAGGTCAAGAGTTAAGTAGAACTTTTTTAACGAATAGAATAACACTTTCCCTTCGTAGTATATCGCCGATCGATTTCGCGAGTTGAATTCAAGTATCCGTTTCTTCTAACAAAGACAAAAATGACTAAAATTGATAACAGGCGTTCGATCAACGTATCAAGATTCTATCTTTCCCTCGAATCGCCTATTAACACGATCGCGCAAGCTCGGTATAGAATAACTCGTCGATAATTATCTACCTGGAATATAAAAACGTGACTTTTAATATTCATCGCACATACCCTCTCTTTACACATACATACGTATACTATATATATATATATATATATCTGTCTCAACTTCTACGTTACTTACCTCGTTAATCCCGCTTCGATCGCATCTCAATTACGTAACTTTGCTGCACTTGTTGTCACTCTCGACGACCCGTACCTCTGCACCCTATTGCAACGTCCTCGATGGAGTTTGAGGTCACTTAGCGATTAAAAAAACCTATATAATATATTATTACCGCAATCCGATCTTACTACCCGCATGCATTGCGGTTTTATAATCAGTCTACGTATACATCGACGCTTTCATTACTTATCAATTGATTTATTTATCTGTTTTATTTCCTATAACCAGAAATTTTATCTATTTACGATAAATTTAATTCTCCGATTCTATTCATTATTATTTTCACATAAATCAGATATATTTATTCAACTATATATTGATGCTTCAAACTCAGCGGAGGTCCCGCCTTTTTTTTCTTTTTTTTTTGTTTTATATTTGCTTCTTTCAATCTACTATCGTCAACACTTATGGAATTCATTTACATTTACATTAACGTAACGTTACGGTATTAGCACAGCCTGTGTTTACACGTTAACATATAAGATTATTTAAAACTATGATCAAAATTTTGGGAAAAATTTCTCTACCGATATTTCCATTCGGTTATAAGTTTCGTTTATTTCTTTTTATTACAATAAATATCAGAACGATTTTTCCTGTATTTCTTTTCAATATTTTTTTTTTCTACGATTCAGGGAAAGTGAAAGAAAAGTTCTGAGTTTTTAGTTCAAACACGATAAAACGTTGAAAACATCCTATTACTTATTTATTTATTTATTTATTTATTTATATATTTATTTATTTATTTGTTTATTATTTTTTTAAATAAATTTATTCAGGTCTTTGATCGAAATTTCGCGCGTATAATACGGCCGATGTCGGACGCGGAGCGTCGCGTATTGAAGCCGCGCGTTGACTGACGCTGAATCCAACGAAGTGATATGGAAACGACGCCGTTGCGGCGCCGACGCCACCATAAACCTCCCTTTCCGTTCGCCATATCGTCCCTTGAATACACCTTTTTGCTATTGCTGTACGATTTTGTTAAGGATCATTCGGCGCAGGACCAAATTTGATTTATTTACAATATCGAAGGTTTAATAGATATGTGTAGGTACGAATCTCATGTCAGATCAGATACGTATAGGATATTGAGGCATTTTTTACCCGAAACGATCCTCGATTTATTTATACTTGAAACTCATAGTCTAGACTCTGAAGTACAAGTAGTCTAAAACAACGTCCAACGATATCTGCAGAAATATATATTACCTAGACGGGGTTGGAAAAAAAAAAGAATGAAAAAATTTTCGGCAAAGAATTCACATTATCGTATAATACCAGAGACCAACGGAATTCTTACCTGCGACTTAGACATCATATTCTAGTGCTTTTCACATATCAGGAATATCTTCAGCATTCGGTTGAACGAAAAGCTCCGTGGTTTTAGACATCGTTTTTATTTTCGTTCAAACAGGATATTCCTTTATTTAAAAAAGAAAAATAAAAAAATTTCCTATAAATTTTTACCCCATGTTTGTTCCAAAAATATTTAAAAATAAAAATCCCTAGGCGGCAGTGAGGTGCTGCAATTTTATTTTACAATACTCGAATCCGACTCGCTAATGCAGTTTCGAAACTGGAATATGTATATAAGCTGTTCATAAAATTAACGTTAAAATCGTTTCGGAATTACGAGGGCAGATATTTTTATTTTATTTGTTTTTCATTTTTTTTTTGAGCTGATTCTAAGGGCTCTTTTTTGGCTCTGACAGATCTAACTCCCTCGTGGCGATCACACCCCCGATTCAAAGTTTTTTAATGAAAAAATCTCCTCTTCTATTATTCCGACTAATTTCGGGATTCGAATTATTATTAATCCGGTAAATTTACTCCTTTATTTACCCTGCCAAAGTTTAAGTTGTGCCAGGAACTCGTAATATCATTCCTAATTGAAAGTTTCGGTAGCTATTATTTTTAGTCAGCAACGTTTCGACTCAACAATTTAATCTGGGATTAAATAAATGATTAAAAATATTAATTTTGTACACGGTAACTAAATAGGCGGTTGTATAAGAGAATATAATGAAAAGAATTGAACCTCCGCAGTTGTTAACTCGTAACTGCGTGAAGATGGTATCGAATTCAAGTTTATCTCGTTGTCATTAATTCCAAGGATTCCAATTTGCAATTTCTAATTGGCAATCAGCGTTTTCCAAATTGTTGCTGTCTCAAACTTTCCAATAATTTACTCACACCTTAAACTCTATAATTGTAATCAGCAAATGATTACTACGTTATCAGTATTAAAGAAGAGCTAAAAATCTTTCCACATTTCATTCATTTCAACATTCGTAAAGTTCCCAGTGAAATTTCCAGTTGTTTCAATTCCACAAGCCTTTTTTCGTAAAGTTAAACAAAAGAAAAAATCGCATGAACCATGTTTCTCGTGAATTTAATCACTTTCTATATTATTATTATGGAATAGCTGAACACGTAATACGTATATTCAAGTAGAACCGTGAATCAGACCGTTACACATGTAACGTTTAGAATATGCAAACCACAGGAAACGCAATCGTTCTCAGTATACATATTGCTTTGTTCGACAGTCCGTGAACTCCTACATGGACTGCTATGATCAGAGATAGAATGGAACGTGTCAACAGGCATTAGCTAATGCTGATAATTACCACTCGAACTACGCAACGTGTTACGGAGGTCGACTGTGACACGCGGTATTTGACTCATTCTAATGATTCGCTTAGTAAAATTTATTGCTACTATTTCATTGAAGAGTTGGAGAGAAAGAGGGATCGGTATAAAAGAAAGAAAAAGAAAAAAAAGTAGAGTAGGGAGTTGCATGAGTGGACCAATTTTTTCTGTTATAATCGAGAGTATGTCAATTCCATGAAATGCCATTACTTTTGCGAAATAAAGTTGATAGGAGAAGGAAAAAGAATAATTGAAGAGTTGGATGCAATAAGAGCGTGTAGCGAAGTATCACGTTTTGGTATAATTGAGAAAAACACACTGTTCATTCGGTTATGGATATTTCGAAGCGATATTCTGTTCAGGTATGCTCAGTCACGATGCCAACTAGAGCTAATGTTGATTGCAAAAGCAAATATCAACGATTGGGCAGAATAAATTTTTGAAATATAAGCTGTATTTCCTTATTGCAAAAAATTGCATATAAATGGAAGATTTCGCGTCCAATACGTTGCAAAATAATTGGACTGCTTCTATACTCACGATTTTGGAACATCATGGCTACGTACGTCGAGAGAAATAATTCCGAAGAATTCAAGAACCATGAATTCACTAGGAAATTAGAAAATAGAAAAAGAAAAACTCTTTTGCAATGAACAAAACCATGAAATACAATATTTGGCGTCCAATACATTGAAAAGTTCGGATTATTGCAATATATTTCGTAGATATATTGAATGATTTATCGAGATCGCATACTCCGAGAATTTCTTGCTATTATAAGACAGCAGATATTGGATGGGAAAAACCAATTCGGAGCAAATCACTTAATCTTTAGAAAAAAATTAGAAGAATATCGAGACTAACGACGGCATGGAATCTCGAAGAAGATTTCAACTCCTTGCCATACCTACCTCCCTTCTTGGTAGGATGTGCCATTAATCCCCCTTGCCATTCACCGTGCTTCTTTCCTCTATGAGAAAAAGATAATCGACGCGATTTAAAAGAACGTTGGACGACGTGGCGTTGATGACTAAATACTCATCGCAAAATCAATTCGCCATTCCCGACTCGATCGCCATTCTTTCCTGATTCAATGTCATTCCCGAATAGTTAGGAAACTTTTGGAAATATGAGGGTGATTCGGCTGACCTCGAGGAGCCGGATATTTCGAGTTGAAAAAAAAGCACTATCAAATTTTCATCATTGGAAAAATCTGACCTTACCTCATTTTGGTGATCAGCGACCCAAAGAAACTGTCCTAGATAGTAAGTTTTGGGAAAATGACCGGATCGATCGATTCTAACATTCAGACAGATTTAGGTGAGATCGAATTCCATCGATTTGAATAAAATTTGGCAGAATCCTTGGATCCTTTTTCGAGATATCATTGTTCGAAGATACCAATTCGAAGTTGCGTTTTTTTGATAATTGCAAAGTTCGAAGTCTGATCAGTTCTAAGTTACGTAAACCCACATCAATTGATCTGAGAAGAATTTATCGCATCTCGCTGTACCTGAGAAGGTGAAGATCTATTAAAAACTGAACTATTCATTTCCGATAAGGGTATAACAACGTCGATTTTTCTGAAGTCAATATTGACCTGGTAAATTCGGGCCAGAATTTACCCTACTGACTTCCGACAGGAGGACAGGTTCGCGTTAAGCATTAATTATCGGTTTCAGATAATTTATTGAGGGCTGGGAAAATTAAAATCAAAATTGTGGAATGTTTTTAATGAACAAACCGTACGAATACATATTCAAAGGACGTATAAAAATTCGTACGAAAAAAAAAAGAAAAAAAAAAATTGAAGCACGGAACTTCTCGTAGCACTGCAGTCGGTTCCATGATTTTTATATTTTGGAAGCAAAGAAAAAAAAAAAAAAAAACAAGGGTTGTAAAAAAATTCTGAGAATTAATCGTACAGCAATGCATATAGAAGAGAAACTTGGATATGAAACAGCGAGAAATGATGAGACAAAAGTTTTTGCAAAGAAACTACAGCCGTATGACTTTTCTCTATG
This sequence comes from Tenthredo amoena, assembly GCA_963966615.1. Lineage (NCBI taxonomy): Eukaryota > Metazoa > Arthropoda > Insecta > Hymenoptera > Tenthredinidae > Tenthredo > Tenthredo amoena. The sequence continues at coordinate 21,946,987 of OZ016482.1, read as the reverse complement.
CATCAGCTAAGACTTCCACAGTACAGTGGGACGCTGTATCGTGTTAATGACCGTTCGTTGCACTCGAGATGACACAACGCGGTGTCTTAGTTCAGAGCTGTAAACGTTGTACCCTGCAGTCTTTGTCACTGGTGACATTTTATTCATTGACATTATGTTATCCATGCCCCTGAAATAGATCTTGTATACTAACCTAAGGTTACCGTCGCCTTGGGAAATTTCTGAAACTTGATAGGCTAAAAGTGATCCGAATTTACGCGTGTGACAAATATCCGCGCGTACCGCGACCATGGGAATTTATTGTTCGCGATAAACTTGGGAGAATATAGTTCTAAGGAAAGTTTGAGAGTAAATATCGTCTTTGTATACTATACGACGATCGGGGGATGATTAAATTATCAAAATGTTTTTCCTCCGCGACGGGGAAAGTCGCCTATTAAAATATCAGCTCGAACCGAGGTTCGGAGAAGCCAGGAAAAATTCCCCCCCCCCCCCCCCCCGTTAAGAACTAAATTAATTAGTCCTTATTATTCCAGAGCTTAATTAAACCATACGTTAACGTTAAGCTGATGTAGACGGAAGAATCTCTAGCCCTGCAGTTATAACGGAACGAAACGTTGCGTTGCACGGCGTATAATTCATCATCATAGACTTCACTAGTCAACTTAACATCGCAGCTGGTATATTTTTGAAAAATTGAACAAGACTTATGAGAAGAAACAGTTCTTTCGAAAAATAATTGATTAAAAATGTTTCGAATTCAATTAAGGAAGAATATAAACCACGAGACGTCAGGAAAATGTACATAAAAATTACGTACATTTCCCTCCGGTAATTTCAAACTGTAATATCATTCGTGAATTTCTTTTTATTGCAGTACCTACGCTTCGCGTACAACGTAGTACTTACGTTAGAGATAAAGCGATCTATCAGACCCTGCGGGGTGCGAAAAACGCGCTTTTGAAATTCGGACCGAATTTGTATATCGCTAAGTTATTTCTATTCGAGGAATATAATTCGAATGAAAGAATCCGGGGAACGTCGGCCCCTGTTCTCGCGCAGTGAATGAATATCGTTTCGTTTCGAGTTCTTCTGTAGGAATTTATCGGGAACCGATTATCGATTACTTTGGCTTGATAAAGCGACTCTTAAAGGTACGGAAAATTTCCCTCAGACATGATTTATGCTTATAGAAACACATTCGCCAGGCTGTGGGTAACGCACGAATGATAACTCCATCCGTTAAGAGCTCGTTCACCGAACATCATTCACACCCTGTCATTACCATAATTGTATGTCGTATGATGTGGAAAAGAAAAGAAACGAAAAACAAAAAAAAAAATAAAAAAAAATAAAGAAGATGGAGAAAAAAGAAATGGCAAAAAACTGTACGATTTATAACCTGTTTTTAATAAATTTTTTAAAAAGAAATAACCTATTTCAATATGTTTAACAATGAACCCGCAAATGGCTGTCGGTCTTGACTATTGAGCAGGCGCACGGCGACCCTCAAGAATCAGCGTCTGCGCTCTGGTTTATATTTCGGGATATGGATAGAGTGGAAACCTTTGTGGAGTAAAACCTCTCTCTGTAGGTTGTAACGAGTTGAAAAGGGTAGAAATAAAAGTGAGTGGTTGTTTATTAACCTTGTCATATATATTTTGATAAAAACAAAAAAAAAACGAGAAAACAGCTTTACACATCGGCAGCGGAAACCGGTGTACTGTAATTCAAGAGGGTGTTAAAGAGAGCGGGATCCAAGGGTCGTCTGAGTACTTACGCACCACAGAGAGTTACACCCCGCCCGTAATAACGACGCACGATTTTATTAACGCAAATTCGGGGTGGGCGTAGTCGTCGGGTCAAGTTTTTTTTTTTTTTTTTATATATAAACAAAAACCGTTGGTAAGTCAAAAGAAATTTTATTTATATATATGACAAAGCCAACCCTCTTATAAATTCAGGTTCTAAAATTCGTCGTAGATGACGGTAACGCAATAGGATAATTTATTTACTTTTTTTTTTCTAAACAAGTTCATAATTATCACGTTCCAAAAACGCGCGCGACTTTTTAAAGATAAGAAATATCGCTTTTGTTAAAAATCGCATCGTCATCCCTTACCATTTTTTTTATCTTTTCTTTTCTTTTTTTTTTTAATATTTGCCCAAGCCGGTCTAGCCTGCTCCTTGACCCACTGGCCTTTAGCTCTTCAACAAAAGTCGTTTTCGGTGAGTACTTTGAAGAGGAGAACGCTTTTCTCAATTGAGGTACTAGACATTTTTCAACCCTTTTTTTATCCAACATCTCAAATATCGTTGAGACAATAAATCGACGAGCTTTTTCATAGGCTATAAAGCCACTGTAACATTTCAGTTTCGCGATAATTAACTACATAATTTAGTCGAGAAATTAGAGCTGACTGCAGTGGTTTTCTATAACGACGATCATCGTTCTACATCGTCAAAATTTCCGCGTAACACAATTATTCCATAAAATTATTCCAGTTGTTTTCCACGGACTTGAAAAAAACGGTAGGAAAAATTCCATAGCAAAGGAGAGGAGCTTTCCAACTCGTCGGAGAAAAGCCTGGAGGGTATAGAAGGAAAAAAAATAGCGATCGAAGAGTAACAGTACAGTCTTTCACGTCAGAGGTTACATCGGTTTTTGTTTAGCTAAAATTTTTAGAGAAAACATCTACCGATTTCATCCGACGTATACATTTCTCGAGATTCTAGTAAGAATAACGAAATTTCAATATCCGATTGAGTAGATATTGAAAGAGAAAGAAGATTCTTACATCGAAAAATCCTGTGGCTAGTAAAAACCGTTTTTTTTTTTAACATTCGCCACAAGAAAACCAAATTTGAATTCTGACGTCCAGACACGTATACATCGCTGTATTTATTTATACTTTCCTTAAAAGACGAATAATAAATTATGGTATAACTTTCAAGTATCAAATTTTCGTTTTGTATGAATACGATACGTAAAACACGATCTAAGAACCTATCTGCCATGATTCGGTCCATAATTGATACTGTTAATGTACTCAAACTGGAATCGAAGTCATGAGATTGAAATTTCGTGTCGAGATGAGCAATCAGCTAGTAATAGTTAATCAAAGGATTCAAGAGGCATTGATAATGGATATATGTATAATATGTCGATAATCTCGAATCGAAAGAAAATTTAAAAAAATAAGGGAATAGGTTTTTTTGCAAACTGGCGAGCCTGACGAGCTGTGTGACAACAATGATGGACGATGAAGACCAGGAGGAACTTCATTGTACCGGAAGTGATGTTGAGATCGAAGAATATACAGACACAGAGGAGACGCCATATGCGGCTTATCAACCTCCAGATAAGCTGTTCGACACCGATCAACCAGGATGGCAGAAGTTTGGCTTTTTGGGCACTTTGATGGTCGTCGTAACTTCGGTTACCATGCTGGTTATCGCGTTTCCACTTTATCTGGAAAGTGTCAGCGCTGTTTCAAGCGCTTATACAGGTACTGAACGGTAGCTTGTGTTTACACGCGATCTCTTTACTTCTTCTTCTTTTTTTTTTTTTTTATCTTTTCTGTATACACGTCACAGTTTATCGGATAAATCTATCGGTGCACTTTTCTAAAAACAACTTATACCCACACCAGTAGCCCACTTTGAACTCGATTTAAAAAAGAAAGAAATACGGAAATCTGAAAGGAGAAGAATTTCCTACTTTCGTATGAAAATTTATTTATTTAAGTATCTCTTTTTTTCAGGACTTTTGTTCACCGCCTTTAGTTCGACGGTAGTCCTTAGCCTGGTGGCTTTTGTAGCTGGCCGTGTATCGCCTCCTCCGCAAATGATACCGAACAGTATGAGGATCAGAATTCCGCGTTGTTCGGTAGCGAAAATCGGCGCGGTTTACGCACTCACCGGAATTTTTTTGACCCTGTCTCTAGACCAGAACAGAGTCCTCTGCCACGTCCAGGATCCTGTCAAAGCAATAACGCTCTTCTTCTCTTTGGTCTACTATTTTTTCTTCTGCCGAAAAAGTGAGGATAAGACCAGTTTTTTAATTAAATTAATTACTGTTCGGGTATCTTGCTGTAGGAAACGAAGTAAAGAGAACCAAAAACGGGGTAAAAAATGAACCGAAATTAAATTTTTGAAACGATTAACTAAACTGTTCACAAACCGCGCGCTGAGGGGTGAATTAATTAATTTTATATCAACTTGGTTACAGTGATGAGCTTGCAGCGCATATTTTCCATCACTACAATCCTCGTCGGGCTTTTCATAAGCGTTGACTACGGTCTATGCGACGAGTTTCGATGCAGAGGAAGAGAAGTATCCGCGCATACGGCCTCGATGAGAGGATCTTGGGGTACGAGGGCTGTTTGGACCCTGGTTTACTTCGCAAGTCTCGCTTCTTTCGCCATGGTTTTTACCATGTTGGAACGACACTACGCCAGCGGTGTACGTATATATATATATATATATTATACTAATTAGTGAAAAAAAGAAGAAGAAGCACAAAAAAAAAAAAAAAATAATTAAAAATCGTCATAATTATCTTGTCCATTTTCCATTTAAAACGTAGTAGCAATTAACTAAGGGGCAATTAGGTGTTCGCGAATGAGACTTTTAATTAAACAAATTTCACGAGTCCTTCAGGAGAAGTTTAGTCTGCCACTTCGCGAAGCCAACAGTTTTAATTAATTTTATAATTTGCGAACTAAATTTTGAAGATCGCGGTACACCCGTCTCGTGGACACTAATCCGGACGAAAATTATCTCCGAGACTAATAGAGTCTGCAATTCTTTTTTAACATTTGAAAAATAAATTCTGATTCTGGGACAAATAATTCTTTCGTCACTTTTTAAAGAAAATCCTCGTTTTCTTTTCCCCCAGGAAAACATATGCCCACTTCTCACTACCCAGAATAACTCTTTCCTTTACACCGTGTCTCGCCTCGTCTCATCCAGAGATATAAGACGCCGAGGTTCCGAGGAAGAAGGAGGACGACTTTTGCACGTTACAGATCCGGACCCCAACATCCGGCCCAAGAATTTTCCAAAACCACCGATTCTACAGACTCTGCTTTACATTCATCTCATATCGTTGGTCATAGTTCTGGCACTTAGTTGGATGGATACCCTGCCTGGGGTTGGAAGGGTAAATATTCAGAGATCGAAGACTCGTGGTACGATTTTTGAATTGTATTTTTTATCCTTTTTACTTATTTTTTTTTTCGTCCGCAGGGTCTGTCGCCACTGGAGCTTTATCGTACTGTAGAAAACGGACTGGTATGTCATTTCCGGAGTACTAATACCTGCGCGAATGTCTCAGGACACGGGTGGATCTTCCTTCTAGCTTACGTTTCCTTCTCGATTTCAACACTGAAGTTCCTAGCGATGTGCGAAAGCGCCGTTTTCACTGTGGCTGCAGCTACCGTCGCTTTACCAATTTCTGGGATATGGTGGAGCATCTATAAAATGGACGTTGGTATCAATGGAGGTAAAATTAGTAAAATTTCTTACACCCTGAGGCGGAATAGAGGTCCTCTAAAACCTCAATTCCTTCTCTAGAATACAGAATTCTTAAAAATTGATGGAATATCATTCTCTCATTTGTGAAAATGACGTTTTTCTGTTTTAAACCCATGACCACCTTGACAGAATTGAATTTTTTCCCCTTTTTCCTGAAGGAGGTCCTCTAGAACCTCAATTCCTTCTCTAAAATACAGAATTCATAAAAATTGATGGAATATCGTTCTCTCATTTGTGAAAATTACGTTTTTCTGTTTTAAACCCATTACCACCTTGATAGAATCGAATTTTTCCTCTTTTTCCTAAAGGAGGTCCTCTAGAACCTCAATTCATTCTCTAAAATACAGAATTCATAAAAATTGATGGAATATCGTTCTCTCATTTGTGAAAATGACGTTTTTCTGTTTTAAACCCATCACCACCTTGATAGAATTGAATTTTTCTCCTTTTTCCTGAAGGAACGATTTCTTGGTCCCCTGGGGTAACTGGAGAATTAATTTGCGCACTTTTGGGTCTGCCGGTGGTACTGCTAGGCCTTGGTCTCCTAGTTCGAGCTCATTTCAAGGACAACAATCAGCCGTATCATTCGGTACAACCGGCTTCCTTCGTCCAGCGAGAATCTCAGGATAGTCAGAGATGAATCCGATCAATGATACGCGAGTAAGAATACCTGCTTCTTCGATTCTCGCCTCCGCATATAAGGGATGATCAAAAAGTATATTATATACGATATAGATATTATATTTATATATATATAGTATATATGCATATATAATAGAGGAAAAGGATCTTCGGCGATCGGTGAAGAATAGAAAAAGGAAAAGAGAAGTAGAAAAGTTTGAGGGGAAAGAGGGAATGGGATACGCAATATTTTATTTGTTATAAAGAAAAAAACAAAGTGACGGAAATATTTCCTGTACTAAAAAAGAAAAAAAAAAAGGGAAAAAAGAGAAAGGAAAGAAAAAAAAAACATAGTTATTAATATATAGTGTATATGATCCATCCAGTCGAGTTATTGCCAGTTTATATTTTATTTTGATAACAAGATGTTTAGTATTTTCAAAGGTAATTAATATTGCATTTAAATAACGAAGAGTTGAATTTTGCTACATATACAATACATTAATTATATATAAATATATAATATACTATATATACTAGGTACGCGCATTTTCCGTTAGAACGACGATAATAATTGCTACTGCTGCTGCGTATGGGGGGTTACGTAAGTTTTTCGGTACCGTCCGTCCGTCCGTCCGTTTTCTTTAATTTATATTTTTTATTATGTATATTACGGCAATATGATGATATCCGATTAATATTAAATTTAATTGTCGATGACTCTGATATCAAGGGTTGTTGGAGTCTTTATTTTAAATTCGAATGCAACCGCGTACCATATGTTATACCATATAGGTATGTCGAAAAAAAACGAACGGACGCGTATTTTTCTATACAAATATATATATATATATATACTTGTCATATACATACATACGTGTGCGACCGATTATTGTGTCTTCGCAGGGGCTAGAGAAATCAGAATAAGAAAATCGAAAAATGAAATCCAAAAAAGTTCTATTTTTTGTTTTTAAACACATCAAAACTATTCTTTTTTACATCCTATGTCCAGAATCTGTTTTTAGAATCCCGTCGACGATAATTTTCGACGATATAATGCCGATAAAAATGTTTGAAATCGTTTTTAGATATTTTTCTTTCATTTTCGAAGCGTTGCGAAGATATTTGCATTCCTGGTATTGGAATATCAGTATTTTTTGGGCCGGTCGAGTCACTCAAACATACATACTTATGTATACATGGACAAGTATATTTAAAAACACCGAATTTGAGGATTGATTGAAAGCGATAACCACCTATAAATATATTGAAAGACGTAGTTATTTCGGAAGACGCGTTAGATATACGTAACGTATTTGCCAAAATTCAAAAAACAAAAAAAAACAAAAATTTATATATATACACATGGGAGGAACATTTAATGACAGAATGATATACCGATTGAGTAATATAACAATTCCGGTATAGGTACACATCGTAAGTAAATACTTCGGTATTGATACTAAAGAAAATAACTATTAGATGGGATATAGGCCCGTAAGTATTATATTATCCCTATACCTTATATAGTTATATACTTACCTGTATTGTATTTCGTAGAAGCGTTTGAGATCTAGAAGTTACGAATTTATTATTAGTTTAAAGAGAATTAGTAATCGTGAATATATATATATATATATATACATATATGTAGGTAAGATGTGCCGTTTTTTGCTCAGAGTAAAAAGAAAAAGAAAAAAAAAGAGTTACAATCAAAGTTTGTGTCAAAGAAAAATATGAAACCATTCTTTTCTTTTTTTATTTACTCATTTTAACGCTCAAAGGATATGAAGAAAAGAAAATAGGAACAATTATTTTGTGCCAAAATTCGTGTGAAAAAAGAAACCCATTAATTTCTATTGTATAGCATTATTAGCCTGTATAATGTATATGAGATATAGTGTGATCTTTTTCTGTATAATACATATAGGAATACTATAATCTAATGAATATTACCGTTGCGTGTAAAGTAATTAAAAATACAAGAAGAAAAAAAGCAAAAGAAAATAACAAAATACGAGAAAAAATAAAACAAGATTAAAGGAGAAAAAAAGTAATAAAAAGAGAGAGAAAACTATGATAACTATATAACTAAGTTACGTCAATAACAATACGGCAAGCTGATACGTCCAGGTTTTTATATAACAAGTAATAAATAGAAGCTAAGAATTATGAAGCAGAGTAGATTGCCGAGTACCGATCATTTTTTCAAAGCTTTCATAATGATTGTTAAATAGCATTTTTTATATATACAATATATAATATATATCGATGTTTGAGTATATACCTCGAAGCTTTCCTATATATACTATGATAGTTGAAGTATTATTATATAAGATGTTAAATGTATAAATATAATATATATACATATATATATTATTAATAATATAAATATTTGCCTTGTCTAGCTCAGAGTTATAAAGTTATGATACATACACATGATAATATATGATCAGCGATCTTAATAGTAAACGTTTAGAATTCCCAATCCCTACGTTTTAGAACGCGGTACTCTGCATTCTTACTCGACATAATAGCAACTCTTAATCAGTATTAAAAATATACATATATATATATATTGAAATATACATAGATAAAGATATGTGCTCAATTGCATTTTGGAGTCAATCTTAAATTGTTACAGTTTACGCGAATATAATTGTTACCTACACGTTTTCAACAACTTTTCGGTATTCGCCTATACGACTATCCCTTATACCCTGGAAATCCTTAATCAAATATTACCCAAATCTAAAACGTGAGACTAATCTAATCGACTCTCAGATGATCTGCTTCTCAGACAATATGACGACACGAAAGAGACACTTATTGCTCGAGTGAAATTCATAATTTTTGATTTTCAAACTATAAAAATTCGCCGCGATGCTTTTTTTTCACAAGAATCAATCGAAAGTGTTAATGCAGTTACTAATTAGACAAATCTATCTTCCGATGAAGATCGGTATTTGTTTTTCCTGTCGTTATAACTTTGCAAGTAAATCAGCTGAGTTAATTACCAAACAATCGATTCTGTGTTCAATCAAAGTATAGAATTCAACCTAGAATAATTATCTCGCACAAAATATTATAGTTCACATCGTTAATCGTTACACACTTCAGATGGTCAAAGTTTCCAGGATATAATAAACCTTTATGTATGTATCTACTGCGACTTGGTTTCTATTCATTTTCTACGAACACACAAACCTTCACCTCCATTATCTCGTTAACTTATTATACATATAGGTATATATGTGTCTGCTGTTTTACGCGGTTGTCCGCTATACTATTATAACACAAAATACAAACAGATTAATGATATTATATTATATTATACTATATTATATACGCTAGTTGATTAACTTGTGAGTGTGCTCAATATTAATTATTACTTATGTACCGAATTGTATATGTATAAATATATACTTATATATAAAAAAACAAACGAATCGTTTGAACCGCATTATATTCTTATACATAAACTTCTTTCGTATACTAGATGCGGATATCAATTATCATTCACAATCCATTCTCAAATTTCTTAACACAACTAGGAGTTTCATTATTTCAAAAAACTCCCGCCAAAATCTGACACAAAAAAAGTCAAATATTTGCGTATATTTTTACCGAGGAATAAGAAGTAGAAGACTTTTGATCTGAAATAGCAACTAATGTTAGATAGTCTTTCATGTCACGTAATAGAAATGAGAAAAATCATCATAAAGCGCGCACAAGGCCATTTGCGGTATATTTGAATTTCGAATAAACCGCGGCGGAGACAGATCGTCCCGCTATCTTCAGTATTCCGTCAGAAGTATTAACTGGTCTGTTTAGTGAAGAAGCGGAGAGCCACTGCCCTCCACGAAGTGCACGTTGTTTCATCTCCTCTCGAAAATGGCTGCTGTATTGGACGAGGTCGGCAAGTCCGCCGAGAAGCTCGTAGACGAGGAAAAAGATGAGTTAGTTGAAGTAGAGGACGAGGCCGGAGGCAGCGAGTCTTCAAAGAAGAAAAAGAAGAAGAAAAAGAAGAAGAAAGCGGGTAAGTTTTCTGCCCTGTCGCTACGAAACTTGGGTGTGTTTCTCACTCGTCACCTCGTGCTTTTCCTCCTCGCCTTGCATTATAAATACGCAGTTTCTATTATCGTATGAAGAAAAAAAAAAAAAAAAAAACAAACAAACAAGAAACCAATTCCAATTGCTGAGTACCGATCAAATTACACTCTCTAGATTCCGGGATTAGGAACTGCATGCTAATATTGTAACACATTCACATCGCATCATAAAAAACCCGAAATTCTAGTACTCGTACTCTAAGATTTTACAGGCAATACATGTTATCAATCTCCTCGCGAACTATACGATGTCATATATTTTCTACGATATGAAGAATCAACGTAGTCTGAGACGGGAATTTTGTAGTTCAATATCATCAGGATTAGAAATCCTTCTGCAATTTTTTGCGTGTTGGTCTTCCAAGCCGATACAATTCAGCAGCGGTTCTCAATTCTCATTCTACTCAATTCTAAACATCGTTAATAATTATCATCGCTCGTTATCTTCTGCGCACTTTGTTTAAATTACTGGAAAAACAATTTTCTGCGTATAATTTATACTATGCGATATAAAAAACAAACTTCTTCGAACTTTCAGCGTCTCGGAGCTTATTGTATTCTATTTTTTGTTCTTTTCTCTTTCAATAACATAAAACATATTTCTTTACAAAATTATTGCACACTAAGCCGCTTCCTTTGTTCCATGAAAGTATCTAAACTTTTTTTTCATTTTATAACTGAATAAGAAAATATTATTTCCAATAAGACACCGAAAAGTAATCATCTATCTGATTTTCTTATGAATAGTCTTAATCTAACAAATTTAGTTATATGAATAAATTTTTAATAACAAGGAGCTGGAGAAGCGAGCGCTGATGTGCCGGAAGGAGGAGAAGAAAAGCCTAAAGATGAGGAAGCAGGAGGCGAAGGTAAGAACGAAGACTCCTGTTCTTAGAATCAATTTTATCTGAAAAATTGAAACAAGAAATATAAATAAATGGAAAAATCGCTTTTAGAAGTTTCAGCAGCTCCAGAAATCACCGAAAATGGTGGTGAATCAGAAGAGGCAAAGAAGAAGAAGAAGAAACGTAAACCTCGCGGAAAATCGGGTGGAGTTAAGCAGCAAACAGATCCTCCTACAATACCGATATCAGATTTATTCCCTGATGGGAATTTCCCAATTGGTGAAATAATGGTGCATCCACCCGCTGCTGGAATCGATGATAAAACAGCTAAGGATCGCTTTAGCAGCGAAGAAGCGCGGGCTCTCGATAGAATGCACAATGATATATACAACGAGGCTAGACAAGCTGCTGAGGCGCATCGCCAAACTAGAAAACACATTAAGAATTGGGTTGGTTCATTTTTTATTCAGGAAATTCAAAGAATACAAGGAAATATTGGGAATTTCTTAATATCTCGGTTGTTCACTTGAAAAACTGGGAGAAGTTGGAGAATTTTATCAACAATTCTAAATTTAGAATGTTTTATTGTTCTGTTATGAAAAAATGTCTCATTTATTGCAAAAAAGTATTTTTTTTTCCACTCATTAAATGCTTGTTCATGTGATGATTCACGGATAATCTTGTATCTTTATTTTATTGCATAATCAGGATCTGAATCAACGTTCAAACAAATTTTTGGAAGATTTTTAACACCAGATTCGTACATTTTCCATCTTCACAACGTTCTTAAGTCGGAAGAATACTTCGATTACATATGATGAAGTTTGCTTAAACTGTATACTAGCCCTCAAAAAATCCCAAGGCCCAAGACTAAAAGCTAAAATTGTGCTGGACATTTATTTCTTAGGTAAAGCCTGGAATGACAATGATAGAGATTTGCAACGAATTAGAAAAGACGGCGAGGCAATTAATCGGAGAAGATGGATTGAAGGCCGGTTTAGCTTTTCCGACAGGATGCTCGCGAAATCATTGCGCAGCTCATTATACTCCGAATGCAGGAGACCCGACCGTTTTGGAGTACGACGATGTGACAAAGATCGATTTTGGTACTCACATAAACGGCCGCATCATCGACTGCGCATTCACCCTGTCTTTCAATCCAAAATATGACAAGCTTATCGAAGCAGTCAGAGACGCGACTAATACTGGAATAAAAGCTGCAGGGATTGACGTACAACTATGCGACGTTGGAGCTGCTATTCAAGAAGTGATGGAATCTTACGAGGTCGAATTGGACGGTAAAACCTATCAGGTATGTGATTAAAAGAACTGAAACTAAGAGCGCAGTCTTCTATATTTTGTAACTGAATTTGACTCGATTTTATTCATCACTCGATTCAATTCAATAGGTGAAATCTATCCGGAATCTTAACGGCCACTCAATAGCACCGTACCGTATCCATGCTGGTAAAACTGTGCCGATTGTCAAAGGCGGTGAAGCGACTAGAATGGAAGAAAATGAATTTTACGCTATCGAAACCTTTGGATCAACTGGTCGAGGAGTTGTACATGATGATTTAGAGTGTTCTCATTACATGAAGAGCTTCGATGCTGGATTCGTACCGCTTAGACTACAGAGCAGCAAATCACTGTTGAATACAATCAACAAGCATTTTGGTACGCATTCTACAATGATATCAATTTTTTTTCAATTCATAGATGGATTCAGTCGTGTTGTTATTCTTTTTTAAGAAATTATGTATTTCAGTGTTGAAATTCGACTTCTGCAATATTTTAATAGATTATTATAAAGGGTTTGGGAAGATGAACAAGTTTCAGAAAGCTGAATGCTTTATTAAATTAGATTGTGCAAAGTTCTACGAGTATTTTACTCCAATTTGATGTTTTAGAGAAAATAACAAACTGGCTAGCTTTATTGATCCTCATATTGTTTTGAAACTGCAAATGCACAGAAGTGATACGCATTTTGTAATTTTGCAATATTTCCATGATTTCGATCTTCACAAACGTTACAGAAAATGTTTAAAACAGTTTTGAAATAAAGTTTTAAAAGTAGAAATGAAAAGAAGTCTGATTTAGATTTCAAAAAGCGTTTTCTTTCGTTTTTTTAAAATTGTTTTCAAACTCTCATTATCTTTCCCAATCGTTTTGAAAACCGTTAATATTCTACCTTAATCTATCAGGTACATTGGCTTTCTGCAAACGCTGGCTAGACCGTGTGGGATGTACAAAATACCAAATGGCTCTGAAAGATCTCTGTGACAAGAATGCAGTAGAGGCTTACCCGCCGCTGGTAGATATCCGAGGTTGTTACACAGCTCAATTTGAGCATACTCTGGTCCTGCGTCCTACTTGCAAGGAGGTAATTTCCCGGGGCGATGATTACTAGTAGGCGAAATCGTACTGATTATTGATTAACGAAGTAAAAAACGCTGCAAGTAACTTGATCGGCTACTACTTTAAACTTCACAGAGAGATAGAAGAGAAAAAAATAGAGAGAGAAAGAGAGAGCGAGATAGTCTGATATTATCAACAAAAAAAAAATAAATAAAACAATTGATCAAGATTAAAAAAGTTTGAAACAAATCATTAACATGGCTGATTATTTGTTTTTTTTCCTCTTGTTTTGATTTTTCAAAGATATTACAATTCTTTGTAGAATGATATTAAATTTGAATTGATATAAAGACAAGAGAGCTGTTGTTTACCCTCTGTGAGTGAAAAAAGGTCGACGATCGAACTGATTGAATTGAATTGAATATTTTGAAAATCGTGTGATTATTTTTAAATAAAAAAATAATATTATATATATATACACATATAGACATATGTATGTAGTATGTATGCATTGGCGTTTTTTTTTTTTTAATTTTTATTTCTTCCATTCTTTTTCCTTCTCTTTTCATTTCTTTTCTATGTTTCTACTATCTATTTACATAATTAAACAAATGAAAAATACGAGAACCGCATTAATTAATCCTCTGTATCTAAACTGCATTTCAATTTAAATAATTAACATTGCTGTTTCTTTTTTTTTATTCTCTCTCTTCTTCAATTATTTAAAACCGTTGTGTTCTTCATGAATAATGCTCGAATGGTAAAAAAAAAAAAAAATTAAAAGAATAAAAATAAAAATAACAGAGAAGATGACAGTAATAAAAAAAGAAAATAAATGTTAATGTTAAATAAAATATATTTGGAATTATAACTGTACAATGATGCGTGTGTCCTTTTCTTTTATAATAATCGATTATTATTTAACGTTATAGGTATTTGTTATTATAACTACCCACTACTTTATACTCTGATAATTGTTTCGTTTTCTTTTTTTTTTCTCTCTTTTTGTTAAAAAACTTATTTCAAACGTATTTAGGTATATGTATGTGTGTATGTGTGTATGTATGTACGTTAGTCAGTATTCATTTGCATCGAAATTATACCTATCAACGATCGAGAATTTATTTGATAATAGGGTAAGGAGTTGTGTGGTTTTAAGGCATTTGTCTTTTTTTTTCATTTTGTATCTTGTGTAGGTGGACCCCTATTGGAATATTTATACTAACTATAAACTATAACAATACAGGTAAATTAATTACACATTATATCAAGGTTCATTAAGATTAGAAACATTACAACTAGTATAACATACAATAATATGGTACAAATATAATAGTATATATATATATATACATATACATATATATATAGTATTGATAAATGAAGATTCAGAATACGCATCAAAAAGTAGGTAGCTCCGTTAATTTTTTTGATAAATTATAATTTTACGAAACTCTATCTTTACTTTTTCCGTCCATCTGTTATTTTTATCACCATTTTCGATTATCCTTCACGTTGCGGAACTCGTTCGCGTGCCTCAGAGTTAACGGATCTTTTCGAAATTTTCCTTTTTTTTTTTTTTTTTCATTTCTCTTCAATCTTCTCTGGCAACGTATTGATACGAGACGAGTCCGCGATGATAACATTATAAAGATATATATACACTGTAGGAATGTCAATGTCGTCGTCTCTTAAGTTCTTCGTATCGAAGAATAGTCGTTAACATAATAGGTTCGTCATCGACAATATGAATATAATTCTTTCGACATGTCTCTGCCATCTCTATCCGTGATATACTACTATACATATAATAATAATAATAATAATAATAATAATATCTTTGTACTGTATTTTCAATCGCAAAAAGTTGAGCTGCCTCCTTCTTGCGCAGGATGTGTACCATACATATAGGGGTTTTATGGATCAAGGCTCTTTTTAGTTTAGAATTATTACCTTTATCGGATATAGGTATATTGTATTTATGTTAATTCTCACTGGGAATCCGTCCGTGTTCTTAACTTGGCTCTTGCTACTACGAGAGGATTTGGTGGCTCCGTATTCTGCGGTTGTTCCTGAATAACAAAAGCGAGAACACGTAAATATGTATGTTAATTATATATGGTAAAATTAAAAATCGCGTCATAACATCGTTTTCGCAACTCGTGAGCGAAATATTCAAATTTCAAATCATCGTACCGTGTAAAAGGTAAGTAGGTATCTTTTATATTCTATACCTGTTGTATTTCAACGTATATATCGTACATTCATTCGTTAACGAGATGTGTCACAGATTCTTAGATCGAAGTAAGTATATTGTATTCCGCATACCATTCGTAACACGACACCGTCGATATTTTAACTGCTAAAGATAAGAAGCGGTAGGCATTGTTTTCGAATACCACGTACGCGTATATATCACAGTGGACTTCAACCGAATCGTTCAGCAATAATGCGCGGAGGTAGAGGTAGAGATCTCTGCTTGTGTCGCTCGTTGACACGTTTATTTGTATTATAATTTGAGTATTTCACTCACGTGAATTATTGAATTACGCTTGACGACGCGTGACCCACGTGCATATAAATATACCTATCTACGTATAATTAATATCTACATGGTGGTCCGTTATTTCTTTTAATACAAAAATATTCATGGGTAAAGAAATATGAAAGGAAAGGTTCAAACTTTGATCTCGCGCGAAAAAACTGAGATTTGTGATTAGGTATACTGGTTTAAAATTTCAAATGTCCAAGGTCGTGCTTATTCAAGCATATTACGAAACGATTGAATAATTTGACATTTAATTAACGAAGGTGAAAAAATGTCATGAGATAGAAAAAAAAAAGTTGCAGACTTCTAAAAAAAGAAGTACAGAGTAGATTACGCATGAGAACAAAAAATCCCCAATTACGTACAAAAGCAATGATTGGACATTTTTTTTTCGATCTGTTGTCATAATAATTGATTGAAAATATATAAGCGTGTAAATATACAGTGTAATTCAGGTTGCGCGGGCCATACTGTGAGAATAGATTTCTTGTGAAATTCTAAGAGTAATTTTCTTTACCAAAAATTCGAGGACTCAATAGTTTCCGAGCTACGGAAGATCGTAGTTGACCGATCACAGAGACAGGGCTGGCCATGAGTGGAAGTTGAGCAATGCTCTGACTATGTGACCTAGGTATACGCTCTGCGATCGGTCAATTAAGATCTTCCATAACTCGGAGACTATCGGTCCCTCGAATTTTCGGTAAAGAAAATTTAGTCTTAGATTTTCACGGGGAATCTAACCTCAAACTATCGCTGACTCAGCCTGAATCATCCCGTATACCGCATGAAAATTTTATTCCGAGTCATCCGAGAACGTGACTATATATGCTGCCAACTATAATCCAAAATTACACAGCATTGAAAGGCATGAAATGAAATGAAACGAAATGAAAGTTGTAATATCTCTAGTGGGAGCCAGTCGAGCAGCATCGCAAATATAATCAGTCATCTTGCGAATTTATCACACTGATTGATCACCGCGTGCGGGAGAAAGTGTATGCTTATAGCAAATAAAACCGCGTAAGAAAAAAATGAAGAGGCAATGAAGGTGAATAAAGATTGAGAAATAGCTAGAACTATAAAATAAAAAAAATAAAAAACTGTTTTATAATTAATTTTATGTTATAGATTGTATGAAAAAAAACAACATGTATGTAATTTTGAATATCTGACGTCACCGCGATCCTATATCCTTGACCCTTGACCCTGATTACATGGGCTTATGACCGTATATAAAAAGAACTTACCGCAAGTTGAATATGTCTGGCTCTCTGTTCTATGGCACGTTGTAGTGCCGTCCTTGGGTCGTCCTTGAATGATTCCTCCCGTATTCTTTCAGCCTCTTTTCTCGACGCAGCTTCCCGTTGTTTTTCGAGAGCTCGTTGAAGCTCGCTTTTCTGATTCAGGACATTCTTACCTCTGCAGCAAAAATTGAAGAAAAAAAAAAAGAAGTAGTAAGATTCTAAAACCTAAGTAGGTACTTGATATTCGGCGAACTCAATTCACGGAAAGTCTTCGATCTCACTTATTTCATTTTGTTATTTTTATTGTATTTACAACGCCAAGGCGTTACGAAACGAGGTATATACGTATGTGTATACCATACCATACGTACGTTCGTGAGAGCAAACAGTACAAGTATAACACAAGGCGGTTGTAGATATTTAACCAACTGTGCCGATAAGCGGGTATAAGTACATGTATATGATCTCGCGTCAGGCACACGAGTTAAGAAATAGTTCCAGATAATTATAATATGATAATTTTCTACTCACACTTTCTGGTTTATCTTCAATTCTCTATGCAGATCTCTATGTATGTTTGAATCCAAGTAAGGGTTGTTTGGTTTACGGGGTAAAATTAGACCGTCTGGACCCATGTGAGGGGCTGGTGGTGGCGGTGGTACACCGAGGACCGGAGCCATGTCCTTGCCTAGAAAGTAGGACAAATAGCGATGAGATTAAGTTTCCTTTTTCGTTAAGTTGAATTTTTATTTTTATTTTATATACGAGTGGATCAAATCTCGATCGTTAAGAGCTAGAGTACGCGTTGAAAGCGCGATATATACCTATCTCGATATATTTTGCATCATTTCTAGAATATATATATATATATATATTATGTATACGTATATATGTAATAAAAGCAAGAAATTTATTCAGATTTATTGGCACTTCGTGACACGATTTTAAATGAAGCTGTTATAAAACGTCTATAGAAACTTTTTCAAACAAGCACTAGAAGTCCTGCGATCAATTCACACGGGACACTACATCTATAACGCATTTGAAGCAGGATATGGCATATCTACAATTCAAATTCTAATCCGAATTCCAGTTTAAAAATTGACAATTATTTCACGCGTATAAGGTATAGACGTAGATACACTAGGATATCTGCTTTTAATATGAAAATCCGTTTGTTCAATATCCGCAGAACGTGTAGATGTAGTTTTTCTTGTAATTTTTATTATTGTTATTATTTTTTATTCGTTTGTTAGTTTTTTTTTTGCGTTTTTTACCCTCCAAAAATGCTATCCGTGATTTAACCGTGCCTTGTTCGCACATTTTACAGTACTGACGTAAAATATCAGCACCGACGCGACGTATAGACACGGGAATCAAAGAGCTACCAGGCTATATATTTATCACGCGAATAGGGCTTCTCGCATACCTAATCAGATCAGTGGGGTTTTGTCAAGGTAAAGCTAATATGGAGTTTCAGAAATCAGTTCATTGCTGGTTTAAAGTTATTGAATAATATTAAAAAATATTCAATCTCTTATTTTTGAAGATATTCTTCGATTTTTGATTTACCTTACGAAAAAAATCGACTTGGGTCTTTATTTCGAAATGATTTTTCCTCTTCATTCACAGAACATATAGGTTTGTGTTATAAGAATTATAGAGAAAAGTTTAAACTCAGTAAATAATGAGACGGAAATAACAGCGATTTATACTACTTGTCATTCTGTGAATCTAGAATCTACGCTTATCACAGAAAAGTAAGCTATTGACACTGTTAATGAACTGGGTCAGTATTACACGCAGTTCAATTCTATTCTATATTATTGTATATTCAAACGATTCTTGAAAAATAACTCCAAATTTTGTGCGTGGATTCCTCGCTAAATTCTAAGTCATAATTTCATTTACCAAAAATTCGAGGATCCAATAGTTTCCGAACTACGGGAGATCTTAGTTGCCCAATCACGGAACTCATAGGTGACGCGGACAGGGCTGGCCATGAGCGGAAGTTGCGCGATACCCTGGCTATGCGACGTATACGCTCTGCGATTGGTCGACTAAGATCTTCCGTAGCTCTGAAACTATCGGTCCCTCAAATTTTTGGTAAAGGAAATTTAGTCTTAGATTTTCACAAGGAATCTACGCTCAAAATATGGTCGGCTCAACCTAAAACACCCTGTATATATATATATACAAGATAAGTATGCTTCATTAGCGACTATCTAGAAGCTTGACTATGTGCGGTAAGCCGCAAGATATGTTATACCGAGGCGTTTACGACTCGCTTGATAAAATAGAATATAAAAGAGAATCTCTCTTGATGTAATGTTCGCTCTCGATAGTGAAATGATCTAGATACTTCATCAATTTAGGATGTATGGTCATACTTATCCGTTCTTATAAAGAATAGGTACTATATGAGAATTTGAAAGGATATACAGCAGCCCTCGAGATTCATTATTCTAGAGATAAGTATTTATCTAGGTATAGGGGCGACATATTGACGTGGGGAAATTTTCATTCAAGCCCTATAGGACCACCAATCACAAATATTATCATAGTTATAGGGGTTTATGTGCGTAATTGACACGTTTCTTTCCCTTTCGTTCGTGATTGACGTGATTAACGCGACAATAATTGAAAAAAAAATTACATTAAAATTTGTCCGTAGCATTTTTATATATATACGTATATACGTGTGAATATTAATAAAAGTTTAATAAAGAGAAGGAAAAGGCTTACTAAATACATTTTTCCTTTCAATTACCATGAATATTCTTCATTTCATTATACAGAATATATAGCATGCCGAAAGAGATATCGTCGTACTATAAGACAGAAAGTTTCATTAGACTTTCTTGTCCATTGATTTCAGTCGTAAACTGTGGTAGTATCGGTAGCAGTAAGATCTCCGAGATCATTGTACCATAACATATGAAATTTACCCATGTATACCTATCTGCATAAATTTAATTCATAATATATACATATACCTATACCCAGGAACTAGAATTATATTCTATAACATTACTATCGCCTATAGGTACTATATATACCGTCCCGTGGTTTAATTTACGCTTCAACGAACATCTTGACTAATTTTGCGATCTTCGGAATGAAAAAAGAAACAAATTCAATAGCAAGAATTCATTATCTATACAACGTCGAGAATCAGTAAAATTTATGTTTCAAACGATAACGTGATTCAACCCCATGCAGGTTTGTAATCTAATCTAATCGAGACTGAAATTCTCTGATTTCTAATAAAATGAAATCCTGCAATCCCTCGATTTATCTATATCGCTAAATAATCCCCCCAGAAAAAAACAATTAATCGTTCATTTCATTCGTATGTATAACATATGTCGACAGATTTTTTATCAATCCCTTTATCGTTTTTTTTTTTTCACAACCTTATATCCGCTATTTTCATCCGCTGCTTGATTACAATATATAGTTACGATTCAGTATAGGTAATGAAATGATGATGATGAAAATGAAAGAAATTGAACAAAATACATCATTTCTGTACAATAATAAAATTAGGTTAGTTTACATTTCGATTAAAAAATCCTTCAATGAACAGGGTGATTCGGGTTGAGCGGTCCATATTTTGAGGGTAGATTCCTAGCGAAATTTTGAGACTAAATTTCCTTTACCAAAAATTCGAGGGCCCAATAGTTTCCGAGCTACGAAAGATCTTAGTTGACCAATCACGGAACTTATAGGTGACGCGGACAGAGCTGGCCATGCGCGATGCCCTGGCTATGCAACCTATACGCTCTGCGATTGGTCGACTAAGACCTTTCGTAGCTCGGAAACTATCGGTCCCTCGAATTTTCGGTAAAGGAAATTTAGTCTTAGATTTTCACAGGGAATCTACTCTCACAATATTGCCCTCTGAACCTGAATCACCTTGTATATTATCGAAGTATGAATATATACAGGTATAGTTCCGTGCAGTGAGCTATTATACCATCGTTTCTATGTATATACAATGGGAAATTGCAGTGCTGCACTTTCCCAACAAGACGCATCGGCGTACGATAGTGAGTTGCGAGCGTATTATACACGTAGACGTGTTACTCTATTATTATAGATAGTACCCGGAGTGAAAATCAAGGCAGCTAAAACAATGCTGAGAAATTTTCGACTACCAGCTATACCTAGGTATACAAATATCTATGCAGCGTGTCCCACCACGACGTATACTGCAGTACTGTACTATATTTATAATACCGCGAGAGTTGAATACTGTAACGCGGGAGAAAAAATTTAAAAAAAAAAAAGACAAGAGAAAAAATAGAAAAAGTTAAAAAAAAAACAAAAATAGAAACCTCCCGCCATGATAATATATTATAGTGACACCGTTTGCGCGCCGATGTGTCGAAATAAACCGTAAGACGTATGATAGTAGTATAGTTACTTGTACATACCTGTACGTAGTTTGTGGACGTTAATTTGTATTCTTTGCATACTATATAACGACAAACGCAACGAAACCGGCGCTGATTCCTAATCTGGAAAGTTTTAAGGTCCCGTAAGGTCGAGAGAGCTCATACGTATTAGTTAGAGAGACCTCCGAAAGTATAGTTGATAACGTACACGTCGTGTATGTATGTATGTACAACATGCGCTTGTTTAAACGCTAAAAAGAAATCTAATCGTGCCGTATACGTGAAGATAGAAACGTACGTACGTACGTTAATTGGGACACGGAAATGGAGCGGAATATCAAACAGAAGACGAATTATATAGAATAAACGTTAAATTTATCGAGAAAAATTATATCGGACAAAAAAAAAGTAATAAGTAATAATATGTACTTCGTTTCTCGATCTATAGATAATAGCCTGATTATTATAAGTACAGGAATATTTTCGCAGGGTGCAAAAAGTGCGCAAAAATCACGAAATGAATTTCGATCTCATATTCTCATGGATGGTTTATATAAAGTGAAATTCAACTATAGGTGATAAATATATAATATACATTACAACCCGTAGAAATATATTGCATGAATAAAATTAATCTGAGAAAAAAAAGAGAGGGAAAGAAATAATTTATGAAATTTTGGTATTTCTAGGGTATAAAATAGGACTCAGAATAGATAATTATGAGTTTTACATATTAGAATACAGTAATTAAGATTATTTGTAATTAAAATTATTTGTAATTGAGAAATGATTTGTGCAGCGGAATTGAGTCGACGTAAAGTTTTCATTTATTATAATTACAGAATGACAAGAGCGAAAAGCCACCGTGGAAGCAAATTGACTTTCTTGACGAGCTGCTGCGGAGACGTGCTCAGAACTCAGAACGGAAAGAGAAATACTGCAATTTAGGTTTACGAGATGAAAGTGAAATTCATTCGTACCTCATGGTCTTCTTCTACTACAGGAAAGAGCTGTACGCGTTAATGATAAAACCGATCAGAGCCGCGAGCTAATATCTTGAGAAATAATTGCGGTATCTTATGGGAGTAAAAAATAATTATTTCACAACAAAATTAGAGAGAAACGAACGTGTTTTCTCGCTAAAACATATCAGGTATATATTACGGTTTTAAAATCGAATTAATTAGTGGATATATTCTGCAATACGTATATACGCGTATGTGATTCGAAGAACGAACGTTCGGTTTTATATTCTTTTACTTTTCACGTTAAATATAAACAACGTCGTTCACACGCGAGAATGTTATAACTTAGAGTTAATTCTACTAATTATCTATTCCAGAATTAAATTTCGAACGATAAACTAGGCGAAGGAGACAATATAAAGACGCATGAAAATCGGCGATTAAATTCTGTTGCCTCAAAGTTTTAATCAAACATAATATGACAGATATAATTATATAGGAATAAATATCGTATCAGCGCCGGTTTAATTCTGATTACTTTAAAATTAATTGATAAAGACTCTGATTTACAGTTTCAGAAGTGTTATATAGGTATTATAAAACCACGAGACAAAATTGACTGTCATTGTTTTACAAGATCTGTAATAATAGCTTCTGTTCGGTTTAATCTTTTCACCGCAATTTATAGTGCGAAATTAATACGATTTCACTATTTCGACGCAACAGCGTGTTATTATACCTATACAGGATGATTCAAGTTGAATATTTTGGCCATATTTTGAGGATAGATTCCTTGTGATATTCCGAGACGAAATTTCCTTTACCAAAAATTCGAGAGCCCAATAGTTTCCGAGCTACGGAAGATCTTAGTTGACCAATCACGGAACTTATAGATGACGCGGACAGGGCTGGCCATGAGCGGAAGTTGCGCGGTGCCCTGGCTATGCGACCTATACGCTCTGCGATTGGTCGACTAAGATCTTCCGTAGCTCGGAAACTATCGGTCCCTCAAATTTTCGGTAAAGGAAATTTAGTCTTAGATTTTCACGGGGAATCTACTCTCAAAATATTGCTCGCCCAGCTTGAATCACCCTGTATGTGTACTATTACAGGTAGTACATACATCTGAAGAACAGAGAAACGTAACGGAACAGTAGGTATACATAAAAATTTATTTATGATTCAGGTAGTCAGGTAGGTATTGCTTATTATGTGTTATGTATGCTGGTGTAACTTGTACACCGTGGATCGGAACCCCCATAGCTATAGCTATAGCTATCCACGCACTTGGCGTAATTACTACTAGGTATAACGTTTCCGTAAATAACCTGCGCTGCCTAGGCGCGTGCATACCTAGATGTTATTTAATATGAAATTTTTCACGGCAATGAATTCTTTTTTTTTTTTAGGGCATTGAGGCAGCTAACGCATCCCGACATATTTTTCTAATTAAATATGCATATTTTTCTAATTAAATATGCATACCTGCAGCCACGCTACTCCCTGCAAAGAGCACGGCTCAAATATATTAGATTTTTAGAAATTATATACGGATACGCCCGAGAAAATTTAAATTTGTTTGAATCAAAAACCAAACTTTTTCTCCGAATGCATAGGAATGAATAATATATTCCAGTGAGTCGAAAATTTTTTGAAAATAAATGAAAAAAGATGGTGTAAAAAATAAAAAAAAATAAAAAAACACGATAAAACATTTCGCCTTAAATCTCGAGCTAACGAGGTAATTCAACTCGTGAACGAATGTTTAACCATATATATATATATATCCTTTACATTTGCCGGATTTTAATTACCGTGGAAAAGATGTAGGTATATAATAAAGCTCGCACGTCCTTTGACCTCGAGGCGAAAGCCTCAGCTTAGCCCTTATTTTTAATTTTCTTATTTAATTTTTTAATTCAATTTTTAATTTTTTTTTTTTTGTTTTTTTTTTTCTCTCAAGTTCTCATTGACGGTATACATTTAATTGGAGAAATTAAGCTGTTATTAGATGCAATAAAGAATTATGAAAGGCATTTATTAGTGAGGCGTGACTCACCGTTTGTCACTTTGCTGCTACTACTGTTGCTGCTACTACTACCGCAGCTGTCAGACTCGTTTGTCGTACCGTTAAAAACCACCTGTAACAGGAGGGAAAAGAAATTATTTTAACGCTAATTTATAATGTTGCGGCGCGTTACGTTATAGCGCTCGATAATAGTTTCGACAAATACAGAAGAAGGATAAAAAATAAAAAACGGGCGTATAATTTATAAGGTAAAAGATTTTCATTTTAGTACTATATATTATGCATCATTTACATATATATGTACCCTGGTGAAAACAATACTAAAATTTTCTACGAATTATTACGTAAATTTGAACTTTTCGTAGTTTTTCATATGAGAAATTTTAGTTATTTTTAATTTCACTGACGAGAGTAAGGAGATTGTTTTTCTGAAAAACAACGAAAGTCTACAATTTTTTTATTGAAGATTATGAAACATTCGAAATTTCCGAAAAAATTCGTAGAAATTCTCTCTCCCTGTCTTTGCTTGTAGTATCAATTTTACACTTTATTTTCAATATATTGCGCGTTATTATTACATCATATTATATTTATAATTACAATTTTGAACGCAAAAACGTTTAAATTCGCTAAATATGGTTCCGAGTATATTTATATGTCGTCGGCGCGTGTACATATACGACGAGAGACATACTTATAGGTATAACCTGCACCTAGGCATACGTGTTTCATAGAAACTGAACTATGTAAATTTATACACACATATGTAGGTATACAGCCATTCAGAAAAGACGGAGTGAAAGAGAGCGAGGAATAGAAAGATGCAGGTGTGATAACACCTGTCATCGAGATGTAAAAGTGTTTATTAAAGATTTAAAACTCCTCGAAATCAAAAAAATTATCGAAAATAAAACGAAAAAAAAATAAATAAAAATTAATGCAATAAAAAGAGAAGCAAAAAATCTTTGAATACTTAAATACGTTCATATTTATCATTTATCATATTAGCGTTAGGAAGAAAAATGGAGAAACCTAATCGGCGCATAAATTCGATAAGTACATAATATCTGTACCTATATATATAAATATATTGAATAAAAAATGACCAGACATTGGAGATGATATTTATGGATATTTAATTTGCGAAATAATGCGACGGGTATGTAATTATGTATAATCTTACCTGAGCGCACCTATAGCTTATGCTTTCCCTTCGTGAAAGGAAAAGAGAAATAAAATAAAACAAAACACGACGGAAGGAATTTTGTCGCTTTGACAGCTGCGAGTTGCGACGCGCTTTAGTACCTACAGCGTTTTACTCGCTACGATATGCCTATACCGAACTCGTATAGTACACCTATTTGCTTACGATAGACAGCGCGTCTATTACATGCGGAACTGTAAAACAAATTCCCCGCGTGCGAGTCTACAAGTCTGCTTTTTTTTTTCCTCTCTCTCTACATCCCTGTCTTTCTCTCGCGTACGTATATATTGGCACAGAGAATTAACCCACCCACGTTTCTATCCGTATTATATATATATTTACATTAATAAGTACTCGGGGGGGCCTATAGGAGTTTTCCGGCCGTTGCAGCAACGGATACAAACGTATACGTGTATCTACTTCGCCCGGAAGGAAGTAGGAAACTATACGATATATAAACTAATCTAAATCCGCTATCGCGCTTTTGCTACAGCTGGCTGCGATTTCATGAAATATTTATTGAAGAGCGCACGGGAGAGAAAAAAATAACAATATTATTTAATATAACGCATAATAATATTATTCAATACCAAATTTGTGTAATGAAAACATTATTTAATCAGATATGTATACTTATATCTCTTCTGACTATGTATTATACTATAAGCATATAATTTTCATCCAACTATAACATATTTCGAAACCGGCACTTTGTTTATTTATTTATTTATTTATTTACTTCTCTTCTTTATCTTACACGTAAAAAAATATATACAATGACGAACGAGTAGAATGTTATCAAAGTGTACATACCCTTTGTCATTACTATCGAAAGGGAGTGAAAAAAGAAGTGAATGTAAGAAAAGAAAAGAAAAGAAAAACCAGAATATATTTGTACTCACAGTATAGTTTGAAAAGACAACGATATAGTTGTATATGTGTAATGTATAATATCTTGCGGTGTTGTGTACACGCGTATACGTGTAAAACTGTAGATAAGAATAATAGAGAAGCAGAGGAATTAAAAGAGAAAAAAAATATATGTATATCTCTGATATTGCTCCGCGGTCCTTCTCCGCGAAGCGCACAACTTCGAATGACAAACTGACAACGCCACGCGACATGCGATGCGATGCGATGCGAGAGTTGGTTTCGGTTTAACTGTGTTGTGTATACGTACAACTTGTGCAGTATGACCTACGTAACGGGTGCCGCCCCTAGCTGCTACGATCTGCCTCCCCCCCTAACCCCCCTTCTCCCCCTCCTACCTTCTAAAAGCACGCGGACGCGGGATATGTACCCGGACGGCGGACGGACGGGCGGAACGCGCGCTGCTTAAGCTGATACGTATCTAGTCAGACAAGTCTGAATATACGCTACGACGAGACGCGATCACGTATGCATGATTTTAAATTCACTGCAACTATTCAACGCGCAGTTTATGGACGGATAAAAAAAAAAAAAGAAAATAAATAATACATGAGTTTAATAACGAGATGATCAAACTTCGATAACGATATGTTTTTTTATTTCAAATTCGAGAATCTTATCATCCCTTTTTATATACCATTTTTGTTTTGTTTTAACTTGGAGAAAATTAGAGTCATTTTTCTTGGGTTATTTTTGTTGTTGTTATCATAGATTTTCTCGAAGATTCTCTTGAAACGGAATAAGGAAAAAAACTGTTCCAGTTACTTAAATACTACTACGTATATTTAATTACGTAACCGTAAGTATAGTCTATTAAACGTACAATGTGAGTCAGACGAGAGCAGTTGTCATATATTTGTCGAGTATAATAACCGTTCAAATGCAGTGTATTAACTGTCGTAGATGAAATATAATGATTATTATATCGCCTCTACGCACAGCTGCATTACATCCTTATATGTTTGTATTTAGAATCAGAATAGAACTCTAGAATAGTAGATTTTTGATTTTCAATGTTTCGCAATCACTCGCGTATTTATTCACTGTTCATTTTATTTATACATATATACATGCTTGAATAAAAAACAAAAATATATTATAAATGTATATTTTAATCTACGAATAAAAAAGCAAAAGAAAATAGAATAATAAGACTATAAACTCCTGAGAAATAAAGTGGTGTGAGTTAATTTTATCAAAATTTACAAAAATGGAACAAAAAGCCAAAACAGATTTTTTTGCTGTCATAAAATTTCACAATTTTTCGACGAAATTGACTCACACCAGTTCATTCGTAAGTGTAGGTATTTATACAGTTATGAACTGGACTTAGACCGCGGCGAAGTCCGTCTCGCCGTGCAATTTACAGGACGAGTATAAGAACCGAGTCAGAACCGAATCCGAACCACTACTGGCGCAGGCTAGACGGCTTCAAGGAAACATGCTCTCAGAAAATCATGCGGACTTTCACTCCCGCTTAAAATCTCACTATCTAACTCAATCAACGACACCAAACGCTGCCTTAAGGCTTCCCCACAATATTAATTGAACACATTCTCACTTGAGATATACCTATATACATATATATACACATCATAGCTTCGTTATGTATGAGCAATTTATCCGCCAGTATAATTAGATCGAACTTCTCATATACTCTTTGAACTTTGCATATTTATGTTCTGTTTAAAGAGACTAGATATTAGATACAAAAAAAAATTGTTTATTTTTAGAAATTGATCGTTTTATAATACGCATGCATCAAAAATCGGATTTAGGGTGAGTATAAGATTTTCGTTTGGTGAGCATCGAGCTTCAAGATGGTAAGCAGCTTTCCCCAATTCGAAAACCTGTAGCTTTACACTTCGGATTAATTCGTAACTATAACTGTAATTCCTTAGCTTCGTTATCGCATCTATTATATCTGCAATAGACATTTATTACCTCCTTATAATTACACAAAGTATAATATAGGTAATAAGAGGTTGTTATACCACTGGAATATATTTTTAGGCTACAATGAACGAGATTTCACACTATCCTTGCGTAATTATATAGTGAAATGTATAAATAATCGTGAATAATTATCTGTTAAACCGATAAATCCGTGAAACTGATGATAGAAAAGAGTTTCAAACTCGCGACTGTTATACACCAGTGAGCTATTAACCCAGTGAACGGAAGTACCCTGTTTGAGGATTGCGAAAGGATATAGATATACGCATCCACGCACACGCACTGCGCAAGCTCGTGTTATATCTGCCGCGTAAGCTTACCTTACAAACTTGCGGTAAATCCGTTTTCAATGCTTTCGCAGTGTTCCGTATATCAAAGTGTTTGAAATAAGTGTACTGAAGCCTCGTATTTCTGACTCGATCTCATACAGAGGGGAAAAAAGGTTCTTTAAAATTCTTTGAAGTTTGTTTTTGCCGAGTATAAAATCTCAGTTACGAACATTCGATTCAACGTGTAATTCAAAGCAGAGAATAACTTCGCGAATTACACGGGAATTGTCGCAATTTTTTAGATTATTTATCAAACAACGTTTTTTTTTTTTTTCTTTTTTTTCTTTCACGAGTTTTACAATAATAATTTGTTCCTTACATATCCTGCGTCGAGTTTCGTACCGCTCGTTGTCAGAGCTCTTTTTCACTTGAGTAAAACAAACACAGTATATGTAATGTCTCTCTTTCGTTTCCGTTTCACTACTTCCGTTCCTCTTTTATGTTTCTTTTTATCTAGCCTCTTAATTACCTATAGTGTGTATGCTGCGTCTATATTGAATGTAGCGTATTTACTAATCAACATATCCCGGGTTATCCTTAGCTTTGGTCAAATACTTTTAGATAAGAGAAAAGAGGGACGAAGATTCGTCGAGATTTGAAGATTTCAACATACACCACGTGTGGAAAGTGAAGAAACAATTTATCGGGCAATAAATAATACCGCAGAAACGGGAAATGTAAACAAACAGAAAAAGCTGGCCCCATAGGAGAAAGAAAAACAAGAATCTAAGTATAGCGGAGAAATATCTTCCTTGAGATTGAATAAAAACAAAATTCTATGTTTCTAAAAGAGGAAAAAAATAAATAACAATAATAACCGAACGAAACCCCTTCATACTTGGGCACAAGTTAACCTTCTCTCCCTTTCTCTAACTTTGGGCTATGTAAACCCTCATAGATATCTTAATACTTATGACTGGCACTCATCGGCTGTATGGGAAAAACTGCCAAGCATTGATATTCGTCAGTTAGCTCACTTAGGTGCTTTTGAAACTCGTTTCGGTTCGAACAGAAACGAATCGTACCAAAAACAAAAAAATTCACTAAATTCAAATCGCAAAAAAATCATAAACATGTTAGTTATATGAATCCAACTAATCTTTGGTTAAAATTACGTGAATGAGGAAGACCTCGCGTTATACAGCGCGCAGCGTTCACTTCACTTCTTCCGTTTTTTACGTACGTCGTGATCCACCGTTACACAGTCAAAGCCTTGTTTCGACTGATGCGTGAGTCGACCTGACGTTGAGCAAACTCCTCGACCACCTCGAGATAACTTATCTTGCTAATTAATTAATATTGCCTTCGGGAAATATGGCCACTCTAATCTCACTTATCGCATCTGTACGCGTCAATTCGCATAATTTCTTACTACCGTATACTTTTTGGTTCCTGACAAGTTACAGACATGGACAGAGATGAATTGTGTTTCTGAACAATTTTTATCGATTTTATTTTGGTAATATATATAATTCCGCTGCGTGATTATGTCAAATCATCGTTGTATTGCTATTTAGGAATAAAAAATAAATAATAAATAATAAATAATAAAAAAACGACAATCGGACAATGATTGAGAAATATTTTTTATTGGGCTATGTCAGCGATCTAGAACCAACGTTCCAAAAATATACGGGATATTTATATTGAACATAGATTACCCTCGAGTAAGAGAAATAAGGCCACGTGCCATTTTTAACGTCTGGAAGTGCAATGACGTGTGTTTTCCACGCTCTAACGCACCGCCAACTTTTCACACGAGCGGAACTATAACAGATATAGTATATCCCAAGTAGGTAGTACATAGTACATACTTTAACGGGTCTAAAATGCCAACGGCAGGTAATCCTGTTGAGGGTTTAGCGTAATGCCGTCAATGCGATATCAGCCACAAATTATTGACACCCCTATAACTCAGGTAAAATTCTCAGTCAGCTAACGCGCGGAGAACTAGACACTTGGAAAATTTCTTGATTAAAAATGCGCGAGTACCCTGCAGACTCGACGGTGTGATAAAATCCACTGATGCAAAAACTTCTCCTCTATACAGGGTGATTCAAGTTGAGCGGGAGATATTTGGAGACTAGATTCCCCGTAAAAATCTAAGACTAAATTTTCCTTACCAAAAATTCGAGGGACCGATAGTTTCCGAGTTACGAAAGATTTTAGTTAACCGATCGCAGAGCGTATAGGTCACATAGCCGGGGCACCGCTCAACTTCCGCTCATGACCAGCCCTGTCCGCGTCACCTACAAATTCTGTGATTGGTCAACTAAGATCTTTCGTAACTCGGAAACTATTGGGCCCTCGAATTTCTGGCAAAGGAAATATAGTCTTAGAATTTCCCAAGGAATCTATCCTCAAAATATGGCTCACCTAACCTGATTCACTCTGTATAATAAAATTCAAATACTTAATGATATAAGTTATATCAATTCTTTTACTGTGATGTATACAACCAATATAGTACCTACCTCTGAATGTATAATAATTGACGTATTTTCACCAGACATATCGATTAGAACAGTTCGATGAATGATGCGGATATAATATGGTTACAAAAAAAGTCTCATAAATCGCGAATCTCCAATAGTATAATTTTAGTCAGCGAAACAGTCCTGAGTTATCGAAGTAGGTTGCACAGCGAGTGGAATTATCGTGGCTTAATTAACGGTGATGGGCATTGATCTATGAGGCTATAAAGGAACGGGGTTTCTGCTGCTGCAGGGTATAAGACTAGGAATACGTCTATCAGTTAACAAGCTTTCCTTACGACCTTCGAAACTCCCTGCCCTGGCACTCCCAGTCTTCTTATATATTCTGGTACCACGAGGTTCTATAGACTATAAACGAACGCGGGCCGAGAGACACGTACGTTTTTCTCCGTTATTTCTATACCGACTAATTTTTTTTTATTAGGTACTACGTCGATATCGAACGCATGTGACGAAGATAGGAATCAGTATACCGATTACGTCATGGGGCGTGGATATTTACCGTTCCACAAGGCTTCAAGGACAAGTTAAAAATAATCAAACAAGGAGAACGATTCACTTTCACACCCTTTTCATTATAAATTGGAAAATTTCAACTCTTCGACACGTTTTGCCTCTTTACCTATTCTAATTTGAATATATCGATTTCTACAAGTAACTCTTCACTCCTAGCAATTATCTACCGACCAAGGCCACCAAATATAGATCTTGAAATGATACTGAATTTATACGTCGATTATTTAAGTTAATTAACGATTTCTGAGTTAATGAAACACGCGATTTGTTTTCAACGAAGTATAGTGCATAACGAATGATCGACAAGCCTATTTCCCTATTTCCCTTACACCCTGTAATAAATTGAGGTTCACCAATAATCTTTTATCTTTGAAAAGGTTCGTAATCTATCCTCTACACCGGAAGCATACCGTTGACACGTAGACCGGTATAAAACAAAGAAATATCGATTGTCAGGGCGGGGGGCCCGCACCTGCAGCGCAGGCACCAGGGACAACTTCAGTTTAGAGAGGCCTGAAGTACCCTGAAGAACTTTGAGGGTTCGGGAAAGAGTTGTGCGACGGTCGGGCGTGACTGAGTCTATGTAGACATTGAGTATATGTATATATATAATATCGCGTATACATACTCTGCACGGATACAGCTCTGTACTTCGTATATATACATATACCCGACTACTCCTGATCTTTTTACCTGAAAAAAGCACGCCGGTCTTTAGAAACTCGTTTCCGACGCCGGGCATGCCGTCGTGACTTCTTCTCCTTCCTTTATTTTTTCTCTTCAGCCTCTCAGCTGGGCATGAGGGCAGAGAATAAATCTAGAGAAAATTCAAACTTTGCACGATTATTATACTCACGAGAACGTAGACTGTATCGCTTGATACCCTTGTGGGTAAAATGGGATGTAATTGCACCGCACACAACGAAAGACTGTTACAAACTAGCCGCCTATCTAACAGATAAGGAATCGAACTGGGGAAAGAGATGCTTTACTTAAACTGGAGAGTTTGAAACATCTCTGACTCGAAAAAATGTTTAAACCTCAGGAGTAAACACGAGACTGAAACTTAGGGACCCAGTCGGCCAGCTGGCCATCCGCAACCACACCGTTTACTACGGCGCTAAACCCGCCGACATCGACCTACAGCGA
Source organism: Tenthredo amoena (assembly GCA_963966615.1). Taxonomy (NCBI): domain Eukaryota; kingdom Metazoa; phylum Arthropoda; class Insecta; order Hymenoptera; family Tenthredinidae; genus Tenthredo; species Tenthredo amoena. The sequence continues at coordinate 21,913,748 of OZ016482.1, read as the reverse complement.
TGCTCACACCGAATAAACTCTAGGGTGGCCGATTTCTTGGAACTTAACAACGCGAGACTCTAACACTGTATTCTATACTCACTGGAGTCATAAAATACCGAAGTAACAGCTGAGAATCAAAGTCGTTACAAGCCGGTAACCACATGTGCTGCAGTTGTTACAAACAACGGATTTTCCCTCCCTTTTTTAAACCGTAAGACATTCAAAAAAAGAAGATCACTCCGGAGACTGATTTTCGTGGTTATACTCTATACGGGATCATTTTTATACCTGAGAATCGGTGGGAATACGGCCTAATCCTCGTCGCACACAAAGAAATGATCTCGTGCAAGAACCGACTGCCTACAGGGCTACAGCAGGTCGTCCAGTGTGCGCAGAGGCGGTGCATGCAGCCTAACGCAGATTAGCTACCCCCGTCACCGCCCTTCAGGCTTTTCCTCAAGCGTTTAAGGGCATTCCAGGTATTCAGCTTTGTAATAAACTACGCTGCATCGACCATCACGCTACTCGTAAACCTCGCACTGTGTTAGATGGTCGTTATGCACCCGGTAATACTTGCAGACTTTGGTATTTAGTATTCAAACCAAGCCCCTGCAATATTATATATCTACATACAAGTTCACTGCAGTAGGAATTACTTCATACGTAACGCATTACTCGTCAGAGATATGTTCGTCTTCAAGACTTCAACGATTTCAAGGACACCAATAGATTGCAAACCTTTTAACGGACTTAGGATTCAAAGGATTTCAAGAGTAGTAATTGCGAATTTTACTGCAATAAGCCCAAGTTCTTGTTATACTCGCTTGTTGTATCATCGATCAAGTTCAATAAATTTAACATTCATAACATGATCGATGAAGTCCTCATTGTGTCCCAACCTGGTAGAGCTTCTTCTGCTACTATACGTATATTATTTTTTGTTTTTGTATAAGCGTCTACCTATAACGTGTTTGAAGATCGGAGCTCTTAGCTACTATAAGCAAAAACTCGCTACTCTACTTATATAAGTACTACATGTGTTGTGCAAATAAAAAAGAAGAAAAAGAAAAAGACAATTCTCACATAACGCCTGCACTCGCGACTTTATTCACACTCTTGAGTCTTGCGGCTATAAGTGCTGCATGTGAGGGTCATTAAAGTTTCCCACCGGGTCAACCCGAGCGTCCGCACTTGAACTTTGACTCAATTCTCAAAGAACATTGTCGAGCGGATATAATTTATAAAAAGTTGCAGGCATTTGTAAAAGAGACAAAAATAAATAAAAAAAAACATGTATTCTATATTATCTCAACTACAGAATGCCATATACCTACTAATCTCGAATTGCATGACTAGTAAAATTCTAAAAACTACAAACTACTAGTAAAAATTGAGTGGCGAGTCATTGCCGGCAATTCAGCAGCCAAGGGAAGATAAGAATGATAATAAAAACGACCGGGAAATGATAAGAAAAAAAACAAATAAGGAAAACCCACCAGAAAAGCCGAAAATTATTACTGCGAAGTCGTCTAATCATTTAGTGGAAACGACAATGACTGAAGTGGGAAATACTGAAAAAGAAAGACAAACCTCTCTGAGGGTTTTGGATGAAGGCACTTTGGCGGTCAACTCTTTAACGAAATCTTCACTGCAGATGGATCCTATTCGATCGGGATAACCAGTGGCGTTATCCTCACGACTAGAACTGATCGAAGCTGAATTTTTGGTCTGTGGATTAAGCTGGTCATTCTTCTTCGACGTATATTGTTGTTTAAAAAAGTCTGGATCGCTGTAGAATTTCTCTAAACTGGCAGCGCGCTGGAATGCTGTTGGTGAGTTTGGGGTCGACCTCGACGTTTCAAACTCGTCCTTCAACAAATTCTCGGTACTTTTGTTACGGATTCGAGGCGGATCTTGATCTCGGTAAGTTCTTCGCTCGGTTTTGTCCATTTCACACATAGATGTATGTGTGTGTATATTTCGTCAAGCTTTTTATCCGGGATTCCTGTTTTTTGTTTCTTCCCAGCGGTTTTATGGTATATGAACAACTCGAAACACGATTTTTTGAATAAATATAGACTAGATAATAACGCACGTTTATCCGGATCTCGAAAAACCCGCCTGACAGCTGTCTTCAAAATTTTTGAGCCAGATTCGGATCAGTGAGAGATTAAAAATCTTCTCATAAGCAGAAATTGCGATCTTGCGTGTTCGAATTTTTTTAAAAACGTGAATTGGAAGACCAGAGTTAAATTTCCCACCTGTCTAGTTTGTTTTGTACTGATAATTATCGTTCACCCCGATATCTCGAAGCTTTGATTTACTTTCTTCGTATCACATGACCTGCACTGTATAACTTTCCGTTTCTACCGTAATTTGAATCGGCATATCCGTTACACGTTTGCCGCGGTACGCACGTGATTCAAAGGGAAGATATCAACGGTCGAATAGAAACGTTGAACAAAACACTTGCTCAATTATAATATGTACGGTTTGAAAGACTCTCAAGACTCGTAAGAAATTGAAAGAAAAATCTACTAATTTCTACGACAGATTTTTGCAAGCGGTTTAAGGAACGCGCGTGCATACGCCAGGGCGAAATGGGCCAAATGCCCTGCGAGATGGTCGTGCGTCATCGAGGACATCTGTCGCCCCGTTTCCCCGGGTCGTACCCCACCCTGAAACCTTCGGCCTTAAACGTACATACATACAGTGTACCTAGGCTGGTAGTCGTAGGACTTTAGTTCCCACCACACCACCCTATTCCCATAAAACGCAGCACCCCTACCCTCGCCCTAGACTCAGAGAAGCCAGCTCAGTCCCATGGACTTTAACCAACCCCTGCACCACGGTTTATGCATATAGATTACGTTAGATTCAGAAAACTTAATGCCCATGCGTCGATCGATATGGAGTGGCAGTCCCTTCTTAGCGCGGGAAATAAGTTTGTTTATAGTCTATTGTACTTATGATAGATCGTATAAATAAATTTGTCTTTTATTATTCGCTCGTTTTCTCGTCGTAGAGATATTTTATATTCCATTTCTGGATTGCAGTTTCATAATTTTTTTTATTTGTGTACACTTGAAGAGAGATTTTCACCAATTTCGGATCCAATCTGTCTTCAAGAGTGTATCCTTATTAGTAATAGAAATTCTGCCTACTGGTTTTAGAGTAATTGGCTGAGTCCTAGACGGATGATATTACGAAAGAAAAGACTTTTATTTTGACTATACTATTACGACACTGGAGAAATCCAGAAACTAGATAAATATGTACATACATTATATTGCACATAGAAATATAATTTCTGCAGTAAGATCTCTAGTTTGCCAATTCTTTTTTTTTTATTTTTTTTTTTTTGCTCCTCTAGGTCATGGTTCAATAATTATATTTCAAGTTAACAGGGAAAGGTACTTTTATTCAGAACAGTTCATTGCATATCGAATAAACACTCAATAGTTAGTAGTTATGATATAGTATATAGGTACAGATTGTAAAACGCATCGAGTCATCTTACTTTCGCGTTATTTCTGTAATATGACATAGTGTTTACATTACTACAGCGTTATTAATTTTTTTGTATTTTTTTTTAAACGCATTATGCCCGCAGTGAAGGGAAAGTCAGTTCTTCCCCATAGAAAGCAGTCAATCAACCGCGTTAAAAATTAGATACAATTATCGTTTATTTCCTACCTAACGGCGTTACGCAGTTATATTACGAGTGCCGTTATTTTACATTAATGTTTCTATTTCGCCTCATATTTTACAGCCTCGTAAATCTCCCTGATAATAATCCGCTTAATCAGATTTAAATCCAACCGGATTTATCCGATGTAATCCTGACCACGACTACCGCGTTCTAAATGCGTATGCGACGCGTGGCGCCACCACTTGATTCATTCGAAATTTAAACAAGCCGTGCCCGATAGTCGCTGAAGTCCAGAGCTCTGACTGGTCTAAATCATGAATGAATTTCTATCCGCAAATCACAGTTGAGTATCTTCGATGTCTAACTTGAAGTAGTTTCATATCAAAAGCTGAAAGAGACTTTAAGAGTTCGATAATCGATAGTGAATAGTAGTTAACTTCACAGTGCTCGGGGTTTTCCTTTCCTCTAAGGTCTAACCCCTCTTTTTGCGGTCTGAAATCTGAATTAAGGAATCGACGAAAGGTGCGATGCAGGCGAACCTTTGGAACATAATCAACACGTCCGTCAGGGTGAGAAATTAACCAATCTCAACCCTTCCCTAGCTATCCTTGTTTATTAATCCAATAATCCAACTTCACACATCTCTCGATCATCTCAATTTTATCATATGTCCGCGGTGAAGGGCAATCGTCTGCTAAGCCATTACCAAAATTCATGTTATGTCACTTGTAAACTATTATCATTCCGTCCGTATCCCGTCTATTTAATAACCAATTAAGTTCATTGAAACTAAAGCGATGTTAAAGCTTGTCCAAAATCCAACTGTACGAAAAAAAATTCTTTTTTTTTTCATTTTCATTTTATGAATGGCCTAATTACAAAATTCTTTCCCTACTTTATTTTTTTCAAGTTATCGACCAATTTCAGCACAAAAAATGTTGAGATCAAAAAATTATTAAACGAAAAAAAAATGATTAAACATTGATTTCCTCTTTCCCTTCATTTATTCTTGAAATTTAGCCGGCGTGTGTCAAACGTGTCGTCAATCCGATAATCTCAGTCGCACAACAGCGGAGGTATGCCAGTTCCATCGATGCCGATGTTGTAGTAATAGGATCAGGCCCTGGCGGCTATGTAGCGGCTATAAAGGCTGCCCAATTGGGGATGAAAACTGTCTGTGTAGAGAAGGATCCGACGTTGGGAGGAACTTGCCTAAACGTTGGATGCATTCCTTCCAAATCTCTCCTTAACAATTCTCATTATTATCATATGGCACACAGCGGGGATTTGCAAGAGCGTGGCATTTCAGGCGAGTTGTTTTCTCTCTCCTGAATCAATTGATTCGATGATCACCGTTTCTTTTTTTTCTATTTTTCAACTCTAAGATTGTCAGGGTCGAGTCTATTTTGCATTTTCTTATCTAGAAGACTGATAACGTTGTATAGAATTGTTAGGTCTGTGTTAAAATTGTTGAAATATATTTAAATAGTAGCATAAACTAGCTTGATAATAAAGAATTTCATCTTTTCTGCAAACCTTTATAGTTGAAAACGTCAAATTGGACCTGGATAAGCTTTTACAGCAGAAAACAAACGTGGTAAAAGCTCTGACCAGCGGAATTGCTGGGCTTTTTAAAAAGAACAAAGTCGAATGGGTCAAAGGGCACGGAAAAATTACCGGAAATAATCAAGTATCCGCTTTGAAGCCTGATGGATCTGTCGAAACTACTATTAACACTAAGAATATCATTATTGCTACTGGAAGCGAGGTCACGCCGTTCCCTGGCATTGAGGTCGACGAAAAACAAATCGTTTCTTCAACTGGTGCTCTTTCGTTGAACCCTGTACCTAAACGATTGATTGTTATCGGGGCTGGAGTCATTGGTCTAGAGCTTGGCTCAGTCTGGCAAAGGTTCTTATTACTATTCATAACAAAATGATCAACTTTTGCCGCTCTTATCGCTCAAGAAATTGAAATCAGATGCCTGAAAGGCTTCCTGATCAGATTCAAAGAATTTGGATTCAAACTTGTGAAAAAGATGATTTTCCAAGTATTGATAAATTTAATATTTGCAGACTGGGATCGGACGTCACAGCCGTTGAGTTCATGACTTCTATCGGTGGTGCTGGTATCGATGGAGAAGTCAGTAAAGGTCTACAAAAAATATTGGGAAAACAAGGTCTGAAGTTTAAGCTAGGAACTAAAGTAACCGGAGCAACAAAATCAGGTGGTGAGATTAAAGTGGCTATTGAGGATGCTAAAGATCCGAGCAAAAAGGAAGAGCTGGGTTGCGACGTACTGCTTGTCTGTGTCGGGAGGAGACCCTACACGAACAATCTTGGGCTAGAAGATATTGGAATTGAAAGGGATGAGAAAGGAAGAATCCCAGTTAATAACAGGTTCCAAACTGTTATTCCGAAGTAAGTATTCGATATCCGATGAACAGACGTGTCGCATAGTCTGCAAAAATCAAAGACTCTTTAACAATTCTCTCGTTTTTTAGTATCTTCGCCATCGGAGACTGCATCCATGGGCCTATGCTAGCACACAAAGCTGAAGACGAGGGCATCATTACTGTCGAAGGCATTGCTGGAGGTAATTACCGTCTTGGGCCATAGAGAAGAAAGAGTATTGAGAAATCTGTTAAATTGCAAACGAAAAAACTCTCAAAATTGATCAAATTATTATAAGAAACGTTAGGATTCCAGATATTGATCGAAAAGTCATGAAAAGACCAGTTGAATAGTGGAAAAAACTATTGAAAATCATCTGAATTACAAAAAAAATTCGCTAAATGATTGAAAAAAATCTTAACAAGTTGTTTTATTCTTGAAGGCGCTGTTCACATTGACTACAACTGCGTGCCAAGTGTCGTCTACACACATCCCGAAGTTGGGTGGGTGGGCAAGACCGAGGAGGACCTTAAAAAAGAAGGAATTGATTACAAAGTTGGGAAGTTCCCATACCTAGCTAATTCCCGGGCTAAGACCAACTTGGAAACCGATGGTTTTGCCAAAGTCTTAGCGGATAAAAATACGGATAAAATCTTGGGGGTTCATTTGATCGGGCCAGCTGCTGGAGAACTGATCAATGAGGCTGTGTTAGCGATGGAATACGGTGCCAGTGCAGAAGATGTTGCGAGAGTATGCCATGCCCATCCGGTACGTGAAATAATCTTTGATTAAATGATATATAAAGATATTTGGATATGCATTATGAGTAAGATTTACTTCAACAGTTTAAAAATGGACAAAAAGCAGATAAAATTTTACAAAATAATTTAACAAATTAGAAATAAAGTTTTCAATTTTTTTTTTCTTCTACAGACATGCGCCGAGGCTCTTAGAGAAGCACATTTAGCAGCGTACTTTGGAAAGCCGATAAACTTTTAAGTAATACGAAAGAAGATCACTAAAAATAAGATTAAAAAAAAAAAACTGAAACGTATGAAACATCATTTTCGCGCCCATTACGTCTGTTGGGTAGTTCGAGTTGTAATAATTATCGTAAGCACTTCGTAATTAGCTGAAAGCCAATACCCTAACGTTAATCGAAATAAAATAAAAGGAAACGTTGTAAATAAATTGAATACTGTTCACCACTGGGTCTAAGAGATCCGGAACCGTAACAATTCTACAAATGTAATAATACTGAATACTACATCAACATTTTATGTATTTATTATTATAATCTAATGACAAAATCCTTTATCGATTTATTTTCGGCATGTGGAAACTCTATCATTTCCAAAAATCATGCTTTTTCCCAAAATATCATCTTTATGCAAAAGAAATCCGGAAAAAATCTACCAAAAAAAGATTCCGGTTTCATTTTACAACTAATTAGTATTAAAACCTCTTTCTAAACTTCTAAATTATTCCTTTTAGAAATGAATCTGAAAAAATCAATAAATATATGAAAATTTCAGATAAAAAGGTGGCAGGAAATTTATTGAAATTAGTTCATTCATTAGTCGATAGATGGCGGCAGTATATGAGCAGATTTTTGTCGTCGATTAGTGCTGCCGCGTATAGCTAACTGAATGCAACATCAAAAATACGGCTAAGCCGAGCAGAGAGAGGTACTGCTGTGTAGTGTGTGACAGCAGCACACACCCAATGTTTGTGTTTTCGAATATTTGGTGATATATCGGTGTAAAAAAGAAGTAAAACCAAAAGTCATGTAGCGGTTTGAAAAGTGTATTTAAAAATGTGGACGACGACAAAGACGACTAAGTATGGCGTCGGTAAGTGTAAACAATGTTCCTTCAGTATTGTCGATTTTTATTCAAAGCTGTCAAAGGCACTGTACTACATACGTGTATAAGTATATACGTAGCTGGGAAAGCGACGATTCTACTTAGGGGTATATTCCATCGTTCAGTTAATGTCATTAGCTTTGTTTTTCCGACTCGTTATATAAGTCTAGAAAAATTATTACCACCGTTTTATCGAGCCAATCGAGACGTCGTCATTTCTTAATGATCTGAACAGACAAAACCCACTTATACACACGCGGATTACTAGCTGCCGTAAGATATATGTGTGCGTAAATCGTGAGTGTGTACGTACGAGGCCCATTCATGCATTGATCGTATGGAAGTAGTAAAGGACTGCTTCGATAAGACGAGCTCTAGCCTGAATTGCAATTATTTGAATCAATCTACAATCCACCCCTATACGACTATAACTAACCAATCGCAAGACTTGAATACACTATACTTTTGTTTAATGTATACATGAAACGTAGTGTCTCATCGCATTAATCATTTTGTTTAGTCATTTATACAGGATCCGCTCTTTATGTGTTGATAAAATATAAAATAGACCGCGACTTACTCAGACGCAGAATATACAATACCAATGGTGTGCAATCGTCAATTATCAAATACCGCACGCTAACTATATGGCAAATAAATATCTATCTATGTATATTCATATTTAACAAGAAATTATATAATATTTAACGACTCTTTACATTTCGTAATACAAATTTAAGTAAAAAATCAAACTATTTATCACTACCAAAAATTTTCACTAATACCTAGAATTCTGAGAATTTTCTAAATTATTATTTTTATCATCACATACTTATACGACGAGATTAGAGATCGATAGAGATCTGAATGAAATATTTCATTATCTATACGTATACAACTATTTCTTTTTTTTTTCTTATCTATTCTCTGTATTCACGCGTGTTCAATTGCATGATCTATTCAATGATCATATAGTTTCTTTGTTCGACAACTATAATAAGTTGAAAATCAACACTTGATACAAAAAAATCATTATCGTAAATCAAGGCTGCGTGCCGATAATTCTTTATTGAAATAATTCTATGTTTAATCTTTGTTTATGTTGTAAATGAAAAATAAACTCCGAGAAAATAATTCTAAGCTATTGCGTTCGGAGCTAATCGGATAATTTATTGCATATTGTTGGCAAAACGAAAGTATGCAGTTTTGGTTACTCGCACCTACTATGCAGTGCATGTATACGCACTGTGCATCACAGCTGCCTGGCAAACACTCGAGATATTTTTAAACTTTAATACAAAATCCACAAACAGTGCGAACGGATGAAACTGTTCGCGTGCGAGCTCGCAATGGCGAGGAGAATTCCACCCCTAGAATAGATAGAACAGTTTCAATGAATAGAGTGGACTGAAATACGATCACTTTTATACCTCGGGAGTCTTTATTCAAAATTTGACAAAGTAAAATGTAGAATATATCATATTCAAAGGTGAGACGGTTTTTTCTTTCTTTCTTTTCTTTATCTCTCAACCTTTCTCAAAAAACCCAACGACTATAAACCGAATCGTTATTCAACGCACGTGGCTACGTGGCACGCTGTCCTACGCTGTGTGCTACACTCAATACTAATTCGGTTGAGATTATACTACCGCTTACTACCTATCGACGTTAAAAATACGGTACGCACATCTTTCTAGGTATTCTAAAGCAAAAAAACACGCCAACCTCTTAAAAACTAAGAGAATTTTATCTTTTTTTTTTTTTCTTCTATTTTTCATTTTATCATTCTCCTGCACCTGTACAATTTTTGACAAATGAATCTCTTATGATCCACGAGAGACGTTTTATGGAAGGAACGGAACAAATTGGGCGCATAGTTCGTGGCTGTGAAATGAACAGGACTAGAAAAATGAAACACTCTAATCAAGGCCCTCCAGAGTTGAAACACGCCTGCAACGTTTTCGGCTGTTTTGTTTACGTCTGCTGGGCTCATTTAAACCGCTCCCCTTTACAGTCAGGTCCATTCAACCCTCCTACGCGAACAGGCGGTGTGCTCCCCCTCGGCGACGCTGTTTTATTCCAAAAGGGAGTTATTGATTTCATTCGCTGGCGGAGTCCCGGGAAAACTTGGGAAACTCCGGTCCTGCTGCGGGAGCCTCCCCCTTTACGTAGGGGACTATCTCTCCACTATTTTGGGACCCCACGGACAGACGACCTTCAATTCATCCGACACGACCTTTCCTAATTGTAATTTATGACACATTCAATTTTCGTCCATCCTCTTTCTTTTGTTATTGATATTATCGTATATCTTATTCTTTTTCCGTTCATAGTTATAATTTATAATACAATGAATAGTTTAAATTGATTAAAAACTTTTCCTTTATGTACAAAAAATTATTGAAACTGTACAAACCGATTCCAAACTTTATTTTTAGTGAATTGTAGATTTTTCTCTTCTGGGTGTATTCTCTGTGAAAATCTGAGACGATTTTGTATCACCGAAAATCTCGAGTGGCTCTTAGTTTTCAAATGGGAGAGAATCTTAGTTGACCAATCGCGGCTCAGTCTGAGCGCAGCGTGAGGGACACGCGCGAGTCTGAACACCGTTGATTGGGTGGTCGGTCTAGTGACCGTTATTCGCCGGTGAAACGTCATTGGTCATCTTCGACTCGCTCCCATTCAAAAACTATAAGACTCCCGTCTATTTCGCTTCTACAAATTCGTCTCATTTTTTTCCAAGGAATACAACCGCGTCGAAAAAAACTACAGGATTCGAATTATGATGTTAGATGAGTGTTTATAAGGAAAATTAATACGAAATAATAAGATTAACTCAATTTGAGAAGAAATAATCTAATCTTTGTACATTGTTAGTCCATATTTATATATTGCGTAATTATTTTCAGCTGTTTTTATGCATTGTAATTAATTTTCATTTCACTTTATTTACTTTTCTAAACTCTACTTAAAAATGTTCAATAATTCTCAAACTGCTCGAGTATACATCTCACGGTTTACTGTTCTCTATAGATTTTAATCGTAAGTGGGTGAGGTAGATCCGTTATCTTTACAGCCGTCCTTCTAGTATTTATCTGAGTAATTAATCAAGACAGTAACCTTTACTTTTTCAGAAATCCATTAGCGCTTTCGGCTTATTAAAATTAACCTAAAGTTCTCGTGCAAGTTGCCGCCCCTATACGCTGCAGCAATATTAAACGGTACATAATCCAAACGACGTTAAACAAAAGATCCAAAATAAAGAAAAAATAAATAAGCAAATAATGGAAAAACAAAAATTATCAAGAATTCAACATAAATTAAATAAATTAGATTTACACCCTCATCCGCTTTGACCTATTCAAATTTAATTCAACGCTTATGAAAACCGAGAGGAAAAAAGTATAGTCGAATTTCGTCATAAATTAATAATAATAATAATAATAATAATAATAATATGTGTATATATGGTGAGCGGGGATTGTAGGTTGAATCAAACAAAAGTATGTATGTACTACGTACGCAGCTGCAATCAGTATTAGTTATGATTTCACAGGTGCGGTGCAGCAGGTTGGGAAAGAAAATTGCAGACAGTACAAAATGAAAAACTGCGCATTTGCAAAGAGAGTTAGAATTCTATAGGCAGACAGACATACCTCTAACTTACAGTTAGCGAATTTTTGTATTCTTGTTTTTTTTTTTTTTTTTGTCTTTTTTTTCTGTACATGTCACAGTAAACTTTATACATATATATGGTACATACCTAGAGTTACAGTCTATCTTGCGAGTGTTTGAAAGGTTTCGTTAAAGTTGAGAAAAAAAGAAAGACTCGGAACAAAACTTTTGGTATGGTATATCTATACGTATGGGATTCACACTCACGCAAGTTCTTATGCAAGGCCGTAGGGCATATGTAGTTCATCTTAGAGATCCGTCTCGTCGCCACGCCTTTGGAACGATTATAAAATGCATGAAAATAAGATTATTGAGAGGGTCATAGCCGGTTCCACTGCAGGTCTATACTCGATATATTAACTTCTTCCCGCACGGCCTTATACACGACTCGAAACAACAGGAAGAAAAAAAAAAGTGGTTGAACTACGTCAGACATGTCGTTAATTCCACCAAGCTATAATTTAAGCAATTTCATGCAAAATATTCGTAAAAAAGAACAAAAAAAAACGAAAAAAAAAACGACACGTTCAAGGATCAGGTGATCCGCAGGAAAGCTGAAAGTTTATAAAGGTGGTTTGGTTCGATGTTAATTAACAGCCTTCCAGAAGCCAGCGGAAAGGTCACTCCTCGTTTCGCCTAATTTTTAAGAAAAGAGGAAAAAAAAAAAAACAGGAAGAGAATCCTTGTCGAAAAATCCGGACCATTTTCTCCCAGTTTTTAATTTCGATTCACAAAAAATTGTGAGACTTAGTTAGTGTATGGGGAATGGTCTGAAGAGAGAGCGTCGTCGTTGTGACTGCTTCAAGTCCAGCGGGAGCCGAGAGTATCTATAGTATAGTGTATAGTATACGTTCACGGTCGCAGGTCTCTCGTGCATTCGGTTATATATCTGTATATACGCGCATAAATATGTACATAACTGTTATACGCATGTATTAGTCCATAGAGTATACTTATACGTATCTAGTCTCTCATTGAGATGCATCTCGTGTAGGAGCGACGGAGGCAGGAAGCCTGTGTCATACGCGCATTGTTAAGCGTTTCCGGTGACTTTAGTTCTTATCACGTCAAAAGTTCCGGCAAGAAGAGAATTCTTTTTTTTATTTCTTCTTTCTGGTTTTTTTCATTTTTTTTTTTTTTTGTTATCCTTTACCATCCATATGACTCAAAAAGTTATTCCTTCGTTTATTTTCCTCCTTCCCTTTTTTTTTTCGTATGAATATTTTATTTTATCTTTATTTCTCTTCTTATCTGAAATTTATTTTTATCGCGTTATATGTTCATACGGGATTATTATTAGACTCGTTAAATTGTACTTTCCCTGTTAATTCAACAAGTTTTATTCTTTTTTTCCACACACCTCCTCGTCCAGAGAACGAGACTGGTTCCTGTTATAAATTTTTGGCGGGAAAAAGAAAAACTTTCATAACTTAATTCTAATTATTTTTCTTAATTCTCTCTGACCCATTTTCAGCCCTCTATAACTGGAGAGGAGACACGCGGTATGGATTACCATTAGAAATTGGAGAGACCGTTCAGATTTTGGAGGAATGTGCTGGTTAGTATAATACCTTACGAGATGATTTCATTCCACAGATTAAACTTTCTAAATACAAAAGTACAGAAAATGTTTTAAAATAAACTGATAATAAATACAAAAATTTCTTTACACGCATGTGCTAAATAAAAATTCTTGTGTTTCTATCATTATAGGATGGTTCAGGGGTTTTACTACCAAAAACCGTGCAGTGAAGGGAATTTTTCCGAGTTCTTACGTGCAATTAAAACCCTGTAAAATCGACAATGAAGGATTATTCGAATCAGTTATTCCTCTCGAAGATCCAGTCGTCCGAGAAGTTACTCTGGTTCTCAGAGAATGGGGAGGAATTTGGAAGAGGCTATATGTGGTAGGGTGTAATAAATTATAAGCGTATTATAATCACTGTATGATCGTTGAATCAAATTCTTGATTTAAATAGTAAGTGCATTAAAAAAAGATGAAATAATAAAATAAAAAAACAATTTCTACTTCCAGGACAGGGAGACATACAAATTTGATACTCTACGTAAAGTAATGCGCGAACTATTGGAATGGCGAAGACAATTATTGGGTGGAACGCTGACCAGCGATCAAACACGGGAATTGAAATTGCGGATCATCAACAAAGTGGATTGGGGAAATCGGTGAGTCGATGTTTCGATTACCTTTTTAAAGATTTTTATTCCGAAATGAATTTCCGAAATGAATATCGTCGTTGTATCTCAAATTAGAAAGGGTTTCTACTTTCTACGAAGTTTTGAGAGAGAATCAAAGAATTCTTACGTTTATAAGCATTTTGTTTATTTATTTTTTTTCGTTTATTCGTTTTTTTATATGTATAGATATGCATATAGCTAATTAGGGCGTTGCACAGATTGCAGTCTTAATCTCACTTCGTATATGTATGTTACCTAACGTTTTTACACAAGTGAGCATTACGATATACTATGATAATTATTTAATCATAAAATGTAAAATCTTACGTTAATTCAACTAAAGTACTATATTGTTATTAAACGGGTTGGACACAGATACGATAATCTGTGGATTACTTATTAAATTTGATCAGTTTTGTTCTTTTTTATAAAAACTATATTATATACCTCAATATATCACTTAGAACAAGACTGTCTCATATATATGATTTGATGAAACACTATACTTTAGGTACTAGAAAAAAGTAACAATATTATTGTCTTTTTTTTGTTCTTTTCCATTTTCTTCTTCTTTTCAATATAATTATATAATTTCTATCGGCAAAATCTATATATGGGTAAGTGCGAAAACCGCGCGATTATATTTATAATAATAAAGTATAAACGTACATATACATACTATAAAGAAAGTTATTATGCTTAATGATATATAATATGCGTAGCACTGTTTTTCTCCTTCTTCTTCTTCTTCTTCTTCAAATCAAAATTATTAGATTATTATCTATGAACGCTAAGCTTCAGGCAATAATTGTGATGCAGTGTATGTAATGGCAACAGAAACAGAAAAAAACAGAAAACATAATTCGTCCAGGTCAATCACAGTATATGGTGTGCCGTTGATTCCCAATTCATAGAAATATGTTTTATACGATAATAATAATATAATACTTTCTTATTTAATATATTTCACACGAGCATTAGCGTCGCGTTGATTAAAGTATAGTGTGTAATTGCAGCAGACATATTCAACGCGATGATAAAAGAAGAGAAACGTTATTTCATATTGATTCTAATTATCTAATAATTATTTTTATCCATCATTTAAAAACGAATTATTAAAGAGCTTAATGCCCAATAAGACATCAGCTGATTTATAATAGTAATACTAAGAAATTTCGTTAGTCTGCGTTAGGCTCATTTACAAGAGAAAAAAAAACAAACCTTATGTTTATATTCATGGTTTTTAGTAGTCAGATTGGTTCTTTTTCTTCTGATTTTTTATAGATTAAATAATGAAAATGAAAGTATGACGTTAAAGTTAATTAAATCTCCATCGATCCTGCATGGCAAAACCATAAGAGGCTCTCAAATGCGGTCATTATCAATTTTTTGATACAATCATATTGATTGACGATATCTTGTCTAAGTTTACAAGTTTAAGTAACACTAATCACTTCGTTGGATTCATAGTTTATTCGAAGTAAATTATGCCTAATTTAACTCTGCCGAGGTCTGTGGGATGGAATCATCTCATGTCTTACGAACGAAAGAGCTTTTTTTTCTTTCTAAAGTTTATTCATTTCATTTACGCAATCATCGATTAATAATCAAACACTCCAACGCACATAGTTCTGCTAATACGAATTGATTAATTCTTGAGCAAGCGGCAACACCTTCAATATATTATCGTCAATTTGATCACTCATTCTCCTTCTTTTCTCATCATGTATACAAATTTTTTTCAATGAAATATTAAAAATAAAAAATTATTACCTAAATTATCGCTTTTTCGAAACTTGGGTAATTCTACAAGAAATACGATTAGAAAAAAGAAATACGTCAGACTGTTACAGCTTTAATCATCAAAGCGAGTAAGGCGACAGAGTTCCTACATATAAACAGTCAAAATATTGATTGTTTTTAGAATGAAAGAAAGAAAAAATCGAGACAAATGATTAGAAATAAAACGGTTCTAAATTAAATTTAATACGACACGTAAAATGTAGATTAATCAAAATATTTCACGCGTAAATATTTACTGTTCAACATAGTTAATCACGACTATGAATAGATACCAAGAAAGTGGCACGTATTTATTTATTTATTTATTTATTTATTCATTTATTAATAAAGAAAGCTTGAGCTAGCTACGAATAAAATTCATGATGAAGTCTCGTGACAAGTTTAGTCTTGCTTTACTTATTGCAAGTAATGCAGCTATCTAGCTTCCGGCTAATCACATTGCTCATATTTCCGTGTCCTTACCAAACTTCTCAATTTCTGGATATATAGGAGACATTTCTAAAGTACTAGGAGCTGACGGTACAGAAGCTGGTGAAGTTCCGCTGCTTGATCCTAAATGCAAGCGGCGGCACAATTCGTCCAAAACTTCCTTGAATATTGAGATGTTCATGTTTTGACCGAGTAAATGCAGTAGCAAAAAGTCTCCGACCTGAAAATCGAGGGAGACACATGACTCTGATGTTTATACACATATTTTTCTGTTTTCAAACGAATTATCACAACGAGAACTAAGAAATAGAAAAGAACAGTCCGCTACAACTCACCTGAGTCTTTCTAATGAGGGTGCTAACTCCGGCTGCTGTACTGAACTTGAAACGTCTCCTCAATATAGTTTCACGGGTGCTTGGAAGTAGGACTAAGGCAATACTATACAGTAGAGCAAGTCCGGACATAATACCAAGAATAATGAACCAGAACCATAAGAATATGTATATCTTTTCGTTGAGGATATTCAGAGCCAGAACGCAGAGGGTGTCATGCTTCTGAATAGTTCCAGTAGGACCATATTTGTGGAAATTGCACTTTGTAACCCGTGGGAAAACCTCTATCATAGGATCGCTTCTGTGTTCTTGATCCATGTTACTAAACTTCACGACGTCTGTTCCATACGTCAAAAATGCACCGCCCAAGAATGTGTCGATGAAAAATATGTTGCCGATCTTAAAGAGAGAAAGAAATTTATCAGTTACAAATCTGAATAACATATTTTCAACAAAATTCAACAGTTAATAATTCAATATACCGGTCTAAGGGGATATATGACACTTTTTTTCCAATCCTTGTTACGCTTTGAAGAAATATTCTATGGCCTCAGTTTTTTTACAGCTAATTACTTCCATTTTGAGAAATATTTCGAAATAATTTCAGATTTCTTACACTTTGCCTTACAGGTTGCATCTCTCTGTTTAAATTTGGAGAGAACATAGTAAAATGATGTTTGTTCGGAGCAAACCGATAATATGTAAAGATGAGATTAGACTTCTACAGTTTTGAACATGTAACACACTTTTTTCCCAATGTTTACAAAGAAAGTGGTTTAAAATCAAGAACTTTCATATCTAAAGATCAATTCAACAAATATCATTGGTTTGACCCGAAATAACATCAATGTAGAACATTCCCTGCAAATTTGAAGAATTTCAGATGAACGATGCGACCTATACTTTAAAACTAGCACTTTTTTTCGTTGCAATGAATCTATGTAAAACAAAGCTCCGCAAAGCTCCATAAAATCTCAAATAATTCTGAATTATGTTTCAAAACAACAGTAATCAGTTGTGAAAAACTGAGCGAATAGAATACTTCTCCACAGCGTAGCAGAGATTTGAAAAAAAAGTTCTTTCAAAGGTGTATATATCATGAAATTGATCGAGTAGTGTAAAAAAGCCCTTCTTACAACATTGACGAAGTTCAGTGCTTCACAGAAAAAGTATCCAGCCGCGTAACTGTTATGTAAATGTAGAGTGTCGTATACGTATTTGACCAGTCTGTTGGCTCTGGCCTGACGGTCTTCTTTATTATCAATCAGAGCTCCTCGCATACCCTCGGATATCATTCTGACCTTTCCCTCTTCCCACTGTTTCCACATCCAATGAGGAATATAGAATAATACTCCTTGGAAAAAGAGCATGAAAGGTACCCACTGGTAGTAAGAATGGTATCTTTTTTCTCCTACGTCAGAGCCCAGTCCTGGATGAGCCACCTCAGTCCCTACACGCTTATTCATCATCCCAGGCATGCTGAATGTATACGTCACCCAACAATAGTTGTTTATCACATGAACCGGTATCGAATCGTCCGTTATACAATTTATCGGCTCACCTGTAATAAAGGAGGAATAATAAAGTGTTATAAAAATTTGAAAACTGAAATCCTTAAACTTCGAATAAATCGATGAAATTTTTTTTTGGTTCCTCCACGATATATTGGTGACCATGTATCGTAGAAAAATAATAAAAAATAGAATAAGAAGAGATATATATATATATATATATATTATGGTGATTAAAAAAAAAACGATTTTTTTTTTCAAACAGATTCAAAAGTTTCATTTAGGTATAAAAATACGCCTGTTAAAATTTGAGCTCTTAATATTAATATTAAGAGGTGGCGCATCGCGAATTTCTATTTCCCATTTAAATAACACGGGAAAATTTGTTTTTGCTCCTTCTGATTTTTATAACTAGCTAACAATGCGTCATATAGAAAATCTACAAGCATATTTTTGTAGGGAATTGAATGCTCTATAAAAAAGGTCTCTTACACTTATTCTGATAAACTTAGCCATTCGAATGATATACGAGTTCAAAGAACCACCTTTCTGACAAAAAATGAGTTTCTAAAATAAGTTTATCAAAAAAGTGCAAGAGACCTTTTTTGTAGAGCATTCAATTCTCTACGAAAATATGTTTGTAGATTCTCTGTATGACGCATCGTTAGCTAGTTATGAAAATCAGAAGAAGCAGAAACAAATTTTCCCATGTTATTTAAATGGGAAATAAAAATTCGCGATGCGCCACCTCTTAATATTGATATTAGGGACTCAAATTTTAACAGGCGTATCTTTATAACTAAATGAAACTTTTGAACCTGTTTGGAAGCAAAAAAAAATAATTTTTTTTTTTTTTTAATCAGCCTTACATATATAGGTATATGTGTATGTGTAAACGAACTTACCGATCAAATTGTTGGCAGTCACGATGATGCAACAGACGAAAAGAATGGCTGACGTAATTCTGTAGTGAGCTCGAAATACCATATTGTCAATTATAGCCTTGTCTATTAAGTATCGAACCTTAACAAACCCGGCAACCGCCGAGACTAATCCGAATACTGCCATTTTAGAGAGTTATTGTTTCCTGAAACATAGACGATCAAACAAATGAAGTATATTACGAATGAATATTCATTCACATTGATATTACGCCTACGATATATTTAGACGATAGTTTTAATTATAATCGACAGGAATGACTAATATTCGTATTATATTTACACGAAAATATAATTCTACGAGCAATAATAACTCCGCGTGTAAATTATTCAGAATTCGATACCGACGCGTGGTGTGAAGTAATAATTTTCATCCGTTATGTATCAACGAGTTGATCAATCAAAACTGGCTTATTGATATCTATAGAGTTCTCTGTATTGTTCAATCATGCGTATACATGTATGCAACCACTTATCGGAAACCGCGTTACTGTTGGTACTTTACATAGCATGTAACATCTGTGACGTAGATAATTGCACCAGATAGAGATATAGCTATGCGCTTACGGATCATATTCCGAAAATAGGAAGTATCGATATCAACCCTTTCCCTCTTTCTTTTTTACCGCAAGGTATTTTTCTAGCTGAATGAAATATATTTATGTAGATTGTAAATACTCGGAAATATTTAACCCCGATATATAGGTATAGCCAGACGCAAAGGGCAGTTTAAAGTAGTTATACCGTTAGGAGTTAATCATTAGTAAATTAGTCGTAGTCGCGTCAAGGCGCAAGGGGTCAATAAGCGACTTATTACAATCCAGAAACTTATGGCAGCATATTGTTACTCGACGTTATTTCTTATATATCGTGCGAACACTGCATTTTCGAAAGTATACAAATACTTGAATATCTACTTATATACCAAATAAATATATAGCGTCAATGAGTAAATACGGTTCTTTGTGCGTTTTGTAATATCGAAAAGAAAACAAAGTCAGAAAAAAGAACTTTAATGTACAAAACAATCGAAGTACTAATTTCGTGATTACTGATATCCAAAAAAATGACGGATCGCAACGATTTGCGGTCTAGGTTTTCCCACGCTTCATCACTTCCGTCATTGGATACGGAGAAAGAAGGAGAGAAAGGGATCTGTTCACCGTAAAGACGGACTACGCCCGCCTTTCGATATAACCTATTCATACGTTTTACGAGGAATATGTCCTTGTATCAGAGTCCTCTATCAAACGTTGTTTAAACTCGAGTTTAAAGGCGCGAGAAACAAGTCGATAAGATAATAAAATATGAAAGAAAAGAGGGACGATGACCAAAAAAAGAAATCTTTTTTAGATACGAGATAGAAAATCTAAAATTTTCATAGTCCTCGACTATTACTAAAAATAAACCGATTCTAGACAGCATCCGATTACCAATCAAAGGAAGAGAGAGAGAGAGAGAAAGGAAAAACCGATAAATGCGTATCTACAATACTACAAGCAACCGTAATGTACATACAAGTGAAAGGAGAATAATGACAGAATATACTGACGATAGACCAACTAACGAAGTCCGAGTTAATCTCGAGACGAATAAACTCACGAAGTACTGTGCAGCTGCTAAGAATTATAAGCCTCGTAATGAGCAGCTAGAGAATATAAGCTTTGGACTGTTTAGATCGTATTAAAAGCGTTCTGGGATAAAAATATAGAAATCTTATTTTTGCGGATAAAATCCTCTTATTATATTATCCCTACCCGTTAACACAAATCGCAACAATATGATAATAATAATTCTAAAATAGTCTGATCACTATTTACGCCAGAGTAAAGACACGGCTGAAAACGCATAAAGCGTAATACTCGACTGCGATGCTTATAGTACAATGATTAGTTTCTCTCGCACATACGGATAACACGTGTAGAATAAAAGCAGAATTGGAGCTGTATGGAAAAGAGGTTTACGGCTTATAGGTATCAACACAGCGAGTTGCTGTTATAACAGAATGAATGTATATATGACGTGACGTATATGTGTGCGCAGATGTTATACGCAGGAGCGTTTTATAGTGGTTCGAAATCCAGATTAACAACGAACAGATGAAATATAATATACGTACAACTAGCTAGCTTGCTTAGTTCTAACACAGACCACGCACATTCCAGTAAATTAATAACGCTCCTCATGTCTCAGGTGATTTCATACTGGCTGATATCTCGTTATTACAACTCCTAAATTCGTTCTCTGAAATCTTATCATCACTCATGTACGTATGGATTCACAGTATACGGTGTATACTTCTTATCGTCTTGACTCACACAATTTGACACGGAACAAAATTTTCGACGCTATAATCTGACTGTAACAATGACGCCTATAGTTTTATGGATACAAGATATGCCGAGGCAAAGCGTATACCTACCTACCTATCTACCAATCCTACCTACAGACTTTTGATATATATACTAGACTAAGGACGCTGAACAGACGCTCCGAGGCACAAACGGGCAAACATCCCATACAAACAAAAACTCTTCGCTCTCTTTCTCTCTATCTCTGTCCTTAGAAAGTACCGAGAAGCATAAGAAAGGAAAGAAAACCGAGGCTGAAGCAGAACGTAGAAATTTGTGAAATAACAAAAGATCTATCGCACAATATCTCACCTATATTATCTTTATGGAAACAATCGGCTCCGATTTAGGGGGGGATAACGGGGCGATTTATTCCCCGCACACTTTGCGCATACGATAGTTCACACAGAAAATAATTCCTTGAAATTGCAATACGAAAGAAAGTAGTAAATAATAATAATGAAAAAAAAAGAACTAAACACTCAAGAACAATAAACGTGTCGCACCAACGGGGCCTATCGAGCAACTGCCACGGCGCGTACCTCCGGGCCCAAGTCGGACGCCATCTTGTCAGAGAAAAAGTAATGGGAAGGGGATGGGGTATAGTCGGTGATCAAACTTAGGGAAATATCTATAGTGGCGTATACCTGGTAATAATTATTGCCAAGATTGCGAGTATTGTTTTACAATGGAATCATGCCTACTCCTCGCACTTTCCAACTTCCTACAACATATTCCAGCTGTTTTTCCCCGTGGCCAACTATTCATCTCGTTCGCTTTGTCCTACGGCATAACCGCAGGAGTTAGAAGTCGTAACTAAACCTCAGGATTATGCATATTAGGATTTCTTTGTTCAAGTCTTATCAACAGATCTTCATTACCGTCTGTAAACTCATTCACCTATATCCGGACGATAAATACCGATGGAATATAATTCGTGCTATGTGGTGATTCAACCGGCATTCCTATTCTTTGATCGGGACTCGGGACCCTAACTACATATAGTCTGGTTTATTTGCCGGTCTTTTTAGGGCCAGTTTTACAGACGTATCCTCGGCCAGACGGAGAAACCGCATTGCCGTTTGTGCCCGTTTCTAAAAGGTCGACAAATTCGTTCTGCTATTAAGTTCGTTGTACAGTCTCTTCGATCTTGTAATACACGAACAGGAGTATACATGTGTATTATGGCCACTGCTATATCCATTCAGCTGAGCAAAGAATTCTTCGCCATCAATAATGTCTTAAACGATATAATTTTTGCTACAAAAAAAAAAAAAAAAAATTAGATAAAATTCTCAAAAAATGACATGTCGTTGTATAACGCTCCAAGATTATAATAAAAACTTGTAATTTAATCGTATAGCATATTTCCGCTCCGCTTCCAGCGTACTTCTCTTCCGTTGGTTGTGGCGTATGTCTGTACGTATATCTATACATTATACATAGACGTATCTTATGATCCTCGGGATGGCAACCGCAGTATCTCGACACGTCGGTCCAGTACACGGCCACAATCCTCCTATGGCATATCTCTTTTCCAGAGTCAAGGTTTGCTGCTCGGTGAATACGCGCCCGCGTCGTAGCCATGCAAAGAACCTGATTCTCGGAGGCCAGTCCAAGCTGCTTGCCAGAGTATCTCATCAGCTTTTACCTCCCATGCGTTAGCTAGTTATTACTATACCTTATGCCTTCTTCATGCGATATTATTAAGCGGCTCTTTCAAAATCGCAGTATTTCTTATCCAATTATAAAATTATCGAACAATTTATAGATGATATAATATTATACAGTTATAATCAATTATCGAATTATTGGTTTATAATTTAGATACCATTCGTTTTTTCGCTTGGTTAATTGACTCGTGCTATACTATACCGCTACGCGTCTTAATGCTATGGTATTCGAATTAGTTTTACCAGACGTCTGTCCGTTTACTTAATTATGCATATTAGCAGAGTTTGCATTAGTAGAAGTAGGTATATTAGTATACGTTCGCAGATAAAATCGCTTTGTCGTGAAGTTATGCACGTAGTATGTATACTACTACGTGCTCTATACCTATACCGAAGAGGCGTCTGATGACTAAAGTATATTAATAAAAGGATCAGATGTATATGTATATTTGAACAGCTTATTACTGCAGAAATAGGAACTTGTAATATAATAACTTTGAATTAATTGTTTTTGTTATAAAATGAGAAAAAAAAAAAAAAAAAACTGTAACGTTTTCACATTTCGTAAGGAATAATATGCTCTCTATCGAAAAAGAGTCTCATATCGCAGATCAGAAGGAAAAAAAAGACAGATTTCTACATATTTTCAAGGTAAAAACCGAAAATTTTTATCACCAGGGATATGAAAGAACGGTTTACAATATATTTCAGGAATTTCACGCGGAACCTCTGACTTTAGCTATTTTTATTATCACATATTTGAGTCGTAATATGGACAGTGGACTAGTTCGGACCGCATCAGCTTGCTACAAGAGATTTTTCCTGCAATTACCGCGTTATTCATTGACTGAATAGTCTATGAAATAATGGAGAGGAGGCTTTTATTTTTAGCCTACCTATACCACTACTACTTCAACGTCAGTTAATCGCGAGTTATGGGGTTTAATTAAGACTATGCGGTTCAGAGAGCTCTGATGCAGAGTGAGCTTAGTTCGCGTCCCTGACATCCATTGCGAATTGCAACCCTATATCTATATATATGTAAGCTCCTTTTATTACTGATGTATACAGATTATGATAGATATAGATTTATGCGCTTCATTGATTGTGCAATGGACCGACACAACGCTACAGCAGTGCAACAAAGAATAAAACATTTTCATACCTATACCTGAAATTGTATTAATTAAGCCCGGGGGAAATCCCAGAGGCTGTTCTGAGCTTCATTCGCAGAAATAACAGAGGAGAGGATAAAATAATGGGAAAATTGCGAATACAAAATGGCGACTTTGAGCCGGTCAGGAAGTCAACGTCCTCTCGCGCGATCTCCGATATTGACCGTTTCTTTTTCACGGAAAAATTGCGACGTTTTTGAATTCATGGCAAAGCGGTTCTTATAAAACAAAGTTTCCTCGTTTATTTATATTACGAAATAGTTCGTAACTCGAATTTCGTATGGTTGATAATTTTTTTCCGACAATGTTTTGCGTTGGAACGTAACTTCCGTTTCCCCAGTATACTTAATATGGGTATATGATTCAGATCGAGGAAAATAATGAATCGTCTGCACTGACGTGCATATATATTATATGCCTAATATAGATTAGAGAAAAGAGACGGTAATTAAAACGAACGATTTAAAGTCCGGACGCATGTTCCTGGAACGAAACACCTGGGCGAGTCATGGTTCAGCGAACTATACGTAGTAAAATGCTCCGTGAATTGTCATAGGTATAAGAAAAATTTCAGGTATCAGGAAGTTCAGGTAAGTCAAGTTTAGAGATACGAGCCAGCCGAATATCGGTGTTACGTGAGGCATAACAATTATTAAACGGGCGTTAGTACCTATTCTAGATAAGATCGAGTTTATAACTGTAAAGATCAGTAACTAGAGACTTATTTTCCACCTTAAACTAACTTGTATATATATAATCATCGGTATAATTCCTTGAATATACTTGACACACTTGAATACACTTTACCTACGTGCACGATGTATACAATATACAGACCGCACGTATTACATATTCTCTGAATGTGTGTAACGCTATATATCCGTTTAATCTTATCATAGTAGAATTTCGATACTCTCTTAAAATAATCAGGCATACCTATACGATATGATGATCATAGTATAAGTTATAAAGTATTTGGAAGATGAGAAATATATTCCAAGAAATTCGACCTCTCATAGCTTCAGCACGAGCATATATGTATCTATAGTATAAAGTGAGGCAAGTTCATGTTGCAAGCGGATTGACTTCCAATGAAATCGTTTTACGTAAGCTAAGCAGCGGTGCGTTTTAAGGATATACTGGAATAAACGCGCTGTGCATTTTTCTCTGGCTTGCAGCAGGAGGCATTTCGTAGAATAAGTATGACTGAGGTATATACATATACATACCTATATAACGGACCCCGCGCGGGGTCTCCGTTTAACAGACAACCACGGGGATTTATAGCCTGTCCATATACATATTCCTACAAACATTTGAATAGTTAAGACCTTAGCTCGTCAGTCTATGTATACTCGATGCGCGATATATTTCGAACGGGTAATAGGAACGGCGCAGGTATAGGTGGACGTACCAAACTATACGGACATTGCCTGAACCTGTCTCCACGCGTTCAACTCTCCGTGAGACTCTTCTGCATTCCTTTTAACCGGGTGGGAGAGAACCGAGGGGCCTCACGTGTCTGTACTCGGCTCTGAGGTCCCCCGACTCCGGGGACTCGCTCATACCTTACTCGGCTGTGGGTTGCGTATGAAATACCCCAGAGCCCAGAGTACAGATGCGTGTGCGGCGGGGTACATACTATAATGCATACGGAGAGGTTATACGCGCTTTGGGCACTATCACCCTACTCGTATAAACTCTCCATTAATCAATTACTATACACTCCGCAGAGGCATTATCTATTTACTTACTCTATGTATATTGATACTATACTGCAGACATGAGTATACCTTACCTTAACATGTATCTCTAATCTTTCGCTAACGTTCGTGTGTACTATCCACTATACCTATACAAACGTATGTGATAGAGATATGATGAAAATACCTGTACTCATGATATTCGAACTTGTGTCGATACCCTTTATCAGTCATTATGTATATTTGTATTCAATAAAACGAGATTTCATATTTGAATGAAAATAATAGAGGTCTTGTAAATTGTGTTTTTTATTAGCAAGAGAATAATTTATTTTCTCTTGGTTCTTCATTTTTTTACTGTTTTAAACATGAAATATCGAGTTTAGTTGAGTTCGTTGGATTATATCTTAAGGTCGAAGACCCTTGCTTGACAAAAATATACATATGTATCAAATCCATTGGCGTACCGATATACTATACGCGAAGAATATTAAGCCGATTCAAAGCATGCTCTTCGTTAAATCTACTTTCAGAATAAAAAGGACGGCTTCATTTTTCTGTCTGTTTCAGAAAACTTGGCTTAGACCTCGTTCCCCGTCAGGGATCACACATGGTCGATCCCGACACGATGTCTGTCATCGAATTGTACCACGTGGTAAGTCTAACGTGTGTCATTAACGCTCGTATTCAGGCTTTTAGCATAACTCACGTGTATGTTGGATTGCCTACTTGAAGGCTGTACGGAACAATTTTGCGGAAATTACAAACTATCGATTTAACAAAATTGGAGAAATATTACATCATATTATCACTGAAAATACTCAATCGTTACTATCTAATCAGCAAATTCAATCAACTTCGAATTGAAAATAAAATATATGTATCTATGTATAAGTTTAAGTTATAAATAGTAATAAAGTAATAATTTATCTCGCAGCATGTTCAAAGCGCTGAAAATTCCCAAGGAGCCTCAGCACGTGGTACGCTGAGGCGTAAAGAGCACAAAAAGGTGTTGACGCATCATTTATACTTTAGTATGAGAGATTTTGGTCACAACGTCGGAGAGGATGCTGAGATATATTTTTCTCTCTACGATGCGAGGCACACCCAATATCTGAGCGAAAGATTTCTAGTGAGAATATCTAAGGAAGGATTTTCAAACTATGTTGAAAAACTTCATAGCAATTGCACAATTTTTACTGACTTGGGTAACGCCGATCTTAGCAAAGATCTTTACATGGTTGCACACGTGATGAGATGCGGTAGAATGTTGTACTCAGATTCAGGAAAGAATAAAGCCTGTAGCACTGTTTATCGCAGACCACATGGCGTCGCTGTATTATCTTTGGCTGAAGTAACGCAGGATCATAGCGAAGAATCAGAAATGACTTTCAAGGTAATTATAGTCTATCGTGGCACCAGTTGCCAGTTTTCAATTAAAAAGATAAAGATCGATCACATTTTAATAACAGAAACAGAAACAGAAGATCAATAACTGTAAGATGCACTCATTTATTCTAAGCTTTTCTCTACAATCATCTCTTGTATTCCACTAGGTCTATCAAGGAGAAGAAAAAGAATTCCATCAATTACACGAGCAGATTATTCGTAACAATAAATGTTCGCCTTTGACTGGCCAACCGAACTATGGTATTGTAGTATCCCTGCGTGTTTTACACGGAGAGTTGTCGCAGGTCCGCGAAGAGCATCCTTTATTGTTTAAAAATATTTGCCTGACAAAGAAACTTGGCTTTTCTGACGTTATCATGCCAGGAGACGTCCGGAATGATTTGTATTTAAAATTAGAGAAGGGAGAATTTGAACGCGGGGGAAAATCAACCGCTAAAAATATAGAGGTGGGTCTAATCACACTATTTTCTCTTCGGACATACATACCATCCAAGATCTACTAATAATCTCTCTTTACTGATAGGTAACGATACTAGTATTAGATGGG
The DNA here is from genome assembly GCA_963966615.1 of Tenthredo amoena. Classification (NCBI taxonomy): domain Eukaryota; kingdom Metazoa; phylum Arthropoda; class Insecta; order Hymenoptera; family Tenthredinidae; genus Tenthredo; species Tenthredo amoena. The sequence goes on along the minus strand of OZ016482.1, from coordinate 21,886,110 downwards.
GAAGGCCGTCCTTTGGAAGGATGTTTGTTCGGAGCAGCTGGCATGGACGGCAGCTCAGAGTACCAAAGTCTAGTTATTTATCACTATAACAGTCCCTCATGGGCTGAAACTGTGCGGCTTGCAGTTCCGATTGACAAATTTTACGGGAGCCACGTACGTCTGGAGTTTAGGCATTGTTCGAGTGAGTATAAGCGATCGATTGCCTTCTTATCCGTACTAGAGTTGATGATTTGCCAGTGCATTTTGTTTACTTTCATAGAATCCATAAGCAATACTAGTTATGAATTATAACTCGATATTCTAGCCCGAGAAAAGAATGACAAGAAGCTTTTCGGCTTTGCTTTTGTCCGTTTGATGGAACACGGCGGAGCTACCTTACAAGATGGACAGCACGAACTCTACATATACAAATGCGAAGATCGTGCCAAGCTTGATACTCTCAGTTACCTTTCATTGCCAAGTAGCGCACGAGAGCCTAGTGTACAAGGTGCCATCATTTATTGTATATTTACTCGACTTCTATCACTGTTTTATTGTGCTTTTATGCATAACAGTCAAGACTTACAAATGATACGATTTTTTCAGGCCCACCGCCGTTTACAAGATCCCAGAAAGAGGCAGTATTTGTACACTCTTTACTCTGCAGTACTAAACTGACCCAAAACGTTGATTTGCTGAGTCTTCTTCAATGGAAAGAACATCCAGAAAAAATATCCGAGGCTTTAGGGCGTGTCTTGAGATTGGGGGGCGAGGAGTTGGTCAAATTCTTACAAGATATTTTAGACGCTTTATTTTCCATGTTTCATACAGAAGATGGAAACTCCACGGCCCACTCAGGCTTGGTTTTCCAAGTCCTTGTCTCGATATTTAGTTTACTAGAAGACCCAAAGTTCGAGCATTTCAAACCCGTTATGGATGCTTACATTTCGGGCCACTTTGCTGCGGCTCTAGTGTACAAAGGACTCTTGAGCAGCGTCCAGCACTGTGCAGATTGGGTAACTGCTGCTGAAAAGCAGGAGCCGATAATGAAGTGCTTCAGATCGTTGGAATACATCTTTAAATTCATTATTCAAAGTCGTTTGCTGTTCTCCAGAGCAACTGCAGGGCAATACGAAGACAGTTTCAAGAGAGATCTGTACTGCGTTTTTGCTGCGCTAAACAAAATGCTCAGTATATCTTGCGACGTAGTCCTCTTGTCGCAAGTCGCTTTACTGCTGTCTATTTCTGCAGTTTTTGAACAGCTTGTCGCCGTTTTGCCCGTCTTAGAAGTCGCTAGATTGACATGCCAAATGCTTGATTCTCTGCCGCGAGAACCGCCGCCACAATTAATGCAGGCAAAGCTAACGGCTATTAAGAATTTGGTCACTTCTCAGCTCTTTCAAGATGATGAGAGCAGAAATTTACTCCTTACCACTATTTGCAGACATTTAAGAGTGCACTTGGCCAGAAGAGAGGAGCTCAGGTTTTGCACAGATATTTTAGGAGAGCTGCTTAGCTTTCTCCACAAACGAGCTCACGATACAAACAAAGTTAACAATTGCATCCACCATGACGTCGAGACTCTGAGTCTTTCGACTTTGGATATCTTGATCCAAGCTATATTAATCATCATAGATTCCAACAGCCCTAATTTAGGATGCCTAGTCGGCTGTTTGATCGGACTTCTTCAACTTCTGGACGAGTATCATTATTCAAGACTTTGGGAAGAGCTAACTCACGGCGGCGAGCGTAAACCGTTGAAAGATTTTCTTCTTAGAGTATTTCTGGTCTTTAGAGATTTGGTCAAGCAAGAAGTATTCCCGCCTGATTGGCTGGTGATCAGAATGCAAGCAAACAATATTATTCTCAGATCTTTACAAGAACTCGCCCAACCTTTGGCATTCAGATTTTTACACGGGAGTTTCGACTCTCAACTATGGTTGACCTACTTCAATTTGGCTGTGGCTTATCTAACTCAACCCTCTCTGCAGCTAGAACAATTTTCCGAAGTTAAGAGAGAAAAGATAGTAGAGAAATACGGAGATATGAGAGTCCTAATGGGCTTTCAAATATTATCCATGTGGTCTCACCTCGGCGAACGAAAGCTAGATTTTATTCCTGGTATGGTAGGCCCGTTTTTAGAAGTAACTTTGGTGCCAGAAAGCGAACTGAGGAAAGCAACTCTACATATATTTTTCGATATGATGGAATGCGAGCAGAGAGCTAGAGGCAGTTTTAAATCTGTTGAATCAGAACTTATCGATAAACTCGACATTCTAATCAGTGAAAATAAAGGAGATGACGAATACCGGCAACTATTCAACACCATGTAAGTGTATAGCATAACATTCTCTTTTCATTTAGCATCATCAATATCAATCTGTACATCGTCTTTACTCGCTTTACTTTCATGCTGCTATAAGGGAACATCTTAGTGCCGTGTAAGTCTGCGTCGATATACAACACAATTATTTATGCGTTGTAGCTGTAGTTGATGGCATCTAATGTACTTTGGAATTTGCTAATGCATTATTGTTGAATAATTTTCAGATTGCTAGATAGAGTTCAGTCAGAAGATCCGACTTGGAAAGACAGCGGTACTGCGTTCATCACATCAGTAACACGTTTGTTAGAAAGACTGTTGGACTACAGAAGCGTGATTCAAGGCGATGAGAATAGAGATAAGCGAATGTCTTGCACCGTTAATTTATTGGCAAGTGTTAACATATTTGAATATTCTTTAATATTGTTGTGTTCTTAAGTCTATAGTTTGATTTCGAGACTCATTGTGTTATTGTATGATCTCAATGTAACAGAGAACATTAAATTCAATCTCTCGCATTATAAGATATGCTTTAATCAGCTAATTGAAAGACGCTAATTCCATTATGCAGTTTGTTCATTTGCCACTTGTGGTATGCGCCTGTCAAGGCAGACACTAATTGTAGAAACTACCTACTAAAATCACAGTCAACACTTAGACACCTGGTGTCCAACGGAAAGGTTTTCATTTCTATACCTTGCATAGTAATGATATTAGAAAATAATTGAGATGTGGTGCAAAAATCCAGAAATCGCATAGAAAATTAGTTTAAATCCAATATTTCTTAAATCTAACATTATTGAATCTGTTCATTATTGAAATAGTAGTGGTGTTATTTTGTACAAGGTGAATCTTCTGTCGCTACATTTTTATTTCTTGTAAGCGACACTCTAATTACTTCGAGGCACAAAAGTTGTAATATTTCAATTTTTTTTATCCAGAACTTTTACAAAAACGAGTTCAATCGAAAGGAAATGTATTTGCGCTACATCTATAAGCTTCACGACTTGCATTTGGCAGCTGAAAATTATACGGAGGCTGGATTCACGATGAAATTATATGCAGACCAGCTTGAATGGGGAGCAACAACTTTGCCCCCGGATCACGTGCATCCCCAACAGCCGGAATGGCAAAGAAAAGAACTACTTTATCACGAGATAATCCATCACTTTGACAGAGGCAAATGTTGGGAGAAAGGAATACCCTTATGCAAAGAGTTGGCCGTGTTGTACGAGTCGAGATTATATGATTACGCTAAACTCAGCCACATATTAAGAACCCAGGCCAGATTTCTAGACAATATTTTGACCCAACTCAGACCAGAGCCAGAATACTTTAGAGTTGGTTTCTACGGGCTGAGTTTCCCGCTTTTTGTCAGGGTGAGTTTATCTGCGATTTATATTATCTTCGATGTTAAAGATGATTATCAAACTTTTGCTTCTAGAATAAGCTGTTCATTTATCGAGGACTTGAGTACGAGAGAATTGGTGCATTTACTCAAAGGTTGCAGACCGAATTTCCGAGCGCACAAATATTGATGAAAAATTCACCACCCGACGAAAGCATTATATCTTCTGAAGGCCAATGTGAGTTTATATTGAACTGAATGGAATAGAATTGTGAATCTTTGATTTTATAGTCTCGTGACAACTGCTTGTGGATTATTCTCTGCTATCAATCACCGACATCCCTTTTTACCAATTTCAGACATCCAGATCTGTAACGTGAAGCCAATCCCAGATGAAGGAAGCCTTGGGTACGGCATGTCAGAAGTTCCGGAAAGAATAGTTGCGTTCTACTTAGTCAACGATGTACGAAAGTTCACTTTCGATAGACCTCTTCATCGCGGTCCAGTCGACAGAGAAAACGAATTTAAATCCTTGTGGATCGAACGCACAATGTTAACAACTGAAGCTAAGCTCCCGGGTATACTGCGATGGTTCGAAGTAACAGAAAAGAGATCTGAACTTCTTGCGCCTGTACAATTTGCGTGCGAAACTATGCAAACTGTGGAACGTGAACTGCGAAGACTTGTGGCTCAATATACGGCAGAACCTCACAGAAATATAAACCCATTCAGCATGAGACTGCAAGGAATCATAGACGCGAATGTTATGGGCGGTATAACAAAATATCAAGAAGCATTCCTGATACCCGAATTCTCAAGACAAAATCCAGATGCTATTCCACACGTTAATCGACTCAGAAGCCTCATCTTAGATCAAATGAGCGTTTTAGAGTCCGGACTTCTTCTGCACGGGCAACTGGCACCTCCAGGTGTACAGCCCTTGCATAAAAGACTCATAGAGAGATTCACTCAGTTAAAACAAGGCTTAGGCCCTATGGCGAGACAAAGAACGGTCCACCAAGACAGCATTATTAAGTAATCATTGTGTTTGGTCAAGTAATTATTACAATTTCCACCTTAGTGCCAAATACTAAATAATTATATTCAATGTTTGATCAGTTCTCCGTTACCGCCATTGCCAACGAACGAAAAGCAGCGCCCTGCTACTCTGGACACTGCAGGCTCCAGAATATCTCATACCGACAGCGAAGGGCAGATGGAAGATGAGGGATTCTATACTAGAGTCGACGGCGCTCCACCTCCAATTCCACAACGAGAAGTCAGGCCCAGGTCTGTCGGATATGGAACTACACCGGCCAGACCTACTCACCAAAGATCTCTCAGTAAACCAATCAGTCCTAAGTTACCTCTGAGACATTCTTTGCCAACTCCAACCGAGGGAAGCGATCAAACTAACATGAGGAGCTCATGGAGCGAACCAGGGCCTGAAGTAGCTCCTCCATTACCACCCAGAGGGTGCAGTAAGTGTATTTTCGATAGTGCTTGGCCTTTTATGTATTTCAGGTCGTTTTATGGAACTCGAAATGTTTTTAGCTCCAGATAAAAGGGAGAATACAAGTTCCGTCGGACCACCGGCTCCGCCGAAGCGTATGTCGCACAAACGTACATCGGAATGGTGTACTGATGACGATACTGAACAGCAAAGCGACTCTAATGATCTGAGGGACAGCGGTATTTCAACGGCTAGTCTTTCCGACTTGCAATCTCATCTAACAAACCTGAACAACCTAAGCTACGAGGACTTCGAGCCAAGGGCAAGGTGCAATGACGTGATGAACATTTCTCCACCAACTGTGATAAATACTTTGAACGTTTCACTAACCAATTTTTCTAATAGCACATTCCAAAGCTCGCATACCTTTCAAAGTAGTTTCCAAGAGGTAAGTGATTTAGTTAAAAATATATCAAATTTACTACGAATGTATCAGTTTTTTTTTATTAATTGTTATTTTTTCAGGTAAGTCCACCGCCGATACCTCCTAAAGCTCATCAAGATACTCCATCGGCACCGTCGACTCTAGAAAGGGCAACAAGATCTCAGATATCTGGCCATACTGAAAACTACACAGTACCGAAATTGCAAACACTTTCCGTAGCATCGGATACAGAAAGTAGTGTGTAGCAATGATATATCCTAGTCCTTAGAAGTTAGTAGTGGTGTGCGGGAGTCCAATTATTTGAAGACAGCTTAATTGAAATAGATTTTAATCGCGATCATACGTACAAATAAAAATATGATTATAATTATCGAAATTTAGGTGCTTTCTCAAATCTTCGTTCACAAATTACCTATATTCAGTCAATAATTTTCAATGATTTTCACTTATCTTTGAATACTACTATATACTGCAATGTACTACGTTATGAAGATATTTTGCAAAACGCTTTAGTCTTATCTACATTTATGCAGTTTAAGACTGAAAATATTTAAAAGATACATATACCTGTGTATATATGTATTGCTTATATTTATTACTGCAGTAAAATGTCTTTGAATATTTAAAAGAAAGACTAAATTTATTATCATATATTTCTATCTATTGCTTACCAAAGCTTCGTAATATCCTATTCTATTATGCTATGGGATTTGATGTTATCGTTTAAATGATAAATTGAAATTAAAATTGAAATGAAGAAGAACAAAAACAAAGATAAATAGTATACATCAATATTATATTATTATTATGGATTCGCGCACCACCAGCGTTTAGCCATAAACGAAACTTGTCACAATCTGAAGGAATTAAATTCATCTTAAATTAATGTTCAAGATAGATTTGACCCACCTATACCGATACCTATGTATTGTACCTTAGTAGATCTGCTCAGTTTTAATACCAGAAAGATTAGTGGCCTTATATTTACGTACAAATGGTGATCCTCTACCACCTGGATCCATCAGAGATTATTCAAAGTTACCAAACAATTTCTTGTAGTTATTATACATACAGGGTGAATTTTCCATCGTCCGAATAGTCAGAGTAGAGCCGAGGTGGCCAAGAGGTCCAGTGGGCAGACAATCGCAGATTTCGACTTGTGGCCACTTAAACACTACTCTGAGCTTCGGACGGTAAACATTCTATATGCAGTTGCTGGAATTGTTGTAATAAAGTTTTAATATAGGTCATAGTACCCCGCTGCCTGTACAAGTATAAAAAGAAAAAACGAAAAACAAAAAAAAAATTAGAAGGTAATAGTCGAATGATAAATTCAAACTATAACTCCATAGTAGTACGATTGATTAATATAACAGATTATTACAAATTCGTATGAGGAAAATGAATTAGTTATTTAACATTTATATTTATATCACCAGTGTAATATATACATAGACGCCGCGTGAACTGATGATTTAGTTGAATTATACATATATACGTTATAGGAATGTGTTTGGTTGATGATATATACCTACATATATATTGTAAGTGAAAATTAGGCCATAATATCTTGTACTCTAAATATATACAACACGTACATCTACTCATAGACAGTAAGATATACCTACGTCTTACTTTAGATAATATACATAATGTAAATTGTAAGATGTTTATGTGTTTCCATCAAATTATATGAAAATTAGATTCTGGTGTTCGAACGTGCGAGAATTTTACTTTAAAGACAACGTTCTTCCGAGTATTAATCTAACTATATTTTGTAATTTATTTATATTTTCCATGAGAATAAAAGTCATTTTTATCAATAAATTGTCTTCGCTATCTTCATTGATACTTATACTACTACATTATCATTGACGAACAATTTCGATAGAATTTCCGCTGGCCTTATTGTTTTTGAACAATATCGTGCGTTCGAAAGAAAATAAATTATTGTTGGCAATAAAGGGAAAATATTTTATAATCGAAATAACCGAATAACCGGTCAATATTTCTGTGATATACGTAATGTTGAGAAGTTACATACCTTCGATTGAATGATTTCTGGATTACTAATAACGCAATGATGCCTCAATATAACGAGATAAAATGACACTTCAAGGTTGTGTCATGATCAGGCGCTTAACGGCCCGAACACACTAGCCCAACGGAAACAGATCGGTATTTGGAAAATCACGGCGAATTCCAGCTACTCATTATTTACGTTCGCCACAAACAGAGTCTTTTTTGTACTTATCACTTTTTTCTTGTAATGACTATGGCCGCGAAAGAACTCAGAGAGAAGGAGGGGAAGCTTCTTAATTTTTTTTTCAACATGACGCACCAAAAGTAGAACAAAGGCCAATGAAGAAGTCGAAGCGGGAATCGTCAAGGTTTGTGAAAAACAATTATAAGAACTTAGTGCCCCGCGAGAATCCATTCGAAACATCGAATTTAAACCTTTAGGAATTTTTTAAAGATCGGATTCGCAGCGCTGAATCTCGCGACAATTTTTTTCAGATTTTTTCCCCGAAAATACAGTACCATGAATTTTGGCGAAGGTCCAATCGATAAATTGGCAGAAATAAAAAATAAAACTCGAAAATCACGTTTTTTCGCGATAGCTATCACGACAGAAGGGGTAGAGGGCTAAAATTTGATATGGAAATTTCTTTTATCAAGGCCTGACTAAAGATGAGATCCGTGATTTATTTGGTGAAAGGGCACTTTTGACCCGGTTATTCGACTATGCCCTTTCAAATTTACAGGATATTTAAAACGTGAATTAAATACAGTCGAGTTAAGGGTATATAAATTATGTATATTTTTTTTTCACGTGTCTCCATATAAATATATACAAAACTTGAGTATTATCATATAATATTATGTCTTGTCTTATGTCTTGTCTTAAGTACTATGTTGGCATATAAAAAAGATGTAAAATAAAAACAACGTTCTTAAAGATACAAATTGAAGATGAAAAATCGTAAATAAAACTACGTGGAATGTATACATTGCACAATACTGAGTATAGGGAATATTATAAGGTACGCAAGAATGAGTTTTTAAGTACATGAATGTGATATAAATGAGCTAGAGATCATATATCTTACCGGATAATCAGTCCGGGCGATTGTCACTTAATTAACTAAAATAATTGCAATAATGTAAAGTAACAATTATTTTGACAATTGCCGACAAACCCAGTTACCTTAATATTCGAAGCTAAATTAATTAATTCATTAATTTTTAAATTATCATCATTATATAAACAGGCACTCACACATATATACGCTAATCAATTATATATGGCTCAATTTTTTTAAGTACAGTCATGGCCGCTGCTTAAAATATACAAAGTCCATCTGTTTTGCTAAATTTAAATGGCTAAAATTATATTATTTTTTTTTTGTACGGTAGTTGTAGTCGGGGATTGTCAGACCGATGTCTCCTCGTTAGTATCCTTCCTGAAATAATGTTCGATCATCGATTAAACATTGATAATAATTCTTGCTTCAAAAAGCAGGCAAAATATCAATATAAGCTTCTTGGCTCTCGAAAACATATTTTGAAACCTTATGTGCTTACCTCCTCACTGAATTCCAAATCACCCACGGCAAGCAGAGATAGAAAGTATATCATTATTACAGAATGTTCCAACGCCACCTTCTTTTGAAGACCAAGTTAGTACCAAAGATACCAAGATATTAGTTACAAATTACCCCAGTTTTTATAATAACAGAATATAATAGAAGAAATCGATGAACGAGAAAATGATTCTCACGCATATGATACAAAGCATGATTTATTTTTTACAGAACCTAATTAATAATGAGCATCTATGTAAAAGTCATTAGAGATTAATTATTTACAAATATGCAGGGTCATTTCCAAGCAATATCAACATTTGAATTGTCTAAAATTAAAGAATTAAATAGCAAAATCCTTCTCTACTTGAATTACGAGGAAATATTGATATGTATGCATCATTGGAACTGTTATAAAAGTTTTCTCATACTCACTCGGTCTCCGTGATAGTCTGTTCATATTGTTGCTGTTGTCTTAGCGCAGCTAATTCGTTGCTATGTTGTAAATCGTGTGTCAAAGAGCTAGATAAAATTCTTCCGCTCATTGGTAGAATATATTCAGGTGTTTCGAGAACAGTAGGAGTAATCTTCCCTCTTTTAAGGCTCCCATATCTTTCTGAACTGCTTAAATTATCGTGATGTGAACCATGTAAGCTTTGCCCCCTTTTCAAGCTGCCGTATCTCTCAGATCCGCTCAAATTATCATGGGCTGAATTTTGAGAATGATGACTCAGGCTACTGGCGAGTATCCTCGAAGACATAGGCAGCATGTAAGGTGTCGGCGACACAGTATGGTCTTCTTCCGCAGTGTATGGAAAAAGATATTTTTCACCTATATGATGAAGTTTTTCTCCCTCTCCTTCAGAATAATTCTGATCATCGGGATGGTTCTTTTGCGGGGGACTCATGTCCGGATAGGGCAACGGATTTGGACTAGATGTTTTATTAGAGGCAATTTCATTGTCTGATATCGTGCCTCCGGACCATTGGCTTCCACGTACATCGACTGGAGAGAAAAATAATGAAAAATGTAAGTAATTGTATTCGTTGTTTCCCTCCAGAATCCTACAAACCCGTTTTTAGCATTAAAAAAGTTGACGGAATTCAATTAACCCACCATTAGACGGTAGATAAGCTTCTGGCAATTGTGAACTCCATCTAGGTGCATATATTGGTTTTATATTTGGAAATAGTTCTGAATTTGAACAAAGAATGTTCAAATGGTCGGTTGGATTGTTATGAATGTTGGGCAAATAGCTGTGCGCAATTGACTGTTGAGTTGAGACTCCCATGTCCTTATGAGATCTGGATGTAACATCTTCGTCGTCGCTGCTATGCGAACTTGCTAAGTCCAGGCTACGGCCGCCTCCGTCTGCTTGTGAACCATCTGAATCAGATTCTGAATCTCTACGCTGTCTGCGGGATTCAGTAGCTTCTGTTGAATAAAATCGATTTAGATAGCTTTTTTCAGATAATGAAATCCATAGCTTTTTATTTCCATAAATCACTTAAAACAGACCTTGTCTGACGTGTAAAGTTGAATGGTGACTTCTGGATGACAAATACGGGTCTCTATCACTATTGTAATTGCTTGTCGACGTTGAAGTATGTCTGAGATGCGTGTCGCTACGATATGGACTGGAACCAGTCTTGTTTGTACTTCGGGACGTAGTGCTGCTGGTCGAAACACCAACGTGTACCCTTCGACACGTTGATTCTGCCCCGCTATAGGCTGAAGAATAGGCCAAGGCTGACCGCTGTGAAATATTTGAATAATTCTTATTCCAAATAGAGTCAAGTATAAACAGAAAAATGAATTTCTGATTCGATGAGAATTAAAATATCATGAAATTATATTTTTGGAGCTCTATTAAACCCTTGTTGACCTACCGAATGAGCATTAACGTTTTGGCTACTGCTTCCATTGCCCATACTGCCTTCTAGAAGGGGTGCTTTTTTCCCAAAGCAATGCAATAAACTTAGATACAAATTTCTCCGGACTCTTCCATTGATGAAGCAATATCCGATCAGACTGAACGAGGCGTGAGTGACGACAGCGATACTCAGTAAATATGATAACATTGGCGACTGCTCTGAAGCACTGAGTACAGCAAGAGACCAAACCGTTCCAAGCAATGGCAGCGATGCAATTGATAGCCAAAGAAGAGTTCTGAGGTTTCCAAAACCCATGATATGCTCTTTTAGCGTGAATGCTGCACGAACTGACATCACAAGAATGCAGAGATTGATCATAACGGCAGCACAGACCGGTCCTATCAAAGCCCAGATCACAGGCTCATAGATGGAAAGCCAGCAGCTAAAGAAAGTCACAATTCATCAGAATTCCGCCTGTGATTATTTGTAATAGAAGCTTCAAGTGATATAAAATATAAATATAGCTTACAAGTAAAAGTTGCCATATTGATCAGCTCGTACTCCGACAGTAAGTCCGACGATAACAGCTGGCAATCCGTATCCCATGGTGTAATAGAATCTCATTTGTCCATGATTAACATCTCGCATTTCAGTCAACATTCTATAGAGATGTACCGAGTCGACAAGAGTCCAAGCGAAGGTGCTAAGCCAGGCATAATGTAGACTGATGGCAGTCAATTTGCAGGGGAATTCATTTGAGACTAATGGATTTCTGGCCTTTAACGCTATCAGATATAGCAATTCGGCAATAAATACGCAGAGAACCAGGTTCTTATGTATACTGTTTGAATTTGTACCACCGCCACGTATCAGAGCAAGAATTAAGAGTGCGGAGAGAAGTAAGGGCAGCGCAAGCACAAAGGCACTGTAACTAGTCACGTCTTCCAACAGAGACGGTTCTGGCACATATTCAAGATCTAAAACATCAGTTAAAAGCGCAAACGTTGCCAGGTGCAAACAAGAACAGTTTACTACAGAACCAGGGGTCAGCGTGGTGTCGTCAATCTCTGTTGTGCAACCCATGCGGCTCCATTCTCCAATTCTGTACATAAAGAACAAGAATATTACCCTGAGTTCACCAACTTAGTGCTCTAACGAGATTATAAGGCATACTAATTTCTCTTCAAGTGAAATTCTCCGAAATATATAAAAATGCATCATGTGAACTGGAATGATGATATTCAATGAACTGAATTACCCTCTAGCAGTACTCCAGTGGACACATTGCGGATTGGTTCTCGTTTTGAAGCCATCATCCTCACTAAGCCAAAGCCGAATTTGAACAGGAGATTGTAATGGAACGCCAGTTAAAGATTCGTATCCATTTTCTGAAGGGACTAAGAGAGATACTGTTATGACCGGAGAGCCAACTGCTATCTCTACACCCCATCTCATAGCTACCGAATCATCAAACCTGGAATTGGCGAATAATGGATGTAATAAGTTGTAAGAGAGCTAGAAACCTAGTATATGCGATTCAATATCTAAAACAAGCAAGTAAAGCGATCAATTTATAAATGAAATATCGGATACATTTGCAAAATCGTTTTATCTTACCTCCGAGGCAGAAGAGCGCCGAGTTCTCGATATTGAACATAACTTATAACAGCCTTCCCCGAGCCCAAGCTGTTCTTAACATTCAACTCTCCATCTGTGGGTGGTTTAATACCCAGGAGATTTAATGGCACTTGAATTTTTGAGTATGGATCGAATTTGTTAGGATCTAACATGTAGTTGTTGTATTTTGGGAAGCTAACTGACGGTCCCAAGTGTGCTAACGAGCTCAAGAAACCTGTTGTGTCTGGTAAAACAACTTTTTGATCTGCTCCGCCTGGTCTAGCTGTTGATAGAGTGGGATCTTCTCTGTAGTCTGCTGCCTCATAGCCAAACAAGCTCTCTGACGTTACTACGTCTAAGCCCAGGACTGGAATAAAATGAAAGATAAAAGTATGTTATTATTTACAACAAAAGATCAACCTATAATTCGAGGTCTGTTATTTCATTGTAAAATACATGGATGTATTATTATTACCCATGTTGGGATCGACCACTTCGAAGGGGCTGGTAAAAGTGTCGTGCTGCGATGCGGTCAATATCTTTAAATATTTCGCAATGGCTTCTAACACCTTGTCCGGACTGTCTCCGGTAAGGGACTCAATCCTGCCCCAATTTTCTAGATGTTTACCTTCGAGAATAGTTCCAGAAATACCGACAAGATGTGATATGTAGTCTTTGTCTTGACTGTGTGTAAGGTTTAATCCAGAGAGACTTTCTTCATAATTTAGAAGAGCTACAAGCAAAGATTCAGCCACTAGAATATCTGCTCCGAACATGGCTTTCGTGACGTTAGTTGCTTTGTGTAAATCAGCTGCCATTTTAATCGCAATGTAGGTATTCAGGGACAAATCGTCGGTTTCAATTGCTGCCAATTGATGTCTCAGCTCGATGAAAGCTTCCGAAGTGCAGTTAAACAAGTCTGGAGGCTGCCAGCCGCCCAATTTGTCGTCGCAAGATCTGGAAGACCTTCCTTCCGCTGTTCCAGGGCAATCTTCAATGGCGGTTACTCCGAATTTAGTTCTAGGCCACCACAGATCTTCGGAATAAGATCTGGCACATCCATCATAAACAACTTCGCATCCACGAAGCGTCACTTCAGCATATGGATTGGGACAAGCTGTGCATGACCTTCCGATTACACCAGCACGACATCTGCATTGTCCTGTCTCGGTATCGCACCGCGGACCAAAGCTACCTGTAGCATAGCATTCGCACGGAGTACATTCCTCTTCCCCCGGTGGCTGGTAGTGATTTTCCTTGCAGTAGCAGTCTCCTGTCGTCTTATTACAAACTGGATTATATCCTTTTGATTCATCGCAATGACACGGTCCACATACCGGACTTCCCCACCACGTAGCCGGGCAAGGCTGATCCGTTTTTATTTCACAGTACTCTCCAGAGTATTCTTCCGAATCACAGTTACACTTGTAGCCCTTTGGTTCCTCCGAATCTTCCACACAGGTGCCTCCTTCACTGCAAGGATTCAATTCGCAGACCGGCTCGCAATTCTGACCAGCACGACTCGCCGTGCAAACGCATTCGCTGGACTCCCATTTTGCTACGCAGGTAGATGTTTCTGGGCAGTCCACGTTGCATTCGCCTTCAGCGTTGCATCCGGATCCGACGTTTTCTTGCACTGTAGGCCTTTGAAGAGTGCTCTGATTCGTGCCTATCCTAATGTCTTGGATACACCCATTGAAGAATGGTAAATCGGTGTTTGTGGTCTGATCAGGTCCTCCAACGAGTATTCTCCCGATGTATAAGCCCTGTAATTTTGCAGGCAATGTTGAGCTCGTCGGTCTATTTCTGTAATCCATGTCCAGTGAAACATGTCCACTTTGCCAGACCAATTCAATCCTGTGCCATTCACCGTCGGCAATATTTGTAGTTGCTTGAAGGATGTCTATGCTATCCAGGGATGCTTCGAGTCTACCGTCCCTGAGATTAAACATCGCGGAACTGTTCTGACCGATCTGTATGCTCATTATGAATGCGTTCTTTTCTCGCGTTCGTACGCTTAACGCAGTAACCCAAGGAAGCTGGATGGGTCTGAGTAATGGATTGAAGCTGAGGAGACCATCGGATTGAAATCTCCAAGGCTTTCCTAATTCCTCTGTGCATTGAGGTCCGGAGAAACCCTCTTCACACTCGCAAATGTAGCCGGACCAAATCTCTCGACATTTTCCATTGTGTTTACATGGCATTGAAGCACAGAATGGTCTCTTCTCTGGACACCCAGCAGTCGTTCCATTGTCCGCGACAAAGGAGTTGAGATCAATGAACCGGTGATCGATATGTAGGTCGCTTATACATCCGACGAAGTCTTTGTTTCGAATTTGAAAACTTGATGGAATTGATGGCAATCCCCCGACTTGCAGAGGTCCTGTTAAATCTAAAAATCGATGGCACGTTTCAGTCACTAAACTACATCGTTGTTCGAGTATTTGCTCGCCTCTCCCGGCACAGGCCCATTTTTTTCCAAGTTTTTCACCGTGTTTTAATGCGAGAGCTACGTCACAGTCGTCCAGTGATATAATCACGGTTTTATTCCAGTATGAAACTTCTACCGTGTGCCATTGTCCATCGGATACGCCGTTCGGTATGCTGGCCGAAGCTCTACTGACTTCGTCGCCCAAAGAAAAACTGAATTGAACTTGGGAGTCGATTATTTCTAGAGCAATGAAATCATGTTTTTCATTATACCGTCCGTTGTACAGCAATAAACCTTGAGTTGCCTCTGTGGCGAATCGTAGTTTTAAATGCATTCTGTGTCTTTGCTTGAGTGAAGCAAACGTCAAGAATGTTGCAGGGCCAAAACTTCTTGCTCTCAATTCGCACAGGGGTGTAGTATTTTCCAATACGGATACAGGACATCCTTCGCAATTAAAACCACCGTTTGTCTTCGCCAAACATTGGGAGTCTCCTTTACAAAAGTTCGGTAGACAAGTATCTTCATTTAAATTAATTTCGCAGTTCTCACCGATGAAATCGTCTGCACAGGTGCACGTGTGTCCCCCTTCTCGTCTCTGGCAAGTTCCTCCGTTCTCGCAAGGATTTGAATAGCATAAGTTCACTTCTGTGTCGCACAAGTAAGCTTCTCGGCTGCCAGTAAAGCCTGTAGGACATTTGCAGGAGAATGTTGTAACGGGATATATTGGTCTGAACAGAACCGTATCGCTGCTGGCAAATCCAGAGGCGTTACCGAACTTCAAAACCGTAACGCAGTCTTCAAAATTGAGGCAAGGCTCTCTGACGCATAGATTATCATCGAAAGGTAGTACCGTGACTGTGGCAAGTCTCGCTAAGATTCCCCGATTCAAATACACCCTTTCCTGAAGAAATTGGGGACTGTGAAACTCGTCGGTAGATCCAGGCTCCGCTTTACGAGCCGAGAAACTAACGTTGAGTATTTTACCATGGACATCTGTATCCTCTTGTACGTTAAATAGATAGATATTTTCGCGAGGACACGGTATGATCGCCGCAAGCCCGTCCAAAAAGTAGCCAAGCAAAGGACTTAGGAATGCTTCAACAGTCATGTCGTCTAATCTAACCGTAATCGAATTGAATAACATTGTGTCTGTTATTAATCGCACGGAAAGGGTCATTGTGGCTTTGGCTTCGTTAACTCCATCAGTAACGGACACGTCCATGGTAGCAATTCTTGGTACGTTTGTATTCAATTGCGGAGAGAGAGATATCTCTCCGGATGTTTTGTTCAGCGTTATGAGATTCGCATTATTGCCAGCCAATATGCTATACGTTAGTTTATCTGTAACGTCAGCGTCAACGGCCGGGACCTTGCCGATTGGACCAGAGGGGAAAAAGTCTTTGAAGTTGTTGAATATTATTTGAAAATCCTTAAGAACCGGGGCATTGTCGTTAACGTCTGTTACCATCACTTGTACCATCGCGTCTGATCTCAACGGTGGTGATGCCGCACGTACTAATAACTCAAATTTCTTTTTATGAGATTCATAATCCAATTCCTCGAGTGTAATCAATTCAGCACGGTCAGCGCCTGGTCTGACATTCAGTGCGAAGCTGTTCGCATCTTCTCCTCCTATGATAGAATATTGCACCGCGGCATTCGGCCCTTCGTCAGGATCATGAGCGTAAATTTCTCCAACAGTAGTTCCAATGGGAGAATTTTCTGGTATGTAAAGTATAATCTTATCGCTCTCAAAGACAGGCGGTGAGTCATTGACATCCTCGATTTTAACGACAATTTGCACAACGGAAGAAAGGCTTGGAGATCCTCTGTCAATGGCTACAGCTTCTAAGGTGTACCGTGCAACGGATTCGCGATCCAATGGCTTTGCAGTACGCACAACACCCGAAGTTTGATCAACTGCGAAAGAGCCATCGCCATCATCCTGGAAAGCGTATCTCACTTTTCCATTGCGTCCAATATCCGCGTCAGTAGCTGCTATTCGGAGAACGCTCGTACCCACTAAAACATCTTCTGGTATCGAGCCTTGATACTGTGGAGCATCAAAGGTCGGTGCATTATCGTTGACATCCGTAACGGATATTTCAACTCCGGTTGTATCGGACAAGGGAGGAACTCCTCCGTCTCTAGCTGCGACGGTTAAAAGATATCCGGACAGTTGTTCGCGGTCTAGAGCTCTAGTGGTTGTAATTGCACCAGTTTGAGGGTTGATGGTAAATTCTGAAGCTTCTTGGTCGCCCGTTTCGCTGCCCAAGCTGTAGGTTATTTGTGCGTTTTGTCCAACGTCAGAATCGGTTGCGCTAACGACTAGAACGGTTGTACCGATCGGTGCATCTTCGAACACCGATACCGCGTAAGGAGCGTTTTCGAAAACTGGTGCGAAATTGTTTGCATCGGAAATGTTAACGTAAACCAAAGCTGTGTCGCTTCTACCACCCGAATCAGAAGCTGTTACCGTTAAAACGAATCTCTTCTCTTGTTTGTAATCGAGAGGTTGAGCCACAGTGATAAGTCCCCGACCATTTTGCGACGTTATAGAATATCGACCTCTCGTATTACCGGCAGTAATTTCGTAATGGATTCTCGAGTCTTCGTCCGGATCAGTGGCTGTTACTGACGCTACTGGTGTTCCCGGTGGATCATCTTCGGAAATAATTGATTCATAATTCTTCGGTTCAAAAACAGGGTCGTTATCGTTTACATCCATTATCGTCAGGATCACTGACGCACTTGCGGATTTCGGGGGATCACCAGAGTCACTTGCTATGACGGTGAATTGGTACTTGGAGCATTGTTCACGGTCCAACTGCATCGTTGTATGTATCCATCCGCTTTCCGCGTTTACTGTTACTGGAAAGTTCTCAGTTGAAGTACCAGAGAAGTCTCTAGGGCCTATCGAGTATTTTATTTGAGCATTCAATCCCTCGTCGGCGTCGTAGGCTTGGACTCTCACTACGGAATAGCCGACGGGTACAGCTTCGGAAACAGATTCTTGCAGCAAGCTAGCATAGAATCTCGGCGCATTATCGTTAACATCTTTCACCGATACTATGAATTGCGTTGTGTTTGCCCTAGCCGGCAGCCCTCCGTCTTGCGCTCTGATAACGACACGGTAATTTTTCACCGTCTCGTAATCTAGCGGCTTTACCAAAGACACGTCTCCGCTTAGTGAATCGATCAAAAATGTATTCTGAGTATTTCCACCAATAATGGAGTATCGAACTGCTGCGTTTGCTCCCGCGTCCGCGTCCGTAGCTCGAATATTAGCCACTATTGGATTCGTGGTGTAGTCTAAGTCTTCAGGAATTAAAGCTGTGTAAGTACGCTCGGAAAACTGCGGGTAATTGTCGTTATCGTCTAAGACCTGGACCACCAAACTTGTCGAGGCAGTTCTACGCTCCATTGCAGGCATTGCAAGATCCGAGGCTTGAATGATGACGGTATAAACCTCAGTTTTTTCGCGGTCCAGACTACTCCGCGTAGTTACGACTCCGGATCTTGGATCAACTCTGAAAGTAGACGAATCCTCCGAAGTCGTTGTAGTCCCGCCACCACTTGTCGAAACTATGGAATATTCGACATCGGCATTTCTGCCAGTATCTTGATCAGTCGCTTTGACTGCAATCACCGTTGTACCAATGGGAACACCTTCTCTAACCGACGCCTCGTATTCAGTTAATTCAAAAACCGGCTCATGATCGTTTGTGTCCAAGACGTTGACCTGCAGTGTCGTAGTGCCAGTTCTAGGCGGAAATGAATCATCCACTGCTAAAACTTTCAGGTAATGTACATTGACACTTTCTCTGTCCAATCTAGCACTCGTTGTAACTCTTCCGGTTATTGGATCGAGCAAAAACAGAGCTTGAGATCTCGCGTCTATCAATGAGCTCATGGAGTATCGAACTGGTCCTCCTTCAGGGTCTCTGGCTCTAACCACAGCCACGTTTGCTCCCGGTTCTTTCTCCTCGTCAACGGCCGCTAAGTACAAAGGATGTTCAAAAAATGGGGACTGGTTTCTCAACTCCCTTCTTACTCTCCTGCCTAGATCAGTGTCGTCGAGTTGTTGGTGATGGAAGACAATCTTCAATCTGTGTTCCGCGTCTGCGAGGTGGACCGAGCCACAGGTTAATCTCATCGATACTGATATTTTCCACAATGGATCTACCAGGCACTGTTCAGCAGCCGATACCAAGTCCCCGGCTGCACCCTCGACCAAAAATCTTGGGTCTCCAACGCCACCCCACTTAGTTGCACACTCTTTTATTGCCGTTGATGGTAAAAAGTCACTCAAAGCAGCGACTAACTGAGAAGTTCTCAGGCAAACTTCAGTGAATCTCTCTGTACTCGGCATTGCATACGATGCCAGAGTCTCTGGCATCCAACCTTTGGTTGCTGCTAAGTCTTGGTTCTCGCCGCCACATCCTGTGACCAATACCCTTAAGGGTAAACTATAATAATCTATTGTGGGCCTGCCGAGTCTTGAGCTAGTTGAGTCGATGTAGAAGGTGAATAATCTCGGGTATTGTAAACCGTCGCAGTTTAGACTCTTTGCGAGAGTAACTCGGCCAGTGTGTGGATGTACTTTTAGCAGTTTTCTAGCAAATCGTGCAGTACGATCAGCCGATGCTTCGTATTTACGTTTTCCTCCTAGCTGAGGGACTCCTGCTTCGAACACTACCGTCCCAGGTGGTAAATCTGAAGATAAGACTGCCAAATATCCCTCTGCGAGTGGCCAGAGGCCAAGAAGGCACAGAAGTATCCATAATGTTGATCTTGCCATGTCACGTCGTGTTCAAAACGATCACGATAAACTTTAGCATCTTAACTGGGAGCCGAGTTGCCTAATTTTTTCTCAGGAGATCAGTCCTCATTGTGCGTTGCCTGGAAACAGAAGAAAAATAGAATTTAATGGTTCGAATCAATATTTCGACATTTCATGCGATCATCGTTCGTCATAAAGACATTTCGATCCTCCAAATTTGAAGCGGTATTCGTTTATGAACTAAAATCAATATCTATACAAAATCGTCACGGAAGAATGATTATTTTTTTCCACAAGCGTGAATATTGGTAGATGCAATAAGGTATGTATGTATGTATGTGTCTTCTGATTCGTTTCACACCGTACGGAGATAATTCACATGGATTCACATCGACGCAGGACATTGGTTTCACTTTCGTATGCAGTGTTCGGAAATAATTGGTAAGTAAAAAGCGTTGAATCGTTAAATCGGACAGAGTACGTTAGATAGCGTGAATGCCGTGTGGTGCGAATTAGAATTATTCTATCTCAGTTGCGAATCTAATGTGTTGAATAAAACTTTACGAATGAATTTTCTCGTGGTAATATACCTATACCAAACGAGAAATGAAACGCTCGTGAATTTTTTGGTATAACATCGAACCGGTGGATACTAGGTATAAAGACCGAGAGAAAGAGAGAGAGAAATGCGTGGGTATTATTTCGTCGACGGGCCACTCGGGGCCCGCAACACGACACGAAGAGGCCTTTGGAACTATTAATTACGAAGGAGGCGGTAGACTTGTATGGAATCCGGTCCATCCAATTATCTTAGGGCCGCTTAGCTATAACTTTTTCGGGATTTGGGGTTTCGGTTGGTTTTCTCGCCTCGCCGCAGAATATCAACGGGTGTATTAAAACCGATCGTCTTTAGTTGTTTTCTTTTCGTCTTCTGTCTAACAATAAGCTATATACCTCGCGATTATGTTTCGTTTGAAACTAGTTTACACCCATATAGTCTCGTATACTATGTATGTATGATACTACGAAGAGCAGGTGGATGTACACCTTAGGCTATAGTATCTACCACATACAATCTGCTACGTTAACGATCGTTCGTTCGAAAGCCGCACGTATGTAAGAGATTTGTTAGCACGAATCTACCCGTGCAAACTTGATCCTAATTTCTTCGTTTTTTGTTTTTTCTTTCTTTTTTTTTTCTCTCCGAATAACTTTAATCGTTTAATTATAGTTACAAATGAGTGATTTGATCGTTTCGCGTTTATAACAACCCGGTTACAGTTATCACGTCGTTACAGCTTGGGAATAAAAACGTTTAAAACGCATAAAAAATAACAATTCGACGACTATAAGCGTACGATACTCTCGGTAATAAATCCTAACTAATTATTCGTGACGTACCGCTTTAATATTGCGGTTTAAAAAAAGCCTATTCATGTTGTATGAGCTTTAGGATATTTAAATTTGACAAATCGTGAGTATATGTCCACAAATTATATACGGATACATCGATGTGTCTTATTTTCATTAAATTCCGTCTCAAGTCAAGAGAGGGGGGATTTCAACGTTTATAGACGTATAAGAAATGCGTAACGGAGAAAAATCGTTTCTGGATTAAGTTTCAACGAATAACTTTATAGGAGAACGCTAATCGTCGGAAGAACGTTAGAAACAGGTTTTAGGTCTATAAATTCCGTCTTGAAACTCTATTCGAGTCATAAACTGTTATTATTATTAGCATAATATTCCTTTTTCTGTATTTTCGTTTTTTTTTTCCTAAGTCTGATTCCCTGGAGGGAATATTCTATTGCATTTGAAATATAATATCTGTAATAAATAAAAATCTTCAAATAACTTAATCATGGCTTCATTCTCATTCGTTTTTTTTTTTTTTTTTTATTTCTCGTCGTTTTTCGTTTCCGTGTTTCTTTCTTTTTTCTTTTTTTTTTTTCATTTCATCTACGTCGCAGGGAGAGTTGAAACGTACGTGATATGAAACTGAAATGTGAATACATACTATTCTATACGTTCACACAAACATATATCTGTTCTTTATATACCACACGTCGATATATATATACGTAGGTATATGTTCCATACGTATACACGTTTATACGCAACTGACACGCGCTAGGATACTACAAAAGTACCTCCTCTTTGGCGAGGGTGAGTGACTCATGTATTGCTTCGACGTCGCGACGCCGAGCGTCGAAATATCGATCTTCCTCCTTTGGCCGAGGGATGCGTCAACAGTACCTACTCGCCACCGAACCGGCTATTTTTTTATCATCAAAAACTCGCGCGGGATTTTGGACCAGACTGGATATGAAAAATATTTTATACCGTGATTTTTTTTTTTTTTTTTAATTTTTTTCCTTTCTTTCTTATTTCTCCAAATTTCAGAGAACTTTTTTATCATCGTTGAATCTTTCTCCCACGTGATATTTTCAGTTTCTTTTTCGACAGTTCACCTCATCTACATAATACGGAATACCGGTTTTTGTTGTTGCAGTTGCATAGATGGTAGGCGCAAGCGATACGTGATATAAAGTGTATCGAACGAAATCTCGGATACTTATTGCGAAAATTTACTCTCTGTTTCTATACTACGTATATTCAGAAACATATAATCATGTTCATGTATTTTATATAAAATTACTATACTCGCTAAGCGGATGGTTGTACATTTTTATCAATTGCATGATAAAGTTAACGGTTTATTTTCTTTCTTATACTCAATTATATGTATACACCTAATCTTGAATAGAGCGTTGAACGGTTATCTCTTCTCTTGGTTCTCTCAGTACTCTTTTGTTTTATCGAAACAGTCCAGTGCAGTTGCCTTGTTTATAAAATGCATCGACACTCTAGAATATAAATGACGACGCAAAGCGTTCGTTTGAAAAATGTATTTCAATTCAAATAGAGTAAATCGGAAAAGAAAATATGATTGTATAGTATAATATTTATATTCAATCTTAGGACCAGGCAAAACGTAAATATTCTCTGGTAAGAGTGAACTACGAACTTTATTTAAGTAGTGGAATGATTCATAATGATACACATGCATTATGTTATCCGCAGTGAACCTGAGCCAGGCTAGTGTATAATTAAATTCCTTGTTATAATTAATGCCGCATTTTTGTCGTGGGAAAATGCTGGCGTACAGGTTCGAAGCCCGGGACTCCTTCCTCCGCGTATACGCATACTATATAATATGGGAAGATGCCATTCAAAAAGGTCACTCACCGCCCCCTCAAGGCCGTCTGAAGTCTTTCGTATATAAAAGGTCACATTATCCAAAAGAACACTTGATCAGTAAGCACTATGTCACAAAAACCCACGTTTGAACCTTTAAATTTAGGCCGAAAACAGTCAGAGAACCGGGAACACGGTACGCATGCAGCGATGTACTCGTCTAGCGTCAACCACTACAAACACGTTAGACACCTACGGGTTACGGTTCCACGCACACATAGAGATACACAACACACACCTTCCCGGTCATTCTTGTACGCAAGAAAAGGTGTGCGTGTTCTCCCGTGGAGTAGTACAACGCGTGCATAAAATACCCCAAGTTGAGGCAGGGAATCCTAATGCAACCCTGGGCAACTGCCCTAGTGGTTGTACGCCGTACCAGGTAGCTTGAACCTGCAGAAACCGTTTTTATTTGTCGCAGGTGTGTCTCTGCCTATAGCATCGCGGCTACGATGCTCTGGTCGGTACCACTGAACTCTATATCCTATACTGGAATGAATGCGGCGAAGAATACGCGTATGTATGTACTACTACACTCCCCACTCCCGATCCGAGAGAGCGCATGAATGTGGGATCTGTGTCCTCGTCGCTTGTATGAAATGACTGCATCGGACTAGCATAAAATACCTCAATAGCTAATCTCTCTCAGCTGTTAATCGGATATTACCTATACCGCGAAAGAGAGAGACAAACTGATGTTAGACAAGGAAGGCGATCCCTTGAATTGACTTTCTCTGTCGGCTCAGGTCACGTGGTACGAATATAATAGCAGTGCTTCTTTCGGTAGATTATAGAGTTTAGTGGCGCAGCGTTTCTGTGTACCTTATTGTAGACAACCTGCACTACATTGTGTATTGCTGTTTGCAGTACTCTGCTTCATGGAAGGAGGACGCTTCAGAAAATTGCTGTACAAATTGTTCCGTTTAAATTTATTCGAAGTAACGAAAGATTTGTGAATTTTTCATGATTTTTCTGTAATAGGAAATATTTAAATAACCGGACTATGAATTGAATAATACGTTAAACTATTGTACTATCATAGGTGTGCGCCTTATTATAGGCATCTTGTTCTTCGTATATGCATTACTGTTTGCTATTCTCTGATTCGCGTTTTGAGGGAATTTCAAAACTATATTTAAAACTCCAAAGGGTTTACGATTTTTTTGTGTTAGTCTGTTGAGTTGGGAAATATTTAATTAACTAAACCCACTTTTATTATTACTCATAATGCATGAAAAAATTGTATACACCGATGTTCATATGGATCTCAATCACCTGTCCGTATTTCGTTGATTTTGATGTATGACTCGAATATTTTATTTAGATGATTTAAAACTATTTTGAACTTCATGATTGATTCTGATACAATGATGAACTTATACTAAATTAAGGATTCGGGTAAAGGTAATGCGTGATTGATAGACTCGTGCAATGGTATTGATTAAATAAATATTTTCGTTTATTAAAAATGTGAACAATATCTATTATAGTTATGTATTTTGCTAATGAGTAAATCATTTATCGACCGGTTGGTCACTGCGTGTCGTATCTACTATATGATTTTCCTGATTTTGATCTTCACAGCAGTCTCCTGGAATCTCCATATATTCTTGACGATCCCTGTGAAAAATTGCATTTGTTTTATTATCTGTAATTAGATCGCTTATACCTTAAACAGATTGATCATTGCACATATTCATACACTTGTTTTCTCAGGGCTTGAATAAATGTTACATATAAGATTCGATAAGCGTAAAGTATTAGTCATCAAAACATCCGTGGTAGATTGCATGTAGAAATTCTTCGTTATTCTAAATATATTCGTGCATAAATTGATTTGAAATTAGATAATCACAGCGGAATTTCAATCCTATACGATTTGACATTGTAACACTTGGAACTCTTATCAAGAGGCATTTAATAATGAGGCCACAGAAAAGAAGGATGACAATAATTGCGTACGATATGTGTAATTTATTACACCAATTGATTATTCTATTGAAATGACTCTTGTACTTTATGCAGCAAAGATAAAATATAATATTCATCAAACGGACGGAAAACAATTATTGCTTATTTTCAGTTCAATCTTCAATAACACTAAACTTAATTGATATAAAAATTCGATTTTATCTTGTATAAATAATTATCTGAAAAACTCTGACACAATAGACACTTCCGGATCCATCAGAGTTAACTGTAATCTGAATTTTTGAGAAAGTCAGAGAAATTTGTTCACAGTAATGCCGAAAATTTCAGAACAAATCAATAAATTTTCATGGAACATCTCGGACAATCTTTGAATATATTAGACAGACTTTTGTGAAGGATTCTACAGTCTTTCACAGAAATATTGTCACCACACATGAAAATAATTTCAGTAATATTAGTAGTTAATGTATTGTTAAATAATGTTCATGCAAGTTAATGTATTGTTAAATAATGTTCATCCAACAGAGTGAAAATACAGGTTTACGTCTGACCACAAGCTTGAAGTCAAACTCTCTGATGTACTTTATCATATTATCTAAGTAAGTTTCAATGGAATTATTTATTGTTATTATTAACACCTGATAAACTAGAACGAATCTTATCAATCCATATTTTAAAGACTTTGGATCAAAATGAACTAATAAGAATTAATTCTGACGCGAGCTGGATTCGTTTAAAAAAATGGCTTTGTCCAATTCGTCTTAGTTCACTATAGAAAGCGACACATTACTTTCTAAATTGTGTTTGTTCTTTCATTATCGATAAAAATATTCTTATTCATAAATTCCGGCGATATTCCTAAGTTTCTAAATCTAATTTTTAATTAATTGTTTGGCAGAATACTAGACGTAGGTCATGCAGAATATTGTCTAGGCCCTTTATACGAGCAGCATGCAAACTTTCATACATATATTATTCATAATGAAACTACAATATACTGGAACAGGATGAAACCAGCACTGAGATTCAAGATGCATAGTCTATAACTTTTCTCCTCTATGCTTCTCAGCGGTCTGACAATAAATTAGTATAATCTGTTTTGCCTTACCAATAACGTACTACTTTCAAGACGAACTAGAGTAACTGGATGCTATGGTATGCTCGGATCCAATTTGAGGCAAATTGTAGTATTCGTCCAACCATTCCCTAAGAAATAATTAGTCGCCCGACTATTGGACCGGTTAACATTCTCCGTCACCAATTCTAACATCGATTTCTAGTGACTGTACTTTACATTGATTCATGGTCAGATCAGAACTGTCAGGGTTCGCTATTACACGCACAAATACGGCCTAATACTAGATACTTTAATATAGCAGTAATGCCCACATGTGTATAATGATCCCGCAGCACCTCTCAATCTATACGAGTAAATATTCGTAATTTTCATGGAAGAGCACGCACAGATTTGCCTTTGTATTGTGCTCTTTGTTCTCTTACAAAAATAATACCGCAGTCTTGAGAGGCTTTTTCTGGTGTAAAACTGTGCGTACCAAACATGAAATGGAACACTAGGAGACAGACATTGGTCAGGGATGTATGAAACCATGCAAATGGTACTTTATTATAAAAAAATATGGAGAATAGATTGTTTACAACTAATCGTATCCTTCCTAATCATCGACTAACACAAATACTGTATTACGTGGTACGTGATAATCTCACGGACAATAACAACAATAACTGACAATGATCGTGTTTCAATTTCTACTTGTAAATTTTTATTTTGGTAACATCATACGTAAGGATTCTGATACAATAATTGAATGAATTTTCTTAGACCTGTAAATGAAAATTATTTCAATAATAGCAGTTATTCTGAGTTATACTTTTTGAAAATGTGTAAGACTACGTTTTACGGATAGCTTTATACTCGATAATTGTCAGTTTTCTAACTACGCTATCAACAACAGTTTGTAACACAGAACAATCTAATAGGATTTCTAGGGGAGTAAATTTTACAGAATATGCTTAACAATTAACAATAAATTTTCTCAACAACATGCTCAATTTTACACAGTACATACATGCGACTTTGAGAACAATACAACATTTCACCAGATTTTCTAATTGTCTCAAAACATCGTTTTGCTTTCGGGGAAAATGGATATAAATAGGTATATAAAATATGTATAGAAGGCCGGCGTCAAACGCCAGCTAATAATGTAAAAATAATAATCTCCTATAAAAGCACACAGTGCCTTGTCTTAATAGCTTAAACATACTAAGTAGGTATCTACATTTCTATCGACTAAAGAGTATAATAAGATGAATATAGTTTTAAACTATTTACTTTTCACTGGAAATTCTGGACGCTATGTTTGATAACAAATAAATACAAATAGAGACATTAAATGATCCCTCGCTACACACTATCAGCTCAACTTCAAATAAGATATATAAATCAATTTAAAAGACACTTTAAACTTTGGGATCTTATTATACTCTTGTTAGGCATAGTCCAAGATCTAACTAAAGACATCACAATCAACAAGGCTACAGTACGGAGTTAATTAAGTAATAAATATACATGAACGTGTGAATCAATTGAATTTTTCAGAAGCTAAAGATGGCTGGCTGCTTACACTCGGCCATTCAGGTCGATCTGCTTTTCGCTGGCGTGTCTGTAAAGGTAAAAACTATTGCTCTACCCCATCTACATATCTAATAACTACAGTGACTTCTTCTGATGATAGGATTGGTTGCTTACAGCCCTTACATTCAAATTAATATCGACATTAAATACTATGTCCTAAAAGATCCATTTCTTTATCATTTAAAGAGGCAACGCTATATCATAGTTGCAGTTGGTTATATTTTAGAAGAAAGAAATTAGAGAGTTGACATACAAAACTCGTAAGGTCAAGTTTTATCGTCTTCTGCTGTGAAAAGCTCTTCAAGTCAAAAATAATTAAGAAGATAAAATCATGCTGAACAAGCTTGTGGTGTAAAATGCATATGAAAGCGTGTGTGGGATGATAGTGTTGACTGTTTGGTCAAAATCGGATTAATATTGTAAAAGTTAGTCTTCACTATTGTGTAGTAATATTTTCGAACATATTCCGAGGCAAATGTTCATCGTGCTAAAATATTCTAAACAATGTTAAAACTCTGTTGATTAAGGCCTGAATTTTGTCGATTTCACATACCTGTATAACACGTAATGCTGTATAAGGAAGAAAATATCAAAAGCAACAGAGAAAAATCCAAGTCCAAACTTTGTTGGATCTCCAAATATGCTTTCCCAATCATCTGTTTATAGAAAAAAAAATAAACGATAAATTGGTATTATTCAACTCACTAACTACCCGCGTTTGATTATAAATTATTGGTCAAAGGTTTCAGTTTGTTGATTATAAATATACTAAAGAAAGAAATTATCATTTAGACAAATTTGTTGTATCTGTTTTACCGTAATTGTATGCGTTGAGTATCATTTGAAGCATGGATAACATTCCACCAGTAAAGTCCAAGAATATATTCCCGATACTCCAACCGATAGTTGATTTCCTTTTGTAATTATAAAACGCTTGAGGTACGTATTTTATTAGAGTTATAGCTAGCTTTACGTAGCTGCAATAATACAAGAAATCTAGCCAAGCTATCACGCTCGTCCAAGCAAGAATAACTGATATTAATATGAAAATTGCAAATACGCCGTGTATAATTCTTGCTGTTATAGATACTCTCTGAGTTCCTCTCTGAAATACGGATCAATATATGAAATTAATACATTGCTGAACAGAAATTTTGTATCCCATTGAAAAGTGATCATATTTTACTGACCTCATAAATAAAGCATTGGAATATCGTTATGGTTGTTGCGAATACGGCATGTAATGCAAAGAATATATCATTCACTTGTACAGGATTTAAACCTTTTGGATAACGATCGAAGTATTCTGCCTATAAGAAAGGATGATGATAGGAAGATGATTGTCTGAATTTCAAAAAAGATTGCTTTATAATTGATTGATTTTACCTCAACTTCAGGGATCCAGTATAGTCCACAGTTAAATAAACTGTACATAACAAACCCAACGATATTTAGAGATAAGAAGTCGAAGTTTAGACCAACTACACTCTTCCGTTTGTAGTTTATGTATATTTGTGGATAAAAACTGATACTCCATGCTAGGAAATATACCCAGCCAACTATCGCACTCACAAGATATAGAGACTCAGATTTTTCTATAGTCACTCGCACAAAGGCATCGGAAAAACTGTAATGAATTGATATATTTTCATAAATAATTAATGAAGATAAAAACAAACGTAATCTCAAGTATTCGATAACTTCTGTGACAAATGTTTGAAGAAAATTTAAGCTTGCTGATTATACTGTCTATCCATCGCTCTTCGCAACTTTTTTTTCTCTCGCAAAGTAACTTGCAATTGTAATAAAAGGGGGACACCGTTCCACATATTATTTAAACAGCACAACGATTGAATAATTTCTTAAAAATTTTCCGAGAATCATAGAAAGAAGAATAATTAATAGACATTTTATTTAAAACCCTAACAATTAACTGTTATTCTTACTTAAAATCTTTTAATTTATACTCCGGTATTATTAGAATTTTCGGAGTAGCCATTTTTGATGTATTAAAAATTTGCAGAACACGAGATAACTTCGGAAGATAATACCAAATTATATCGAACTACTGTTTCCGTTAAATTAGAACTTTGCTAATCACATAGGTCGATACTCATGTATGTTTCATCGTTCGCAGAAACATATCTCTCCTCGTCAAATTCCGAGAGAATACTGATCGAACATCTGACGATGAGCAAGACAAAGTTCAGAAGGCTATCAAGTAAAAATATGTACCACAAAATGACTGAATGATAAATCTATTATCTCTTTGAACTGTTAAATGTTTGTTGTTTATTATTTATTTTTTTATACTTAAAGAACAGCTTTGATCTTTAGGCAAAGAACTGTAAAATAAACATAAATTAGGACAAATTATTACAAAACACATCGGCTCAACAGCCAATATGATAAATTAGTGAATTCAATGCGATCAATTAGCGAAAACAAATCAAACTGGCTGAATGCATAATTTGATTCTCTGGAATCAAATTTTTAGTGTCTGTGAGTTATAGTCATTGAGTAAATCCATGATTCTAATCTCTTTGCGAATATACTCACTCTGTGACCGAACTGGGCGTAACATTTGCAGAAACTATGGAGTGGCCTGCATTAAGCCCGAATATTGTGATTGTCCATTGTTTGGTTTCATTTCCAGCTGGCAGAAAAAAATTAACTGGATCTGTCCTGACCAAGTCGACATGTTGCACATCAAATTTTACATCTACATCCTCGGATAAAGATTCACTGTGGATCAATATCTTGAAGATTAATTTGGTACTTTTATCAATTATACACACAGTGCGCATAGACTATGCAAAGTAAATTAGATCATTGTTAATCTAACGAAGATATTCACCGTGGTAAACTGAATTTCTCGACAAAATGAATGAATGGAAAATTTTGAAAGCCAGTATTCGATAAAATGTATGAAAGGAACATTCTCAAGCTTTAAATCATCGTCAGAGACTCTGATAAGAGAAAATAGTGAATAAATGGTATTGAAATTACATATTGAAATAAAACTCGTAACTTTTTCTCACAGAATTTGTGAAATCAACAAATTTCTGCTTACTTTGCTTCCTACAAAGAACATTAGGGTCTGATTTGATTTGATGCAGCTCAATTCCTGGCATGCGAGAATCAGCTGGTGCAAATGAGATTAAACAGATGATATAACGATCAGAAATCTAGGAGAAAGAAAATCGTTTAATATAAAAGTGGTATGTATTTCGCATCTGTAAACCGAGCTAAATATTTTCTCCTATTTACGAAGATTACATCGTTGAATGAGGTCGCGATATAAACGGGTGTATAAAACTGGCTAAGAGCGATAAGAAGTACCCTCCTCCGCGAAGATAATTAAAATAAGAAAAACGATTAAAGAAAATTCTGTTTCACTTGCCTCAAATACAAATCGAACGTTTGCTGACTGCCATAACGTACCGTCAAATCTTTATGGGACACTGTAAATTTTCCCGAAGATTTATCTATCGCTGCGACTGGAAAGAATAGAAATATAAAAATCAGATGAAATTCAATTCAATTAAATTAATAATTAAACACAGTTTAGTGAAAATATTTAATTGAAACGAAAAAATACACACCTAGTAATAAGAGGAGCCATAAATGTTGGTGAATAATCATTTTTTAAAACGTCTGTAACAAAATAAACAAGATAATTTCATGAGATTATCTTTTATCTATATTTCTTCAAGGTTCTGGAATTCATTCACAATATCTTGTAGCCTACTATCATGCTATCAATCTTATTATCACACAATGTCTGTTTAGGTTCACCGCACAGATCTTTAAGTGATTTTTGTAATATTTTTCACTGGTTTTCAGATTATTTGTTTATTTATCTCTGAACCCACGAATTGAACTGTTGCACATATCTATATATACGCACCCACCAGACGTTGATAATTTGTTTCAATTATTTTCGTATCTACATAACTAGACTTCAGTTTGCGTTTCTTGTTAAAATTAGTCAGGGAAAACAAAGTCGAGCGGATAGACGATTACTTTAACGATCTATTATTATTAGAAAGATTCTACTGTTAAATTACATTCCTAACCTATAAAGGTTCATTTTGTTTAGGAGTAAAATAAATAGTGTTGATGTTTTTAACTGAGTGTGGATAAGGAATTATTTTTTTATTTTAATAACGATATACATCGCAGATTATATCATATGTCTGATTGAAAGAACGGATCTTTTTGACAGTTCACACTGTGCGAAATTTCATCTCTTGTAATTTGGGCACGTTTATACTGATAAGCGATGTTTATAGTTCAAGATATTCTATTTACCGATTATCTGTTCATTTCTAAAATATCAATGAACATGTCTCTCACTTTTTCATTCAATACACAATTAACATTCTTCACATTTTCACTCAACTCAGTATGTGTTATATTATATTCACTACGTGCTATCGTAACTTTGTTGTGACGGGTGTCGATGGCTATTGTCTATACTGATAGTGTTTTCGACTGGTCACACTAGAGTACACTGAGTGTACATTGAGGTCCTACACCGTGTTTTACTCGTACTCGACATACTTTTCATTCTGCTTATACACCGTGTTTTACGGGCTAGGTTGGTGCAAGATTTTTGTCTCGAGTGCAGGACATTTCGTGGCGTGTCAGTGTAGTGTGGATATGGCTGGCGGCGCGAAAATCAAAAGCAAGGTTGGTTACCGATTTTCTATCTTCAACGTCAAGTAGTGATGACGGCGAAATGATACTTGCATTGACAGATAAAAATACGAGGGCCAATATTAACAATTTCTTAGAAATTGTTGATACACTTTCCGAGGAAAAAGTAAGCAATGTATCATCAACCACTCAGAGAAACTGCGTTAATATTGGGCTTCGTCTTTTTATCTGTCAATGCAAGTATCATTTCGTGGTCATCGCTACTCGAAGTTGAAGATAGAAACTTGGTAACTAACGTCGTTTTTGATGTTCGCGCCTCCAGCCATATCCACACAACACTGACACGAGCCGCGAAATCTCCTGCATGCGAGACAAAAATCTTGCACCAACCTTGCCAGCGAAACACGGTGTATGAACAGTGTTGAAAAGTGTGTTTAGTGCCAAGGTACGAATAAAACACGGTGTAGAACCTCAGTGTACACTCAGTGTACATTAGTGTGACCAGTCGAAAACGCTATGACAGCTTTCTGCAGTGGCATCACACTGATTCGACCATCACGGTTTGTTTCTATGGCGGCAAATGAGGCTGAATTTGAATTCGGTTGATCGAATGCGCGCGGTTTTTCAAATTTCAAACTCTGGTTCCTCAACGGTTTTCGTAATAGATAATAATAGAGAAACTCACGATCAGTTCGTTGTATTCTATTATGTGCATATTCAACGTCTTATTTAATCGATATTTCATCTTTCTAACACAGTCTGTAATAATATGAATTGAATAAACATGTTATAATACATTCCGCTTTGTCTATATGTTACTTTTACCGTCTGTCTTGTTTTTTTCTCTCTAAGTATCCAATACGTGGCAATTATTAATAAAATATGGTGGGTTTTGTTTGGTCTGAAACTTTTGATGCATCAAAAATTGATATACAGTCATTCACATTGCGAATTCAATCGTTTCGTTGGAATTTTTTGGCAACAATGAAACGCGCTCATAATATAATACAGCTATTGGATAACACCGGCAAACTTTTAATATAATATAAGCGTACCATGGTTCGATTCGTCATCGTAACTTGTCAGACTATGTTTGAACATCGTCGTAAGCAGTATAAGATACCTGGTGCCTATAATATCTGTATAGCTATTGCCATAATAGTTTTAGTGGGTCGCATGAAAACTTTCTGGCCTAAAGATTAATCGAATGTTCTTACCGTTCCAGCTACAGCACGAGTTAAAGTACAATTAACTTACATGTTCAACGAAAGACCCGCGAGGGGTCTTATTGACAGATACTAATTCAAGAGGAGGACTTTCCTCATATTTTGACGACGTGGATATATTTGCACACTCGTATTTGCGTTCGTATACGTGTAGGTGTACATACAGCGAAAGTAGAGCGGCATGCAGACGCGATTCTCTTCATTGGACAGTTATTTTTAAAACTAAACAGTCCTTGAGAAACCAACGATAAAATGCTTTTCTTTCTTTACAATTTTCAACCTTTTCCCATCGATGCTATAACCGTTTACTTTTCCTATATATATAACTCCGTACATTTATAGCTCTACGGATATTATTTTTTTTATATACCTATCTAGTTGTATCATACATACGCGTGTATCTATTTGTTATCGCAAATTTATTAATCACTCATTAATCCACTTATATCCCATCTCTGATTATCCTGTATTTCATAAGCGATTTTTT
Organism: Tenthredo amoena; assembly: GCA_963966615.1. Taxonomy (NCBI): domain Eukaryota; kingdom Metazoa; phylum Arthropoda; class Insecta; order Hymenoptera; family Tenthredinidae; genus Tenthredo; species Tenthredo amoena. Next base: position 21,852,051 of record OZ016482.1, on the reverse strand, counting down.
TAGATCCTTGACATTCCGTATTGCAACGTGCCCGATATTGTGCTTACGATTCGTGTTATTTAATCTCAGTATATACGGCTTCTCAAATGTTTCATCGTTCGTGCATTGTGGTACAGCTTCGTACAATATAAAACAACGTCTGTGATATAACATGCCGTTAGATGATCGGTATCTCTGTTCAATAACTTCGTGTAGTTATGCTTAACGATATTTAGTCTGCCTATAGATAATTATGTGTATATATATCTCTATTCTTTCTTGCATGACAATAAATAAACGAATTCGTATCTGATTCAAACACCGACACGAGCTTCAAAGTTGGCCAAATTTAATGATATATTCAGAATGTGTGACTGCCAGGAAATCCGGTTTCTAAACTAGTTATGGTTTTTATTTCATTAGTGATGCTGCCGTTCGAATTTTGAAGCGTATAGATTACCGACTCAGACTTACCTTCAGCTTCGGTTAGTGGGACTCGAGACAGAAACTGGTTCGTGATTGCAATTCACCTACATACAAGATACAACCGTGTATAAACGTAATTTACACAGCATACTTACAGCGGAAAGGTGCTCGACTACATAAGTACCAACCATACCGATCTACACGGCTAACATAACGTCAATTTGCCCTTTATATAGTCTCACGCGGAGATCAGCTTGTAATTAGTATATTGAAAGGCTTAGAACTCGAGCCTTAATTTCATTTTATTGTTCATTACCAATTAAAAAATATCTACAGACCTGAGGTCCGTTTATTTTATAGCGAAGAGAAAATAGATCGTGAGATCTGTGAGAATTGAAATCTCATTGAATTATCAAACTACATTTTGGCCTATAGATCATACTATTATTTAACGTATGAAACGAAAATCGAATCGTTCTCCTCTATCCTACCACAATTATTAAGTTTTGAATTTCGTTCTTATCTGATATATAAAACGTAATAATAAAAGTTTTTATATTTTCCTGTATCTAAGGTTAAATCCCTCATGTTTCTTCGGAATGAGTAATAAATTGCTGTTCTAATCGCTATACCAGAATCATTGGTTATTACAGTCTCTTTCTAATCGTTGATCTGACGAAATTTATACAACTCCTGATACGAGATTAATTCTATTGCCCTAAAGGCGAGAGTACATATTCATACACATTGTATTATACATATTAAAAGCGATTAGTATACTTTATCTCAATTGCCGTCGAGATAAGGTCGCACATATACAAGCTTCTGGTTAGTCTCAAGTTTAAATTGACGATTGCTTACGGTGTAAAAATCTATCATCACTCTTCAATTTATTGAGGAATAAAATTTTGTTGGTTTTTATTATCTGAATCGATTAATTAGGTGCCTACCTGATGTGGCAACAAATATATTCAAAAGTTATAAGTACCGAACGGTTTCTATCGAGCTTTATTTGAATAAAAATGAAATCTGAATCCAGGGAGAACACGTGTCCTCGATTTTTGGAAATACATAAGAAAGTTATTCGGGGCAAGGTTTGTTGTTGTTTTCAGCCACGCGAACCGCAGGTTAAATCTAGTTAAAAAAGGTACAATTCAATCAGCCTGACGCTCACGTTCAGAAATACCATAACTGACGCTCCAGGCAAGAGAGTTCAAGAGAGAAATGAGACTTTTACAAGATGAGAATTAATTCGGTGTTTTTTCAAGGCTCTTTTACATTTCCCTTTCAAAAATAAAACCAGTCTGTACAGATCCACCTTTTCGCAAATGACTTAATGTTCTTTCCGAAACGATATATCGCGGCTGCTTGTGAAACTAGTTTCAGTTTCTCTTTTCTGCACAAAGGAATAAAGAATATTGCGAACCAATTGAAAAAAGAATCCCATAAGTCTAATAATACCTTTGAGGTAAAAATACTGCGATTTCATCAGTGATTAAACTTAAGACACGGAAAGGGTTTCCATACGATTAACGTAGATTTTAATTCAAATAAAGGCAGGTTTTTAGGTATTTATAAATTGAAGGTCACAAAGCGATAACACGAAAAGCTTCGAAGTGCATAAAAGCGTATTACAGACATGTAAAATTGTCTTCTTTAATCATACGGGCGATTTCATAGAACGGATTATCATTGTGTAAACGACAGTAACTCACGTAATCAGGAAATATGTACGAATGTTCACGTAAAAATTGTCACGATAGATACTCTTCAAATACACATTATTCCCGTTTGACACTCGCCAAGGCTTATGAAGATTTATATGATCCTGCAAATGGTAAACCTTCGAAGACCATTTCCTATTAAAAACTCTGAATCAAGATTAACAGAAGTTTACAATGAGAGAAATGAATCGACGTTGTATACAGTACTGGAAATAACTGACAGCCACATTATTATCAACAATATGTTTACACACACACATAGTCGAGACTTGTTACCCACCGTTTTGGTATTCCTTATCTTCTTCAGTTGCGATATAAGTACGAATAGAGCGTGAATGTGTGGCTTGATTATCACATGTGTAGAATCGAGTAATACCGGGTAATTTGAGGTATACTTTAACCGATTACTGTTCAATTGATTCGCAAGATAATAAAATCTTCGCGTTTGTATAGAACCGTCTATTAATTTAGGCGCGAAAAATACATTTGAGATTCGTGTGAATAGGAACTTAATTTTAGAGCGATTGTTAGCTACTGCACAGTCGAAGGCATCTCACTGTTGTGGCGGAAACTCATATGAGACCCAGTCTATATAAATTCACCCGCCGATTCTTCGCCAATGACCGTCTACGCGTTTTGCCCCACTACCTTTTTCCCTACTCGACAACTCAGGTCGCGGTTCTCTCGCTCTCTTGCACATCCGTCATTTGTCGTTTGTGAATATAATAAAAAGTCATTTGCACTGGGAAGTACCGTTCCAGTACGTTCATTTACCTCATTAGATAAAATAGACTCAGTACATACATCTGCATGCTCCAATCTGGTCGGCATTCTTCTCCATTGAGATTTGTAGAAGTGGATGACGAAACAAGGGGGCAATAGTATTCTGATTTCTCACGACGCGCTTTATTCTTCATTTTCGGTTTACTCACCCTTATGAATTCCAAGCTTATCCAAGGGATACGTGTATCTTCAGATCGTGGAAATTAGACACGTTTTCAGGAATTGTGGCGACTAAGATGAACAATGAACAGATGTGGTGTTCTAGGGCTTTATTCTACGCTATGTCACCTACAAATATTGATGTCAAAAACCTTCGTATCTTCCATCATGTGGCTACCAGCGTGGATTGAAGTGAGCGCTGTAAAAATGACCTAGGTTAACCGTTGCCTTGATAACTAACTGAAAACTAGTCCAATCAATCTATAATTTTTTTTACATGTAGTCCTTACTAGTAGTTTTAGTGCAGACTAGAGATTCTTGAAAATATTGGTTCGTTTGGCCTTGAGAAATTAAAAAAGAATTCAAATTTTTGTATCTTTCAGTTTACGGACTTTAAAAATCTGAAAATGTATTAAAAAGTAAATATTTTACAATAATCTTAGTCCACACTAGAATTACATCAATTTTGAGTAAACCCACGAAGTTGGATTCAGTTTGGACTAAAATTGACTTTGGAATTGAATCAACAGTTAACCTAGGTAATTTTTACAGAGCTCATTTCGATCGATGCTGGTGGCCGCACATAATGTGAAGTCCGGGGGTTTTTAAGATCAAGATTTGTAGGTGACATTGCCTAGAATCAAAGGCTGAAGGAATATATCCGTGTATAATTTACCCTAGTCGCCACAATCCTTGAAAAAGTGTGTAATTTTGATATCTTGAACATGTATGTACCCCCTTAACTGATCGATTGCGATTTTCCTGCATTCCATTCAGTCTGGACACGTAAACCGGAATTTAAGTTTAGTCTTTTTATCGCTGCATTTACGACGCTGCAATCTTTTCCTCTCTCGGATCTATATATGGTCCGATTACACGCTTCATTGCGTTTTCAGATGAAATCCAGTTTACTGGTAGTCACGGTCTTATTACAAGTCATCGCATCGCTTCAGGCCCTCACCACACATAATTATTGTCGCCGTAAAACGATCAATGACTGCATTGGCATATTACGACAGATTTTGAAAAGCGCCCTTTTTTCTCGACATTTTCGATTCTTTACATCTGAAGTACGACTTGAAGATGTAATTTTTTTTTCTCCGTTTCTTGGCCAAAAGGTTTCCATTTGGTAGCCATTCGAAAGATTTGACTTCTGCGATTCACAGATTTCTCAGAACAGCGTGTATTACCGAAAACTCCATAAACGACAACTCTTCGTTTTTTAATAAACTGAATTTCTACGGAAATTTGAATCGAATCAATTCCCATTTAAAAAAAGGGCTTTGATCAAATTGACTGGTACTTTGAGACAGCTTTCTTATTTCAATATCAAAGGTTGTCTCCGAATATGATCATTAGGGGTTCTGGATCGGTTTAGAAGTTGTGTTCATTAACCTCGACTTTTACGTGGATCCATTAGCCTGTTCATCTTATACTTGTTATATTTATAGAATAAGAGGAATGTTTTCGGAAGAAAATGGAAAAGTTTTCTTTATAGAGAATCTCAAAGATTACCAGTTACCAAATTCGGTGAAATAGTTCAGAGTCGTTACAGCGATTTATCGAGACTTTAGGAAACTCTCAGAAAAAATCAATTCTCGTGAATCTCAGTTGGGTCTGATCATTTCTTTTTGTTTCAAAAATAAAAATGCAAAAAATTTGGTGAGCTTTTAAATCGTCGTAATGCCCAAATGTTTGAAAATTGGAAGAGAACTTTAGATCGACACTACCGAGTATCAGTGTAGGTCTACTTCGGGTGTATCGATGAAATCTGAAGTGGTAGTGTAATTGTTCATTGGCTATTGACATATATTGAGAATTGGGCTAATCTAGGGATTATGTCTTATAAGTTGGAAAGAATTAGCGCTCTGGAACTTATCGCCAAGTCGTGTCGTCTCTAGCTGGACTACGGGGGTCTGCAGACTATTGAGTCGTGTCTGAAGATAATATTTCTGCTGATAATCAATAATCAATAAATAATCGGTGTGACATGTTGAAAAACGCTATTTTAAGCTTCGAGTGTTGATCGAAATGAAATCGAAATTCGCAATGCGGTTTTTAAATAAAACGAAAACTCAAGGTAGTAACGTTACTCGAATGAATGTCAAATCTGCCGAATGGGCATTAAAACCGTTGGGAATTCAAGTGTACTTGATGATTTGACAATTAGTCAAATTCTCCCCCCGCTCGCACTTTGTGCTAGTGACTGATGCAACATTTCGCGAATTTGCTTCGCGTATCGCTATTCGTGAGACTTAATTGGTATCAATTCGCAGTGTCTCTTTACGGAGTTGTTAGAACGATTTTATTCATTAATCGTATAGTCTGAAAAAATGATGAAATTTTTCGCACGAACACCGCGCTTCTTGATTCCAAGAGTTCTAATCTTACGCCAAAAGCTTGGGACACGCTGAACGGATAGTTTAAATGACTGATTATGAGTGACCGTTTCAATTAGACCTCTTCTCGTCGTTAATTCAGGAGCAAATGAGCTCTGGAAGTAAAATTATATTTAGTTTAGTGTGATTTAGGGTTTTTGTAACTCTATAAATGGTCTTCTTCTGTTAAGTCATGTTCGATCGGCGTCGGAAGAACATATTCGCATAAAATAATTAATCACAGTCGATTTTTCGTTCCTTTTTTCTCCTAATCAACTGCGTAACTGCAGGTTGTACTTATATTTTTGCGAAATAAAATCCACGCATACTTACTTCAATTCCGACTGTATGAAACACCGTTATCTTCATACAGCGGGAAGTAAAGTTGAGATAAGTGTCTCGTGACTTTGTGCGAAGCGGAGAAATGTCGAAAAAAGAAGTTATAATTGCTCAGTTATTTCGTCGACCATTTTTAACAATTTTCTATTTTGGTGGTGAGGTTCCTTTCACGTTTTATCGCGAATGAAACACAATCAGTGGAAGCAGTAGTGACAAGTTCAGAACCGCATGTTGTCTTTGTATGAATCGTAAATTCACAGTTTTTGTCACCAATTTATAAATAATTGCGGTAGAATTGTGTTCATTGTATTTTGAAAAAGAGAAACTGCGTACATGTCATGTGAACAAATAAGATGGAAACGCGAAGCGCCTAACCAGTTGGATAAATATTTTATGCATAAATACAAACGCGAGTATGATACAAATAAATGATGTTCATTATGAGCGATGCTTGTAAAGACTTCAAGGCTGTATGTGTAGTGAAAACTGTTCAAATTGTATACAGTACGCGGCTCACTTCAAGGATTGGCCCTTGACCCTTAAATTGCTGAATAACGATGTCAATCTGTATGCTGATGGCCTTTTATGCGTTTAGCAATTGCAGAAGTCGGTTTAAAAAATTATTTTCATCTTTTTTATGCACTGCTTATTATAGCCGACGACATATACTGCTGCTGATAAGAGATCTCGTAATGATTCTTCCAGAGTTTTTATCCAGAATCATATGTGACTATATCTAACACCGATTCCAGTTTTCTATATAATTACGCCTTATGTAAACCGAGTGACAGTTACTTCCGTAATTCGCAAGTCATACATCCATTTTCGCAACTCTCTCTACGTCGCTTTTTCTCCGAGTCTATTTTCCTCGAAGTATTCGAGTACGATTTCTTCGCAGATTTTACCTGCAGCCAGGTTGCATGCTCGTCGTTTGATGAGGAATTTTTGGGGTTAGAGGCGACTTTTAAGGCCCGTAGAAATTTTACCGCACGAACTTCTTCATCTTATAGAGACTTGCCAACGTGACGGATAAACCTCACGAACACCTGGTAGTTCATGTTTTGAATCCGTTTTGCTTATCGGTATACTTTTATACTTCACGAACCGTGACCTATCGTTTCAGTTTCACACGTCTTTGATTATTTATTTAAATGAATTATTATTATAGAAACTACCCGAGTTATGATCCGGGACTCAAATTATATTCCATGACTGCGGTAAATCGAACACTAGCGCTATACTCAGTTTTCAGGTCAATTCTTACTCCTCTTTAAGGGGGTATATATTTTTGTGAAAAAATATTCCACTGACGCGGTCTTTTCAAAATTATTTCAGACTCTATGGATTTCGCAGAGTTAGCATTCACATGAACTTACGGATCGAATCTTTCGTCAAAATTTAGGGATATTCTATGTCGATGTCATTTTCGAGCAAACCAATGATATTCGATGAGTTTAACCTCTAGATACGAAGTTTTCTTTCATTCCGAGCCGTTTTTTTTTTGTAAACTTGGAGAGCATAGAAGACTGACCTCATCTCTGTATATTATTGGTTCGCTCCGGAATGACATCATTTTAGAACAGTCCCTCCGATTTTCAAAAAGTTTCGATTATCGATGCGACCTGTACCCCACGACGACAACTATTTCTTCGTCAGACTCAATCTGTGTAAAAAACTTCAAACGATTCTGAATCATGTTCCGAGATCGAAGTAATCAGGTGTTGATAAAAAAAATTATTACCAAAAACTGGAAAAATAGTTCCATCTGATTTCCGAACGCGTTTGGGGGTTATAAAATTTTGATAAATCTGTAATAAAATATGATAATACCAAGATGAAAGATAATATGAATAACAAAGTCGATTTACGTGACGGAATTTCGCCACTTGGTCTATCGCATTCTTTAGATTGCTGTCGAGCATGCATAAGGCATAATTGGGCCCTTGGTTAATGACATAATATCTCATTTTTTCACCACGGGTTTAACATTGCGGGTTTGTATCCTGGGTAGACCTACTCGAGGTTTTATTAACGTATAAAAGGAAGGAAAGGCCTTTCATTAAGCTCGTATAAACGATCATCTACGAGCTACTCTTCTCTGCCGGGTTTACCGGGCAAAAAGTATTGCAACGAACAAGCGTTGTGGTTGATATTACGGTTATATACATAACAGTACACGATTTATCATTAATTTTCTCAATGTGATTAAAATATTCCAATTATATTTATTTAAAAGTTACAACTCATCTCAGCTTCTAAGATCAAAGAATAACAGTAATTATCAAGATTTGAATCTTTGCTGAACTTTCGATAATACATATTCGAGTAATAATCGTTCGAAGCCATAACGAGCGTTTGAAATCGTTGAGTAGGTAGCTTTCGCAATATATTCCGATAATTCTTGCGCCGTGTGGATATAGTCCGGTGAAATTCTCACAATAAGAATTCCAAAACATATTTATCATATAATATTAAACCTTATGCATATATTTTTCCCCGTTTAATCACCGGCAGAAATTTAGTTATTCTAACGGAAAAAAAAATTCAAAAAATTCATAACCTATACTAACTTGTTAATTTATATACTTATGACTATCTACAGTCGTGTACAGGGCGTGTGATCATGGCTTTGATTTAATCGCGTTAGTTATCTGCAGGTTATTAAAAATTGTTCACTTATCGTGTAGGATTAGTTAGATAAACCCAATTGAACGTATAATTCATATGTACTACGTACTCGTCAATTTTCTGTCTATGATATTAGCGTAGATGCGAATACCCACCTCGATGAAATTTCATTGCAATAAAATTTATGACCAGATAACGTTGTGTATGTGACTACTTCACGAATTACTGACACTCGATATTTTTATTTTTACTTACTTTACTTACTTTTATTATACTCGATTTTTATATTTATTTATATATTTTTATATTATATATTGCGCAATTGCAGTAGATCGGCTATATCAATTATTTCCACACTATTTCAATTAGACGGAAAACAATAAGACCATATCGTATCGTCTGTGCTACTAATCTTGGCTTGTAATTCTCTGTAGTCATGAGGATTGGCGTATTATGACGGATTACAGTCGACACGCAAACCTAATAATTGATCAATCTGTTTAATTACCATGCAAGTATAGTTGCAGGTATATACAGTCTTCTGTGTTTTTGTATTTTAATCATTATTGTAGATTTCACTTTCTCATTGACTCTTTTCTCTTCTCTTTTTACAAGAAAAGAAAAGAAATAAAAAATTCACATACTTCTGGGATTTTAATAACGATTAATTAATTTTCACCCTGTGAATACAGAGTCTAGTTAATAACCCTTTCTAAAAACTATCAGTCGGTAATATTCAAATTGGGAATTCTGACCGTTCGGAACTTTTAAAATTAAGAACTCCAACCCAGTCCCCCAAATACGAAGCTAATTTGCTAGATAACAATTACTGCAATCCCTCGAAATAATTTCACAACAGTTACATCGATCGTTGACAAATTAATGCATCGTATTACAGATACGAATCGAACTGTCCCATTTCTTCTCTCAATTGATAAAGACAGTGGCATCGACAAATTGCTCGGCTGCCTTTGAGTCTGAATGAATTTAACAGGGCAGAGTTCGAAGGGCGGTAAAAGCAGGGTCAACTAATTTTAGCAGAAGGAGTAGAAAATTGTGTTCTGTAATAATTATTCAACATTATTGAAAATAAAAATCGAAAAAAATTAAAGTAAAATAAAATACATAAAACAAGTCTGGAATATTATATAATTTTGAATTCCATTTACCGCAGAGACATAAGGGAGGATGATTGATGGTAAATAATAACGACTCGTTAATTAATAGGTTACCGTGAGAGTTTATGTATATATAGTTTGTTACAAGGCACAGGTAGCTTACACACTTAATTTTGTTATTCAAAATTCAATATTCACTCGTTCGTACACTATATTGTTTTCACCGCGCTCATTCAAAGAGATTACATATGAGTTTTTTTTCATTTTTCATTATTCATTTTTTTTTTTTTTTTTTTCAGTCAACAATTATTATATAATATTATTACGGATTCACTCGATTTACATGATTCTTTTTTTCCTTTTTTCTTTCTTTCTTTCTTTCTTTCTTCTCCATATATACCAAAAGTTGTTTACAATTATATTTATTTATTTATATATATATATATATATACCTATATTCTTTAGAATAATACAAGGGCTTAATCGATACACCTGCAGGCAATAGACTAAATATATAAAAGGGTTTTTCAACGTCGTGTCGTATTGATCGAACTAATTAAAAAAATCAGTGTGCCTCTGTTTTTTTTTTCATATATTATTATATGTAGTTATAGGTATGTATAGTTTATCAATAATTAACGAATTTTTACGCTTCAAACTATTTCCTTATTCTCTTTTTTTTTTCCTTTTTTTTTCATGTTTATCCTGCGGTATTCATAGCACGAATTAATTAGCCTCAACTCGATTCTATATAAACAGCTAATTGAATATATTGAGAAATAATTAGACGCGAAGTCATTAGTTTGTTCAATTAATGTCTAATCAACGTTTTATAAACCCTTATTAATCGATGCTTATTATTATTAGCTTATCGACTCTTCGAATTATTTCAATTTCATGAAAATGAAAAAAAAAACAAAACAAAAAAAACAAAAAAAAAAAACAAAACGAAACCGAAACATATTTCGATATAATTTATAATATATACGGCGTAGCTCCGCTATATACCTATAATATCATATCGTTATTAAAGGAGCATATGGAAGTGTCACAGTTAATAATAATCAAACGACGTCTTACCAGCACAGTATGCATTTTTTTTTTATACACAATTTCCCCGTGATCAATTTATTTCTCTATCGCTTATAGATATATAATTATTAAAATCTTAACTGTATAATAATATATATATATATTATTATTGAATAAAAATTCTCCATTTATGCACATACATAGGCATAGTATGTATAATTCATAATCAGTTTTTCTTTCATTTATTTAAGCGTTTAATTCGAGTTTACAATAGTAATAGCTGTTGATATTTGTTTTAAAACTCTTGTTAAAAACTTTGATTGATTGGATTGGATTGGTTAAATCATTGATTGATCGGATTTTCATGATTGTATATATCGAAATATGATTGTTGATTGCTCTCGTGCCTCTTTTGTTTTTTTTTTGGTCCAGGAAAACTCATACGAACGTTGAATTTTCCTGCTGTTAATTATTCTTATCAATTTTAAAACGATGGTGTAAAATAATCATACATACATAAATGTATATATGATAAACAACACATTTTTCCACCGATATCAAAAAGCGGCAAGGAAAACTTGTGATAGAATCCTACGATTTATTGAGGAAAGAATATTTATGATAAACGATGAAATTACGCCGTGTAATATACGAAGCTGGTGATTAATTAAATCTTAAAATATTCCAAAGTCCGATTATATAATCTTCTGTACTTGTCGTATGATTTTGAGACATTGCGTTACATGTTACGGCGATTAATCGAAAAATTGATCACGGGGCTCCGTCTGATTGCTGTCACAATGAGCTTATTACCTTAATACTAAGCCTTAGAGGTTATCTTAGTCTACCCATAACCTAGTTAATTACTTATTTACTTATTTACGTATGCTAATATATGCTTATATGTATATAGGTACAGTCTAAGGTCCTAAGCGTCTAATTTTAAAGTTCTATTGCTAAACCTACTGTCGTGTCAAATTAAACATATCTCACATTAGCTAACGATTTGTGCGTAAGAAATATACAGAAACTATACAAAAAGGAAACGTTAATTATTAAGAAAACGAACCCTCTCTTCATTTCTCTCGATTTCTCTTTCGTCTATAGGATGTATTATAATTTTTATGGATTATCGAAGCCTGCCCTCGTTAATTAGTAAAGGATGAAAATATGAGAATGAAAAAGGACGAATTACGTAAATCGACGTAATTCATTGCAGCAATTTGCAAATAAAACTTTTGACAACTCGAGCGATTAAAACTTCGACGAAATAAAAATGTGCAAAAATATTATGGTTTTGTACTCGTATTGTCCGATGCTTGAATTAGAAAAAAGGACGAAAAACTAAAAGTAAAAAATAACGATAACCGTTCAAGATATATGAGCGAAATAGCGAGAAGTTTATTCTCTCTCGATTCACCCATCCCCCCCCCTCCCTCGCCGTTGTATAAACGGAAATTAGATATATTGAGTTGACCGCGGGATTAGAGGGATGAAAGTTTATTTCCAATTCGGAAATCCCACGACAACGAAGGGCAATCAATCCGGAGGTGCGAGAGAGCGATAAAATTGTGAAAACTCGTAATAGTCCGCGGATCGGAGATTTGATCTCGGCTCTGGCACCGTTGAAACTTTTTCTGTTTTTTTTTTTCATTCTATTTTTTTATCCTTCTTTCTTTCTTTTTTTTTTTTTTTTTTTTGAAAGACCAAAAAAAAAAAAAAAAGGTTACTGCTGATTGGCACCTGTTCGCGCGTTTTAAAACGAACTGAGATAGATAAGTCTGGTTGTACTACATACACGTCGATTTGTGTGCAGATAGATAGGAACCCTCGATATAACATCGATTTTCAACTTTGTTACCCGGATATAGGTACATTTCGGAATGCCCCCTCGCTCGTTCGGAATGAATGGAATGCTAATCGAAAGTTAACAGCCCAAGCTTAGATTAGATTCGTTCCGATGGATATATACCTATACTTATACAGGGTATTTCCTTTAAGTGCCCCATCATCGTAAGGGGACGGGGGTTGATTCTCGAAACTATGAAAGATTCGGAGAGGAGTTCGAACCGATCGTGAGCCTACGTTTATCGGAGATATTTAACTGTAGCGCTAATGCCTATCTATTTGAATCGGTTTTTCCAAAACTATATAGTGGAGCTTACGCAGTTCTCTGCGATAACTTTCGAACGAGTCAAACGATTTTTGCAAATTAGTTTTTTACGAAATTATCATCGAATCATTTTCAGACATGGCGGGAGGGAAATATTTGGTTTCAAAAAAAGCATCGACACGGTTTTTGCGATTCGGTGAAAAATTTATATCTCATTGTCTAATAGCGTAATATATATAGAATTTCACAAGCTATCGATTTCCAATAACGAAAATTATGCGGGTGATCGTTTGAAAAAAACTAGTCAAAAACCGAGACAGAGAGACAGAGAGAGAGAGAGAGATAAAGAGAGAGATATGAGCGAGGGGTTGATCGGCGGGAGAAAAACTTAAAAAGTGTTTAAAAAACCTTATAGGATACAATAATTATATCACTCGGTTCGGGTTTAACGTTTACGAAGATGGGTTGTACAATAATATAATATAGACTCTGTATAAGTTACAATAATATTCCTCATTTTTATGAATAATTAATTATTCGATCGGTTGATTAATCAATTAATTGATTAATTAATTAATTAATTAATTAATAGACAATTAATACATAATATAGATTATCTCTGGATTAATATCTTGTTTCTGTAAACACAACATATTTATTCACCGTATTATTTAATGGTTTGCCGTGTTTATTATCATATTATATTGCTTATTGCTTGCGAGAAAAATTGCGTGTCAAAGAGTTTTATATAGGTATACATATACCTATATACATATGTATATGTATATATATACATATATGGTACATAATTTCATCTACATTTATATTATATATTAATAATGATAATGATAATAATAATAATAATAATGATAATGATATAAGATAAATGTAGGCAGGATCAATTGTACGATATGGTATAATATACCGATACCTACCTATTTCTAACTATACTTCAATTGTCATTGTAAGTAAGAATAGGTATATTATACTATATATACCATATACTATATGTATATGTATATGTGAAGTCTATTTATGTCGATTAAAAGCAACTTGGGGCAGCTTTTATTATTAAATTTATTTCATTAGTGTATAAAATAATTAAAGAATAATATTATAGGTTATTCATTTTTATATATGAACAATTATCATTTTCTTCGTTCAATTTTTATTCCTTTTTTTTTTTTTTTTTTTTTTTAGCAATAATAATAATAATAACGTCAATAATAATAATTGAAAAAAAAAAGACAAAAACAAAAAAAAAGAAGAACGATCTTGCAACGTTTCTGCGCAACAGATAATCACAGTTATAGCAATTTACATTTTACAAATTGATCGTTTAAACGTTTTCCTATTTTTTTCCACCCTTATTTCGATCTGTATCTCATCAATTATCCAATCTTTCGTCTATCATATCGTCCTCAGTATTTCGCGGATATCATTTTTGTATTTTTTATTTTTTTTCTTGTTTACTTTTTCTCTTCTCTCTCGTATTATTTTCATTCGTATTTGTTTCTCGTTTAAATAATTTATTACACAGTAGGTTGTATATATATATATATATATATTGCGTTGAATCACTTCTCACTTAAATACCTGGTTTAAAGTAGTATTATTATTATTATTTTATTTTTATTTTCTCTTCTTTTCACATTAATTTATGTAATTTATTTATTTACTTCATTATTATTATTTATTTTCTTTCTCCCCTACCCCGTTGCCTCTTTTTACTCTTCCTACCCCCCTTTTCTATTTATTTTTACTTTTTATTATTTATTCTCTGTCCTCCTCATTGTTCCTTAAATTACTAAACACTGCGATATTATTACTTTAATCCATTTTTATGTTCACCCATGTATATATGTATTTGTTTATTTCATATTCATTTTCTTTTTATTTATTCAATCATTTAGTCATTCATTTATTTCATTAAAATTACTTTCTATCTAAACTGAACCCTATATGATCTCTCCTACGTACTTCTTCTTCTTCTTCTTTTTTTTTCCTTCTTGTTTTTCCCCTTCTTCTCCTAATTTTTCTTCTTCTCATGTTTCACCTACCCCCAAACCCCTATAATAGTGGCTCTCTCATTATTTATATCCATTACCGAAATTCACACGCGCACACAGACCTCGCGCACTTACACGCACATACATACATTCGTTACTTTGGGCTTTATATATCGTTATATATATTTTATTACATAGGTATTAAAACATTTTTTTTTCTTTTTCTTTTTTTTTTTTTTGCATTTTTATTTTCTTTTGTTTTATTTTTTTTTTCATTTTTATTTATTTTTTATTTTATTTTTCTCTTCCCTTTATCCTTATATTCTTTTCCCTCGATCGCACCGTGATATGGTCTAACCATAGCTCCTTATCAATTATTTATTTATTTTTAACCAATATCTATCTAATCCCTAAGACCTATCGGTAAAAAACCTAAGCGATTCGTTGAAGGAGTTTATCGGAGTGTCACGTGCGACTAATATCGTATATATGTTATACTAGATCTCCGTGAAAACTCCATTATGCGTTTAGATTTAATTTTCTCTTCCGTTTCTTTTTTTTTCTTTTTCTTTTTTTTTTTCTTTTTCCTCTTTTTCCTTTTTCGTTCTCCTAATATATATATATTCATCATTCTGCGCTGACACGCCGAAGACGAGCCCCAACAAACCGCAGGCTAATTATACATACATATATGTATAGCTACTTTTCGATTGGTCAAATTTCTACTAATATAATTCATTCGTTATTTAACCAGTCGAAATTTTTCGAATGCAGCTTATTGTTTATTTGTTTTTTCTTTTCCTTTTCCCTTTTAACTTCCTTTTTTACATCTATATATATGTATATACATACTTATATATGTATATACCTATATATACATACAGGTATACGAGTATATTTCGCGGTACGATAATATAGTCATCTTGTTACCATTTGTTTTTCCCTTTTTATTCTTATTCTTATTCTTATTCTTCTTCTTCTTCTTCTTCCTCTTCTTCTTCTTCTTCTTCTTCTTCTCATTTTTTCTCGCTTCCTTTTTTTCTTATTCCCATTTTTTTTTCGGATGCTCAAAATCACCTGAATATTGCGATTATTATTATCACTAAGCTAATAGCTAAACCTGAAGCTCTGACATCCATAGCAGCGTTGTCCTCCATGCACTGACCTGGAAATTTTTCAAATAACTTATATCAGTCAACTTTGAACTATATTTATTGATAAAAATAGATAAGAAATAAATCGAAAGGAACAAAAACATTAAATTAACTAGTTCGACGATTCGGAAAAATTAATCCATATACAATAATTGTATAAAAATCAAGAACTGATGACATTTCGAAAATACTTTGTAGAATATTTACAGATCTTTCCACAGGAAAAATTATTGCTAATTGATTGAAACCAAGTTTTGTATATACGAATCTGTAAAAGTATGATAGCACAAGTTTCGAAAAAGGAAAAAAAAAAGAAAAAAAGAAGACACACAAATCTGACTCAAAATCGGAATACGGTATAAAGTGACGTGACAAATTGCAAATTTCTTCTCTTCGTGCTCAGAATGATCGAAATATTGTTGACCCGGTTCGACTCGGTCATTCACAATGCAAAAAAAAAAAAAAATAAATAAACACAAATTTGACCCAAAATCGAACTACAGCATAAAATGACGCGAATAAGTTACGAAATTCTTATCTTCACGCTCAGAACGATCAAAATACTGTTGCCCACGTTCACAATGCAAAAAAATTAAAAGTCGAATTCAAATCTGACCAAAAATTGGAATACATTAATAAACGACATAATAAGTTTCAAATTTCTTCTCTTCGTGCTAAAATTGATCGAAATATTGGCGAACCTATATATGGACAAAAAGTGGAGCGAAATAATTGCATCGACCTTAAAAGCACGCTCACCTATGCTCGTCGCGTTGAACGCTAACATTGGAGGTGGTGGAGGTACTCCTCGCTGACAGGCTACTGGACTAGCGGTTAAACTAACCACACCACCGCTTTCACGGTACATGAAACAGAGTCTTCTGCTGTTCCGGAACGGCTGTGGTCTGTTGTTGTCGTTGGACCAGGCCGTCCGGCGTGTTGCCAGGGGCGTAGCAATTACAAATTGTGTACCCTCGGTGTCGAACCAACGTCCGTGACAGGAGTAGGCTGTTAAATAAACAATAATTACTATCACGTCTACGTGTCACTCTCCCTTTTATCCTTGTCGCCAACTTTTAACAACCATAAGGTTAAAATCGGTGCCATAAACTCTCATTAAACTCATAGACTCATCTTTCCACCTCAAAAATCCCTCGAACTCACCGGTAACGGCGTCATCGTCGGCGCAATCTCCTTGAAACTCCATTCTATCAGCTGTGGAACACCCGACGGTGAGGGTAGTGACGTCAGAGGTACACCTAGCGTCCTCTTCTTCTCGCTTCTCCCTCCTCTCAGCGATGTGATCCTCGTTTGGGTTGGTCCTCGGGCTTCTTCGTGCCCTAAGAAGGTCCGCAAGTTCGAACGAAGCGTCGATTTTAACGCTACGTTTCGTGGGCCCAGACTCAGAGTCGTAATCTCCGAAATAGTCAACGTGGGCCTGCGTCAGGCCCGACGTTTCGTCATTCTCCTCGCTTTTGGGAGGCCAGAGCCGCTTCGGTTCCCTGCCGAAGTTTTCCGCGTCAACCCGAAAGTCTTCTTCGGCTGCGTTCACCTCTTCGCCATTTTTCGGCGATCTGGTGCGTCTGCTCTCGCTTTTTTGTATTCCTCGGTGAAGATGCGTTCCGGACTTGATACCCGACGCTTTACCGACTCTGCTGGCTCTGTTTGACCGCGTTTTTCTACCCCGATGTTCGTGGATCAGATATTCGTTGTTAGCACGTCTAGCTTCTACATCGAAATCAACTTTTCGTGGACCGTGACGTTCTTCGCCAGTCTTATCCTGCGCGTGTCGCACCTTTTCATTTTCGTGGTGAACCTCGTGGCCACGACGATTTTCCCGCGTATTTCTCTGGTTACGGTTCAGTCCCGTCACCGTAAACTTACCCAGGTAAGGGCACTGCCTTGGCTCCGGTGAACTCGCTGCAAAATAACATTTCAATTTCATTTTTTGACCACATTCGACGTAATTAACGACATATAGTTCCTATAAATCAGAATTATATCTCTGCCAGCAAAGAAATTGAGGTTTTAGAGGGGTCAAACTAGAATTTCTATTCCGACTCGAGTTTGTATATGTCATGGTTAGCTACACGAGCGATTTATTATCAGATGGATAAACAGCATATAGTCCGATGAAGATAATCGATATAAAGTTTTCCGCGAGTCTTGTAAAGTTTTTATATCGTACCGTAGACTAGCGTCACCTCAGATTAACTAACAGTAGACAATAATTAGATGAATTATTGGTCTAATTGGTGGACTCGCTGTCGAGAATCAATAGACGTGGAATAAACCGAGAGCAAGAGAGAGAGAGAGAGAGAGAAAGAGAGAGAGTGGGAGAGGAGGAGAAAAAAATAAAAGAAAGAACAAAGCTTCGATAACGAGAGCTTAAACCAGCCCTAAGAACACCATGCCGACTCTAATGAGACAAATCTGACGAGGCAGTCGACTGGCAGCCAGTGACTTCACCCCTCGGTAGTCGACTCTTCTTTTCTACCATTTCTTCCTATTCTCGTTCGCCCACGACTTCCAGGCTTTCGGAGTATCGATCATTCTAGAGTTCGAACAGTCGATTCAGATCCGGGAGCGAAGAAAATCTCGTTATTTTTATGGTTAATTAGACACACGTTGGGTAGATACATATATGTATATGCGAGCGTATGCATGTATATATGCGTTATATATTTCGTATACTTTCATATTGCGCGAGTATCTGTATGTAGAGAAAACCGCAAGAGGTAAGCCCTGGTTTTTCTTCCTCCTCTGTCAACCCTGCCGCGAGTTTTTCCTCGTTTCCCAACCTCCGAGTGAAGGGCAACTTGATTTTTTCGCTTCATTACGCGATTCCTGATTAAAGGTTCGACCCTCCCCCTACAGCCGGGCGCAAGCGGTATACCTTTTACTCCGTTACCTCACGCGCTATTCGTATCTTCGTAGTAAAAACGAGAGAAAAAAAAAAAAAGAAAAAAAAAGAAAGAAAAGAAACGGGAAAAAGAATACCGAGCTAAGGAACAAGGATCAGAGTAGAGAAGGAAAAAACTAACGTCTTGTAACGCCACAAGCTATATCACCCCGAGTAACTCTAACTGGTATTAGCTAAAGAAATAGATAATGCTAAAAGAGTTTCGCTTCTTGCGAAAATGAAGAAACTGGGAAAAGAAAGAGAGACAAGAAACTCCTCTTCTTATTCTTCTTCCTCGGGTTCTTCTTCACCGGTAAAAATGGGCGAATCGTGAGAGGAAAGAGGCATTCTTACAGCGAGGATTCGAGCATGGAAAATAACTGGTAGTACGTCAAAGGAAAGCCACGTTTCTACGGTAGATTGGGCAGAGCGGAGGGACGTTTCCTTCGATCCTTTGCCAGGGTCGAATGCACGTCGCTTAGGATTCGTAGTTGCGCGTCTTTGAACCCGACACGGGTCACCTGTTCCTGCGGGGGCCTCTTACCCTTCTCTTTTACCACCGTTCGCTCCAACCCGAACTTTCCGGCTTACCCTATACGCCTCCTTTTACCACTGACAAGATTCCGCGACATATCTTCTCCCCGTCAGAAACCTATATATCAATCGCAAATAAATTCCACTTACAATTTTCAATCGTCGACCCTATGATAGACACAGACATTTTTTCGATCATAATCATTTCCCCCTTTTGTTTCGAGATCCCATTTTTTCGCGTTCGACAATTTCGACTCTCCCTTTGATAAATTTCCAATTTCAAGGCAATTCATTGGTATAATAGTTGAAATTGGACATACACAAGCGATAATTTATTACGTATTTCATATCAAAAGGAATGTCAGTCGAATGCCGATGATCACTCCCATATACCCACGAGTATCGAATTTGATTTTCACTAGAGTCGGATGTAAAAGTCGGGCAACAAATCGACCGTTTAATTGAAACGAATCATTAGCTCCGTGCCTTAATAATAAACGGTATAATTGACAGCAATCAGTGACGATTAATAGACGAATGAACAACGCTCAGCCGGACAAGTTGCAGCTGTCTAACCGTTTGTTACCTAGTTATTAATTAGATATTCTTATATTAATAATTAGAGCGAGATTCACTCCTGGCACTGACGTGACGCGACGTCATCCATTGCCAGCCCCGTCTCTCCCATGAGTCTTGAGTAAATAACGTAACTTTGCATGTAGTACGTGTGGCAGTTTACATACATCGTTCTATATAGAAATACGTTCAAGTATGGTGTATACTATGCAGCCTAATGTAATCTAATGTAATGTTACATGTATATGTATAGATGGTTTGTACGTGTGTATGTGTATATGGGTTGAAATTTTGAGCGACGTACACCTGAACTTTGGAGCATATCTTCCACCGCCATTTCTCTCTTGGTATGGTGGGTACCGTGGAGCGTGGAGAAAATCCTGAGTGACGTACCCCTTAGGGCAATATCTTCTTTACCACCCCTAAAACCACCCTTTGCGTCTATCTGTCCTCCATGGCCAAACCATTCATCCGTCAGTTTTCCTATTCCCACAGTGTACACACACGTGCTTAGGAAAGTTTCTTACCCACTTCGCTGTGCCCGGTACCTACTCCGCTTTCGAAAAGTGTTTGTTCTTCAAAATTGAATAGCGGTAATCGATATATGCTACGAACAAACGCGTGATGTATGGTCTTTCGAGATTCTACGATGGTCAAGGAAACGGGTGGACTTATCATTGCCATTATTTCTTTGATGAGACTAACAAGGGAAGAAAAGGAAAGTGAGAAACAATTTGGCAAAGTGTCGAGAGTTCGTTATTTCATCTCAATCGTCGAAAGACTGAAGAGATTCTAACTGCAGTTTTGGATCAACGGATTGGCGACAATTCGCGATATAGGCACGTTACACCCTCGCCCAGATGAAGACCCAGAGGCCAGAATCACCTTCTGGTATTAATCTTGTCCTTGTCAACGTAACAGGGCCAGACAATGGGCGATGTATAGACGCGAAGGGAAAGAGGCGTCGCGTAGCCTCGGACAAAGTCACCCCATTTCTACCCTCGATACATTTCCTCTTATTCGAAAACCCCCAAGGCTTTTCGTTATCACACGACACCTCCACCTCGCACTGACCTACGAAGAGAAATCATCCTCTTCGACGTACGCCGAATCATTGCTGAAGAAGTATAAAGGGGATAACGAAAAAATAAATACATTTTCTTTTTCTTTTTTTTTCGTTTTTTTTTTTTTTTTTACCCTTATTCAACGGAATACTGGAAATTCGCGACGTTCTGGATCCCGACTAGACTCATTGTCATTCTTTCGTGGTCGTCGACTATTAACAATAGATGTGCACTTACAGACAGCATAGGGTATATATATATACGGCTATAAAGCGGTTGAAGTCGTTGTACTTCTGTAAGATTGGTTCTCCAGGGGTTAGGGGTTGGGGGTTGGTGTTGGATGTTTTTAGCCGTGTTAGTATATTCGGCCGCTTATATAATCAATATACGAAAGCGAGGGAGGGCGAGAGAGAGAAAGGGAGAGAGAGAAGAACGCTCTTTGCAGTATAGAAGTGTAACGGCAAGTGAACCAAATTTGTAACGTGCCCTGCATCCAGGACTTTATATGTGCTACAAGCTTGAATCTCAATCAATGAATAACCGCGTGAAATTAGAACTTTTTTTCTTTTTTTTTTCTTTTGGAACGATTAAGCGATCCGAGATGTTCCGGAACGTTCTTAGCCCCGAGATAAACGAGGAGGGAAATTCAGATAATAATTTTTACAAAATGTCACGAATAAGCCAGACAATAGCTAAATATGGTATTTTAGGGACCCATTGTTCTACACCGTGTAATGAACAAATGAAGACGATTAGGACCCTCGTATCCTCCATAGCTCAAATACAATTGCAGGGCAAAGTGCCGTCTGCGAAAATATCCTGTGGACTCGAATATTTGACTTTGTATTAACGCCAGTTCTCTCGTTTAGACCGAAATTCTCCAGGAATATGAAAGTGCTGTAGCGAAATCCCAAAAAAGGTCGTAGAGCAATTGGAATAAGTGAAATTTGAACACGCAACGTATATTGCCGGTCGAATCAGCCAACCTCTGAAATTTCATTTTATTTTTTCCCTCGGCTCTCTAAGCGACACGTAAAACTGCGTCAGTTTAACGGTTAACGGTTAATGGTTAATGGCTTGACGGCAGGGTGACGTTGAAATAACATCTCCTTCAACAGCTACGCCAGCCCCTGAGTGAGTCGTCTATTTACGTTGCCCGGAGCTTTCACTCGTTAGATTTTTTGATCCTATGTCGTCGTCGGCTCGAGGCAATGCTTTCGAAGTTTGGTATTTAACGGGGAAGTGCGGATACGACGTGAATTAATTTTTTTTTTTTTTTCTCGTCTATGATTCCTCGTCCAGTTTTCATTTATATACCTACTTTTCGTATATCGTATAATTTGAGAAACTTTGAGTGGCGCAATGGACGATTCAAAATTTCGAATTTCACGACGAACCGACCTCGTGGATAAAGAGAAATAGTGCCCTTAGGGGGGATTGCGACAAAAGAGCACAATGCAGTCGTGGCAATCCCTCAACTTGTCACTTATCTCCCCAGCTTCCACCCTCCCCATCGAGCTAACCCTTTCATTTCACGTTTCACCGTTCCTACGATACGCTCTACTCTTTTCATCGGAGCTAGTCGCCATTTCGTAGAGACTCGTTTTTTTCCACCTGGAAAATCGCTAAGTTAGAACTTTAGCGTCTTTACTGTTATATACGTTACGTCGACAGCTGTACCCGCAGAAACGCAGAAATACGGGAATTCCGGGAGGCAAAAGGTCGCGGTAGAAAGCTCGACGTGTATATGCAGCTCCAGGTGTGTATCCGCGTCTGTATGGATTATGGAGACTGTGTGGACAGCCAAGGTTATTTCCCAACTTCCGAAAGGAGCCCTCGCGTATGGAATTCCAATTTTCCACCACTTCCGGGTCGTAATCAAGTCCCAGCGACCGGTGCCGAAGGGGTTGAGGGTTGAAAATATCTCCGAGAAACTCGGAGCCGCTTGTCCGCGCTTTACACGATTCGGCACTTGACGGTGTTCCGTGTGCCCGTAGGGTGTTAAATTACGAAATTACTCGATCGAATTGATCAATATTGGAAAGCGCTATTTGTCACCTACATGCCATTTCTGAGATAGAAGAACTAATACCAAGGAATAGTTCGTCCCGGTCGAATCTAGTCGAATTTACTTTCAATCGAGTGATAGTCGGGCTTTCGATATTGGCTTCTTCTCTGATACGAAAAATAAATATTCAATACTGGTAAATTTGGTGCGAAGTATTCAGCACGGATAGCTTAAAGGCATCTCTACTCGCGTAACTCGCATCAGACTAGCCAATAAAATGATGCTAAATTCCGCGCCATATGCTCCCCGATTTTCTCTCTCCCCCTGTCTCTCTCTCTCTCTCTCTCTCTCTCTCTCTCTCTCTCTCTCTTCTAAATTCCCTCTGGGAGGGGACGAAGCTCGTTCGTTCCCTCAATGGGAGAGCTTCGAACCGCTCAAACCTTTCCAGAAATTCAAATTTACGCCCGGCACCGGTGGTGTTTTTCAAACTTATGAAAAATGAGTCTAGCCTCGACGCCCTCCATCCTCAAACTACTCACCGCCTCTTATACTACCTTGATGCTGCACCACTGCCACAAAAGCAAACACAATTGTTGACCGCTTCAAAGTTTTGCCTTCGATATACATATATGCGTGTGGTATACAGGGTGATTTAAATTTAGCCGCTCATACTACGAGGGTAGATTCCCCGTAAAAATCTAAGACTAAGTTTCCTTTACCGAAAATTCGAGGGACCGATAGTTTACGAACTACGGAAGATCTTAGTCGACCAATCGCAGAGCGCATAGGTCGCGTAGCCTGAGCACCGCGCAGCTTCCGCTCATGCGCAGTCCTGTCTATGTCGTCTATAAGTTCTGTAATCGGTCAACTGAGATCTGCCGTAGCTCGGAAACTATTGGGTCCTCGAATTTTTGGTAAAGGAAATTCGATTTCAGAATTTCACAAGGCATCGACCCTCGAAATATGAACCCTTTTGGCACCATTGACTATTTTATGGATTCATTCTTGGAACGGAGTGAGTCACACATTGGAGAGGAGAAAATTCTTGAATCATGACTGCAGCGGAACATGTTTCTTGAAGTAGAAAGATGTTTTCAATAGTTCACAAAAAAGTATCGGAATGTTTGTGTGTGAAGAATTTCTGTGTCCAAGGTTCCAAACGAACCGCTACTAACCCGATCTGGCTCAAGTTTTGATAGGAAGTCAGAAACTCACAATCAGTGACGATTTGCCGGAAAGCTTTTCGAACCCCCACTACTTCTTCTTCTAAAATCGCGAATTTTCAATCTTCAACTAAATTCATTACCGATGAGGGATGGAACGTAACTTTTTCTATGATTTCTGATCTAATCCCGAGATTGGAAATGGCATCTAAAGCTCTCATAATTTTCGTGACAATTTTCCAATAAGCTTATTAAAATTTCAGTCGCAGTTCCGGTTCATCGGGACTAAAAAACTTATGTTTCGAACCCTTTCCTGGATTTGGATGACATTTACGTCGTTACTTTTTTTTTTCAAATTCACTTTCCAAAAGCGGGCAATTTAATTCGAGTAATTTTTTCAGAAGATGTCTGTGCCTTATTCCATCCTTTGAGAAAAACGCTCTCGAATTCATAAACACAATAACGCTGTCTTCGATGCAATAGGGTACAACAAGTGTGGAAACATTTTCGCCGAAGTATTCGCGCGCAATGGCGTTGCTTGGCTCTTGGCTTAATAATAACGGATAGGTACTGTAGATTGAAACGCAATCGTACAATAGAACGTCTGCCATCCTCTTGTTCCGTTCCTCTTGCAACCCTCTCTACCCAGTGAGTCTACCCAGTAACAGAGAATTATAGGTATATCTATATAGGTACGAAAATATAAGTATATATATATATAGTTATATAGGTATATTTGGTATTGCGAGAAGTTGGTCGTTTCGCATCGCTTTGTTTTGCATTCTTTTGTTGCCACGACAGGATTATATTTGTTTCTAATTTCTTCGGGAGGGTCGAGGCGAATTTACGAGTTCGTTTATTACGTGAACTCGTTGTTTGCATACATATGTATACATCTATACGTATTCGTGGATAATTTATATACATATATATATATATATATATATATATTTTTTTGTATGTATGTAGTACCTTATAATAATACGCTCGAAGAGGCCAATAGCTACTTTTCATCAGAGTTTCTTACCCATTTTCTTACAATATTACTAATTGATTGTTAAAACAATGAACTTTGAGAAAAGTTCAAACAGAACTCTCCGCGTTACCTAATACTTTGTACAGATTTACGTGTATAGGTCATAAGTAATACACCGATACTCATAATTATTTTTTCAAGTAAATTAATTAACTCGAAAATACTACGGGTTCAAACAATACTTCGATACTTCTAAATCTTTTGCGCTACCTTACCGACTGAATTCGACATCATAAATCTCTAGAATTACGTCAAATAATTAACCTATCAAAGGGGCAGCGCTGTCGCCTCCAAACCTCACATCGCGTTACTATAATGTTCGTATAACCTGACCGTAAGAAGTAGTACGAAAGTCTATCTACGTGCTCGGGGGTTTTTCGGGCCGCCGATTCCGAATCTGAGGTCCAAATTTCCAAATTCAAAATGGCGGATCCAATACAAATATTCGAATTCTCAAAATGTTCAGGATATTAGTTGTAGAAATGTTCGGAATTCGGGATTTTTAACCTCAAATTCGGAATCAGGGATCCAATAAAAAAAAAAAAAACAAAAAAACCCGAGTACCAAGACAGAATTTCGCAGGACTTGTTCAGTCTAGTGACACGAACATTAAGGTTTAGAAAAATGAGTCCGAATTGTTTCCGCACACCGACACCGTTTTAGAAAATGAGTATAAAGAGATTCGAGAACTTAACTAAACGAATCGTACGATCGTTTGCACTATTTGACTTCAATCGCTTTGCAACTATTCGAGGCTGATGTAGTCTCTCATTGTTATTTACTCGCATAGTCGAGCGGATAACTAGACCGTATTACAGCCTCGTTTGATCTACCCTATGACGTGACTAATAAATATGTACCTACGATAATGTTTGCCACAAAGTACGTTCTACACAGTCATGAAAGTTACGGTATAGTTTTATCAATCATCTGGTTGAGCGCACCTTACGGTTACCAAGCGAAGCATGCGGGTAGCCGTTCTCTATTAATTTTTTTCAAATTTCCTTCAATTTTCAAAGAAAAAAAAAAAACAAAGAAAAAAATGAAAAATAAAAAAATAACCAGAATTTATAATAAAAACTGGCGATTTTTGTCGATAAAGATTCAAGGTTCGAATTTTGGTTTGAATAATCTTCGAATTTGAAAATATCCCGAGATTATCAACTACGGGGAAAATGTTATCGGTTAAAGTTTGCGAATCGATGGATCGGGAGAACGGTTAAGATATTACAAGTTGTGGAATAGGGATCCGCCAGAGCAAGTCCCTAAGTCTTTTTCTTGTTTCTTCTTTTACCAAGGCGTAGGTCGATTGCCGGAAACTGAAACTAACTTCCGGTAAAGTAAAGCGTCGAACCGGACGGACCGGCGGACTGTCGGGCGGCGCGCGGTGGATCAAACCGAATCCAATAACTCCCTTGGGATTACAACTCAGTTCGTTCGTCCCGCGGGCTACAGACTCTCTCTTTCTCCTTTTCTTCCTTTTTTTTTTTTCACTCTTAGTTCTTTCTTTCTTTCTTTCTTTCTTTCTTTCTTTCCTTCCTTCTTTCTTTATTGCTTTCCTTCTTTCTTACTTTCTTTATATTTTTCTGTCTCAGTTCCTCTCGCTTCGAGACTTTAATATATCGATGCTCCGTCAGACGCCCCGTCAGGGAACACGCGACCCCCGGAAAAGAAAGAGTTCATTCTATATATACGGCTCGGCGTGGCTGTATAACTTAACTTATATATCGAGAGAAAGAAGCTGGGTGGGATTTTGACAAATTGTTCTCGCGTGCCACGAGACAGAGCGTGTCTGTTAAACGTGGACTTCTTGCAATCCATGCGGATCGCTTCATAAAACCCATAAGGTTCTTTGCCTTTCTCATCACAATTCGATCTCTACATATTATCCGATACAAAAATTTTCATTAAATTTGCTCCCAAAAGACAAAAGTTGATATTTTCTAAAATAAAAGGCATATTTTTTACACAAATATGAAACTCTCTCTCTTCTTGAAGACGAGAGAAGTATTTTCAAACTAGTGGTTCTCTAGAAAAAGGAGATAATACAATTTTATCATCTCTGGATCGAGAACGAGGAAGGGATTCAGAAAATATGAAATTTCTAGATCCCTGTTATTCTTGGGGAGAGAAGGATAAGGGATAAATTAACTGTCTGAAAATGTTTGCTCGGTTAAACGCGTATTTTCATTTCTTGAATAAACGAAAAGTCGATTTATTCTCGTTTGTTAAATATTGCGAAGAAGGGAATAATACTCACTGACTAGTGTGAGGTAGGGGATGTTTTGAGACGTGTAGTGGGGCGGGCTGCAGGCCTCTTCCGGTCTCGAGACTGCATTTCCGGTTTGTACCTCTATCACGTGCCCGTCTCTTCTATAGAACGTCATACACATGTATCCGCTGCGGCTGTAATTCAATATGACGTAGAAATTCAGTACGCGTATTTTATTACACTCAATTTTATAGGAAACAGTGAATTTCTTGAAAAATTCAGTCCGCAGAACCGTGAAAGATTTCAAGTTTCACGAAACAAAATTTTTCACACGTTTATCTCCAAGCAATACCACACGAATTACGAAAATGAAAATTTTTGTGTGTTTCACTCGAGTTCTACACATTTTATCACGCAACAGATTTCAACAGATTTGGAAAACATTTCGAAATATTTGACATACATTATTCTACACCCGATTTTATCAAATTGTATAAAGCGTTTCGAATAGTTTCAAAAGATTTCATAAGATTTGAAAAATTTGAAAGATTACAATCGTCTTCGAAAGATTTCACAAAATTTCGTAGGATTTGATTCGATTTCGAAGAATTTCGAATGTTAAAAAAATTTCGCAAGATTTCGCGAAGACACGTGTACCTGGTTTCAAAACTACTCAACCTCGTGTCTTCTTCAAATTTTTCTACACAACGGATTTTTTAAGATTCACACCAGATCTCCAAAGCTTGCAAAAAGTTTTGTACGATTTAACGAAATTCTAAACGATTGCAATCAATTACTCTGAACTATTTCACAAGATTTCAAAGCTTTTACACATTTCAAACGATTTATAACGACATCGAAATTATTTTATGGGATTTCAAAAGATTTCAGAAATTTCATAGGATTTCAAGATTTCAAATGGTTTCACGAGATTTCAAAAGATTTCAAAAGTCTTCGAGAGATTTCACCAAATTTTGCACGATTTCAAAGGTTGCGAGAATTTCGCAAGATTCGATACAGACATGTATACCTATACCAGATTTCAAAAGTACCTGACACGTACCACGGTTTCTATATTCAAATTTCAAATGAAAATGACGATATTTTGGTACTCACCATCCGACAGTGAAGTGTGCGACGAGCATGGTCATAGTTTGAGCAGGATTCGACTGTTTGATACTGTTACAAAGGATTTTAACGTCCTGTTCATCCTGGCCAGGGATTTCCTGACCGTCACTTGGTCCGTTGTCATTTCGGGTAGTCGTTGAGTTTGACCTGGTGACATGGAGCGAAGCATTTCTCGGATGAAACGTGTACGAACGAGCCAAGTCCAAGGTATGCCACGTCAGGCCACCAGCAGTATGTCCAGTCAACCAGCTTGGAAATCTGCATTTTCCTGGGGACGGAGCTGCGACATATCGAATATGAATTTTATTGATTAATATTTCACTGATTTATAAATCCACGCTGTGAATATTATAATGAGAAAAACGCGCCTTCGATGAATTATTCATAGGAGAATGTTAATCGTGGATTTGCGGCGATGTTTGAAAAATAGATTCAACGGATGTTCACGACTGTTTAAAGCGCGGTTTTACCATCCTGTTTTCTTTCTTTTTCGTCGAATAATGTTTGGTTACGCGTGATTCAGATTAGCCATTATTGTTTCAGTTAATGGATTTGAATTTTCACACATGTGTAATGGCGCACGGCTTTTTTGCGCGTTGATATTTGGACTTAACGTTACAACCTCGTTTCATCTATTTTCAAAGGGGACCGGGTTGGAGTTCAGAATTTGAATATTACCGACTCACGGTTTTCGGAAAGGGTATTTTCCCGAAAGTCTACATAGCCGATTTTAAAAACTTTGAAACGAAGAACGCTGGAGGTTAAAAATTCCGAATGCCAAAGATCCGAAAAGCCATAACCTCCAAAACCTGAATTTCGCGCATGTATTCATTCAGTGTTTAATAACTCGGGCTGTATTGATCGTATCGAAACCGATAAGTAGTCAAATTAATCGTCTTGAGATTTACTTTTTGGAAAACAAAATTTCAAAATCATGAATGAACCATTTTTTGTCTTCACATTCTGAGAAATAGATCGAAATTTTCGGATTCTTGAACTTTCCGAATTTGGATGTTCTAAACTTCATCCTTTACGAAAATTGGAGATCGTCTTAAACGAATTCGAAATTTTTACCGTTTGAAACTCTTAAGAAATTTTAATTATTCATTCGGAGTTTATAGTCGACGATTTACCAGAAAAAAGTATATAGGAGAAGAGATTCATCGAATACGTAATAACTTTACTACTAAGAATATTCAATTTTACATTTTACATCACAAGAGTAAAAAACCCTCTAGTTTCTTTCTATTTATTTTTCGTTGAAAAAAACTTCTCGTTAATACATTGCAGAATACCATTTGATATCATCGGCTCTATAGATTCGATCTGAGATTTACGGTAAAATGAAAAAAATTAATAATCCAAGTACTACGAACCGATTCCGTGCAGTTATCAGAAACACGATGAAAAATAATCCTAAAGAAACTACCTTTCGCACCTACTAGACTTATATCTATCATTTTTTTCTCTACGTAGAAAATTAATCCCAAAAAATTAACAAAATTTCTTCAATCGTTGAAATTTATTTTACGCATTATTTGAAATCCACTTCAATTAGTTTTATGCCCTGAAAAAATTGGGAAAACACAATTTCATTCCATAGTTTCTTGACCGATTACTATACAATTTCCTCGTCATATTTCACAGCAGTGGTGAAAAGGAAGAAATACAAAAAAAAAAAAAAGAATGATAATGAACTAATTCATTTACGTTGTGATTTGCGAATTTCTTGTTGACAAGGCGATTTTATATTCCTGTCTTTATCATGGTGGTAGCGGTTTAATAAACGACATCGGATAGGTATTTTTGTTGGTATCTAGTTATCGTTATTAATGCGTAAAGAGTTCTGCACGGTATGAAAATAAAATTAATAACTACAACTCGGGGGCATATATCATTTTTCGTTGTCGCTGAATAGTGCAATGCGAGGGAGGGGGCCCCCCATTAGCGTCACGTTTTTCAGAAAATATTATATCGGCTTTCTCAATAACACGCGCATTCTGTGCACACGTAGTACGTACGCCGCCGCCTATCCAACCTCCGTGCATTATATCACCGTCGAAAAAATACAGAAAAACGGTAAAAATGTCTCCGTGATATTTCTCGCCCGAAGAACTGAACCGCGAAAAGGAATAAAAAGAAAAAAAAGAAAAAAACAAAAAACAAAAAAAAAAAGCTGGAAAACTAGAGATAAACGCGAGGAAATCGTCCAGATCACTTGATTAACGATTTGAATATAAGAAAACCTCGCGATTTTAATTTTTTTCCCGCACAAAAAGGCCCAACTTATTTTTTTCTCACCTCCGATTCCTCTAAGCCTCAATTTTTGACGATGTAGGAGTTCTCCTCCGAGCCGAGCTCGATTGGCAATTTTTACTTTTCCCATTTGTAGAATATGTGACACTGAGGTCCGATGTGAACGGGACTGTGGTCAGAAATACAGTTAATCGAATTTTCGAGACTATAATTGATTTTCGAATGAACACAATGGCCGTTTTTCATTACAGTGAGAGACAAAAAAAAAAAAAGAAGAAAAATCGATTAATTATTCCGTTGACCACAGATTTAGTTCACATGACATATTTCATTCGTCCAATAGAGTTTCTGTTTCTTTTTCACAAGAACAGTCTGCGCAGATTATTCGATAAGAATCGCGAGATAATTTGTTACGAATTTAAAAAAGCTACGTGAATCTCTTTGAATCACGTGAATACAATGAATGACGCGGAAAAGTTTGAACCGAAAAACTCGATATCTGCGATGAAAGGAGCGTTTTGATTATATTTCAAACATCGAGCTTTCACAAATTTCAAGTTCTTTAGTCAGAACTTTTCTGGATCATTTGTGGACGTAATTTGAAGAGATTGACGTAGCTTTTTCAAAATCGGTTCAAGCTTTCTCCTCCAGTGAAAATTATCCCACAGTACTCGTTACAGGCATCCCTTAATCGAATGGAAAAATTAAAAAATACTCGTTTTGTTTTTTGTGCTAAAGTGTCGGAGGTACAAAAAAAAAGAAGAAGCTTTTTCAAACGACCCTAGCATAGGTTATATATTTTTTTCTTGTTCCCAGTAATAATATACCGATGAAAATATATCCTTTGAGGTTTGTTCCGCATTTCATTTTTATTTCTAATAATGAACGATACGAATATATCAGCCCCTCGTTCCTCCCACATCCGTGAACCCCTTTTTCCGTTCGTTAGAAAATCGTCAAAGGTCTTCTTTCGCCCGTCAGCATATCGTGAACACCCGAGAAATCATGGTTGGAATTTGTCGGTGGCCACCCTCCACACAATAAAGCGGGCTTTCCCGCTGGTTTCATTAATAAACGAAGTATGCAAAAATATTTGGGTCAAAGCTTTTATTTTCTATAGATATATAATATACGATCGCTTTGAGCTTAACTTGGCCGTGTATCATGTATACACACTTCGAAGGTACGTGTTTCGATAATGTATCAAAAAATAATTCACCCAGAAACTATAAAAACGTCTCGAATATAAGTTTTCGGAACGCGGTGCGTAAAATTCGACTTTTCGTACCTGTTTCGCGTGCGAAAAGTGCCCGTTTCTCTCACTAGTGTGCAAAGTGATCACTTTGCGCACGAGAAGTCGAATTTTTCGCACTGTTTCAAAAGATAGTACGAGCGACTCGTGCGCATCGGTGATTCTGGACTCGTGTGATTGTCACCCTCGTGCCAGAATCACCACCTTTGCGCACTAGTTGGGGAATGTACCACTTTTCATTTTTTTTCTTTCCATTAACAAAAAAGAAAAAAAAATTTCGACCGTTTATTCAAAGAGAAAAATGAACTTGCTCACCTTTTCTCAGGGTCATTGACCTCGAGCCTTCCATGGTACTGAAAAGACCGTTGCAAGTAGCATCCCCGCTCTGTGCAACCCGATAAATTTCAGGTGCTCCTTCAGGAATCGGTCCTCCAGGTAAGGGTACGTCTTGGTCCAAGGCTCCTAGACCAAGACCACCCCGATTTATATTACCGATTGATTGACCCACTCTTTCGTATACGAAACAACGGTAACGATCCTCGTTGTTAGAAGCGTGTCGATGATGAAGACGACCCACCAGGTATCGGCTACTACCTTCCTTCCATGTGGCTAGACACTCGAGTTCCTCGACTGCGGTG
Organism: Tenthredo amoena; assembly: GCA_963966615.1. Lineage (NCBI taxonomy): Eukaryota > Metazoa > Arthropoda > Insecta > Hymenoptera > Tenthredinidae > Tenthredo > Tenthredo amoena. The sequence goes on along the minus strand of OZ016482.1, from coordinate 21,819,440 downwards.
AACCGAAATTGAGAATAAAGAAGAAAATGCGTGTTATGAAAAAAATTGGAGACAAAATTATGAAATTTCGAGAATTGTTTTTTTTCTAACTCCAATTTAATAAAATAAAACAATTTCTTTTGCTTCGGTAAGCTTTAGAATTTTCCAAACTCGTTGTTTTTCGTTATTCAGTCAATGTGCTGATATGCCACATAATTTATACGAAACATACTTTACGTTCATACCTATATATACGTGTATGTGAAGCGTGAAGGCTTTGGATTAAGTAAGTATCGAAGTTGTTAGCCACCGGGTGAGCTAGCTCGTTAATTTTTTAATTACATACGAGAAGCTAAGGGTTCAGTCGGTTTTACAAACCGTGAAAATTGGTTATACGACGTGATGCAGAGCTGGTGGTATATAAGTCGTGTAATACGAGGTTCAATGAAACGAGGGCATTCGCGTCGAACAAATTACTGAAAGAAAAGTGTATTGAAATAGTAGCTTATGCAACGAGGGCGTAAAGTCATTTACGCCTGAGTATCATACAATAGTTTTTGAAAAAAGTTAGCTCGGAAGTTTGGTTCCTAAACACGTTATGCGATTTCCAAAATTCGCCCACATCTCACTGTCATCGTATATCAGGTCCACTTGAACCTTGCAGAGACGTCCGGCGCTAAACCGCTGGCCAAGAAGTCCTGGTGGAAGTCGAGGAATGCGCCAGATCGTCCGCGTCGGTTCCCGGTGAATAATGTAGTTTAGTTCTCCGTGAATAACGCGAATTACGTAGTTACACGCGTAGTTGGTAGCATAGTTACATCTAGTTACGTTTAGCACCGTTTTGCCTCCCTAATCTCTCGCCGTTCTGCATTTGACCGTTGCAGTAGTGTTTCCGTGCCACGTTGTGCCGCAACCATTAACGGTGTAAAATTAGCCAAACTTCTCATCCGTACTCTCCAATTTCAGATCCAATTTCAAAGAAACTTCTGAATATCTTATAGCCTTTGTCAAATATCACTTTACGCGATAATTTCATCACTTTTTTCGATTATTTTTCAAATTACCGAACTTTCGTCCGATCAATGATTCTCAAGACGTTTTTGCGAGGTGGAGTAAAAAAAAGCCGTGAATTTATCCGTGAGATAATTTATCGTTTAATCATTGGTCAATTATCGCGTCGATAGTTGGATAGATCGCGAACGGGGTGATTTTATCGCTTAGGAACCTTGTAAAGCCAAAGTCTTTTCAGAGTAGGTAGGTATAGGTATATGGTATATGTCCTAGATGGGAACGTCTTGAATTTCGGTGGTCAGATCTCGAGTTATCTAAATTGCATCAGTAAAAAAAAAAAGTAGAGTTTCACCGGGTTTACGGGTTCTCAGATTCCCCGGATGCCGCCAATTTGGGAAGATCTTATGGTCGACGAATCGGCGAAATAGAAATGCACAAGAAATGAGAATAAAAAAATAAAAAAGTAAAAGAAGAAACAGAAATTCTAAAGGAACCCGTTTCCGCTACGTTTTTCCTTTTTCCTCCTTCCTTTTTTCTCTTCCCCCCCCCCCCCCCCCCCCCCCCTCTCTCCTTCAGAACTTTTACCTCATCAGACTTTACGGGGCGGGGGGGGGTATTGAAAAGATAGAAAGTTGTAACGTAAAGTCCTCTTTGTCAACCCATATGCACTCGATGTAATAGGATCTTTGCTCGTTACCTGCACTCTCCGAGGCTGGTACATCCGGGCAGGCTTGATACCGGAAGAGAAGTCTACTGTCCTCCGTGCATGTGTCTACGTTACTTTGTGGACTTGAACAAGTACCGTGACCCCGGTTGTAAGAGAAGGTCATGGGTCCTCTAAAAGGGCAGGGTACTGCTTGAGCTTCTTCGCGAAACATCGAGTACAGCAATGCGTCTCCGGTTATATAGGAGCACAAGGATGCCAGGGAATTTCTACCGTGGCAAAATGCTGAAATTAGAAGAAGAAAGAAAAATATCAACTTTGTACATTATACATAAGACACTGATCCGCATACTATCTGGATGGAGTATCCCACGAGACCTCATTGTACCAAATTGAAGGCTCAATCAGCGCCACCGTAACGAGGTAGTGTACTAAATTCCGTTTGAATGCGCTTGCGCAGCGTCGACGAGTAATGACGCTGACCGCTCGAAGTTTTTCGTCGCGCAAGCGCATTGAGGTGGAATTTAGTACCTCGACTCAATGTCGAGGCGCTGGCTGACGTATCAAATATCTACGATATTTCAAATTTAGCCCGTGAGGATCCTCCATCAAGATAGTATTCAGATCAGTGCTACACACGCAATAGATTAAATTTTTCAACATTTTTTTTCTATCATTAAATTAGAATGTGATAATGCAGAGATTCCAGTGATCGATTTTATTCCAGACTCGGAATTCATTCGTCAATCGGTTCGCAAAACGTTTTATCAAAGTTTGAGGTGCCATAGATCAAAATTACAGAATCACGGAGCCTCTCTGAATCATAGGATCTATAGGACCAAACTAGAATTTCAAAATTCAAGTCTCGCGCCTAAAATTGTCCAAAAACGGACATAACCTCCACTTTTAGACGCGAATTGAAATTTTGTCGCATGCACTGCATTCCCGATCTCAAATTCTAGTTCGCACCTCGAAGTCTTTGATGTGAATTTGTATGGAACGGAACTAGAATTTTTGTGCCGATTCGGGTGATCGGAAAAAAACTTTTTGTTCATTCAAAAGCATTTATATGCCGCGTGGTTTACGCTTTATGGATTTGGAAGATCGCGTGAATCGCGTCGATGAAATTTTCGATATGGGTATAGGTATAATAAGGGTAGCTGTTGCAGTGTAGTACTACAGGGTGTGATGCCGGCTATATTGAGGTAAAAAAATCCGATGTAATTTAAAAACTATTAGACCGTAAAAGTATAGAGAAAAAGTACAATATTATGTTTTTCGCTACCCCTTCCCGCAGCCCGCGTATCCCCCATTTCCCACCCCTTAGCTGCGGTGTCTGCGGTGTGACACTATGCAGATTAAAATTCGATAAAAACAGCGGACTTTGACAAATCGTCGAAAAATGCAGGCCAGAGGTGGAGTATTCTCGTTCGTTCGCTTTTCTCCCTATACATATAGAACCCGAACACAGTTTCCCCAACTGGCGTAGACATTATACACATGCACATATTCATGCGCCTAGTTTATTCCGTCGAAATAAATTTTATAAAATACTGTCTCTTTTCTTGAGGAAGAAAAAAAAAAAAAAGGAAAAAAAAGAAAGAAAGAAAGGAAAGAAAAAAGCTGCAAAAAGTTTTCCTGATAAACCGCATGATTGGTTATTTCACTTAAATTGTGTTTTTGATTTGTTTTTTAAATGGAGAGTAAGAGGAATAAAAAAATAGGTTTTTGTTTTTTTGATTATTTTAGTTGTTTTTTTTTTTTTTTTTTTAATATTTTCCTATAAAAATTTAACGAGTTTATAAAAGCCGTGATTTTCAAGCGTATATGGCTACACGTGTGTATAATCATTTATGCATGCTGTATACACTGTTTTTTCAAAACCGTTTTTCAACAGTCAAACAAAGCCGCGTGTGTGCGAAGCGAACTTTTTTTTTCTTTCTCTTTTTAATAAACGCTGTTCAATTTCGTTTACGTTTACAACTTCGTTTGAAGACCCCTTAACCCCCCCTTGTCAACACTGATATACTATACGAAGCTATTGACAGATTTTTGCAAATAATATCGAATCAGAAAATAGAAAAAAAAAAAAAAAAAAATAGAGGAAAAAAAAAGGAGAAAAACGCAAATACACTGAAATTTTCGTTGGCACAAAAAAATCTCTGAGCTAATTGCAAGAATTGTTGTCGTATTGTCCTTTTCCTTTTTTAGTTTTTTTTTTTTTCGGTTTTTTCGTTTTTTTTTTTTTGGACTTTTTCAAAGAGAGGGTATAACTCCGGACTGACAATGAGTTTCCGGTACGATACTGTTTCGGATATACGGGGGGGCAGGGGTATCATCGGATTTCACTCAATCTTCTCTGTAAAAAAATTTTTTCGACAAGAGATAATGCGTTGAATAATTCATGTAATTATAGTATAAGAAAAAGTACAAACAAACGGTGAAATACAATAAATTTATTCTATCCCCCTTCCGAGCTATACCGGACCACCGTAAATATTGCGTCAAATTACGCCAGCCGATGGTTTTTTTTATTTTTTTTTTCTCTCTCGTTTTTTTCGCAGCTTTTTGGAGAATACAAAAATAAAAAAATAAAAAAATAATTCGGAAACGCGAACCTTACCCATAGATTCTCTTTCTATTCGTACAAATTGTGGAAACGGGAAGTAAATCTCATCGCCAATTAAATCTAAGAGGGTGCCAAAATAAATCGAATCTTATGGTTTGTTTTTTTTTTTCTTCTTTTTGTCTTTTTTTGGATCGCTGATTCCAAATCTGAGGTTTAAAATCCCGAATTCCGCACGTTTCTCCATTTAATATCTTGAACAGTTGATGGATTCGAATATTTATATTCGATCCGCGGTTTCGAATTCGGAAATTCAGACCTGGGATTCGAAATACGCGACCCAAAAAAAAAAAAAAAAAAAAAAAAAAAACAAACCCGAGCACTTCTTAGGGTCAAGTTATTGCGAACATTAGTAAAACGATGTGAGGTTTTGCCTGTTAATTAAATGGAAAACCTTGTACCGTCGATTCAGGGAACCACTTAGACTTTAATTAGGACGCTGCCCTTTTAGAAGGTTCATTATTTGACTCAATTCCAAAGGATTTAGAGAATGAAAAAAAGTGCAGATTTATTTCCCCACTTCCTCTTCTATCACTTCGATCCGTTAGAACCGAAAGTTTTTGCCTCTAGGATCGTCGGAGTACAGGAATAGTGGCTGCAGTTGATGTACCAAATAGTTCGAGAACTAGAGCTTCCGTTTGTCTCTATATTGGACAGTGAAAATGTCCGGGTAGGTTGTGGTCGGTATTAAGCAGGTCGTGTGCGTCCGTCAAATGTAAAACTCAGAGCTTATCTGGGGGCAGTTTCTCGCCCGGCAATTCGTTTCCGAATAAAAGCAAAAACTGATTGCTCCCTTTGGAATGAAATTAAACGGCTGTTATCCTTGCCCGATCCCTTTGGATTCGTCGGCTTACTCTCTCTCTCTCTCTCTCTCTCAACCCTCTGAATTTTATTCCCTTCTTCTCCCACCCTCTAGTCACCCTCAGCTCGCCCTTTGCCCTGTTCATAAAGCTGTTTCAAAATTTGTTAGATTCGCTAGAGGGATGGAAATGGAATCGAGTAGGTAAGTGTGCGTCCGACGTTCGCTGTTAAATTCAATGGGAAAAGACAATTTGCGAGGCTTAATTGATCCCAGTTATCATTTTTGGAAGAGCTGTTATTGCCCTGGTCCTATCTGTGCGTCTACTCTTGTTATTTCGCATCGGATATCACGGTTTAATACCTTTTATATTTGCGAATGAAAAATACAAGAAACTTACTTTCTTTGTACTGCAACACGTTAGAATGTTTCTCATGAATGACCACGCAGCGATAACAGGATTTTCTGAAACAGAATGAAAGGAGCACGGGGTTAATTATCAGCGTAGAATTTCATATGGAAGATTATGCGATCGGTGGTGCTTTTTTTTTTTTTTTTTTTTTTTCACCGTTTACCCAGACGATGAAAAATTCCGTAAGATGTCCTATATGGACTTGTGGATGTGCTTCGAAGTTTTTTCTTGTCTGGATCTGGTTATTCATCTCGGTATCGAATCGCGTACGAAACAATCTCGAAAAGCATTGAATTCTGGTTTTAATCAAACTCTCCCATCACAGAAGAAAGTAAACGAAAAAACAAGGAACAGGATCGGGTACTCAGAGTGAAAATAACACCGAAATCTCTCGTAGAAATGAACGCCTACGATAGAAACGTTCACCAGATTGATAGAAAGGAGCATTACCGCTTGTTTCGTAAAATTATCAAAACGATCGATCATCTTTTTTTTTTTTTTTATTCTCGGGATCGAACGAGATCGAATTTGAAGAAAGAGAGAAGAAATTTGAACAACGTGGGATCTGGGAGTCCACTTCTCTTTTTTTCCGTTAATTTTGTTATCGAAAACTATACTCACTCGTTGACGAGGAGAAATTTGTCGCCCTCGTTGTGAAGACATCGTCCTTTGCTGGACAGGATACTCCTGGACACAGTGATAGGTTGACGTACGCCGCTCTGGAACCAGCTGCCCTCCCATCGCGATGGGAAAGTGCATTCTGTAAAATCAATAGAAGGGATTTAGCTGGTAACGTATTTGATGAAAACCTTTCGCGAATGTACAATGTACAATGTTCTATGTTCAATGTTCAATGCTCGATGTTCGATGTTCGATTTGCGTGTACGAAGCCCTGGGTACAGGCCAAAAATATTCAAATTACGAGCTGGCAATTTCTATCCTAATGGTTTCCTATCTCACCGAGAATTTTACGATACACTCAGAGTGTTTTAGCACCAAATAAACCCGCCTTCTCGTGATTTTCGATCAGATACAAAAGCTCGAAATAATCGATTTGGACGGTTTTAAGAAAATTTGTCAACGTATGAAGAAGAACCTGATGCCTGATCGACCCAAGAGCTAAATAATTATCTCCATATCTGACGGAGCTTTTATTATCTTGTCTATTGTCACGTTTATCTAACTCAGCTTATCTGACGGGACTATAACGTCCTGTATTAAAGTTAGGAGACATAATTTACATTTGTATATGTACAAGACGTTAATCTATTCCGGACAAGTTTCATTTCTGGCAAGTTAAATTCGGGGTGGTCGATCCCGGAGTCCATGACTAAAACAGAAGACAAGGTCTTGCCTATATGTCCATCTAAATTCAAACGATTCAACGTCACGCACTACTTGTCAGAAACGAACAACTTTTCAGATATAAAAACAGATTATAAACATGGCTACAAAAATAACAACGTAAACGTTACAGCCACTCTTCGTCTCCCATCTAAAGTTTACAGAGTTTAACTGTATAATTTATTACTGGAGATGATCGAACACGATGCTGTTACCTAGGTACAGTCGCACCTGAAACCTGCAACCGGGGGTACATCTCGTTTTAAGTTGGCAATACCCTAGGCAGTAGCTGGCTGCAGTGCCCCCTGACGGTGATTGGCGGAATAGCGAGGTCCGTGTCGCTTCATTGGTCAAAACTTGAATTCGCATAACCATGAAATGCATGAATGCCAACTTAAAAGTGTGTATCATCGGTTGCAGATTTTAGGCGCGACTGAAACCGGTGTTCTGACTGTACGTCGGCACGTATCTAGATCCTGGATTGGAAATTGAAATCTGACAACAGGAATCTTTTTATTTTCCAATAGAAAAACAAAACGCACCTGATTGTACGTACGTGTTGATACAATGATCGATTATCGTCGTTAAAAAACACTTTGCGTACCTACTGCTCTATGAAATCCAGACGTAACAATATCGCACACTTTTTTTTCTGCGAATAATCTATCGATCGAATTGCGAATTATTAAGTACCGCAAAACTCGGCTTTTGTGTGTCACTTTTTTCCCCTTCCCTTCTCATTGATCGTTGCATAATTCACGTTCGTTGGGAGCTATATTTTCACCACCAATATAATCGCTCCAGAAACTGATCGCATCTATGTATAGAATAAAGGGACCGAATATGGACCACTAAGTTTCGGATATATTTCGCTCCTAATGTTTCGTTGCTCCTGAATAGAAGTGAACCTGAATGATCTGCATTAGACAAATCAATCACGTTATTATTAATAAAAATTGACAAATCATCGAAGCAAACGGAACAAAAAAATTACTGTTCAATTTTCTTTCATATAAAATACAGAAAATTTTATTTTTCAGATGCATTGGGTAATGAATGCATTTTTTTCAGTCCCTGGGTGTGAAAATTGTATTGTTTCTTATAAAATTAACGAATTTCAGATAACGAACGAAAAATGAACCCCATCGCAAATTTTTTGAGACCCATGCCCGGATTTTGAACATCGTTAGGATTGGCCAGCCAGTTCAAAAACTCGGAATCGATTGAGTTTTATTTTTCTGGTCCGTTGTACGGAATACGACTAACTGACGAGGTTTAAAATTTTTTCATCAAGTACGGCGGAAGATATTCCGCGGTCGATCAATCCGCGCCGGTCAATATTCGCACAGTTTGCTCCATGTAGATGAAATCGCGAAATTAAAAACAACCCGAGCTGTAATTAATATAGAATTTGCGGTTATCATGGTGCAGAATGAACGCAGCTACATATTTATTCATTTAGGTATTTGTACTCGGGTCTGGTACACATTCATCCATTCGGAGATAAATCTCTATTCATAGATAGAATACAGTACACGTATATCTATCTATATGCCGATGAAAATCCATATGTACGCGTATAACGATATTTTTTGTAATCAAAATTCCCCCTGTACCATCGCTCGTAAACTCCTACCCAGACTTCAACCCCTCGCATGGTTCTGCGGCACAGTACCCTGTAACACCCTCTTACAGAAGCACGGGAATCGAGTATACGATTTGATCTTTCCAACCCGCGTTGGTGCAGTCGACGAGACGAGCCGACGAGACGCCCCAGGGGTCGTTGATATCCTGGGCCTCGTTACAACGAAATTTGTAACCGCGACACGCGGGTGTCACGCACTCCGGAGGGGACTAAAGGGACCGAAAGGGACGTTCGAACGGCGACGCGTTACTGCGGAACCGATTTCTTCGACTTACGAACCCTTAGATACGACTTTCTAGATTCTACAAGAAATTTCGCGTCCAGTTTGCCATTCACTATCGCTTATATTGCCTTCGAATTACGATTTACTTATCGGTATAGAAAACCCTCTATCTTATTACACTGGCATGAAAATATCGTCGATGTTTTCCCTCGGATTTGAGCCTACGAAAATACATGATTTTCACCAAACACGGAATCGCGACGAGGCATGCAAAATCTCGTTCAGGGGATACTTGACCGTGCAGATTGTCCAGAATATCGTATTTTTCGCTTGGTCTAGTTACACGTCGTTATGGGTGGACTAGAATCACCGTTAAGACGGCATTTCTGAAGCACCAGGGTCCCACAAAAGAACTTTTCAATATGCCATTTTTATCACAATGGTTCGCTCATAATAGTTTCATGAAGTAAGCTCAGCCCGGGTCGGAGCAAAGATTCTAGTTCGGTCCTCCAGGACCTCGATTCTCGTGTCTTCGGTTCAGCCGACAGAAAAATAATTCTATTTTGGTAGAATCATGTCCTAGCGAAGATCCAGAGGTGTAAGTCCAAATAAATTTTCAAATTTTAATTACGACCTCAAAAGTCTGCGAAAAATCAGTTTTCCGATTCATGATCTCAACGATCAATTCCATTTCAGACTCGGAAACGTTTTATCGAATACTGAGGAGCTATAAGAAGCCTCTCCGAATTCTAGAATTTGGAAAGTCTAGCTTGCGCCTAAACTTGTCTAAAACTGACGTAATTCTCGCTTTTAGGTGAAAATCAGAATTTCATTACGCCCATTGCGGTCCCGTCTTCGAATGCTAGTTCGCTTTTCGAAGCCTTTAGTAAGAATTCGTAGAATAGAACCAGAATATCTATTTCGATTCGAGGAGTCTCCAGATTCTGCTGAAACATTTCAATTCTGTCCGATACACTCGCTCGAAAATTTGATGGACGAAGTTATTCTTCTCTTTGGAATGTCTTATCCATCCTAAGTTCAAAGCTCCTTCAGAAAAGGAAGCGAAATCTCAGTCTCCAAAAGACACAGATCAACCCACACATGCCGCTTCCATTTCCGAACCGCTGGTCTCTTAATTTTTCAAAAAAGAAACCCTTTTCTGATCTACTAAAAATAACTCGTATGCGATCAGCTAATTCCTTCACCGAAATTTTGGAACTGAAAAAAACCGTCCAGCTTCTCATACACAATTATGCGAAGGATTAAAAAAGTCTTCCGTTCATCAGACAGAGGTTAATTTCCTGAACAATTAGAGCCCACCGAAACTCTGTAATCGAAGCAATGCTTGGTATAATTTTTGACGCGAAATGGTTCAAGTTTGACTGCAGTTGGTTAATTGAAAGAAAAGAGAAATCCTGACGATTGTAATAAGGAGGAAAACTTTTTATTGTCAGAGTGTTCGAACTTGTCGTGGCTTTAGCTGTATTGCGGCGGTTATTCATTACCCGTGGATATAAATTTGCGTAAAATCTTGTATACGTCACGTTGAATATTTAAGTCGTTGTTATTAGCCGTTGCGGTCGTACCGTTGCGGTGGCCTCAAGAAAAGTTGAAATAATAAGCAGTCCCAGTTGGGTAAAAGCTATAGCCGTTCAAGTTGGGTGAATTTTTGATGAGAGAAATGGATTGTCGGGGTAGCAGCGTCGGCGAGCGTCGGCGTCGGTCCGTCAGTCCGTCAGTCCGTCAGTCCAACGGCCTAGTTTGTTCCATAGCCTCGAACGAGACGAGGCGAGGCGAGGCGAGGCGAGGCGAGGCATTGCTGCTGGGTTTTCAGAGCGAAGGAGTTTGAGGTTGAGGTTTAGGTTGGGGGTTGGGGGTTGGGGGTTGGGGGTTGAGGGTTGGGGAGTGAAGAGAAGTGAAGAGAAGGGAAAACGGCTGACATTTTGACATTTGATACGGGGAAAAGTGGAAGACGTCGCGTCGCTGCGCTGTGCCACGGACTGCCTGTCACTTGTCAGAGTCAAAAGTTTTACAACATAGAAAAAAAGGAGGAAGAGAAAAAGAAAAAAAAAAAAAAGAAAAGGAAAGAAAATTTCATATTTTGCGCTCACTTTTCTCTCTCGGACGATCGTACCGACGTTGATTGAATATTTTATGAGACCCTACTATCGCTGCAGCTTGAGCGAAGACTGTCTTCCCCAGATTTGAATGTCCGATACATATGTTATAGCTTGGGGTTGATAGATTGATACCAAAAGACGTAATGAATGATTTCTAGCCGGTAAATTGAGGGGAGATCATTTTTCGATTTGACAGAAAGAGGCCGGGTTCAAATTCCGAATTTGAATATAACCGATGCACAGTTTTTAGAAAGGATATTTTCCCGAAAGTCTACATCGCCGATTTCAAAAACTTTGAAACGAAGAACACCGGAGGTTCAAAATTCCGAAAGCTAAAAGATCCGATAGACCTAACCTCCAAAACTTGAAATTCACGCATGTATTCATTCAGTGTTTAATAACTCGGGCTGTATCGATCGTATCGAAACCAATAAGGGGTCAAATTAATCGCCTTGAGATTTACTTTCTGGAAAACAAACTTTCGAAATCCTATCAATTATTTATGACGTCGTGAAGTTATCGATTGACGTAGATAAAATGGGTTCCCGTAAAGAGGGTCTCGATTAGAAGTATTAGAACGAAATGTTTGTAGTCTTCACATTCTGAGATATAGACAGGAATTTCCAAATTTTTGGGCCTCGGGGATCTAGATTTTCGGTATTTTGAGCTGTTCCGATCTTGCGGGATTTCAATCTTCTAAACTCCAACGTTTCTCAAAATTTGGAATCGTCTCTAACGAATTCGGAATTCATAGCTCACCAAAATAGATAATTGATTGATTGGTACGACAAATGGTATACAACAAAAACTTGAAAAGAAGCTAAATGGCACTTTAATTATTCTGCTGACCCTTTCAGATTTCAAGAAGGAAGTTTTACTCATCTCTGAATTGACTGCAGCCCGAATCTTGAGACCGAAAAACAATAGACAACAGAAGAGTACGGCTCGATGAGCACTGGGGTACGAGGGCTGTTGAAAATTGTTAAGAAAATGGAGATTTTGCACTTAGCGAAATAGCCGAGGCAAGTGCTGTATCAATCAGAGTAACATTTATAGATTATTTTCACGCGCTTCGTCGCCCCAATCAATTTCTTACGTTCTAGAGAGAAAGAGGGAGCGAGGGCGAAAGCGAGGGAGCAGGGAAACCCTAAAAATTGGGGGGTGAAGGGGATGAAACGAGTAGCGGGGGTGTAGCCGGGTATATACTTCTCCCGCGGGAAACGAGAGCCATTTTACGCGCCATTTCATTTCGTGACGTCATCATCGAAAACAAACGAATCTCTGTGGCAAAAAAAATGCCTCCGCCAAAATTCCCACGTGTCTGACGACGACTGGTTGTCGTGCGTCGCGGTTTCCTCGTTTTATCTTCTCCGCGGTTCTCGATGCCTCGTAAATTTCGAAAAAAAAAAGGAAAGAAAAAAGAGAGGATAAAATTCGCTCGGTATTATTCGAGAAAAACGGGGGAAAAAAAAATGAGAGAGAGAGTAAGACAGAGATGGGTTGCTTCCACTGGTTAACACTTACTTTTACTCCATCTGAGAACACGCGTCACCGCGGGACCAAATCTCCACCAATTTTACGCCTCGTTAATTTACGAATGAAACTGCAATCGAGGGATCAATTATTGTATAGTTCAGTGCATCGATGGGTTCCCAACGGTCGAAATTCCCAATTCGTTGGAATTACGAAAGGTCGGAATGCAGAGAACACAAAACTATTTCTCAGGATGTTAAGACAAAGAATAATTCACGCCATTTTATATACTTCAATCGATAGATCTATGACGTCATAAATAATCCACAGGATTTTGAAACTTCGTTTTCCAAAAAGAACATCTTGAGACGATTAATTTGACCCCTTATTGGTTTCGATACGATCGATACAGCCCGAGTTATTCAACACTGAGTGAATACATGCGTGAAATTCAAGCTTCGGAGGTTAGGTCTTTCGGATCTTTAGCATTCGGGATTTTGAACCCTCGGTGTTCTTCGTTCCAATGTTTTTTAAAATTGGCTATGTAGATTCTCGGGAAAATATCCTTTTTGAAAACTGTCAATAGCTGATATTCAAATATTCACCCGTATTAATTCACCGTAAAATAATTGATTAACGGTTCTATTGTCTAGTACCTTTGCGGCGCGCATTGCTACCAATTATTTGTTTTCTCGTCTCTATGGACTCCAATTATAATTTTCCAATTTTTTCCTTCACCGCATCACGTACGCGATCAGGAACTTTTTTTTTTTTTAATTTAGTCAGTTATATTCATATAGCGAAGAATTCGTCAGCCTGTCTGTCACTCGAATTCATCAGCGATGATAATTATTCCCTCAGGTGTAATTATGTGGGAATTTTTTTATTCGTTATATTTTCCCATCAAAAGTGAGGCTGTAGCTTAATTTTAGTTAATTACAAGAATTTCATCGAAGAAATTAAACCCGAAGGCATATTTAACGGAACAAATTCCAGACTGAACGTTATCCAATATTTTTTGCAACTCGTTCACTCCGTTAAAAAATTTCGTCTCATCTCTCCAATTAATTTCCTAAATTTAAATAAGTCCAAATTATTTACCCACAGCGAAAGGCCAAGCAATTAATCAATCTTGTTGTAGTACCTAGAAAAGGTAGGTCGGTATACATGTTTCTGTTTAAGTTGTCGTATTATTTTCCTTCGTTAAAAAGTATAGGAAAAATGACGTTTCTCTTCCCGTTATTAAAAGTAGAAAATAAAGAAAGTAATAAAAAGAGAGAGGGAGAGAAAGAGAAAAAGAAAAGTTGAGGAAAGAGTCGGTAAGAAATTTTTGTACACCTTATATACTCGCAGGTATAAGTTTCGCATTTCGGAACACTGAGAAGCGTTGATTTTAAATTCAATACTTTTGATTGGTTGAGCGGTATATTATGTTATTTAAGGCTCAAGTTTTTCCATTATCTCGTATCCTTGGGGTGTCTGTCTCGATGAAATCTTTAAAATACATCCGCAGAGACGTAATATACAATATTGTATTCGCGAAGAAGCGAAGGGGTATGCAGTTTTTTTTTTTCTTTCTTTCTTTCTTCTTCTTCTCCTTCTCTTTCTTTCTTCATTTTTTTTCTTTCCTTTTCTTTTTCCATCTTTCCGAAGTGTTGTGAATAAATAAATAAGCGCAAGTATGGAAATGCCCGGGCATGGGGCGAGAGCCCAGCGTTGGGTGGTCCACGGGACGAGGAGTTGACAACTTCGAGAGCTCTTTCAATTTATCTCATCCCTAAGAGCGTCTTTCTTCCTTTCTTCCTTTATTCCTTTATTCCTTTTCTCGTCTTTCTCCCGTTTCTACGGTATCCTTCTCTCCTCCTCCGTCCCTATGTTATTCCCTTTTATTTTTCTCCCTTTCCTCGTTTTTCTCATCGGGAGAAGAATATCCCTCGGAGTTCCTAAGCGTACCTACAGCTACCCACCTACCCATTTCCTCGGAGCACTGCGGTCCAGATATTTATTACAATTCTGTCACGTCAAAGAAAACGAACATCACCTCTTCCCGTATCCCCGGGATAAAAGAAGAGCCGAGACATTTAAATAATTTTACATCCATTTCGCATATATTTCATTTCTTCTATTATTTAATAACCGCATACAGAATACCTCCCTTGACATCTGGGGCTCAAATTTTCATTTTTTATCGACTTATTGTCAAGCGGTTGCTTATACTATACACAGATCTAGATTTCAAGTAAACGTGTGCAACTTTTCACGTCACGATCGAACCGAGAGTTATATAGGTATACGTACTGCACGTCTAGTCGATAGATGATTGCTTCCTGAATCGATAAAGTGTATAACCCAGCTGCGAGAGTAAAGCGAATAATGGAAAAACTGTCAGAAGTTTAGTTTCTTTCTTTTTTTTTCTTTTTTTTTTTCATTTTGAACGTTCTTTTTTTTTTTTACTTTTGTTGTAACGCGGTATACCAAAGCCACAATTAAAATATACGTATACCTATATCTATACGTTGCACGTCCGTCAGCCGATACCCGGATATCCGATGTGCAAACGATTTGAAATTTCCAATGAAGGAATTAGGCGGAGAGGATCGCGAACTCGAGACATTGAGGAGAAGTAATCGCGTTATCGTTTCGACTTTGAATGATTGACTCACCGAAAGCGCGAAATTTTTGTGCTGCTTTTTTTCAGGAAACATTGATAAGATGAGGGCGATAAGGGCATAAGTAGGTAAATACTAAGTTTCAAGATTATTGAGAAAAACGTACGATGTATTCGGTTATGGATGTTTCCAGGCGATCTTTTCGACAGACATGCTCCGTTGCGATACCAACTAAACCTTACGTCGACGGCAAAAGTAAATATCAACGATTGAGCGAAATAAATTGTCGAAATTTGAGCCGTATGCTCTTATAGCAAAAAATTTCATGGAAATGAAAGATTTCGCATCCGATACGTTGGAAAATCGTAGAACTACTGATATTCGCGAAGAATAGCGCATCGCGAATCCAAACACTGGGATATTTTTGAATTTTGCCAGTCGGATTTTCGGAGATCGCGTAATAATAGGACTCAGAAATTTCGTGCGGAATGAATATCGTGTCATCGTTCAATCGAGCATTAGGTACATATGTCTTCGAACCAATTCGTCGAAATCTCTGTAGAATCGCGTTTCACCACAATCGTCATATTTCGATGCAAATTTTTTGCGGTTTTTTGATTATTCGTAAAAAATGTACAAAGATCAAAAATTTTCTGTATATATACAGACATTGAGAATTCTGATGACACCTCTTTCCTCCTTTTCGCAATAATAGCGATAATATTCTTTCCAAACACTGGTATAATTCTGAATTTTATGATTCAGATTTTTGGGGATCGTTCTTCTTGCGAAGATCTCAGTAAAGGCTGATTTCAAAGCATTCTTCAGCCTCGAGTAGGTGTGCTGTCTTCCTCTGAATCATATTTCGGATTATCGCAATAAGGGGTCTCCTATAAAGCATATAGGTATTTGTTTCGGTTAAGAAACCGGTGTAGATCCTCGGAGTAGGTACATTAAGATAAATCCTATACCTACTGTATATCTAGTGTCCTATTATGATCGAGGGCCTATCTTGATTCAGGATTCTCCCTTGTTATTGGAGATAAGAAGAATTGATTTGTATCTACCAAAGTTTCGGAGTTCGTGAGGCAGCATACACATAGATGTAGGTATAGCGATCAACTATTCGGATTATGGGCCTCGCTATGTGTCTAGATTCTTATTTCGACTTACTAGTCGCATTATTGGTTAATTTTTTCCATTTGTTTACTTACGCAGAAAAAACTTAGCAAGAAAATCGGCGAGTCCGACAAAAAAGTCCAAAAAAAAAAAGGAAAGAAATTTAATTTAATTTTTTAGTTTATTTTAAACTCTATGAAATTGAACGAAAAACTTGACTTGATTAAGGCTCACGTAGCGCCAAACTGCAGGGGTGGCAAAAAAAGGAATGATAAAAACGAGATCTATCCGTCTCTTATAGCGTCGTGAAAATTCTGCGAAAAGGTTCTTTCCTCGTTTCCACCAAGTGCGAGGAAAAATATTAAACGAGATTCCCCATTATAACGGAAAACCATGTTAGGTTATACTAACTACTACACTCAGGAGTAAAGCTTTCGTATATTTTATTGATACTTCTGAAAAGCTATACCGAAATTTTCTGTCCTTATGCCCGTGGGCCCCTAGCTGGTCTACGCTTGTACCGAAAGTCGTAATCTCAAGTAGTTCGCGGGGGGGAACAGATCACGAGGCGCCATCTTGCATTATCATATCTCTACGTCTGGCCGCTCGTTGTTTTTATTGTTTCTTTTATCTGAAACCCCTGTCCCCTGCCTCTGACCTCTGCCTCTACCCTCGTATACCCTCCAGCCGCGTATTCTTTCGGCTCTCGAAATTGTCCCGCTTATACATTCTCTCTTCCCCATAGCGTCTAGTACCAATCAACGAAACTTTTCTCCTTATACCTGTGCTCAGAATACAACTGGGGGTCTCAGGGCCACGAATTTTTCACATTTAGGAATAACAATCGTGAAACAAAAATAATGCCTTGAATAGGAATTCCAAATTGTAGATACTCCTCAAATTCAAATGTCTTATTCAAGGGTTCGAATATTTGTATTTCCTAAGATTAGGCGATGTCATATTTTGAGGGTAGATTCCTTGCGAAATTCCAAGATTAAATTTTCTTTACCAAAAATTCGAGGGAACAATAGTTTCTGAGATACGGAAGATCTTGGTTGACCAATCGCGGAACTTATAGGTGACGCGGACGCAGGGCTGCGCATGAGCGGAAGTTGCGCGGTGCCTTGATTATGCGAACTATACGCTCCGCGATTGGTCGACTAAGATCTTCCGTAGCTCGGAAACTACCGGTCCCTCGAATTTCCGGTAAAGGAAATTTAGTCTTAGATTTTCGCGGGGAACCTACCCTTAAAATATGGCCCGCTCAGCTCGAATCACCCTGTATATTAGCTTATGAAAATTTCGAAGTGATTTCTGTGATAATCGAATCAATCGGATGTCATAGAAGGTGGAGACGTGAGGACAGTATTTTGCACGGTACGTTTCATCACTAATTAGAAGCTGATGTGTAATTACTGGAAATACTGTCAAGTATGTGAATTACTTCCAGTAGAAGCGAACGGCCAAATTAAAATAGGCATGGCAATATTTCATGCCCGTCATCCGACTCAAAAATCCTGTTAATTTCGGATTGTTTAATCTGCCCATTTCTGAAATAATTCTGCAAATTTGTTGGACAGACCTTCCTTCAAAAACTCATTTTTCGGAAAGTAGAATCTCGAAATTGTAAAAAAAAATATCAAAAAAATCGTTTTTCGACCAGAACCAATAATTTTCTCATCACCTTGTTGAAAAATTGAAAATAAAATTCAATTTGACACACCTCTTAGCATTATAGATAGTTTTTCTCGTTCAAGATCCGTTTGAAAGAAGCTGCATGAGTTGGGTTGGGACTTAGGTGGTTATGCATGGGATTCCCGGAGGACCTAGCATCGTATCATATAGAGCCTGAGAGCCGCAGCCTGCAGGGATAGAACGGTATACATACATACATACGTATATATGTTACATACGTCTACACATATATGTGTATATATATATGTATATACATAGTATACATACAGTGGGAAAAAGCGCGAGCGAAATATCGCAGTAAATAATAAATGGTATCACGAGAGACACGCGAAAGCGGCGTAACCCCGAAAGCGAAAAGAGCTTCGAACGATTGTTTTCTATTATTTATTTACATACCCATATACACCTACAGAATATATATAATATACCTACAATCAATACCTCGTATATAATATATATTATTTTTATTTATTTTTCGTTCTTTCTCTTTGTACATTTTTTTTCTCCTATGTTTAAATTCGACATCGTCGATTGTAATCGTCGAATTAACCGGGTCGCTGAGCACCTACCCCTACCTCTCTCTACCTTCCTTCTCGTCTTTTCGTCTCGTAGCAGCTAGTAGCTTTGTCCCTACTGTTGTGAAAGGGTGGTAGTATAAAACGAGTGGGGTAAAGGCAAGGCAAGGCAACGCAGGGCAAGCAGCGGTCTCGTTTAGCCTAAATGCTGATTTGAATAACGAAATACAAAGCTGGGAATAGCTTCTCTCTCCCATAGATCGATACTCATACCAAAATCCTACATATAGATAGACCGAGGACTTAATGGTGTATATAGATGTGTATATAGGTATAAATACGTGAATACAGCAAGAAATTCATCCCGACCTATATATACTATATATATATATATATATTTATGTGTATAAACACATATGACGCATGGTTAGATGTGTGTGCATCAGGATCTACATATATACATGTATATAAATTTAGGGTAAACTACATGTAGCCGTGGGAGTCTCATCTCAGAGATGGAATATTTAAGGGAGTAGCACGCTTCTAACCAAGTTACGTCGAATCTGAAATTCCGTATTGTGAGTGTGTACAACCATCGTGCGTGTTTCTCGCTCGCTTTCTGGCTTTATACGGGTTTTGAATTATTATCGTTATTCTGATGTACAATTCGCATATAGGTATGTACATGAAATTCGGTATCAAACGAGACGTCTTAGTCGAAGTTTGGTGAAATTTTGCCGATGAAAAGCTGCAGATCATTCCGATAAACGGGTTAAAAGATCGGTCGATAAGTTACCGATCGCTAGGATCCAGAATCGTGATCTAAGATCGATAAATAAAAAGAAAAATTTTGTACTTAATTGAGTAGGATTCGACGCGAAGGCCAGTGAAGATATAGCTGAGATTGAAACGTCTCGTTTGCAAATATTCTGTTGAAATAAAGCCGTAGATCATTTAAATAAACAGGTTGAAATTTCATTCGATAACTGATATCGAGGAACGATCGGTAAAATCGTGAAATACGATCTAAAACAGTGAAGTAAAGTCTAAAATAAAGTTAGTACTCGAAGAAGAGGACGATGAAGATAGGAAGAAGAGGATGAAGAAGGGAAGAGGAAAGGTGGGATATGGAAGGGTGAGGAAGGGCTAAAAAGTTCTTCGCTCCCCTACGTCCGATCGAGCAGAACGCAACCGGCTTAGTACTTGAAATAATCTCATTTCGAGCGCATCTAATCCGCTTCCCAAAAGCTCCGACCGTTCCGTGACCGTCTGAATCTGCGATTCGGGAGAGAGAGAGAGAGAAGAGAGAAAAATACATAAATGAAAAAAAAAAAAAAAAAATAGAAAAAACGGAAAGGAAAGAAAGAAGAGAATGAAGAGGGAGTATCAAGAAACGGATGAAAGAAAAAAAAAAAAAAAAAAAAAACGACAACCGCTGCGGAAGCTGTAAGTCTATACGTATATAGGTATAGGTATATCGCGCGGCGGTACACTTCGGTACATAAATGGCAGTGGTTCGTGTAGAAGGTATACCTATACGAGGCAGATATCTCTGTATATTACACATACATATGTACATACATACATACACGAGACTTCATAAGAAATAAGAATTTGGCTTTCGTACGGATGAGCAAACCGGCGTTGGTGGTGCATCGACGTCGAGCTCTCGGGGCCACTGAGACGAGGATAAAATGTTTAGGAAACTGCTTACTCGATGGAAAGAAAAAAAAGAAAAGGAAAAAAAGAGAGGAGAAAAAAAATGAAATAAAAAAAAATGAGAATAAAGTAGTTTAGGGCAGAGTAGAGCGCAGGCAACTGTCCAGGATAGTTTGTACCGGGGTACTGCAGGGGAACCACCACCACCTCACTTGATGTAATTCAAAGTGTTCACTGGATAAGGAAAAGTGGGCTTGCGGAGCCATGCACCGTTGCAGGTCCATTTACAAAATGAAACAGACTATTTCATCTTATTGTCAAGAGGCGAGATCCTGGCTAGTTTACGAGTTGTACCCCCCTCCCTGTCCCCCGCAGTGTGGGTCATTCGAGGAAATTTTTTTTTCTTACCCCTTTTATAACTAAAAAAAAAAAATTCTGATCCAATATTTCCTCCTTTTTGCACCTCGTGCGCTTCGCAGTTCAGTCTGCATCCTTTAAGACACTGTTCTCAGATTGTTTGTCGACGCTATATACCTATATGTGCACCGTGCTTTTCGTCACTGATCGAAAAATCTCTCGGTGCTCCGGTTCTTTATATTCTGTCTTACATCGATTTCTACTGCTCGTTTCAATTCGAGAAATTTTACCGTTCTATGTCTGTGATACATTTGTATATACATACCTATGTATACGTTGGATACGAAGATTTATCTACGGGGTGATATAGTATCGGGAATCGATTCTACGCTATCGAATATCTTTTCAAAAAAACAAAGAAATAGAAAAAAGAAAAATTTAGCGTCAATCTGGATTCGAGAATTGGAACCAAAAATTGAATCGATCGAAGAAGGCTCTGAGATCAATTTGATCGTGATGTTCTCTAAATCTGTATTTTATGTGTACCTTGAAGGGACGAGGTTGTTCGCGTTTATTGTTAACACAAGATTTTCGGTTCTTCCTTCGTTTAAGCTTAAGGAATAAAGATTACCGATCGGGGTTCGCCTAGGGCGTGAAAAAATAAAAAAAATGTGTAAAAAATTGATGAATACGTGGATGGAGATACGGGGAACACGATCACCTGTAACACGAAGCGTTTCACTTTAGGAAATCAGGGGACGGAAGTGAGAGGTGCTATGAAATTCTGTCCCCATTTTTTTTTGTTAGTAAAAAACAAAAAAAAATTTGAAACTGATACAGAAAAAGAAAGAGAGGTAGAGATAGAGAGAGAGAGGGAGACTACTTGTCCCGCTTGCAGTGCAGCAGGCGTACTGAGATTTTTCTTATAGTGATAAACGCCGGGTAACGCGAGTAGAAAAATAAATATGTAAATGAAATGAAAAAGGAAGGAATGTGAAAAGAGAAAAGGAGAAAAGCAACGAAAAAAAAGAAGAAAAAAAGGAAAAAAAAAAAAAAAAAAGGAATGAAACGAAATGAAATAAAATAAAATAAAGTAAAATACGGAAAAAGCTGGGCACAAAAAATGTCATTCGAGCTAAACGAGCTGTAAGAAATCCTGAAAGGCTTTTACTGTATTTCAGAAACTTTGTTAACAACTCTCGGGTCACTGAATATTTCATATTTATATTTAATTAAAACAAATACTTGAGAAATTAGCCTAATCCTTGCCACTTAAGCGAAACGAACCCCTTGCTGCAGTAACTTGACGCCAAGACGGGTCCTCCGCGAGCTTAAACCAGCTACTCCGAATTCTGTCTTGAAAATTTGACAAAAAATATCTAATCCGCAAAGCGGACGAATATTTTACCTCCTCTTCGCGTCTTTGCGGCTATAATCCTCGAACCTTTTTAATATTTCACGTGGAATTAGACGGCACTTTTTATTTTTATTTTTTTTTCATCTTCTTCTTCGCTACTGAATTATTAATCAAGTTCGATGCGGAGCTTGAGTCTATACGATATATCTATAGGTAGACACTTACGTCGATCCATCACTGTTAAGTTCATCAATTGCCTACAGGTTTCCCTATGAATAAGTTATTCGGTACATTTTCCTGAAGAAAAGGTGGGATTGTATATAATTGTCCGGAATCCTCCAGGCGTAATGAATCTGAAGAGAAATTAGATACGGAGGAGAGTGCGAATTGGTGTAATAATTGGGCGCTGGATCGAAATTCCGAATTCGTTTCGGACGATTCAGAATTTTCAGAAACTCCGCAAGTCCAGATCTCCGAAATCTCAAGTAGCCGAAAATTTTGGTCTGCTTCTCAGGATGTGAAGACGAAAGGCGATTCATTCCAATCAAAACCCTCTTTATGGGAATCCATTTTGACTACTTCAATCGATAACTTCATGACGTCATAAATAATTGATAGGATTTTGAAAGTTCGTTTTCCAAAAAGTACATCTCAAGACGATTAATTTGACCACTTATTGGTTTCGATACGATGAATACAGCCGGAGTTATTGAACACTGAATGAATACATGCGTGAATTTCAAATTTCGGAGGTTATGGACTTTCGGATCTTTAGATTCCGGAATTTTTAACCTTCGCTATGTAGACTTTCGGGGAAATAATCTTTCTAAAAGCTGTGAATCAGTAATATCAAAATTCGCAATTTAAAAAATTGATTCGAAACTTCAACCGGGCCCCATCGATTGACTGCGAAGTACGTTGCGTACGAGATTATTTTTTTTTCTCAAATTTAGAATTCGAAATGGGTGTACTGCAGTGAAGCGTGGAGGGTAATGGATTCGATTCGTCTATCTATCACTTAGCGCTCGCATTAGTGTCTGAAAGTTTCCCCCCCCCCAGCCCTGGGGACTCTTCGGTCAATAGCTACGCTCCTGCCAGTACAAACTGACGTATGGCTCGTGATCGAAGTAGCTGTACACAAAAAGGGAATTTTCTAAACCCCTTGGGGAACAGGTGCGGCAGATGTCCTCGTCGGTCGAGAAAAATTGTAAAAAATATAAGAGAAACAAAAAATAAAAAAAATAAGAAATAAAACAAGATGAAGAAGGAAAAAAATAAAAATAAAAATAAAATAAAAGTACAAGGAAGAAAAAGAAGGAAGCCAAAGCGGAAAATCCTGATTCTCATTTCTCCTCCACTCCTCATCCCATCACAATAACCGGTGCAACCGACGGTACACACGGTTTTCCCGCACCGAACGAAAACCATCTTCGGAGATATTTGACAAACAGACGGATCAGATCCCTGATATTGGCATCGATATATATGTAAAGAATGATTAAAGTTCATACGGCAAAAAACAAAGCTATTTTTCCAGTTTTCAAGAGTAAATAACCATCGAGGAATCCATATTACCAAATTTACATATACACAGATATCGTTTGGTTGGGTAAATTTTCAACCCAAAATTTTTTATCTATACATGCAAACGGTTTTCGAAATCGAGAAAAATAATATAAACAGCATATTTGACGATAAAAATTTTGAAAAAGTTACTTTTTCTGTTGTCTGCGATTGTGAAACGATGGATATCAAGTTGCAGATATGATATGGGTGTATGTTGTTCGGAAATAAGTGTACGAAAAAGTGTAAAAAGGAAATGAAGTTGGAAAGGTTGGTTTTGAGGTTAGGGCTATAATACGGGTCGTGAATCACCCCTGTTTAATATATCTATAGACAGATGTGGGGCCTGATAGCGTCCGGCAAAGGTGTCCTAAGCTTATCTTATAATATACCTACCGGGTGTACCCAGATAATTACGCGTTTTAATTATTTAATTAATCCTGACGACGTTTTGGTGTTTTATCTAGATGCTCGTTAGCGAGAAACCCAGAATTCTGCCGCCGTAGGCCACACCTGCGCTTGCCTTCCTTTATTACGGATACTAAAGTCAAATAATTACGATAATAAAAACACTGGAAATTATAGCCGCCCGAAAACGACAACTTTCATTTTAAACCTATGTGTCACAGCCTTTATCAATAAATTCAAAATATTCGATCAATTAAGATGCAAAAAAAAAAAAGATCCACATAACCTAACATCTTCTATTTCGCTCTATGCTTCGCTAAAACAAAGACACAACGATGAAGGAAATTCGATTCTATAGGAGAAGGAAGTTTATTTCATTAATCTGATTATTTATCGCCTGAGGTATAGGAGAAGTATGGATATAAAGATTCTTTTACGTATTAAAATTGCAACGGCGTATCGTGAGGCAGTAAGGAAAGCCGACGTGTCCCCTATCCAAAGTCCCCCAATAAATTCCCGAGCGGTAGGAGATGTGAAATACTGCGATAGGACAGCGTAAATCACCGGCCAATAACGAACCACCAAAATTTTTATCCACCTGGAAAAGCTTTCGCGTTCAACGCCGTTCTAACACCGAGTGATTAATCGTGAAAAAAAAAACTTTGGAAAAAACAACAAAAAAAATAAAAAATAAAAAATTTATAAAAATGAACGCCTGGAATTTCTATTTCTTATTCGTATTGTATTGCGAGTAGCTCATCTTTCAATTCCGATTTAATCAAAGAACTATGCAATACGCGGGATTGTGATGAAGGAATGTTATTTTTATGCCTCATGAACATCGAGGTGACGGTTTTTAAATCCTAACCTTACTTTTCCTTGCCGAATTGTTTTTTTTCGGATACTTTATACGCGAGGATGGAAAGAAGGCTGACCCTGCAACAGGGTTTGTATTTTTGTTGAAAAAACGAGAAAAAGAAAAAAAAAATTTCGAGAGTGTCAACGGGCAACAATACGGGAATAGGTACCGTGCGTATTACGGGAGGGTGGATAATGGCGTCGAAATGGAAAGCCGTAAAGCGGCGAACAAACCCACTCCCGGGCTCTGGTCTCGTTAACAGCGGTTTTCGCGCTACGTTCGCCCTTTGTTTCTCGTACGCCGTGCCGACATCGAAAGAGATTTCCAAGGCTGATGTTACCGTGATCCCAGCTGCTGGCTGTTACCCTCAAATAGACCAACTTTCAAACTTGAGAGAGTAAAAATTCGCACCCGTATATATAACGCACAAAAAATTACATCCGGTGTATTCAAAATGAAGCGAATCGCTGATTTTTAACCTCCAAATTTTCACCTATTCATATACATTATATGCTACACGCTACACCCGTACGTAGTACGTATATACCTATATAGCTTTTATCACAATTTCATTTATTTGTACCGGTAGAAATTTCGTGACAAGAATTTTATGGATCGGAAGTACAGATGCAGCTACAGGAATAATGATTTATGAATTCTTGAAATTTAAGCCGATAGAAAAGTTCTTCTTCGATAGAAGAGGTGTTGAAATCGGTCGAGAAATGAATTTTGATTATTTTAGCGAATCTTCACGTTTTTGGACGTGTTTCATAGTATCCAAAAAACTAGTCGAATTATTTCAGACACGGTACGATATAGAAAAGTCTGAAATTTACAGGATTTCGCTCTCGAATCATGGGCACGAAAAATTGCCATACCTCGTTTAATTTCGACCGTACGTTTCTAGTGGAAAAAATTAGACTTTCGATTTTTAACCGAATTCTTTACATTTTCAACAGCATTTTGTAGGGGATAAAAATTCTTTTTTGTGGCTTTTCATAAATCGCGTTTCATAAATCGACGTATGAGATCGAGATCGAAACCCCGGGACGTCTTCACCGCTGGTTAAAATTGCACATCTCTAAAACAGTGGATATATACATGACAATACCGTGAGAAGGGTGACTTAGTTTCTGGACCCTATTCATTAGCTACCCAATGTCCGATGATTAAGCGCTGTCGCATAGCTGGGTAGATTGTCCGAGATTTAATTACCTTGTGGTATACGAGCTGGCGTGCTATATACATATGTATATATACATATACGATGACCTGTAATATATAACAATAATGAACGTGTCCACGTCGACGTCTCGTATAGTACATAAGAAACAGAAGTAGTTTAAAGCTGTCCTGAGTCAGTTCTGTCTTGAGTTTCATTTTGCTCTCTTCCTTAGCTTCTATTTGTTTCCATTAGCTTCTTTTTTTTCTCCTTTAGTTTACTTTTGCTTTTCTTTTAACTTTATCTTTTTCTTTTTTCCTTTTTTTCTTTTTTTCTTCTTTCACTTCGAACGAATGAACCAGCGGGACGGTTCCTACCTATTATTAGTCCTAATAGACCATATGTTACGGCGCCCTGTCTCTACGACCGACTCGCCTGGGTGGTACGACGACGAAAACGAGGCGACACCCAGGAAAGAACAACTTGATGGCGTCAGCGTCAGCCTCGACGTCGGCGTCGGCATAGGCCATTGACCATTTCACTCTCTCACCCCATAATTGCACATTGTAATTAAAGGCTTTTACTCAGGCCTCGAGTTCAAGTCACAATCATTCCGGTTAGTTCATCTCTTTCAACCGAAAGAGTTTTGACGTAAAAGTTGAACATGTTTTCAAAGATTCTTACGATTGAGGTAAAAATTGCACAGATTTTAAACTTCGGGCTTTGATTCTGCGTAATATTAGCTACAAATCGTGATGTCGAAAATCATCGTATCTTACATCGTGTGGCTACCAGCACAGATTGAAGTAAGCTCTGTAAAAATGGCATGGATTAACCGTTGCCTCGATAACTAGCTCACCCTTAATTAGATCAATGTATAATTTTTTCTGCATGTAGTTCTCATACGTAGCTCCGACGTGGACTAAAAGTTTTTGAACATGTTTGTTCGTTCGGCTCTGAAAAATTCCGAAAAAATTCAAATTTTTGTATTTTTCAGTAAACGGACTTTGAACATCGGAAAACGTATGAGAAGTTAAATATTTCTCGATGATTTTAGTCTGCGTCAGAATTACATCAGTATTGAATAGGTTCACGGAGCCGGATCCTGTTTGGACTAAAACTGACCCTGAAATTAAGGCAACGGTCAACCTATGTCATTTTCACAGAACTCACTTCGATCTATGCTGATGGCCACACGATGTGAGCTGCGAGGGTATTTACCATCGCGATTTGTAGATGATATTGCGAATAATGAAGGGTCGAAAGAGGATATCTGTGTATTAATTACCTCAGTCACGACAATCCCTGAAAATGATTCTAATTTTTACATCTTGTAACCCCGCTCAAGGGGTTTAAAGTAAGGAATTTTAGTGTCAAGAAAACCCATGCAGCTAGATGCATATGTAATTATTTTTACCACTCCAAAAATATTCCCGACAGTCCCGTCATAGCCCGAGACATCCGGCGTATATCATTCCTAAATACGCCTTCTTCCTTGAAGCTATAGCATTAGCTGTAGTAGCGTCAACTAGTAGATGAGAGCACCGGTTTCCTATTAACGACGCAAAATCTGTCTGGTTGGTACCATGGTGAGTATAACTAAAGTATATCTGCTCTGGGTAGGTATCCACTGGCATGAAGAACCGAGCTAAAGAAAACTTATTATCCGAAACTTTTTCGAATGATTTATACGACCCTCCGCCTAGCAGAATATATAGAGCGATAAATCTCTGAGGTTTCTCGCTCGTTCGCTGCTATGCTGCTGCTGCTGCTGCTGCTGCTGCTACTGCTGCAGAACCGTATCACATATACAAACGAACCAAGTGAGTCGCCAGATATTAATTACTCGATATATAAGTCGTCGAGTAGCCGAGTAGTGCCCACTACGACGGGAAAGAATATTATCGTTATTATTGCGAAAGGAAGGAAAGAGACCGGTGTCATCAGAATTCTCAATGTCTGTATATATACAGGAAATTTTTTTTTTTTGTACATTTTTTACGAATAATCAAAAAATCCGGACCGAGATGGGCGGGTAGTTTGTCACCCCGCAAAAATTTCGCATCTATATATGACGATTGTGGTGAAACGCGATTCTACAGTGATTTCGACGAATTGGTTCGAAGACATATGTAATGGTCGATTAAACGATGACACGATATTCATTCCGCACGAAATTTCTGAGTCCTATTATTACGCGATCTCCCAAAATCCGACTGGCAAAATTCAAAAATATGCCAGTGTTTGGATTCCCGATGCGCTATTCTTCGCGAATATCAGTAGTTCTACGATTTTCCAACGTATCTGATGCGAAATGTTTCATTTCCATGAAATTTTTTGCAATAAGAGGATACGGCTCATATTTCGACAATTTATTTCGCTCAATCGTTGATATTTGCTTTTGCCATCGACGTAAGGTTTAGTTGACATCGCGACGGAGCATGTCTGTCGAAAAGATCGCCTGGAAATATCCATAACCGAATAAATCGTGCGTTTTTCTCAATAATCTTGAAACTTAGTATTTCTACATGAACCCTTATCGCACCGAACCCCTCAATCGCGGTGTTGTTCGGCGAAAAATCCTCGGTGCTTCGATAGGTGGAAACGAATAAAATTTAATCCGTACCGCACTGCTTTGAAACCGCAATTTTACCTCATATTCGGAGTCTTTCTATAAAAAAAATTCTTCAAAATCGTTGCGAAGAAGTTATAACTGTCGAACTTTCTTGCTACACTCGAATTCTCGGATTCACATTTCTACAAGTTACGGAAAGTCCGTTTCGCTTTGGGTTGAAACGTGGAATAATATAAATAGCGGAACATCCATTCCTCTGATATTTATACGACCGTCTCATTATTATTCGCGCTAACTTTTTCCAATTTAGTTAAGGAGTCTCGGTATCGTACCGAACGGAATATTGAGAGAGGAAAAATTCTATGAAACTATATTTCAAACCTGCAATGGTCGAGTCTTCTGTATGCGAATAGACGCTAAAATTCCTGTCGTTTTTCTCCCGGGCACTTGTCCAAGAATACACAGTATACGGAATATATAGCTATGATACGACGGTGACAATGAGCAGCGGAACACCGAATCCCTGTCTGAGAATTCAAAACCCGGTAAGAATAGAGATTTTGGAATTTTGGAAAATCTACCAGCTAGTTACACAGGAGCTACGAACTCTCCGAGGTTTCCATACGTTCGTCACATCTTATGTTAATAGTGATGTTAAAATCGTAGAAATTTAAATACTCGCTACTATCTCGCGTTTCACTTCAACTTTTGACGCTCTACTCCAAACACTTCCTTGCTCAGTATCTTGGCCGACGTTTATTTAACGGCAATCTATAAAAGTATCGTAAAACTTCCCTAAAACATACCGCGGCAGTAAACTACTTTGCTCCTAGTTGATACACCGTCTACTCAACTTCTCTTCACTTTTTATTCTCCCTCATACACACACGTACTACCTGACTCTAGTCCTAGATACTCGGTTCTGTTTCATCGCTCTACTCACTTCTATACTTTTTTTTTTTTCTATCGATTTTTCTACACGTAGGAAATGGATAAACTTCAACTTATGTACCGCGACAGTCAAACTAAATTTCCAGACTTTCCACACCGACTAATTGAAGACCATATAACTGATGATATCTGACTACTAAGTGGAAGAATGTAAATAAAACTAGCAGATGGATATAGATGCTGTTTATGCACTAATTATATACACTAGGGTGCTCAAAAAAAACATTTTTTGTTTCTTCGAGTCCTATCATCTCAAAAGTCGCTAATAGGTATAAAAAAAATTCTCCCACAAGGACAGCTCGATATTTTGATTCTATAAATAACACGTAAAAAATTTTTTTTTTTTGTATTTTTCAAATAAAACTACTGAAATTTTTTTTTTCACAATTTTGATGGACATGCTCTTGTAGGAAATTAAATTGTCTACAAAAAAGCTTTGATATGATTTTCTCGTAAACCTAACGGGTAAAACGTTATCAGACTTCGAATACTCGCAACCAAGTTAAATCTAACCGTATATGATTTTAGAACGCATTTTGTATTTCACCGGATGTTACTGTATGATTTATATTGTTTTTACACTGCGAATAATTACTCAGTGATTAAAAAGAGACATATAAGTCTTAATACTAGCTCATATTGCAGTGGAATTTCTTTTTGGAAATAAAAAAAATTCAAACTATATCCACTTAGTTTCGAGTATTCAAAGTCTGTTAACGTTTTACCCGTTAGGTTTACGAGAAAATCATATCAGAGCTTTTTTGTAGAAAATTTAATTTCCTATAAGAATATGTCCATCAAAATTGAAAGAAAAAAATTTTCAGTAGTTTTATTTGAAAAATACGAAAAAAACTTTTTTTTACGTGGTATTTATATGGGAAAACGCGTCATCGTATCGAAATATCTTCAAATTTGGAGAGAATATTCTAGATCGATGTAATTTTGGAGAAAACTAATGATACTCGATGAATTTTATTTTTAGATAAGAAAATTTTTGATTGTAAACCGTTTTTTTCGATCTCGATCTCTTATGTATTATTGGTTCGCTCCGAAGTGAGATCATTTTAGAATAATCCCTCGAAATTTGGAAAAGTTTCGACGAACGAATCTAGAACAATGTCTAATTTCGTCTCATAATGCGAATCCGAATAATCATTCGTTGAGCAGTTCTGTAATAAAAATAATTACAATTACAAAGAACGAAACGGAGCTTCGTTTTTCTCCAAATTATATCAGGACTCTCCTCTTCGAGCGTTTCTATAACACCGTAATATTATAAATGGTCGAATATAATGGGGAGATGAGTTTGACAACAAACTGGTTCCTAACAAAGAGGGAAACTGACAAATAAACGCGAGTTTGACATAGTTTACCTTTCTCCACCAATGTTCCGTTCAGCACACGTGTATGCATGCGTGTATATACGTTTATGTGTACGTATGTATAATACGAGCAGGAGCGAAATGCCTAGTCCGCCTTTTGGGAGGCAGTTACAAACGCGGTCGCATTTCTGTAGGCTATAGAACCTGAAGTAATGCTGTGCTGCAAGAATAGAAGAGACGAGACGAGACAGACGGCTTCGCATACCTACAAGGCTTTGAATTTGACAATGACTAACTAACAAGTATACATACGGAAAGCAGGAAGGCGTGTTTACTTGAATCTGACTGAAAAATACATTTTTCTTATTCTTTTACCCAACTTTTGTACATATTAATGTAATAAAGTCGACGGAAACGGACTCGCAGTTCCGAAAGTTGCGTCTGCTTCTCAAAACGCATAGCGAACGAAGAATTCTCAAGTTTAGTAAATCGTCTAAATTTGGTATCTCCCAAAAATTGGGGAGAGAAAAAATTCAGTCGAGATTCGAAATTCGAAACCCGCAAAGTGAAAGATTTTTTTTTTTGAATTTTGAGAAGTAGCGAATATATTTTCGAATGAATATTCATGTTAAAAAAAAAAAACGAAAAAAAATGCGAAGTACGGATCATTCGTTCTGTGGGTGTAGAGGATTGTGAAAAAGCTCTATATAATACGTGTCCGTATGGTATGGAGGGTCACAGGTGAGCGAGGACACAGGTGAAGTTCTGATACGTCTACGTTTTTCAATGGAAGTGTATATATTCGTATTATCACAGAAGTATACCTATATAATGGGCAATAAAGCGCAATAAGGTAATAAAAGTAACGCGATAACTAGGACACCGTGTTTATACGTTGTAAATTCGGTTTAGAAAAGATATTGTCGAAATTATACGCGAGGTATAAGTCGAGGGTCTGACCCGACGCAGGGAAACCCTGGGTTCTGGATCCCTGGACAAGGTAGCTGGTAGGCTGGTAATACCTATATACATACACGCGTAGCACGCAAGGTACCCATTAAAATTCGATCAGATAGTCTTATTTGCTTTGCGATTAGGCGAATGCTTCTTCAAAGAAGTCCTTTTTGGTGGGCATAAATTTTACTCCAATTAAGTATACTATAACCTACTTATACACGTATATAACCTTCGGTGCTTTTCTATACCATATACATAATTTTATCGCCATTATATGCATACAGGTCGTCGCAAGCTAACTGTTTCAATTTTGAGGTATGATTGGGGAACTCTAGCTTGTTACTCTGCCGTTTGAAATAGCGATTTCCGTTGAGGCGTCTCTGAGATACAAGCCATTTAAGAATTCGCGATAGCGCCTGCATTTAGGCAACCAACTACACGGCGGCGTATAGCCGGCTGTCTGGCTTTAGGCGCGCGCGACTGCTGAAGCGATTCAAAACGTTTTTCTAGTTCAAGAATCCTGTAGAATTGAAGCACTAAGTTCGTGGCCACCTTGTACAATGTAGATTGTACAGAAGCGGGAATTAAAGGCCGAGTAAAATAACGGTAGGTAAAGGGCGGGGCGGGGCGGGGCGGATTTTGAGGATCTGCGGAGAGCGAAGAAGTGAGTAAGTTGAAACGAAGAGAGAAAATAATAAGAATAAGAATGGGAATAAGAGAAAGCAAGAAAAAAAAAAAAAGGAAACATTAGCCGGGAATTAGGGAACAAAGAATTCATCGTAACAATGGATCGACCAAGCCGATTACCCCTGCCGCATATTATTATTATTATATTATTCATAATTAGTTTCTTACACGTCAGCAGGATCGATTTGTATAAAAATGATATTTATACAAGGACCAATCTTGATCTTGGCTCTATTCAAGGCCGTCCGAATGATTATTCAAACATTTATTACAGTCATGTTTACAGCTTACCTCCTTGTCGAGAGTTGAAGGCCCTCGTACTCGCTGCGACAACTAATAGCAGCAACGGGCTGAAAAGCGGTGTCAAAGATGGCGGCATCTTTTAACCTGCTCCTTTCGCACCTCGGCGATCTTTCACTTAACCCACACCCCTCATCACACCCGTCCTGAAACACCCAGTAAAGGGTAAGGATTAATTAGACATGCAGACCAGCGGAAAGTATAAATAATTACAGCCTTTTGTCTGCATTAAGTAGCTTGATTATTTCTTATCATTAATTATATCGGTAGCTTTAATACTTCAGGATAAAGGAGGTTAAGTCTGGACTGTTAGATACACATAAAATTCCCTAGATCAGTAGCTGGCAACCCTTTTGCGTTTTTTTTTTTTTTTAAGAGCGTGAATCTCTATCCCAATTTTTGCGGCTAGGTATTTATGTATACGTCGATGAATATATAGGGCACAGAATGAACTGAAAAAACGACATTAAAATCCTGACGAAGGCCTGGTTCCGGCTTAATTATTTTTAAATGTCAAACGCTCGGGAAATGTCGGGGTCGAGAATAACTAGACTGCGAAAGTGGGCCTCTGAAATTACTCGGCATATTCTGATACGTTTAGCTGCTTTATAAAATTATGGTAGATATATGCGAGATTAAAGAATCTTCCAACTCTGATCGGTTTCATAAATTTTTTCAAACCTTTCGATGGGAAAGATTTACCGATGGAATGATGAAAATTGAGTAAAAACTAATTCTATAACCTCTCGCGCGTCTCGACTGGGAGATATTCGGTCTCAGACCGAGTATTCGTCTTTACAATGGCAGCGGAGGTTTTTTTGAGGTTAGGTGCGAACAGCAGCTCCGAATTAGCATTTAAAATCGTAACATTTTTAGCATAATAAAAGCCCTTGAATAGCAAAGGCTGGTAAAAGTGATGAGATTCGTTACGATTTATGTACAACAGAGGCGAAAATCCAAGTCGTTAAATTTTGAGGAAGCAAAAGTTGCCGAAATTCGGTGACTCGGATGAAGAGAGAGAGTTATCGTTATTCCTTATCGAAAACGGGTTTCTTTATCGCGACATTTTTATATGTGAAATATCAAATTCTCTCGAACGTTTTCACGAGTAGTCGTCATTTTTTGTTACGTCGATTCCTATTTTCTCAATTATAGACATAAATTTTTATCACCGGAAACCTCCGCGTACAATACATATATCTCGCTAAACTAAATTACAGCAATAAACGTGAATACCTACCGCGTCTCAGATTATACCAGATGTAGTCAATGATTATTGTAGAACGCTTAATGTCCCTAGCGATTTACCTGTGTCAAAGTTGACTTTCTACTTCGCAGTAACGACGTGAGATTACCGAAATTCATTTCTTGCTAAATTAAATATAAAAATCAGTTCCCTGGTCAGTCCAGATGATGTAAAAGCGTTATATTTCGCTGTAATTTGTCGAAAAATAAATAATCGCACTAGACTCGGATAGGGAGTCTAGTCGATGATATATTTAGGGGATGAAAAAGTTCGCCAAAAAGCTGCGTACGACGAATAATTGATTGAATAAACGTTTGAAAGTAAATTCGCCAATTTATTCTTTACCCTTGGTTAATCTTCTTTGTATTTGCGGACTCGCATTGGGATAATTTTAAGGATATTCAAACCCAACAAGATTTATGGCTCCCTAATTTCGGCTAATATCCGTGGCTACCTGGATGATAATAATATTTCGCTAAGCTACATAGTCATCACTTTTATACACGTGTTGATATATTCATACAGCCATAAGGTAGGTATATATATATATATGAGTTTAATATTTCCATCATAATCGTATAGATAGTCTAGACACAGGCAAGTTAATTAATGACACTATATCAACTCTTTTAATCCCCTCCACATATCTTATGTTAATTCATCATATATATCAGTTCGCTACTACCCTACTGCTGCAGGGAAGACCGATAGCCAGTATTTACGGATCGTAAATCACACTCATCATTTGCGAGTCCCTCGTAATTGGATTAAGCCATTTAACTAACCAGTGCTCTATGCTGCAGAGGGAAACGTTTACAAAGTACCTTCAGACTTGTCTCCGACGATTATACACCTACGCCAAAAGTACTTGTTGAAATAACAGCCCTTTATATTATATGCTATACAGAGTAGCCACAAAAAAGTTCTTCAATTTTGGTGGATGATTGAGAGGGTTTAGGTCGTTACCCTGCCGTTTGAAATAGTGATCTCCGTTGCGGCGTCTGTGAGATACAAGCCGTTCAAAAAGTAGCGCTAGCGCCTGCATTTAGGCAGCCAACTACACGCAGGCGAACAGTGAGCTGTCTGGCTTTAGGCGCACACAGCTGTTTAGAGGCTATTCAACACAGTCCGTGAATGATTTTTGTGATTCTTGAAGTGGAAAAGCGTGATGACAAGTTTAGCAGTCGTGTACGCCTAAAAACAGACAGTCCATTACTCGCTTCTGTGAAATTGGTTGCCTAAATGCAGGCGCTAGCGCTACTTTTTAAATGACCTGTATCTCACAGACGCCACAACGAAAACCACTATTTCTAACGGCGGGGTACCGAGCCAGACCCTCTCAATCATCCCTCGAAATTAAAGGACTTAGTTTGCGGCCACCCTGTAGAATAATTTATGGTTTCTCATAGCTTGACGTAATGATATGGTCTATTTGATAAATTTAAAACCCGAAGCTCGTGACGTTGAATGAGTTTCAGGGAATTATAGTTTCCCTGGTCAACTGTATTTAAGCACATACGTGAGTCTACCGTCGGTATTCCGTGGAAATTTCACTCCCTCCTTTATTTCTTTGTGACTTATTTATTTTTATCCCCTGAATTGTGCGTGTGCCGGGGTCCTGAGCTGGGGTGGCGCTTCGTCGATGGCGGTAGGGTCTGCGGGTTGGAATATCCCTCTCGCCTTGGGTTTCCATTATGCTAAACCGCAAATGGAGTCCTGCGATCAAGTGTCTGCGCGTAGCAGCACAATGCATAAGCTCCTGGGGGTGTAAGGTTACACAGAAATTAAATTCCCTGTGTCCAGTAGCCGAGCTCCTCTCTCGCCTCGGGCTGACGCGATAGCAAAATACATTTGAACAAAAAACGGATCACTCGTTATTCAAAATTCCCATTATCATCCCTCAAATTCAAAAGCGAATTCAAGCCGGAATTGGAAATAGAAACAAACTCCATAATGAAATATCCCATGAGGTGAAAGAAAATGGCAATACCTGTCGTATGTACCTAAAGACAAAGAGATTCACCTAGAGGTATAATCGATGTACACGTAAATCTACCCTTGAGGTTAAAGCGAGTGGTTTGAGTTATACAAGGGAGCTAAGACTTTGGTGTGTCGGTTAGGGAGGTAGGAAGAGGTGGAAGCTGAGGGTTGGAAGTCGTGCTAAGCAACTTAGATTAGTTGAATCGACTGGTCGCTGGTTGGCAGACCGCCAGGTCAAATTGTCAAGAGAATTGGCGGCATCCCACCATTTCTCTTTCACCTTCTTTTCACGGATTTCAAGATTATTTTCTTTCTCTCGGGGCTGCCTTTTTCCACCTTATTCTTCATCCCCTTATTATTCCACTATGCAGTTATCTCCTTATTACGATCTTGAGAAACTACCGCAGACCGAAATCCCCAGCCAATTATTAATGCATTTCTGATCATTGATGATTCCGTCTACAAGAAACGCTCTCACAATAATCACGATGACGATGATGATGAGGCACAAGGTAAAACTGGCTAATGTAAGCTTGATTTTCGAAAATTTGGGTAAGTTCTGATACCTGCTCTAACGAACATTTCATGGATCCTTAATATCTGAGAAGATGGGCATGAGGATGATGCGAATGAATGGACGGATGTACCAAGGATTCAAGTTTATTGAGGAAAGGATCCATATCATGCGGGGGGGTGACTTGGGCTGGGTTAATCTCGGAGGATACCTCACAACGCGTTATCTAGACTTTTCGTCCAGGCCAGCATCTCGGTTCGGCATCTTGAAGCGGCTCTGCAGCCCAGCCCAGTCTGGTCGGTCTTTCGCCTCCATAGAGTCTCCGCCGCCACTTCTGCCTCCGGCAACTTTTCAACTCTTCTCAATAAATCTCGGTGTGCTTCCGCGCGTCTCTTTCTCTTCCTCCGTCTCTTGCTTTTCCTCGTACCCTCGAATGGGCTGTTCTCCTTTCCTCCCTTTTTCCAGGAGCTTGTCTCGTCCCCATTCTCTCGCGCTTCTTATACTCCTTCGACGTAGCTATACCACTTTCGTGGGCTACCGGTATAATTTCTTTTGTCTTCCTCCCGGTGTTACTTCAGGGATTTGTACTTCTCCATTTTTATATTTACTCTAACGCCTCGCGCTCGCATTGCGAATGTTCAGTTTTACCCGGAGCTAGTTTAACGAGAAATCGCATCGGCGATTCACATCGGATTACGGAAAGCCACTTTCAGATGCAAACACCGATCTCAGCCTTCTTCAGCAAAGATGCATTCGACTCGGTATTGCAGCTCATAACTTCACCTAAGAAGTCAAATAAAATCCATAATCTTCCACCTCGAAGATGTGGTCCGTCTCAGAACGGCTTATATTTCAGAATTGGGAAAGACTAGGATCAAATTTTCGAACCTGACATTACATCTCTTTACTCCCTTTACCTCCGTCGTTAATTAATTAGATCAGAACAAATAACATTTCGCCTGTCTCGAGAAGGATCTTCATCTTTACCCTCGTGCCTCAACTGGGGTGGAATCAATTTTTTTCATGTCTTTCTTCGTAGGTATGGTTGACGTTTGATGTAACTTATCAAAAGTCAGTGAAAGACTTTGGACCGTCACGCACAGTGTGATGATGTATGTTCACCATAGATACCACGTGTCTAGGTATACGTTAATGCGTATGGGTACGTATATGATC
Source organism: Tenthredo amoena (assembly GCA_963966615.1). Lineage (NCBI taxonomy): Eukaryota > Metazoa > Arthropoda > Insecta > Hymenoptera > Tenthredinidae > Tenthredo > Tenthredo amoena. The sequence continues at coordinate 21,782,133 of OZ016482.1, read as the reverse complement.
CAGGTATACGTATCAACGACATCAAAATTCTGCCAGACCACGTATGAATATCATGTATGGTTTCTAGGTACTACGTGCTAAACTCATAACGATTCACGTTTGATGTCATCGTCAACCGGCTCAGTCTCTTCCTCCACCTTTTCCCTCCACCTTCGACTTGTCAACAACTTGACTAATGACCTTTGTCGAATAAACTATCATCCGTATATGTAATTACCGTTTCCATGAAATATTCAGGTGATTCCGAGCCGTGCGTACATCCATATTTCCTGCTTGAGTTTACATTCAGTCGACGCTCGTGAATTAATATTCAACCATACCTACCTCTACCCCGCATCTATACCCATACTTTATATCGATTAATTGATCGCTGTCTAATTCTATAACGATTCAGATAAATCACTGAGTGGCTGCTAACATGCCAACGTATCTACCGAAGGATTGAAAATAGCCATTCATTTCAAAGGAACAATCCGACCGAAACCTTCTCGCATTTTATGGAGGGTCCGTTGAAATGACTTCGCTGATTTGTAACACGAAGAGTCACGAACTGATTTGAGAGAAGATTACGTTAATTTCTTCAAACTGTATCGAGAAATGAGGTAGAAAACTTTAGACCTAAGAAATTTTCAAATTCAAAAGTAGAAATTATTTCGCGATCTTGTGAAATCATCCTTTGAGTAGAAGTTTGAAGAAAGGAAAGACCCCGTGGATTTCAGCACGGGTGAAGTTCGTCTTGAAAGATCATCGAGTTAAGGAAGTAAGTCTTAAGTTTTCTAATAATCGTTAGTCATAAAACGTCGGTATAAGTTGACCCATGGAATCTGAACCCTCTAGCCCCCTTTATTCAACCCCATCGCCTAGAATCTTATATACTGTTTGAACCCTCTTCTTGGTTGATACGAGTTGAACTAACCGGCTAACCCGAGTGATAGAGACGGGGAATCGCTTGTAGGTTCAGGAAGTAAAGTTGGCCACAGAACGAAGTTCTGGTAGAAGAACCAAGGTAGATTTCTGGACTAACTTTAAGGTAAAGTCGTCTGAAACTCTTGCAGTATTAGCTATACTTCAGTCTGTCGAAGCTTCCGTTCATACTGTAAAAGTTTTAACCCCGTGTCTGTGCATGAGGGAGCATCCGGTTTATGTGCGCATGGCTTTATAGAAAAAAAACGAGAAAAAAAAAAGAAGGAGAAGAAAAATGGAGTTTCAACTTCAACTATATTATCCAGGATGTAGGTGATTTTCATCTCCGACGAATTCACCCTGTTATCCATAGATGGTGCAGGGTTGAAGTTCAGAATATTGAAAAAAAATATTTCTCGGAATGGGAAACCATTTTATCTACTTCTATAGATAACTTCATGATGTCATAGATAATTGACAAGACGTTGAAACTTTGTTTTCCGAAAATTAAATCTCAAGACGATTAATTTGACTCCTTATTGATTTCGATACGATTGATACAACCCGAGTTATTAAACACTGAATGAATACATGCGGAAAATTCAAGTTTTGGAGGTTATGGCCCTTCGGATCTTTAGCGTCCGGAATTTTTATTATGTGACCATAATAATGTGAATCAGATCTCTCACACTCGATCCTTATTTCATGGAAGTAGAATATATCTGTTTTCCAGTAACGTAAAATGTTGGGATTGCAAAATTGTTGATTAAACGATATTCACGATCTTAGCAATTTAGTGCAGTCTTTGATCTCGCCAAAGTACTCTTCTATTTAATCTCAATGCAGAGTAGCTGGTATAAATGGTTCTGGAATCGAGAAAGAGAGAAAAAGAGAGAGAGAGAGAGAGAGAGAAAGAAAACTGCGATAAAAAGCTAGGCAATTAGTTATAATTGAATTGTTTGACGCACTACAAATATAAATGAATTTTTCATTTTTTTTTTTCATTTTTTCCTCGTTTCTCTTCAGATTCAATTTTATCCCCGTTGTGATATTAAATCCGGTTTTGGTTTTACTATACGTATATACCAACCTATCTACGTACCTAAAATACGTATACAAATAACTAAATTTCCATTGTATTCACTTTACTGGTTTTTTAGGATCTATCAACGATCACATTCCGTTTACTCGCGTATGAATTTATTGTTTCGAAAATATTGATAAACGGTTGTGGTTGTTTCAATTCCACCTACCTACCTATACCTGGATCTATACCTATCACACTTTTCCACTCACAGACATCGCCGTATCAATTTTGGTTATAGATATATATATATATATATATATATATATAAAATATTTGCTGAAATTATTCCATACGCGCAAGGTACCACACGTTTATATAACCGCTGGGTCAGAGTTTAAGTACACGTATAAAGTAACCCGTAAATATTGTATGAAAATTGACAGAAATTTACGATTAAGACGGAAAGTAAAAGAAAAAAATTGTCAAAATTCGTTTCTTCAATTTTGTTTCTCAAATCTGCATTACTAACGAAGAACATGACGAGTATAAAAATAACTCGTTTCCTGATTTTTTTTTTTTTCTCTTCTCTCCTCCGTGTAATCAAGTCCGCAAAAAGCCCGTCTGTTCTTTTTTTCTTTTTTTTGCTTCTCGTTTTTTGAGGCCGCAGGATCATGCGTACCCTTTCGAAGCGTGCAAAAACACCTCTAGCTATAGTCATTCGTGTATATATATATTTATATATATATATACGCCTCAGGACGTTTCCAAATATATACAAAAAAAAATGTAGCCGAAACCCCAGGTTCCTATCTCAATTCTAAGTAGCGCCCCAAAGCCTTAGAATTTTCCCATCTGAATGAAACACGATTTGTGACACTTCGCGGTTAATTTTTTTTCTCCCTGTCGCAGTATAGCTCCGAAAAATCTCAAACTTGGTACACCCCTTACCTGTAGTGGTAGGTACTTCATGAAAATTCGACAGATTTTCAACGATATAATTTTCGAAGCTACGACGCACCAAAAAAAAATTTCTCATCTCCGAATTGTGACGAATAAAATTTTGCCGTTAAAAATCTGTACATTTTTCACGGGTACCCTACTGCTACAGGTAACAAGGGTGCGGAGTTTCAGATTATTCGAAGCGATGATGCGTTGGGAGTAAAAGATAACCCCGAAGTACTAAAAATCGTGTGTTGTTTAAACGGGAAAGTTCAAGGGCTTTGGGGCAGCACTTAAAATTGACATAAGAACTCGAGGTTTTGACTAAGTTTTTTTGTATATATTTAGAGACTTTTTGGCCCATGAGAGCATCGAAATTCGAATATGACCGAATTAGGAACCAACCTGATATTTTTATACATTAAAAACGCGAAGAAGTTTCCTGCTTAGAAAAGGCTGTCTTATATCCTCAACTCTGGTTCTATCGGCGAGCAAAGAAATGGGTTAGTTTTTTTTTTTTGGGTCGGTGTAGCAGAGGCGGAGGCCAATTTAATTCGTTGCAATTATACCGGGCATGTGAGAAAGGGAGAGAGAAAAAAAGAGATGGAGAAAGAGACTCTAAAAAGAAAGCGAAGAAATGAGAGAAAAGTGGAAAGACTGAGAAAGATGCGAACGGAGGGAACGAGCTCGCGGAGTAAGCCGGCTGCTTTTTCCTTTTTCCTTTTTCTTTTTTGTCGGAAAATGTTCAATCTGTGGGGAGGACTTAGGGGTAGAAATAAGAGGAATGGCGCCCAGGGGTGCGAACCTAATTGTACCTGCTTCTCGCTCGCGCTACTCCCGTTGTTGGCCCTCTCACAGCCGTTACACCCGGGGAACCGTAGAACCCAGGAACCACGGAACCGTGGAAACCCTCTCCGTAGTCTAATCAGTATTATTCCGGATTAAGCAATCCAAGGTTGCTCCAAGAAGAAGAGGAACCCGGGAGCCGGAATCCTTGAAAAACTTCAATTGCCATCCCAACTTCTGGATACATATACATATACAATATACATATACATATGCATATTGTATGCCTAGTACGTGGATGGGTGGGCATTTCATACATCAGATGTAGTAGTATAGCATATCTGATACCACACATACACTAGAATGATCGTTAAAAATTACATTTTTTATTACGCCCCCTGAAAAGCTTCCTTTTGGTGAAAAAAACATGAGGAAATTTTTTTTTTTTTTGTTGGAATTGAAAACAACGCGTGCCGCGAGACGATCTATAAGTTCATATTTTGGTAAAATTATGTTTTTGTTTGAAAAAACATTACAGAAGTAAAAGTATAAAAAATACTGAAGAAAGTTTACTCGAGCTTTAAAATTAATAAATCTGGTTATAAAAAATGAGTTTGTACTAGTTTAGTTTTAAAATAAAATTATTAATTTATATATCCTTCATTTTTTATTACCTTGACAACATCAAATGAAAAAAATTCCGAAATTTTATTCATTTAAGTTCCAAAATTGTTTATATTTCAGGGAAAATACTATTTGTGATATGAAATGTCCAAAAAATCATGATTTTACCAAAAAATGAACGTTTTTTCATCAAAAGGAAGCTTTTTAGGGGGCGTCGTTAAAAATTTAATTTTTAACGAGAATTTTAACACCCACGCATATGAAGAGGAAAACTGACAAACGACCAGATCTCGACTTTCGTATCGAGGCTAGTTTTCAGTGGTCGAAAAAGTTCGATGCTTTATCTCCGACTTAAGGAAGGCTTCGAATGGGGAATCCTTCTTGTGTAAAGCTAAAATCGGGCGAGTGCACTTTTTTGAAAAGTGCATTTCGTTGCATGGGCATGCACCTATGTTTCAAATCTCTTCGCGGAAAAAAACCGTATCTCTGTGCTTTGTTCTCTATTTAGCATACGATATGGAGGAGGCTTTTCGCACACAGCTAATTTTGAAGCCTGTTTATCGAGCAGTGTCACGCTCGACAGACTCCTTTGTCCTGTTTTCGTTTTTCTCATTTTTCAAAAATTCCATTCTTCCTTCTATCCCAGAAGAACTTCTCGACTTTCGGTGAACTGCGGTTGCTAACGGAATTCGCCGATAACCGAAAGAACGACGAAGTTTCGGTCAAATTAGACACCGAATCTAAAAATTATTCGATTTACCGATAAGCCAAAAATTTTTCCGGTTCGATCTGTTCACTCGTTGGAAAGTTATTCGAAGATCCCTATAGAGTAACTTTTGATTTCACGATATACTCCGTCCGAAATTCTCAAAGAGTTCATTTGATTATTATTATTATTATTATTAAGGTACTTCTGCAGGGTGGAGAAAAGGAGAAGAAAAAAGGAAAAAAAGAAAAAAAGAAAGAAAATTAAGAAACTTGGATATTCAAGGGTCTGTCTTGGCGTGTATAATTTGATATAACATTTACCTAAGTATTAGAAGCCGGTATCTGCGGCTCCAGAAGACGTCTATGAAGCCGCAACTTTTAATTAATTCATTAATTAATTCATCAATGTATATAGCTTATGCTTTATTCTGACCGGCAGCGGTGGCGACATCGCGTCTGTACAACGTCAAGATTTTAGGGAAGATTTTGCGCTGCCACTGAATGGCAATTGAAAAAAAAAAAAAAAAGGAAAAAAAAAAATGGAGAAAAAATTTTCAGCTGCCTGAAAGAAGAGAGAGAAAAGAAAAAAAAAAAAGAAAAAAAATCTGAAAAGCGGCTCAGACCGCTGGGTAAAAGTCGTCTTGACCTTTCCGGACGCGGCTATCGTTTTACACGTTTAGATATTTTACACCCATATATCTGTATATATCCAGGCTTGACCACCACCGAGAGGTCAATTCGCGACTGACCTACGTTCGAAATTCCCATCGGGGCAAAAGTTTCGCGACTGAAGTAATAACTCTTAATTAAGGGAATTTGTCCCATTGGCCTTTCTATCTTTCCTGCTACCCCAACCTCTGCCCTCTACCCTCAACCCTCTACCCTCTACCCTCTACCCTTCTACAGCCTCAACCCTTGAATCCCTGTGCGATTCGAATGTCTAACGTTATACTCAATTAATTAAGCGACTTATCGACTTAATCAATGCCTTCTACCAACGATTCAAACCTCGAGGTTTTATTTGAGGATGGGGGAAAAAAAAATACAAAAGAGAAAAATAAAATAATTTGCCCAATTAAATCCTAATCAGGGATCCATCGTTTTTTTTTTTTTTTTTTTCATTTTCTTCACTTCCCTACAGAGTATAATGCCACGATCGTATCATCGAACCCCCCATTCATCGATTCCTCGTTGAATACCCTATCTGGATATATATGTATATATTATATGCACACAGCGTCACTTGATTAATAATCAAAGAATTACCGGACTCATGTTTCCCATTACCAATTGATTTCATTCAAGGATAATGAATTAATGTATACACATGCCCGCCTGCAACGTAACTAGAAAGAGAAACTCTGTCTGCACTCAAATTTGATTGCGATCTGTCCAAATGAAAAGGAAAAAAAAAAAAAAAAAAGGATAGGGTAGTCAGAAAAAAAATGTTGTTCCAGGAGAGGGTTCTCTTTTTGTTTTTTTTTTCTTTTTAATTCGGGAATTTCACCCTGTGTGGTTATAATTCTTCGATAATTTTTCATTAGTTCTGTTGTCTCAGTTATATACATATATATTAGGGTGATTAAAAAAAAAAAATTTTTTTTCCTTGCTTCCAAACAGGTTCAAAAGTTTCATTTAGTTATAAAGATACGCCTGTTGAAATTTGAGCTCTTAATATTAATATTAAGAGGTTGCGCATCGCGAATTTCTATTTCCCATTTAAATAACATGGGAAAATTTGTTTCTGCTTCTTCTGATTTTTATAACTAGCTAACGATGTGCCATACAGAAAATCTACAAACATATTTTTATAGAGAATTAAACGCTCTACGAAGAAGGTCTCTTGCACTTTTTTGATAAACTTATTTTAGAAACTCATTTTTTGTCAGGAAGGTGGTTCTTTGAACTCGAATATCATTCGAATGGCTAAGTTTATCAAAAAAGTGTAAGAGATCTTTTTTGTAGAGAATTCAATTTCCTACAAAAATATGTCTGTAGATTTTCTATATGACGCATCGTTAGCTAGTTATAAAAATCAGAAGGAGCAAAAACAATTTTTGACGTGTTATTTAAATGGGAAATAGAAATTCGCGATGCACCACCTCTTAATATTAATATTGAGAGCTCAAATTTTAACAGGTGTATTTTTATACCTAAATGAAACTTTTGAACCTATTTTCGAGAAAAAAAAAAATTTTCGTTTTTTTTTTTTAATCACCCCAATATATATATATATGTGTATATCTAGGCAGATATTTTCTACTGGACCGAAGCGACGCACGCGGCTAAGAGAACCAACGTGAACTGGAATACGATGGTCCCTTGGTCTCCATACAGAAGGGTTCGATGCCTAACAAGGGATAACCTTGTTAGGACCACGGACCAGCTTGTGTGTTTTACAAGTTAGGAATTAGGTTGATTAGTACGAGCCTGGCGCCACCCTCAACTTCACCCCCGCTTGGCTACGAGTTAGTTCGTTGCCAACCAACGAGAAAAACGTTACCCCATTCTCTTCCCTCTTTTACTCTTTTGGTCTCTTTGCCTTTTTCTTCGTGTCGTTGGCACGTGCCTTCGGGGTAGGGTAACGTATAGGTAGCTGCTCTCATGTGTCTTTTTTTATACATATAGGTATATATGTACATATACGTACGTGTAGGTGAATTTAAGGGTGCGATGTGTACGTCTACACGTATATGTATATATCTATACATATATATTATATATATACATGTGTGAACCCAAGGGGGTGAATGTGGGACGGGATTTTAGCCACCGGTGCCAAGTGAACTGAGAAAAAGTAACTAACTCCTTGTTACATCGTCTCGGGGCTCGTGAGGGATCTACCCAGGCAGCGTTCGTTTTCGTTATAAGATTAATTATATCGTCGAGACAAAGACGTGTGGCAAATCGTGCGCGGAGGTGAACCACCACCGCCAGTTTCTCACCCGTTTTAACCATACCTATATACCCATATATCTATATAGCAAACAACTTACTACAGCCACGATAACCGCCCCTAAACTCTAATGGCGGTTTCACGCGTCGCCCTTTTGGCCAACGTTATTAATTCTTCGACAGCCGGTAAAACAAACTTTGACCCAACCTCGTAAACCGCTTTTTCTACATACAAATATAATTACTTATCGTTCGATAATTGTTACGATTTCGTATCGATTCTTTAATTTTTTACTTATTTATTGGTCCTACTATAAATTCGTCGTACACCACGCAATTTGAATTTGCGAAAATAGTGCCGTTTTAGATCGAAATGAATTCCCATACCGAGAGGAAATCTTGAAACTATACAGTCGACTGCGCATGCGCCAAATAATTGAATTTTATTGGTCGGTGAGATCGTCCCGCGATGATATTTTAGCCTAAGAGACACGGGTGCCAACTTGCAAGAAATGAAGCGAAGCTGTCGAACTCTGGCGCGTAAAGTAGTCGAGCGAGGTTACGTTATTTTTTATTTTAATTTAATTTCTACTGTATTAAATGAACACGACTGAATCAACTGTTCCCACCTATAGCTGCTTCGTTTCTTCCAAGCACTCGTCGTTCACGATTAGACCTCTGGTCTTCAATCGTAATTGGAAAAAAACAAATCCTATGAATAAACCGATACATCGAATCGCAGCAAGCAATCAGCAGTTCGGAATAAATCTCGACGGTTCTTTCAGAACGTCAAGTTTCAATCTCAACAATAAAAGCTTTCAAAGCCTTTCCGAATCACTACCGCAATTAATTGTGATCTTAACCTCAAAAGTTCGCATCAATCGCATCGGTGCCGAAAACAAAATTTTACAGCTAAAACTCGGGATGGCCAGCCTGCTTCAGCGGACGACGAAACTCGCGCATGCGTAGTCGACTGTATAGTTTCAAGATTTCCTGTCGGTACGTTTTACGTTTTACCTACCACAAACGTGATACGTGAATAGCCTGAGGCAAGAAGAAAAAGCTCTATTTTACCTCATGCATATACATGTACGTATGTAGGTAAATACGACGTTTAAGTTCGAGAGGAAATTCTATTAGCTCGACTTCCGTTTACCCAAATTGGTAAAAGTTTGATCAACGATTTGACAAAAAGGGTTTTAACGAAGTAAATCTGGGTACCGAAGAACCGTGGACAAGAGTTGATCGGCGGATTTGTATGGTAAAGAATTGTAAAAATATATAATTGGATGTCGTTACTCTCATCGGTTTTTAGAACCTCGTGTTTGCCGATTCACGCAATTATCAACGTTCCAAAGAAACGATGGAACTCGTTTTTTTTTCAAATACCGATCAACGATTCGCCTAAAACTGAATCCCTAAAATCTAAAATAATTCTGAATCGTGTCTCAAGCTGCAATCAATCAGCTGCGAAAAAACTGAGTCTGTGGAATATTTTCGACCTCGAAAAAACGCGATTTCGTTCTCGCTTGCGTCATCGATGCACGCAGTGAATCGCACTTAACCTCTTCACTCTAGATTTACGAAAATTGTCTCGCTCCGCGAAGCCCGGTGTATTTCGGTAAAATTTAAGACACCGGACACCGATTTTTCTCTAGTAAATTCCACCTCTTTCTCTCTTCCCTCTCCTCTCTCTTCTCTTTTCTCTGTTCCCTCTTTCTGTGGGCAGCGAGCAGTTGCTCGAAGTTAAATAAAGTTTCATTACCCAGGCGACGTTGTTCTCTGAGCGAGCTTATCCCCGCACGTATACCTCTCGACGAATATTAACGAGAATTCCTCGCTGCCGTTGTTGTTCAATGGACAATGAAAAAGGACAGGGTGGCCGGGTATTATTAACAGTCATTTATATTCTGTATTGCATGTATAAAACGTGCTATGCCAGAGCTGGCTGCAACCTCCTATATACAAACACATCTACACATACAAACTCACACCCATACTTCATATAATAGAATGATCTATGCGGTGTTTTACTTGATGGAATTTTTATTCCGAGAAACAAGAACCGTGCGGTAGTGATTTGATTCAATTAGATACGTTCGTCAGTTTCCATGTTTAAAAAAGCGAAACTAGGTTTCCAATTTTCTTAGGTTATTATTACAGTTTGATGGTTGGATAACTGGCTGATGTTGAGATCGTTAACGAAACTGAAGTATTTGAGTTACGATCTGTACCACGGGTGCAGAGCGTGGCGCTGGGATCGCCTCTCTCATTCTTACTTTTCCATCATTTTCTTTCTTGAAGAATTTCTCGGGTAACTTTTGGCACTTTATAAGCCGGAGAGTTAGGTTCGTCGAAAGTTCACCTCTGACGAGTGACAAAGTAGTTTGAACCTTGAACTCCATCCCTCTTCCTCTTTTCTCAACGTACGATCGAAACCGAGACCTTCTAGAGTCTACGGTATAAACTCTAAACTCTACAGTCTACGCCGCACGTTCTCTCAGCCTACAAATTGGTATCGGCGTCTTAAGGTACTCGGCGTAATTTGGCGAAGGGTGACAGGGTCGTAAGTCACCGGCTCAAACAGAGTGGCGAGGTATTAATTAGAGTCCCGGTAGAAACCGCGCGATCACTTATCACCAAAACTAAACTCGCCTTCGGCTCTAACCGTGGGATGAGAAAGGAGGGAGGGTTCACTCCCCGGTAGGTATAGCACAGCACCAGCTAGGAAACTCTAAACTTTGTTCACTGGACGGAGAACGTTGGATTCATCAGTTCGGCGGTATGGCTTATAGGTACAGGTTGGAGGAATAGAAGTTGGATGGGGTAAGGCTAGAACTTACGAGGGGTTTAGAGTAGCTCCTTGTTTTTGACACTAATGTAGCGCCGGGACGCGAAGAGATTTTCAAAAATTACCAGTTCCCACTCAAAACCTAAAGTCTTACGATTTTTTATCCTCAATTATGAAATTCAGGACTATACATAGATTAGGGTGGTCCTTAATTCGGTCATATTATATACAAAAAAAATGTAGTCGAAACCCCAGGTTCCTATCTCAATTTTAAGTGCTGTCCCAAAGCCCTTGAACTTTCCCGTTTAAACAACACACGATTTTTAGTACTTCGAGGTTATGTTTTACTCCCTATCGCATCATCGCTTCGAATAATCTGAAACTCCGCACCCTTGTTACCTGTAGCAGTAGGGTACCCGTGAAAAATTTACAGATTTTTAACGGCGAAATTTTATTCGTCGCAATTCGGAGATGAGAAATTTTTTTTTTGGTGCGCCGTAGCTTCGAAAATTATATCGTTGAAAATCTGTCGAATTTTCATGAAGTACCTACCACTACAGGTAAGGGGTGTACCAAGTTTGAGATTTTTAGGAGCTATATTGCGACAGGGAGAAAAAAAATTGATCGCGAAGTGTCGCAAATCGTGTTTCATTCAAATGGGAAAATTCGAAGGCTTTGGGGCGATACTTAGAATTGAAATAGGAACCTGGGAACCTAAGATGGGAAAGAGGTTGATATGTTCGATGAAAAATTGAGGTAAGTATATATTTTTTCAATATTTGACGTATGTGATTAAGTTTGTTAATAATAATTGGTTTGATAGAGTAATTGTGATTGACTCGTGACCCGGTGGAAGTTACGTTGAGTGTTCGTTCGTATAATAATGAAATTGTGTCAAGATCGACCCCGGCAATAAAACGTAGCACAGTGAACCTCTCTGTGTCATTTCTTTTACCTTTTCCAACCCGTAGAACCGAGTAAGTGCACCAGTTATTCGTTGCGAAATGACCACGGCTAACATCTACAGAGTCAATGCTATATAGCAAAGAGAGAGAAAGAGAGAGAAAGGGCTCTGCTAAGTGGAGCGAAGAAATAAAAGAAAAAATACGAGAAAAAAAACCAAAAGAAATGCTTTAGCAATTCTTAAGAAAAAAAAAAGAGAGAAGCAAAACCCTGATGGCTTCCCTATTTTCAGTACTCATAGGTACTCATCTATCTATCCTAATGCTTATTTCAGTTTCCATATGTGAATAGTATACGAGGAAATTTTCATTATTTTACAAAATGCATTCGCTCGTATTGTAGAAATGTTTGGAAAGCGATGTGTGTGATAGCTTATCGAGTCATCGCTGTGCTTATATATGTGTACTTCTATAAAACGATTTCGAAGAGAGAAAAGCAAAGGAAATGATGAAGAAAGAAGAAAGAAAATAGAGAAAAAAGAAGAAAGGAGAAAAAAAAAAGGCGAGAGGTGAGAGAAAATGCTATCGACTGTGCCGAGAGGCCATCGATCGATCGACGAAACCGCAGACAGTTCTTCGTATAGAACGACAAGGAGGCTGTTCGGCTCCGAACCCTTCGGGAACAAATTCATATGGGGGATAGAATTCGAATGCGAGAAACGATCTCGTCGACATATTCCACCAGCCGCTGAAAATTAGCAGGTAAACTAACGCCCCAAGCTCAACGGGGTAATTGGTATCGCGATTCCCGCGTATATGTGTAGCTATATATATATATCTATATATCTATATATCCGTGTGTAACTACAAGCGCGCGGCTGCAGTCGAACGAGAAAGCAGAATTGTAAATTGCAAATTTCACCGATGGCAGCTCGTTTCGCATAGGCGTTATGCTACGCCGCGTATTTATACGGTGAAGAGTTGGTATAATATCGACTATGGTTCTTGCTTCTCTCTCTCAAAGTGTCAATACTTCAAAAGTTGAATTGATTATTGACGCTAATTGTTATAAAATAGACAAGTTCGTCAATTAAGGTCGATACGCGATACGATAATTGACGTAAATCGTATAAAATACATCATATAACTAATTACTGTATAATTTTTTCTTCTTCCTAATATCGAAATAGTACATTGTGCAACTAGTGCGCAAAGGTCGCTTCGCTCGGGCGACAAACTTCACACCAGCGCCAGAATCACCATACGCACGAGCTGCTGATACTACTATTTTCTCGATACAGTGCGGAAAATTTGACTTTTCGTGCTTTCAGCGTGCGCAAAGTGCCCGTTTCTCGCACTAGTGTGTAAAAGTGATCACTTTGCGCACGGGAGGTCGAATTTTTCGCACCGCGTTAAAAAAAAAAAAAAAAGAAAAAAAGAAATCTGTGTTCTAGAGGTAGCTGGAGTTCGTATCGCGGAAAATGGTTCGTCGTTTATCGATGAAAGAAAAAAAAAAAAAGAAAAAAAAAAGAACGAGAGAAAAATAAGCAATAGTCTGTACATCGCGATACTTGTGTACAAATATTAAGTGAGAAAGCGAAGATTTGATCTCTGGCACCGTAAATGTCGAGGGTGATCTCGAAAAACAAAGGATCGGTACATAGCCGTATATATATATATATATATATATATATATAGTATATCGGGGAACGTTAGCTAGGGGATGAAGTTGCTATTTCTCCGTATTGTTCCGTCACGATTCCGCTTGTCACCGATAACAGCGTGAAAGTTCGCGAAAGGTTGGGTGTGACGTAACAAAACGGTCAGCAAAATTGTAGCCTGTTCTCATTCAGTTGGGTTACGTTGCCGCAGGGCAATCAGGGAAATCACAAAATCGAACGAATTATCTAAACCGAACGAGGCAGCTGAATGGTCATCGCCTATCGGATCAGCCACAATAACGCTACGTGGTTATTATGCTACGTTGTTACCTCGAGGGAAATAATTCCGACAAAAATTCCCAAAAATAAAAAAAAAAACATGATTCTGGATCGGAACGAGAATAGAAACAAAAAGAAAAAAAAAACAACGTATTTTGCGACGAACGAAGCAACGACAAAAAATAAAAAAATAAAAAAAAAACGTAATTGCAACAAATTTGAAGGAATGATTATAAATTTCGAGGTGAAAAAATAAAGGACTTACTGATCGGTAATTTTCTGAACACCCCGTGTATAATGTATATAGTATAGGTTGTTGGGGTTGCCCGGGCACCCGGGACGCCCTGGAGGCGAGTTGGGGGTGGCTGGCCCATCGTACATGGAACAGCACTTACACACCCCGCAGTCTGACTGTACAACTCCCGACAGAACTCTCAGCTTTCGTCCGTTCTCCGCCTTCCTGCACCCCCGCAAACCAGCCCCCGACCCCCAACCCCGAACCCCGAGCCCCGAACCCCGAAGCTCCGAAGCTCCGAATCCTCTGCAGCCCCAACCCTAGCCGAGATCTGTAGAGTTCTGCAATACTTAACGCCCTCGCTATATCGTGCTAAGGGTTGTGGAATTTTTACGTAGACAAATTCTCGTGCACCTTTCTATTCTCGCATCGCGTTGGATATATTTTTAGATTATTTATTCGATCAATTTTTGGATATTCATTATTCAGGTATCGGCCGGTGTATTCGGCTAGAGGATTTTGTTGCTCTAGTATTTATGGGTCTTTACTCTTTAGGAATAAAGACAGCTGTCATTTCTTCCACCCCGTTCTTATTTCAGTCTTCTCTATTCCAAGATTGAGCCTTTCAAGTAATCCGCCTAACGTAATAAGGCTGAATATTTTAGGGGTGGTTACGCTTATCGACTCTTATCGACTCGTCGTTTTCCACATTTTAATAACGCGGTAAAATGATAGAACAGATTTTTACAAAAATCGCGAAATCATTTCAATTACGAGGTTTAAGCTTCTGGACTGAAAAAAGCTGCGTGCAAATTAGCCAGAAAAGTTTTAATCATATTTCGAATATCGAGTTTTCGAAAAATTCCTCGGGGCACAAATTTTCGATTCATTAGTTCAAGCTCGTCTACCTCATTCGTGAACATGATTCGAACAGATCGATACAACTTTTCGGAAAATCAGTTCACGCTTTATCATGGTAAAAATAATTTCAGTGACTCGAAATTTTCTTCTTTTTTTTTTTTGGTTTTTTTGTTTTTTTTTCCAGAGCCGAAAGGTTCGAAGCATTTGATATCAATGTTTCGAAACGTTTCGCGGAAGAACGTAAACAGAAACGTACGTATATATCAGCCAGCTCGACGTACCGCGAAAATATATTCGCGACATTTTCTTTTCATTTCTTTTTTTTTTTCTTTTTTCTCTTTTTTTTTTTTCGGCACTAGTTGCTTCCGCGAAAGTCTCTCGCCGTAATCGTCGGTCAGAGTGTCGCCATTTATTGGATTCCGTCGTATCTGTTGGGTATATAAACCGGGGTACGTATACGCGCGGTGTGGCGTGATGGTAAAATCAATTAAGGGCGTCCGGAGGTGGTTGACTGAAATTTATGCGGGAAGAATTAACAAGTCAGATCTCTTGCGCGTCCCGATGCCCGGCGCGGCGCCAAGGCATCGGCTTTTGTGGCGTTGGAGCGATATTGAATTAACGGAAATAATGAAATGATAACCAACCCCTCCCATCCTCACCCCCCACCCCCCATCACCCCATAGAAATTAATTCTACCCCGATGGTATACATACGCATACATACATTTATATATATATATATATATATATATATATATATATATATATGTATATATTATATAAATTTATTCGTCGAGGGATGGCTGTTCGATATAAAGTAAGCCCAGTGTATACCTAATCTGAAAAAGTCAAACTGAAGTATCTCCTCGACCCTTGTTTATAATTAACGGCCAGTTAATTATATTGACTTTGAATCAAAGTTTTTCCACTTCCACACCCCTTGCCTCCCCCCTCCTCCCCCTCTTTCGAGTTTCACCCCCAAGGAAGATTTCAACTGACTTACGAAGTGATTCGAATTAAGGTAATTTGCAGATGTTTCTTTTAAAGGATTTCTCATCTTTTTTTTTTTCACCCCCGTTCGTATATACATATACATATAGATATATACATATCTTCATATGTATATGTATATTTTGTTATTATATCGATCAAAAATATTTCATACGATTAATTACTCCGCGGTTATACTGCACTATATACATACGTATATACATATATAACGTTCTCTGTATAGATTTTCTCTTTTTATTTTACCCCTTTTCATTTGGCTAACTATATGTATACGGTTTATTGCACGCATATTGGTTATTTTTCAATTTTTTTTTTTTTTTTTTTGTTTTTATTGTTCATTTCTGTTTTTGCTTTTCTCTCTTGTACCTTTTTATTTTATTTTATTTATTTTTTCTTCCTTTTTTTTTTTTTCTTTTTCGTTATACCACTCGATTTTAATTGGAAAGAACCGCATCGGTCACATAATCACAAGTATACACGTATATGTATACCTACTACACATGAATATATATATATATATATATATATATATATATATATATACCTACACTTACAATTATACGTATCCCGTAATTGGAAAGGACAAACCTCATGTTCACGTATATCGCAACCCCCAGAATGGTATAATGTGTATTATAAATCTATGTGCGTGTGCGTGTGTGTAATTTGTTCGCAATCATTAGCTGAGAAGAGTTAATTATCGAATTAAAGCGGTTGACTTTTGGCGACAATCGGATGTGATTCGGGAGTGAAACAAATTGGAAAAATCTTGAAACCGGTATAATGATCAAACGGTTCGAGGCTCTGTGGCATCAGTGAGACTTAAGTCTGCGAAAATTTCATCAAACGACTTGGCCCTTATAATTTTCGATATACATATATGATGTATACGTATAATCGTTAATTTTACAATGTGAAAAGTTTCTTTTGAAGAGATGCAATGACACAATGGTCCGTCATTGATCCGGGGGGGATGAAATCCTGGTCCCACATATATATTAGCGTATCGAATCCCCTGAAGAACCAAACATTTTTGTTTTGTTCGATTCGAGTAAAAAAACAAAACTTTCGACGTAGGTATACGGGGGAGTAAGATTCGCGGTAGATAAATCCGTAAATATATATAAACACACACACCTCGAGAGTAATATTATCGAGAAATAAGATGGGAAAACAAACTGAAAGAAAAACGTGAAGGAAAGAGAAAACAAAAAAAAATTGAAAATAAAAAAGAAAAGATGAAATCTAGAACGAAATCTATTTGATCTCTGGTTGAGACGGTGCAGCGATATATGTATATATATATATATATACGTATATACGTATATATATATATATATATAGCATATAGGGGTGGCGTTTGGCGGTAGATGTTGGGCTTAGAAGGGTGGCGATGTAACGTGGTAAGGGGTAGTTCGCGTCCCCCGTACTCCCGCAAATTTCCTCTTTCCACGTGTCCCGGTGCTCCATCTCGAGGGCGAAAGCATTGAAATTGCAAATGCACATTATGGATATTTCCCTATAGAGGGTTGAATATCTAGGTATGGCTCGCGAAGGGTGAGACGGCAGTAAGTGAATCTGCCAAGTGGGCGGGATGGAGCTTGGGGGTTGCAATTGCTTTGGGCTATCTCCGTCGCCCCCACCCTTCTCTGTGCGTCGACGTTTGCGTTTCCGTCTGCGTACGCCCTGCACCTATAATATCGTGTGTACATTTTCTTCTCTCAAACTTAAACACACACACACACACATTTATTCTTATATATTACATGAATCTTCCTCAGTATATATATATATATATACATATATAAAAAGTATAAGCAAGTCGCGATAAAACATCACTTTCATCGGGCACTTTTATTACTTTCATCTTGCTTCTTCTTCTTCTTCTTCTTCTTCTTTTTCATTTTGTTCTTTTTTTTTTGTCCTTTTTCTTTCTTTCGTTTTTTCATCCCTCGCGGCTCGATTAGCTTCGTTCGACGTTGGCACGCGCCAAGAAGATACAGTCGTGTTCGCTCTTTGAGAATCTCGCGACAAGTTGAGACAGTAAGGGATGGGAGTCTCTGCATATTCTCTTTTATTCTCATACCTGTAGTGCCATCGGCAACTTAAGTATCTGCTAGTTACATGCCTGGAGGGCTTCCGTCTGCATCCTGCAACGCAGAAAACTCTGCATTCGAAGATAACCATCCTTGCCATGTGCAAAATTCGTTTTAACCATTCTGCACCATCTCTCTTACTCGAAATAATGAAAATTACATAAATTCTCCGGGATTTTAGCCAATGAGGTGATTAATACACGGGTATCTTGTTCTACCTCTTCATTCTACGTCAAAAACCATCGTATCTTACATCCTGTGGCCGCCAGCATAGATCGAAGTAAGCTCTGTAAAAATGGCATGGATTAACTGTCGCCTCGATAACTAGTTAACCCTTAATTTGATGGATCTATAATTTTTTCTACCTGTAGTTATGATACGTAGTCCTGACGTGGACTAAAAGTTTTTGAACATGTTTGTTCGTTCGGCTCTGAAAAATTCCGAAAAAATTCAAATTTTTTTAATTTTCAGTAAACGGACTTTGAACATCGGAAAATGTATGAGAAATTAAATATTCCTCGATGATCCTAGTATGCGTCAGAATTACATCAGTATTGAATAAGTTCACGGAGTCGGATCCTGTTTGGATTAAAACTGACCCCGAAATTAAGGCAACGGTCAACCTATGTCATTTTTACAGAACTCACTTCGATCTATGCTGATGACCACACGATGTGAGCTGCGACGGTATTCACCATCGGAATTTGTAGATAATATTGCGAAGAATGAAGGGCCGAAAGAGTATATCTGTTTATTAATTACCTTGGTAAGAAAAATCCCTGAAAATGTGTTTAATTTTTCAACACCCTGAACATATGTCGAGCTTTGAGCTCGTTTTTCTCATGTAGCTTTATGCTCCGTGCGTTGTTCGTTATCCTCAAATTCGAGGGTATATTTTCCCTCATATTCCGATAAAAATCCCCCCCCCCCCCCCCAAAAAAAGGGAGAAAGGCGGTGTTTACCCCCGTGCCAGTTTAGGGAAACAAGAACCCGTCTTTCGGATACGTAAACGTAGATTGTGCGGATGCTTGTGTATTTACGTGTGTAGACACTCTAAAGGCATCAGACAAACCCGGCAATTACCCATCTAAACGCGCGTTTTGATGTAAACGAAGAGGAAATTATTTGATGTCTGATACGCGTAACTAATTCGATGAATTTGCAGTCATTTAATTTATACCAAAGAGTAAAACGGCACCGTCCCACGCTTTATACCCGTGCATTTCGCGCGGAGGCCAGTAATTCTCTTTGATATTAATAATAGACGCGTCGGGACGGCGCTTCCTCGACAAATAACAGTCTTCCCACTGTCTTTCCACGTATTATTGTCGGACTACTCGTTTCGTGGATGAAATTATTTCAGAGTTAATTAATTCCGGGCTGAAACTGTCTCCCGCGAAGTCTGCAGATGTGGCCTCCGAGGCTTTAAGGGTAAAATTTTCGTTTTTATCAGCATCGACATTTCCGAGGCGGGGGCGATCTCAGGCGAGGAATTTTCTCTCCGTAATTAAAATCCATTATCCCGCCGAAAATTGATACATCTTACAGAGTTTCATGAGTGATTGACGCACCGATCGCTTCATTACCCGAAACTCCCAATTATTATAAATTTTTTTTTCAATTATTTACCCCCCAGGATTCGGAACGGAAATGAGTAACGCTAAAATCCGAATCCCGCGCCTCCTTACGCACACATCGTTCATTAACTGTGAAAAAGCGGGAAAATTTTAGGAACAAAAGTGAGGTTAGGTTCGGGTTCCGAGCGGAGGTCCAATCGCCATATTTCGTAACTCAGTTCAGGCGTGATTATAAATTCTGTTAAATAAGTAATCAGGAAGATATCTTGATGCATGTAAATATCGCTAGGAAATGTATGCGGCGAAGTGGGAACACGTCTGCGTCCCGGTAAACGTTTATATCTAGCCATGTCTACCACGACACAAGGTCTAAACGACGCGACAACGGCGAGGTCTGAAGTTAGGGGCGGTTGAATCAAGTGGACGGAATGATTTAACGGGTCGATTATGGAAAATTGTGAAATTCCACTCCTTATTCACCCCCGTTTATACCTACCCCAGAGGTCTGAACTTGCCGACCGACCGACTAACGGAATTATATTTTAAGCCCGAATCGTAACCTAGTAATTGCGTTAATTGATAATAATTTCCAACCTCTCGTGTACCACTCGGTTAGTTGATTCACTCTGATCGAGTTAACGTTTGAATAAACGAAATCTTTCGAGTCCTCAATTAGCCGGGAATATACCTACTCTACTCCTCGCTTTGGCAGTTGGAGGAAAAATTTGATTGAATTTTTTTTTTTTCTTTTTTTTTTCTTTTGATTTCTAAAGTTTGAATTTTTTCGCACGAAAAAAAAAAATTCAGAGGGTGAAGAAGGCGGAAGATCTTTACAGGCGTTAGGCATCGAAGCAATTGTCTTTTGTGTATATATGAATTGGTTTTATCAGAATGATTTAACCCTTTATGGTTACCGGCTTCAATTAGTTAGATTAACACCTGGGTGGCAGCGATTAATAACGAATGATAAACGGGCATTGCAAATATATGTAATCGTGCGTGTAATACGAGCGTGGATTAAGCTCGGGATTAAAGGATGTGGTTCTGGATTTGATTAAAAATAAATTACGTGTATATATGAATATACTATATGTATGTAGTATATGTATATACATACGTTTCGAATAATAATTCAATTGTTTAAACCGCTGTGAAGCTTGGATGAAAAGTTTACACGATCGTAGCGGAGTTATACTATATCTATACATATATATTCTCGGGGAAAAACCAGGCTAACGAAATTCCGGCTTTGATGTGAATTGGGAAAAGCTGTGCGAGCCGACTATCGATATATACATCAAAAAGCTCGATTCAATTTTCGGGCGGAGGATGTATGTATGTCCGATTGAAAATTGTTTCAATTAAATAATATGTCGAGTAGAATTTTATACTCGATGAGAAATAAAAAATTCTTTATTTTTTTCTTTTTTTTTCTGTTTTTTTTTTCTTCTTTTATTAAACCGAGGAAAGAATTACGTAGGAGTTAATTGAAAACGTTGAAATTTCGAAATTTGATACATTACGTGTACTACCATGTTTTGCGAGAGTACGGCTTTACCTGGATTCCAAAAGTCGATCTTTCCAAATATCTTATGCCGCTTGTTCCTAGCCTCCACGTTTTTGAACAGAGAATATCAGAGCGGAAGTTAAATGAAGAATTTATTCGAGTCTCTACAGAACTCGAGGGAGGCAAAAGCTCGGGAAAAGTTTTCTCCCAGACCTTCAGAGACTCCAAGTATATATATATATATATATATATAAATACATATATGTATGTATATCTATAAAGACGAAAAAAAAAAAAAAAACTGAAGTTCATATATATATTTCTCAAAGCTCAATATCGCTTGACTTCAAAATTACGTGTACATCGTTTTCATCGGAAATTCAGATCATTTTTCACCAAACGAATGTAACAAACAAATCATAGAAATACACCTTCGTCAATTTTATTTTCCTAATTTGAAAAAAAAATTAGACAAAAAACAACGTGTATTTTTTTTCTTTTTTTGTTTTTTTGATAATTACAGCGGCGTTTCCTCACCTCAAATACACGGGCATATACATATATATATATATATATATATATACTCGCACACTGCAACCGCAACGGATTTAGGAAAATAGATATAGCCTTGCGCGAGGATTAAGGGTGGCAATAGAAATAGGAGACCCCGGGGCGTAACGATAGTGCATGCGTCAGGACGTCACGCAGCTCTATTCCCGCAGTAGAAATCTATATAATATATACATATATGCATATATGTATATACATATACGTATATATAAATATATGTGTGTGTGTGTGTATGTATTCCGTGTTCAGCCAAACCCCCCGCGATTTAAGTTTCGCGAATGCGATGGGCGTCTCTGGGTCTATTTCTGACATGGTGCAGCATAAGGGTAGGAGGGGGTTAGTCTAGGGTGGATCCGTTTCACAAAATTGTTCGTAAAATATATTATACGCTTCGGCATCAATATTTATTTAATTCACTTTGCCGGATGACGTCACTACACTCCCTCTATAACTCGACAATTTTCCTATATACCTATACGTGTGTCCGCGGATAATATTTAGGGGGGTTCAAGGACCGGGGAAAATAGGGTGATGGGGATGCACTTAAGGGACGCCTTAGCAAAGGTCCTGCAAGTGCGTATCGTTCTGTAAACAAATAATACCAGTTCCGAAGGGCTCCTTTGGGCTATATTGTCTATTGTCATCGTCCTGCGATTTACTGGGGGTAGTAACACGATTCTAGACGATTTATATACTCCGTGGGTATTTTTAGATATCTGAGAACAATTTGCGTCCGGAAGTCTGATTTCTTTGCAAAAAATAATCGAATACATTTTTACACTTTCGAAGGATTGAGCTTTGCGTTATAATCGGTTGACGAACGAGACGTGGGAAGGTCTCCGATTTTTCAAATACAATCCCCGTCCTCAAATGGATCTCGAACGAAAGTCGACGAAGGTACGAATTATTAGGGAAAAAAAGAAAAAAAAACGATTTTCGATCCGAAAGTTTCGATTTTTTTTTCTTTTTTTTTCTCTCTTTTCTACTCCCAAAATTTCTTTGCATCCGATCCATCCGTCTCGAGAAGAAAAAAAGGTGGACGAATGGAATGGAAATTTTTGTTGCTGATAAAAAAGAAGAAAACAAAAGAAAAAGGAAAAAGGAAATTTTCCCTCGGATCGTTTACCGAGAATATAAATTTATGGAAATACCTATATACACGTACACGCACGCGTTACATGCACAGAGCGAGTTATATCGATAAATCATTCAAACCGCAAGCCTGGCCGATTATTTTCTATACGTTGTTCGGGATAAAAAAAAATCGCTTCGCTAACTGTGTAAACAAAAAAAAAAAAAAAAAGAAAGGAGAAAGAAAGAAGAGGAAAACAAAAAATGGAAAAAAAAAAATCCCTCTTCGCCAGACCCTACGCGCAGATTACCACTGTCAGGTTATAAATTCATATCGACTATACTGATGAGGCACTTGTTAGACCTGCACGATCCTTTTTTGTATATACTAGAGCGCGGCGCATTGAAGTTGCGTGAATCGATCTGATCGCGTTCGTCTGGTACCTGGTGAAAATAATTGTACGAATTTCTATGAATTATTTACAGAAATTTGAACTATTTCGATGTAGTTTGCCACGAGACGTTTCAGTTCTTTTTTGGTTTCATTGATGAAGACAACGAACTGGTTTTTTTAAACATTTTTTTATGAAAATCTACGAAAGTCTATGATTTTTTTATGGCAAGCCATGAAGATCTACAATTTTTTATGACCAGCGACCGAAATCTAGAATTTTTTTATTGAAAAACTACGAAAGTCTGCAATTTTTCTTACGATAAATCATGAAAATCAACCATTTTTCAATGAAAAACTACGAAAGTCTACAATTTTTCACGATTAAAAACGAAAATTTATAATTTTTCAAACGAAAAACTACGAAGGCCTAAAATTTTTCAATGGAAAACTATGAAATATTCTGAAATCACTATAAATTCGTAGGAAACTAGTATAGAAGTGGAAATTTCTACCAGATCTACTTGTAATAATAGTAAAAATGATTATTCTGCCGAATGATGCGATACTTGTGTAACTGGAGCTTGAAATTTACATTCTGTTGTAATGTTTAGCTGTTTCCACACCGGATTGAATACGGGGCGAATTCTCTTCGGCTGAGGCCAAGGCTACAGTACACCTATAGTATAAGAGCGAGAGCTAGGGGTATAAGCTTCCGGGGATCGATAGATTCTGAAATCTGGCTTCCAACCGGTAAAGCACAAAGCCTGGATGGTCTCTGCCACTATTATCGTTAATATTATCGGCGTTATTGTTGTCAATGCTGGAGATTAGCGAGAGCAAACACTTCGGCTTGGGTAGCTATGTATGGGGCTGGTCTGTTCATCGATTAGTTAGCCCTAATTCATTTGCCATATGATTATCTATTCCGCATGAATGTATATATTCGTTCCCTCATATTGAATCGATGGTATTAATTATTACGGTCCTATAGAAATTTTTGCAGAATTTTCCCGAGATTAAAATATTTAGAATTTCCAGAAACGTTGAAGTTTAGAACATCAAAATTGCGAAAAGTCGGAATTCTGACGGCTCAAAACTTCGAAAGATGCGGAGACAAAGAATAGTTCATTCCGATCGTGACCCTCTTTATGGGAACCCATTTTATCCGCTTCGATCGATAACTTCACAATGTCATAAATGATTGATAGGATTTTGAAACTTTTTTTCCAAAAAGAACGTCTCAAGACGATTAATTTGACCGCTTATTGGTTTCGATACGATCGATACAGCCCGAGTTATTAAACGCTGAATGAATACATGCGTAAATTTCAAGTTTTTGAGGTTAGGCCTTGCGGATCTTTACCTTTCGGAATTTTGAACCTTCGGTGTTCTTTGTTTGAAAGTTTTTGAAATCTACTATGCAGACTCTCGGGGAAACTCCCTTTCTAGAAACTTCGAGTCGGTAGTATTAAAATTTTTCTACAGCCTTTTAACTCGGGAGAAATGAATGAACACAAAGGCTCGTGGCACGATCCAAAGCAACGGTTAGTTGGTTTTATGTTACGTTTCGTTAATTCGTTGACAAGGGTTAATTCGTTGACTCCGTGGTAAAATAAATTAGTAAAATTTGTCAGTGTGGTTGAATAATTCGCGTCTCCCACCCCCGGGCGTCACGTCGGTCAGTAGTCCGTCGCTTTTTAACCCTTCAACGTTGAGCAGGACCCTCGCGTTTCTCCTTTGTGCGACAGGATCCCCACGTAGAGTTCCAGTAACGATAGAATAGAAACCCTAGGTGTATGTCATTCCGTCCGTTCATCCCTTAGCCCGTTTGTTCATCGTAACAAAAATGACGCAGGGTCCAGCTCAGTTTCCCAGCAAAACCCACCGCGCGGACGGCGTTGCAATAAGGAATCGGTAAACGACGAGAAAACCGCGAAACCAGGAAAAGGAAGCCAAAGCCGAGGGAGAAAATAGACGAAAAAATGAAAAACGAGAAAGAGGGTGAATGTGGCATAGCGTAACTTGGCCTGGCGTAGTCTCGACTCGACTCGACTCGACTCCAGGCTGGATCGATCCGTTGGATTCCCTCCACCCACCTTTGCTCTCCCTGCAACCACCGTCCTTCGTCCTGGAGTCTCGACCCGCGGCTATGGTCACGCGAAGGTAGTTTCAAAAATGGGAACCCCAGCTGTTACTTATAAATTTCCGACTAGCCTTGCACCGAGCGACGTTAATATTTTTCAAATGAAAAATAAATTTCAGGTATTTCAGATGAGATTTTTGGACGATTTTTTTTTTACACTCAAATATGTGATTCGATGTATACCTATACCTACACGCACAGGGGTAGGTATTAGGCTTTATACATGTATATATATTCGAGGGTGGAGGGTCGTGCTGAATTTACCTCCTAACTACCCTTAATAACGTGGGCCGGCTGTGCCGTTGCGTCACGGGGTTGTAATGATGAAATTTGCCTCTTATAAAACGGAGGGGGTAGGTGTAGGTTCTGCGGTCTAAGAGCGAACCAACACGTCGTATTAAAACTGAATACATATTTCTAAAGAAAATTTGTTAATTTGAAAATTTTTCAAATTCGTTAGTCAAACAGGCGGCTGGATATTTTAATTACTTATCCTCGTCCCGATGAAAATGTCCGCTCTGGATACTCGCGATTAAAATTGGCGGAGAATTCATTCGCAAATTTGTATTTTCGCCTATTTCGAACAAAATAAAATTTCGTTCAATACGGCTGCAGTTATTTTATCCGCGAATTTTTTATTCTGTAAAAATGAAATATTTCAAACTCGCTATGTGAAACATTCAGAAATTCGATATCACGGAAAACTCTATGTTCAATTATTACCTAAAACCGTATAAATTTTTATTGACTTTTTCATTAAAAATGAAAAATCCGAAAAATAAGAAGCGACTGCAACGTTTCGTTAAATCGTCGGATTTTCACCGTTTAATTCCAAAAAACTTTTGCAAATTAACGGCCCAGCGAAGGCAGGTCCGCGTGTCCGTCTTTTGGCCGTCTCGTCTCTCGTCTCTCGTCTCTCGTCTCTCCCATTTCCGTCACGCGTCAGGTTCGTGTCGTGAACGTTGAACCTTTTGTCCGATCGTATCCGCATCGCCTTTTCACGGTTCTCCTTCGGTCTGGTCTTCTCTTCTCCCCGTTTCTCTTTTGGTTGGGTATGGATGGAAGGGCTTTGGAATACCCTGGTCGGCCACGGTTCTCCCTTTTCGGTGGAGAACTGGCCGCCTCGACGTTCTGACGGACGGAGATCCCCTCGTCATTAATATAAACCAGCCTGGGACTGACTTGCCCATTGACTGATGAGAATTCCTTCAAATGGAACTACCTAGCCCTCAGGAGTATTATACCTACCATAAACCACCGACGCACACGCGAACCTATATACACGTATATACGCGCCCACACACACATACACACATATATAAATAAATATATACAGGGGGATGCCTTACGCGGTGTAACGAGCCGGTAGAACCCCTCGAAAGAAAAAAGAAAAAAGAAAAAAAAAAAAAGAAAAGAAAATTCTTAACCCCTCTTTCTATGTCTTTCTTTTTCTCTCCCTGCTGCAGGAACCGCAAAGAATCGTTAAGGCCTTAAATCTCCCCATCTGAATAATCCCTCATCCTGTTGATCAGAAAGGGAAAGTTTTATTTTTTAACCATACGTAATATAGAAAAAAAAAAAAAAAAAACGAAGAAACTTCCACACCGTCGAATCCTGAAAAGTAGATTTCGACTATAGTTTTATTGGTCGAAAATTGGGGGCTTATCGTTAAGCTATGGGTCCGGAAATATTTGCGGGTGATCTTACAGGAGTGATTCAAAAATCGTGTTACCTCTTCACTGACGAGCAATCGATGGAACGGTAACTGTCTCGTGATTGGTGACAGGGCTTGAAATACGGTATTAAATTTAACAACGATTTTTCAAAAAAAAAAAAAAAAACGAAAACAAAAAAAAACGAAGAAGAAAAGAGAAGCAGTGAAGCGATGTAAAAACGAAAAGAATAGATGAAGCGTTCGTTTTAGATCGATATTTTCATTTCGGTGTTAACGAGCTTGTTAAATCACCGTGATGGAAATAACCTCGCGATGAGTAACGAATCAACATTTCTCTTTCGTTTAATTGCGACAGAATATGAAGAACAAAAAAAAAACAAAAAAAAAAAAATTCTCTCATCCCTCACGATAAAAAAAAGAAAAAAAAAAAAAAAACACCAGCAGGGAGCTCTGAAAATTCGATAAAATTTTTTTTTTTCTTTTTTTCATACACTTTTCCATTGATAAATTCTCCTTTCAATTGACGTATCCGTGTACATATATATATATATATATATATATAGTATTTATATACATATATGTATATATACTTCCGTCTATAGAGTTTCGATAGAGCGAGTCGAGTTTTCCGTCCATAATACAGGACAATGTTTTCACAACCCCTAGAGATCGAAGCCGTTCGTCGACGGTAGGTGTTGGGTAGAGAATCGCACGGTAGGATAGCTGCAGGACGAGACGTAGACGGAAGTTGGACCATCCATAGAGAGGCTGAGGTCGGCTTAGCCGTGTTTTACTCGCCAGGTGCGGCGACTTCATCCCGAAGTAGTTTTACCCTCCCGTTCCACCCTCCGAGGTCTGCTTCTACCTCCACCGGTTCACAGCCCCCAACCCCTTTCATACAATTCTAAACCCCGCGGGATAAAACTCTTGCTTGTCCCGGTTTCCCCGTCGATGTTGACCAGCCGAGTGGTCGGCAAACAAATTGTCTATTTTCCTCTGAACTAGCATATCTCTTCTATCTCTCTACGCTTTATACCTAGTTTATAATAGCTTTAGCCTTTGATGGGCTCTCAGATTTCTCTCCATTCTATCCTGTCGGTATACGGCTACATTTCGTCGGATCTTTGCCACCCCCCCGGTTGCATATATATTCTTAGTATAATAAAGGGCTAACCCAGATCTTTTCATTTATATAGAGTAAATCGATAATTAACGATTCCTCGGGAAATTACACATTTTTTTTTCCACATTTTTTTTTTTTTTTTTATGCAGTATTCTTTGTCTCGCAAGTATCTGGTTTTCCCGCCCCCCAGGAGGCCTACTTCTTCCAGCCTCCCCTCACTGAATATTTTATTTACTCGCCCGGTCTTAATCGCGCGAATTCATCTTGGTTAGTGCTGCGAGCGTTCTTCGCGAGCCCCCTGGCTCTCGGACTTTTCGAGAAGCCATTTTCGATACGGTTTATAGATAACTTATAAACGAAACGTTGATTATTGTCTGGGGGTAAAAGAAACACGGGTTTAACGGTCAATAAGACGAACGATTTTTGCTACAATCTCGATGAAAATTCTTTAAACGAGGTTCTCGTTTGTCAGTTAAGAAAGGGAGCCGGTGGCGCGTGTCGTTAAAACGTTTCCTAAATTTATTCAGATTCCGTCGAACGGGGCCATTAATTACGTTAAAGAGACGAGCACCGATCACGCAGCTATGTAAAAACAGACGGCGAGTGGTTCGGGGGCGAAATTAACATTTAAAAATAGTTTAAATCGATGATCGGTAAGCCGGGCTGACGAAAATATTTTCACGAGAGATACGCGGTGCTACAGGACCGCGAGGGGTCTCCTGCACCGTGCAGTTAATGGCATAAATTTTCCTCAAAAAAATAATAAAAGATAATCGTCTTAAAAGGGTGACAGCTAGTTCCCGAATTCCGAAACATAACCGAAAGGTACGAAAAGTTAAAAGAGCGTGTAAATTTTCTCTTCTTTATCTTTTTTTCTTTCTTATTTACGCGAAAACCAGGAAAATCTGTTTGGAAAACGTCGAAATTGAAGAATTGATCGATCTAGAGTGAAAGATCGTGAGTAATGGCGGATACGCCATCTCGGTACCAACTTGACGAAGAAAAAAAACAGGCTGGCCAACGGAGTAAGGTCGTGTTCGCCGATATAGGACCTTTTACCGTGAGTTTTTTTTGTTTTTTCTAATTTCGATGGCGTTTTGAGTATTTTTATAGCGAATTTTGCGAAAGAAATAAACGAATACGGTATTTTACCACGAAAATCGCCTTTCTGGCGCTTACGACTTTGTATACCATTAGACACGCGACGTATATAGGTATATATATTATAATATTAATAAAACGTGCGAAGCTTTTGTAATAGGCTTAAGATATTAAGAGGGGTGACAGGTGGGACCGCCGGCCGTCACTCACTTCAGCGAAGGGTTCATTCCGCCCTTTAAACTTGGACGAGAATTTTGAGTTGAATTCAACTCGGTTGTGTGGCTTATATACGTATATTACATATATAATACGTAACCATATAGTATATATACATATATAAATATATATACATGTGTAACGCGTTATTCCACGTCTAACAACCAATGAAATCGTGACTATTTATTTTCTCTTTCTGACAAGGGATGACAAGGGTGGTTTTAAACACCGCTACCTAGAGTTCTCCTTTGGAACACGTTCCCTTTTGGTACAGATGAAAAAGGGTAGGTGGAAGACCTGCGGGAGGGTGGATGATACAACATGGACAATTTATTGTTAAGAGATCGTTTAGCCTCAGGGTTCTTTTCCTAAATACTATATATGCTATATATAAATACATGAATTAAGTATATGTATATTTGGGGTAAAAGAAAAATATATATGAAATCTTGTATCTTTTCTCACTAATTTTACGTGTAGTTTATATTTATATTTATTTTTATATTTATTTTCTTTCTTTGTTTGAAGTAAAAATGAACTGTACTTGCGGTATATATACGAAGTTGAGTACGTTATGAGGTTGACGTCATTAAAATAATTTCCAAAGAAAAAAATTTTCCCCGGTAGGTATATTTATTTATAAATTTAAATTACTGGTACGAAGATGGAATAGGAACTGCTGGTGGTAGTATGGGATCTAGTATGTAAATACGAGGGCACGAAAAGGAATAAGAAAAATAAAGAAATTGAAAATAGAACGAAGAGTATATAAGGTAAAATATATATATATGTATATATGGAAGGAGTGGGCGATCCAAAGAGAAAAAGAGAAAAAGAGAAAAAGAGAAAAAGAGAGAAAGAGAGAGAGAGAGAGAGAGAGAGAGAGAGAGAGAGAGGGTTGGTAGAGAAATGTCGGGTGATCTTCTGAAAAATGGGGTCATAAAACATTCCACTCATATCGTACCCTATACTCTCTCACCCTTTTCTCACCGCGTTCCCTTTTTCTTGAGCCTCCTTCATTTCTACCCCGGAATAGAAGAAGAAGAAGCCACTCCTTGTTCTCGACGAGTCTTATTAACTAAATTTACCTCCTTGATACGAAGAGGTTTTTTCTTTTTTCATTTTTCTTTTTTCTTCTTCTTCTTCTTCTTTTCTTTCTTTTACTTTTCTATCTTATTATTCTATCCCCGATTCGGAATCAACAACAAAAAAAAAAAAAAGAAAACATTTTCTTTAATCTCAGTACGAAATTTTTCTAAGGAATCGGGTGTTCTAATTCGAATTCGAAAAAACTGTTTCAACCGCGTCGTTGACTTTTGATGAAAAAAATGTGTTTTTTTATTCCTTTTTTATTTTCCTTTTTTCTCTCTCCGGGAGTGAAAATCGCTAACCAACTGACTGAGCTTCTCCGGTGCGAGTTTGAAAAGAACGAGTCTTAGGCACTGTGGTGGGTTCAGAGAGTTTTAGAGGATGGATATAGCGGATCATTAAAGAAAGAAGGTATGAAAGAAGACGAGCCAAGAAATGAGTAATAATAAATGAGACCATTAACTCCGTATAATTTTCTCGCGCACCAGAGTAAGAAGACAGAGAGAGAGAGAGAGGGAGAGAGAGAGAGAGAGAGAGAGAGAAAGAGAGAGAGAGAGTGGGAGAGAGAAGAAAAATAGGAAGAAAAAAGACGAAGTGAGGAAAGAAAAAAAAAAAAAAAGAAAAAAAGAAAATGGGAAAGGGAAAATCCCCGACAGAGAATAAAAGAACAAAGCTCGGCGAAGCGGGCGACCCAAGGAAAGAACCCGAAGAGGCCGAGGAGCTCGAGCTCACAATGCTGTAAATTACACCTTTATGTTTTCATATTTTACATTTACCCGCGAGTCCCCTTATAAGCTTTATTTATTAATTTGCTTAAAGCGGTACGCGGAAGAATTTTCCAAATCTTCTCATAAAATCGGGGGAGGGAAGAAGAAAAAATTTAAAAAAAGAAAAACAAAAAACAAAAAACAGAAAAGAAACGAAAGAACCGACGAAAAAAATCTCTGGACGAGAGATAAATATCATAATTAAGAACCTAGCTTGTATGTAGGTTACTTTTGAATCCACGAAGAAAGAATGAAAGAAAAGAAAATTTTGAATAGGATCATAATTTCAATTATTTTTTCAGAAATCGAACTATTTTTTTTTCATGGGAAAATGCCTGTTGTGAAAAATACGATTTTGAGATAATTATAGTCGCTCTTCCACAGGGTTGTTCCTTTTCACGAAAAAATAATAGGAGATGCGATAAATTTTCTCGTCGCACTGCCTCGTCGATCTCGACTATTTATGATTTCGAAAAAAGATCAATTTTGAGATATATCAATTGCTCAACGATCTTCGGGCACATATGTCCATGTAGAAAGGAATAGAACGATTGTTTGGCATCGTCATATCTGAATTCAAATCGAAAATCGTATAGTTTATCTTCACAATTAGCTACGACAGAAGAGAAGTGGAAATGGTCTGGCAAACTCGGATATATATATATATATATATATATATATATATATATATATATATATATATATATATATATATGTAGTTTGAAACGAGCGTAGTTTTGGGTTGGTGATAAAATAATTTAACTATAAAATCAGGGTCCAGCTGTCACTTCTGCAGTACAATTTCATAATGTATACTATATACGTATATATACCTATGTATATATAAGTGTATACAGAGGGTAGGATTTAGTGGTGAGAAAAAAGGCTTGTTCAACGCTCTTTACCGCTCTCCGCATACTCGAGTAAATTTACGACTGGACACTTTAATAACCGTAGAATGTATCGGCTTGTCCATGTTATACACCGTGTAACTAAAAACCTATGCTACTGGACGTGTGTCTTCATATATATATATATAGGTATATGTATGCTATGTACGAGCCTGAAAAATGTTTTTGATGGCCCCGCACGAGTCGTTTATTTAAAAACCAAGCCAATTACTAACTAAAAAATTTACTATACGTGGATAGTACACGTTCGTGTATCTCATTTCGAGATTTATCTCAAGTCGGATGAAAAAGAGAAAAAAAAAACAGGCGAGTCAAACTTCCCGCTCAGAAATGTTGGGCTTTTTTTTTTTTAAACCCAAATTTTTTTTTTCGAATAACTCAGAGACTACTCGGTTAATAGAATCCAAATTTTTATGGGCTCTGAGTTAAAAAGAACCGCATCAATAGAGACCAGAATCACCAAGATCCGTTGATTCGTCCTCGAGATATGATCGATTAAATTATTGCGCTTCAAAATTTTGTTTTTCGAATAACTCGAAAAGTATCCGACCGATCGAATCCAAATTTTGTTCAGTTCTAAGCTGAGAAGATCGACATCGATCGAGACTAGAATCATCAAAATCGGTTTCGTCCTTCTCGAGTTATTGCCGGTCATAAAATTCATCACATCCACACACCCAGCCGTTAATCCAAAAATGGTCGAAGGTGATTCTCCGGACCTCAAACCGTCGAGATCTCACGAAAACCCAATTTTTCATTTCTAGATCGATCATATCAACTACCATTCTTCGATTTTTACAAGCGGGAAGTCAAAAATTTGAATCTGCGTTTGGGAATGAAAAAATAGTCTGCGCAGGCTCCTCAATCCGCTTCGTTTATTCATTAAACGTATAATCCACACATTATAGATACTCGAGTGTGTTTTATAAATATATAACGAATTTATATACACTAAACCGTACCTTTGTTTATATTTTCTTCTACTCCGCAGCTTATATACCGGGTTTTAACAACGTATTTAAAAGTTTACTTCCCCACCCGTATTCGCAGCGGGGTAGTTAATTACCTTTAGTCCCCTTCGTTGTTAAAACTTGTTTTAATTTTGCCTCACTTAAAGGAAAGACTCCCTCACTTCTCCTCCTTTCCTTCTTCTTCTTCTTCTTCTTCTTCTTCTTCTTCTTCTTCTTCTTCTTCTTCTTCTTCTTCTTTTACTTCGTCTCCTTTTTCTTCTCTCCGCCAAACGCGCGTTTCATGACTTTCATCCCTTATCGTCGGTGAACATTGCTTACACCGATTTATTACACCCTTGCAATATTTCGCCAAAATATCATCAAGGGAATGCCCCTCACTCCAAAAGCAATTAACGGAAAAATATGTGAACTAAAAAATTTTTGAGTAAATATGAGTGGATTTAGAATAACAGAAATTCGAAAGATCGAGTGATCGCATCCTCTTCGAAGCTTTGGAGGCGATTTTTATACCATTTCTTTTTGTTTTTTTTTTTGTCTTTTTTTTTCCTCTTTTACGGGAATTTATTGGCCGTTAAAAAAGTCTGGTTTATTATTTTTTTTTCGACCCAAACCTGATACACAGCCCGCATCACGTACGTACCGGAGAAGATATACTACAGAACCAATAATACGAATCGGAGCCAGCTTTGATCGTAAGTCAGAGACGCGACGCGAGCTCGTATTTTATTTCCGGAACGGTAAGCCGAAAAATCTATTTGTAAAAATGTATATTTCATACCGCGTACACCTATAGGCTATAACCACGTAGGGCGAAACCGCGTTGGTCAGCATTCCGGATAAGAGCCGAGAATTTTTTCGAGAGCATTGGTCAACTTGTTACAATATAATCGACGATAGGAAAATATCGAAACGTGTCTCAGCTAGCACGCTATCGAATATGTGCGAATATATCGTCACTTTTCGGGGGCGAAGCCCCCCGATTATTGAAAATAGTACATTCCTTCATTTAGCGTTATACTTCACGAAGAAAAGATGTTTCGATTTAATAATATTTATTTTGCGCACTAGTGCGGGAACGTACCATTTTGCACACTCATTTATTGGGTGCGCAAAATCGAATTTTGCGCACTCAGTTAGAAAAAATGGTTTTTGCGAAGGCTGTAGCCTAGATGCGATGAATTTCGGTACCGCCTCGTCGATGTTGAAATTAAGAGAAGCGCGAAAGTCGTATTCGCAAAAATTTAGATAAACTGCTGCTCGTCGAGCACTCTCTTCCTCCCCACGCGCGAAAATACTTCCTGCGGGATCCAGGCTCAGTGAGATAATTTTCAACGCTGCCTCGCCGATCTCAACTATTTTCCGAACTTGAGAAAAGGTCAATTTTGAGATATATCGATTGCTCAACGATCTTCGGGCGCATGTCCCTGCGAAAACGAATATGTAATAACATCAAACGTATGTATACACAAATCAAAGGCTTAACTATCCCGCGGGGTATGGTTTCCCTCTTTTCTTTCTTAGCGAGAAGCTGTAGATATACAGCATCGTCCAGGTCCTCGAATCTTCGAAAAGTTGATTTCTTTCTTCATTTTTCGCGAATTTGATCAATAGATCGTGAAAGCTCAATTGACATGCAAAGCCTCTTCTATCGAGGTAATTCCTACTCGTGGCCGTAGAGCCGGTGAGTTTTAGCAAAATTCTTCCCCCGAAATAACTAGGCGATGAAAAACATCTGGACTTTGAATAATAATCCGAATTCCATGTTTGGGCTGAGGCCCCCTTACCCACAACTTTCTAAAAGTAAGTAAGTCAGTTTAGAAATTGCAGACATGCCATCATACGTGGTCGTAAATTTTTATCTTATTACGCTGGTCGGTATCATTCTCCTCTTCTCTCCTTCTTCTCCTGCTTCTTCTTTTCTGCATTTATCAAAAAAGTCGATAAGATTAGGCTTATACGAATACAAGCTCCTGACGTCTTATCAAAGATTCGATTTCGCAGTCGAGTTTCAAAATCTCTATACAATCTCCTTGCTTTTGCTTTTACGTCACTGAACACATCGCACATCGCACATCGCACATACCGATATCCTACCCCTACCGTATCACGAAGAACACAGCCGGCGTAAAATTTTCTTCTCACGGTTTTAACAGTTGATATAAATTCGTAATTTCGATCGTTTCTTTGTTTCTTTTTTTTTTTTTCTTTTTCTTTTTTTTTTTTAGGCGTTCGGTACGAAAATTTTCCAACAGTGATCATCGCTTACCGAAACGCGTGAGGGCTAGTTTTTTGAGTATCGTATCCCTATCGCAGAACTGTTTTCATCTTGGGTTAATATATTCCGAGTTTTTGCCCGGTTTCTGTAGCTCGGGTAAACCTGTGACGTAACATAAATCTCACCCGCGGATCCCTTCTTATAGGGACATCCGTTACGTATTATACGTGCGGGGTTCAGCTGTTCGAACAATTAACTGTCCTATATAATTATTGTATGGACAAAATTTTCTAACTCGATTATACATTCATATAGAGGAAATTATAAAAAAAAAAGTGGGAATTTTTACCCTCGAGGGTAGATCACAATTCATACTCATCGTACGTGATGAAACTTGGTACAGGAACGCATTCAGCATTCTATACGTTATATTGTATTATCGATGTTTATTTATGTATTACATGTATAGATATATATATATATATATATATATATATATGTATATATAAATATGTATAGTATAAAATGTCCATGACTTTCGCCATCATCCAAGAAATCTTCAAAGGATAGCCTCAGGACTTGAGCTGGATTGGCTTATATATATACAAGCAATATCCAAAATTCTTACCCGATCAAGGGATCCAATATTTGCCACAAAGATCAAGGTAAACTGCCTCTCCCACTGATCTCGTCTGGGTACTTTGCTTGTTTACATTTATAGATACATAGATATATATTTATATATATATATATATACCAAGCACGAGTATACGTGCGTATAGGTAATACGAAATATGTATTTAATATATATATATATATATATATATATACATATATGTTCAGATACGGCGAAGAGAGGGCTCAGAATTCAGACATTTCGAATAAATCGTACCTCTCGGGAAAGCAGTGGATGTAATTGAGGTTGTTTCTAGCAAACAAGCATGTAGAGAGCCCCATAGGCTGTTTTTCGGTTAAACGTTTTGTTCGATTCTTTGTGAAATCTAAGTATTTTAAGTCCATGAAACGTTTTATCGGGGTCGGGTTGGAGTTCCGGATTTTTTTCGTTCCGAACGATCAGAATTACGAATTTTCTTTCGATTCTGATCGAGACCCTATTTACGGAAACCATTTTATCTACTCCGATCGATAACTCCATGGCGTCACAGATAATTGATAGGATTTCGAAACTTTGTTTTCCAAAAAGAATGTCTCGAGACGATTAATTTGACCACTTATTCGTTTCGATACGATCGATACAGCCCGAGTTATCAAACACCGAATGAATACATGCGTGAATTTCAAGTTTTGGAGGTTATGTCCTTCCGGATCTTTAGCTTCCGGAATTCCTCCATTCAAAGTTCTTGAAATCGGCTGTGTAGACTTTCGGTAGTATTGAAATTTTGAATTTTTGAAAATTTGATCTGATAAGTGAAATTTTTTATAAAATTCTCAATCCCGACTGTTCTTATAATGATAGTTAAAAAATGTCTGGATAGTGCGTAGGTATATCTGGGTAAACTGTCAGACCGTCTGTACAGCTACCCCTTGTGTCAATGAATTATGGTACGGGCGTGCATAAAGTGGGTAGAAAATTAGTCTCTCTTATCATCTGGCACGCCTCGGAGACCCATCTTCTCCGTGAACCGTAAAAATGGGAATAGAAAGTTGTTGGCCAAGTTTTGGACCGCTCCCGCGGGATGCCACGCGCGGACCAGGAAGAGGAACCAACAGAGATGGGAAATAGAAGGAGGAAAGAGTATCTTTGTATGCAAATCTCGCACTTCAAACTTCCGGGGATCCTATAGCTACTACTCGCCGCTCTCGTCGTATCAGTTGACGAATTCCTTAACGGTAATTTTATTCAAAAACTTTGGCTATCGGCAAGGTATCCCTTCGTGTGACGATAATATTTAGTGGGCCAACTCACACCCCCTGCATCCTGACTTGCGGATATTTCAAGAAATATAAAATCAAATAAAACACGAAATTTCACAAAGAAAAAATATCATACATATATATTTTATACAATCCAACGATCCATTCCAAAAAAAAAAAAAAAAGATTTACATAATATTCCATCTCGTTTTTTTCTTTCTTAAATATTTCGAGACGGTATTCAGATTTTTCTTATGGATTTGATGAAGTTGGATAATTTGAAAATATTTACTCGAAATTTGAAAATTTTTTGACGAACTATGGGACGTGGGTGTCTGAAAAAATGGAATTCTTTTCACCCCGTAATTATAAATGATAGATATTTCGTTTAATTTAGTTCCGAAAGGGGTGAATCTGAAATCTGGGACACCGCGATTTTCGGTTACATAAACTGACGCATAGGGTAGGTATAGTGTATCGCTGGGGTGTATTTTAATCCCATCATTACGAGGCCTTCGAACACCCTGTGCACGGGGCATAGTATATCTATTATATTCTAGCTCTGGACGACCCTTGTTCAAACCTTGTATTAAGGGACGTGGCTTTAGCAACTGTTGCCCGTTGCACGCCAGGCCAAACGGCCCACAACGGCCTATGCCCTACGGCCATGGTCTACGCGATAGCTTCGATCTTCAATCTCCATGGGAAACTTCGTTAACCCGAGAACTGTGTCTACGAGCTGGATACACAATAATCTACATACATACATACATACATATACATTATACATATATACCTAATACATACACCGGCATGGTGATCAGGTTCAACCGATAATGCAGATTTACTCTACATTATCTGCTAATAACCGATATTTGTACAAAGATATTCTTATGGATTTGAAATTGGGTTAATTTTTTAATATCATTTAAAGAAGAATTCAAGAATGATAAAACTTGTAATAATCGACTAAATAAATTCCGTTCTTAGCTATAAAAGATATGAAGAAACTGCTAAATTGAAAGACTGCGTTCTTTCGTAGATCGAATTCGGATATTTGTTTTTTTCTTTTGTTTTCATATTGTTTGACTGAAAAATACGTTTTTTATTTCCCCAATACCGTATATTTGGGAGTTACGCGTTTGTGGGTCCTGCGACGTGAAATTAGACGATAGTTTTCGCCGTGTGTATAGTCGAACGCGGCGAGAAACTCGAAGCGAGTAAAACACTTAGGACGCGACGTTGCATGAGTTATCCCGTCAAATAATTACCCTATACCTACCTACCTTCGGGTGTAATGTGCTTTCGGAAACTAAAGGGGTTTTGGAAACCAGTATAGTGTTTAGCAAAACGGGGAAAATTGTTTCTCAAAATATGGTAGATAATAATATCGATGAAACGAGAAAAAAGAGAAAAAAAATTGAACAAAAATTGTAACGATTTTTTATTTTAGTTTTTTCTGTTTTTGTTTTTTGTTCGTTTGTTTGGAAATAGCTGATCCCAGCTTGATATCAAATCCACTAATTCTCAGAGGTGAGAAATTCCGCGGCGGAGAAACTGTCTGTTATCTTTACGCAGCTGTATATATATACGCGCATATATATATATATATATGTATATACGTATCAATACGTGCCACAGGGAATTGTTTGCGTAAAGGAGATCGGAACACCACCGCGGATTATGGGATCAGAGATGAGAGAAAAAAAAAAAAGGAAAAAAAAAAAAGAAACGGAATAAAAATGGAAAACTGTGAGAAAAGCTGTATATATATATAATATAGGTATGTATATGTATACAGGTGAATTTTTACCCAAAGCCAAACATTCCGAGTCTTGAATTATTATTCTTCTTTAATTCTGTCCCGCGTATATATATATACATCGCGATATTTAGACTGAGAGTGTAACTCGGTTGTTTTTGGAAAGGAAGAACTGGAAAGAAGAAAAAAAGAAAAAAAAAGAAATTCTGTCTTTGATTTACTTGTATCCGAGTTGAAAATAAACTCGGCGGTGAGAATTCGGAGCAATAAATATTCCGGAAATGAAAGAGAGAATTAATTTAATCGGGGAAAGACGAATAGAAATAACGAAAAATGGGGGAGGGGGGAAAAAAATGAAAAAAAAATATCATAACACTCGATGCTCGACCTCGTCGGTGTGCCGTCTTCTGATAAGGGTAATCCAATTTTTTGGAATAATATTTGTGTTGGAGATCGGCCCTCCGTCCTTCCACGGTCCGACTGCCCCTCTCTGATAATAGAGAGGCGTTTACTCTGACTTGAACGAATGAAAGGTGAGTTTTTGCGATTATACGTCAAGTCGAAACTTCGTCAATATATCTATGATAAATTTTTCCGAATTTATTTCCGACGTTTTTTTTTTTAGAAAATTATTTCAGATTTTGTACACTTATTACCGTTCACGTCACTTTCCAACCTAGTGCGAGAAACGGGCACTTTACGCACGCCAAACAGGCGCGGAAAATCGAATTTTACGCACGGTGTTTGAAAAAAGTAGTTTTCCCAGGGTACAGACCGCATCACGTTCATCAAAAATCTTTCAAATGAAAATGAAATTCATAGAATATTCCCTGGAAATTTACCTGCACGAAATCCTTAACGATTTTGAAATTCGTGTGACAAAACTGAGCGGTAATAGAATATTTCTCCACAGCGTATCGGTGATTTGGAAATAATCATTCCCGAGGTGTATAATATGGCCCGTTAATTTCACCTCCGGAGGTAATAGCGGTGCGATATAGAAGCGCGTCATTATATGCAACTATCAAACTAAAAACTTTCTTAATTATCGTCGTTTCGCGGAAGGAACTTATTCTCGCACGTCGCAATTATATTATCGCAAATATGTAATGTGTTTCCCGTCTTTTCTGCGGCAGAATTCGCATCGGAGACATTCTTTACGTACTATATTTAAAGAAATGAATAATTTACGGTCCATTACTTTTTCCTCTAAAGTATGAAGACCATTCGTTGACCTATTGCCGTAATAAAACCTACAGCTACTGTACCTCATCGCGAAGATATAGTTTCAGCGACGTATCATGTAGCAATCAGGCTGCTAAAATTGTCTTCTTCTTCTTCAGAGCTTTCGAGAAAGTAGGTCTAAGTATGAGAAGAGGAAAAGAAGAGTAGGCAAACTAGGAGGCGAGAAAAACGGATGAGATACGTCTATGAATTTTTAAAACGAGGTTAACTTAATGTCACATCCCTCAAGTGTAATTTCTGTGGGTGTAGGTTCCGAGAGGAAATTAAAACTCGTCTTATTTGACTAAATCTCTTTTTTCTTCTTTTTTTCTTCTCTCAACGTATCCTAATTTCAGCGTCTTCTCGGCTCGCTGTTTCTCGTCGGTTTTTCAAATTTCCCGCGCCAAAGTATACGCTTTTAGATCACTTAATTTGCGACTTTATTAGCGGGTTTAACGAACTCCTTAGATCGGCGGTGTCAGCCAGAAATCAACCGTGTAACAACGATAATGATCACTAATTATCAACGACTCAATTTTGAGGCAGTTAATGAGAAATGTGGAAAACATAAGGGCTTCCGTTTGATATTATTTCAGGCTGTTATCAGCCCTATTCATATACCCTATTCGATGTAAACAACCCCTAATCCATAATCTTATTGAACAAAGCTGTTCGGGCATACACCGGGTTTCCCGCACTGCTCGAGATCCTATTTCACGAATACGTAATCACCCGTAGTCCCTTTACCTTTGTACGT
This sequence comes from Tenthredo amoena, assembly GCA_963966615.1. Classification (NCBI taxonomy): domain Eukaryota; kingdom Metazoa; phylum Arthropoda; class Insecta; order Hymenoptera; family Tenthredinidae; genus Tenthredo; species Tenthredo amoena. The sequence goes on along the minus strand of OZ016482.1, from coordinate 21,741,468 downwards.
TACGTACACACATGCATACACATTCATATATGCGTAGATATACATAAGCATATCTTTATATACGGGTGTGTTATGCATGTATCTATCCTACCTATCTATACATACGTGTTCAAACCACATGTGTATGTATACATATATATATTGAAATATATCAGTAATCTGTGTTAAGTGGACTTCTGTGTGAACCTGTGGCCTCAGTCCCTGTTCTGCGAAGCCAGATATCGCAGACTTCTGAATACACGATGTGTAGGTATTTTAAGGAAAACCTAGGCATTCTATGCTTACTGCAGATTAACAATTCTGCGGTTTAGGTTCAGGGGTGAGTAGTATAGACAAAGCCAGCTCGAAGGGGTTGCGAAGAAGTATGCGCTTTGCTGAATGAAGCATTTGAGGAAAATACGAGGGACGTAAATTTCCCCTTTTCACACGGTTCACAAATTTCGCGGATTTGAAAAAACCAGACGATAGCGATACCTGAAAAAATTGCGAAGGTATTTGATATCGCTGTGAAAAATTCCGGGCGAAATAAAAATCGGAAACAAATAATTCGAGCGGTTTTACAATCTATGCCAATGCGTTGAATGAAACCAAAAAATTGAAATTTGGTTTTATTTCACACCAAAAGATTCTTTCTTGCACTTTTTTGGCAACAAGAATATTTCGTACAATTTTTGTTGGGCAATTTTTGATCGGACGATCCACGATACTGTTTCTTAAAACGGTTTTCCTAATTTCATGTGTATACCGAAAGGCTCAGCGCCAATTCTTCACGGTCAGCATATTCCGCTGAACTATAAAAACGCGAATTTCAATTTCTGTCCTGTCTTAGGTAAAGACACTTTGGCACAGATTGTTGTAAAAAAAAATGTAACCAATAGGTAGGACGTGATGTACAGAACGAAACGAAAAAGATAGATCTCGTTCCACATATACATTGACAATTGTGTACCAAAAATTGTTATTGGTAATCTCGAGTACTTTTCTCGAGGTTGTTACGAATATATGTATACAGATACTTGAGCAGACTACGGAATCACCTCGATAAAACTGGGTAGTATCTGAAAGAAAATATCTCCTCCATACAGAAATACCACCCTCGATTTATGCCTTGTAAAAACCGCGTAAATATTTGCAGTCCTTTTAATGTCGGAATAAGTGGCTAGTCCAAAGATCTTGCGAAACAGGATTACCGGATTAGGGGTACGTCTCGGTCGCGAAAGGGACCCCATAGAACCTACATCGTCGACAACTCGTTGATATAACACTGAAATAATTTTCTCCGGTTTCATCGATCGCCATGGTTAGTATAGTCTGCGTGTACACATATATACTATGTATTTATCTACGTGTGTAGGTATAGGCTGGTCACTTCCGTGTCTGACCGTTATCCAATTACAGATTGGTAAGCCGGTGTGTTAAACACGACGCAAGACGGTTTAATTCTGTTCGATAAGGCACTAATTACCGGGTACAACGGCCGTCAATAATCGTTTCATTCAGTCAATGGCTATAGGTATAAATCAGTCTACAATATACACACGTATGTATATATATATATATATATTCATGTCTGTGCACACCGCATACGTAAGTACAGTCGATATACCGGTTTCAGTCGCACCTAAAGTCTGCAACCGAGGATACACCGTTTTAAGTTGGCATTCGTGCATTTCATGGTTACGCGAGTTGAGGTTTTGATCAATGAAGCGACACGGACCCTCGCTATTCCGCCGCTCACCGTCGGGGGGCACTGTAGCCAGCTACTGCCTAGGGTATTGCCAACTTAAAAAGAGGTGTACCCTGGGTTGCAGATTTTAGGTGCGACTGAAGCCGGGATTCCGACTGTACGGGTGTTTTAAATTCTGGCGAACACACGGGTGCGTAATCCTTTCATTAATAATGGCGGTGAGAAATCTGAGGCAGCTGTTGTTGTTCTAAAGGCGTGCCAAGTTCCCGTGAAAATTTTCTCCTCGGGAAAAAATAGACGATACAGGATCCATTTTATTCCCTCAATTTTTTCACGACTGATTACTAAGATTTTCGAATTTCGATGGAATATTTTATACATTGATTGTCATTTCGGCGGAAACCAATGACATTCGATAAATTTCATTTCTAGATGAGAAAATTTTTGATTTTGAATCACTTTTGTGTAAACGTTGATAGAAAACGATGGAAGACTGAGCTTATCTCTATACGTTATTAGTTTCCCCCAAAATGATATTTCTTTAGAATATTTCCTCCCAAATTTCAAAATGTTTACTTTGCAGTGAATCATCCTCGTTTAGAAAATGAAGAAAAAGTAAAATCAAGGAGAAAGATATAACGTAAGAATAAGAATAAGTAAAAAACAAGAATCAGAAAGTAAGAAAAATGTAGAGGAGAAATTGACAAGCGAGAAACGTGACGGGAAATTCGTCCGGGCGTTAAAGGGTGGGCAAATGCTTTTGAGAAAACCGTGTTAAACCGAATTCCGTGAACTCGTCGGTGGTGGCAGCCGGTCCCAACGCTTCGATTTCTCGATCTTTACCTCGTCGGGGTAGACGTAGACGCGACGCCCGTCAACCAGACGATAGCATATACATATGTATACCAACGTATCTACAAACCTACCTAAATTTTATCCACGTACATCCCGGCGAGCGTTAAGAACCGAGAAACGAATTTATTTGTCCCTTGAAAAATCCTTGCGTTTCGATTTAAATATGCATGGATGCCCCGTTGAGCGATCGTATAACCTGGTCTCCGACTAGCCAAGGTAGGTGTGTAGATATACATACATATACATATGTATATTCTTCGGGTGTATTCCGAGGTCTTAAAGTGCCTAATACCGAAACTCGAACCCTAGGGCACTTTTTGAGCCAGAATACAGGAAAACTTCATATGTATACCTGGAGATATACCCACATGCAGAGCCCGTCGTCAAAAGGGGGAACTCCCCACGCTATAAGGTAGAAGGGTAGAACATCCCTGTCAATTGCAGGTGAAACAAGAAGCGGCATGGAAGATTGAACCAACGCTACGCAACGGCATACAGGGTGGCTACGAACTATGCTTTAATTTCAGGGAATGGGGATTTTGGGCTCTAGCTTGGTACCCTGCCGTCAGAAATAGTGGTCTTCGTTGTGGCGTCTGTGAGATACAATGCATTTAAAGAATTGCACCAACGCCTGTATTTAGACATCCAACTACACAGAAGCGTGCGGTGGGCTGTCTAGTTTTAGGCGCACACATGACGTTTTTCCAGTTCAAGAATCACGAAAATCATTCACATGCTGTTTGCGTTTTGCCTCGCTTCAGCGATTTCACGCGCCTAAAACCAGACAATCCACTGTTCGCCGTCGTTTAGTTGGCTGCCTAAATGCAAGCGCTATCGCGAGTTCGCGAATGGCTTGTATCTTACAAGCGCTACAACGGAGATCACTCTTTCAAACGGCAGGATAACGAGCTGAACCCCTCAATCATCCCCCAAAATTCAAACACTTGGTTTACGGCTACCCTGTATATTAAATGTAAGCTTGCATGGGGTTATTTAAAAGAAGCGTGCAGTGGGCTGTCTAGTTTTAGGCGCACACAACCGCTGAAGTAGTCATGACGCTTTTCCAGTTCAAGAATCACAAAAATCATTCACATGCTGTCTGCGTTTCGACTCGCTGCAGCGGTTTTACGCGCCTAAAACAGACAACTCACTGTTCGCCGTCGTGTAGTTAGCTGCCTAAATGCAGGCGCTATCGCGAGTTCGCGAATGGCTTGTATCTCACAAGCGCTACAACGGAGATCACTCTTTCAAACGGCAGGATAACGAGCTAAACCCCTCAATCATCCCCCAAAATTAAAGCACTTCGTTTACGGCTACCCTGTATATTAAATGCAAGCTTGCATGGGGTTATTTAAGCGGTGGTGAACGAGTATCGTTGAACCGTGAAGAAACTTTGGTTGATTGGACGAATGTGTAGGTTTTGTTTGTCTGTTTGTATTGTATCCTTGGTTATAGCTAGTCCTCCGGGGCTACAACCTATTCCTCGTCAAGATTGTATAATGACGTAATATTCAAGCTGTGCTGCTGCCGCTGCTGCAGTAGCCACGCAGAGAAGAGTAGAATGGGGTAGGTGCCTGGATGTGAGAGAAACTCTCTCTCCATGTGTATATGTGTGTATGTATGTATATGTATGCATGTATACGTAACAGAGTTGGAGCTCTGGGTTGATGGGTGGCGGACACATTTTTAATTAAGACAGTTTCGAGGCGTAATTAATTTTACGGTGGCGCTAGCTAACGACCCACCACCATCACCATCACCACCGCTACCACGACTACGCGACTCCTTCCTCTTCTCCTTCTCCGTCTCTTTCCTACCCCGAAACTCCTTTTCCTCAGGACTTAGAGCCTTTGACGACGTTTTAGGTTTTACCTCCTCTTTTTTGTTCTCTCAGGCCTTTTTTTTTTTTTTTTTTTCATTTCTCTTCCTCTGAAGGAACTTTATCATGTTTGTCGACATTCAAATAATGTAATATCGGGGCTGTTCTCTTGATGGCTCTGAGACTCGACTCTTGTATTAGGAAACAACAATAATAAAGAGACTATATCTCCCTCGGAAATAAAAATCAGTTTTATTCACTCATGCACGGTTCTTCACGACCGCCTCTAAGATCGTTTGGTTGCGTGCTTCACAGGCGTAACTTTAATCCAGAACGTATAACAGGACAGTATAACAATAATTCGATCTTCTTGATAAATTCCAACCCCATTGGTATAATATATGAACACCTTACACTGTCTGTAAAAAGATAAGTTCATTGGTCTTTTTTCTTTCTCTCTTTTTTTTTTTGTTCTCCCTTTCTCTCTTTTTGTATACAAGAATACATATACGTAATACTCTCGAAAAAGGTATAAAGACGAATTTATAGATGGTATGTATAATTCGTATGTATAATTGTGAAACTCACCCGTTGTACAACGCGTATAAGCATATACCTATGTACTATACATACATATATATGTATATGACCAGGTGAACAGAAACGTGTCTGGAAATTCGATGAAACGTGCGTTTGGGAACGAGTAGAAAGTTCGAGGGTAGGTCGGGGTAATTAGCTATATCTGACACATGTGCCAGAAATTAGTTTCGTCGAACACCCTTGGGTGTGTCGGTTATTTCCACAATTTCGTCAGAGTTTCGTTTGTTTAGCTTGATGAAATTTCTGTCTCAGTTTTGAATCGTTTCCCTCTTCGTATATACATATATATATATATATACACATACCTGCACACACACACACACACACACACACACACACACACACACAATTATGCGTATATAGTACATACGTATATACAATCAGGGAATTATTTTCTAATTCCTTCGCGGTAACGCACACAGATTTTAAAAGTCGATCTGTCACTGATTCCGCTTTTAGTTATATCCCGCGACTCGGTTTTTTTTCCATTTTTTTTTTTTTTTTTTTTGATTCACCTGCGGAGTTTATTACATATATAATACTTCTTTGGCAATTTTCATCGGAAACCAATTAGCCAACTTGGTATTGAACTCTGCCACACGTATTTTGAACAAATTGAACGAAAAAAGAATCACGGAAATAATGAAACTGAGTTAAAGGGGTAATTGGTAACACCTTGGAAATCAGTTCTTTTCAAATCACTGATAATCCTTCGAGGAAATATTCCATCGACCCAATTTTTTCACACCTGATTAATCGCGTTGTCAGAAATAATTAGAAATTATTTCAGATTTTATAGACTTCGACTAACTTGGGTTTAGCCTAACGAAGTAAAAGTGGTCGACGCAGGGTACAGACCGCATCGTTCGTCGGAACTTTTTGAAATTTCGAGGGAATATTTTAGAATCATATCATTTCTGGGCAAACTCATAGTTACACAGAGATAAGCTCAGTCTTATATCACAAAAAATGATTTAAAATGAAAAATTTTCGTATCTAAAAATGAAATTAATCGAAAATCATTGGTTTGCCTTAAAATTAAATAAACGTAGAATATTCCCTCGAAATTAGAAAAAGATTTGATGAAAGATATGCGACGTAAAAGTGAAATAATTTATCACCGTGTCTCAGAATACCAGTAACATACCCCGAACAAATAATTGGCTTGCACTCTGTATTCTAAAGGCTTTTGGCGAAGTTTTGAGAAGACACGTCATTTCGCTCGGTACCTACCTATAACTGTTAACTAATCAGTTGACTTTCGCAAGTAGAAGTTTGATTCAATCGCGGAGTTCCTGGCCATCCCGACCCCGTTCCATCTTCTCGGTGTTGTTCACTTGTTGTTAGTTTATTGTTCGTTACCAATTCAGTCTCGATTGTCACAAGCTTCACGGTACTAACTGCAGTAACGTAGCGGGCTGCCTATTGTCGCACGGTTTTACTCCCCGTTAAAGAAAATCGCGACGATTAACCGAACGGGAATATGGCTCGTGTCTTTTGTTGTCAGTTAGTCAATAAAATAACAACAAAACGTCCTCGTCAATTGAGTGACTCTTTTTATCGTCCTCTTTCGTCCAGTCGTTCACTTGTTTACTTCTAAGCTTCTTCCGAAACGTTATACCTACTCTTCGAATCCCATAAGAGTTTTCTCCTATTCGGTATAGAAAAATGAAGTGCCATACGTTTCACGCGGGCGTCGATATAGCCTCGCGAATTATCAGGATTTTTATAAAAATTTATCTCAACGATAAAAACTTTACACATAATAACGTATACGTTAATATGTAAAGAACGCGCCTTGTCGTAGGCAACAAAAAACCAGGTAGTCAGCCCCGTGGCGCTATCTTACGTTCGATTCTTAAGGTTTGAGGTGGAGAAAATATTCGTGAAACTTTATAACAGATGTTATTCTCTATAACATATAAAATAAGTACAAACACGGGCAGAAACCGCTACTTTTGAGTCACATCGGTACACAAAACATAGGCACCACTTTGCTCGAGCGGTGAGCAAACTTTTCGACATATCTCGACGATAATGTAGGTATACAGCGTATATGTATATGTGTGGTCGAAAAATGTCCGAGGTAAAAGTTCGGTAGGTGAATGAGAGAGGAGCGTTTTATTGCTATGTAATAATTGTTACGGTTAGAGGGTTGTAACTTTTTTTTCCCTCCTCAGTTTTCCGTTCTTATTTTTTCTTTCTTCTTTCTTAATCGTAAAACAAAGCCGTTCCGGTTCCTTATCCATGAACTTATCTCATAGACGTAACTAATCGTGGAAAAAAATTGTGGAGGAAAATTGTTGGGACATTTAGCTGGTGCCAAACTCAATTCTAAAAAGTTTAAGCCATCATCGACGATCGAGACTTGAAAGCATGAAGCTTACGAATTGGATTCGACAAGCCGAAAACCAGGAGTAGGAGAGAAACGTGGGCGTGACAGGGAGGCTGTGATCACACCAGCGTGTAATTCCTTGGAACTAGGTCGAAGAAGCGTGGCTGTGATTAAATATGCATGATTTGAGGTGAATATAAAACGTGGCTCAGGCATCTGCGCTCTCGAAGATTTTTTTCGGGGGAACAAACCTGGGGAGGGTAGGGAACGGTGGTTTTTTCAGGGATGAGAATAGAGAGAAAGAAAGAAAGAAAGAAAGAAAGTGGAGGCAGTGGGAAAGACTCGGATAACCTCGGGGGACGTTTAGAAAATCTACTCTCGTAGATGTTCATCGGTGCCTACACTCGGCGCCTTCGTCTCGCCATGATATCCTACGAGCTGTTCGAGACGAAGAGAGTTTCTCGGTGCTGCAGGACAGAGCTGTTTCTCTCACACTATTCCGAGTCCATTCCAGAATAAAGAATTCGACTCCTCGTTCATTGGCTGGTGGAGGAATCCCTCAGAGTCAATTTAAATCCGTGAAGTATATGAAAATTCTTCTTTTTTCGATGGACTGTACCTTTCTGGACAGGTAAACGCTCGCACCTGCCCTAAAAGGGACCTTCAGGGTCCATTCAATCTGCTCCAGGGTCCCGGGTCCTGGGTCTCGCGTTCCCAAGAGGGAGAGAAGTGGACAGAGACGGAGAGCGTCTCTTTAAAAAAATCTATCTCGACCATCTCCGGGTTTTACGTGGCAGTGTTGATGGCCCTACGCCATTACGGTACCTTGAATGCCTCTTTTTGGTCCCGAGTTACCTTCGATCGAACATCTTTTGATTTACAATCGACCTTATCGGTTACAGCACCAGTTGGAGTTGGGCAAAGTACGTCGCGCGTTAAGCAAACGTTAATTTCCGGAAATTTTCACATCGAAGATAGATTGAACCAAAGATAGAGGAACAGGGAAGAGGAAGGTCGTTGAAGAACCTTCGTATAACAGAGTTCACACCATCTTTCTCGATCATCAAGACTCGCCTTTAAGTCTGGCTAATTGCAAGTGATCGTTAGACCTAGGAATAACTTGTATTTCGTTTTGTTTCAGTCAGAATCTCGTTCGTGTATAATAAACTCTTTGTATTTTTGTATTCTTTTCTACTACGTGCCAGTCTCCTTGGTCCCTGCAGGAGCACTGCGCCATCAGCCGCGTTGTTTCATTTCAGGATTATAATACTTGGTATGCCAAGGTTTCGTGGCTTATAATATTTCGCATTAATATTCCGGAGAGATATTCGGTGGAGAGAGGCAAGATCATCGCCGTCGGTGCAGTCAGACATAAAGCGACGCCCGCGCCGTCTCGGTCTCCGTCGCGACGCAGGATTCTCTCAGTGTGTTTTAAATCCGTCTTTGTCTCAGTGTAGGAAGTCCACGCGACAGTATCTATTCATCATACCTATATTATTATAGAAATTATAAATTCAACACACATCCAGTTCAACGTTATCCATGCGCGTCTAGAAAGAAACTTAAAAGATGCCGAAGACACATTCTTCTAATTAAAAATAACAACTCCTGGATACTAGCTCGTGAAAATTGTACAATCTGCTTTGATAGGGAGAAATGTACTCTTCCAAAATGCTTGGCGTATCCCCTAACAAGATTATAAAGCCACTGCAGCACCGTTGGCGAGTCCTTTATACGGAAAGCGGTCACTATTGTCTATGAGAATAATGGAGTAATCTTGCGGTGACGCGCGGTATGCTCTTTCTCTTGCACCCTCCGTTCCCAACTCTGGTCTCTCTATCTTTCAGACACCCACAGGCCAATATTCAAGTATGTAACACTGAGGTCTTGGAAGTTAACGAACTGAACAGCCGCTCCGTTCGTTCGTGTCAAGTGAAAATCCGTACCGTATGAATTTGAACGGTGTTTGAACTCGCAAACGTCTTTAGGTTCATCGCCGAATATGAAAAGAGCCTTTCTTCAAACCGGACGATCATTATCGCGGCTTTTCAACGTCTACGAAATAAAGTCTCGCAAGTTTCTGGTCGAAAGTTTCTGTTTATAAAATATCTGCCTACGAAGAAAGCCATCAGAAGTAACTCAGAAGGGGCGAAGTGGTAAGGGTAAGGCACTAGGTGCTCGGCGAGAAGCTATACGGCGATGAAAAATTCACATCACCCCCATAACTCGAACCCCGATGCATTTTTCATAAACGAAAAACTTTTTTTTCACGCTCTACACGGCTGCCTTCGTAAACCTACTGGAAACATCACACACACACACACACACACAAGTTTTTGTACCGTTGCAGAAGAAAGGCAGGAATTTTTATAACCGAAATGATTAAAAATTATTCAAATACTAAGATGGGGCTGCGTTATTAAACGAGTCACAATTGCCCAAGTATAACAACAGCTATCACAGTACCCATACCATCATGCCGCATATGAAGCGGTGTAATCTAGTTAATAATAATAAGCTCTGAGAGTCATTTGGTGTAGAATACGTGCAGCTGATTACGCGCAAGCTTGCACGGGCTTTGGGTAACGTGGAAGAAACCGTTTATAGTGTAGAAATAGTAGCATGAATCTGGAAAAGGTATATTTTTATGCATACTGCAGGATCGTATAAAGATTGATAAAAGATTTTTATCTCGGATACGAGGTAATCCTGATAACGGTTCCATACATGCAATACATAATGCGTTTCTATACCCGTACAGATGCAACGTAGGAGGGCAATGCTGATACTGCTGCAGTACTAGAGACTGTATCTTCGTGGTACTACATAGCGACATGTATATCTGTCTGAACAATCGCCACATAGCAACGTAACCACGCCCGTTACTATACGACTGACTTCTGCCACGGAGGATAATTGCCTTTTGGTTCTACCATGAGAATGTCTATCAAAAACCTCGACGAACGCTAACGACGAGTCAATGTAGCTGCGTTTGGAATTCACGGATGATAGACAGACTATGACTTCGCGTGGGTTACGAAATTTCGAAAAAATCCATTTCCACTTGTCTCCGAAAATGTTAAACTCTCAGTTTAACAAGAAGTACGTTTTTCCAAGTGCTCAACATCGTGGCTCGAGAACCACTTCATCGATTTCAACCTTTTCATTTCTCTTCAAACACGTAGAAATTCAATAGCTAACTAATGACGGAGCGGATTTGTGATCGGAAGTTCAGTGGAGCAGACATCAACAATTATACTGCAAAACGCAGTGAAAACGTTATTTTTTTTGCGTTTTTTACGGTTAAAATCCGCAATTTTTCCCTGAAAAATCCCTCCCATCGCATCGTAGGTAATGTTATCGAGTTTCAGAATCCACTGGCCGTTTTGTTGGAATCGTGTTCAGCATAGAGTAAAATGGGAATTTTTCAGTCTCCAAAAGTCCCACACTAATAAAAAATTTCCTATCTTCTTCTTCTTGTTATAATCTTGAAAAAAAAACTATACAAATAAGATGAAAAAGTGGTCCTGACTTTCCTACGATCTTTCAGTTTCTCTGAAACCGAGTTCGAAAAAGACGCGAGTCCCACGACTCGCCATCGTTTCGAATGCGTATTTAACTTCGGAAAAAAAGAAAAGACTTGTGAGACTTCGAACGGGGCGTCGACGCGAGGCGAACGCTGCGGGTTTATCTCGTCCTGTTTCCCTGCACCATGTTATATCTCGCGTCTGGACCATGTCCGGAATTTCTCGTTGCGGCGTTCTCGTCCTGGATTCTAAACCTCCGGTTTAGGTTCGACGAGGTCTAGTGTTCGACGTTCGATGTTCATCCCGACTGCACTGGACTGTTATACGTCGGCGTAGGTATACCTATACACCTATACGGCTGCAGGTAAACCCTCCGGCAAATTTCCCCGAACGGGATAGAAAATAATAGAATGAAGCCTGCAGCTCGCCGCAGAATCGTTCATTGCGCCAAATTATCGCGTTGGCTAGTCGCCAAACATTAACGATCAAATTGAACTGGTGATTTCTGACTTTCTACACCGGTCTTCTGTCCACCAGTTAAAAACGATCCAAACAATAAGAAAATAATAATATCTCATCGCAATAATACTTCGGACTTATATATCGTCGGTCTTTTAACGAACGAAAGATTCTCGTTGGATGAGACCTGCGAAAGATCATTTTTTTTTTTTTTTTGTTTCCCGGCATAAAATGATGTTTCATCGTTACGTCGAATGTAGAATGCGGTATAAATCAGAATCACTGACATTGTTACGTGTCAAATGTTACGCAGTAGTATATACGCGTAACGTCGAATGTCGAAATGGCACTCCGCTGCAGTGTTATATGTATAAATATAGCGAAACGTGATATCAGATAGATACCACCCAGAGTTCTAGGTTGGACTCTGCAGGGTGAATCTATCAAGGGAATTTATGGTCTCTCTCTTTCTCTCTCTCTCCTCTATCCATCTTTCTCTCTCTGTCGTTGCAATTTCCACGCTAGTTCGGTATGTACATCACGTTTACAGACATAATGTACGATTATATATATATATATATATATATATATATATATATATATATATATATATATATATATATATAATATATATTATATGTGGTATTCCCACGAGGATGTAAGAGGAGAAGAAGAAGGCAATAATAGTCGTGTGTATGAAAGAAACGAAGATCATAATCCGTGACGATTGTTTTCATCAAACAAAAGGAATTCTATTTTATCCACTATTTGAATCGATTCCTCATTTCAAGTAGTCGCTCATTTATTATCTTCGTTTAAACAACGAATTGACGCGACCGTTACTGCAACACACCTCGCATATCCACATCTACTTACGTTTTTCTCTCTGCGTTGGTATCACATAGGACGACAGAAGCCACAAATTATATATATTCGTTATTTTTCTTTCTTTCTTTCTTTCTTTTTTTTTTTTCTCTTTTATCAGACGGGTAACAGATAAGGGTTAGACGTCACAGACACAAGGATTTTATATAGAGACGTCACAATGCAGTTATAAGTGCAAATAAGACAATCACATAATTATACACACTCACTAGAAGATTTATTATTTACTTTCGGACAACAGGCTTATGGCACACTACCTGAATTTAATAAAACGTCGCCTCCGCTTCTTCCGTTCGTAGCTTTGTTTTGTTTTTTTGTTTTTTTTTTCGTTTGTTTGTTTGTTTTTTTTTTTTGCTGTTGTTTTTGTTAGGCTTTTCTCACGCTTTCGATATTCCTCGTAAATCGAGTCTCAGGTTTCTTATTACGAAAAAATCAACTCTATCAAAGTTTTGATAAATTCATTCACGTCATTATTATCCACTCTTCTTCGACCAGGCTGTACGATGGTTACGATTCTTATTTTATTCGGCTCATTCAACTTGCAATATCAAACTTCACCACCTATAATCTCATGTTATCGATAGTATAATGATGGAAGTATATAAAATGGATAAAATATTCCGTCATTTATTACCCGAAGAATTATACGAATATCGTGAAAAGTTCTATAGATATGAACTCGAGCTTCACTGATTATTATAGAAAAAATGAAAAGAAAGATCACCTCCACTTTCACGTATAGTATATAATAACTCCTCGTTTATATTGTCTCACAGCTCACTGGATATTATCGTACTCTATCCCAATTGATAAAGCAGAGTCAATACGAGTACTTCTTCTAGTTTTAGCCCTTTTTTTCTTTCACCCCGATTATATTCTATGGCCAAGGCGAGACTCGGGTTCGTCGCGTGTTATCGATCCCGTTCGAGTTTACGATTCTTAAATGCGTTTCTCCTCACTCTTTACTATCCGTCTTTAAAGTCTCTCGCTCTTATTGTTGTTCTTGTATTTATTGTTATCATTATTATTGTTCTTCTCATCAATTCACCGATGTGGGAATAATGCCGACCGGGCACAACGCGGGACACAACGCTCGGAAACCTGTGAACCAACCTTTAGCAAAGATTCGCTCGCGGGATATCGAACGCCAACGTCACCGACGAGCTTGCGACAGCACGACGATCAACCTAAACTCTCACTGAACCTCGGAAGCTCGGCTTGCGCGTGGATAGCTTCGGCGTCCGGGTCGGACTGAATTCCGAGCAGGCGTCCCGACGCCCGCCGACGTCGTGGTACCGGCACCCCCCACCCGGAGGAGCCACGCTTCGGGCATTCGCCACCCCTTTGGCCCAACCTAGACGAAATCCACACGCACCTAGTAGGGTGACACGAACTTGTTACAATTTCGCTTTGCATCGGTCGGCGGCGAAAATAATTGAAGGGTGATTCCAGGGACGAAGAAATTTCAAGAAGTTTCAAATTTTTGCGAAAATTGGTTGATAATATTCTAAAATCGGCGGAAGTTTGATGAAACGAAGATCAATTTAGGGTTTCTCGATTAATTGGCCAGATATTTACCTCGGGATATTCTGATTTCGAAAATTAGACGAGTAGGTAATCTATATCGCGTGATGTACGACCTTTTACCGAGCGACAGGGTAAAAGCGTGTGTAACAATTTTTTTTCTTTTTTGTTGTATTTACGCGGAAAACACGAAAATGTGTTCGGAAATGTTGAAATTGAAAAATTGATCGATTAACAGTAAAAGGTCGTAGGTAATGGCGGATACGCCTTTTCGGTACTAACTTTATGAAGAAAAAATCACGCTGGCTAATGGCATAAGGTCGTATCCGCCGATATACGACCCTTTACCGTTAGCTCTTTTTTTTTCCCAATTTGAATAGCGTTTTTAGTATGTTTATATAGCGAATTCTGCAGAAAAATAAATCGTACGACCTTCGACCTTTGATAAATGTAATAAAAATAAAGAAAATTTAGCGCTGAAACAGCGTATCCGCCTAATATGCGATCTTCAAGCCGTCAAATTGGGAAATAAATGTTTTCTCAACTTGAAGATAAAAGTAAGTTAGGCAGATACGACCTTTAGACCTTTTTTTCGACTTATTTCAATATATCTATGCGTTCTGAGTATTTTTTTTAGCGAATGTTGCTAAAAAAAACTAAAAAGCCAAAAAAATACTGAACAGTGTATTTGAAAAATTCGTACAGTCCTTTTCGGAGCTTCGGGGTTTTTCAATGTTTGGAAAAAAGCTGCGTCGATGTGAGTATAAATAATGAAGATAGAAAGCATGAATCATCTAAAAAGTGATGCGAGTTTTATGGTTGAAATCGAAGAAACATTCGGCAGATGATTCGGGCGAAAGCTAACCTCTCTAACTTGACCTAAAGTTTGAAATCTTTAGTCAGTTAGATCGGAGCTCTAAGGTGTGAATTTTTTGGACAATAGATTGCCCGTTTGACGTATACCGCGGCAGGCTTTTCCGTGTCATTCGCCAAGATTGAAAACACAGAATTACTTGTTGGGGTTTCTCGCGAAGAGCTAAAAAATGGTAATCTGATCGTTTTCTTGCTACGTCGAAGCTTTTCCCGCAGATTCGAACCTCCTCTTCCCTTCCTCGCATATATATATGTATATATCTATATATATATATATATAATACATACATATATATATATATATATATATATATATATATATATATATATATATAAATACATAAATACACCCACACATGGCTGAATCGTGTACATATATACATATATAAACCGGCACTGACGCGGGAGAACCTTTCTATCCGATTCTCAAAGGATCCGATGAAAAGGGGACGATATTTCACGCGGTTCTTAGACCAACAGATTTTTCAATACACATTTCGCGTTCAGGGTTGTATTATGGTTTCCAGGAGGCCGAAAGCCGTGTTCGAATCGTCCCTCTCCCTTCATCCGAGCCACCCGAGATCCCGAGTGAATGTTGAGAATAAAAAATAAAGGAATTCAAATGTTTTTGGATTATTTTCTGGCTCCTTTTTTCCTTTTTCTAATCCAATTTTCAATTACGAACTCAGCGGGGATACCATTCTGCCTTAAGGCTCAAGGTCCGGACGACAGACGACAATCTATACCTTTACTCGGTAGACTCGTAACTCGTTAGCTTTCCACCACATTTAATATAGAAACGGGGTTCTAAGCTACGGTATAAAAAAGTTCGAAAAAATGTAGGAAAAAAATTCGAATACTTCGGGATATATTTCACACACTTTATTTTTCGACTATTTTTATATTACGTAGCAAGAAAGGACGTCGGTACGTCCTGGACGGAACGACCCTCGAAGAAGGCCCCATTATTTGACTACTGAATTCGAGTTTCGATGATACTCGAAATACAGCGCAGCGCTGCAGAGTCCCATTCCGTATAGTATAGCAGAATTACCCGAGTGCCTTGACAAAATAATAACGAATAAACCATCGCCTTTGATATTGACTTTTGTAGCTGTCAATTAAATTAGGCACGTCAACCGGAAACGATTGATTTCTGATCACTGGAGAGGTTAATTAGTGTCTTATACACGGGAAAAAAATGAGGATAAAATGAAAATCAAAGACGGATAGACACGGTGCTTGTTCTGTGCTTTTACAAACAAAATAGACAGAATAAAAAATAGATCGATACAATTATATTTTATTTACAATTCGTTGAATAAGGCGCCGGGAACATGTGAGGATTGGAAGAATCCAAGTGACGTAATTCCCGAGCTTTCACAAACAGCTTTTAACTAATTTATAACAAAATTGCTTCAACCCTTTTACCAAGCTTGCAAACACCGAATCAAAGAGCTTATTCTAGCTAAATTTTCAGACGAGGAAAATTATTTCATTTGCTGTTTTATCGTTTGCATTTGATGTATAATATATAGGAGACAGTGGGGGGATGTGAAAACCGGTAAAAAAATTGAAAAAAAAAAGGGTTTTCTATCGATTTTCATCATTTATCGATCTTGAAATGGATTTTTCATTTTTCACTGACTAAAGTTTGATGAAATCGAATTCGCCGCACGCCATTATCTTCGTCGTGTAAAAAACGAGGAGATTCAAGCACCACGGAGTCTCTTTGCCGCTGATAGGAACGATTGTGCGAAAAAGGACTCCCGTGGGGTGGATATATCCCAGTCTAGCGTCAGAAGGTGGAAAGAATCATACACGATACCATACGATCGTGGATTATCAATTTTTTCCATCGATTCTAAGGCAGAACTCTTTTACCCCGTTTAATCAAATTTTGCCACATTCCTCGATTCAGAGAAAATAAGAAAACGACTTCAATCTCTGAACATTAATTACCGCGAAAATGATAGACCTGGGTATTTTAGATCTGGCAAAATTTAGGCGAAAATATCTATAGAGTTACGGCGAGATAACATAAGGAGTCTCACTCACCAACTTCTAAGTCTTATCCCATCGACACGCCGGGCACGTATCATCCCCCTCGATTCTCCCCGGGGGATGCATTATACATGTACAAAGGTAGCACACGTGTGCTAGTGCGCAACGCCGTCGCCATCGCCTTCGAAGATTGATAAATAATATTATTTCCTAAGCCCCCTTACCTTCGCCGGTGGTTAGGTAGGTGCCATGGATAGAGGTACGTTCACATTTATACATAGACTTTTTTCAACCACGTCCTAAGAGCTAAGGTATCGTCGATTTATCCTCACCGCAAACCTTCTTCTTTCTTTGAATTTCTACCGTTGTTTCAACCATTTCTGATACGTATGTAATTTTACAGGATTTTCACAACGAAATCCGTTCGCTTGAGAATTTATCGTTGTATACTATGTATATGTATACGTATACATACCCGTACGAGATATACACAAACTTTCCTCTTTCTATCCTCACTTCTATCACGTTTCTCACAGTTTTACGTGATCACGTGCGATACACATCTACCATAACGTTTTCCAACTATTTATACATGGTCTTCACTTCGTGACAGCACGGTAGAAATTCTTAGGAAATATTGTCAAATTATTGCATTTTCAGGCTGGCCAATAATACATGAAGATACGTTTTCTTCGGGACCGGGTTGAAGTTCCGAATTTTAAAAGTTCCGAACGGTCGAAATTCGGAACTCCGACCTGGCCTTCGTTTTTCTACGCGAGACGAAGTCTGTAAAATTTCTAATAATTTTTTATCGTGTTTCAAAATACTGGTCATCAATTCTGAAAGAACTGAGTGAGTGGAATTACTCCACAAAGTTCTCCCGTGATTTAAAAGTGAACATGGTTTTTCCTTTTTCGATAAATTTATGTTTTTAAATCATTAGAATGAAGTTACATTTTGAATTCTGATCGCAGGGACGATTAGTGTATCAAGATGATAGTATCATACTAATTGTGATAGTTTGACTCGCGATTCTATGCAGCCGCAACTATCTGATTACAGTAAATCGCGGTTTATTATACCAGGGATAAATTGCGGTGGTTTACGTGAGCAAAGTTTAATACTAAATCACGAACGAAGGGATGTATTATAAAATAGTGTTTATTAATTCCCATATATTATATATGGGAATGTTCTAAGATCCTAGAGACCGTGAATAAATCGCCTCTATCGCTTGCAGCACTTTGACTTTTTTTTCAAATTTTTTTAACTTCCTGTTTCCGCCTTTCGAATCGATTTTCGTTGCCCCAGTAATTTCTACCATATTCCTATACGACTGACAATTAGTCTGGTTTACTCGTTTGAAAAAGATACACCAACTTTCGTATACGTCTTAATATATAATACCTATAGTTATACACCTCTATGTATTCATTCGTTCGAGGCAAATCGAATCACAGAAAAGTAAGCAGCGTGTGTTTGTGTCAAGTCAATTTGTGTTTGGTCGTTAGGTAAACAGCGGCCCATTAGTCCCGTACTTTGGCCCCTTGTCTAGTCATTGACAAAT
Organism: Tenthredo amoena; assembly: GCA_963966615.1. Classification (NCBI taxonomy): domain Eukaryota; kingdom Metazoa; phylum Arthropoda; class Insecta; order Hymenoptera; family Tenthredinidae; genus Tenthredo; species Tenthredo amoena. The sequence goes on along the minus strand of OZ016482.1, from coordinate 21,723,333 downwards.
GGTAGGATAGGCTCGAGAGTTTTATTTTTCTTTCGATAAAAACGTAGTGGAATCCTTAAATAATCATAAGACGATGAAAGATTCAAAGAAATTCGAAAGAAAAAAATAGAAAAAAAAATAAAAAAGAATCGTCGGATATCGAGATCGAAATCTTGTAAAGAAAATCATAATTAACCTAAAATCGTAATTATAAGTCCTGTACTTTTTATTCAATACATTCCAACTTTCGGTTCCCTTTTTTATCCCTTTGTTTCATCTTTTCCTTCCTCTTTTTTGTCCAACTAATTTTTCCTGAATACTTCCCACGTTTTATACGCACCCCGGTTTTACGTGTATATTATTACGCATTTTGGACACGAAATTACGCGTATACGGACGCGGGCGATTTCGCTAATTGATAATTACTAGCCGCTGATAATAACGGTCATTTTATACTCCGTGGGCTTTTCCTCTGCCCCTTCTACAAGGAAAATTACAACGACGTGACGCGTATTTCGTACTCATTTACCTTTTTCAGTTTTTAACTATAAAGATGTTACATTAGCGTGATTCAAGAAAATTTTTTTTTTTTTTTTTCTTTCCAAACAGGTTCAAAAGTTTTATTTAATTATAAAGATACGCTTGTTAAAATTTTAACTCTTAATATTGATATTAAGAGGTGGCGCATCGCGAATTTCTATTTCCCATTTAAATAACATGGGAAAATTCGTTTCTGCTTCTTCTGATTTTTATAACTAGCTAACGATGCGTTATACAGAAAATCTACAAACATATTTTTGTAGAGAATTGAATGCTCTACAAAAACGGTCTCTTGCACTTTTTTGATAAACTTATTTTAGAAACTCATTTTTTGTTAGAAAGGTGGTTCTTTGAACTCGAATATCATTCGAATGGCTAAGTTTATCAAAAAAGTGTAAGAGACCTTTTTTGCAGAGCATTCAATTCCCTACAAAAATATGCTCGTAGATTTTCTATATGACGCATCGTTAGCTAGTTATAAAAATCAGAAGGAGCAAAAACAAATTTTCCCGTGTTATTTAAATGGGAAATAGAAATTCGAAGAAACTTTTCGAAGATATTACATAGTCGACGAAAAAGAATCTAAGTTTAATTATTGATCGGAGAAATGAAAGAGACGGTTTTATATGACGTTGCGAAAAAAAAAAAACAAGGCACCTAATTATTTCTGTAAAATTATTTTTATCCTGATTTAAAATCGTGAAAAAGGTATAGCGAAACAAGGCGCGGGACGTTATCGCGCTGGCGTTGACTGGGGACGAACGAGCAGAGCTTCGTAGTAATTTGATTATCTTTTCACCGACCGCGGTCGCCCGCGGCCAACGCAACGGTCGGCGAACCGACCGCGACGCCAAGGTTCCATACCTACAGATGTAGGAAAGGTGCCTTAAAAAAGGGTGAAATAAAAGAGGGAAAAATTGAATCCGATATTATTTCCATAAATAAAAGTTCGAAAAATTTGTCAATAAATTCTCACATTCGAAGGGTATACACACGAGAGCTTTTGGCGACTATATACGTCCGGGTTTACGCATAAATTATCAAGAATTTAAATGCGATAAATCACCCTTCGAGATAATTAAGAAAAACGTAACATTCGGTTAGTTATGAATATTTCGAAGCGATGTTTTTTTTTTTTCGGACATGTTTCCTAACCTAACAGACCAGGACTTTCGGGATTTGCTTAACCCACAGGAATGTAAATCCGAGAATTCGAGTCTAACGAGAAAGTTGGACACTTGAAAGTGGCTCGCAACGATTTTTGAGAAATTTTTTTACACAAAGACTCCGAATAGGAAGTAAAAATACGCTATCGGATGAAATTTTCTCGGTTGGTACTTCTTAAGGCACTAAATCTTTTCGACGAATAACACACGATGTAGAGGTACGACGGAATATGGGTTAGAGATTCTGGCGCAGATGGCAGTAAAGGCTAATTTCAAAGTGTTCTCAGACCTCGAGTAGGTGTGCAACGTTCTCGCGAACGATTATTCTTATTATCGCGATAATGGCATATCTGGGTAGGCACGATATAGTATTCCATTCGGTAACACGTATAGACAGTTGTTTAGAAACTAGCAACACCGTTAATGGTTCCGAGAGACTTAACAAGCAATCTAGAGAAAATCTTAGGGCTCAACGGTTGCCTGGCTCTTATACCAAACCCTGCAGCACAAGACGCGCTTTGAGTTTTGGGTAAGAGACACTATAACTTTCCCTTCGGTAAACTCAGAAAGGCCCCAATTGGGAATTAGCCACTCGTTAACGCGCTTTACTCTCGAGCATTTACTCAACTCTGCTAAGTATAGGTACAGTCTACAGGTTTAGGTTCAGATTTAGGGTTTAGGGTTCATCGGGTTTAGACGGAAAAAAAAAAAAAACAAAAAAAAAAAAACTACCACGGATCGACACAGACTTCGTACTACTGACTGACGTGACAACGTCGAGACGCAGACATGTAAAGGCGTGTTAATTCTTAATAGACATCCGAAGAGACTTCCGAAAATAGAATTTCGAAGGTAAAGACGAAGAAGACGAGGACTCGTGTGGATCCCTTCACATTTTCTCTCTCTCTCTCTCTCTCTTTCTCTCTGTCTCCTTCGGTAGAAGATGAGATGTCGTCCCTTCGTTCTCAGTTCGGGGATCGCCTCGAATCGGTGGGTATATATAACGCTAAAAATATGTCTCCGCACCCTTGTCTCTATCTGTAACCTCGGGGTTGTCAGGGCGTTGGACCGTTACAGACATCCTTAACACCTGGCCCCTTCTCGTCAGAGAATGAACGCGGGAGCTTGAACCTCTACGCGCAAGGGCGGGCGTCGCGTCGAAGACGTCGCTGTAACCCCCAACCCCGAGGTTTTTTTTTTTATTTTTTTATTCTTATATCACCATTGCGAAACATCGAAATACAGTTTTTTGTTCTTTTTTCCTTTTTTCCTCCCACTATTCGAAAAAAGGAAAAATCGATTTCTTCCGATCGATTGAACGGAACTTGTCAATATTCTTCGGAGATTTCCTTCGTTTGTTTGTGTGTGTGTGTGTGTGTGTGTGTTTTTTTTTTTTTCGTTTTTTCACACAAATTTATTACTTACAGATATTTTTACTCCCAAACTAAGAATAGACGGATTTTAGGGTTCGGAAACTGGTGAAACGGAAAATAAAATAACCGAATGAAAATGGGGGTATTTTATTTTTTTAAACACTCTGTAGTTATTTACTCCCAGAGTGAGCCAGCCCGTTACCCAAGGTGCAGTAAACTACATAAATTGTTTTGACACGTCGATATATACGGCGGCAATTTAAACTCTCCCGTTTTCCAGATATATGTTCTGTAGTTTTTTTTTTTTTTTTTTCATTTTTTTTCCTCTTGTCTTTTTCTCGTTTTTACAAAATCCCGTGGGCCTTAGCCGCGCGCAAAGTTCTTCCAGATGAAAAAAGGAGAAAGAAAAAACGTGATTTCGTACAAGCAGCTGGACTACCGAAATATATTTCATCGTCGGGTCCGATCATTTATCATATTATTTAATTGGACTTATGACCGCAGGCATGACTGATCGATTTGGTCTAATGATCGTATATCGTTCAAATTACAAATATATAGCTATAATATATAATTTAATTTTTCAACGATCGAAAAATCGGTCCCGAAGAGTAATACGTCGTATTCGAGCTATTTGTTCAAATACTAAGAGATTCTTTATTGCAATCGCTTCTATATACCTAACTATACATATGCTGCTATATTTTTAAACCAATTTTATCTCGCGTGCAGCTTAGGTACATTTAACCGAAATAGCGCGCGTTTCTTGGGCTATGTTCTAAACGCGCCACGATTCGTAATTTATATCTTGCTATATAGTATACATATATATATATATATGTGTGTGTCTATCCAACCCCTATTTTTCTCTCTCGCACGATTCCCTGTCGTACTTCGTCCTTGATCTTCTGGATTTCGGATCTATCTCGTTTTCTACCCTTGCCGTACGACGAACCACGTTCCCCTGGTATATATATGCTTTAATCGTCGAGACAGGGTGACTCCAGATGGGAGTTGAAAATCAAGGTTCTATCGGGAGTTAATGAAGCAGGAACGAAAATGGAGGTAAAAAAAAAAATGAAGAGAAAAAAATACTTCCAAGAGACTACATGTATTCGGTTGATCCCGTTTTGTTTTTGCCTCGAAGCATTTCGTCTCATTCCATTCCATTTCTGTTTTTTTTTTCTTTTTTTTTTTTTTTTTTTTTTTTTTTTGGGGGTAGGGGATTTTTTACTCATGCTTCTCGCCCCGTCTCATTGAGCGCCCATCTCCTCGTTAACAAGCATGCAAAGACGCACGTCTGGGACACCAAGGACATACACGGTACTCCCCCAAGGCGATTTTTTTCTTTCAAGGCAGGGTAACACAGAATTCTTTCAATTAGCAGGTACATATACGCATACGTAACATTCTGCAATAACCTGCAGTCTCGAAATTATATATGATATGTGTTTCGGTATTATAACTGAAGATAAAATCCAAACGAAAATCAATTCGAGGTCTTATACAGATCAGTGGCGATGAGCTAAGTGCTCTAATTCCAAGGGATGATCGAAAAGTATTTAAATGATCGCGTTAACGCCTGTATTTAGACAACCAACTACACAGAGGCGGGGGCTGGGCTGTCTGCATTCAGGCGCACACGATCGCTGACGGCGTCATACCGCTTTTCCAGTTCAAGAATCGCAAGAATCATTCACGAGCTGTGTTAACTAACTCTTCGGTATGCTGTTCGTCCGTCCGTTAGTGTCGTAGTCCGGTGATTCTTGAACTGGAAAAGCGTTGTGCGGTCATGTGCGCCTAAAACCAGACAACCCACTGTTCGCCTCTGTGTAGTTGTCTGCCTAAATGCAGGCGTTGCGTTAGCGCGACTTTTTTTAATGGCTTATATCTCACAAACGCCGCAACGGAGATCACTAGTTCAAACGGCAGGGTAACAAGCTAGACTCAACCAATTATCCAGGAAAAATACAAGCGGCTAGTTTTTCGGCCACCCTGTATATGCCATATGTCTATAATCGAAAATCTCAGGGATGCGTAAAGCCTTGCAAACAAGTCTGACACTTCCCGAAAATTACCATTCTCAGGTTACATCCTTTACCTACCGCAAGCGAAGAGCAAAGATTATGCAAATTTTTATCAATATGATATTCCGCGGTCCACGAGCGAAAGGGCATATAGCTATAGGTATATACATATGTAGCAAAGAAAGACCGATAGGTGATAACCAAACCTCCCTCGGCCTACAGGCAAACAAACCTGTCCAACGATCCTGAGCGTTGAGGGGGTAATACTGTTGCGGTACCTTTGAAAGGTGATCGCTCTGTGTTATCGTTGGTATAGGGTCGCGTGGTCATAAGAGAACGAGGCGGACCAGAGGACCGTGTGAGGGATGAGTACCTCCAGTCTGTGTATTTTCGGGAAGGAAGGAAATGGATATACGTAACATACAAGGACTGTGAGATTCTTCTTTGAGACTAACGAAATACTGAAGACGTTTCAAGAATTTGGAATGAAGAAAAAAGAGCCTGCCTTATACTATAATTCACATTTTTATCATCTATCAACAATTTTCAGGACATCTGGTCTCTCGCACGGCAGAAATCCTGGACTAAAATCACAAAGGACGTTGATATTATTTTAATCTGATAACGTTCATATATTTCGGGTAGATGAAGGCGAATGAATAACAGGAAGAAACAATTAGTCTCGTTCCCAATTTGCCAGTCGTTTGAGCGATTGTTATTTATTTAAATAACTGCGATTGAAATATAACTCTTCGCTTTGGTATCTGTTCGTTCGTCGTTGAACGTATTTGTCGTTTTTTCTTTCTTTTTCTATTTTTTTTGTTTTTTTTCTTCTTTCTTTCTCGTTCTCTCTTGTCTTTTTGTTTTATCTCGACGGAATACCAGCTACCACGAGAAGATGCGTGAGGGGTTGAATCGAAGGGATTTCATTTTGTTTTATGTTTCCTCATTTTATTTTATTTTTTACACTTTATTTGGGACGAGATCCCTACACGAATTTATCCTGTTTGATGTTTTGGAAGAATTTCAGAAGACAGAATGACATTGTGTCTCTACAAACGCAGCGAGAGCGTATGAAAACCTTTTCCACCCGAAATTCGACATTTCCATTCAATTTCGCGGGCAGCTCGAGGATCCAGCGATCCAAACATGGCCGCTGCTCTCATTTCTTTGTATTCCAGTTTTAATCATTTTTCTTATTCAACTGCAATTACCCTCTTCCCTCGCTCATTCTTTCCAACAATTCCGACATATTTATTCTTCTCATTTCTCATACCTGTAATAATTGCTTCCTTACCTTCAGGAAGCGCGAAAAATTTTAAACAATAAAACGAATATCAAGTAAACGAAATTTTCATGTTTTTACAGAATTTTTACCGCGCACAGAATGGCATTGTCGTCCGTAGACAGCGAGCAACGCGACAACCCAAGTAAAAGTGCCCCTCACTCAAGTGTACACCCAGCTGGGTTCATTAGTAAACTGAAGTAGCTCGCAACACTGCAAGGGTCTTTGTTCTTCCATAGTTCATTCCAAATAACTCCACCTTTACCTCGTCACGTTTCTCATACTATGAAAACTCACCCCTTATATGACAGGCAGTTATTCCTATTCGAGTTTACGGCATGTATACGTATCTCACATAACCATAGATCTGTATATACTTATATGTATACTGTCTAGGCGTCGTTCAGTCCTTGAGCACGCGCAGGTAAATTATTGACCAACTGTGCAGCTCAGCTCTTTCAAACTTACGCCGACTCATTTCTTCCCGTATCTGAAACTCCGAATCCACTATACTTACAGGAATACAACTTCCGAACGGAAAGAAATACTATACAAAGGTTGAAAGGTCCGGCAATGATGCGAGAAAAAAAAAATAACGGATTTAAGGACATTTTTCTTTCAATTATTTGCAACAAAGTTTCTCACACGACATTAAAGACGTTCGATTGGTTTCACTGATTTACTAGCACTTAACCAGAGAATTGGAATATACTTCGAAAGAATTAACATTCCTATCCGCTAGTTAGCAAAAGTTTTCTTTACACTTGTGAATAATGAGCTCTTTTTTAAGATTTTTGTGATCAATTTTTTGTCCGATGATATCTTGAGAAGGAATGAACGGATTTTAACTTATGATAGATGGATCGATGTGGTTTTGTGTAACTTAAAACTGCTCGAAATTAGAATCAAATTCGCGCAGTAGTTTGGGAGTTATTAGGAAACAAAATTTTTGAACAGTTTTTTTTTTTTTTTCAATCAATGATATTTCGAGAATGGATCGACGGATTTTTACGAAATTTCATTCCAATCGATGGGATTTGATTAAACTTGAATCTGATTCAATTTTGGAATCAGTCGATTGGATGGTTTATGAGTTAGAATACATAAATTAATGTCTTATTCATAGAATACTATTTTTCGAGCTTGAGAAGTCCACGCAAGAAGTTGTAGGCTTGTTTTTTTAATGACAGAGCCTGGAAGTACTTCGACGATGACGCATGCATGGAACTTTGGAAAAAACACCTTATCAGAAGTCTATGAAAAAAAGTTAAGAGCGTTTTTTCTAATTGAAAGATGTGAGCTAAGTGACCGTTAGGCGAGAGTTCAATGAGTGATAATGTTGATAAGACGATGAATGAGATTTCATTGTAAAAAAGAAGAGATGAAACAGAATAAAAAAAATAAATATGGAAAGTTTATGGTCTGCTTGGCCCCGAAATTGACCCTGAAATAAAGTGAATGTTAAAATTCAAAGACTGGGTGGGCTCCGGTTACGTGGCGGTCTTTAAATGTTTCGGAATTTCGTTCGGATGATATTTTCCGGAAGGGAGTCGCACTGCGATATCCCATTACCGAGGTAAAACTGAACGATTAATATTGTATTACCTTTGGGGATCGGAGAGACGAGACGCGTTTGCGAATACATAAGCACACGAGTACAGTACGCGGGACAGTAGTGTCTCAAAATTCTCTGGACCCCAAGGAAAAGAAATTCTGACTTATTTTTTTTTCTCGTCACTCAAAAGAGTCAAGTGTTTCTTTTTTTTAACAGATTCATAGTTTTTTTGCAATACAATTACAAATTATTTGAGCCTTTGTGGACTTTGCCTTACACAGATTGATCGCAACGAAAAAAAAAGGTTCTCGTAGGGTACAGGTCGCATCGTTCATTGAAACATCTTCAAATTTGGAGGAAATACATGAGTAATTAGCTGCGAAAGAGTTGAGTCTATAAAAAATAGTTTTCGCATATTACGTTCTCGAATTCTTCGTTCTTCGATTTTCTATGCATCGTTTATATCTTCTAATTTTTTTTTCAAAATCCTAACGAATTGATACCCGTGCAAAAACAAGAATCGCACTCTCCCCGCTTCCTGATTTATAAATAAAAAAAGAAAAAAAAAACAAGGAACGTATACCACCCCTGACGACCGTTAAAGCTTCCCGTTTCAAAGGCAAAACTTTATACAACGGTTGACTTTCATTTATCTACATTAGCTGAGGCATATTTGCGCGGGTTCTGATTGGACTTTTTAGGCGTCGGCGGGCCACCGGGATATTAAATTTAAATGAATATTTTGGTTTTCGGTTAATGGGCTTTCATTTATCAACAAGACTCAGACAGCTGCGTTATACCCCCTACTATTGTTATTTGTTCTTTGTTCTTTACTCTTTACACCTACCTATTCTTATTTCCTTTTCACTCTCTTTTTCTCACTTATTCTCTTTACCTTTTCCTCTCCATTTCTCTCCTTGCTATCTATATACAGTGATTGAGAGAGCACCCAATCTCGACGAATAGAATACCCCGAACGAAGATCTATTTCAAACTGTCTGATCGCTCCGCACGTCTACATGTATACAATCAATCTATTAGCGGTAAAGGCAAAGTTAAACATTTCAAACTTTGACTGAGGGAACAGGTGCCTTTCCAAAAGAATCTAAAAGCCTAAAACTAAACCCAAAAATATTTTCTCGAGCCTTATCTACGCTTGGATTGTTTCATTCTGACCGGTATGAAATTGGCCCCACATTCATCTGTCTCCTTCTTTCCTTCATGGTTATATTATTAGAGAAGAAAGAAGACTGAAGACTGTGCGGCCAACTTCATACCGGTCAGAATCAAACTCGTTTGGTAAAGGCGAAAATACGTATCTACAATTTTTTGAACAATAACTCGATACACCCTCTTCAAAAACAACCACAACTATAAACATTAGTAGCCTCCGGTCTCCGCCACGATGAAATTGATCGTTCTTCGGTTTACTTTTCATCTATTTTTCTAACCTCTTACGTCCTTTTTTGGGGGGGTTTAAAACAATAGGCACTGATACCCCGATTTTATTGTCTCAATTATTGCCTCGTTTTAACCAACCCGACAGAATTGATTCTATAATACTTGGGGATTGATTTTTAGGTCTAGTTACGTGGATGCAATATGAATCTGTATAATATCGATCAAAGTAAAGAACGCCATTTTTTTTTCTTTTCGATCTCGATAAGGTTTTCCATTCGATTAACGCGCCGTGACACTAAAGTCCGTATAACTTGACTGGGAGAAGTAGTACGGAAGTCTGTCTTGGTGCTCAGGGATTTTTTGAGTCGCTGATGCCAGATCTGAGGTCTAAATTTCTAAATTCAAAATGGCGGATCCAATATGAATATCCGAATCCTTCAAATCTTAAAAATATTAGTTTTATAAATCTGCGGAATTCGGGATTTTTAACCTCAGATTCGGAACCAGTGATCCAAAAGAAAAAAAAAAAAACGCACGACTTGTCCCGGTCAAGTTATACGAATATTATGTAACACTATGCAAGGTTTTGCGTGTTGATTAAATCGGAAGCCTTATCGACGATTGAGGCACCAATTATCGTAGAGATTTTTGAAATGGGATTTCGGGAATAGAAAATAGATGTGGATATGCGATGTGCCGTTGGAAGAAAGAATAGAATGAAATAGAATGGGTATAAGTATGTAGTACAGAACGGTGAGTATGAAAATGTAAAATCCCAGTGAAAATATTCACCTTGCATAATCGCTTGGAGGTAACGTCGTCAGCCTAAACCAACATTGGCATCCCCAGCGACGTCCCGACGCTGTACCCACAATTCCCTAGGGGATACGCAGCCCCGGCAAAAACCAGCTAAATTTAATTTCCAATATTTTGCATAAGCTGAAAATATGAATGACTAGAGGGAGGTAGGTAGGTAGGTAGGTAGATAGGTAGGCAGGCATTCATTCTCCTGAAGTCTGAAAGCCCGTCGTTCTTATCTATCATGTAGATAAAGAGAAAAAACGAAAGAGGTAAAAAAAAAACAAAAAAAAAAAAAAAAAAAACGGAAAGAGGAGAAAAACTAAAAAAGCATCAGCCAACATCCGAAAAATCTGAGGTTCTTTGAATATCTGTGTAAAAGATATCGTATATGCTTGAAAATTTGATTCTGAACTTTTAGAATAATTTTCAGAAACCCCGAGAAATCAGTTGGATCTTTCAAAGGTTATTTAAAATTGGATTAAGAGAGTAATTATGAATATTAAAGTCCCTGTTTTGAGCTTACTTACTTATCAAAGGAATAAAGAAAGGAAGAAAAAAGCCTTTCACGCTTTTCACAGCAAACGAACAGCGCGAACAAAAGACTAAAAACAAGATCACGATGGTTATACGGGGAAAATAAGGGAGGAAAAAAGAAACAGTAGTTTAAAAAAATGAAATAAACCGGCTGTGAGGTACTCTACGCCGATTACTAAATTAAATATTTCATACGGTATATAATCGATCTATTAAACTTGCGGTAAAGTAGTTTTTATTACTTTCAGCAGAACTTAAGTCACGCCAATTTCCCGTCTAGATCCCCTGCACATTCTCCTTCTTTCTTCGATACAGCCTCGCTGTATACATATACCTATACGGAATTCTACAAGCGCGAAAAACCAGTCTTATAAAATGCACTTTATTTATAATCCAGGTCTTGAGATATATATCGAATCTTAGGATATATTTCTCCACCAGCCATTTCTATCTCCCTTATTTTATCACGGCTGCTACGCCACGCTACGCCACACCACGCCGTAGCTATATACATAGTATACGTATAGGTATAGAGAAAGCGAACTCCCGAAACGGCCAAAGTTTTTGACAGACTTCGGACTTTAATGGGCGGAAACTTGCGGGGGGATGAGGGTTGGTGCAAAAGGTTTTCAAGAAAGGATCGTAAAACGATGAGTCATTAAACGCGTCTTTTCTATTAGTATTCCAAAGCTTTTATGCTATTATATATATTACATATATTAGATCGGTCATTTATCCATAAATTATTTTTTTCTCCATTTTTTTTTTCATTCACTCACAGCATATACGATCGATATACAGGGTGGACGCGAACCGGGTGTTTTAATTTCAGACGGTGACTGAATTTAGGCAACCGACTACACAGGAGCGAAATTTAGGTTGTCTGATTTCAGGCGCACGCGACCACCGAAGAAGTCATAACGCTTCTCCGGTTCAAGAATCCCAAAAATCATTCACAGGCTGTGTTAGCTGACTCTTCGGCATGCTGTTTTCTCCGTCAGTGTCGTAGTCCAGTGATTCTTAAACCAGAAAAGCGTTGTGACTCGTTCCAGCAGTTTCGAGCGCCTAAAACCAGACAGCCTAGTTCTCGCCACTGTGTAGTTGGTTGCCTAAATGCAGGCGCTATAATGACTTGTATTCACTATTTCAAACGGCAGAGTAACGAGCTAGAGTCACCCAGTCATCCACGAAAATTGAAATACTCAGTTCCCAGGCTACCCTGTATATATTCTACCGTTATCATTAATCCTGCTCAAAATTTCGAGCAATCGCAAATATTAGCGCATCAGCTATAACTGGTAGGTATATACGTCTATAAATACCGTATGGTGTACTCTGTGCTATTGTTAACTAAAAGCATGATCGATAATTAAAGGTATGCTGTTATTCATCCATTGATTTTTATTTCTCTTTTATTTATACATGATACAATAATCTATTGATGATAAAAAAAATTGTGTATCGAATGTTCGTTCATTTCGCTCTCCCTCGCTCTCTCTCTCTCTCTCTCTCTCTCTCGCTCTCTCGCTCTCTCGCTCTGTATCCATGGAAAATAACTGTTCAGTTCAGTTCCTGCAGTGTCGCGCTTCATCTTTTTGTAAAATATACGAAAACAAAAAGAACACTAGGTTTTTTATTTACGACAGGGTTGGTCGGAGCGTATAGCTGAATTTTGCAGCACCGTGCTACACGTGCCCGTATATTAATTTATTATCCGAACGGCTTACTCCTCTTCCACTTCCTCGCTTCTCTACTCCATCCCTCGTTTATTTACCTACCCTTGCTGTCCTCTGCTCCTGGTTCCTCTATCTGTTTGTCTATCTATCTATACGAGGACCGAGTCATTTCACACCTTGAATTAACCCTTCAAATGGACACTGGGTAATTCTGACCCCGAAATTTTACCATAAAACGTAACGTTGTTTTTCACAATTTAAACTTCAAGCACGTTTTTAGATATCTAAAACTTTCTTTTTCGAAAATCTGACCACACAGCCTGAAAGTTTAATAAATTCGCCTTGAAAAACGTCTCAACAATTTTTTCAAAAAAGTCTACAATCTTCGAGATATTTCGAGTCGAAAATCACCTGGGGTCAATTTTAACCCAAGTGCAAATTTCGGATTAGATTTAAAACATAGACGATAGCTAGTTTTTCATTGCGCACACATATATCGTTACATTAGCTTTTGACAATGATCAGATGGTTAAATTTTTTGAGTTTTATTATCGACTGCGTACGTGATAATGGGGTGAAATGTGTAAGCTTCGAATAACAACTGTCTAACATTTGACGAAGGTTTTCTCCCTTGTCGTACAGAGGAAAGACGAGAGAGAAAATAGCGGGGAAGAAAAAGATGAAGAAAGGTAAAAGGAAAAGGAAAAGGAAAACGTACCCTAAACGCCAGCGGCGCTGCACAGATTTGGAAAGAGCAATTTTTACCGCCTCCAGACTTTGCCAGCTATTTGCTCTCGCACACCTGGCTAATGGTGCTGTGTCAATTTTTTTTCTTTTTTTTATTTTTTTTCACTTTTCTTTTCCGTTTTTCTTTTTTTTTTTGTTTTTTACACCTCTATGAATAATTTTGAGGATCGATGTCCTACTCTTTTTATTCCACTCTCATTCTCGCCTCTCTTTATATCTCATACCAGCAATTTCTCCCGTTGATAATTATACAGAGAGAAACAAACGCGGGAAGAAAAGTAAAAGTGGTGAAATACCGTAATGCAGGTACTCCACCGTGAAAATAGCATTTTTTCAGTTCGCTGTCGTAAGCTTCTCGAAATTATGGTAGAATCTCTGGAATTAGAATTTCTTTTTAAATCGTTCGAACATCCGAACCGTCATTTCAGTCCCGAGGGTGCATTTCGACTCATATTCAAATATCCAGGATTCCCAATCTTTGTACAGTTTTTGTTTTTTTTTTTTTTCTCAAGGAATTTCGCTCCTAGAACGGAGACACTGTCTGGTTACGTTCAATACAGCTGTCCCTATCCAGTCACGTGACAACCGCCCCGTTTCAGGGGCTGACTTTCTCTTAGATCGGTTCTCTGCAACGCACTAACGGAAAATACACCCCATATACTGCACCGTCTCGATTCGTGGGGGGTCCATCGTACGTATATGTATATATATACATATATATATATATATATATATATGTATATACCCTAGCGAAATGATCGAAATTTATTTTGCGTGAGGGCCAAGACAGGATTATACCAAACCCACGCACGCGGTTACAGAAGTGTATAAGACACACGTATACGAAAGTATATATATATACTTTCGGTTAGATACGGATGTAGATATATGTGAATTTATCCGGACCTATACAATGGAAAATAATATACGAGGATCAATTCTATTAGGGTCATTTTTTAAGCCCGTTTTTCTATACCTGAATCAGCCCCTTTACTCACCCGCAAGATGGGTTTTAGCTCGTTAGATATTCCGGGTGAAATTTGTGTTATTTAGATATACATATATATATATATATATATATATATATATGTATACATATTAGGGTGGACGTTGAATACCATCTTGAGGAGTAAAGCCCCAGAGTTTATAGACAAAAAATAGGAAAAAATTTTGGCCCCAGTGCGAGGTTTTTAAAATAAAATTAACCCGTGCCGGTAAGGTCGCAAAGTTTCCCATATATGTAAAACACATGCATTTTTACGGATCTCAATTCAAAAATTCGCTACGAGGCTAATTTTAATTCCAGAAATTCTAAACTATGTGAAAATATCAGGTACGTGTATTACTACATGGGAAAAAATCGAGGATGTCATACCGTTGAATTTGCTCATGATTCCACTCCAAACAAAAATTTTCTTTATCGATTTTACGGCCTAAAATTCTAATTTTCAGTAAGTATTACTTACCTACGGTATGATATCCTCGATTTTTCTCCATGTAGTAGTACACATACCTAATACTTTCACATAGTTTAGAATTTTTCGAATTAAAATTAGCCTCACAGTGAATTTTCGAATTGAGATCTATAAAAATGCATGTGTTTTACATGGGAAACTTTAAGACCTTACCGATTTTTTTCTATTTTTTGTCTATAAACTCTGGGGTTTCACTCCTCAAGATGGTATATAACGTCCACCCTAATATGTATACATATATTAATCTCCTCTCGCGTTATCATTTATCGAATTATTTATAATTCCATGTAATTTATCGTTCTGATTTTACCTATTGTATAGATTTAAAGAGATCGTTCCATGTTCTGCATATTAACCCGTGGTGCAGTGCAGCATCGAACAACGTAATACTTCACGTTCGCATTTGTATATAGTTTACACTTCTTTAGCCGCAGGGGTATAATAAAAGGCGGAAATTCTTATACCCGCTTATTCTAGGCACTATGAAAAGTTTCTTTTTACGACAAATTTCACTGTCAGATGGGTTTTCATATACTTTAGAGATATACGAGGTAATACCTACCGTATCACAGAGCGACAATTTTGATTGCCACAATTTTTACCTTCTCTACATTTTTTTTTCTTTCTTTTTTTACTTTTTTTTTATGACCTGGGAAAACTAAAGTTCTAATAATAAGAATAATTGCAGGGTATATCGACGAGAATCTATTTTCTATCGTATAATCTGGGGCACTTATTAATATCGTACGGATCTTGAATAGCCTGACATTCAAGGAGTCGGGAATAATTTATTTCAAATCACCGGTATAGTAAACTTTGGAAAAATATTCTGTTGACTCAGTGTTTTCACACCTGATTCAACTCCTACTTTGAGACATAGTTCTAAGTTATTTCAGAATTCGTGGACTTCGCCTTGCATAGAATGAGCAATGAGAGAACGGCCCTTAAATAATTTATGAAAGGTTTTTTTTTCTATTCTTTTACTATACTTCTTTTTTTTTTTTTTTTGGCAACAACGATTTGGATTTCTCGGACAGTTTGCTATCTGGGGCTCCTTGCGTCCGAGGCAAGACAAGGCGTCGGTGTGACCAATGGCTCGCACGCCATAAATTTTAGAAAACCCTACCCGGGTTCCGGTGTCTGAGCTCGTAGAGGGAAAAATAGTGTGAAAGGGGGAAAATGGAAAGAAAAGAAACGAAAAAAAAAAAGAAAAAAAAAATGACAAAATGACCCCCCCTTATTAAAGATACTTTCAAGATAATGTAGAGCCTGAAAGAGACCGTGAAGGTGAAGTGAAAGGAGCGGATTTAATCCGCAGAGGTTTTCGACAGGACTCGAAATTAGTGAAAATTAGTGAAAATTCGTTTTCTATTATTATTTTTTTTCTCATTTTTTGACGAGCTTCTCGACGCTTTTAAGTCTCCTCGTAATTTTGCTCTCGAGTCTTATTCTTTTGCAGCGCTCTTATTCCGACGATAATCAATTTTCTCCTTTTTATCGCTTATTATTAAGACACGACGGCGACGATCCTTGAGCTCGCGTTTTTATCGTGAATTTCAGATAATATATAATTGCAGTTAACGAAGCGGGAAAAATTTTCAGGCAGATGTTTAGCCAATTTATTACGATTTTTATCGATTTGTCATTCTATAATTGAACACCAATTCACAAGTTTCATTTTAAGTACCGTTTAACGAAGGTTTCAATACGAAATTCAACAAAAGTTACCCGAAGTCTTTAGTCTTCTATTTCCATCCTCTGCAAAAACTGGAAATTACATAAAGCAGTCAGAATTTTGTATCTCCCAACTTTCAGCCCCCGTATTATTTTACGAAACCTTTAAAAATGGTGTCTCTCAAAATTTTCATCCCTTTTTTACATAAAAGGCTATTTTATGACAATTATCGAGCTAGGAGTGAGAAGTGACCGAAATTTCACATGAATCTGACATTGCTTTATTGAAAATATGTTTTTTCCTCCCCTTAGCGATTTTCTCGATTATTCTAATGGTTATCTAATTTTTCGACTAATGAATAGACAATGTAATCATTTCGTGAAGTGTTTTACAGAAGAAAGACGATTGCCTTAGTTCACCGAATGTCATCCTCAAGTTATCGTCGTATATAAAAGTACGTGCAATAAAATGACCGACGACAAAGTGACGTCCACTTCTTTACTAGCATTCAGCTCGGCACGTGGCTCCATTTCCTTATTGCCACTCAGTATACATATATACTAACACACAAGAGACGAGTGACTCTTACATGGTTCTACGATTCGTTCGTCAGCCAGGGGAGCTAGAAGCTGAAGGTGAGAGAGAAAAGGACGTAAAAAACGAGAGAGATGAAGCTATATTGAACATACGGGGTGATCATTTCTTTCTAGATATATATATGGAGCATTTCGTGCCAAGAGGAATCCCGAATTAACGAAAATTCCGAATTCGATTGAGACGATTTCCAATTTTCAAAAATGTTGATATATAGAACGTTCAAATTCCGAAAGGTTGGTCCATTCCTCAGGATGTGAAGACAAGAACATAGTTCATTCTGATCGAGACCCTCTCTACGAAAATCCATTTTATCTACTTCAATCGATGACTTCATGATGTCATAAACGATTGATAGGACTTTGAAACTTTGTTTTCCGAAAAGGAAATCTCAAGACGATTAATTTGACCACTTATCGGTTTCGATACGATCAATAAAAGCTGAGCTATTAAACACTGAATGATTACATGTGTAAATATCAAGTTTTGGAGGTTAGGCCTTTCGGATCTCTAGCTTCCGGAATTTTGAACCTTCGGTATTGTTCGTTTCAAAATTATTGAATTCGGCTATGTAGACTTTCGGGGGTAAAACCCTTTCCAAAAACTGTGAGTCGGTAATATTGAAATTCAAAATTTTAACCGCGCGGGACATTTAAAATTCGGAAATTCGGACTTGGCATGGAATAGCTCATATATCTGAATATATATATAAAGCAGCACCCTCTGGTTGATTAAACCGAACTCATACCGTGATCCTCCATGTACACATATATTATATACACACATTTGTGTATAATGTATATATTTATAGGTATATACATGCGGTTGGGTAACCGTTGGAGAGTACCGATCGAACGACACACAATAGTCCGTGATTCGAGGTGGTTCAAATCTCTATACACTACCGAGTGGTCTTTGAGGGGCCAATTATCTTTCTTTAACATGTACCATGCCGTGACATATTTTTATTTTTTTACCTTTCGTCCATAGGTATGTAGTACCACATATACTTACCTCATATATATTTCAGGGACTTAACCTATGGAAGCGAAAGCACATTCGATATAATTTTCGTCTTCGCTTTCGTCTTCCCTTTCCCTTTCCCTTTCCTCTTCCTCTTCCTCTTCCTTTTCGTATTCGTATTTCTCCGAAGTTTCCATATCACTCTTAGATTCGATTGCGGATATTATTACCGCAGCATATGTCGTCCTAATATTGATTTCAGATTTTAGATTATACTTAGGTAGGTATATATGCAATTGGCAACATATTGTAGGGCAATTTGCGCCTCGGCCAACCATACGAGATCATTCGACCGTAAAAGTAAGCCAAGTGTGAAATGAAAATTTATTTAGAAACGATTTTCTTATATACCTATATATATACGTTATACACGTGTGTAGGTCATATAGCTGTATATATCTCCGCCTCGTATATCCACGGACATTTTTATTTATATATATCGCATAAATATGCATTATACTTATACCTCTATATTTATACATAATACATGTCTGCATCCTTCGGACTATACCTACGACCCTAGCTAAAGGTGGCAGCTGTTCGAGATACCTTGTTGAAATAGAGGAGACATCCCACGTATAAGTTATACCTTATATAGGTATAAGTCTAGATAGGATATCCGGTACGATATTTTCCCAGTGATTTTTCATTTTTAATTATATTTCTTCATAACTGTATCCATAAGATTTAATAAACCCAAAAAAAGAAGACGAAAGGAGAGCTGGAAACTCTGACGTAGGTACTACATACATACATAGATACCATGAATTCGCAGTTTTTCAGTTCCAACTATTTTTTCCGCGACAATTTTCTAATTTCCCTCGATGCCGGAATGAAATTTTAAACTGCTACCCCTCGCACGTTTGCTTTCCAAACTGTTTTATTTTTGGCGAAAAGGTTCGTTCCCTCGAGAAGCGAGTGCCAAAAAAATTTCACAAAAATCGTAAGAACGATCGCCGAGATATTGACACTTCTTTAAAAGACCGATTTCCTTTCTTTCCTTCGGAGCAAATCCTAAGATCGATTTTTCTCGAGTTCGATAAGGGATCTAAAAATAATTCGCGGTGTTTCCGCGACGAATTTCTATAAAATCGATCCTCCCCTCGTTCCAAAGTTATTCGACAAACTAACGGACGTCGAGTTGAATCAACTATCATTGTCTCAATTTAGTAAACTCGGATTCTCCGCGTTTGCGAATAAGTATAACTAGCAACGAGCGCGAGGCACCCCTCGGTCTACCCTTATTCCCACGTAACGTCTTCTTCGCATATTCCACGCGGTTCTATCCGATGTTTCTTCTCGGTTTGTCTGTGAAATTAAATCATCTGATTGCCATCGCACGTGAGTCTGAGCTTATTGTTACAGTGGGGTATATGCCTCAGAATTATTGTATGAACGGTGCTCTTGCCTTGGTTGACATCGAGCTTAACCGCGAACGTCAGCTCAAATGAGCCGAGGATCTGATAACGAAGAATTTTTTATTTTTTTTTTTTTTGCAGGGATTCTTCCAAGTTTATATTTCGCTGCATATTTCGCTGCAGATTCGCGAGAAAACCGTTTTTGCATTTTTCAGATATGATCCTCCCAGGCGTAGCCCAAGATCCTGTGCGGCGAACTCCTGATGAAACGGTTGCAGAATAATTGGGAGAATATTGAAATAGTTAATTTTTCAGGAAAATGACGAATACGTATTTGCCGTATCTGAAAAATTGAGTATTCGAAGGAATAGTACGGATAATGAGCGCGGGAATATAGATGGATTGATGACTGCAAGGGTAGGTAGATTTAGAATGACCCAAGTATAAATTCGTGTAACTAAAATATATTTATCTACGTTACATATACTTCAATACATTGATCAACTATATTTACATATAATGACAAAAATATCATAACTGTTTAGAGCCTATACAAAAAAATATTTCGCTTCATTGGTGTCAACTTTTGTCAAGTATATTTTAAGGACTGGCATGTGTCCAAATTGTTTCCTAATCAATCGCTTTCGTTACAAAGAGTAAGTCATAGATGCAGTCAAAGTAAAAGCACTCAATGCGAGGAATTGGATCAATTGATGCTTCGATTTCAGATATTCGGGTCTCTGTAATTGTCCAGGAAGCAAAGTTCTGTCGGATTATTATCAGACAATTTTTCGATACTGCAAACGTGACGGAAGAAAGAAATTTCTTACCGGCAAATTTCGAAGCTTGTAATATTTTTAATTTTCTTTTTTTTGACAATGTTTCAATTTTCTAGAACGAAAATTGACGCATCAAACATAAGTCTTCGGTTCATCGAACAGAGATTTGTTTTCTGAACGATTAGAGACCCGGATATCCTTGACTCGAGTGCTTTTACTTCGACTGCATCCAACTCTGTGACCCGATGACTCACAACTTCTATATTCCACTTGATTATGCTTCAAACTTATGCGATAAAACCGGTTGCTTAAGATAAAATTTGGACACAAGCCAGCCCTCGAAAACTACCCCCATTCTAGGTGTACGTGCCCCTTAAAGCGTAGGATTTTCTATACTACAGGTAATTCAAATTTTCTATACGCACGATGAAAATGGATTGTTATAATACTATACAAAGAGCTTATGGGACGGGTCTTGCCTTTGATGGGTTAAGATATGACGGTGAAATCGAAACGTTGAGTATAAGTTTCTATAGAAGCAACCCAGCAGAACTTCTTGTTGAATATAATAACCGTATATCGTTGATCTCTTAATCAATACTACGCCCAAGCGTCACTCTCTATGTATATTGTATATTGTGACTAGGTAGAGAGCAGAGACCTCCTTGAAGCTCGATGAATATGTGATTTTATGTTCTACCCGTTGAACACGGGTAATTCGTAAAGCAAGAGACAAACGAAGCCATCATCACAGCTTGACGGAAAGTTCGTTACAAGGATAGAACATATATATATATATATATATATATATAGTATATGTATATATCTGGCACAGAGACAGCTGTTTTCAGTTTGTCACACGCGTTATTATAATTACGAAAAGCGTAATAATTATTGTTGTATAAGTTTTCACTCGACGTTAAACTCCGAAGCGCGCGTATAACGAGCCAACGGGAATCGATCTTCACTTTAGTTTACTATTTAATATCTTCGCCTATATACAAGTGTATCAAGTTTTACAAAAGGAGGAACATCACCTCGACCCAGAGTCCTTGGGTTTCTATGCTAGTCCTTTAAATCTTTAACGTCAACCAAACAGCCACGACAAAGCGTGCAGCGGGATCTTTGGCGTGCGTGTGGACCAGACATTATATCCTTTAGGACCTGCAGCCTGTCAGTGCCAGTAAAGGAGAGCTAGGACTTTAAAAATAAAAATGAAAGATTCGGGAATGAAATGGAGAACGTAAATCATGTGGAACTAAACTCAAACGCTTCTGCTCTAAGGTAGGACATATAGTGGGAAAGACAGGGAGTAGAGAACCAACGGTGAAAAATGCAGCGAAGAATATTTCAACAAATTATTTCACACATTTGGAATAAAAGAAACTCACTTTTTTTCTTTCAAAAAAAATAAAAATAAAAATAAAACGATATTCGTGATAGATGGTCGTTAGGAAGTGAAGAAGACTCAGCTATGGAGTCGAAGAGAGATTTAATAGAAGAAGAACTATCACTATATATGTCTATATCCAGCCTTGGGACAAGAATTACTCATGTCAGATGATTGATAATTGGGCTGGACAGTGTAACAGTCTTAACCGGTCCATTATGTGACCGGTAACCCACGCACGGATTATATTCACGTTTGAATACAGCGCGTTGAAACTATTCTCAAAGGACATCCGCGACGTAACTTAAATATCGTTAGTCTCAATTAGATCAGTCTATAGTGAAGACGTGTGACCGTCTTTTAACACAGAATTAATGAAACGAACCGATAGTCATTCTCCTTTATTTATTTCATCGATTTTTAGCTTATTTTTATCGACACAAAAACGCGCCTTTTTAAATAGACGTGAAAAATACTCCTACTAGATGCTCTCGTCAATATCATGTTCCATGAAAAGATACGAATACGTCGAGCCAGGCTGAAGCTCGGAATTTCAAAAATCCCGAACGGTAAAAATTGGAAAGAGATTTCCCCAAAATTCTACATACCCGAATTCAAAAACTGTGAAACGTTCAAAATTCTGAAAGCTAAAGATCCGAAAGGCCATAACCTCGCAAACTTGAAATTCACACATCTATTCATTCAGTGTTCGATAACTCGGGTGGTATCGATCGAATCGAAACCAATAAGGGGTCAAATTAATCGTCTTGAGACATTCTTTTTGAAAAGAAAGTTTCAAAATCCTATCAATTATTTGCGACGTCATAAAGTTATCGATTGAAGTGGACAAAATGTCTGCATTCCGACCTTTCAGAATTTTGATCTTCTAAATTTTAACGATTCTAAAAATTCTGAATAGTCTTAAACGAATTCGACATTTTTACCGTTCGGAATTTTTTAAATTCAGAATTTCAATCCCAGCCCCGAGTATATCACCGTACTAACTCTCTTCCCGGCCAAATACATAAATATGTAAATCGTGAATAAATCTGGAATAATTTTCAAAAATTTAATCACTAGTATCACAAAAAAATGACCACCGACGCACACCTCTCCATTCTTATTTTCGCTTTAAACGCACGTATAGATTCGTTCACCCGCAATGGAGCATAATTTTTATTATTTTTCCGCGAGCTCAGGAGTGATCGATCAGAGCTGAAGATAATCGTCAAAAATATACCGTTGAATGAACGATTATAATATATGAATAGAATACATACGTTAAAATTATAGGTATAACATGTATGTAAATGCGTATGTGGATGATAAACGATTAGTAATATGTAATAATAAATGGTATTTTATTATTACGTATCAGAACTTTTATTTTATTTTTTTCGAGTTAGAATAAACGCGTTTCATTTCATTTTTTATTTTTTTTTTCTTTTTTTTTTTCTTTCGTTTCAGTTTTATCTGACTATTATATCAAGAGTGATTAGTATATTAGGCCCCTGTAGCCGATAGCACCCTGTTCACGCTAGCCGTGGATGATATTAATTATAAAATTGATACCATCGTTATTTTAAACTATATCTATGATATAAATTAATAACGTAATAACCGCAAGGGATTATAATTAGAATATTTTTAATATTTCACCAGAAATGAATTTCGACGAATAATTCGAGTCGATAGCTCGCATCGTTACGCTGCGGAGCAAGAGGAACCTCACTTCAAAAGTTGAATGAAGATTTTTAAATTTAAGGGTTTTATAGGGGTGGGAAAGAAAGTGCGGTTTGTCAAGGCCGACTGATTTTTTATTTCATTTTCTTTTTTTCTTTTCTTCTTCTTTTTTTATTTTTTTTTTTTTTCTCTACTTTTTCTCCCTTTTAATAATGAAATTCTTTTACCCTAACCGGGTCACTTTTTAATCTTAAAAATAGCAGTTTGAGAAAATTTATACTTTTCAATATCGATGATTTATATAATGCCCTTCATTATACTCGAGCAAAGTCTTTTACTTTTTTATAGTTTATTTCAGTTTATTTTTATAGTATTTCATTTACTTTTTGTGCGTTTAGAATTTGTATAAATATATATAGTTCAAATTTTTCAAACATTCCTACGATATATCAACCACAATTCATCGTTATACCCTAAAGCATAACTCTAACGATCAATTTTAGTTCATAGATAAATGCGTTTAGTCCATAGCAATTTTTTTTTGTTTTTTTTTTTCTTTCCAGTTTGATGACAAGGTCCTCTTACTTAGGCAGTAAACGTATATCACATATTATATGTTATAACTATACATCACGATAGTCATAACACATGTAAATATATCTATATAGGTAAATATGTAGACTATAATCATATATAGCTACTAACGTTCAACATTAACAATTGCAACTGCTAATTATCTACATAATAATAATAATAATAATGATGATAATGATTCTTTTAAATAATACTATTTTGATTATTACTTTTGAATTCCTTTCTTTTGATTTTTTTGTTTTTGTTTTTTTTTTCTTTCCATTTTTTGTTCAACGTCGCTTTTCGGCTTACCTACTGTTTGTGGTTGTGGGCCCCTTTGTCATGGCATATAATATGAACGAGTCGTAAATTTTTAATGGTAAATATATTGTCGTAAAAATATCTTACGTATTTTTGGGTTATTTTATCTTGCTCAGAAGCTTTTAGAAGGTTTGGTATCAATGTTCGTGACCGTTCGATCCTGGAAATATAAAGGCTATGTATAATAACCTTCCATTTCGGCAAGGTTTGTCGTTTAGGAAATAAATATTCGGGATTATTATTGTTATTATAGCTTCGAATCTCAACAACCTTAGTGCATATCTTTTATCGTTTATTTATCGCTCTGATTTCACGCCCCGAAAATTCTACCCCTGGTTTATTACGCGTTTCGAAACTATATTCGAACTGTAGACGAAATGAACTCTGGGATTCTCGGCATTGAATATTGACATATTTTTCGAGTATCGTGAGTCGGAGGAATATCGAATTTTCGCGGGCTAATGTCGCGAGCGATCGGAAAGCGTTGCCCACACCGATCGATGGTACTTTTCTGCACATGGTAACGAAACGGGACGGAATCTGTATCGACTCCGTTGATATCGATTTTGAATTTTTTTGCAGAGTATCCAACGTAGAAAAATTGCGCTGCTTTTGGTCCAGATTCGAAAAATTTTTCAGTCTCGAAGTTATAGTGAAAATTGTCGCTAGGCAACTTGTGGCGATTCAAATTAAAAATTTAATTTTTAGGCCCGCTTTGAAATTGAAACAAAAGACATATTTTTTTTAATACGATGACGATGATTGATAAAAAACTGTTTAAAGAATTTCTACGAATTTTTTGAAAATTTAAAATATTTCATAAAAAAATTGTAGACTCGTTTGTAGTTTATCATTAGATAATTGTAGATTTTTGTAGTTTCTCGTAAAAATTCGTTGTTCTTTTCAATCGAAGTAGAAAAAAACTACAATTTCTTATGAAAAACTAGAAAAATTACCAATTTTTCTGACAATTCGTTGAAATTCATACAATTATTTAAATTTTATCGAATTTTTATGCATGGGCTGAAATACAAGTTCCAAAAATTCATACGATTCGATTTCTAACAAAATTTTGCCTCGATATTCGACAAAGACTAATCACTATCTTCGTCAACGTAAATGCTGGCAAAATTTTTCAACCGATTCAAAATTCATTTAACTTTTTTTTTTGATTGGGAGTTGATACGGTATTTCGGGAATATACGACCGTAAAAATTCGTGTAAGCTCGGATATATTCGTATCCTATATTCCTACTTGACCGACCGAAGGTCAATTTTTGTTCCGGCGTAGGACGATTTATAAAAAAAAGTCAGTCGTTTCATTAGATATCAATTGAAATAGATGAAAAAGTTAATTTTCGTGCATCATAAAATGTTGCCGAAGTATCGACTTTGATTGCGAAGTTGAAATACATTTATTGTTACCGATAAATTATGTAATTCTGACTAGGTGCATTCAGATATAACGCGATTCTGTACGCATAACAAAATATGGAAATATCAATGCCACTGTATTTCAGTCAAGAATAACAATGCGATTCATGATCACGTATAACTGTCGGTAATCATTCTGCAGAGAAAAATAAAGAAAAAATACTGTTTCTTCATCCCACTGAATATCGGTATAATAAATTATGCCATTCCGTACGAATCATCAAATCCAAGAACGAAGCTCGATCCAGTATCTTAGTCTTTGAATTATTCAGAATACTGCAATTTTCTTTACCGACATGATAAAGTGCACGCATGCAGTACGATTTTTTTTTTTTTTTTCAATGGGTTTTTCTCTGGAATGATTAAACGATAAACATCCACCTGATGTTTATCAAAATTGTGTTTCAGTCTATTTAGATGTGATTGTCGATATATCGTTCATTTCTGTTATTCCATTGAAGTTACGTTGCGCGTATAAACATTCTCACAACGTGATAACATCTCGAGATCAAGACGGAAAAGAAAAAGAGTCATTTTTCTCAAGGATAAAACCGGATCTCGCTTACCTGTGGTCAAAATTCCATGTAGAAAAAAGTACCAATTCCTCGTAAGATCTGTAAGGATTAATGCAGTGTCTTTCGCCGTAGACACACCGTTCAGCGTTCCAAACTCCGTCGCAATGAAACTCTCCTTTATCATCGCAAATTGCCAAACAACGCTCTTTCTCATTGAGTCGTATTTCGTAAGGACAATAATCGTCTTCTCGCACGTCATCTGTGTCCTCGCCGATTTTTTTCGCTGTTTTTTTAGGCTGAAATTTCTTCGCGTCCAATTCGTCCGCTGATAGACTCGCGTCGGACTCGTCATTGGCGAAGAAATCTGCCAGGAGTTTCTCACCGCTGTACGATTCATTTCCGATTTTTATTTTGCAGGGACAATGATTGTAAGGGCAATTAAAAACGCTGTCAGATTCGTCTTTTGACTTAATAATCGAACCGCAGCTCTCTCCCTTTTTATTATCCTTTGCGTAACTTCTATCGAAGTAAAAACCGAGGCAATGATCTTCTCGCAATTGAAGTTTGAAGAAAGATATTGCGTGGGTTAAATGACGCCTGGCTAATTCGTTTTTAGAATAAATATCTGAGCTCTTTATTTGATCGATTGTCTTGTATAGGTAGCTGCGAATTCTGTCCTGACATCTGCGATGCATGTAAGCTTCCTGGAATTCGAAAATTATTGTTCAGTTATCGATCTTTCTTTCCTTTTTTTTTTTTTTTTGATTTTTTTTTTTTTTTTTTTTATTGAAGAGAAAAATTGTTATCAATTCATAGGACGGCTAGTCTATGCATTAAAAAGTATAATAATGTAATTATAGATATATTATATTATGTATTTGCGTATTTGATCCCGAGGAAAACTTGTTTCTTACTTTTGTGTTCGCTGTTGTATCGAGGTTTTTAAACCACTCTGGATGATTGTCTTTCGAGCTGAGCAAAGTCTTCGTATCATCTCTGTTCAAGGCTTTGTTTAAAACTGCAATTTTCGACTTTAAATTTTGGGATAAAAACTTTGTAACCGCATCCCCTGTTGTTAGGAATTCCAAGTTCACTTGACGAAGTATGTTGTAGAGTATGTCAGCATCTGAATTGAGCAAATAAAGTGGAGAGATGATTCACGTATTTTATACGAGAAATAGTAAAATGAAAACGTTAGAGAATTATCTCTGTAAATTTATTCCATTTAAAATTCAACTCGCAAAAATCAATTTTTCTGTGGAAATAAAACTTCAAATTTCATCCACAAATGAGCCACACAATCGTTTCAATCGAAAATTCAGAAAGTATACAGGGTGATCCAGGTGGAACGGGCCATATTTTAATACGGACGGATAGTCCGTAAAAATCTAAGACTAAACTTCCTTTACCGGAAATTCGAGGGACCGATAGTTTCCGAGCTGTGAAAGATTTTAGTCGACCAATCGCAGCGCGTGTAGGTCGCGTAGCCAGGGCGCCACTCGATTTTCGGTCATGACCAGCCCCGCAGTCAGTGTGACCAATATAAGTTCTGCGATTAGTAAACTAAGATCTGCCGTAGCTCGGAAACTATTGTGCCCCCGAATTTTTGGTAAAGGAAATTTAGTCTCAGAATTTCACAAGGAATCCGACCTCGAAATATTGCCCGCATAACCTGAATCAACCTGAATCACCTAAATATATTCCGATGAATTATTAGTTTACTAGTTTTTCACGAAATTGATTATTAAAACTATATGTGACTAATTATTTCCTCTGAGTACTGACCTGACAAAATCTTTTCCCCCGGTCTTTGAATGATCAAAATAGTCTGCGGTTCTAAAGTGAGAAAATACTCCTCATCGATAAGCGATCCGTCTATAAGAAAGACTCCCACACTCTGCTGCTCTTCGTTTGGAATCTAATAATAAATTGAAAGGAGATTAAGAAAAAAAAAAGAAAAGAAAAAAGTTGAATTTGATCTAAATTGCAATAAAAAATTATATACTTTCTTAAAATTCAATTCCGTTATGTGATAAAAATCTAAGAGCCGAATTAGTTCATAAATTAATTAACGCTCGTATTATAATTCCCGTGCGGCCATGTGAGGTTTCATTAGCTTTCTATATTTCCCGAAAATCAGGATTAATTATGATAGGCCTTGACCTAGTGCGGACTGAGACGACCGTGACATTGAGATTGCAAAATCAAAGAAGCACGTGACGCGCCCTGCAGCGACCCGGACGAGTCGATAGAGCGCTGAGTTCGCTCTATCTATGTGCAGCAGAAAATGCAATTGCATTTCGAGGTCAGACTTGCGAGAACTGGGACGAATCAAACGCGCTTATCAAAGCGGAGAACAGTGTAAACCGAAGGCCAAACAAGACAAAAACTACAGTAACTCGATTCTTGGCATTCATGTGGATAATTTATGTATATTACATGTTTTGAACTTACGTTCAATTTAGCGCAGGCCTTGCGCTTCAGTTCTTGAAGATTTCTACAAGCCACACCAAACCTCCTCGTCCGATCGACGTTCGTAACTTTGTAACCCTTGAGCTGAAAATAATATGCGTGAAAATAAAAAATGAATACGTTAGTCTGATAGAAGATTAGCTTTCCTTTATTACCTCGTTTTTATTAGACTGCTGTGTCATTTTCCTAAAACAGTTTATAAAAATTGACATACTATCACGCTACTGGGTATTGTTCCGAAGAACGTTTACCGCGTTAAAAACAGAATTTTATAACAATTAATCAGAAGAAATTGTTGTACACAATTTTTTATTATCCCCGGGGTCACGTTTGAGGAAGTGAATAGAGAGAATTCAAACGTTGTACTACGCACTTGCTGGTAACGAGGGAAAGCGCCTTTACCGGTACACAATGTATCCCAGAAACAGCTGCACTGACTTGTCAGAGAGAAAGACGCGTGTTCAGCTGTTTCTGGTCTCGTACGTATACGCACAACGTACAACGCACTTAATGAGAACAGCTGTTCATTGTTTTCGCTCAACTAAAGCCGCTGTCATACTCTTTTGGCGAGCTATTTATTTATGATTGTAATTATCAACGCAAGTCTGATAAATCGACTGTATTAAATCGTATCTACGGGGACTGAAGGGAATACGAGGAAATGCACTACGATGCACCGAATTCTAACAGAATGCGACGAACAGTTCTCGTCTCACCGAGAGACGAGGCCGACGAGGACATCGAGACTAGAGGCTCCCGGCGCTCTGCGCAAACGCAGACACTTTCTTCTATCACTGTTTTCAGGATCGTCGCTAGCTAACTAACCTGCCGGTACCTAGAGCCGCTAGAGGCTACAATACAAACAGAATACCCTGAATTAGGAGCTCGGCATTTCTCGTTTGTTCTTCTCCGCGTATAATTCATTCCGAGAGAAAAAAGAAGAAGGAAAGAGCGGGAGATATGATTTAAGGATTGTTTATTTTCTCCAATCCTCTGCTCTTTGATATTATTTCTTTTTTTTTTAGACAGACGCATTATATGCGAATTGTATGATAAAAATACATTTTACGACTGACTTTGAGGCTTGCCTCACGAGCAGGTAGTTTCTTAATCTTTCCGCGTCTTAATACGTCACGAGCGGGTAGAATCAGGTTTGACGATAATCACTCCGGGTCCGCTCTAAACAGTTCGTATTCATAGGCGTCTTTAAGGATCAGGTATCCTTAAATTTATCATCTAGCGTGACGAAACGTCCTTCATTATATTTGTTCATTAAAAACTGACCATCTCGTACGGATTTTCCGTTTTTATATCGTCTTATGCGCGAAAAGGGGATTTCAAGAAACGATATCCGAGATATATCCGGTAAGAAATGGCAGACATAATCAAAATCATAGAAATTTAACGGGTTTTCGAAATTTCATCCAAACCGTTTGGCGACGAACGGAGGCGCTTGGGTCGACAATTCTCAGCGATCTTTTATTTCTTTTCAACGAATCTTTGTTTTCAAATTAATTAGCGCGATGAATCGAAATAATGAATCCGTGGAAGTGACAAATGATCAAAAAAGGCCTTTTTTTCGTTCTGCACTGGTGTGAGATATATCGTAGAAACAGAAGCGATCATAAATAACATGGCATAATTTATTGACATCGTTTAATATATCGTTTTGAACACCTTTGATGATATTCTTATTCTATGGTTGAAAAATGTAGAAGTAGAAATGAAACATGCAAATAATATAGTGATAATAAATTATGGTCAATGCAATTTAGTACCGTGTAATTTTCATATTTTTCTAATAAATATCAAAGACGTTTGCAAATTTACAACATTTGAATTTCGAGATACTGCGTACGTTAGGCTTTTGCTTTTGTATACACCAAGTAGTTCCGTGCCTGCCGCTAGGGGCAAGGCTCTTTCGCAAGAGGAAATGCACTCTGATCATGAATAGGATAACACGCTCGCCGCATGAGCAATGAGTTGTGATCAGAGTTGATCGTGATTTATCTAGGCAGAAATGACCTGTCTCTAGACTCGTTCGTAGCTGACAAGTTTAAGTTCCTGCTGTAATGCAAAATGAAATACAATAACATTTAATGAAAGCTGAATTTTTTTGTCTCCTGTCTGCTCTAAGTATTTAAAAACAGTTTTTGGGTAATTATTGCTTTAAAAAATATCAGATTAATTTTTTTTTTTTAAACAACACGATATGGCAGCGCAAGGCGCTTTTGTTCTAATACCTTTTTGAAATGACCATCACTTTGAAAAATAGATATAACCGTTTGGATAGTTTAAGATATACCGATATTGAAAGGCTCGAAAATTCGTGTCTGTCTGATGGCAAGTTATGAGAGTCTCTTGAATCGTGGAGGCAGTAGGTCCACGACATATGATAATTAACAGTCGCCAATTTTTTATGTCTACATGAATGTAACATTCCATATAGGTAGGTAATAGATTCAATGAAACGAACCAAAATCACATCAAAGCGAATACTGACTGGAAATATATTCATCTACGTGGCGAACGATTGATCGCTGATAACTCAATACTCGTAACATGGGTAGAATGTTCGATTATCATCGTTTAGATAATCGTTCTGAAAAGGTTCTCCTGCACTCTGTTCCTTGCGAGTAATACATGCATAAGCACATAGATAATACATTTATTGTTTTTTTCTACTTCTAGTTTTATACATTATCGAAACGAGTAAACAGTGAATATCAATTTATCGGCGATCGATCGTTCTTGACATATAAAGGTATATTCGTGCTTTTTTTTTCACCTATAGATTTTCGTTACTTTTTGTTGAACATTATAGTACTCGTGACGTAATATTCTAATTACACATGTTCTAATAAAAAAATGATCGCTGTATATAATCAGGTGTTTTGAAAACGCGATAATATAGAAGGCAGAAAAAAGAGATAATGCAAATTCTAACGGGTAAAAACTTGGTCAATTATACGAAACATTTTGAATAGAAACTTGTACAAATTGATTAACCAAACAAGGTTCTAAGCCCAATCAAGGAGCCTCTCGAAAATACTCAAAAACGAGTGAGACTATTTTTCAGGTGTTACAAAGATATCTCAAGTTTTTATGCGTCAAGTCTAAACAGTTGATTGATTTTCGAAAAACTTGAGAGGGTATGTGTCACAACTGGAAAGGATGTACTCCAAAGGGATTGAGAAATGTAGAAGATAATAATTACGTCCGATTAAAATGATAGCCCGTACGTACAGATAGATTCTTTCGTCATTTCTTGAACCATGTGAAAGTCAAATTACGTATCGCGAAAGGCATACTGCACCTTGATGTAATTATAACAATTATTACAACCCCGATACAGCTAAGGAAAAAAAAAAAAAAAACTTCTCTTTTATCGATGGAAATCTAAGACCCAAGAGTCATTTTCATCCTTTTCTTCAATCGTTTCCCGAGTCAGAATAGAAATTCTAGTATTATCTTAAGAGTTCTCACCGAAGACTTGGAGGTGCAAACTAGAATTTGGAGGTAGAATTGCAGCGCATGTAATGAAATTCTGATTTGCACCTAAAAGTGAAAGTTATGTCCGTTTTGGGTCAGTCTTAGTGCAAACTAGACCTTTGAAATTCTATTTTGGACCTCTGGATCCAAGAGTTCGGAAAGGCTTACATCAGTGCGATTTATAGCTCGACTCGATCTTTAGCAAAACGTTTTGTGAACTGATTGTCGAATGAATTCTAAGTCCGAAATAAAATTGATCATTGAGTTGATTTTTCGCAGACTTTGAAGTAGACTGTGACTAGAATTTGAAAATTGAATAGGATGTAGAGACGCTAATAAGAATTTCGAGTCCAAACGCTAATTCTAATTTCCATACGGTTCTTTGCCTCAGTGGAAATTTCTCGTAAATCGTATACCACCATTATGGTCACTTTATTCGCATATAGAAACACTGGCCATACATGTGTGGAAATACTTCACAACGTGATTCATGAATATATAATCAATTGAGTAATCGGTGGATTTGTAGGATCACGATTCGCTTGGAACAGGAAATTCAGCAGGCACGGCATTCTGATGGTCAATATTGAATGCCAGGCAGTCAATGATTGAGAGAAAGATCTAGAGTTGAACTCAGGTAGTGCTACGGACATTCACCTACTCAATAAAACTGACAATGGGTTGGGATTTTTTCAAATATGAATACCTAAAATCCAGCCTCTGGTCGCTTGAGCAACTATTTATTTCTGATGAAAGAAAAACAAAAAAACTACAATCCAACAAACGATTTCCAACGAACGAAAAAAATAACAAAAAACAAAATGAAGAAAAAAAAAAAAAAGAAAAAAGTTTAAAAAATAGAAGATCGCAATCGTCCACGATGATCGGAACGCAAGTCTCAATAATTCAAGTTCTGGACGTGGAACATCGGTGACTTTTATCAAAATTTTCGAAGTTTATATTACTTATAAACAAAAAAAAAAAAAAATTAACGGTTTGCTATAAAATCTAAAAAAAAAAAATCACTGACGATCTTTTCATACGGCATTAAACACGTGAAAAAATTAGACGGAAAAAAATGTCGAGGTCAACTGTAGGCGATAATGGATGGAATATCCAATACACGAACAGATCTGATTCGGCATTGACATTGATCTTAAAAAAAAAACATCTTGCTCTCACGAGATCTCTAGTTATATTTTGGAATTTCTTGATCGAATCGATTTAAATTTGAAATTAATTTTGTTTTTCACTGGTGGTAATAGTCTACAAGCAATTAGAGAACCGATGGCCATCGAAGGCTATCTGGTTATAGATGTTTGCCTATAAAGAAATGGAATCAGATAGGTATGTTGTGCAGAAAATGACTGTGCATAAAATATTTGAATTTTTTGTACGCACGTAATATGCAGGTGTAAAAATATATTCATTATGCGATAATTCCTGCATGAAGGAAATGCATACAAAAGTAATTTGCCCCCGTTGACAATTCCATTTACGTTATATAACGGTGTATATCATACGCGAGGTGCGTGAGACCGCGAATTACAACAGAATGTAGTGCCATGACAATCAGAAATATATAAAGGTGAAAAAAAAAAAAAAAAAAACGGAAAGAGAGAACGACTTTTTCACAGTATTGAATGGTAAACGATAGACGTATGTCGATACAAAATTTCTCTGAATCATAAATCATTTTTGCTATTGAAATCCCTGTCGTTGCATCGCTAACTGTTTTTTTGAAACAAAATTTTGTAGGATAAAGAAAATAAGAGATAGTCGTGCACAAGATAGAAGAAGGACGTAAATTTTACCAAAGAAAGGAAATACTGGCTTTACGGTACCTGTACGACAAAACATACGTACGAATACGTCAGAATACACTTATTGAAAATTTTTTAACAGGATAAGGAATCATCTTACACACATTTATTTTTTCCTTTACGTTCAGACGAGAAGAAAACGTTTATACGAAATTTTATCGATATAATGTAGTCATTTATACTTTAGGAACGACATGATTTAGTCAATACTCTTCTCTCAGATGCAATCATTCAAGAAATATGCGTTAATAATGATATAACGACCATAGAAGTTTTTCAAATTCAGACGACCGATGTTATTGATTCAAAAAAAAAAAAAAAAAAAAAAAAAAAAACAACAACAACAACAATATAACTGCAACACTGGAAGTAAACGTAGAGTCAAGATCGTGAAGGTGATAAAATTCTTTTTTTCCCCGACATAGATTCAATTAACTGTTCAATTCGATTGTGCAAGATTGAGAAAATATAAATATACAACACGTTTTTTTATTCAAACCGACAATGCAACAACATAATATATGAATATATCATAACGAGGTGAAAGAAAAACTGATGTGGAAGGACGACTATCAACTTCGAGAGAAGATAGACTAAGCAAGCTTCTGATAGCGAATTATTCCTGATACCGTATAGTTCGACGGTGATATTGGGGTGTATAAGATCAGTGAAAGGACAGTATAAGAAGACGAGGTAATTATGGAAGGAAAAAATAAGCAAGTGGGGAAGGCCTCGATTAAAAACATTCGCAAGGCGTTTATTCAGCGTGGAAGGGATGTATAATATATAGGTATTGTTGAAAACAGCTCTTTCGTTCTCAGTTTCTGTTCCCCACTTCTACAGTGCACAAACGTACGGTTTAGAAATAAGTTCCTGGATTTCGAAGGCCTTTATTTAACTCTCTGAGTAGGTACATTGTTCAGTTAGTCGGTCCAGCGTACAACCGAAGGTCCACACACCGGTTAATCTCTTATTAACAAGGGTGGGAGGTGGGCAGCTTGATTCAAAGGATTATAAAGAAGGATTTATCTACCGAACGTTACCCTCTGTTTACTGCGAATCAAAAAAATCCAAAAATCAGAAAATCGAAAATCGAAAATAAAAAAAAAACAAAAAAAAAAACAAAAGAGACATACGGTTTTAATGAAACCGTTTAGCACGAACTTATTCAAAGTGTTTAAGAAAAAAGTGAGTACTTTGACGAGGCTTTATATCATTAGATCATTACTGTATCAGGTAGTACCAAAGCATCGAGAAACGATTTTTCCATTTATTTCATTCAAAAAATCATATTTTTTTAACAATTCTATCATCGAGGTAAGTCTTTCGTTTTTAACAACTCAATCCTGCAACAATTTTTACTTTTTTTTAATGAAAATCACGATCTTCTTATTCGCTGGAGAAATGAATTTAAAATAAGGAACAAATTCTGTGGAATTTCTTCAATTATGATGATAGGTCGAAATTTTTTTCGAACTTTTACGTTACCTAAAAGTGATGTCAATTTTTGCAAACCAATGGGTAAAATTATCTCGACTCACAGGAGAGGCCCATTTCTTTCGAACCATGAAAGTGCGCGAACTTTTTTGGCCGTGAATTTATTCGAGATGAATTTACAGATGTCTGGTATGAAATTGAGCCGGAAAAAAAATTGAGGAACAAACTGAAAATCTCTTTTTTCGATTGTTTTTCAGTTTCCTGATACGGTCGCTTGAGAATGTCATTTATTATTCAAACCCATTCGACTCTACGTGCAACTGAGAGGTCGTATGCAATAAGGGGATATAACTTTATTTCGGTCCGCAGAGTTGGTCCCTGAGCAGTTAAAAAGGAAATCACGAATTTGGAATTTTTAAACATTTATTCCAGTAGATAATTTGATTCCTCATCTTTTTTTCCTCTTTTCCTTTTTTCCTCGTGAAAAATGTTGTAGCTTTCATCATTTTCGAAATATTTAGAAAAAAAAACTGTTGTTTTCGTTCGATTGGAGTAAAACTTCCCAGAAAACTTATTTGTACCTTAATGAACGACTTTCTCAACGGAAGTTTTCCTCCACTCGAAATTCGTTCGACTTCCGAAGCGCTTGAAGATATCCATACCTGATTTTAGCAATGTCTCGGTAAAAAATTAACGACTCTTTTGTTAACAACAATATTAACCTTCCTCTTTTTTAGTCAATCTTGAAACACTATAATATATGACTCCTGTAAATTCCGATCAAGAATTCAAAGAATCGGGTAATCTAGAACGAGTTGAAGTGAAAAATGGTGGGAAATTTTTACCCTACAAAAAACACGTTTTTTATAAATACTTCGAGAACGACGAAAGCTACAACTCTTTTCACGAGGAAAAAAAGATGCGGAGTTAAATTCTCTACAGGAATGAATGTTTTGAATTCCGAAATGCGCTATATCCCCTCATTGCATCGGACCCCTCAATAGCAAGACTTTTATCCTCTATTCACGTGCCAAGATACCATAAGTCGTTTGGGAGTTATAACGGTTCCAAAAAAAGCTTACAAAAATTCCGACTCCGCTGTTTCTCGCAGCCTATAGGCGATACAATTTCTATAATTTACAGAAAAATCATTCAATCATTCGGCCAAATAATTTAAAAGGAAATATTACAAACACAAATTATTCGTGTCGATGGCATAAATTAGTTTCTTAGTCAAAATATCCTTTTGAAACAGTTTTAGCTTATTTTCGATATTTTCCATGGCGTACAGCTCGGTCGATAACTGGGATGATTTTTGAGTCGATTTTTTCCTTTGAACCTAAAAAATCTGATTCCTAACAGTATAATGGCTGTAATTAATCGTTTCCTGTAATTGAACATGCAATAATCTGCATTTAGAGTTGTGTATGACTAGACTTGTAATAAAATGTAATTAGGCATATGATATACCACCGCACATTAAATGTTCACCAAGTAATTTCTGTGCGCTGTATACGCGTATATACGTACTAAAAGCGTTTTTATTTTCGGGCAAAACCTTTCTCTACTGAAATCGTCAATTTTAACGGTTAGCCGATGAAACCGGTAAGCAGCTCTTCGCGATGCGGAATCTTTTCAACCGCATTAACGCGCAATTATCCGACATTTATATAGGTATAGCGTAATAATGATTATTGATTTAAAAATAGAAAATTACGGTTATAAACTAACGTTCACGGATGGATTTGAAACGGAGGCGTGCAGTTCGTTGCGGTCAAAGAGGACCGCAGGAACTTTAATTGAAATATCATTTTTACAAACGCCTTTGCCTGGGCTTCGAAGCAATCATAGAAATATTAGAAATTTATCGAGCAGCGAAGAGATAGAGACAATGAAAAGTCCCCGATTGGTCATTTTCCTAACGGAAATAATAATTTTTGACATCATATTACGTAAATACGACATTTCACTGAAAAAAAACGTACTTTAGTATTTCAGTTGCTCATCTCATTCGAAATTGAGAATTATTACCACGTAGGAAGTTAAATAGCATGTGGATGTTTAAATTATCCGAAAGTAGTGGGTATGCGATGCCCTGTAGACGGTGGACCAAGTTTAGACTAATCGATTGTGCATGGTCTTTCGTAAACTGAAAAAATCCTGTGTCGATAAGATCTAAAATTATTCATTAATTCAATGTACTTTGTGTGGAGTTTAGATTCTTGATTTCACCTTAAACTAACAAAATATAATTCGAAATTGACATTTGGAAACAATATTATAATATCCATGATACTCCACGATCGAAAATCAAAATTCATTATTCATAAATCGCTAATATACTACATAATAAACAACTGGCAATAGCGCAGTAACTATGCCTGAATATATTTGTTTACAAACATTTCCAGTGTTTTCTATAGTGGAAAGATTCGGAATCGGTGAATGACTAATAGCCATGACCAAAAATGGTGGAGGACAAGGTGAATGGAAAAGTTGGCAATTTTTAATACATATAATACATATTTGTATACCTATACGAAAATGCGAACAGTTTTATAAATGATTAAACTTAAACTATGCGATATTTAGCAGGGATAGATAGAAGTCGTGTAATCTTAGACGAACTAGCTGAATATCTTGGTGAATATTTCTTGTATAATAGTTTCCGTTTATTTGTTAATTATATTAAACTTAAGATTGATAGTGCCGAGACACCGGAGGCCGCAAATTATCTGCAGATTGTTAATAAATGGGGAAGAAACGTTTTAATCGAGTCTGATTACTTATTAAGGAAAGGGAAACCTCTACTGTGTCATTTTGACCGTCTTCCCTATTCGACCACAATGCAATAACGGAAGAGCATCCGTCCTTCGTAGATATAACTATTTACTACATAACAGTGGAAGTAATTTGCGGGAAACGGATGATGTGTTGACATATATGACGAATGAGAAGTAAATATGTAATTTTAGTTTGCTGGTCAAACAGCGATAGTAGATACAGGTAATTTCGCTCTAAGATAACACGTCTCGAACGCAAATTTGAGAAAGCTTTTACCTTTGGGAACATTTTACGAACGGTCAAGATTCCGGATTTTTTTGAGACGGTTTAGCATTTTCAGAAACGTTCGAGTTTAGAACATTATATTTTGAATCTTTTTTCGACAGAAATTATACATCTAAAGACCATTAATTTGACTGCTTATCGGTTTCCATACGAACGATACATACCGAGATATTAAAGACTGAATAAATACATGCGTGATTTTCAAGTTTTGGAGGTTAGGCCTTTCGAATCTTTAGCTTTCGGAATTTTGATACTCCGGTGTACTCCGCTTCGAAGTTCTCAAAATCGGCTATGTAGACTTCCGGGGAAGTATACCCTGGCGAAAAACTGGTTTTCGCTAGTATTAAAATTCGGAATTTTTACCGTTGGGTAATTTTGAAATCCTGAACTTTTTTTTATTCCTTATTCCGAACGGTTCATTTATAGTAAAAAAAAAAAAAAAAAAAAATTAATGATGGGAATAAACCATTGCAATAATCATGATCGCGTTTTTTCTTTCAGTGGTCTATCTCGTTCGGGTCTTTCCTATAAATTCCTCCATTCTTCTATCGGTCTATGAAAAATAATCGACGCAGATTACTGACTGGAAATTTTCAGTTAATGAGAGAACCGGTTTTACAATAAATTATTATGCTAGTACAATTCTAGACGTTCAATTCTCTATCTGACGGAACTTGTTCGTCAATACATTGATACATGTAACATAGACTTTTTCTTATGTCATCTGAATAATTTTCAAATTCGCAGTGCTTTTTTTTGGTGACGAATTTTTATTTATATATATATATATATATATATATATATATATATATACATATATGTGTACGTATATAATTATATAATAATTAATATAATATATAATGTATATATTAGAAAGTCGTCGCCAAAAAAATCACTGGGAATCTGGAAATTATCCAATATATATATTCTAGAAGATATGATAATTAGATCAAACGAGTAGAACAAATAATATTTAAATCGGACTGTTTTTTACGATTCCTCTGAAAAACGAGAGACCTCGTAAAATTACTAGAAATACTATCAAGTATGTGACGAATATGAGATAACAGTAAGAAATTAGAAGTCAAATTTTGTCCCCGAAGATGGGGCAAACCATGTAAACTTTTTAAGGTCTGACCCTTGACCTTTTCGACTTAATCGCGTTCATTTCTTTCAAATTCCTTGCAATACAATTATTCCCTAATATGTATTCGGATTCTTATCTCGCTTTTATTCCATGATTTGGGTTTTTTCAGTAATGGCGATTCAAACTGCCTGTCAGCCTGTTTGAAATTTAGTCGAAAAAAAGGTACGAATTTTAGTTTATATTTAATTTCATGATTAAAATTGGAAGAAAAAAGGGTCAGACGTTGAAAAGTTTGCATGGTTTGCCCCACGTATGTACATACATGCAAATCTTTAAATTAAACGACATAATTAATGCAATTTTTCACGCTCATCGTTCGAATGTAAAATCGATTGCTTCTCGCTGTTTTTGGGATAATTTGATGAGCTCGTTGAACACACCTTACATATATATCTTTTAACCTGTTTTTGCGGATTCTAGATGCCTGAAAGTGCAAACGTTCGTTTACATCAGCAAAAGTAGTTTTTCGATAAATAGTAGTCACAAGAGTATATACAAAAAATTTGCTGTTCGACGAACCGTGGCATCACCTTGGTGCGGGAACTGCAAATTTATTTTTGCACCGCTAATATGAGTTTAACTCGCGTTTATAAACGTGGAACGTATTGCAATAGCGCAATTACGACGGTTTATGATAATAAAGTAAAATTACGAAGCAGTGCTCTGTAATTAAACTTGTAG
Source organism: Tenthredo amoena (assembly GCA_963966615.1). Taxonomy (NCBI): domain Eukaryota; kingdom Metazoa; phylum Arthropoda; class Insecta; order Hymenoptera; family Tenthredinidae; genus Tenthredo; species Tenthredo amoena. Next base: position 21,683,308 of record OZ016482.1, on the reverse strand, counting down.
CGCATCGTATTTGTGTTCGAATAATTTCCCGCGTCGCGAATTTTGCCGATTTATTTCACATCTCACACGTATACAAATATTCGCCTATTACGTGACGGAAAATTTTATTTGCTACCTTGAAGAATTCTGCGCAGGCCGAGAGTTTATTGGATCTCGAAAAACACGTTCTTATCAATTGATAGACGGATACGCGAAAACATACGCAAAAATGTTGGAGATCGTGTGTCTTATGGCACACAAAGTAATGAGTACTAAAAAGGAGATATTGGTAACGTAAGGTCGTATAGTTGATTTTTATGTCGCAATTTACCTGAAAAACGTGCGAAACTATACGCATAAATAATTCGAAATAAAGAGTTCGGAAACCTATAAAAGCAAACGGAGGTCGTATCTTCCGATGCCCATGGTCATTTGATTTTAATTGCTCGATTATTGGTTGATCAAATTTTTTTCGCAAATTTATTGACATGAAATTGGTTTGAGTGATTTATTTTCTTTCGGTTACAAGATCCAACAGGTCGTATGCGCCAGGACTTCGATTAAGGTAATTTTTAAGGTTCTCGCCTAGATTCATAGGGGAAAAATAATTATGCGGGTCCCTTTTGGTTCCAAAGAAATGCCAAACTGTTGTATAATTGCGTAGGTGCTCCCAAGAGACAAAAAAAACCGGCCCAATTTAAATCCTGAATAAAATCTAAACGCGTTCATCGATTTTTGAGATTCTTTTACTGCTGAAAACTAGAAGGATGAATCTCTCACCTCGTGATTGAAAATTAAAAAAATCTTCATTCGTTACGGAGATACACGCGTTTGAAATACGAGGTTTCAAAAAGTCTCTGTAGGGTTGAATAATAGTAATATTTAGACCTCGTTTTTCATGTAAATGTATCTCCGCAAGGAATTAAGATTTTCTGGATTTCAATTCGCCAAATGAAAGGTTCATTCTTCTAGTTTCCGATACCAAAAAAACCTTGAAGATCGATAAACGCGTTCAGATTTTATTCAGGTTTTTAATTAGGCCGGTCTTCTTTCGAGTCACCCTGAGCAAATACATTAAAGTTCCTGTAACAATAGCGATTTGCGGTAGAATAGAATAACCATAATGCAGATAGCGAAAGAGCGAACTAAACCACCGTTTTATTGAATTTCTTTTTCATTTTCCTTTCTATCCAATAACCACGATGCAGTAAATTTACAAATTGACCTCCAACCGATCGAATTTCAACTCGCGATGAGAATCAACTGGACTAAGTTTCCTGGTTCCAAAAATATTCCATCTTTACTGTTATTTAACATTTCGATAGCCCATTGATCTCACAAGATCTTCTTCTGAATCCATAATTACAATATAAATACCGACGCCTCGATAATCGGTAATGACAGCATGGCATAGGTCGTATACATGCATAAAATAAAAAAGAATAGGGTATACATGCTTTTTTTTCTGAAAGGGTAATTCCATAAGAAATAAACTGCTTAGACTGATTTCTTTATTGCTAAACTAGGAAGGATCAGGAATTTCTTATTCTTTTTTTTTTTTTTTTTGATACTTATGACGATCAGTCTTCCAACACTTCGTCGTTTATCTATAACTCTATTTGCAATCAATATTAGAAGGTACATGTGAGGCGCGGTATAAGCACTTCGCGGTTGAGTTCAGACAACCATAAACCATTCGTGAAGTGCAGAGTGAAATAATAATTAACCGAAGAGTGAAACTTCGAGTAGGTATATGGTATTGTATACACGGAATATCTGCATACGTGAAAAAGCCAAATGGAGCGATTTTCGCTGATTGGAATCTCTAGTTTGAGAATAACAATATTTTTTCCGGTTACAGTGTGGCCTTGGGTATAACTCGTTCCATTCCAGATTTCTGTGAAAAAATAATGCGATACGGTGATTCATAGCGAAGGTGAGCATACGTATATGCCGCTGAAAAATAAGATATCCTCGAAAAATTACACGGTCAAAAATGCCGGAGGAACTTCTGATCCGGTTTGAGGAAACTCGAAGATTAATGTCTTCCAAACTCACGTCCCCACCTTTAAATTTCGTAATCCTATCCCTGAATGACTAGAATGAAAGTCGACACTATCCGCAAAGAAATTTTATTCAGAAAATACTTTTTTAAATACTTTTTTCTAACAAGAAATGATCCGGTTTCAAATATAAGAGCGCAAGAACTGTCGATAACTTACCGGCGTCGACGATTATTGCGGTTAACTATAAGTCTACGACGTTATTATCCCGAAATGCCTCGGGGAAATATTGCATATAAATATCGGATATGGTCAGCTGAATTTTTTTTATACATATAATCATATCCAACCTTTCATTATAGAAGAGAGAAAAATACACACAACAACAAATACAGTCACCTGAATATGCGATCCTTTTTTTTTTGTTCTTAATTATGGCCGTTGATGTCGGTTATTCCATTGACCCAGGAAGTGATCAACATATTTCATTTAAGATGGTGTTATTTAACATACCAACAGGTTTCTCGCGATATTCAATTTCATTTCTTATTCATAAAGAGGTCAGGAGGCTCTAGAATTTCATTTATCTGCTCATTCATTCGTTCGATCGAAATTTTATTCACCCATTCAATTTTCCTTTCAAAAATATTGAATTTCATATTGAAAATATGAGTAATGATCGTTAATCGATGCTGTACTGCAGTATTTATCTATAAATAATATCACGTCCTTGATATCCTCGTCCTCGTTACTAATCTTACTTATTCTCATTTTCAGTAACATACTTTCCACAATCGGACGAAAAAATGTCTGGCCTATTGGAATGGTACCGAGATGTTATGTACAACAAAAATGGTACGTAAATCTAAAAAAATTGGCGATTCACCTCAGAGTCTATTAACCCGAATGATGTTGTATAAGAAACTTGTATAAATACAGCGTTTCCGCACAGGCATTAATTAAATAAGCAAGTATTTAAATCCAGGTGAAAAATGGAATGCTAAATTATTGTTAAAAATTTAAATTCTTGTTAACAATAAAAATAGAAGCACTCGATCGTTCATCGAACCCGGGAATCGACGGATTGGAAATAAAACAAAAACCAGTATTCGAGGATTTATTGAACCAACTTCTCTCATCCTTTAATACATTTTTCAGATCCAAGGACCAGCGAGTGGTTCTTGGCCTCTGGACCAGCGCCCATAATAACGATCGTAGTATCGTACATTTATTTCAGCGTTTCAGCAGGGCCAAATTACATGAGAGATAAGAAGCCCTATTCCTTAAAGAAGACTCTACTGGTCTACAACTTCATCCAAGTTATATTGAGCATATATTTGGTATACGAAGCCCTAATGTCGGGCTGGCTTTACGAATATAGTTTCACGTGTCAACCTGTTGATTATAGTGAGAGCCCATCGGCGATGCGGGTGGGTTGAATAACCTTATTAACGGTCAATGACTCCCATTTTTTTTTTGCTATATCCAAATCGTTGTGAAAAAAAAAAAAAAAAAAAAAAACGTAATGAATAAACGGAGAGAGAAAAGTACGACGTTTTTAGCTCACGATTGAATAATACATTTCTAATCAATTGCCCTAGTTAAATAAGAGATTCGATTGGTCAGACCTCCTTGACAATTGAAACCTCATATATCGGCGAATGACTTTGTGTCGCAATTTTTTGATTTTAATCATTCTCAGATGGCCAGGGCAGTGTATCTCTACTTCATATGCAAGCTGATAGAACTTTTGGACACGGTCTTTTTCGTGCTCAGAAAAAAACAGCGACAGATATCGTTCCTTCACCTTTATCATCACTCAATGATGCCAATGGTGGGTTGGATCGGAGTCCGTTTCGTAGCTGGTGGACACCCGACCCTTCTCGGACTGATAAACTCCTTCATCCACATCTTGATGTACGCTTATTACATGCTGGCAGCATTCGGTCCAGAATTCCAGAAATATTTGTGGTGGAAGAAGTACCTGACTAGCCTGCAAATAGTACAATTCGGCATAATATTCCTACACAATGTACAAATGTTGTTCACCGATTGCAACTTTCCAAAACCGTTAACCGTGCTTTTGGTAATCAACGCTACTGCCTTTTTATACATGTTCAGTTCTTTTTACGTCAAAAATTACACCAAGAATGATCCTACGAGATTGGACAAGGCCAATGGCACATTGAAAAATGGTTCATCTAAAAGTTCGAAGGCCGATTAGAGAGACCTTCAGAGATTTAGAATCCATTTATCGATACGTGTATAGTAGAGTGTCTCAAAAAAAACCGACTATTCTTATTTTTTCGAAGAACATTGAAAAATCGTCAGAGTATCATTAGAAAAAGACCCTGTGAAAATTAGAGCTCTTAATATTAATATTTAGAGATGGCGATTCGTAATTTTCTATTTTCCATTTAAATAACGTGGGAAATTTTTTTTTCAAACATTGGAATTTTTTACCTTAATAACGAATCACTTTACAAGTATGACAAAGGGACGTTGTTATAGAAAATTTAATGCTCTACAAAGAAGGTCTCTTACACTTTTTTGATAAACTTATTTTAGAAACTCATTTCTTGTCAGAAAGGTGGTTCTTTGAATTCGAATATCATTTGAATGGCTAAGTTTATCAAAAAAGTGTAAGAGACCTTTTTTGTAGAGCATTCAATTCTCTACAAGAATATGTTTTTAGATTTTCTGTATGACGCATCGTTAGTTAGTTATAAAAATCAAAAGAAGCAAAAACAAATTTTCCCGTGTTTTTTAAATGGAAAATAGAAAATTACGAATCGCCACCTCTAAATATTGATATTAAGAGCTCTAATTTTCACAGGGTCTTTTTCTAGGGATACTCTGACGTTTTTCAATATTTTTCGAAAAAATAAAAATAGTCGGTCTTTTTGAGACACTTTAATGTATAGCTACTGCAGCGTTGGACCTAAAGTGAAACTTGCAATCGATTTAAAAAATCATCGCCTTCGCCTTATTTCCGTAATAAAAGGCGAGGTTTTTTCTACTTAGAAAAATCTAGGTTCTTTTAATCGTAAGATAGGCTTAAATTAGGCTAGTTCAGGTATAGGACAGTAAAAGGATATAGTTTTGACTCAGAATTAATTGGGACAGCATATCAAGCTTGTGAGCTAGTATCGATTAATTAGAATCCGAAATACCTGCGCTTATTTTTGTAAATATATATACTTAATGTTGGGCAGTAGTTGTAAGGTTTACATTTTTAATCTACATAACGCCTTCATAACTGTTAATTTATAATAAATAACTCACTGTATAAAATGCGAAAAAAAAATCTACACAGCTCACCTCGATTTCATTAGATAAGTTTCACCGCAGTATCGGTGAGAGTAGGTGAAATTTTGAAATAAGAAGCTGTTCAAATGAGAAGAATAAAAACACTTTTTCGCTTAGTGAAAAAAAAAAAAAAAAAAAAAAAAAAGAAATACACAAAAATTTATCGATTTTATTTATTTATTTAAGGTGTCATATTCTACACAATGCTGACGTATTTCTGTATCTACTTTGAAAATATTTTCCAATAAAAAAATGATAGTAAAAATAATTAAGAATTGGATTTAAACTTTACCTATTGTCTATAATTACGATCTAAATGGCACATGGTCTTATTCGAACCTTTTTCTTGACATGAAAATGAAAATTTCAATGGTTACAGGCAGAATTTGTCAAAGGAATTTTATGACGAAGGACGGCGATGAAACGTTATTAATAAAGAAAAAATTGTATGCAACGAAAAGCCTTTGCATATTACATACCGGAAATTAAAGTTCGGATAGGTCTTACCGTCTTGACCTTTTAGCAATGTCTATTGAATATGCAACGCGCGTGACAATTCGTTAATTTTATTGTCACTCGCACACTTATGTGTACGATGCTAGGTATTCTGCAAGGTGAACCTACATCGTCTGATAGAAAAGTACATTTTACCTACCGGTGCAAAATTTACATTCGTATTTGTTTATTTTTTATTTCCCCAATTTTGTTTTAACGATATTTTCATAAAAATCTGAAACACTTTTAGGACTAGTCGAAACGTTTATACAAGTGGTAAGATTCTCATGAAATTTCATCACCTGGTGGGCTCGATGAGGAATTTCTTTCACTGATTTGTTCAATCGTCTTTCATCGCGTGCAAATATGTATTCTCAGTACCTTTTAGTAATCTGAAATTTCACTGGAATGCAGTTTGACATGCAAATACGTCTGCATAATACTTTGTCGTGAATTAATTGCATAAATCTACATTTATGCGACATGTACTATAAAGGATAAATATCTAGTCATTTCCCCCACTTCGTTCAGAGAATGGCAGTGAACTTTGAACAAGTGCAAATACCTTTGGGGTGAGAGTTAACATTTGTGCAATTCTGCAATTTGCGGCCTCGATCCGGAACCAGCTTCTCAATATGTTATTTTACCTATATTATACGCGAACAAATATGATGTCAATGACTCGGACTATAGTACGACAAGAAAAGCAATGTTCGATTGTTTGCAAATATGAAAATCGCGTCTGTATTATACATACGTCCTTGCGCAGTCTGGGACATTACTTCGCACGGACTAATTGAGCAAGGCAAAAATTTTTGACGAGACAAAGAAACATAAAAAACTAATTAGCAAATGGTTTTCAGATCATGTCCGATCATTTTCGATCGCTGGAATATAGTGGCTTTTGGCCTAGTTGAAAATTTGAAAATTGATCCCTTGGTAATCGTTGGACAATGTGCAGAAAAACAAGCATACTGTATGTGCAAACAAGTCCAATTCAACTTGACGTACTGCAATTATATTACATGTTCGATAAATTGGATATTGTGAATTGAATATCATTCGAGACTGTAAAGGAAGAGAATTGGAAAAGATGAATAAAAACGTGAAGCAGAGGGATGATGAAGTCATCAAGCTTACCTCAGGTAACTTTGTAGCACAAAGAACTTGCGAGAGCTTCACACATCCTCACTGACAATACGACACTGGAACAATAATGACAAAATCGTCGTATAAACAAGCTGAAAGTTCATATAATATGAATTGAATCCATCAACTTCCTGCTTAACAAGGAACTTTTTCCTGAGCTTCCTGAGTCGTATAATCCTCTTCATTAATCGTTTCTATCTATCTATTCTAACTATCATTTTCTGGGCTAATCAATCGGCGAACCCCAGAGCCGTGAACGCAATATCATCATGCATCGACCCCACGCATAATTTTGAATGTTTTTAATACATGAATTGATGAATGATCAAAAGCACTTCAGTCTGGTCAAGCACGTCGTGGCGTTCGGGCGGGTCTGGAGGGCATTGTACGGACCTATAAATTACAACGAATTTATTGGCGTATAAAAAAATTACAGTACCTACAGAATATACATCCTTAGAAATTATTTCGTAAATCGGGTTACGTCTTTATTAGGAAAAAGCTCTAGTGGAGCTATAATCATCGAAAGTGTTCGTTTTATGCAAAAAAAAAAGAACGACACTTGTATTATTCTAAAAAAAAAACACTTTGTCCTCAGCTTTTTTAGAATAGTTCAAAATTTTGTTGACTCTTTTTTTCCCTATTTCGTTGTGCATGTTTGGAAAATTTCTCACTTTTCGAAATGGCAACTATCATCAGAGCCTTGCGTGGCAGCTACCATCATATAAATGTTGAAGTCGCAGGTAATTATTACAAAGACATTCATCATGCATTAAACATAAACAGTTCTTAATTATAAATCAAGAATTAATCATAGAACAGAATTTAAAACAAAAAAAAATAAATAAATAAATAAAAGAAAATTTCATTTGGTCTCATAACGTGTGAATTAATGAACTTATTTTACGACTACACAGAATTAATTAACCCTCACTTTATTCGGTTTTACTTTTTCTCCAAGATCCAAGAACTCAGCCGTGGTTCCTCATTGGCACACCATGGCCTGTACTGGCCTTGGTCATTTTCTACATTTATTTCGTTCAATCTCTTGGCCCAAGACTCATGAAGGATAGGCCACCCTTCAACCTCGACAGAGTTTTGCAAATATATAACGTGATTCAAATAATACTGTCAGGATACCTCCTTTACAAGGTAAATCAAGCACTTGAAGCGAGTGAACGATCACACATGAATAAGTATCTCTGAAACTTGGTATTCTATGAATGACTTTGATCGTTTCAATTCCATCAGATCACTTGATGCAATGCAGATACTAGGCTAAATGAAGAAAAAATAACTTATGTCAAATTCGCAGTCGGTATAAGTTTGCAAAATTTTATTTCTCACTTTTTAGGCCCTCGTCTTGGCGTGGCTTTGGGATTATAGCTACTTCTGTGAGCCTGTGGATTATTCTGACGACCCAAAAGCTGTGGAGGTATTTATTGAAAAGAATTTAAACGACGTTTAAGTCACCGAAAAAACGCCTTATTTTATGGAAAAACGAATTTACCATTCCACAGATTGCTGCCACAGTCTGGATGTATTTCTGTGTGAAAATAATCGATCTATTAGACACGGTATTCTTCGTTCTACGAAAGAAAAATAATCAAATATCGTTTCTACATGTTTATCATCACGCCGGTATGGTTCTTGGCACTTGGGCTGGTGTGAAATATCTGGCAGGTGGACACGGCACATTTTTGGGTAGGATTTTACTCGATTTTACAATTATTCCAGGGAATTAAATGAAATTTTATCATCTGTATAAGCTTCGAACGAATTGAATACATGTGATATGTCGTTTTTACTTTCAGGATTGATCAACTCATTTGTACATGTGATAATGTACGGTCATTATTTCGCAACGTCACTGAAGATCAGCAAGCCTTGGTGGAAAAAGTACATCACTCAACTCCAGTTGCTACAATTCTGCCTGATTTTGTTGCACTTCCTGCAGTTGGCATGGACGCAGGATTGCGGTTTTCCGAGATGGCCAGCCCTGATCTTCGTCCCCCAAAATCTCTTCATGATAGTTCTATTCGGTGATTTTTACTACAAAACTTATATAAAAAAACCAGCCCCGAAGACAGTGCAACAGAATGGAGTTTCCAAAGGCGCAAATCACGCGTCAAAGTCCGACTAGACGCACTCGAAGACTCATCTATATTTAATGTCATCCATCCTCGCCTCAGATTCTTACAAACCATTTATTAAAATAAATAAAAATTTCATCGATACGTAATAAAAAATAATTACCTTTTTCCAATTTAAATATCGACTAATCAATGCCAGAAATTTCAGAATACGAAAATTGTTCGCAGTATCATTAGGGGCGAAATCCACACCTTAAGAAAATTGCACGAGAATATAACGACTCTACGAGTTTCTTCTGTGGTTTTTTGACTTGCAATCGGATCGATTAAAACAAAAATCGATATTGTTCGAGGTAAAGAAATTATTTGGTTCACACGAAGATATAAATGTTCAAAAACAATATCAGACTAATTTAACACCGATACCGATACCATCGAATGAATTTATTGTATTTTACGTAATCGAACAAATTTTGGATTAACTTAGCTTGAATCGACCAAATTCTTCTCTGAGTAAAAGCCTTCTTTATCGATAATACCTAGATCGTTAATAATCGAGAGGCTAGAGATCATCGACTCGAATGGTAACGCAGATTCCCCTGATAGATCGTTGAGGAACCAACTAATGAAAACCCGGATACTGTTTGACCGAAGTCACGGTTTACAGAGGGTAAATATTGGCGTATTATCCACGACTTGCGTCAGTGGGAAGTCAATAATTTTGACACTACGACGTCATATCGTTTCGCAATTGTTTTACAATAACAAAATTTACGATCTACTATTCATTGCCTGATTCGTCTATTTTTAACCGCATTCTTTGAACTATTTGTTCACGGAAAGAAAAAACCGAAAGCGTCCAATAAGTTGATAAATCATTTCGTTAAATGACAAGAAATCGAAGATCTATGCTTTTGAACGAACAGGAAGCGTTCAATAATGTTTTTCAGGGATCAAGAAAGCGTTTCTAAAATCGTTAACCTGTTCAAATAATTCGTAATCGCGTTTCTGAAATACCTACCTCAACTCAAACTCACATTTCATAGTAGACTTAAATCATTTAATAACAGTGACGTTATCGATGTTGACACCGGGATTTCCGGAATGAAAATCGGTAGCGGTGAAAGGATTTGGTGTCGTCTCACGTCTGAACTAAACATTTTAAGCTCACTCATTGTCAATGAATTTGCGGTTAAGACGCCCTGGGAGATATGGAAGATCGTTGAGCAACGAGACCGTCTGAAATATCGCAAGAAAAAGATTGACGATATCGTTAACGATATAGAGAGTGACTTTGGTCCGGAAAAACATTTCAAATTCTCGTTATCTACCAATGCTATATTTTTAGATAAGAAAGAATTTTTTCGAACCAGGTTCAACGTTCTCAGAATAAAAGACAGCGACGTGCGTCTGTACTCGACGGTATGCAGTTTTAAAAAAAATTCAAAATAGGAACAGAAAGGACGAAGAGAAAGCTGCAGGGGATAACATCGAGCAGAACAAAGTGAAAGACTTACAAAAACTCACATTATGGCCGATTTGAATTGCTTCACTGTCATTTATTGCGGATTTTAAAAATGAAAAGAATAAAAAGAATAACGATTCCATATGAATAATTGAATGAATTTGAGTAACGGTATAAATGGTTGAAAAACGCTGCAGCGTTTGATATGTAGTATCGAAGAATTTCTCACCTTATTAGACAAAACAGATAAATTGAAGGAGTCTAACGCTGTATGAACGTTTTTTTTTAGAAAATCGAAATGTGTTTTGGACCGAGGCTGAGCTGATCAACATTATTTTTAAGTAGTTATTCCGTTAGCATTAAAAAAGACAGTAATTTAGTACATTCAGTTGTATTTAAAAGTATGGAAAAAGGTCAGCTGGCAACTGAACAAAACGTATGCTTATTAGAAGTGGCAAAATTACGTAAGACGTTAGTTTCATATCGTTCTGCGTCAATCCTTTAATCTTTATTCCTAGCAAATAAGACAAGAAATTACCATATTGTCGGTAAATATAAATTCAGGGCTCGAGATTCCGACTCGTCTGACACTCGTCGTAAATCGGAACATCGCACCTCCCCGCAAAATCGGATTTCTGACTGAGCATATATCCTACCAAAAAACGTTTATAAATATCAATGTGCATTGATGAGCTGCTCATACATCTTACCACTTTTTTCCACTACCTCTAATTCTCAAACTGTTATTCTAAAAATTAACATTCAGCAAATCCCAATTCCTCTTGTTCAAGTTGTATTACAAACGGTACTTGTATTGGCCATATGGCAAAATGGTTATTCTGATCGAATAAAATCCTGTCGATCTTCTTAGATGTTAGAGGAAATTAGGATTTTCAATTTTTCGGCTTTTAATAAGGTCGAATATTTATTCTCTTTGTCGTTACATAATCAAGGAGGTCGCCAACTCAGAATTGCGAAAAAGGAATATAGTTTTCAAAACTTTTTCGCATTGAGAATAATCAACGAAAAAAAAATCCGAGACACATATTCTTATTAAATGCAAAACTTAAGTTTCGTTAAAAAAAAAAAAAAAAAAAATAATCTAATTCTGAAAAATAAAAAGCAGGTATTTTTATAAGGTTGAATATCTTCTCTAAAGATTTTCGAGAAATTGAAATCCGGCTGAGTTGACAATTACTGAATTTGTAGGTCACAATTTTCGTGATTTTTAGGAACGTTCTCGACTTTGTATGAAAACAAATAGCCGATCGAAAATCGGCTTTATAGAATCTTAAAGAATATCTTCAAAGTCATAAAAATACCCATGGTTCTTGTTTTTCAAATACTCCGTTTGGGTTCAACCCTGGCCTCAGTTTTTCAATGTCGCTTGTTACCAGCTCGCACTTCAGCAGCCAGGGTAGCCATCGTTTTGATGCTAAACTGGATTTTTTTTTTCATCGAATATAGCCTAAGTCTAATACTTTCTAAGCATATGCATCAGATTTTTTTTCGTTGATTATTCTCAATGCCAAAAAGGTTTTGAAAACGATATACCTTTTCGTAATTCTAAGTTGACGACCCCCAAAGACGACCTTGTACTTTGCCGTTGAAATAGTTAAGGCAGATTTTTCAGCTCAAGGCCATCTTACTGCATCAAATTACGTGACGCTCGCGTTTCTGATCAAAAACTTTCTAAATTTTGTCCAACGTTTGAGCAATTAGTGAATTTAATGCACCGTAAAAGTTACGAAACTACTTCGTATACGGATACTAAACATACGCAAGTAAGATATGTATTATAGAGTCTTCGTACGAGTAACGACATATAATTACACTGTCCGAAGTAAAGGGGGCGTCCATTTGATGAAACAGGTAATTCCACAGAAATAAGTTTACAAATTTATTTTCTCAATGTCGATTTTTATTAATCATATAAATAAATGAAGTTTCAAACGTTATTGCCTGAGGCGAATTATGTTCCTCTTCTTTTTCTGGGTTTTATTTGCTCGATGGAATTATCAAGTCAATTTTTTCCCTGCTATTTTTTCGATATTAAAAAGCCAATGATTTCGAAGAATTCGTAAGCTCGTCGGTATTTTATTCGCGGTTTTCATTAGCCGTTCTTTCCAGGTTTGCCAAAATTGCCCAACGTCACATGGATCATGTTTTGCGAGCGTGCATCAGTTGTCAGTAGCATAATCCCCACGTTCTACGTACTGATTGAAAATCAAAATTTTTTTACCTTTGCTTTCGCTTTTGTGACAGCTTATTTTTCATCCTCCTACACCGAATTCACATTTAGCCAATTTTAGAACCAGACTTAGTGGATCCAAACGTATAATTTCTGCCTATATTAAGGGGTTAGATCTGGTCATAGCGTCGAGAAACAGATACATCTTTGAGAATTTTTTACAAGCAAAGTAAAAAGTGAATTCATTTGATCTTTACACAGTTATTGCATAGTATTATTATGTATTTAAAGATAATTTTTTGGTTCGAAAGAAAACGGCATTCAAGAGTTACGTTACGTTAGAGATAAGATACACCGTTTTTTGATGTCACCTGAAATACGAGACGATTTTACTCAAATCGTCATATTTCTCGCATTTTTTCGAACTTTCAAACTCCCGGTCGTGAATGCATAACTATTGTCATCTATGTTGATACAGATTTTGAACTTTTGATTTCAGATACGTCGCTTCGCCGCTACAACCCCCACCGTTTGGTTCTGTGAGAATTGCAGAGGGTTCGGCAAGATGGCTATAACTCTTGAACACGATTTTTTTTTCTAACCAAAAAATTATCTTTAGATACATGATAATACCATGTAATAACTGTGTAAATATCGAATAAATCTACTCCTTACTTTGCCTGTAAAAAATTCTCAAAGATGTACCTGATTTTCGACGCTATGACCGGATGTAGATAAAGCCTGCGATTGATCATCCTGGCAGGTTTGAGTCTCAGAGAGTTAACGCAGTTTTTGCCATTTCTTTAGCCACAGTTGATGAACGCAATATATGCAACCAAAATAACACAATATTGCAAATTTTCTGCACTATATGGATCCAAAGTAGAAGCCAGAGATTTCCATTACAAAGCCCACATGGCTCGGAAGAGTGGCAAATTGTATGAACGCGTATGCCTAGGATGATCCTTGACTATCAACAAAATTTCGGGAATAATTTTTGATTGGAGAAATCTTCTTTCAACTTTGATCCGAACGTCATATGATATGCGGTGCGCGATTGTAAGCTTGTTTGGAAAAACCCTGTTTGCGTAAATCGTACTAATGAAAAAAGTGTCAGAGAGTATCGAATTGGCTTCCGCAGATAGCGATACCACGAAAAATGGTATAAGTCATGCGATAGACCAGAAAAATACCATGGGTAAATTTAACCATATATTATTCATTATGCAAATAGTATTCGCAAAACTCTGAGTAAACGTTTGCTTTTCCACTAAGAAAACCTATAATAATTAATCACTAGTTAACGCGGTTTCTCAAAAAAAAAACCCAACCAGCTTGCAAAGATCGTTATATCGCCGGTATTATTCAATTTCAAACACCGCGTAAGTCACTTTTCGTATAAGTGCTTTAGGAGAAAGTAAAAGAGGAATAATTGCGTGTACTTCTTCTTTGCCAATCAGCTAAAGATATTTTCATAAAACATCCGTAAGATAGAATATTGAGATCTTAAAGTCACGAATCAGAACCGCGACATGTCCTTGGATGGCGTATTTTCCCATGAATCAAATAAACCGCACAGTTCTGTCAATTCCGAATGAATATGGAATTGCCAAAATTTGAAACCTTCGGATCACGCTGGAACGGTTGTGGGGATAGGAAATTTTTTTTGCTCATTCATTCTCATAAAAGCATCGTGCATACATATCTGTATATGCATTTGCGTTCAGTTCCTTTTGGCTCAGACACTTTTAGCATTGCAAAAGGTGCAATTTTGTCCCCCGTACATCCGTTCTCGTCATCGGTTACACTACACAACGACAGGTAGAAGGTGAGTGAATAACGGATGGGTGGTGGGGCGTTAAATAGTCAACAAAGAATTAACTCTCGACACAGCCTTCTTCAGTCGCTTCAGTCGCAAACTTTTGGTCAGAGGTCTCAGAGAGTAAATTCTCTGCAAGAACGGAAGAGAGGCTACAAGATTTGTTTGATCAGCTCCGTTTCCGAGGTATTTGCTAAGGAGGAAGGCAAAGACGGCGTACAGGATTGCCTTCGAGATAGTCTAAACTAAGAATCAATTTTTCGAATCTTGTATAGTTTTAAACCGAGTGGTTAATTCTTCTCCAGAGTTTGTTCGCTTCGCCAATTCCACGATAAAACAAAAATTTTTCGAAACGGACAAAGCTGGGTGTAAATTCGCTATTCCCTTTCCAAAATCTAATCATTTCTCACGTTTGTCAATAATCTGAAATTTATTTTTGTGGTATATTTACTCAGCGAAGCACGACGTCGACATGGGGGATCTGATGCACCTTATAGTCAACAACTACAATGAGTTACTGGAATCCAATAAGGGTGAGTGGAAATAACCTCCGTTTACATATTCCGTTTGGTTTAATAGCCCAACGTTAATGATTCACATTGATTGCGATATAATTTCATACTGATGGTCTCTCCCAGCGGTGTAACACCTCGCGTTTCGGAAAAGACGATACATCGTATGTGTAACTCGGTCATGAGGCTCACCATGTGTTTATAATTCGTAATAAACTGTTTCATTAATGTAAGCACATTCTTTGCGACTAGGTTGCCAGCAACTTTGATCTACTTATTTTAATTCTGCATACAATGCATTCGGCTGACGTCACACAAGCGACATACGACACGGGATTGACCTCGGGATTGATCTATAATCGCGGATATATGATAATGCGAATTATTATTCAAACTATTATTGTATCATACGAGAAACCTACTGATACCTGCTGTCATTATTTCTAAAATTGCAAATTCATTCGACCCCATACTCATGCATAAGTTGATGAGGGTTCAGCTTGCAAAGTAGTACATGCTGCAGTATTGGGGTTGAAAAAACGTTTTTCATGGGCACCTTCCAAGACTATTATCTTAAATTTAACAATTTGCATATCTTAAAGTCCAAAGATGGAATTCTACAAGTGAATTATTTTTTATTCCCGAATTTTCAGAGACCGCGAGAAAGGGTCTCATGATAATTTAATGATTGAAATTCAAACACGGTTCATCCAACGATATACCGCTGTATATTCGATAAATGGATAAATAATTATGCTGATAACTGGTTTCAGGAAACCAATTTATTTTTAGCCTTTTATATAATTTAGGACGGTCTGTATTCACGGTTCATCTTATTTTTTAATTGATTCACAAACGATTCGACTTTCGATTTTTAACCGTTATCCAAACACTTTCGTGACTCATTTGCAATTTAGGGTCTCCTTTCCCTGTCTGGGCAGTATATCTGTCACCTAATGTATTGATATTCCGTCTTAAAATCGGCAAATTAAAATTGCGAAAAAAAGTATATCGTTTCAAAAACTTCTTGACATTGAGAAGAATCTACGGACAAGAATCTGAGACCTACGCTTGAAAAGTACAAAACTCAGGCTATACCGAATGAAAAAAAAATCTAATTTAGCATCAAAATTATGGCTTTAGCAGCCCGGAAGGCCATTTTTGATTCTAAATTGAATTTTTTTAATTTTTCATTAATATAGCCTAAATTTTGTACTTTCTTTCAACATTTCCGTTGATTATTCCGATGGCGAGAAAATTTGAATACGATACACTATTTTCGCAATTCGAAGTTTGCAACCATCTCAATTTATCGATAAAAAATCCCATAGATCCGATGGTGGACACATGGCTGTTAATGGGATCCCCTGCGCCAGTGTTGGGCATTTTGGCCGCGTATCTTACCTTCGTTTTGAAAGTTGGACCGCAAATGATGGAGAAGAGACCCGCTTTTCAGCTAAAAACCGTTATGATACTTTACAATGGCATTCAAGTAATCTTCAGCGTATGGCTCTGCACTTTGGTAAGACAAATGAGTAATGAGTTTCCATAGAAAAGATAATTTACGCAAATCTTTGGTCATTTTACGTTTCTCAAGTATTCACGCTAGATTTCTTGACTACTTTAGGCACTAAAGGTGGACTTCTTTAAGTTGATCACGGCCTCTGGATGCAACAAGAAAGACGAGAACACTGTGCATCCACTTCAACTTGCGGTAATGATGGACAACGATTTTTGTGCCTTTATAAATCTGCTCAATCAGTCGAGACCGGAATTTGCAATTTTATTTGTCTTTTTTGCAATTTCAGCTCTCCACAGGTGCTTGGTGGTACTTTTTCGCAAAAATTATATTGGATACGGTGAGTATTTTTCCCCTTCTTTCACGACGATTGCGAAAGATCTCTGTCTTCGTATTCCGGAAAGTAATAGAGGTCTCGGTTTTCGTATTTTAGGTATTTTTCGTACTCCGAAAGAAGCAGAATCAAGTCACGTTCCTCCACGTCTATCATCACACTGTTACAGCTCTCTTCTCTTGGTGTTATCTCAAACTATTGCCTGGAGAGCAAGGCATCGTTATTGGCTTTCTTAATTCGCTAGTCCACGTCGTGATGTACTCTTACTATCTTATTGCCGCTCTGGGACCAGCTTATCGAAAGTACCTTTGGTGGAAGAAATACATGACCTCGATACAATTGGTGAGCCTTTTACTCTCTTCGAGAATTTCTATACCCTATTCAGAATTACCGAACCGTTGAAATGTACTAAAAACCGCTTATATTTCCTCGAGAAAAAATAATGACGAGGTAATTCGTATTCATTTTTCACCGTATTCCTCGTTAAAACCGAAAATTATGATCAGAAATAGTTTGGGAAAATTTTGGAAAATTTAAAAGGTGAAATAAAATGATGGACACTCTGGAAGATTATTGGTATTATAATTCTTCTTATATAGGTGATTGATTTTTATCAAATGTTTTTCGCCATTCCAGGTGCAGTTTGGAATCATGCTTGTCTATCTGACATACCTACTTGCGATTGATTGCAAGTTGCCGAAAGCTCTGACGTACTTTTTCGCAACAAATGTAACGATCTTCATCTATCTGTTCAGTGACTTTTACAGAAAAGCTTATAAGACGAAGACAGCTTAGAAATGAACGTATACCTATACCTAACTTGAGGCCTAAGACGAAATGCGTGAGAAGCTGATTGTGCATTTATGTGAATTATAGAATTATTCAGTAAAGATAAAAAGCAGGAAAGTCATTTTGCATTTCTGTACAAATTCGCGCAACGCAAATATATATATATATATATATATATATATATATATATATATATATATATATATATATATACTATATGTATATCCTTCTAGCGAGCTCTCTATAAGTTTCTTTGTGAAAAATAGAACCGCAAAAATTCGCAATTATATAGGAAAATGACTAGTATGTCAATCATGTTCAATAAATTGTACAAAGCTTAGAATAAGTTTATAAATAAAATATAATATACTGTACCGCAAAAAAATTCCACCAGGAAAAGCATTGGTTTACCTCTTGGAGCGGCTGTGCAGACGATAATTATTATTTTTCATTTTTTTTTTATTAATTGAACGAGTTCAATGATTCGTATCAACTAGAAATCGAAAGGTATACCAGCAGTCTATTCTTCTTTATTTTTTTTGTTTTTTCTAAACCCACTCAATTTACAGTGGCGTATAAACTTCGAATAGTTTTTACTGTACACATCGTACATCTTTCAATTTTGACTTATAGTTAGAAATTATGTTTATGTATTTTTGATTTGTCTTATCGTCGGACTCTCTCGTACCTGAAAAAAAAAAAAAAAAAAAAACAACTACGTATTATATACTATGATATATATATATTCTCGAAAAAAAAAAAAAAAAATTACAATATAATAAATCAGCACGTATCCTATCGTATCGTATCGTACTGTATGTATGAAATCAGTCGAGCGTCCGACTTTCGACCACTTTGAGGAAAAAATTATTTCTTTGTGAAATATACCGGCTTTAAACGTATACAGTATAAATTCAACATACCGTGGCTTTAATTTATACATGCATAGTTTTTTTTTTTTTGTTTTTTTTTCTTACGGTACGAAAGAGTACGTTTTCGTTAAGATTTGCATAACCCGCATTCATCATCTGATGTGAGACCAATAATAAGACGAATTCGGAATACATAAGCATGATTTCTGACTATAAGTCAAAATCGAAAGATACATGATGTGTATACAGTAAAAAATATTTCAAAGTTTATACCTCGCTGTGGATCACGTGGTTTTTTTTTTTTTTTTTAACAAAATCTAAGGGGTCGAAATTGACGAAAATTGATTTTTTATACTTCAATACGTATAAATATGATCGAACTTACGTTGTATACATTCTTTTACCTATTCTTATCTTAACATTACAATCCAAGACGAAGAAAAGAAGATACTTGCTTGCGTTGATACCTTTTTTCCATGGGGTTTTATATTTAATTGAAGGTAAAAAAGGTAATGCACAATTTCGTTAGTTTTTTTGGAAATTTGTAACGCAAAAACGGATTAGGATAAAAATCTGAAAATTGTTATGTATTCTTCAGTCATTGACAATTATCAAGAAATGAAACTGGAAAAATCAAAAATATCGAGGGTCAAAGACTAGGTCAGTTCGCATGGTCAGTTCGCCTACGTATACTAATGGATAAAAAACTATATATGTATACCTATATCTATACACATGAATATTAAATTAAAGATTCAAACTCTTCGTTAACATATTTTATTTTATGATACGGTACACATATACCTTTATAATATATATTTATATTTATTTATATATTATATATATATATATATATATATTTATATATTGTATAATACAAAAATTGGATACTAAGCACTAATGAAACTATAATTAATCTATCCTATTTTGCCTTGACAAGAATCACGCCTAATCTGCAGATTGTGTCTTGTACATACATACCCGTAATTCAATCGCTCAAATTCGACAAGATATACCAATAACAAAATTCATCGATGATTCAAATCTGAATGAATCCAATATGCTGGTTCAGATTTTACCTCGATTTCATTCGCGTTTAATAACGCGAATCAAATCTAGTAGAACTGGAGGTACCGGTATCAGTTCGATATCTCTTATACGATATATGAACGGACTGAATTATCAATTAATTAATTAATTACATATGATGTTAACTACATATATGTATACATATATTCATGCATACTGAAACCCTTAGTGGATATTTAAAGCTGTAAAATGCACTCAAAGTGCCTCCTATGATCTAAATCCCTACTTAATAATTAAGGAAAAAAAAAGCTAATAATTGTAGGCCGTTCTTTCGCACAGTTTTAACAAATTTCAATCTACACGGTTAGATACGTCAGCGATATTACTCATTTATATGTATATGTATATGCCACAATCACGGATCGCTGTTCACAAAATTTCCTCCGCTAATCCTCTAGCCATTTTTATATCCGTATAATTAATTATCTCGCTTATGTCATTTTCAGTTATTTATCTCGTTGTATTATTTTATACGCGATTGAATAATTGTCGAACGTTTATCTCTGCTGATGAAAATTAATTGGAATCGATTGATCGGACGTCTAACGTGACGAATCATGTTTTCTCTTTTGAAATATCGAATGTAATGAACTATGGATATTATTCAACGGTTATTCATTGTGAGTTTCCCATCGAAATGCACCAATGCATTGAATAGTAATCGATTTCATCTTTGATACATCGTCACGAAACTGAAATATCTTATCAAATATCGAATAAAAACTGATTGAAAATTGAATTTCGGATTTGGAACCAATCAGAACTCATTGATGTGAAATAAAAACTTTCCTATTGAAGCAAACACGAGACTGCAGCATCGTCGTAACCCCTTAGCTCCGAGTTTACGTCTTTAGATTCATCCTCATTGACAATCGTAGATAAGGTTATGGCCGATTAGAACTAGTTCACGAATAACTGGCAACTGCAGTATTTTTGAAATTGAATTAGAAAATTTGTAAACGCAAGGGCTGATCGAATACCGACACGGAATTAACTATTTGAGACAATTACGCTTTGGGATTTCTTCAACCCGATTGAAATCCTATCATCGATTAAATTCTCTGACGGATATTCAACGATTCAAAACTATCAAAAACCGTCGAAATTCATCAATTTTTAACCGTCATTTTACTTCAGCAGAGATGGCATGCCTGCGATTTATGTATCAGGTCATAAACCATATTTTTGAAATATTATAATTATAATTAATATAATGTATTACAGTATTTTAGTATTTATATATTATATAATATATAGGTAGGCGGTTTTTGGAAGTAATATTTTTATTTATTTATATATTAGGGTGATTCGAAAAAAAAATTTTTTTTTTTTTCTTCCAAACAGATTTAAAAGTTTCATTTAGTTATAAAGATACGCCTGTTAAAATTTGAGCTCTTAATATTAATATTAAGAGGTGGCGCGTCGCGAATTTCTATTTCCCATTTAAATAACATGGGAAAATTTGTTTCTGCTTCTTCTGATTTTTGTAACTAGCTAACGTTACGTCATATAGAAAATCTACAAACATATTTTTGTGGAGAATTAAATGCTCTACAAAAAAGGTCTCTTGCACTTTTTTGATAAACTTATTTTAGAAACTCATTTTTTGTCAGAAAGGTGGTTCTTTGAACTCGAATATCATTCGAATGGCTAAGTTTATCAAAAAAGTGTAAGAGACCGTTTTTGTAGAGCATTCAATTTCCTACAAAAAAATGTTTGTAGATTTTCTGTATGACGCATCGTTAGCTAGTTATAAAAATCAGAAGGAACAAAAACAAATTTTCTCGTGTTATTTAAATGGAAAATAGAAATTCGCGATGCGAGACCTCTTAATATTAATATTAAGAACTCAAATTTTAACAGGCGTATTTTTATACCTAAATGAAACTTTTGAACCTGTTTGGAAGAAAAAAAACAAAATTTCGTTTTTTTTTTAATCACCCTAATGCATATGCGTTTCACCGGCAGATATTCTAGTCGTGAGCAATAACTTCAATTTCAACGCGGTATGCTGAACGTTGTGTATATTATACTGGCTCAATATCTGTACTTGTTGAGCAAATAAAACTATACTACAGCTCGATGGCGAAATCTGCACTAATAAGTGCCGATATACAATTCCGTTAATTTTATTTTGAAAAATTTTTATTATTCTTTCGTTTTCTAGATTGCCCGATAACTGATAGAACCTTTCCTCAATCCTGGCTGAATATCACGTAAATTGGATCTAGTCCAGATTGAAACGAGTGAATTTTATGGTAACTTCGCTTTTACCGTTAATATAATAAAACAGAATAGTCCGCAGATACATTCAAAAGTGAGGAAACGATCTGTTCAGATAATATTTTGATACGAAATAAAAAATTGAAAAAAAAAGCAAAAAAATGTGCCAAGAAGAATCGTAGGATTTGTGAATTTAAACATTTTTTGTTTTAATACGTATAATTACGTCTCGTTCTGTACGTAGTACGTATATATATACCTAGTTTTTACACTGATATACAATTTTTTTATTTCTTTATTTATTTGTAGGTTTATCTTTCAGATTTTCAACGTTTTGACTTGAGATTGCAGTCCGTCTCTCAAGTCACAACTCTTAAGTTACACCTAATTATTTTATCCAATCGTTAGCCGTGCAGCAGGTACAAAATGACGAATTTTAAGGCAATTTCTAATCGAGGAAACTATCGAGTTATTGATAAACGCCAATAGCTTTAGTCACAGTCCCAAAATTATTTATTTTTATGTTTGATTTTTGAAACGAGAATTGGAATAAGTGACATGAAACAATTGGCGTAACAAGGCTGCCAATTCTTGCAGTTTCCTTCGGCCTGCGGTTGTGGAAAGTCGATGTTAATGTTGTTTGAACATCGATCAAGCCTTTTTCGACTTTTCATTTTGAATTCTACCATTGATAGCCTTTTTGTTTTCGTGTTTGTGACTTTCACCGTTCGCCTGGATCGCCGCGGATTTTTTAAGACCGCATTTGTCGTATGCTTTATTATAAAAGTCCGAAAACATGAAATAAAAGAACGCAACATTAGGCAGAATGATGATCAACGACCACTTCGGGTATCCGCAATCGTAGAACAACAATTGGAAGCTGTGCAGAAAGGCGAGACAGAACTGCCCCTGAAAATATACAACCGAAATTACAGCGGTGCTTTCAACAAAAATCACCAAAACAACTAAAAAATCAATTCTAGAATCATCAATTACCATTTGCAATGTAGTGATGTACTTCTTCCACCAGAAATACGCCTGATATTGAGGCAACATTGCTGCCAGAAGGTAGTAAGTGTACATCACGATGTGTACGAAGCTGTTTATGACCCCTGGGTTGATAAATTGCAAGAAAAAAAAAATAAAAATGAATTGGATAACGTTTAAAAAATCTCGTTCATTCATATTTCGCTCTTTTCTTACCGATGAAGGTTCCATGGCCACCCGGGAAGTATTTTGTGGCACCCCAACCCACGAGAGGCATAACTGTGTGATGATACATGTGCAAGAAGCTGATCTGCCGTTCCTTTTTACGCAATACAAAGAAAACCGTGTCCAAAAGCTCGGAGATTTTGGCGAGGAAGTAGACATGAACGCCTCGGGCAACCTGGAGAGATAAATTAACGGTATTTTATGGGTCACCGCACAACGGAGGGGATAATATCGAAGAATATCGGTCAGTAGAACGGAATCGAGTTAAGGAGAAGCAGCCGATACTGAGTCGATTACTACACTAATATGGAATACGTTGTTTACTGTTACAGATTAAAATCAAACGAGTCTTACCCTACGTGCATCTGGAGTATCGGAATAATCGACCGGCTCACACTTCCAGCTGTATTTGGTCAGCCACGCAGCGTCAAGACCCTCCCAAAATAGCCAACAGCTTAGAAGTACTTGGAGAAAATTATATACTATCAAAACGTTCTTTAATTGATAGGGTTTTCGGTGTTCCATATGTCTGGGTCCCCATGACAAAACGAAATATAAATAACCGAACATTATACTCGCTCCAGGAACCGGCGAGGCCATAAGGAACCAATCTTTGGTCCTTGGATCTGCGTGTAAAAAATGAAGAAACGTTCAGGTATTACTGACTTAAATATTTCTAACGAATTGTAAAAAACGATGTCAAAGAGATCGCTTAACGAATCGCTAGGTAAATCATTCGAATAAAAATAGACATGCAGAATTATAACTATTCAAAAAAAAAAAAAAATGTTTTTTTTTGTGGTTTTCTAATCGTTGAGATTAAATTTTTGTCCGGTGAAGACGTAACTTGTTTACGACTTACCAGCCAGGTCGTAGAATAAATGTTGGTAGAAACGAACGACAGAGTTATTGTAGATGTTCGACATCTCGGTGATTGAGCCTCCGCTGGCGTTCATTAGACGTGAAACTGTAACGAAATAAGAAGAGAATACATTTATTCGGTCATAAATTCGTCCAAGTCATTTCTCCTTGAATTTTTGTACACGTTTTTTCGTTTTTTTTTTTTTTCTTTTTTCTTTCAACCCAATCTAACTGTACGGTTATATTTTCACTTTCTCTCTAAACGTAAGAGGAACACACACACACAGTGTGCGGAATATTGTTGAGAATTTATTTATACTTCGAACGGTGTTTACTAGTCGAGAGATATTATACGAGGTGAATTGAGTCGAGGATTCCTGGATCCTTTGCACCGGACAAATTCTAGTTGTTATAAGAGGCAGTCATCCGTTTGATGAAGACACGAACAAAGTTGGAATCCGTCTAGTAGTACTATACCTACTACGAAGGCCTTGACGAATGGATTTTATACAGAAATAAATTGCGAGTTATTCAATTATTCAAATTACGAAACGACCTTACGGCGGTTAGGCTTAGTTTTATTCACAATTAGCCCAGATTTTAATTATTCTAATCAGGACTCGATCCCAGTACTATAAATCATATTTTTTTTCCTTTCAAACGGTCAGTTAACATTCGAAAACGTTTGCGGTATGGTAACGTATCCTTGACACTGAAAACCAGAAAGTAAGTCAAGTTTTTTTTTTTCTTTTTCCCCACCGTCGAAAAGTGAGAGTCCAATAAATTCTAACGCGTGGGCAAGTTTTTTTGTTTGTTCTTGTTCGTTAGTTTTCCGTTTTCTTTCTTCTTTATTTTTTTATTTTTTTTATTTTGGTCGTTATTTTACGATGGGAAAGAAACTACCTTAAGACCTTTTAATCGTCGAGAGTTGAGTCTTTAGAAAGGTGTAAAGACCGATCGCGATTCAATCCGAAGCGTGATGTAGAAGTGGAGAAGTCAGAATAAAATTTTACTTAATTCTGATTAAATCTTTCATTTATATTGCCTCGCGCTTTCGATTCGCAAAAATTTTGCGCCGAAAACTTTCATCAAAACGATCGAATATTTATTACGGAAATTATTCCGGATGTATCCGAGTTGTAAGCGTGTCAAGAGACGTATAAGACGTATATGACAAGATATGTGATCCGAAGGTAACATCGATGTTATGAAATTCCTGAAACTGTTTCATCGATTCTTTCAAAAAGGAAATAGAATTTGAAATTAACGCGGGAATGAACTTGGAGCGATTTTTGTTTTTTTTTTTTTTTCTGCAGTTCGTTGAAGTTTTTGCTACCACCTTAACCGATCACATAAACGACTTACGTGAACGGAACAAAAGTAATGCAAGTAAAGAAGTAGGAGAAATGGTAGCGGACCTGGATTACGTATAGTTCGCGCGAAAGCGTCTGTCTCTAAAAAACAGGAATGACAAAAATCAATTCCGCACGATATAGGCGTGTATCCGCATCATATATAATGTAATACGTGTATATATACATATATATATATATATATATATAGAGGTATAACATGCTAAAAATATAATACGTAAGTATGATAAATAACGGTTTCAAGACACACGACTCTGAAGACTCGTTTTCGATATCGTAGAAACTCCGCTATAAACGTATAATATAACGATTATACATATACCTGTATGTATACATACCGATATATAATAATTAATGGAAAGTCATGAAAATCAGTGAAAGGAAAAAAAAAAAAAAAAAAAAAACGACATGAGTGCCGCAACTGAAATGCGAGAATAGAGTACGCCGCTCGCGTTACTCGCTAATCACTATTACGTATCACGAGTCTATATACGTACGGTTATGTATGTAGTACAAGATATACAGGCATTTACAATACGATTTGAAAACAGGGCAAGAAGTATACCTAGAATGTGTAATTTTGATCTAAAAATGTATTTTTGTACCAAAAATAGGGAGAAAAATATAATTTTTAAAATTCGTAAATACTCAGCACCCGGTACATAGACGTTATGCATCCGTATAACTGATCGTATACTTGAGCTTCGTAGGTGTATATATAGGTAATAAATATATAAGGAGCGGAAAAATTTACGTCATACGATTTTTTGCCACGCTAACTTACTGTTCGCAATCATAATACGTGACACAATGATTTTTCTACGTAGTTACATACACTCTGGTCCGTCGCAAAATCTGTTGATTTACAAACGGAGAATATCTGCCGTATGCGAATACGATGTGAAGAATTGCGAAACGATAGACCGTTTAACGTATTCGTCAGCGAACTATGAGAGATTCGTTCCGAAGAACGATGAAATAAATTTTCTTCGGTTTCATTATAAAAGCGCGGAATATCCTTAACTGATTTAAGATTACCTCGACGGATTAGCCAATCGAAAATACGCCGCAGGTAAATATTCGCGATACGTTCGAGTAACGTACGCGTATTTATAACGCCGGTGGAGTTTAATTAGACGTTGAAGTCAGGATTGGCGAATAATGGAATTTCATTTATTTTCCATTCGTCGATCTTTCTACTCATCTTATACATCATGTAGCTTGTTACGTGTATTAGACGGTCTAAAAAGGAGAGAAGGTTCGGTTACTCAAACCGTTAGCAAACCCACATAGCAAGTGTCATTTTAGCTCAGTATGCTAATCCGCGAATACAACGGGTTTTACTTATAGCAAGTAGACCCGCCAACGATGATTTACCAGCAATATCTCTCGTAGTGGATATTCATTGCGATTTGAAGTGTGAAAAATGACCATTCACGCTTCACGTGACAATATTTTACCCGAAATACAATTGTCCCGATTATATTTCCTGTTTTATTTTATTGTTCGTCAATTTTCTCGGGACCTTTCGTTATGAGACAACTATTGCGATATAAAACAGTTAAAAAAATGTAATATTTATTTATTTCACTGGTCAAAAATGACCTCGGTATTTATTTTTACTCAGGAATATAACACAGAGGAAGAATACAAATTATTGAACAATAAAAATACGTCGATAATTGCAAGTGATTTGGTGATTAACAAATGTTAAGATCGCAACTCGACTGGTGTAATGCTAATAATTATCGTAGCTGACTCAAGCCTTTCACATCTCGTATTTTTAAGTAAAAAGAAACAAGGCAGTGTATATTCATAGACAGAGGCAAAGACGAGCTCTAAAATAACTGCATTTTTATTAACATTTTTTAAAAGTTTGACATCGATACGCTGCAGTATTAAATATTACAATAAATACTCTCACTTTTTTCCTTTTCTCTGCAAAACTTATTATCTGTGTTAAAGACAAGCAGGAATATCTTCGAATCTGAAATTTGACTTTCTTCAAAACTGTTTTATGTGTTTATGTATCTAAAACATTTCTGGCAACATCTCTTCTCATAGTCACAATGCAAGGTAACGCAATCTGGATTTCGTGGTAACAAACGATATCACAAAATCCTTTATACCCTAGTCAAGGATTATGAAACGAAGTAAACGACGGGAATTCATAGAGTCGTCGTAATTTCCTTCTTTTCATAACTTTTTCGTTTATTTTTTTTTTAGTTTCTTTTTGCTTTTCTTCCGCGTTTTTCTCTCACTCTTCTCTTTCTATTAACAATCTAGCGTAGCCGTTGGCTGGTGCTTTTTGGTATCTATATCGTTAGAAAGGCCCGCGTTCTCGTTTCGGATACTAGACGGTGTATCCTAGAAACATTGAAGTACTAGCTGTGGTCGTAGTACCTACGTATAACGTTAACGTATGTTGACTGGATAGATACGGCGGGAATCGGGTCTTTCGAATCATCATCACCTCTTTGCTTTCTATACACATGTATAGGTATGTCTATACACCTATATGATCCAGCGTATCGCGTATGACCCAGGAAGACCTGGAGAAGACGTTGTGTATATAGTTAGACGAAACTGGCTTTACAGTCTCCAGGATTTTCACCTCAATGAATCAAAGAGCCACCACTGTGATGAGATCAAAGAAACGACAGCTTATCTGGGTCAGCCAGTACCTGTATCATCATCTCGCAAAGTTCAGTGCCCGTTATAACGTTCGGTGTTTGAAATCCAAGCGCGATTTTATCGCGGTCGAACGCGAATAATAAGAAATTTCCGGATATAGGTATAGGTATACAAAATTATTGCATAAATTTGTGAATTTTTTTTTTTTTTTGCGATAGATGGTGTGACCGATAAAATATCTTTTTAATTTTAAGAGGAGCGTATAGGTAGGTATGTATATACCTGCCATTCGCGAGGCACGTTTATATTAGAATAATTAAATTCCACGATTAAATTTTTTTTTTATTTATTGCGCAAAATAATCAAATTTTTATTAATAGGTATAAGTGAAATGACTAAACGCCCCTGACTCGTGAAAAGAATTGAAATGGAATTTTTAAAGTAAAAATAGTATGCGGATTGAGGCCGTGTGCCCAATTGTTTTTTCTTTTTTTTTACTTGGTCTTTTTTTTTTTTCTTCAGGCGTTAATTAACGTGTGTGTCGGCATTGAGCCTAGGTCTACACAGGTACTTAGACGGTTATAAATTGACGACAATCTTGCTCCTTGAACATTTCATAACTGTAAATTCATTCTATGTATGTAGGTACCACAAACAAATATAGTACGCTGGAAAAAAAAATTCATGTATATATATATATGCATATTAAAGCATTAGAATCGTAGCTAATTGAATTATACGTGTGTGTAGAGTGAGGAGAACAACTTGTTCCTCGCCAAAAATTTTTCTGACCAAAAAAAATTTTACGAGAAACTCGAAAACGAGGTCGAGAATGTTTTATGCCTTTTTCGAAAAAGGAACAAAATTCTGTACAGGTTTCGTTCGGTATTTATTTGACGACCAAGCCGTGCAGATTTATTGGCGAATTATAAATCCTGACCATTTTATTCGTGCGAGCAAAAATCATATACGTAACTGCATAGGTAATCACTCGAAGAACTATGAGAAAATTACAATGATATCTTCGACCTTCGGATTTAATGCATGCTATCAAAGCTCTTCGACCTCTATTCCTCTCTTACTTTTCTTCGGCTTGCATAGGAATCTTTCGGATAAATTATGAGGAGCTGTTCAATTTTATTCAAAGATTAATTAGCATATGGGTATGTATATTAACACATGTATCAAGGCGTGATTGAAAGAAAGCTTTTTTGATCTACCATTTCGCTGCTGATACTCCGAATGATATATTTTCATGTGAAATAGCTCCTCCCGAAGAGAATAGCCCGTAGCGCAATTTCAAGTATTCGATTTCTATTTCCCATACGATGAAAAAGGAGAAAAAGAAGAACACTTTTACTCACAGAAATCATCGAGTTCTTCTCGGACTCATTTTGAAAGGTACCTACGAAAAAATTAAACACCTTCGAGACAAAGCTTCAAACACTTTTACACCCCGAACCAGTCCCTCGTTCCAGGGCGTCCCATAACTCACGAAGCATCGCCTTACAATGAAGTTATTTTTTTCCGAATACCCGAATTCGTCCTCTCAAAAACGAGCCCAAAACGAACTCGATATCTCAACTTTAACCCGAGTTATAATTTTTCCAACTAAAAATGTTTCTTCGCTTCCTATCTCGACCACATGAAAAATCGCGGCCTCTCTTTTCGGGGAAAGCTACTCCACATATAAAATCTATAATCGACAGTATCAGCACCTTCACGAGGTATAAACTTTAGTACGGAAATATAATTATAGGGATATAATATAGACACCCGAGTTTCTAAGGCAAGACTTTACTGGCGTGCGTAGCGTAAGTACGTATACGTGTAATAACCGGTCATATAGTAGTGAGTTGCGTCGATTTTACCACTATCGACGGGTCAGGTGTACAGCTTCCTTGTCCGGCTTTGGTTTTAATCCAACGTAATACTAAGACTGGATTTTACAGTGTGGGTGATAGTTTATCGGTGTAAGTGTGGCATATATCGCGGAGAAATGGTCTGAAGAAAGCGTAACAGGAAAGCAATATAAATATGCGGCGTTACATGACCGCCTCACCGGCTCATATCCTCAGGCAATGCGTGCAGACGAAGAGGCGGAAGACTATGTGTTTAACAGATACTGTATAGGGCTATCAGGAAATTTTATCCTCAGGCCCTCGTTCGCACGTCTTTCACTTCGCCCTTGAAGATACCGTTTCGTAAAACGAAATTAGGTCTAATTAAAAGTAGTAAAAAAATTAACGATCCCTTTTACGACTCTCGAAAATTTTGAATTATCGATCGGTCTCATTTCTCCGCGTTGCGGAAGAATCTGAGGAATTTTTGTACGCGGTAATCCGTTCAGACCACGCGGTAATTGATTTTAAATAATGTAGTTATAACGAGCGGAAATGAAAACTAATTATTAACTAGACACGAGTTTCTTTTCCTTTTATGAAGACGAGAGGTAAAAAGTCGGTTAGCGATTCGGTTTTTGTTCTAATTTCCGAAAAGCTTGTCTTGTCTTTAATTGCACAAGACGAACGAGTTAGGAGAGGGTAGAAATAAGCTGGGGTCACTCTTCGCGCAGGCATGCGTACACACAATCGATAATTATGCAACTCAAAGTTCAAACGAAGTATTTGAGCTCGGACATTTTATCCATACGGGTAAAATTAAACGGCGGTCAAAAAACCGGTCCGACTTTCGTACCTCCAGAAGCCGTCAGTAAGCCGGAACAAGGTCTTTGGGACGATAGTCATATTTCCGCCACGATTTCTCCAATTTTAAAAGTCGAAAGTAGCCGATTCGTACTATCGGCGTTCGCTCGTACGTAGCCTTTCCTTTTCTAAAAATATTTCAGAAACAGGGAATAAACGATTCGAAAAATCGTCATTGACCCGCCAAAGCATAGTTTAGCTCGAATTCAAATCTGGGAAACATCAAGCCCCGAAAATCATTGTCTGGTCTCTCCGAGTTCTAAAAGGCAAGACTCATAGTCGGATGAAATTTTTTTTATGTCTACGAGGGATAAAAATCGTTATTTGCAATTAAACTTCTTTACCCAATGTTTGGGGGCTTTCTAGTTCGAAGCGATAGGTTCGGAGCTTCGACCTTTAATTGAGATTTGAAAATTAGTGAGACTCACGTAATATGCCGTGGATCGTAAATGGGATGAATTTTTCGTCGACTATATACAGGTTCGAGAAATGTCGCGATCCAACTTTCGAAACTGGTCCATCTTCGTCGACTTTATATCATACCTACGTACGCGCTAAATACCTTTATACGCGTATGCTCCATACTTACTCGAATGATGAATTCGGGACGATCTCCTTCGCGAATTTTATAATTTCTCTGTCACAAGTCCATATTATAGATTATTATATTTTCTCGACAGCAAATTATTCGCACAATTCTATACAATTATTATTAAATATCTGATCACCTAATTCACCGCACATTCGGTGATACCATTCAATTATTTCGACGATTTTTTTTTTTCAAATTTTCAAATTCTTTATTCCAAGCGATGATAGAAAAAAGAAAATTGTTAATAAAATTTTATACAAAAAAAACACCCGCATTCGCAGCCTCTCGATTTACTTCCTCGATCAATACTAAAACGTTATTCCTTTTTCTTAATTCGAAAAGTCGAAATATCTTCTTCTTTTCTTCTTTTTAAACGTTTATTTGGTATTTTTTATTGAAAACTTTATACATTTTCTACTACACTACATGTCGCGTGTGCCTTGTGTCGCTTTCCAAGAACTGAACTCTGCAACTCGCGGACTGTTTGCCCTGTAGAAGAGGCCCGAAGAAGTGGGAAATGGAGTGGAAGCAGGTCCTCGCAGTGGGGAAACGATTCTTTGGCTCTCTTAGGTCCAGCTATCATTTCTCTCCGGTTGCTGCTGGTCAGGGTTACGTCAGACTTAAGAAAGTTGTATAATCGTCCCTCCCCCAACCCTCCTCTTTCGCGCCTTTTCCCCATCTCTTTCTATCTCAATTTCCATCTCTCTACGAATACAGGCATATGTATATATCTATACGTTTAGAGACACCTGCAGTCCTGGAAATTGTTATACGAACAACGAGCAATCCAACATATCTTCACCGTCGGAAAAGAAAAAAAAAATCATTACCACATCACGCAGATTAATCATCCGACACCTCGCAACTGTAAGATATGTAAAATCGACGGCTAAAAATTTTGAAAAAAAATCATATCTACCCACATGAATTAATGCAGGTAAGAGTGGTTATCGTTTTTCAAATTTCAAATCCTTTTGGCCGAAGGACGAGGGAGAAAGAGGTCGAAGAGACGGATTATGACCAAGAGAGATTCGTCTACCCAAAGGAGGCGATTTTCATAATAATTAGCGTCATTTTAAAGACTACGAGCTTTTTTAAATAATCGTTTACTATTCTGGGACTGAACTTTGAACGAGAAGGATACATCGATAGCTGATGAATTTGGGGTGGAATAATCTCTCACGCGATTCAAGTAGGTATTTTCAGATAAAATCCAGCCGGCGAGAATAATTCTACGAACTATTATTAAATCGGTAACTTTTCGTAATTCCTTTTTTTTTAAGTTCGATCGACAAAGACAACAAGTTTTCATGAAAAACTACGAAATATTTGAAATTCTTTGAAAAATTTGTGGACATTGCTACCGCAGGGGACTCGACAGTTTGTTTGATGGGTAGCATCGCGATTTTTACTTCGCCCGAGGATCGTGATGTGATTATTTTGATCCTGAAACTTAAGCTAGAGCATAGTATGTGCAAGCCATTACGTGATTGCGATTATACTTGCCCCAGGAACTGTGTATACATTCAACTTCCGGGATCTGGGGAACTATTGCTCTCTCTACGCAACTAACCAGGCGAAAGCCGCCACGACGTCAAGCTTCGTGCTGCCTTAGGCAGCCCTTCGCGTATTCAGATCAGTAAACAAGAATAAGGAAGATAGGATTTATGATAGAACAAGAATCGAGGTATTTTTGTACCGAATAATTAAGACGGGGAAAAAATCCGACCGATTTCAAAGACGCGAAAGTGATTTAAAAAAAAAAAAAGCTGGTATCCTGCACCCAGCAAATCGACACCCTTGATCAGGGAGAGGAGAAAAGGGATTAGAAAAGAATTGTAGAATGCGAAGACGTCGGGATCCTGCAGTAATAATTGCGCCAGAGAAGAGAGCTGCGATGACCGTTTACGCTGTTGCTAAATAAATTACTTATCTCTCGTTCACTTAGTTAGCACCGCGGAGTTTCAACACGCGATCAAATACTGCTTAACAACACTTCGAGTAGCTAAGGTGCGCCAGCATTTACCTGATCGTTTGTATATGAGACAAGCTACTGCAATGTAAGATGCGATCAGAGTTCGCAATTGTGTAAATCGAGATAATGGGTTGCGCAGGGTAGGAGAAGACGAGGATTCGCAATGAGGTTTAATCCTTTCGATTTTTCGATCATTCGATCACGAATTTTTAACATGTTACTTTCGATGTGAAGTAAGAGAGAGAGAGAGAAACAAAACGAATTGATAGTCAGTGGATTCGAATAGGATGGAAATCTGTATCACAATCGGAGATGAACAGCTATTGGTTGAAATTTAAGTGATCCGGAAGTTTTCATCGCATCAATTGGCAAAATAATTTTTCCGAACATTTTTAGAGCTCGATGTGATCGAGAAAGGGTATTGAAATATAGTTATAGTTAACCCAGTTATAGGCCGGGTTGAAGTTTAGAGTTTCGAAAGTCCCGAACGGTAAAAGTTCCAAATTTCAATACTACCGATTCAGAGTTTTTAGAAAGAGTATTTTCCCGAGAGTCTGTATAGCCGATTTCAAAAACTCTGAAAGGAAGAATACCGAGGGTTAAAAATTTCGAAAGCTAAAGATCCGAGAGGCCATAACCTCCGAAACTTGAAATTCACGCATGTATTCATTTGGTGTTTAATAACTCGGGCTGTATTGATCGTATCGATACCAATAAGTGGTCAAATTAATCGTCTTGAGATTTACTTTTTGGAAAACAAAGTTTCAAAATCCTATCAATTATTTATGACACCATAAAGTTATCGATTGAAGTAGATAAAATAGGCTTGCCCATTGAAATATTTTTTGCATTCTGAGCTTTCGGAATTTTTATGTCCTAAATTTCGACCTTGCTGAAAATCCTAAATCGTCTCAAAGAACTTATGAAATTCGGAACTTCGACCCATTCCCGATCCAACATGTTTTTTTTTTTTCAAATTCTCATTTTACTTCCAGATCTTAAAACTTGTATCAATTGAGTGGAAAAAAGTGTCATATGTTGAGCGAAAGTTTAATTTCTTATTTTTTAACTTGAAAACTACTCAATCGATCAATGCCAAAATCAAATCATATTCAAGTTCGATCAAGTCATATCGATTCGGAAAAAATTCATAAAAATTCGTTGGTCCGTTCTCGAGATATCGACGATTGAAAAAAAAAAAAAATTCCAAAATGTATTTATTCAATAACTCAAAAACTACTACATTGATAAAATCTATCATCTAATAGGTTCTAGGATATTCAAAACCGCATCGATTGATCCAACAGCAGTTAAAATCCGTTCACACGATCTCAAGATATTATTGGCTATTTATCTCACTTATCTATTCATTGGAATAAAAATTGAATCGAAATAAATTTGAAACAAAAGTTTGGCCCAATCCCAAAGTATAAATGAATGATCTATAGCTATCTATCTGTAATTTGGGTTGCGTGTCGATCGGCAGCTAGGCGCTGACGAAAGTAAATGCTCTGCCTTACCTACCGAAGGATGAACCGAAATTCGATTCGAACCGATTTTGCGAGCAGTAAACTAAAATTTTGTTCCGAGTTTACCGATCGCATCATAACGATGCCAATGTTGTTTGCAATATTTCATCTGGTCAATTGACGTCATTTAATCGAAGCAAGATTATCATATAAATATACTCGATTGATACAATGGCTCGCTGTGAATCCCCGTTCTCTATAATATAGTCGCAATATTTTGCAACCTTGTGATTATCATTTGCACTATATACTAATTACGTTAACCTTCGAAATTCAACATAAACTGGTTTTCAATTATTTTTCCATTGGCGTTCTTAAAAGTAAACAACCTCAGGATCTGCAATTATGATAGATATATATACCTATATACATGTAGATATGTATAACGTGTACACGCACATATGTGCAGGTACTACACTGCATTTCTTGCGAATTTAATGCGACCTTTCTTACGCAATAGGAAGTACATACTTACACGAACGAGAATTATGGCTTGTCACTGTAGTGCATAGCTTTGTTCAAATCTTCCTCAGACATCATATGTCAGGTATATAACTTACCTTCGTGTCATAAACAAAATCTTACTTTTCATTCTTATACATAGCCGCGGAAATGATTTACTTCAATGTGAACGACGAAATTATATAATTTTTTCACGACAACTTAATTCGCGATATTTATCTCATATCTATATGAATTGGACATTATATTCATAGACTCAAATCAATTCATTTTGTGGTTAGAATTGAATTATCAAATATTTAGGTTTATATTATATACATGTATATGAGTGATCTGGGAATTATTTCATCGACATTCCAGTCATAGTAAAATTTTTGACTTTTTCAATACCGATTTTTCCAACGATTTTTACAAAATCTCAGAGTGGAAGGAAAACGAGGTTAGGATACATTCCCATACAGAATCTCCCGCTCTTTTGAATCGAATCATTTTCGTTAACCTCAGATATCTGTAAATGCTTGAAAATGCCACTTTTCACATTTAAATGCATGATTTTGTTTTGTATTCGAATAATTCGAATCAAAATACTACAAGGACATGTGATTTTCAGGTTGGGATCTCGCAGGCTAGTTCTAGCCAATGATTAATAACTCTTTTCACAAGCGAACCGAAGCCAATTCATTGATTTTGTGAATTAAAACGTATTAGAGGGAAAGAGAATTGATTCTAATTTGAAGTGAATTCTGTTTATCTCTTTTTATTTCAAAATCTTGAATGAATTGACTCGACTAACTCGTTTGGCATGGTCCAAACTTGAAATGTTTAGTCTATGTAATTTGTAAGTGTAGCTATACTCGCTATATACATAACAACCATTAACTCAACACTTTAGCCACAACATAACCTCCGACCTTCGGTTTTACCTCTGAGGAATCCCCGATCAGCCGTTATTCTAATGATCGTTAAGCGTATATCTCTGATATTATGACACGTAATAAAATTCGAACAATAATATAATATCCATATATGTAAACGTATGAGAAGCAAAAGCCAGTTATCATGTAAAACAAGACCAGATCTGAAGATATGAAACGACGCATAGTAGTGACGTTAGTGTGTAGATGATAAATGTAAAAATGAGTAGTTTAATTGCCTAAAAAATATTCGCAGCAAAAAGTCTCAAGTTCAAATGTAAAATTACCAAGATTTTTTTTTATTTTTGTTTTACATTGTTTTAAGCTTCAAGCAAACTTCAATCATCATCGTCGTTTACTAATGGTCTGAACTCACTGCCCCAAACGGTTCGGCGAACTTTTTGTCAGTCATGATTTCCTACGTATATATCACAAAATAATCGCAATTATATTTCTGCTCAATCATAGATGCTCGAATCTCTACACGCAATAAGACCCTGGATATTAAAATTCATAATTAGAAAATTGACGGACGGCATCCTCTTGAATTGTTCACGCATAATTATCGAGGCTTTTTGACAAGACTAATCCCGCCTTTTGTACATTTATCACATATTCTTTTATACACGTAGATGTCTGACTATGTACTTCGGTCAGGAATTTCCGTACCGTTTTTATTATATCTAGCTTGGAAAAAACCTAAGATCATTTCCGAGTCTGGTTTCTCTTTTATCTCAGAAAATGGGACGAGTGACTTGAATAAAAATTATGAAATTAAAATAATCGTATTCTTTAAGGACGAATATACGATTTCAAAAAAGCTACGACGATCTCTTCAACGATTTCAAGCTAAAAATTAACGCAAAAAGAATATCTATCAGACCTGACGTTCTCTCGGCTTTGCAAATATATCGATAAACTATAGTTTTTTTTAATTTTGTTTCGTTTTTTTTTTTCCTTTTTTGTTTCTTAATCATCATTCGCCGTGACGTACAGCCTCGACGTATCTGAAAATATTTGTCTGGAATATCCGTGTTTTCTAAAACTCTTGCGGTTATACGAAATAAATTTTTGTTCTTGATATTCAATAATAAATTACTTACGTGCCCGCGTTCGATTTTATAAAGTTCATATACCTAAGGCGAAGAGTGAGTCGATGAGGGTCGAATAAAAAAAAAAAAAAATAACGAGATAATAAATTAAACCGAATAAACTACTGTCTCCGTACAGTACGGAAGACGGAATAAAATTTTCTCAACTAACAAAAAAATTCAAGCTACCTAGACTGGTCAGCCTTACATCTCGGAAGTTGTCATCGCCGGCCAAAGTCAAATCCAGCTGATAGAACAACATATTCTCACCGATTTAATCCATACATCGAATAAAGATATAATAGTCGATGAAAGGCGACGAAAAAATGACATAGTATATCGATAACGATTCTCATCTGAGATTGAAACGATCGGAAAATAGAGAATCGATTATTATATCCATCTGTGGAAATCTGTGAGAAATTTCTTGAACGATTTTCCTCTATTTTCACTGGTTTTGTGAAGGTTTGGTAAATTGAAAAATTGATCATTATTACAGTATAATCGACTTAGGTCGATCGAAGTACTCGCGTTATTTTATTTTCATCTCGATTTGGGTAAACGTGGATAAATATATTTTTCACTTGAATAACTGGTTTATCTCTGTATATGAAAAAAAAATGAAACCGTTTGCTTAATCGGCAGTAGTTTGAATGAAATGAATGGCTGAGTAACCGACCAAGAAAATAGGTCAATCAGCTCCAAATACTTTATAATTTGAGTAAATTATACATTTGAATCGAGAAGGCCAGCTGAAGTAAATACATTGCGAATCTTATTATTTGACGTAAGATGCAGATGATTAGCGTTGATGATTAAACACTTTTAAAAATTGTAAGTCACTGAAAGAGCATATCATTTGTCAACACACTATAAGTTTAATAATAATTGCATCAATATTGAAGGTAAACTCATTAGTTGAAAAAGTACCTAAGGTAGTAATCAGCTTGAGAATAATAATTTTTTATCGTTATTCAAAGAAAACTATTACAATATTGTTATCGTTTTTCCATCGTTGTTATTCGCGGTTTTTCATCTGTTTTTTTTTTTTTTTTCTTCTGGTTTTTCCGTGTGTATCGTTCATTTTTCTTTATTTCTAAACGAGCCATCAATACGTATTTATAATCGAAGCTTGCGTAGGGCAGCCCACGTCATTGGCTGAAAAATATATCTACATTACATGTCGAACAACAGACGCTTGTATTTTTCTTATTTTTGAAGCGGGGGTAAAGTTCCGAATTTTATAAGTTCCGAACCGTAAAAATTCCAAATTCCAGAAAAGTCCAGACTCCTGAAATCCCAATAATCCCAAAAGATAGTTCATTCTGAGCGAGACCCTCTTTACGGAAATCCATTTTATCTACTTCAATCGATAACTTCATGACGTCATAAATAATTGATAGGATTTTGAAACTTTGTTTTCCAAAAAGTAAATCTCAAGACGATTAATTTGACCACTTATTGGTATCGATACGATCAATACAGCCCGAGTTATTAAACACCAAATGAATACATGCGTGAATTTCAAGTTTCGGAGGTTATGGCCTTCCGGATCTTTAGCTTCCGGAATTTCGTACCTTCGATGTTCTTCTGTTCAAAGTTTTTGCAATCGGCTAAGTAGACTCTCGAGGAAAAATGTCCTTTTACTTTCAAAATTCGAAGTTCACCTTCGTATACCTTATCACATAGTCAATGAATGAGCATCTTTCGATACAATCGAGATAAACAAAAAACCGCAAGTCATACACTCACCAGTATAGTACACACGTATATTAAGATTTGAAATGTACGTGTATGTATCTACTAAAACTGATTTTTATACAGCCTAAAATAATCATCTCGGAATTCCCTGACCAAATAAAATAACACAACGCATGGCGGGTCTAGTTTTTGCCTTCAATAATCATTATCCTGGCCATTGACTCCGATCGTGAGATGAAATTAATTCTGTTTTTGATATTGAATAAAAGTACTGCTTACCGATAGTCACAACTATATCTAATTCGAATCAACTAGTAATGTCAAAAATTAGTCTGCAAAGTACTAAATTTGAGTAGATGCACTTTTCGTTACACGAGTGTAT
The DNA here is from genome assembly GCA_963966615.1 of Tenthredo amoena. Classification (NCBI taxonomy): domain Eukaryota; kingdom Metazoa; phylum Arthropoda; class Insecta; order Hymenoptera; family Tenthredinidae; genus Tenthredo; species Tenthredo amoena. The sequence continues at coordinate 21,644,036 of OZ016482.1, read as the reverse complement.
CCAAAGTTGCCTATCCTTAGGATGATCACTGCACTATCTAATGAAAACTATCTATAATAGAAATTTGGATAAGCTACAATATCCGGACATGTTAATTTTGACTTTTAAATTAAACGGAAATAAGAGTTAATTGAAATTGGATAAAAGAGCATTAAAACTGATCCAAGATCGACGATAATGCTGAAGTATATTTTATGGAGGTGATTATTCCCACGGATATACGACAATTATTAACCGTTTATTCACCGGACAGAAATAGTCCCGAATTTGCGAATATTACAAGGTCTATGGAATCGATTTAGCCTTTGATGTAAAGTGAGCAATGAGAAAATGAAATAAAAAATAATATGAAACGGTGGGAGATCAGTTAATACTGAAAGTACTGGCCTTCGCCATGTGCAAATCGATTCAATGTTAGAATGCGACTACTTAAAGTAGATTTCGAAATTAACTGTCATCAATCATGTATACGCAGGCGCAGACCATTAGACAAAAACAAAAACGAAAAAGGCGAACTTTAGGTTTTGAAAATATCTATAATTTATACAAACGGTACGATATGACTGACTTCGTACTTATTATAGTTCAAACTGTATCTAATCAAGATTTGAAAAAAAGAAAATAATCAATGTAGTACAACAATCTGAAACAAATGAAATACTATTCGTTTACATGAATTAAAAGGTAATTTATTAATTGATAGAAATAAGGAAGTATTTCACTATTCCCTGTTATGACATTAGGGATTCTTCAATTTCCGTATATTCAAACGCAAATACAACGATCGTAAAGATCGGAGAAAATCGTTCCTTTTTTACCAAGCTCAATGTAACTTACGTCTATGAACAGTCTTGTATAAATCAAGGTACGGATAGAAGCGTGAATTCGATAGATACGCGTAATATTCAAATGAAGTAGGCTTGCCCGCCTACTCATAAAACTTTTTTATAAATGATATCGACACGAGAAGATGGATGAAAGGAAACTACTAATAAAAAGTTCTCGCCAGTCATTGACAATATCTGTATTCGGTTTGCGAAGGATACTCACCAGCCTATGCAAAGTGGTTGAGAACTTCCTAGTCGAAAAAAAAGAAAAGAATTCAAAAGAAAAGAAAATAAATAGAGAAAAAAGAAGAAAAAAAAACGCCGTGGTAGTAGACGCGGGCGATGAGTAATGAAAACTGGTTAGATCAAAATAATGCTGATCGAATTGCGGATACGAAATGTATTTTTCGTAACACATGCACGATTTTTGCGTTTTTTTTTACCTAAAAATCGGGCGTAAAGTGAACGTTTTCGTACCGGCGGGCAAAAAAATCAGTAGCGGGCGATAATAAACTTTTTTTCGCCCGCTAACGGCGAGCAGCGGGCGATAATGAACTTTTTGCGCCCGCTAACGGCGAGCAGCGGGCGATAATGAACTTTAATCGCCCGCTACCTCAGTGCCGCTTATAGGCACGCAAAACGCAAAAATCAATACATGTGTTACAAAAAATATGGTGTGCACCAAGGGCTAGTGGGCTTTTTGACCTCGTGTGGTTGCAGTACTCGCCTCCGACTCGTACTGCAAACTCCACACTCGGTCTAAAAAAAGCCCACTTTACGCCCTTGGTACACAATATACTATTATTCATATTTTTGCTTAATTGCAAAACGGATGAAAGCAGACGTTAACAATCGGCGTATAGTTTTCTATCGACTAATTGTGACCATTAGGAATAATGAACGGTCTTCGTGAAGGAGATGCCAACCTCCTAGGTAATTGCGAATCATAACTAACGCTGGAATCCCAGAATTTCGATGCCTCGAGGTGTCGCGAAGTGAATGCTGATATGTAAATGAAAAATGATCCGATGTATATCGATCGGAAAAATTAGAAAAAGTATTTTATAGTAAAAAATTACAGTCGCCGATACGCTACATATGTGATTTAATTAATAACAAATAACAAGAATTACGTCATTTTAAGAAATGATTTGCAGTTGTAACGTAACGGGTAATCGTGACTCTATAAAATTATTTCAGGAAATAAACCTTCCGAGTTTACTAGATGTTTCAAGGTAAATTCTTCTATCGTGTATAGAGACAAACAAGCCATTAATTATTAATATACCTGGACCTATTCGAATCATTATACTATATACATATATATATATATATATATATATATATATATACATGTCATATGATATATTAATAAATTAACACGTATGTGATATAGAATTGTAATTAGAAAAAAAGAATTTATCTTTATTGTCAGCTCGGTTGTAATAAAACATCGAGTTGCCAGTTGGAATTATTTTCGCGTTGTTTTTTTTTTTTTCTCTTAATCATCCTGCGAATTAGAGTTTTCCAACATTTCCACCTATTGATTTGCTTCGCTCGCGTAAAGTACGATTTCTGTTTCTTTCCATTCATGATGATTGTCCTCTGCAAATGCCTTTTCCTTATGTTTTGGTATGACCTTGGTTTATGAATCAAAAACCGCACGGACGATATACAACCAGATTTTTACCCATTCTAAATGAGTAAGTGTAATTTTGAATTTATAATAAAAACGTGAAGTACCGAGTTATACGACCAGTTCGAGACGCAGTGACAAAAGACTTTTTGCCGGAGATGGAGATTCGTATCTTCTTCGACTCTCTCGCAGTTCAAGGTCCTCTGCTTGGCAAATAACAAATTGTTGAAATTCTCTCGTCGAATCAATTTGTAATAGATTTTTATGGTAAACTCACACTGGCATACCACAAAAAGTATTGCAAAATTTCAGCTGTGTAAAGACACCTATATACATATATATTATATATATATATATATATATATATCATTGGAAAAAGAAATTTTGAGATATCAGGTCATTCTGACCGTTAAAAATGTTAGCTCAGATTTTTGATTTGGTTAATATTGAAATGGTCTTTGAATTATGGAACGCATATTCAATTTTCTGAAATAGTGAGAGGATTACACCACGTATGCCCATCTATAATCCGAACGTCCAAATGCATAGACAAAATTTATATTACAACCGTGTTGAATCTTATCGACATTTTTTTCATCCACATTTAACTTACCTCCATAAAATTTCACGTGATTATACAGATTTGATAATGAAAAATTGACCTAACCTAAAAAATATATAGTCGTGAAGATTTTTCGACAAAATTTCTCGAAGTACATGAGAAAACTAATCCCAGGTATCGCGATGACTCTGATGAACGGATGTATACGTATACGCGGAAATTTACGTGTCGTTATTGTATTCCAGAGAAAATTACATATCTGGTGTCAAGGTTCATCACAGCCGGATTTTACAGCTCAAAAACGGATGGAGTCGAGTCGCAAATATTGACTCTGGGGTAAATACGGTTGAAAAAATCCCAGCTTGTGAAAATGAATTTATAGTTATATGTATACGTATACGTGTGAAAATTGAAAGTGTATGTATTCGAAGATGATTGATACCCGTATAAAACTAGCGACGAATTAATGTACCTCAATGTCACCGGAGTCAAGGAAGATATTATTCCTATTCTAGGAACAATCTCTCATAGAATAAACGCAGCAGAGTCACAATCGCAGTGCGGTTGAAAAACCACAAATTATCTTCGAATCCTTCGAGGTTAAGTTTGCACCTAAATAAGACTTTTGACCTCTCCGAATCCACGTTGAGACTGAGACACGAATTATTTCGATCCATTACTCTCATCGGAAAAGAAGGAAAAAACAAGGCTTGTTTACCAATGAATCGAAAATCGAGGATTTGCCGTTATTTCAATTACCAATAATTACGACTCCCCAGCTATTGTCGTATTCGTTATCTGATGGTAATTATACATTGTACAATGCTTACTCCACATACATATTACGTAATTTTCATTTTTTCTTTTTCTTACTCGAAACGGATGCCCTGCCCAAGGTAAACGTTTCGACTTAAGTTTTAGCTGGTGAATGTGTATCCGTAAACCATGGGGCTGCGGATGATCCCACGAACTTTATACGCGTTTTTATAAACCGTGTTTTTAGTTAAAGAGGTTATGAAGTGTATAAGGTGCAGTATCGCATAGGTTAGAAAAGTGGTGGCAGCGATCGGACGTAGAAGTGTTTCCCTGGCCGATCAGAGAACACATCTAAACGATATTATAGAGATGAAGTAACTCAGGCGAGTTGAGTCCAAAGATCAACCGTTCACCTAATGTTGTGCCAATCCTAATCCCAGATAGAAGATATTGATGATTCGGCATAGTTAAATCTCAGCACTTCGCATTCGAAATATATACGTAGATGTCTAAACATTCTGTAATTGTCAAGATTTTAGGCGCGCAATCGCACGTCTTTGAAACCCATTCGCAATAGTTGAGTAATTTGACGGTGGTCTTAGATCGACCTCGAAAAAAAATGAAAAAAAATAAAAAGATTCTTTCACGCCCGGTACCAACAATATTCAAGTTGGCAAGTGAATGGGAAATATATTTATTTCTAACCCCTCCTGAATCAGTGACAGCTGCTGCCACTTCTGTCTCTTGTGAAAGATGTAATTTCACAAATGCTTTGGGCCTGGTAATACAGGAGACAAAATAACGAAAGGGACAATCTTCGGCTCTTCGTATTCCTGAACCTTTAATTAACCTACAACCTCTAATTAATCATTCCGAAGGTCATCGATCTGGTCTTTTCATTTCATCCATAAGCCTTTCGCTGAATCATTTTCTCTAACAAAATTTGACCGTGATAAATACGGAAATAATCTAACGCAAGACAAGGTCTAACTATAACGATTCCGAAGAATATTGTCGGTACGATATCACAGCCTGAGGTGTAAAAGCACGAATTTTATACCTGCGATTTATCGAAATCGAAGATTTGGTTAAAATCGAAGAAAAGAACGAAGAAAATTGTTCTCTCTGACCAACTGGCGATTCAGAGCTTAGTCGAATATAACTTTTTGGAGATTTTTTGAGACCTTGACTTCCGCCTGGCCCCCGCAGGTTCAACCCCCTCCAAGTGATCAGACTGGCCCAACGTACCCCTTCTTGGATAGCCAATACTTAAGTCGGCCTGTCTCCGGCCCCCCGACCATTCCACCTGCATCAGCGACCGGATTCGCGTGTCTGTAAAATTGTGTCATTACTAGATACACATTGTACGGGCATAAGTTACAGACAGCATAATATACCCACAATTGTAAGAATAATTAACGTAATAAAGTATAAAATTGAAAAAGTTTAAAAAGACAAAAATTAAAAAGACAAAAAAACAAAAAACAGATCAGATATTGAAAATTAATATTCAAGGGCCATATGCCCGTCATTGTGTGAAAACTGATGATTAATTAGTTAAATAAAAGCTATTATAAGATAAGGTAAAAAAAAAAAAGAAATTTTCTTTTCTCAATAAGGGTGAAGTTTTATAGATAAATATTATAATCTTGTTCATTATCAAATTACATACATATACGTAAACTAATGACCGGATATAATATAATTTTACGATTGCCAATACGCCTTGACGTGTCAATTTATAGCCGTCAATACAACTACCGACCTTCTTTGTAAGCTAGAAACAATTAATTCTTCGTCGATAAAACGTACGTGGTATATAAATTTGTAAAATTAATAATTCTCTGGGAAAAGGAGAATCGGACTAGTCAAAAATAGTCGTAAAAAGAATAAAGGAGGGGACAAAGTGCACATAGTGTGGTGATAAAGTTTAACTCTCATCTAGTATACTTGAAACGGTAAGCTAAAAGCTAATTATTTTATTCATATATACACGAATATAAATCGGTACATAAGTTTTTTCTGAATAAAAATCACTAATCATATACATTATACGAATGTGTGAATACGTAAAGATGAACGGTTCGAAACGGTTTAGCATTCGCTAAACGCGTTTTCTAATCCTCCAAGTTCACGGGCGATCGGTATAACAGGTATATAAACGTTATAACTAACATAAGCCCCGAGCCCGTGCGTATATACGCCCAGTAGAAACTGTAACTGCAGATCGTCCGCCGATCTTGTTGCACTTGATGTGGAAAGTAGACAGTTATAGCTATTCCATTCGGTGTTCATGCGCCAGTATATTATATCCCTTTTTGCACTCTCGCGTAAAAAGAAACGAGAAAAGAAGAGAAAAAAGATTTGAAAAAAAAAAAGGAAAAATCGGTTCGGACAACATAAATCAAGATAAACGAATAGAGACTAGCCGCGATCGTTGACGGTACCCTTCGTCACAAATCGTCGCGATTTCACATCGGCCAAGCCTGTTTTATACGTGGCTAAAAGCAATAATTACAGTCACCATCAGTCATCCGATTGATTTTCTTTACTTTTTATTTTGCTTTTTTCGTTCTTGAAGAAAATTCAGTCTGCAGTTTATCTACCGGACCTAAGATCCTATCTTTAGAGGTGATTCTGTGATGTTCGATTCTTTTATCTGTATCGTCTATAAACCATAAATCGACTTCTAAATATGCGGTTTGGGTCTGTCTCATTGATCACGAGGTAACTTGCCGACGGTAGTAGTAAGTACCTCGAACCGATTTTCAACGTGCCAAAAAGAACATCATAGGTCGAAATCCGTCGTGGATCGATAATTTGTTGTCTCAGCGTCGTCCTACTACCTTTCATCGTTAAGGCCTAATGAAAGAGCAAATGTCACACCTGTTATAAACGCAAATATTACACAACTATTGTCGAAACTCACGGGTAATATTCAGCACAAGGTCGGGTTGGGCTGCGCGCTACGTTATTCTCGTCTTGATTTCTCACATTCTGGAGATCGTTTTATTTTTATTTATTTTTTTTCCTTCTCTACATTTTTTCTCTTTTTCTCGGGCTTCCTTTCTTTTAATTCTACGATTATGTTAATTTATCGCGTTTGTATTAAGAATTTCACAATATATATATATATATGCATACATACATACATGTATGTATGTCCGACTCCTCACAGGGTAAATCCGATTTATTTCAAATCGTCAGCGATTTTCATACATTATCGAGAAATAATTGTCGCGATGCGCGATGGAATGCAAAGACAAAAAAAAAACAAAAAAAAAACGAAACGAAAAAAAAAGAAAAGCTGATCAGCGTTTGTTTCGAGTGGATCAATTCGCTGCGAATTTTGCTGACATAATTCCTTGTGTCAGCACTGAAGTGGAACCGGGTTGAAAAAAAGAAAAACAAAAACAAAGAAAAAAAAAATATATATATATTAACGAAACAAAACAAAACCACATCGTGTATAACAACGCGCGAAGTAAGAGTTCGAATTCAAAGTTAGGTACATTATATTATATATAGTTGTAAGCAGAATCGACGGTTGACTTAATAAATTGCCCAACAGATTTTGCTTACAAAAAACATTCCTTCGGACGTTCACAATTCGCATTTACTGAACCTTTTAGATTACCTACCGATATACCTGCGTGTGTTCACGTATATATATATATATTTACATATGCATGTCTGTAATTATTGGGCTTGTTGGTAGTGAGGAGTTGGTGCAAGCATACTCGTTCGTTTCGTCTATACAAGATTACGTTATAATTGCCAGGACTTAATATAGAATATGTTTCTTTTTTATTCTTTATCTTCTTCTTCTTCTTCTTCTTCTTCTTCTTCTTCTTCTTCTTCTTCTTCTTCTTCTTCTTCTTTTTCTTCTTATTTTTATTTATATTTATATTTTATTTATTTTTTGATTGTTCGGTGTGTGATACAACAACTGTAATTACATTACGACTATCACTCGCGATTTTATTACGTTCTCATAATTAGGGTATTGTTATTATTCTGTAGCTAAGATACATAGTTTGGCACACTTGGGCCACAGTGCTTGAAAGGAAGAGCATCAAAATTAAAGTTGTTGCATCAGCAATTAGGAATTAGCAAATGAAATTGAGAGTTACCTTTCAATTCCTTTTTTTCTTTTTTTCGATTACCCAATAATATACGCTTTAAACTTGTACTTGATATTCTTCAACGTTATTTCCACTTGTAAAGAAAAAAAAAAAATCAATCAATCAATATATCCACGATCGTATAACTATAATAAGTGAATTTGTTAATTAGGTATATATGTATGTATAAAAGGAGAGGAAGAACGTGCTCAAAATAAATTATCTCAGTTTTTGAATTCAATGTTTGAGCAAGGTGATGATGGCACGATTCAAAAATAGCTAAAACAGTTCGTAATTCGTTGTAGGTTCTGAAAACTGAACAAACAACACTTATGTTGTGCAGAATTATCCACGTGGTTCAATCATCTGAATTAGCATTGCAAATATATCCTCAACGCGGCTATTAGACTGTGACATTTTACTACGGTTGAGTATAGAATTTTTTAATTAAAAAAAAAAATAAAAATTCCGTTCTTATTCAAATAAATTATAAAAAAAAACTGTACGTTTATAAAAAAAAAAAAAAAAAAGAAAAAGTGTCGCGATCTCGCGATTCAAGTTATTCGAAAAATATTCGTTTCTGAAAAAAACTTGAGTTGCATCAAACGAACCTTAGAAATGGAATCATAGGAATAGTAATTAAAGTAAGTAGACCATCCAGACGGTGCAGAGGTATAAGAAAAGAATGGAAATAATTTCTCTCCCATATATTTTTCTGTGGTCTTCTTAACTCGCGAAGTATAAGGATTTCTAGTTCTAATTGAAATAAATGAACGCATCTATCAAGTAAAGCGATTAGTTTTCTATTTTTTTTTTTTTTTTTTTTGTCTATTCTTCAAGAAACTTTTATTTCCATTGAAATACGAAAGCTGTTCACAATTTTGGAACCGGTATATATTTTCAGTATTTTTTTTTTTTTTTTTTTCAAATATGAAATGAAAACTGACTCATATACGCTTATGGTTATTTCGACCTCTCGAACTACGAAGGTCGCCGAAAAGCATACCGACGTCCGGGTTAACAAGGCTGTGTTTTTCAAGCAACTATTATTAAATTGGCTACCGCGCAAAATCTTAACCTAGTAGAGGTTTATTGTTCGAGATATAATTTAGGTTTTACAAAATACCGCACGAGGTCGTTGTAATGTTATATTAATAATATACAGTTTCGTGATTTTTATACCAGCAAATTGAATTACGAAATTTATCGTACGATTCCGTTTGCGTTTTCTCATTCATCGGCAAAGTCGAAGGTATAGAAGCGTAATCATTTAATTTTTGTTTAATCCCGTGTAATTATATAAGTGCATCGACGATTCTCAGACAAAATGTCAAGGACCTCGATATTTTTTTTTTTTATTTTACTAATATTCGAAAGAGGATCGTAAAAACTATAACTGGAATCTAAACGAGAACGAAATTAATGATTAACTGAAGATAAAATAATCAATAAATTTTTATCCGATTTTATACACTATTTTATAGTAAGTGTTCCTTGCTCCTTGTTAGCGGTACAAGTAGTATAACGATTCGTTCCCCAACTTGTAGATTATTCGGAACGAGGTCTTTGATACCTGGACCAAACAAGTTCCGAGACAGGGCGTTCGCACCGAGGCAAAGCGGTATCTGGGTCCTTGGTGGAACCGCGAGACAGGTCCCGTTTTGTTTGCTCAGTAGTGGTTCGTTGAAATCTTTCGAAAGTAAAAATCATTCAGTCGGTCAATGGGCTATAGTCTATGCAGCCGATATATCATCAGCCGCATCTCTAACGCACACACACACACACACACACACATATATATATAAACACATATGTATCAATTCTTACGTATACGTATACATCGTGAATATATTCTCGATGATTTTCAAACTCCGTTTCTCGCCGTTTGGATGAACACGATTATTCCACGTTCTTCATATCGCTTATAAATAATCGCTAAAATGTGTTAGTGCAATCTAGGCTTCGAAGGCATGCATCGTTTGCTCAGAGACCATCACCATCGTCTTGGAACGACGCTTAGCTATGCGGCACACTTACCTACTAGTAAGGCACCTTTATCTTGTTTCATCCAATCAAAAGCTACGATTCAGACTTAGCAAAGTAGTTAGTTTTTTTTTTCGGCTTCTATTTTTTTCTCCCTTTCCTCTTCGATTTTTCTTTTTTTGTCTATTTTTTCTTTTCTTTTTTTCTTTTTCTCTTTTCTCTTCCATTCGTTATTCTCACCCAACTTTCTCTGTAGCATGTACCGTTCGTCTGACATCTGCGATCATCCCGGGTCTTCTCGCGTCAGAGCTGCGACACACGGAGTCACTGAAGTTGATTTGGTCCATTGTGGTTTCTCGACTCTCTTCGGGAGAAGAGTTCTCCTCAAACGTGTCAGACCTGACTATTTACTGTCTCCTTGGCATTTACTTAATCTCGTTCTTTCCGGGTCTCCCGTTTCCATTAATTCTTTTCTCTTCTTTTTGTTTTTTTGTTGCGGAAATTATTGTCTGCCTACGACGCCGCGAGGTGTATAACGAATTTCGCAAATTCATTTCCTGAAAAATCCTACACCGGCTAGACTATCCTGTGACACATAAGCTGAAGGAGTAATAAGCTTACTTCAAAGGTGAATAATGATGGAGGATATAAAAGTGAAGTTTAATTAGAGTTATAGTGAATTTCCGCGTTTTGTACCGCATCCTCGAAATACGTAACGCATATTTAAGGAAGTGATTTGCGCAAGGACGATCATTACGTATAACAAATCTACGAGACTTACTTCATAGTTCGGGATGAACTGTAGATTGTAATTTGAAATGAATCATTCTTGTACCTGATGGTGGTGAATAAACGATTAACAAATCATGAGGTTTCGCGTCTAGGAAGGTGTTGATAAAATCGAAAGTAAATGATAGATTAGGGGATGATTACGGGAAGGAAAGTGTCGTTATTTCATACGTATACCTGATTCTAGATGTATGTTATTATAATAATGGAATAATACAGCAAAATGCTTGCATACGTCAATTCGTTTCCAGTATTTCAACATATAAATACATATTTCGCATTGCGATAGACGTTCTTGTTTTCTAGACTTTTCTACTTTTAATTGATGCGAGTTTCGTGATCTGGGTTTGCTTAACAACACATATCTATGTGGCCAGTGGCTGGTCATCATCCTTGAGTCTTGCACGCACGTCGAGAAACTGCGGTTTACATTGTGGATTTGTAAATTTAAACGTAAGAAGCACTTAGGTCAAAGAGGTTCAAGCTAAGAATGCAAAGATGCACGTCTTCCTACATATATTTCGCAAAAGTCATGTAAATAGCGATTATAATACTCGCACATACCAATAATATCTTACAACAGCTTCACAATTTTCAAAAAGAACATTGAATTCGCGCCTATTTTCAGCGTCGTTACTATTAACGCAAAAAACGAAAGAAAAAAGAACGAAAGTTTAACGAGCAATAATATCCGCTATTCTTCGATATTTTATTGCAAGGATCACGAGGCTACCTCAAATTATCCAATATGCCTGAATATATCCGAACCGTCGTGGGATCGAGCCGCTAATAAACTATAATTTACGTAACGAACCCGAATGAGTAGTTATCTTCCCCGGGGAAATTCCCAGTGACGAAATACACTGAGGTTGATATCCTGACTCTCCATGACCTTTCTTGTACCGAACCATATGTCGACGTTGGAAGCTGTAAGGGCGATAGATCGCTAAGTGATCCTTTATGGTCTACACCTAGTTTTTAGCACGGTTTGAATCGTGGATAATTAAAAAATAAACGCCTTTTATATATTAGCACGAGGATGATAATTAGTGACGATTATCGTCGGATCTATGTAAATATCTGTTACATAGATGTGTATCTAATAATACGCGTTTGAATGAATTAATCTTCTTCTCATCGCACCCAGAACGCAATCACCAGGATATTAAAAACTAACTACAGTGGTGATTGTCAGGCCAAACGCCGTTTATAACTACTTTTTATAAACTAGTAGAAAGATAATGGTTCGAAATTGCCATCTCATGCATTAAATTATCGCATATTTATGGACAAGACAGAATATGGATCTACAGACTGCGCGCGTTTTGTCATTATTTTACTAAAGTACTTATAGTACGACCCCGTAAATTATTATACGAATGGGTTATTGCGTGGTATTTCGCTGATCGATCATGACAATTCTCTTCCGTTACGTACTGAGAAATGTGCAATTGCATGACGCTCCTGGCTTTTGCTTCAGTAGCTGTCGACGTGGAAGAAGCTACCGCGAAGAGAAAAGCCTTGAGAGGTACCATCTGTCTGATAAATTTCAGGAGATTACAATTCGCGCATCTCTTCGTCCCATTTCGCGATATTTTATTTCATAGACCAGCCCCGCGGTTCTTCGACATCCTTTTGATCAAACGCTCGTCATCAAGTTCGCCAAATTCCTCCTGGTTTGTTTCTGACAAAGAAAAGAAGAGGTTCCTTGATTCAAATATCGCGAATCGAACCAAGCTGACTAAATTTTGTACGAGATTTTAATTTTTTTTCTTTTTTCTTCTTATTTTCAGTCAAGCTGGCGTCGGCGGCAGCAGAATTAGTGGCGGAGCGTGAGCCAGAACCGCGCAATGAAATACAAGACACTAACAGAACGGGAGCTTTCGCTGGGGCTCTCGGAGCCGAATATCTGGTCAGGATGGCCCTGGACCAGTACACGGAAATCCTCACAACAGTCTCGGACCCAAGAGTCAGCGATTGGCCATTAATGGACTCGCCAATCCCCACATTTGTTATAGTCGTTCTATATCTTTACGGCGTCACACTTTTCGGACCGAGAATCATGGCCAACAAGAAACCCTTTCAGCTACGCGGTACACTGATAGCTTACAACGCTTTCCAAGTTCTATTTTCACTGGGAATGATGTACGAGGTAAGCGACAAGCTCCTGCGATTACTTGAATAGCAAATTTCTATGGAACTGTGAATTTATCCCTCGATGATCGGAAACTGGAATGAAAAAGGGCCTAAATCGCACTCATTTCCCTACAGATCGTTTTTTCGAATTTTTCCAATTACCTACGTGTTTCATCTCAATTAGCTAAGGATCTTTTAATTAGGTTTAAGTAACGCTCCGCGAGCAGGACTCCTCGGTTTTCATTAAACACCACTGCAATCAAGAGTATTGAGTCGAAAGTACGGTGTAGACACATCTTGAGCCGGTTTTTTCGCGCCCCAGATCTAACCAGTACTATAACTACATTAACTTTCTCATATCGAAACGTATTACCGATCGTTTCATTGCCACCGACGATACCAGTTCACAGTCTGAAAAGCACGATCCCGAGTATAATTTTTTCAAAAATTTATAAGGGATTAGGTAAAGCACTGAAAGACGCCGGTTATTTCATTTTTATAATATTTTTTTTTCATCTTTTTTACTCTTCGAGAGAGAGATTTTGGATTTCCATAAAATTAACACCTCGCCTTTTCTAAATGTAAGAATGTTAAGGTCATCGGACGTTACGAGATAAAGGACCACATTCATCCGCCGTTCATATATATATATATTTATATAATTACGTATATATCGCTATGTACTCGAAGAAAGTAGCACGCTGAGATGCAACCTTGACCGACTGACTTCTGGACGAATGAAAATATCATTTCACTGGTGGTAAAAGACTGCGGAGTTAGAGTTGACCAATTAATGGGTGTGTTACCTTATACACGATTGCGAGTATCTATCGTTCGCACCCGAATCTGGCAGTTTAAATTGTGAAATTCTAATTTAAATACTAGTTGTACTTGACTGCTATGTGGTAACCCGACAACTTTGCTAACTTGCAGGAGACGGGTAAACGCACTCGCGATATCTTTTCGGATCCGAGTTCTATGATATAGACTTCTCAAATGGTTCAGCTTAAGAAAAAAAAATCCTCGTGTATCGTTGCGACATTTATTTATTTATTTTTTTTTTTCTCTCTCTCTCATTTTCGAAACTATTTTATTACAGTATATTTTCCACAAAAAGTATAAATATATATATACATATACATATATATGTCCGAATGACTTATTTCGAGAATTTTATTACCGAGAAATTATATACGAAGAGAATAACTATCTAATTTTTATTAACAATCTGCCGAATCATCGTGCGAGATTAGTCAGCTGTTATAAGGGCATCGCGAATTCATAGGTATATAAACGTACGTATAAAAATTGCGAAATAATGACGATGAAGCGGCTAGTAAATCGGTTACAGTCTAGGTATATCGCTTTTTCTCGAAAGTTTGAGCAACGATATTTCCCTGGAAGGAATTTCCTGTATCGACTTTCTATATTCAAGGCTGCATATATGCTCGCTCGCGGATAGTCGATAGGTGGATTGAGACACAGGATCACAATTCCTGTGAAAGAAAAAAGAAAAGAGAAAGAATAAAAAAAGAAAGAAAAAAAAAGGTTAAAAAAATATCATTTCAAACGAGTCTTGCGCGATTTCATATATTACCACGCTCACGAGATGTGAGGCTCGAATTAAATAGTTTGTTGTATGTCGTGACTTGTGAGTTTAATCAAGATTCTGTGGTAACCAGGTTAATCCGATGGTTCAACGTTCGCGTATAATAATTTACCCCGTAACAATATTTCAATCCAGTAATACGTAGGTACCTATCCAACTCGGTTTATCGCCCGCCATGCAATTTAACTGAACTCTTAAAGTCTCTCGGCTTGAAAATTCGTGACTAGTATGACAATTTCTAGCCCCCCGAGTTCGTCGCATTTATAGGGATTTAATTTTGCAAATTATACACACATATTCAACGAGCAAATATATCGGCACTCAGGCACGAATTAATAAATTCAAAATTTTGGTCTCCGATTGAAATTATTATGGAAAATTGGTATTAAGCCAAATCCAATATTTGCCAGGTTTTAGGATATCAAATAGACATAAATTAAAACCTACCATTGAATGACATAATCGACCGTTGACCAAAAATTCTCATATTTTCATATTACAGCATCTTATGTCCGGGTGGCTCTTGGACTACAGCTACAAGTGCCAGCCTGTGGATTACTCGCACAATCCATCCGCCTTGCGTATGGCTAATTTGTGCTGGTGGTACTTCATCAGTAAGTTTACTGAATTCGCCGACACGGTAAGACCGAAATATATTAAGTACCATCCTCAAGTCCTTGGCATTCTTTGACAGCCGGTTTTTATACTCAAGTTTAATTCCTGGGTTTCGATCATACGGTATTTTTAAACTTCCTGATACAAAACCCCCCCGATATAATACGACGCGTAACGAATGGTTGGTATATGATCGTAACTTAAACTTCCAAAAAAAGGGATCGTCATTGAAATAACATATTCATACAGTCTAGCCATGCTTTTTATTGAGTAGATCTTGGTCATTTTTATACGCATATATCATTCGCTAAAATACAACTTTGCTGAATTGTTATTAGCAAACTAATAAACGAAGCGTATCACGTAGCGTGACATTCAGACTTTCGTATTGATTTCAAAGTATATGGTATATAATTAGCGAAATTTTTTAAACCCACAATTTTTTGCAAAAACAGAGCTTTGCTTCGCGCATCTTCAACTTCGAGCACGTTTTTCGGTAACCAAAACTTTTGTTTTCAAAAATCCAACTACGCAGCCTTGAAGTTTAGTAAATTTTCTGCAAACAACGTCTCATCATTTTTTCCAAAAATTTCTATAGTCTTCGAGATATTTCAAGTCGAAAATCGTTCGGCGTCAATTTTACCCCATGTGCATTCCTGATGACTATTCTTTCATAAAAATATCAAATTGACATAAATGTTCACGAATTTTACGAGAAAGGTCCGATTAATATCGCGAATACAATTTCTTTCAGATATTTTTTGTACTTCGTAAAAAGGATAGTCAAGTGTCGTTCCTTCATCTGTATCACCACTCTCTGACGCCTCTGGAGACGTGGATATGCGTTAAATTCATCGCTGGTGGCCACGGGACGCTGGGAAATTTGATAAACAATGCTGTTCACGTTGTAATGTACGCCTATTACATGCTGTCCGCTATGGGACCCGAATACCAAAAATATCTATGGTGGAAAAAGCATCTGACAACGGTTCAGCTAGTAAGTACTAATTTTCTTCCACAAATATAGATCGGAATTGAAAAATGTATTTTTTATTCGACTTCTTTTTAAATCAGTGAAATTTTCATTTTTGGCTAATTTGTTTTTTTCTTTTATTATTCGATTTTCTTGTTTCACCTCTTCGATTGTATTCGACCCAGTGCAGCGGTAAGAAATATTTGCAACTTGGGGTCGAAACGTTGATTATACAACTAATATACGTGATCGGAATTAGATTTAATCGGTAAATTAAATGAAGGGGGAAAAAATAAAATCGAGTTAGTGTAAATAAAAGTGAATAAAGAATGAAAAAGGAATAAGAAACGAAAAATTTCCGACTCGAAATGATTAAACTTGTCAATTATTTCTCAACACTTTGAATTAGGAACGCGTCGTAATATCGTCCGGATTGCTATAATCAAGAGAGTGAAATATCTTGAGAATAAGAAATAGAGAGAGGTGGTGTCCGAGAGAGAGAGATAAATAGCGGAATAAAAAAGTGGGGATAATCGAGAATTTGGTACGTTGCAAAATCACTCTTACACATTCAAAACTCATTGACGTTGAGATCGAGGATTAAACATGAGCCAAAAGATCGTGGATTTAGTCACGATCTGCAACCGAGTCTGTAGTGGGTAATGTCGGCTGACCTTTACTGCACATTTTTCTAAAACGTAATACGGACATACAACTGGTAGCAGACGTTGCGGAAAGAAAAAATAACGAGACGAGAAATTAATCGCAGTAATTTTATTCGTGGGAAAAAAAGAATGAAAAAACAAAAACGAAAACGAAAAAAAAAAAAACATACAAAAATCGACAACTATAAAACGAAGACGAGGAAACTATTATACGTATATTATGAAATATCCTGAGCGTCTGGATAAGTTTGAAAGAAAAATAAAGAATACCGGTTTCATTCAATATCAAAAGTTCAATTAATGTCAAACAAGTCCGCTATATCGATGATTGGAGACATGTATCTTTATCACATGCGTAGATACGATTACTGTATATTATACTTATACCGCTACAGAGGTTGGATATATACATCGATTGTATAAAAGTCTCCGTTCTCCTTTATTTGTAATAGTATTTAGGTGTATGGGTATCATATAGGTATACCAATCAATGAGTAATTGAATAGACAAGAAAGACCTTTTTGTTTGTCATAGTATACGTAATACTATAGCAAAAGCATTATATTGCAATTTTAAGATCACCGTACGATTCAAATTGCGTAATAACGATCCAGTCATTACAATGATGATTAAAGAGACCGTGTGACGTCAACGATTCGCAAAATAATCGTCAAAACAGCTTAAAACTAAAAAAAAAAAAAAAAAAATTTTTGCAAAAAAGGGGCGAGACGTCTGCGTATGGCATATGATTATATCCGACTAAGAACTCCGCGGGGTACAGATGTAATATCGGATTTCGTCATTCCAGTTCTTCGACGTTTTTGCATTATTACGGCTATGTAACAGAACAGATGATAATATACACAGAGAAGAATAGCCTACCTATAAGTATATAGGTAGTAAAATTTGTCTGGCAGTGTTGCACCTCGTCGCGGACCAATGAACAGTGGTATAATCTAGTCTGGACTGAATTTCTCGAGACAGTCGGAGAATGGAGGGAAAGTGAAAAATATCTTGTAGAAACAGCAGCAGTAACAGTAACAGTAATAGTAATAGTAATATCAGCAACAGCGGCTAGGACATTGAGCAACTTCAGGTCGCATTACTCGTTCGAGGACTACCGCCTCCGAGGCTTATGCCTTGCCCCTACCAAGATATTAGTACTCGGGGTAATGTAAAATGTTAACGAGTGTAAAATGTAAACGTAAACCTACACGAATCGTACCGCACCGTAAAGACCAACTCGGATGGTGTAATAATTCGGCATTCCAATACATATGTGCTGGTTTGCCTTTGCAGCTAGCCGTGTATACCTGGACGAACCAACCAGCTGCTACCTTTATGTGCCAATTGCTAAACTTTACTAGCCATATCGTGTCTTCCATCTACAACTATTGCCAATAGATATATAATTAGCTTAATTACCACCGCGGGTAATAATTAGATGCAACTTTTTTCTTTTTTTTTTTCTTTTTCGATCGGACGGATACGATACGGGGAAAAACAAAAAAAAAACAAGTTACTACAATCGAATCTTCGGGGGCTACAAGCACCGGCTAACTTTTGCCCGAAAAATTTACACGCGTATTGCGAAATGGTACAAAAGCAGCTGGTGTAATCAGGGACGTTGCTAATTTGTTAAGGAAATTTTATATTCACTAGTTTATTTTACCGAGAAATTTACAAAACAGGTACCAAGAAAGTGGGGATAGTTTATTACCCGGCAAATATTGTGTCATGAAATATATGCTGATCATATGCGGTTGAACGCAATTCTACATTCGTCAGACTATATGCCGCAATAAAATTTCAAACTGCTGTCCCGCAGAAGTTTGATTTTAGAATTTTTTTATATTTCGAGGGAATGCTCGGTGCTCGAAGAAACGATTGTGGAACAAATTTCATCCAAATCGCACGAACGGTTCTCGAGATATTGGACACCTCGTCTGAAACACATTTTTCCATACCCTTACCGAACCCCTCGTACGATTTCTCTCAAATTCGATACCGGAGTTGTAAATTATTCGAGGTATTTGTGTGCCAAATTTTGTTGAAATCGGTCCACTCTTTGGAAAGTTATTCGACGGAGAAGCACACGCGAAGAATTCAAGCGTCCCACTTTCTTGGTATACTAAACTTGACATTTTTAAGAGATAGGTCAAACGATGCAGCTCACATTGCTTCACGATCAGCTGAACTCATGAGCTACACTGAAAATAAATTGAAAATATGGTCATGAAAATTTTGAACAAGAAATTTTTGAAGACAACTCAAGCCTGAAATTTCAATGATTTGTAAGCGATAAATTATTTGGATAAAATTTTTGACTCGAAGTATAATCGACGATTACTATATTCATTTGATATTCATAGCTGCTGCACTTTTGTGTCTTAAATAATAAAATATAATTAAATTTATTTGCCGGTTAATTTTTTTATCTTTACCGTAAAAATGTTTAATACTGCAGATCGGAAGATTGCCCAATTTTATCACACACCAGTGACGATGTTAACGATCAATGGAATCGAATTGAAAATATCTCTCATCGAGGGTATGATCGCGTGTCCGAATCGTCACTGTCGTAATATCGAAAACAGGCATTGTTATTATCATTATAAACGATTACGCATTAATTGTCTCACTCAGGGCGTGACTGTTTGTGGCTTATACCTTTCCGAAAGTTTCGAAATGTTAATTGGATAATAAAATAATAAGCTCGTAGTATTCCGTTACTCGATGGAATCGAAAGTCAAATAACTTTGAGAACTTATAGCTGCAGTGTCAATTGATAATCGAAATATTGAATGTATGATATGGTATAAATAAACAGAAAAAGTAATTAAACTATCTTCATTTATTCATTTTTCAGGTCCAGTTTCTTCTAGTATTTGTGCACAGCGCCCAAGCCTTGGTCTTCGACTGTGGTTACCCGAAACTAGTCGCTGGACTTTTACTCTTACATTCGACAATATTCTTTGGACTATTCTTGGACTTTTATAGTCAAGCTTACCACAGAGCGCAAGCAAGGAAATTGATTATCCAACAAAAGGCTGTTAAATCGGATTAAGTAGTTCAAAAATGCCCGTGTGAATGAATGAATCTGTATTTTTTATTTTTTATTTTTCATTTTTTATTTTTTAAACCCCCAGCTCATCGCATATAGGTATATATACACATATGTATCGATCAAGTAATGTGATCAATTAATACGAGTTTATTAACCGTAATCATAAATTATTATATATATATATATATATATATATATATACGTATACTGCAAGCCGTATATGTGGTGAAAATCAAATTATACAACACTGCATGAATGGCTTTTGTAAATAAAAATGTAATTTTATTATCATTAAGGCTTTGAAAAATGGCCAAGAGACGTGAGACTCGAGCTCAATTTTATATAGCACATACAATCATAGATATATCAAATATATACATTATAATTAACATATAAAATTCAATTTTGAATTTAATTCGATATCCCCCTGCTCAGAAAACGATATCAAAACCTAGCACGACGATATTAATTTATCAGAATTAAATAGAATCGAATATCCTCAACAAAAAAAAAATAAGGATGTCACGCGATGCAACGAAGAGAAGAAAAAAGATATTTCATCTTTCAAATTATAATGATATACACTATTATAGCTGTTGAAATTGCTCAATACACCTATATATGCCTATGCAATATTTCGTAAACATACTCATATACGCATTTGCCTGATTGGAACGGGTAACCTAGATTCGCTTAAACTTGAGAGACGGCAAAACGTCTGTTAAAAGTAAGAAGAAAAAAAAGGAAGAAAAACAAACAGAAAAACAGAAAAAAAAATCGGTACAATAATTACATTATATAATACTCGGTCAGTCCAGACGGGCTTTGTGCAAGTGTATATGTAATATTACAAATGAGGATAGAATTAAATTCGAATAAACGGATTACGACGGATTAGATGTAAGACTTTTTTTTAAAAAAACATTATATTATAAAGTAAATATGTAATACATAGCTGGTATTTTATTTATTAATTTTTACAAACGAATCACTGCTCCATATGATTATTGGTAATTCTCACCTTATACCATGGCTGCTTATAGTCCGAAATGTTCATAGGATTTTCAAGATGACATTTTTGAACCATGAATTCTGTGCTACACCAGGTTTTCAAGAAACATCGTAATACAGGGGCGAGCGGAAGGAAAAATAAGTAGATAAATAAGGGAATTTAATGAACGATAGGAAATGAAGTGTGAAATGAAATAAACGAAAATCTAACGATAAGGGAGAAAATTTCAACGTTTACTCCGCGCCGTTCGCGAACGTTATGCGATAAGCAACTGCGTTGCCGGTTGCCTTATCGATTTTAGCGAGGGTGATGCAGCCAGAATTCATATACAGAGTGGAACTTGTTTTGTTTAAACGCCATGGTGTGAGATTCAATGGTAGATTTTTATCAACTGCCTCTACCGAATTACTTTCATCAACTTTGGCAATTAGTAGATTGTATTATTCATGATAATGTATAAATGTAAACTATTTTGTAAATATTTTTTTTTTTCCAATAAAATATATATATATAATACCCAAAATCTACCTATTGTTTCGCTTTTTAAGGGTAGCTTTTCCCTTAGAAACTTCAAAGGTTCAAAAATAAATTTCACACGTTCAACACAACTGTCGGAATTATTGTTCTCTTATACCGCCTGACCATAGACTGAAACTTTCTGCAAAAATTTATTCACAAACACTAAAAAAAGCTTGAAAAATTTTGAGAACCGATAAAATATATCGATTTTACTGGAAAAAGCTGAAATTGTAATGTGGCACAGAAAGTCACTGAACCTTCCAGAGGAAATCTATAATAAACTGGCGAACTAAGGAGTTCATGGTTTTTCTTTAAACGTAGAATTTTTTTAAACGGATGAATTACATGATCTATTCAAGATTGATGAACGCTGGTCGATGTGGGTGAAAAGTAATTAATAGGCAGACCCAAAAACCAACTGTGACCTTATATGCATATGATCCCAGGTGAACTAGATCATCTTTAGAGATTTTTTGAAGGAGGGATGGATGATGAGAGTTCTTTTATCGAAAAACTATAGCTGAAAGTACTGAGCAGCAAATTAGTTTGATAATTCATGCAGAAGTTTAGCAAATTTGCTTTAATGTCATTTTTTGAATATTCAAATTTGGTCAGTTGATTGGAAAGTAACTTGTCGCTGTGAGTAGACCACTATATTATACTTTGGATTACGCGCAAGGAGATTCATATAAATAATCACCGTATCTTTCAGAAAATAAGAGCTTTTATGATAATCAATATTGATAACGACTGTTCGCATTACCGTATTCTATAATTAATAAAGAAACCAAATTTCCAATCAAGAGCATACATATAGCTTCAAGCTGGTCCATAACTACTAGGGCAGTTTGAGAGATACTTTATCTTGTATAGTTCGATAGATTATGAAGAAAACTTTAATCTGATCCCATCAAAAGATGCTTTCTGTAACAGTTTGAACATTTTTAGTCCACGAAATCGAGTCTACAAAAAAACAATGTATTAATTGCAATCGAACTTCTCAAATATCTCTAATCCTGATTCAGACTATAGAAAAATAAACTCTGAACATTTCAATGCTCGCATTTCTTTTTTTCAAAGTTAGATTCATCCTAAAAATTCACTAGAATATAGAATAACATATCTAATCTCAAACGTTTAACTTTTTTCATTGAATGATACATTCCGATCAATAATTTTTACAAATTCTTAAGTATTCGGTGTACAATGAAGGCTACGAAAGATATTTTTCTTCCACGAGCGATTTTATTATTTCATTTATGTACATGACGGGATCGATGACGATTACGTTAATAAGAAAACGGGACATCGGATATATTATCTACCGCGTTCACAGAAGTATACAATACAATATAATCTACTAAAACGCATTCTAGGCTGTAATCTGAATCTGCTGCTTTCTCTTCTGTCTTGCAAGGAGTCTGCGCTCGCGTTCATACTCCTTCATCCTCAGGACGAAACTGTAATAAAAAGAAAAATAAAAAAACATATCAATAAATCATGAGACGGTGATAATTTTCCAATAATAAATCAGCAAACAGCAATCCCAAGGAATCGAATCGAATTAACCAAATCTTCCTACTCTTCGTATTCGCAGGTCAGAAATTCATGCTTTTGATGTGCACATTTGTAAGCCCAAGGCCAGACGTCGGCTCTGCATGCTTGATAGTTGATCAATAAATGGGCACAGTAATCTCGTTTCTGAAGCGGAAGTCTGGCAGACTTCATTTCCTCCTCGGTTGCGATCATGACTAAGAAAACAATAATGTAAGTTAGATGAACGAACCAAGGCAAAGGACTTATCTGTGTATGGGAATACTGAGCCAAATCCTACGTAGTACAAATTTCTGTTCTTGAAAATAATTGAAAGATTCGTTGGAAATAAGTGAAAGATTCATTACAAACGAATCGCGCTCATTTTTTGGTCGGTTTTTTGATTCTTGTGCGAAAAAGGGGATAAATTATTACGATAAACGTTATGTGAACCGAAATTGAAGAAATTATGTCATAGGAGTAAGAGAGATAAACAAGCTGCAAGGTTTAGAGAAAAATTCTAGTAAATGTGACTTAAAATAGTTGGATGGTAGAAGTGGTTTGGAAGTTTGGTATGAGGTATGATAGGATCGATGTTCAACGATAAAAAATAAGATTGTTAATATATTTGCTGAGGTTTGTGAGTTGGAGGTTAGAATCTATCAGTTTTACTTGCCTCTAGGTTTTCTGCCGTTGGGAAATCCGAGCTGAGGATCAAATGACGGCACTATGTCAATCCCTGGCGTGGTGTCTGGATGGGAAACATAGTAAGCATATGTATTACCCATATTTGATATAATATTTTGAATAAATATCCGAGGATTGTTGGATTCTGTCTAGCAGAAGAGCAAAAATATCTCCCTCGAGAGACCAAGAGGAGTTTGACCCAGTGCTGACATCTGCGAGAACTTCTTACGTAACCCGAAACGCAAGCGGGGTTCGCGTTTATGCGTGATAAGTAATCAGTCCTCAGGCGAAAGCGACGAAGACATATTTGGACTGAATTGCAGTTGTGCGCTTGCCGCTGTGTAAGCGCTAAGGTAGCTGATAGGGACGAGCAAATAATTTCTCCTTTTATTTGTCGTTTTTTTTGTTTTTGTTATTCCAACTCAAGACTTGAAATTTTTATCAATTCGACGCGAGCGCTTACCTAGTAATCATTTTCTCGATTTTTCGGAAGGGACTGATTCTGCTAGTTATTATCAATCAAAATGAAAATAAGATCAACTTTATTGTGAAAAAAATCCAAGGGTACATTTTTGACGATGATTCTTTTTGTTTTATTATTTTTCCGATATTATCAATATTTATCATGCTTTTTTTTCAATATTTCGTATCGAAATGAAATCCGATTAGTTTGAAGGTATTATTGGAAAAGGCCTTGGAAATAAATACTGCAATACAGTATTGATAGTAAAAAATAATTTTTTATTCGTACCATAGGCTGAAATAAAGAGAGATGTACATACATTAGAAACGTCTCTGAAATATTACATAGTATATTTGTTGATATCGCTTCCGAACCTTACAATCCAATAATCGCTTTATTTCTGGGCTCATCATACTCGCATTTACACATTTTTATGACTAAGACCGTATTTTGTGTAGTGTACAGTTCCTTATTAGCTTAATACGCATAAACACTTTCATTCCATTACGAAATGTGATCAATTAATTCATCGCCTTTTATACCGTATACTTACTGGAATATGCTGTAACTTTACAAAAACTTAATTAATACTTGGACAAAAATTATTCTCTCTCTTTGTCTGTTTCACAAGTTCAATCATCCTCCTCCTCCTCCATTGGTGTTGGCTGCGAGGCACCTGAAAGAATTATACAGATAAATAACTCAGGACAGAAGCACAATAATACTTCAAACTCCGATTCATTCTAGAGCCGCGTTTGGGAAGAAATTATAAATCAATCAAGTTTCGAATGAACTTCTTATCCACGAAATCAAACGGTTGAAAGACAGAGAACGACTCAGTGAGAATCTTTAACTGTTGCAGTTATAAAAAATAGAAATTCATACGCTTTCTACCATTTTTTTAGCAGATGAATCAATTGCAAGCTTTGATGCTTCATAATCTACTCTCAAATATGGTTCGAAAAATCTAAGTTTAAGACGTGAGATGATAAGCCTTTGGAAGCTGTTTATTATTTTTGAATTCTATGTCCGTAATCGCGGATTAATACCATTCTGTGGTGTTTCATTGCCGGGTATTTGCCCAGCTTGAAGTAATTTGCCAAGTCGTTGGACTTCCTCAAGAGATGAGGCTTTGGTGATGGCTTCTCTGATCTTGGTACGCTCCTCGGCATTAGTAGGTGGTTTACTAAGAGTTCCGTTGGTAGCGACGAACGTTTTAGCCTTCTTAGCAATCTCGCGTGCCATATCCTTGCCCTTTTTGCTTCTGAAATAAGCGACAGCTGCCTCTCTCTCCTTTTGTTTAATCTTCCTAAAGTCTAGAAGCCGGAGTTGAGGGAGTCTGTAGATCACGTATTGCCTGTACTGAGGTTTTGCAGACACAGGATTTTGCAAGAGACATAAATTCTGCAGGTTTTTTAACGGTATCAATGGATCTAAGTCCCCAAGCTCCTGCAGCATGTTTCCAGTAAGCATCAGGACTTCCAGAGCTGGGATACAGTGTTCTAAACCCTCCGCTATTCTCACGATTCTATTGTTGTTAAAGAACAGGGTTTTTATTCTTTTTAACAGCGGGAATCCGTCCAACTTACGAATATCATTGTCGGAGAAATCTATAGTGTCGAATTGATCCTAAAAGCAAAATTCCTGAGATGAAACTTGTCTTGCTTTGCGATTAAAACTTAATTTGCGAAAATCTTAAGGTCGGGCCAAAAATATGAGGCTAGTTCGATTTGGAATGTAAAAAAAATGAAAAAAACTTATGAAAAATAAAGAAATAAATAAGTAGACTGAAAAATTGTAAGAAAATCTGATAAAACAGGGTCGCTTTAATGCGACATTTTTTTTTTGACCTAATAATCAAAATATGATTATTTCGATACCTATTATCTCATTATGCAATAGATAATATAAACTCACCAGAGTAGCCCCGAGGTTTTCTATCGTCGGTATTTTGTATCCTGTAATAAAAAAAAAGTGAATTTAAGGGGAAACATGGCATCGGAGTAAAAGTTTATAGGTTATGTTACCGCGACGCGTGAGGAGTGTTCCTTGAACGGCGCTTAATTCTCACCTCTAAGATCCAGTTCCCTGTCTCTGACTGGATTAATATATTGCATAGATTGCTGGATCAGATCCGGCGTTAATTTCACCATTTTTTAGACCAATTGATTCAAGTCTAAACTGAAAATGTGCTCTTTTCTACCCCTACGTAGCAAGGAAAGAGTTTTTACACTTCTCGTTCGCTGGTTACTGGCTAGGATTTCGATATATCGATTGATAAGACTGTCAGAGTACGTCATCATCTTCCCAACGCCATCTAGCGTCAAGTTCGGTAACTCTATCCGTGTTTACGTATCGTCGTGTCGCCACTACTCGCAGTTATATCAGAAAACTGGTAAAATGAAAATCTACAGTACACTGCCTGTCCGAACAACGGTTTTGCACCTATGTGAAGTTGGCCCGTGACTTTATTATTTTTCGATTTTTTATGTACCAAACAATTGCTCCTTAAGTGCTCTCAATTGCTCCAATCTAGTTGTTGAGAAAAACAAAATTCGATTTTTCTATCTAAAGTCGCCTAAACTTTAATTCTATGTTTTGACCGAACGAATGGGTATTCGACGACCTATGATATACCCAATAATTGCTCCTTCATTTCTCTTAATTGTTCCACCATGGAGTAAAATTATTTCGTCACGGTTTTTGATGAGGACGCAAAAAACGGGTTCGCAATTGTTTGGTATATAAAAAATCGAGACATAACAAAATCACGGGCCAACTTCACATAACGGTGGTATACTAGCAGTTGTAACGGCTGACGGAAGACGCATAATTTTGTCGGTCAGACAGACCCCCGCATAAAGGCCCTTGAATAAAGTCAACTAGTTCCACAATTGACCGTGAGCTGAAATGTCGCGCATAGCGCGGCGAGGTTTGAAAATAATATCTAGATCTAGGTTTATTAAAATTTTTGGATCATTATAAATGGAATAAAATAGCAAACATTTGCAGCATTAGATATTTAGAAACGTCCTTAAACTCCAAAACCTACATTTTATGTAAAATGAATACATCAAAATCGATGGTTTTCTGATTTAGTTACTTACAATAAACGTCACCCGATTCTGACTTTGACGCGACATGCGTTTTCCGTTTACGGAATGCAGAAAATCTGTATTTATAGATGAAGATATACAATTAAAAATTCTGAGTATCATTAATAATGATTATTTAAGTAAGTTATATCGGTATGTAGCCCGGACAAGTAAATGGATAATGTATGATTATTAATTTATACTGTACGAAAAAACAAAGTCGAATAATAATCAACTATTCATAATTCGAGTAATCCCTTCCGATCTAATTGTAATATGTTGTAACCGTGCCGTAAATAATGTATAAATATTAATGATATAAAATCAGAGCACAGTTCATGGTCACTTTGAAGGATGAATAAAATTAATTATCTCTCGGTGCATTGGAATGTATAAAAAGAATGAATAAATTTAAAAAATTCATTTTTCACGACCTTTAATGTATTTATTTAGTTAATAATATAAATATTTACGACAGGCAAACCGCTCATTCATTACACACAATAAACTATCGTAGGAATTCTTTTTTTCAATAAAAAAATCTCATTCTCTATTGACTAATACACATGCAGAAGCCCCGTGTGGTTCAACGGTCAATAACAAATTCAGTTTCGTAAAAGAAAAAAATAAATAACACGTCCGTGACTACGAGCCACAGAGTCACAATGTGCCACACGGAAGTGCGAAGACTATTTGCCTGAGTGGTAACTACATACTTCAATTAAAATTATTTACCCAGGTACTTGACCGGTGATTGTTTACTCCAGATTTTGGCATGTGATCACTATTCATGACAAGGATAAAGAATTAGGGAAATAATTCCTGTTGAAACGCAACAGATTTATTGATGAAAGAGTTGTAGGTACACATAAGCCCGAACACGTCAATGGGGAATCTGTAATCATAATTACATGAAAATAACGGAGAAATCTATACGTCATGTTCAGTGTGTGACGACTTCGGTTGTTTTTTTTTTTTTTTTTTTTTTTTTTTCAGTACGTTGAAATTAGTTTTTTGAAACCCCGAAGGCGTGTATGACAGTAATGATTACATACACATGCGAAAAACATATTGTGAATGTGAAAAGTTCCGCTGAATATCGCGATGATTTCATCCCAAAAAGAAATACATTTTTGCAGAATCATGTCGTGAAATTAGAGAATAATGTCAAGCACTACGACCTCTCGACACACATACATTTATTGTATTCTAGTAGTATAAAAAAAAAAATCGTTTCAGGAGCTACATACTTGGCGTGCACATCCCTTTCGCTCGCTCTATTACCATGATTCAAAGAATTCAAAGAATGACCTGAAAGGAAACAACGCAATTTCATTAAGCAGCTAAATTAAGAATAACTCCGCTATTTGCATTAGCTGCCTTGCGGATATGACTGAGCGTTAAATTTTAAATCCTTCAAGTAATGGCGTTAGAACTAGTATAACATTGACATCTCTCATTCGGTTGAAAATAAATTAAACGATGATGACTTATCGTTAATTTCAATGTTAGAATCGTATAGTAAGATAATCACAACACCAAGTTGCGCAAATAATCGTCACACTCGATATTTTGGTGTCAACATATTTAATTCATACCTCTTATAATACTTTCGCTGGAGGGTTCAGTTTTTTTTTTTTTTTTGTTAATTGTAACGGGCTGTTATTTCAACGCTCGTTAACGTTTAACGGACGTTCATGATTACCGCGGTGAGACTATTTGAAATACTGTATTCTAAGAATACTTCAGACTTATTAACCAAGCATTCCTCAAACAGCGTGAAATATTTCTGATGAATCTTGAATAGTATTACTCGAGTGATGATTTGCAAATTTAATGTACAGACTGATCGCAACGGTCAAGGTTCGGGATATTCATTACCAACATACGTTTAAAAACTTTTACTTTATTCAGTTTTACAGATGTTTAATCAATTCTGCAAAATATTCTGCGAATCGCGAATATTGTATTACATTTTATACCTTTCCAACGATTTCACAATGGCAGTAAATTTACTTCAGAGGATTAATGTTCTGTCCAACGGTCACCGAACGCGTTCTCCATTACAAAAACCAAAAACTTTAATCGGTTCATTACAGCAAGAGTATAGTACGAAAGAAGTTGGAGAACGTGGAAGTTTAATGACCTAGAAACATCCTTTTGCCGATTCAAATTAGGCCTGAAAAATTTTAGTGGTGCTTCGGTATAATTTTGCATCGCGATATATTTTTGGTTTCATTTTATTATCGCAAATTTTATACACTCGGTTCGGAGGTAAAACCGCGGATGATGAAATCTGAAAATTTAATAAACCAAACGACCCACGAAATTGTTTCAACTTTTCCATATTCATTCCCTGCATTTAGGTAGATGTCGAGATCCTGCGATGATAAGCCGTTTTGGTAATTGATATAATCAGAATCATCAGGATATACCTACCACACATGACTCGAGGAAATATAAAACGTCATATGCACATACATCGTTTATGAAAATACGTAAAAAATCATACGCATCTATTCATGGAAGTTGTCAATACTCGCGTAGCACCGTATTTAACCATGAATAATGTTTTTTTTTAAATATTCAGTATAGCAGGTAGTCATTTAATTCACAGTCGTCATTGCCTGAAAATTAATCCGTGTTTATACTCAAATTTGAATAATAATCACACCGACATACCATCACACGCGAATACTGCAGCTAATTACTTTATTATTTTTATCTCAGGACTTCAGCCTCGCTTTGTAATAACAAAAATGTGTAATTTTATTTGCAATGTAATTATTACACATAAATTTTATAAGCGATTAAACATCCGAAAACTTTGACTTATAAACATTTATAATAAATAATGGAAATTCATTAATCATGACAGATATTACACACATATATACGATCTACCGTCTGCAACGAGTGCACGCCTTTAAAGACGAGTAATGCTCAATATAAATTTTTGTTCGAAATTAATCTGAAGGTGAACGTGATTGTTCAGAGAAAGGACAAGGTTATTGACCTCTGGATAAAGGGCGGTAACGTCTGGCCTTCAGGATATTCTCGTAACTCTTGTTTTTTCGCTAAGTATACTTGTCATTTCTCAACTTTAAAATGAAACGAGTACCTATCATGATCTCAGCAAATATCTCAACGATTCTTGTAGGTACAAGGAAAAATTTCCAAATCATCGCGATGGTTTGGGTTTTTTTTTTTTTTTTTCTTTTTTTTATCAACAACCACTGAGCTGAAATTAATTTAGGAATAAATTTATGCGATACGGAGAAAAGTTTACTCATTCTGCGAGTATAATGTGAGGGAAAATATTCCCGAGTTATTAAAAGTTTGAGTTCGTTCATCGAATCAACTTTCAAAATTAGAATTAAAACTGAAAGACCTTACCATGTACAGGAAAGTTGGCTAGCCTTATTTCTTATTGAATTTATAGCCAAAATCGAAAACCAAGGCTATCAGATAATTGGAATAATTAGATGATTATTTATTGCCTGAAAAATCAATTTTTTCGACCTGAGGTTGGTTTAATTTTTGGAAAATTTTTAGCCAGCCGATTTATTACTAAATTTTTATTCATATGGTTACCAACTGCCACATTAATGTCGAATGTCAAGCCACTGCTGCTAGTGAACCGTACAAATGCCTGTTGATTGGAATAAAAAATGACGGGCAATCGATTGGTTAAATATCAAGAACGATAAACAGAAAAAATGTTTGATAACTAAATCCAATCTAGATTACATACATTCGATTAAATATTCAATGACCATTTTTATACCGTTTCGTTACGAGAATTTAATTTGAAATTTTCTGTTCACTCGCAGAAGAAAAGTGGCTGGAAATTGGAAGGCTTATCATAATATCAACTCATTCGTTTACGAACGGTTCCTAGACAGCACAAAATTAAAATTTGTTTCATTGAAGTTGAGTCTTTTTCCTAAAGCAATCTTTCGAAGTTGAGTCTTTTTCCTTGAGAAATCTGAGAGACAACGTTTGATTTTGCGCAGATGATTTTCTGGGATTTGATTGATTTTTTGTTCGGTTTCTTTGTTCGTTAATTCAAAATAAAATTATCATCGATATTCGACCTTTCGTCTTTGGATCTAATTATCGATAACTGGTCGGCAGAGATAACGTCATACTCATCAAATATCAATCTATTGAGAAAATGTAAATCGACGATGTTGAAAAATCAGTATAGAGATTTGAAACGTTTTTAATAAATTATTGCCAGTATGATAATGCTGTCATTGAAATTCTAAACGGTGTTAATAAAGATTGCCATCTTATTCCAGGCGTCGAACTCTTTCGGTGGTCAATAGGTCACTGGAAAAATTATGTAACAGGGCACATACGATCTTTGAATATCACCGTTTAATCGTGGATCGCAGATGCCAATTATATAGAATTCGTATCAAGAACTCGTGGTGTTCTTTTCGCATTAAGAATTGAATCTGTGATTGATCAAGCGAATGCTAAAATATGTACGTAGAAACCAATCGATTCAAATCTCGAAAAACTGAGAGCAGAAATTCTGACGATACATAAACGCCTGAGGATATAATTTATGATCGCATTAAATGATAATAGTTTGGCAAAGATATCTGAAACTTTTTTAAATTCCTTCTGGCGACAAGATACGTTCGTTCTATTCTTAATCTGATGGTAAATGAAATTAATTAAATTACTCTATACCTATGCAAGAGTCTTAACGAATAATAAAGACAATCAAGGATTCTGGAAATAAAATAGAAATATATTGAACCACCTGCGTCTTGGAATTGAAAATTTGATTAAAAACGACGAAATTTCAAACTCGTTTTCCTTGAGGAGGAAAGAAAAAATATTACACATTTTTCTCGAAAATTATAAAATCGCCGGCCTTCCTGATCTCATCTAATTAAACTTCCTACGCAATATATATAGTTATATGCCGAAGATTCTGATACAATCTATAGATATACAATATTCCATATATATTTCCATCGTGATCATATATATAGTAGATTAATTAATATCCAAAAGCTCTTGTTTAATCTTTATGAAATTTTTCATTTCTTTAGAGGAATATTTGAAAGACGTGAATATAGAGACTCGAAGTACGTCACGCATGACTGCATAGTTTTATTCAGCTCGTGTCCATTCATTAGCTAACCGTAATGCTACTTGCTAGACATTGCTGCATGCGTAAACATTAGAGTAATTCTTGTTTTTTTAATACAGCTTGTTTGAAAATGAAAGAAAATATGAGAAAATTAATCTGCACATATTTACTTAGTGTTTCTATGTATACCTATACTCATTAGGGTGATTTTTAATACGCCATAGTCTTCGAAGATTGACGAGTGCAATTCCTTCGTTTCGACATTCCGTTTCAGATAAAGAAGAATAGCATTCGCCAATCATTTTTTTTTTTTTTAAACGAAATTGATCTATTCTACTGTTTAGAACTGGTTGAAAATAGCAACGAGGGGAGGAGTCGATGATACGATTAAAATGAACGGTGATAAAAATGTGTAGAGAAAAGTGTTCAATACTCAGAAGATGTGAGGAACGGTTTATCACTTATTGAAATTATATTTTATTTGCTTATATTTTATAAAATTATCGTAGGTTTCATAAGCGATTACGAATTGCAATCGCATGCGAGACAATAATAAGCCGCTTGTTTGCTACTTCTGATTATACAATTTTTTTTGCTCCACTACCGGCAGCGCCACTTTGATGCCAATTTTTTCCCAAAGTCTAGACATGTTGCCGTAAACGCAGACTTATTTTGTCCCATGAAATAGATGGTTATTGTTCGAGTGGCGAATTATTTCTTGTATTTTTCGCCGAAAAATCCCGAGCGATAAAATT
Source organism: Tenthredo amoena (assembly GCA_963966615.1). Taxonomy (NCBI): domain Eukaryota; kingdom Metazoa; phylum Arthropoda; class Insecta; order Hymenoptera; family Tenthredinidae; genus Tenthredo; species Tenthredo amoena. The sequence goes on along the minus strand of OZ016482.1, from coordinate 21,611,117 downwards.
TTCTTAAAATTCATCGAATATGTTGAGAAGAAATGACGACTTTTTTGTTCTAGGCTGACTCGATAAAAATAGTGCATCTCTCAACCGGTTCATTCGAAAAATTTGAAATAATTTACAGAAGGTTTTTTCAATTAGTAACACAAATTGTAGAAATATAACAAATATCCACGGAGTCAGTTGACAAAGAATTCCTCATTGAGGGCCATGAATTAAATGACCCATATATGGTATCAATGGTATTCCATTTTTTTTTTTTTTTTTTTGAATTTCTGTATCAAATATAATTAACGATCGGATTTCCTTAGCTCTACTCTTAAATTACGAACAAAATTACCATAACTGCATTTGCCACTTTCACAAGAGCCCATGTGTTAAATTAATTTATAACGATCGGGCTTAATATTTCCGTAGATAAATGTTACGTATTAATTCTGAAACAGCTAAAATCTGCTAAATTAAAATAAAAAAAAACTTCAGCGATATCAATACACGTTTATGCATATACCTACTGCCTCTGTCGTAATCTACTCTTCCGAAATTGCAGTTTTATTATTTACGACGATACGAAAAATTATATTTATAAAGTGAGTATTGATTATTATTATTATTATTTTTTATTCGATACGATCGAAACTAGCTAATTATTAAAAATTAAAGAAGAGCTAATATATTTGCCCGCGAATAATATATACTATGTATAAAAAAAACGAGTTGGGACTTATATTATTATTTTCTTTTAATAACAAATTGCGTGTAGAAACGTGAGATGATTTATTTGAAATGTCAGTGTGTAATAAACTTATGCTAAGTGCGTTACATGTTATAACCATTTCGCACGCGGAGTGAAACATTCTTGGTTAAAAAACATTACGGTTTATTTCAAAGTGGTATATTATTACTCCGATGAAATGGCCCCCATATCACAATCCGGTAAAATGAATCTACAGATTAACAGCGATAAAAATCGTTGCGTGATGAAATATTCCGAAATACCGAAAAGTTTCCAAATTCATTTTCAAATACAAAGGAAAGAATCAGCAGTCGATATTCAATGTTCGGATAGCACCTCAATCCACTAAAAATAGCTCGTACCGTTTCTAGCCCTGTTCATATTACGTATAAATTGGGCCTTGATGAATGTTGCAATTAGCCAACATCAGAAGTCAATTTTTAAACAATTAATCGTCAAAAAGTTCCGTTGGAAAATTTGCTTCGGGATATATTTGATCAATTAATTTAATACTCGAATGCATCGATGGCATACGAGAAGCGAATAAAAATTGTTTGACGAGTGTTACCAAAAACGGTACATCCACCCCCACTCTTTAATTTTTCTTAATCTATTCGTTATTTTATCAGAGTTTGAAGTTTCACGCGGACAGGACTATCATAATTATGTTTTTCATTGTGGATAACATTCAGCTAATCTGATCATCGCCGAATTCGAGACTGACGAAGGAGTTAAATATTGGCAAAAATCGTCTTTGGAGGTCTAAGAAGTTTAGTCGGACTTTAGACACTAATGATCATGTAGAACCTTCGGAGTGAAATATTTCGCTACGTAATGGCGACGTGTGTATCGGAAATAATGTGGAAAAAAGAAAAAGAAAAGAAGAGAAAAAAAACTAAACTAAAAAACCATAGGGTAACACGTAATTCGTCATACGTCACGTTATTCGCGCAGTTCAACATACGTAAACGACGCAGAAACGCGAATAATCAATCGATCATTTTGCTTCGTACAAATAAGTCATTCAACGACCCGAAAGCAGACAGAACTTTTGTCTACTCAATTCTTCGATCATAAATTAACTCTGGCGAATTGTACGTTGACCCTCTCTAGATCCAAAGTTGATTGGAATTGTAATTAAACTGCTAAGTATACGCGATTATACTTAGAACATTGATTCTCATTATCACTTTGGACACAGTCAGGTACTATAATGACGAGAATGAATTATCACATTATGTCTGCGGTAGCTCATTTATTATTTTAGCTCAATGAGGTAAAATGGGAAAGAATGAAAAGCATGAGATAAAAACGAGCTTAGGAAAGTCTTCTCGTTGTTTATGGTAGAAAATAAAGCCTAGTGACTAATTTTTTTAATAGGAAGTTAAAATTTGCGGATTATTTGCCGTAATCTTACAATGAGTCCAACTTTGCTAAACAGTCTGTTCGCGACGTCTTGAAATTTATGGATCGATTGACGTCCGACTAACCAAGGTTTGAAAGGATAAGGATGATGAATTCCTGTACCGAGACGAATCTGTACACATTACATGTATACATGCATTATAATACGTACGCACTTTTGTATGCGTATGAAAATGAAGCTGTGTATGTCGCATGCTAGATACACAAGTGCGAGTAATTGCCACGTCCAAAGTTCGCGCGTTACAACGGTGTCAATTTTCGGAATTTTCAGCTGTTTCATGATTTTTTTACAGCTTAAACAAAAATGAAATTATCATTCTGCGCCATTGTACTCGCTGCTAGAAGTAAACACGAGTAATTCTCCTTTTACTAATAATTGTTTTAATTGAAATTCACCTAACGTCGACACACACCTACGTTCGCTAATTGAATACGAAGGTCTAGGAATCTCTAGATTTTCTCGAAATTTGCTTATATTATTACGCTCAGTCTTCATAGGCTGAACGTCACCTCGCCGTGACGATAATTATCATAGTTTATCTATCACTTAGAGAAAAGTTTATTCGATTCGAAAAAAATTCTTGCGATGCCCCACATACGAACACAACGGGTTTCTTACATTCGAATCAATCCTTTGTCTTGTGGTTTTCTTTCACTCGAATGAAATGAACATTTGTTTGAACTAGTCAATGGTTTATCATTTGTATTTTTTGAAATGAACCAAATTTTTGATCAACTGAATCGCATTTTTGAATTCTATCAAAAGAAAACGGAATCAAAGAAAATTCTTGGATAAAATTAAACAGACCTTTCTCTGGTTTGCAGTCATTGACCGTCATCGATCTCTGCAGCTAATATCGCAATCATCAATACGTGCCGATGTCTGTCATGGTCAACTGAAGATTTCAAAACTTCCTTCCACCGAAACGCAGACCTCGTTTATTATACTTTTTTATTTTTTTACACTTTTTATACACCAAATGCGAATCGTTTGCGGAATTGAAGAACAGAAAAATGATCAAATTCCACATTAGCATGCAATTCCGACATTTCGATTGGGGATACTCCAAAATAAACCCTGAATCTTCTATTTTTGAATCGTCAAATCGCTATCCAATCAACTTTGATCTACGGTATACATAATGCTAATGATATGTTTACGAATCTCCGTTTTCTCATCATCAAGGCAATAGGACCAAGGTTCACTCTCATCTATCACAAACTAAATCGACATCATACCTCATACTCGTCGTATTTGGTATAAATGATCGGCCACTTGTCTTCGCGTTCATTTGATCCCGATTTATCTCAAAATGAGACGTGACACAGCATGAAGAATAAGTGCTGAAGCAACTCACTAGCTCTTCAGTCTCGTACCATAACCAGACACAGTTCGGTATTACGAGTGATGTAATATCGAATATTCATGATCCTCTCCCAAATCTCTTCGTTCTCCAAATCAACAACCTCGTCATCAGGTTGAAGTTGCTGCAGGTTTTCGACCAGTAACATGAATTTTAATATGACATTTGGCTACCGCCTTTGCCAGCAAATTTGATAAGAATAACAGAAATTTTCAACCGTTTAACATAAGTTGAGGAAAAAAGTATCGGCAGAATTAAACTTGTTTCTAATTACCCACGGGATTTTTCAATATCTTTTTCGAGTAAGTATTTATATTCATGAATCATTACCGATCGTCAAATATCTCGCATAATAATGATCAGCTGCGATTGAATGAGGATAATCTTGAGAGAAGTCAAGGTGAGCTTTGATACTTTTCGAAATAAAGTCAGAGATATTCTTCAATAGGATATTCGATAATCTGACGCAAACGATTCTGTTTTTTCCAGATAACAGAGCCAAAGACGGATTGATTTAAATTTTGCATTACTTATAGTAGGAATTAAAAAAAAAACAATCTGAATCTAATAGATATTAAAATGAAAAACAGGCAAAATTTACTCTTTATCATAAGATTCTTATTTATAAATTATACATCAGGTGTGCACGAGGGGATTTCAAACAACTCGTTCTTCTCGTGTGCCTGGACTTATCGCGATTGAATTTTATCGTCGGACTTAACATATCGCAAAAAAAAAAAAAAAAAAAAACTGATGAAATCAATTAAGTGCGTCTTTCAACGTCCTTACATCTCTAAACACGCCAATCATGCAGATCGATTTTTTTCCATAACTATTAAACCGATATAGTATATCAAAGTTCACGAATTATGTCACTGGCAATAATATGCACTATTCTTTTTGCAATGCTCGCATTAGTCAAGAAGGAGAATAATTTAATTGCAGGTCGATGAAACTCGGTGAGAAATTTTTAAATAAACCTAAGGAATGTTAATTGAGAATAATAACTAAGGTAAATAAATTGTCTGTGAAAGTATTAGTACATATATGTAAACTAATAAGTAAACGGTATTTCCAAATACCGTCAAGACAAGCTTGTTAATCCCCAATGGCTCGAGTCTGTTCTTCTCTACCTTACTTTACACTTCTTTATTGCAGTTTAATATGTTATTCAATTCTCTGTTATGACATAACGTAACGAAGCTGATCTGGTCAGCGAGTCCCCCGTTCGCTAGACCATCTTGGCAATTCTAAATGCTTAAGAGATAATTAACTGGAGGTCCAATCGATTTAAATAACATTGCACAACGCGACAACTGCTTAGACTCATGCCCGGACTAGTCACACTCACAATCAGTTCAACGTTCTAGTTCGAAGATTTTTGAGGACGTGTTTGTGTATGTACCAAGGCGTTACTTCATCGTTCACTGATTGCAGCTTTAATAACAGCCCTGGATACCTTCTGGGTGAAATTTTACCTCTTCATATATACGTGCGAGAACACGTGGACTCGTAAGACAGGTAAATTAGAGTTACTCCTTCGGGGCAAAAAAAATTTAATCGTACTTGTATCGCTGACCCAGAAATTATTTTTACATTCCATTCAAAAATCAGATTTCTCAATTATTGAATTGAAGGCATTCTCATTGTACCAGATATCAGAATGACAATTTTTCTTCAAAACAAAGGTATTGTTAAAAGTAAAGAAATCATTTGGTTCATTCGAAGACATGTTCAACAAATATATCAGACTGATTCAACCCATCGACTTGATTAAATGAACGATAGTAATTATACTGTCTACCAAAGAGGCAAAGTATGTCTTTTCACGCTGAGCGTGAATTTATACAATACGAGTCGTAGACGAGTCGAAGACGAGTATTGCAAACACGCGATGCGTAAGAAGACCTCGATGGTCCACGCGATATTTTATATAACAAAAGCATGTTTTACGAGTTTTTTCCTAAAGAGGTTATGTTGACATCGTACGGAGTACAACAATACACACGGCCCAAGAGCGAATGCGCATGTGCAGAGTACGTATTTGGGCGCTTTTTCGTCCTAGGAGTGAAAAGTAACTTTTCTTGCACACTTTCTCACCCCCCACCGCTGATTTACCGCCGCAGTCGCTAAAACGGCTACTTTGGGTACCAAAAACAGGCGTGAGAACCGCGTGAAACATGCTTGCGTTACATAAAATATTTCGCTGAATTAACCAAATAGCCTCGTCTCAGAGAAAAAAGGGAACAATTCGTTGTATTTTATGAAGTGAAACAAATTTCGAATCAACTTTCCCACATTTTCGTATTGAATGAAAAAAGCAAACTTTTGCCCGAATGTGTTGAAGCAATAAGATAATTAAATGCGCTAATGAATTCACTGCGCACTTGAGCCATAATGTACACAATTATAAAATACGATATTTTTTTTTTTTATTGCCTCATACGAATGTGTTCTTCGAGTGGCATTATTGGATGACCAATTGATTATATTATTTGTAGCGACGAATAGCTGTCATAATAAATTCGAGGCGTATGTATAATATAATGCGTTTTATAACCATAATAAAAAATAATGAAATATGTACCCATGTGCAGATTTCGTTCATTTATTAACACCGAGCAAATAATTGCCAGCGCAATTTCTCGACGATTTATCGTACTTTATATTTAACCTTTTGATAGTGATACCTGCATCGATCTATTTTTTTTAACTATCACATCACGTTCGCTATTAAATTTTGCGAAATAATTTTATCTTTTGATTATAACTTATCGCCCATATCGCGATAGATTTTTAAACCAGGTCAGTCATATGTCGTCAATATCTGACTTTAAGTTGACCAGTATGACTTTAGTATTTGACGAAACAACTCAATGAACTTTAGACCGTAACTAGCTGCAATAAAACCACATTTTTTTAAACTTCGTCCACAATTTTCGCCATCTTAGAATTCGAAATGTCAGGCGAAGATCTTTTCGACTCTTTAATTTCGTTACTCACCATTCGGAATCGCAGGCCTTTTCACATCTCTTTACCTTGTCTTGTAACAATTGCCTTGCAAATATACTCTCCTGGACTCGAATGAATGAATGAATGAACAAATACTTACTTAACTGATTTGTACAACTACATAGTCCGCTCTAAGAATGACATTATTACTTTATGAGTGTGTTTGATACTTATCGTTAATAATAAGTCATCCTATACTATTACCATACGATTTATAGTTTTCCAAAGTGACAGTGTTCATTTTTGTTATCGATGACGTGAGCCAGCCTTAATTCCATGTGACGTTATCAAATTTTCGGAGGGTTAATTAGGCGATAATTATCCGCGGGACATTCCGTGCTAAGTCACCAATCCATATTTTTTTTTTCTTCTTTTCTTTCAAGAGGGATACAAATTTCAAAAAACTGCGTTTTTGAGATGGCTCAAATAATTGCTCGATGATTTTTTGGGCGATTTTTTTTAGCTGTCATATGACAAAATTTGAAATGATCGGGTTGACTGATTTGGCACGAAATACCCCGTGTATGAATAAAAGTTTTGTATTTTTTTTTCATTTCTTCTTACCAAATTCTGGTCATCCAGGCACATGTATATAATTTCTGCGCTACCGTGACGTGTGTATACTTTGAATAAAACTGCGTAGAAGAAATAAACAACGTCAATACATTAAATAAATCAAATGGCGAGTCAGAGTTGAAAATTAATTAATGCGGATTAATACCGATCAGAAATGTTTCCATGCATGTTAATCCACTGAAGCAGAATGATAAGACAAAAAAAATAATTAGAATTTCGAATATCGAAGTATACTTTGATACACATATCCGGTAATTATTCCTACAATTAGGAATGTCACTACTTTTATACCTGTATTATAATATATACATATATAGTCATGAATACATTTTTCTAACACATATATTGAGGCTTAGTTCACGTTCACCAATATGCCGGAGAGGCGGAGGGGACTATTGAAGTAAATTAGTATTAACGTTAAAAGGTATGAAGTATAAGGCGTACAGGTGAGAGGGGATATCACATGGACAGGTGAGTTTGAATGTAGTATCTGAAACGAGGCGATATAAGATGGGCATTGGTGCTCGTGAACCGCAGTTGATCACGGAATAACTGAACGATACAAATTAACTTTATTTTATTTAATTTACCACCTCGATTCTGTTTTGAGAACGAGAAGCTGAACTCAACTTACTCAACTTGTTCGGAATTGTAAACTGATTTTTGTGTTATCGGATCGAGCCGATTTCAAGTTGTTGAATAAAGACACGTGGGCGTTTGGAATATATAGCTGTTGATCAACGATTGACAAAAAAATCATTTAACCAACGGCTTAAAAGTGAGTTTTAATCAAAGTATACTACACGAGTGAGACGAGAAGAAAAAATTAATCAAGTTATTTAATAATCAGACCGTAAATATACGAGGATGAAATTACAGCCATATATTTCTTAACAAAACCGATATCGAAAACAAAGAACTTATTGTGTGTGGTGATACCGATCTATCGAGGGCATATTTTTTTACCAATCGATTAGCGATGTCCAGTTGTTATATTATTGGTCAAAATCGAATCGGGAAAAGTGCGATTCGTCAATTTACCTGAAATCAGAAATGGAGAAATAATTTCGTTCCGGAAAACTAAGAAATAAGAAAGAAGTCAATGAATTTCTATATCTTATGCATAACGATAAAAATCGAATGATTATAAAGGTGTAATCGATCGAGACGAGATTATGAAGATTTTATTTACGTTGTTATTCATTCATCCAGACGTATGGTGCAATTTAACCTTGATAAATAATATTGCGATGAAAAATGATTACAACATTAATTACTTGCAATAAATATTGACGGTATCGTTTGAAATGTGCATAATTCAGGTTGTATGGCATATACATATACATATTATACATGCGTCACCGAAGAACCGATGAGGATCATTAGAAATGTGGTAAACCTTGAAATAACTTACATTTTGAAAGTATCCAGCAATAATATCGGACGCGCTTGGGTTTCCCTTTTCAAGTTCAACTTTTAAATATGTTAACGTGTTAACGTATAGCTATATGTTGTTTGGTCGTCAAATTAGCGAGGAATTTAGTCGAGAACCGGGAGTTCGGATCCAAGCCTGCGATAATAATACCGACGAGAAATGAATCTAGGAAACTGTCGAAGAGTTTATTATGTCGTTTCGCGGAATACAAATCTGCCTACAGTTTCGCAAGATCAAGATATGCCCAATATTTATTTTACGCGCTACGAATGTGCTGCGAATCTTTAATAGACAATCTCGTATTTTCGGCTATGAAAAAAATGATCAAAAAGTTATATTTTCTCCTTTTTTTTTCTTTGTACGTCTTTCGGTCACTGCCCCCTCGAATCTACCATCGACCGTGCAACTGTGATTGCGATGAGAATTTTTTATTTTTAAAGACGCAAAATTTTTTGACATTTAGGTAAGAAAGTCTTGAAGATTGATAATATCTAATTTATTCACATCGTTTATGGAACGATCCTGTTGCTCGATCAACAGAATTATAATGAGTCTAAATAAAAAAAAATACAAAATTGCACGTGGAAATGAAAAAAATATTAACAAAAAAAAAACGACGAATAGATCCAGTTGGAGTCGTTGTATTGTCATATAAAATCGTGAAGGTAAACTGGTTCTCCTTAAATTTGCAATCGAATAATCGCCAACGAGAAATGAAAAAGTACAGAAATAACGAACGACGAGGTTTACGATTATTCCAAAAACCGGTGAAATAATTGCCAACTAATCTCTCCGTCTAATATATTCCGTTAATTACGTTCGTACCTAGGCATTCTGATAATTGGCCTAACTGAAAATACCCTCCCTTACTTCTTCTCTTCTAATCTTGCGACACCGCAGAAGTTCGAAACTGGTTTTCGCCGCGAACCAGGTTCGGAATGCAATGCAGTTTAATGCTGAACCGAGATCCAGGCCTGTCGTGTATGACGTCCGGTATTTATTTTTTTTTTTTTACATTTTTATAAGGTGATTCGAGAATGGCAACACGTCTGTGCAACGCTATTTCATTACGAAGACTGAACTTAAATTTTTATGACCTGACGTAGGCCTGGAAGAATGCTAATAAATTGCACTTGTGGTTGAACGAATTTATTTTCCAGTTTCATATTTTATTATTTTTTATTTTTTCACCGTAAAGAGTTGCCGAAGATCGCGAGAACGAGTCCGGAACGAGTTTACCGGAAATCGGATATACATCAGAGCTGAAAAGAAAGATCGCAACATCGACGAGTATCGAAAATATTTCGGTTATTTCTATATCTCGAGGCGTTTCTTGAGCGAACCCGAAGAATTCCGGTTAACACAATTTATTTCCACCTCAGTTCAGTTATTATACATGTAGACCATATGCTACCCGATTTCTATTCTAATCGGCGAAAACGATTAACGCACACAAACACAGGCCACACGCATACACAGACACTCTTACATATCGACCGTTCACATCTTGTGTATTTATACATTTTTGAATATATATATTATTCGAAAATATATTCGAATACGACGTATTCACTGACTCAGATTATCCCACAAGTCACAAAATTTTGAGAATTGCCTATCAGACACCTTGCAGATCTCGAATGAGACACTCTTCGTTATATTCAAGTTGAGTTTCGCAAAAAAGTTAAATTTTTGATGACATTTATCTCCGGATTACGTTTTCTATCAGCACTGGGTTGAATTTTTCAATATTCTAAATTCACAATTGAATTTAGCGACTCAAACTTAACTATTCAGACGAAAACAGTGAAGCGTATACATCCTCGCCATGAAACACGTAACCGCATCCATATAAAGAATGATCTTCAAACTGCGGCTGTAGAAGACATTATATAAATATAGTTTCTTACTTAATTATTCAGTCAATATTGTGGTTGATCGAATTATCATACGTTGTAGTCCGCGAGGTGAAATAACAAAAATTCAGACAGCGTAAATTTCCTGATGCCAGAACTAGCGCGACAAAGATTCTACAGGGGTATAGAATTCGCGGCTGAAAATAGCTGGTATATATTTATGGTGCACGTTTGACTTTGTGCAATTGAATATTTCAAGTCAGGTCAGATTTTTCAACTCAGAAAACAAGTTTTTCATGGTGACAGCCTCTGGTAAGGCCGGACTTTTCCTTTCGAACATCTTGTGCAATAGACTCAATCGAAATACGTTACTACAGCGGTATGGTTACAGTGCCGAAGAAAAATCGCGAATTTAACACACCGCTTCGTACAACATTTCTTAATATTAAAAACGAAAAAAAAAAAAAAAAAAACATCTCAATTGAATATAACCTTGATCAATTTTATTTATTTTTTAACGATCAGCGCACGCCGACTATCACATTATCGCTCATACCGTCACGCTGTGTACTTAAGTCAGGCCTGCGATTCCGCAACGAAAAATTTATTGCCCAACCCTCCATCACCCGTTAAAGGATATAATAATCATTTGCTTCATAGATGCCAAGGCAAGACCGGTCTCTGAATCGTTATTACCATGATTAAAGATCGAAATATATATAACTTCGCTCAATGATTTTACTAATAACGAAAAATGATCGTGGCAACTCTTAGGTCTTTGAATAACTATATAAAGTAGTAGCCCCTGAATCAGAATATCCGAATAAAATCTAGGTGGGTGATTATAATTATGTGAAAAAATTCGTCCTTCGACTAGGATGACTATTTCGTTATATCAAGAACATCTGCTATGTTAAGCAATTGGGTTAACGGTGTGAGATTTTTTAAAACGAGATGTGTAAATGACCCTAGATCTCTAATCGTTCGTATGTTCGTAGGTCAGTGATCTCGGGAATATCATAGAAGTCGCGTATCTCATTTGCGAGAAGGTCGAGACCGGATCGTGATAGTCAAAATATATCTTGCTTTGGATCTGTGTTCAAGGTTCCAAAGAACCAGGGCAGCAAAGAAATGATACATCATTTTACACAAATTTTAAACCATGGTATTCTCTTCCAGATGCACTTGGCGGTGCGGACTGCTATCGATGCCTATCGAGACTTAATGGACAACAAAAGTGACCCGAGGGTCAACGGGTGGTTCATGATGAGCGGTCCATTGCCGACTGCCGTAATCTGCCTCACATATGCATATTGCGTCAAAGTTCTGGGGCCAAAATTGATGGAGAATAGAAAACCCATGGATTTGAGGCGGGTTTTGATATTCTACAACCTATTCCAAGTCATATTCTCCTACTGGCTATTCAGAGAGGTACGTCTACCGGTGCAAAATTTTTTGAAAGACCTGGAGGGTTTTTACAGATTTGAAAAGGCTTCAAAAAGCTGCCACGAAATTAATTAGCAATTTTTCGGGATAATTTCAAAGAATTAACAAAGATGTGATTTAAACACATTGAGAAGACACATTCAGCCCTGAAATACAAAGAATTGAGACATTTTTCTTTGACCACGTATTGTGGCTTTTGAAAAAAAACATTTAATGTGAATACAGGCAGAAGAGTGGCATGAATAAATTTCGACGAGATGAACCATATCTCGAGGATGATTGATCCAACTACTTAGTCTTAAATTTACACGAGTTGTTCTTCATGCTAATTTAAGTAGCTATCCACCGAACTAGAATACTTAAAAATACATTTCTGTATACCTATATGGCCGCAATTTTGTAAGTGAATTTTTTCACGTGATAATTCTGATCTGCTGGATAGCTATTAGCATTCTGAACAACACCTGTAAATTTCAAACTAATCGGATCAACCATTCCAGAGATATTATTCGGACAAGAGTCCCTAGGCATTTTTGTCGATTCTTTTGACTACGGTTGTCCCGAAGATGTGCAAAAAGAATTGATAAACGAGATGTATCATTTGAAATAGTAATTCCTGATTTGAATTTATTCAATTTATAATAATCGCCTGAGTTTTAGTCCCTGATAGCAGGATGGGGCGGACAATATTCCTTCAGATGTCAACCTGTGGATTATTCCAACGATCCTTTAGCGCTCAGAATGACATCTGCTTGCTGGTGGTACTATATGTCAAAGTTTACAGAGTTCTTTGACACGATATTCTTCGTGTTGAGAAAAAAGAACGCCCAGGTTTCAACCCTTCACGTTATCCATCACGGTCTAATGCCAATGTCCGTATGGTTTGGAGTCAAATTCACACCTGGTGAGTCGAAATTTGTAAAAAGAAATGAAAATTCCCCATATTTTTAGTTCGACCGAATATAATCACTCATTCTGATTACAAACGGAAATTTACACGTTGATGTGAATGCAATTTCGCGCCTGAAAAGGTACAAGGTCATATTTGCCAAAAATACTAGTTTGGCGGTAAAAGAATGTATAATTTCTCTTTTATAAAAATACTCAGAACGCATGGATATATTGAAATGAGTCGAAAAAAAATGTTGAAGGTAAAATGTCGTATCTTAGGTAGATGAAACCTTTCACCTTTCAATTTCTCAATTTTTTTATCCCAATTTGACAGCTTCAAGATCGCGTGGCAGGTGGATACGCTTTTTCAGGAGTAAATTTTGTTTTTTGTCATATTTATTAAAATATGATTTGAACGACCTTATGCCATTAGCCAGCGTGATATTTTCTTCATAAAGTTGGTACTGGAGAGCGTTTCCGCCTCTGAATCGATCAATTCGTCAATTCGAATTTTTCGGAACACATTTTCGTGTCTTTCGCTTAAATCAAAGAAACGAGAAAAAAAAATTATACGCTCCTCTAACTTGCGTATATTCGCACATGAGACCTTATGCCATTTAACAGGCGATATTCAACGCAGAATAAATATCTAGGTCGTAGAGATAGTTTTGATCGAAATTTAACTGTGCTAAAAACCCGATATGAAATAGGATGTACGGTATCGACGAGTGACTGACGGCTATGTGTTTAAAAAAAGTCGATCTTCGAAAGGAAATAGGAAGTGGGTCAATCCGGTCGACGCGATCACAAGTTTTGCCTAATTTCATAGCTCGCGGTTTTTTTAACAGCAAATTCTCGAGTTTCAAACTCCCCAATATTTCAGGCTTGGCAAAATCCGACAAAACAGTCCTTTCAAAATTTTTTATGAATGAGTCTGGACTGCGTTAAAATTCGTCACGCCTGTTTATAGCTAAGAAAAAAACAAAAAATAGTTCAAACAAACGAATATCTGTTTCGCAATAATTTGAATGATCCTATGAAACCGGTACAAAGGGGATAGTGCCTCCCACATCTAGACATACAGTAGAAAAGGAATGGATTAACGTTCACAACCAACTTGATTCACGACTCAAAATTTAGCAAGTGATGTTTTTCCATTTACTTGAGGCCATGCCCGGAATACATAATCAATTGTATAATCATTTATTAAATTACTGAGCCTACTTGAGCTGGCGATAACCAAATGGTATTCAAGTAGCTCTCTATACTTATTATGCTTTGTAAATTCACGGACATATAGATACATGCATATATATGCATAACGAGGAGATATGTAGCCTCGCAAAGTACTCGATAGACAAAATTATTATGCAATGAAAAACGAATTTCGACGGATCGTCCGAGCAGTCAAATAACCTTAGCCGCATTGATACCTGTTGGTATTAGGCATTAAAAACGTGTCAAATATCGCAATTCGTTTTTCAATTGGATAAAACGCTATCACGTCGGAGAAGACGTTGTAGAAAAGTGCTAAGAACCTAGAATTTAAAAATAAACCATCAACCGTTAGACGCCGATCACGTAATGACTGAAAGATGCGAACTTTACACGATGGCCATGAGTGTAGTTTGTATAGGGCTATCTCATAGGCATGACACAATGTCTATACTATGAGTTGGAAATTGACCCGACAACATAACCTCGTATTTTTTTCTTATATTTATTTAGGCGGCCACAGCACCTTCTTCGGACTGTTGAACACGTTTGTCCACATCGTGATGTACTCGTATTACCTTCTCGCTGCCTTAGGTCCAAAAGTGCAGCCCTACCTCTGGTGGAAAAAGTATTTGACGACTCTCCAGATGGTGCAGTTTGTCCTTGTGATGCTTCACGCCTTCCAGCTCCTCTTTATCGAGTGCAATTACCCGAAAGCCTTCGTATGGTGGATCGGATTGCACGCTGTATTGTTCTACTTCTTATTCCGTGACTTTTATATCCAATCGTACAACAAACAGGCTACTAAAATATTGAATGATTTAGAAAAATCGAGGGATAAACAAAACAGTGAGAAAAATGGTTTTAACAAATCACAGACCAATGGTCAAAACGGGGTCCAGCTCAGAGGGACTGCTGCGGATAATAAAGAAGAGATTTATGCCGGACAGTACAAAATGGCGACGGGTTATATATCCGGTAACGGTTTGAGGAACCGAGTTTTTATCGACAATAGAACTATTAGCGAATAAATATATAAAAGAGTTATAGGATTAGACCGTCTCTCTTCTCTAACAGCGTATTGCTTTTATCCAACTTCCTCGATAATAAATTGCAACGAAAGTTGCGAAAGATAATGACTAAAACGAGATTTATCATTCTCAAGAATATCTGTTAAAAAACATATCGAGTTTTATAAACTTTGAGCCCGATTCAAACTTTCGAGTACTTAAATATATAATATCAAACAATATTCGAAGGGCCGACGAAATATATATCAATAATTGTACATATAGAATATTCTTATAAATATATATTTACTTTTAAACTTATTGTAATAATTTAGTTGATTGACAATATTTTTTATAAATAATTAAATTGGCTGACGTATATACCTATTGATATAATATATATATTATACTATATATACGTATATCGACGAGGATAAATGCCAATTTCAGAAGAGACTAGACGCGTTGAAATTGCTACGGTGATTGTATTTGTTCCTAATTTCATGGAACATCAATGACTAACCCGGAACATGGGAGTATATATTGAAAAACGTAACCTAGAAATCAGAAAAGATTCGATCGATACATCATAGCCCGTGTTAAAACGGAAGAAGAGTAAGAATTGTTAGAAATTTAATATAGGGATGGTAAGAAATATGAACATACAAAGTTGAAGAAGACGGAAAACGTGTTTCTATCGATTTTATTCTGACCTCTAACGGTTATAGGTATAAGTATCTGCATATATCCTTGCTAGATTTTTGTATAGATATATATAGTAAGTAAATGAATGTCGGCAGATCTGAGATCACCGTTCAACATCGCACACACACACACAAACACACACACTTGTATGTACCTATAGATATTTATACGGCAATTAGGTTATATTATTTGTACTAATTTTAGAAAAAAAATGTCTTCTTTTTTTTTGTAAGTAAATAAAAAGCAAACAGAAAAAGGTGAAATAGCAACAAAAAAAAAAAAAAAAAACGCCACCTTCCGTGACTCTTGAAGAATTCTCTTCGTCTCAATCATTATTACTATGATTTTTAGGTAATTTTTTACCGCGTCGCTGTCTCTGTCTCTGGTCATTAAAATTAAGTATACGCGGGTACTTTCTATGTCATGACTTCGTATACAAGCGCGGAAAGAGGATGAGATCTCTTCGAAGCATTGCACGCTCACTTGTCAAATCGACGATAAAATATCCGAGGTTTTTTAAGGAAATTCAAATGTAATGGGTGAAAAAATCAATTGTTTTTTTTTTTTCTTCTTGTTTCATAGATAAGAGTAATAGGGTTTGAAGAATATGTTCGGAAAATGTTATTTTCGAATTCACAAAATTGACGATGATACAGACTCTTTAGTGAGACGCTTGCGAGAAGGTCGAACGGCCAGGCGCATGCAGGAGACGATCCAACAAGAATTCTTTGAAGAACAGGAAGGCCTTATGTATGCAGCCGGAACAGCGGACTGAGCTTTTATCAATCGTAAGTATCGCGGGAATATCAATAAAATCCGGTTTTCTAACTGTGAGCATCGTAAAAACGTCGGAAACTTGAAACGCGTGTTTTCCTCGAAGGGGTGGTTCTTTGTATCCTAAGAAATATCGATATCGTATCATTCATAGATCGCTAAAAAAAAAAGTTCATGTCTCTATTAATTCGACATGTATCGGTGTACGCGTTTCCGATCTCGTGTCAGCTACCTATGTGGGTCATTTTTCGTCTTGTTAGTTATATATACGGAAGTCAAGGCCTTAGAGAAGGTTGAAATCCAGTCTCAGATTTTTCCTTTCTTTTTCTTCTCTTTCCCTTCTTCTTTCTCTTTATCTTTTTCTTTCGCATTTTTTTTTTTTGTTTTTTTCTTTTTTTTTTTTTTTTTGACGTCAAGGATACGGTGAGAATCTACTCGAGCGACAATGGTGCGGCAGCAAAGATAATTAGAAATCGCAAACCGACGCAAGCAAGTATTAAGGTCGTTCAGGTAACTCCAGCCAAGGTTGAAAATTTCACCTTGCTACACAGCGTAGGTATATAGTTACAGTATGTATGAAAATGGAAATAAACTGCATAACTGAAAAACGGATGTCTGACTGAGCACGATACACGAAGGATGAATGCACCTGTGTCTGCGCAAGAATTTCCGCGTTTGATGTACTTGAATATATCTACCTACTGGACAATCGACTAAAATGAACTCGATCACTCAAAATTTTGGAGGGAAATAATGGATCAGTGTCGCAGAGTGATAAACGAATACATCTACGGTTATATTTAGGTAAAAAATGTCTCCTAGACCGTTGGAATCCTCTTATGACAAAAAAAAATCAGTTTTACTTGCTCGAAATGAAAAATTTGATGGTCTATCGTTGTAAAAAATCGCCTGGGGTATGAAGAAACGATTCTTGAACATGGTTATCGCCTGAGCTACTGTACACTGCGGAAGTTATTGAAATTTGGCAGAATAGTGTCGTACTCGTATAATGTACTTCGATCTTATTCCTTTTTTCTCTTTATGGTTTTTAGAAAACCAAAAACTTTTGGGTGACTGAATTAGCGGAGAACGTCCCGTGTAGATAATTCGCGAATTTGAATATCGGGCAAAACTTATCGTTTGGAGATTTACATTCACAAATTATTCATTAATTTTCTAATTTCATTCATCCAAACGGCTTCTACGCATCTTTCATACTGTGATGAAAATATCCCCGTCGTGTAACTCATCGCTATAAATTCTAACTCTGCATAGTTTTGAATATTTATATCATCGCAATTGATTGTCTATGCTGAAAGAAAATCATAATGAATGGTAGATACTTGCTCTCTTGACTCCTTGTGTGATGAATATACTTCATCTACATAATGATGCACAAAGCTGTCTAAGAGAAGATGTAATTGGTCTCGAGAATGTTATAATTATTTCACTATAGTTACGAATTGATCGGGATATCTCAGAACGAGCCTTTGGACTTCTACATATTTGAATATAATTCGATTTCCATGCGGAATAGTATATTGTGTACCAAGGAGGCAAAGTAGGTCTTTTTACGATGAACGTGAGTTTGCAATACGAGTCGTAGACGAGTCGAAGACGAGTATTGCAAATACGCGATGCGTAAAAAGACCTTGCCTCCATGGTGCACATTTTATTTTATGTAACAAAAGCATGTTTTACGAGGTTTTTCGTAAAGAGGTTATGTTGGCATCGTATGGAATACAATAATACGCATGGGCCGCAAGCGAATGCGCATGTGCAGAGTACGTATTTGGGTACTTTTTCGTCCTAGGAGTGAAAAGTAACTTTTCTTGTACACTTTCTCACCCCCCACTACTGATTTACCGCCGCAGTCGCTAAAACGGCTACTTTAGGTACCAAAAACAGGCATGAAAATCCGCGTAAAACATGCTTGCGTTGTATATGTATACATATAAATAGCTTCTTACACTCTGATTCAAAGCGGCGGTTGGTAAAGACGTTGAAACAAATAACGTGCAGATTCTGAATTACCCACCGATTATTACCGATTCGAGAATCGGTAATTGCAGAATTCCTAATTCTCTGATACTATTTTTGCATCGCGCAGACTATCAGATTGAACTTAAGCTCAAAATTAGTAGAATCTCGTATGAAAACGTGATAAATAAAATGAAATCGCTTTCTTAAACGATCTCTTACGATCGACCGATGTAACGTTTTCCCTGATATAAATCGCAGGGAATTATATTCTTGAAAAAAATCTACAATTTGATTAAACCGAAAATATTCATCGTCGAACGCTAAAGCATGCTCGAAGGTAAGCTTCGTCCAGTAGCTCGCAGATTTGTACAGTTATCTTCTTTTCCTTTCATTGATTACTGTATGCCTGTATTTTCTGTCCAAGATAAGCGGGAATCTCATTCCCAACGATCATTCATAGATACATGAATTTTCCAATGAATTTCTGCACGTAAAACACCGTTGTAACTGTGCGTCGATGAAGCTATCCCACGATGCCATTAGCTGCTAACGATAATCGCGATAATATCCACCAATCGGTAAAATCCAAGCCGATCATCTCGCTGAACTGATATCGTATAATTATTTTCGTGTTTCGCTATTACGTAGGTATGGCACCTTTACCTTAAATTTATTCAAAGCTATAATATACGAATCTCGAATTGCTATGGCATAACACGAGACGATGATGATAATAGCAGCTGTATTACGTCGGAGACTTGAGCGTGGCCTCCGCAATGATCAAATATTGACGTTTCGCGGTATGTTTAATATTGCTGGAGACCATCAGGCACATTGCGAGGATATCTACTATGTACTACGCTATATCACTGCAGAGGTGATTTTCAATAGGTGAAAGTAGCTTAATGCGACAGTGAAAGCGTTCTCTTAACGCAAACCCGCAAAGTCAAGCATAACGAAAATGCCACAGGGCTAGAGTCTTCGAGATGCCGAAGGGGCCGGAGGGAAATAAGGAAAAGAAGAAGACAAGGTGAGCTCGTCGGGTTCAGCGCGAATTTTAGCGCAGCATCTTACCTTTCGGGCATTTCGTGAGCGTAGAAAGGCTAATCGCCTATGTTTTCAATGGACTTTAATATTTGCGAAGCAAACAACGTCTGAAGATTTCGCCTTCGGTAAACACGGATGAATATCCTATTCTCATTTCCAATGAAAAAGATGAAATCGCAGAAATTATACGCGAATTAATTAACATTGTATACATATTATCGCGTGTACGAGAAGATCGGCAAACCTCCTAGTACCGCATGCAACCATTTGGGTTCCTTCGTGCCCAGAGATTTTTTTGGCGAATATTATAATACCGGAAGTTTGATATTCCTGGCAAAAAATAATATAGACGGAAGCATTAATTCGCAACGATTTCACGTCACTCGGAGTAATTTGAAACAGTTTCAGAATCGAAATCGAGTTCTCTCCGAATTTCAAATCCGCGATGGAAAGAGAGGAATGCAATTTTCGTAACTCGCAATGACGTGTATCGAAAGCAATATTCTTGACCGCGTATAAACCATCAAATTCCAAAATCTACTTTATCCGAAATTGTTGTTGTCTTCTTGGAAATAAAACCGGTCATCTTACTCTCCGAGCTAAGGTCTTCGTGGTTTTTGACGCCGGTAAATTTCGCCTTGAAGATCATGCGAATCAAAAAATTGTCGACGTTTTTTCAACCGGTCGACCGCGATATTTTGGGTCGAATGACCGGCGACGACCCGTTATGCCCATTATTCCGAAGGATAGAATGTAACACTTCGGCTAATCATGCGTCAATCAACTTGTAATACACTGTCATGGAAATTTATGGTCATGAGATCTGCCATTAAAAATTTGTCGATTACCGCATAATTACGCGTTAAATATACATACACATATATACATATACATATGATACATAACTATATAGCACACCACATAAAACGACACTGAAAGTTGCCGCTATAATAACCAATAGAACAAAATCACCCGAGGCGGTTAGGTTCAGTATTAATTAGCGACACAATACCAATATACCAAAATGACCGGTATATATTCTTCGCAAGCTAATAAAAACCTCTTTCTAGGTCACAGCCAAATATCTATCGCATAATCATCCGTTATGTTTGTCCAAAATTATCCTTTGAGGAAATTAAACGGTTCAATGCTCGCAAATTATTCC
Source organism: Tenthredo amoena (assembly GCA_963966615.1). Lineage (NCBI taxonomy): Eukaryota > Metazoa > Arthropoda > Insecta > Hymenoptera > Tenthredinidae > Tenthredo > Tenthredo amoena. Next base: position 21,590,483 of record OZ016482.1, on the reverse strand, counting down.
CTTTTTGACTAGTTTTTCGACGATTTTTACGATGGTCAGATCTGCTTAAGGTTGATAATATAATACGAATAGGTACCGATATAATGGTCGCCGAAAATATTCCGTGATCATTATACCATTTGTGTTCATCTATACGGTATAATTATTTTCGGACTTTCCTCATCGGCTTCGGGGGAATTGGCGCGGCGGGTGCGTAGAGAGTGGGAAATTTTTCGATTCCACTTTTTATTCCCGGTTAAAACCTGCCCTCGATGGTCAAGCGAGTCGCGTTGTTGTTTGGTGGAAATTCCTGCGGGTTTTGCGTCATCAGAGCTAAATTGCAGACGATTCAACTATACTACACGGATCGAAACCGTGATTTGGCATTCGCTGATGTCTGAGATGAAACATCGATGCTCCCAATACGGAAAACAATAACCCAAAGTCATCAACGATCTCGGGGAAAGGAAACAAACAGATGAAATTAATGAGTGGTCAGACCGACGCGCATATTATAGCCTCGTCCCCCAAAATTTAGAGACCTTGACTCGCCTTGGATCGAGTCGATTGTCTTGACCTTGTCAAACCGTGAGGCTAATCGAAAGGCGCTTATACGAGGGTCAAATTCCGATATGATTCAGGGTGAAGCTGGATTCGAGGGAGTTCAACCTCTGGGTCGAAGACATTTCCCAAATTTTGATGAAAATTTATCAGAAATCATAGTTTTTTTTTTTTAATAGGAAATGAACATTTTTGACATTCTTTTTGATACAATGAAAGAGGAATGTCCTGTTCCACGTCACAAAAGTTCATGCAGTATGTTTTCTTATTTTTCAAATTTAATTTTTTAATTTTTTAGTTTTTTTGAAACTCCTTTAATTTTTTGACGAGATTACTAATAAGCTTCTTGACATTTTTACAGTGGCCTTTATAATACAGTTGTTATTATTTTCGATGTAAATTTTTCAGGAATCTTGTTCGGTGTTCGCGAATGAATTATCGGTGAATTAATTTCCTCGATTTGGTTTTTATTTTTATTTTTTTATAAATGTTAATAATTTCTTTCAGAATATTTCCGGCTTTTGTGTCCTTAGATTTTTATCTATGTGTGAATTCAACTCAAGTTGTAATACGATCACGACTAAGTTTGGAGTATTTGTCATCGGAATAGCGAGAATCAACTTCCAGAATCTTTGACCGTCGAAAATGTCAAAATTCATTGGGTTAGTAACTAGAAATTCTTGTGGAACCTTGAAGAAGTTACAAAAATGGATCCAGACGTTGGCAAACAGGTAACGAAGTAACACTCCGTCCAGACCTTGTTCAGAAACTAAAAACTAGCTCAATTATAACTAAACGATGGATGGGAACCGCAACCACAGAGTCAAAATTAATTTTCTACAACGTAGATTTCCAGCAACCCCTTGGGCAATATTCTAGGATTATTGGCTGTCATTTTTTCGTGGCCTTTTGCGTGGTTTTATCAAAAACTACATTTGTGATCATAAGAAATTCCATATTTCGTGGAATCTTGTGACTGAAATAAAACTCCGATGGTCATTCCATGGAAAATTGTTCATAGAAGACAACCAGCTCATAAAATTTGTAATTCATACAAGGGAACGTCCCAAATCGATGAAAAGAAATGTATTTCTTGTTGTATCGATTCGACGAGAGTCTATACCGACTTTCGAAGGGTGAAAAAATGTATATAAATTTATACATGGTAGTTTGTACTTCGAATGATCGATCTTATGGCTTTTTTCTTATTTGGGAACGATTAGGAACTGGAATTGCGAATAAAAAACGGTCTGTTAAAGCCTGAAAGGGTAAAAACAATTGTTCGAAACTTGTTGGAGGATAAAAACATGTTTATATACTTATACGAATAGATATTCGCATTCTGTTTATCGCACAGTTGAAAATTAACAATTTCGCTATAACTAAATCCGCGCGGGCAACGGTCACTTCGCACGTCACTAATTTAAATCGCAAATCGGAACAAAGTTGATTATGAAACGTTCGGAATAATTCAATAAGTTTCTTGAACGTTGCGATACGTTAATTCCCTCATATATATATATATAATATATATATATATATATATATATATATAATATACATACATGGTGTTCATTCCAAAACTTTCCACCTCGATATCTCGAGAACCAGAAAAGATTTTTGAACGCGGTTTTGCGGTAGGTTAAAAGGTATCGAGGGGGAACCATATCTCGGTATTCGGTGATAGGGGTTAATCCACCCCCTCACCCCCAGCTACCCCAACTTTGAAATTTCAAATCGCACCCCACCCTTGTGACATATCAAATTAAAGCCCTTAAAAAATGCTATCTTTTGGCGTAAAGTAAATCGAAATCGTTCCATTCGTTTTCGAGTAATCACTCAATAGGTATTTCCATAATGTGAAACACAATGAAGATAGTACTCGAAGAAAAAAGCATGATCCGGCGATAGAAAAAATCAAATTCAGTATCACTTATTCATGAAATAAAAAAATTGTACTCAACAGAGATAATAGAACAGATTAACGAGATTTTAGTAATGTTTTATCGTAGCTGAGGTCCGGTCCATTTAGTCTTTGTCAATTTCAATTCATCTCTGACTTTTGAAATGCTTCTTGACGAATCTTATTTTCTTCGAGTACTATCTCTGAATTTTTCACATCATGGAAATACTTCTTGAGTGATTACTCAAAAACGAATATACCGATTTTCATTTACTTTCCGCCAAAAGATAGCATTTTTTAAGGGCTTTAATTTGATATGTCGCAAGGGTGGGGTGCGATTTGAAATTTCAAAGTTGGGGTAGCTACGGGCGAGGGGGTGGATCGCCCCCTATCACCGAATACGAAGATATGGTTCCCCCTCGATACCTTTTAACCTCCCGCAAACCGCGTTCGAAAATCTTCTCTGGGTCCCGAGATATTAAGGTGGAAAATTTTGAAACGAACACTCTGTATATATATATACGTAGGTATGTACATATATGCGTATTCACGGATCGACACCACCGTTAAACAGCCTTTTAAACAAATAATGAAATCCTTGCGAGCTGTTAACAGGTTCGACATCGATTATCGCGCGTCATAGTGGGATTTTTTTTCCTTTTTCTCTTTTCTACTGATTTATAATTAATTAGCTTTACCACGTGAAAAATAATATTAGTGAGACGTTGAACGCGGTACGACTAATTAAAATCGTGTTCAAATCCGTTTATCATTTTTACAATAAACCAACTGCGCAATACCATAAGTAGAGAGAAGATTCAAGTTTACTTTATTCACGATCTCAGAATACTCGTAAGATTATTAAATCGGCGATAAAAAATCGCGACTGAAAAAACAATTTTTTTATACTAATTGATGTTCGTTTAAATTTTTCTTCCATTTGTTTCTCTTTGTTGTTTTTTTCTCTTTTCTTTTCTTTTTTTCGGCTTTTATTACTTACGTAAACGATATTTCTCAAGGCGAATTAAATATGGCCAGGAAATGCTAGCAGCGGTATGGTTCGTAATTATAATCTATAAGGTTAATAGGAATTGTGAAAATCGATAATCCTTTCATTTTTAGGAACAGGAAATAGCCAAACCCGTATATATATATGGCTTTCGACAAAGACACCTGGCGATCAGGATGACGTAGTCTCGTTGAATCTCACGAGTAAGTATGAAATACGAAATAAAGATGTATACATAATAGCTGGTTGTGGGAAGTGGGAGATAGGAACAAAAAATTTTTAATGGATTCATTAAATCACATGAAATTACATTTGTTATTTTTTGTTTTTATTTTTTGCTCTATATACATCGTCTAGTTTACTGCCACAGAAATAATAACCTATTTGTTTAAGATCAGAGTTCTTTTAGAGTTGAGAAAAAAGAGAAAAAAAACATCACCGGATTTATGCTAATTGGTTTGCACTTCGCTCTGTATTTGACTTTAAGAATATTTCCATAATAGGTATCAGACTCTGGAAGGTCTAGGAGAAGTTACGCGAGTTGTTAATTACTATTACTTCCTCCCATCGCCGCGTTTAACCTGACCCCTATGAGCTATTTGCTGATCCCAACTTCTACGTGCGTTGCGTTGCGTTGCGTTGCGTTGCGTCGCGTTGGTTCGTGCAGCGAGTGTTGACTTTTCAGCCATGGAAGTATAAGACTTCTTGCGAAAGGTGAAATACGGCTCATAGTATATTAGGATACCCGAAATTCCGCCCTTGACATGGCCGAGTGCATCATTTTTTAAAAAACAAAAAAAAAGGCGATTATAAAGGAAAAAGTAAACAGTTTTACTGAATGAGTTATAAATTGGCTAAAAATTAAGATATCGAACTCGTCTTGGGATCATTTTCGAGGGAAAGAATTGAAGTATTTAAAAAATGATAATTCGCCGTCAAGACAAAGCTTCAAATAATTTTTCACCCTCAACCAATCCCTGGTCTCAGACCGTCCCGTAACTCATCAAGGTTTATCTTGAAAACGACTTATTTTTTTTTTTTGTAAATACCTGGATCATTCCCCTTAAAAATGATCCCAAAACAAATTTGATTCTTTCATTTTTAGCGAAGTTATAATTTTTTTAGTCGAAACGTGTGTGTGTATTTTTTTTTATTCTTGTTTTAATTACGTACACGTGGGAAATAGTAGTACGCTTTGAGCGAGTACTTGAAATTGAAAAATCGGGCTTCTTTTTCTAGGAGAAGCTACTTTACAGCAGAATCTACCATTCCGAGTGTCAGCAGCAAAAAAAATTAACCAGAAATTTATGTAACACTCTGGTATAATCGAAACTGATCTCATATCTGCTGCACTTACAGATTCTTAACAACAAAAATTTTGTTTATCACAACTTGGAGATGAGAAAGTTTTTTTTTTTTTTGGTGCGCTGTAACTTCGAAAATGATATCGTTGAAAACCTGTCGAATTATCATAAAATGCCTGCTACTACAGGTAAGGAGTGTACCAAGTTTGAGATTTTTCGGAGTTATACTGCGATAGGAAGAAGAAAGATTAACCGCGAAATGTCACAAATCGTGTTTTATTCAAATGGGAAAGTTCGAAGAGTTTGGGGCGGTATTTTGAATTGAAATAGGAACCTCGGGTCTTGGCTACACTTTTTTGTATATATTTGGAAACGTCCTGGCCCATGAGAGTATAGAAATTCTAAAATGGTCGAATTAGGGACCAGCCTGATGTGTATAGGTATATATGCGACGTAAGTTAAAAATCCTATGATACAAATTTTCTATAAGTTGATTCAATGAATGTTAAATATTTGAATAAACTGAATCCACGGCCGCGGTTAATGATATTCATATGAAATTTTCAAATAATTCAAATAGAGTCAAACAGTTTTTTTTTGACTAGTAAATAATTGATTTATTCAATTGCGCACGTGTTAAAAAGAGAAAAAAAATCGATATTTGTAACCCGGATTTTGGAATCTTTGAGTAATACGAGAAAGAAAAGAATAACTATCTTCTTGGAAATACCCTAACGTATACCATGACGCATCTCGCCTTTCTGCAGCTTGTTACTGATCTCTGAGAGCGAGAAAAAATTAAGATCACTTTCCCTGACCGCCGGAGTCTCGAAGGCCTGCATATAACGGTCACATCAGATCAGACAACGATTACCGGTTTACCACCACGTTGTCTTTCAATATACAAACATCCGACAGACGGAAGAATCTGCGAGGTAAAAATCTCGAGATGTTATTGTTTTTCGTAAAATTCCAATTTTTATTTACAAAAATTTTCAACATTGAAAAATCATGTATTCAGGTACAAAAGACACTTGATAAGAAAGTGGGACAAAGGCAATGACCCAATAATAAATGAATGGAATAAAAATGCTCCGTCATTTAATTAATTGACACAAAGGCGATGGAGTGAAATAAAAAATAAAAAAATATGAAATATACGAGGTCGTACCTATATATGTCTGAGCTGCTTCCCATTGTGTAACACATATATGTTTAAATTAAGATTTTGATTCTACACGAGTGTCGCGATGTTTCGCACGATTATGTAAAATAATGAATTTTAAAAATGAGAAATAGCAGAAGCAAAGAGTTTTCGAACCAATATAAAGGGACATTTGAACCGTCTCGTCGTAATAAACTATCAGTGAAATGACTTGTGATTATATGTGCATTAGAATTAATTATCTCTTCGTATAAGTATACCTATGCATACATATATAATACTAGATGCAGTTAATTAGCTCTCACCGTCAGTATAAATTCACCCTGTCAATCATATAATGATACTCGAAATTCTGGCCCCGGGAGTACCACGCGTGTATTTTTCCATGTCCGGAATATATATATTCAGATAAATTGATAAAAATTACAAATTTTACAACCAAAATTATCAGGCTGATTAACTAAATGTCGTTGACGATCAAGGTTGCATAATATCGTATTTATCATCAGCCTTGGGTATACGACGCTTTTATACTGAATTTCATTTTTGGTCCATTGGTCTCGTGGCTCGTGAAAGGACCTTGCAAATCTATCCTCAGGCTATATGTATAACCAAACTAAATACTTTATCGATATACATATATACATATATATATTTATATTTATATATAGAGGAAGTAATTTCTTCCAGAGTTAGGAATTTCAGCCGATGAATAATACATTTTCATTTGCCGTTCCGTATGTACTGTTAAAATTTTTTTATTTTTTTTTTATTTTTCATTTTCAATTCGGAAGCATCTATACATGATATAATGTCTTATACATATACGTACATATATAGTCAAAAATACATATTCTTCTTCCTTGAGTTTATACGGTCGTTACTATTTAGCACAGGATAACCGTGGTACGGAACTTTGACATTTGATCGAGATAATCTGTTTTACAAAAAGAAAACTAGTGACAACATTTTTGGATAATATATTCCTCCGATATCCTGGATCTTCGAAAAATCGAACGAAATGTCTCCGGCTCTCGTAAAGGTCGCGATTATTGTACTTTTCAAAATATGATGATTGAAGTGATTCTGTCAATCGTTAACTGGATTTCGAAGCCTCGGTACCTCAGCCGGAAGATGTTTTTTTTCTTTAATTTTTAGGTCCTTGAAGAATTCGTAATATTCGTTATTCTTTTGAAAACCGACTTCCTCAACGATTTTTATAGAGTCTGAGCGGGGAAGGGAAAAAACAAGGTGACGATACGATTCCATTCAAAATTTCCCGCTTTTTGGAATGAGAATATTTTCCTTTTCCTTAGATGCATGTCAATGCTTGAAAACGTCAGTTTACACGTTGAAATGGCATTTTAATGCATTAATGCATTTTAGCAACTCCTATTTCCGATGCTGTTTGGTTTTTGAAGAATTCGACTTAAAATACTAAGGACATGTGGTATCCAGATTGTGATCTCGAGGGGTTCTGGTTAAGAATCAATCAAGGTGAATGTAAATACTACGATTCGAAATGTATCTTCACCTTGATTTTTTTTCTCCCCCTCCAAAACTTAATGAAAATCATTGAGGAAGTCGATTCTCAAAAAAAAAACTGACATATATGTTACGAATTCAAGTACGCGTTTCAAGGGGTCCGATAAATCTTCGAATAAAATACCCCTGAATAATAATCGATAGAATCACCCACACATGTGTAATACAAGGGCTGAATAATTGACCTAGGAATTTGCGATCTTCAGTTGACGTTGATCCCTCTCAGAAGTCTTTGGATATAATTTCTCGTTCCAATTTTATGGTGTGGTACAGTTTATATGGTCGTACTTGGAACTTTTACTTGAATAAGAGAAAAACGATCATGGTTTCGCGTATAAAAATTAAGTCATGTTATAATAAATATACATTTATTTCTTAATGACGTAACATGAAAGATGATTATCCATAATAAAATTAGCAATGCAGAAATTGTTACAAAAAAGCAATATAATATTGTATTGATAATAAATGTAGCTGAAAATTCGATTTCATTTTACCCAGAATAACAGGTGAATAATAATTAGCAAACCTCTGCGCAGTTTATTGTAAAAACGTATATATGCAGTTGCCATTAGCATTATTGGAGATATAAGTGTAATATTTACTAATGGCTAGATAGGCTTCATGGAAAAAGGATTTAAACGTGACGATAACTGATCTTGAGGATCTTTTTTGTTCCTTTTTTCTTGACGATTAATATATGTATATATATACCTAAAGCTATTATATGTATAACGCGGAAACGAATATTATACAACATAAGCTTTTGTTTTATGGTCTGTTTTTTGCCAGATAATTATTATTGTATAGTTAGTGTAAATTCATGCCGATACACGATTCGAAGTCATACATGTATATCTTCTGTGATTTCTTCTACGCGAGAATATCTAAATATTCTTCACTTCAAGCTGTACGAATATAATTATAATTACCTGTAAAAAGGATGAAAAGAAAAAAAGCCACGTCAATCTTCTCGATCCTATGAAGCATGATCTAAGCACGTGTCTACCTATGTCACCGTGTAAGTGAAGAAATGAATAAAGGAAGGAGAAAAAAAGAGAAAAACACTCGGTAAGAATAATACGACTAGATATTTGAATATTTCAGTCATTATTACAAGTGATTTTTGTGTTAATTTACTTTTTTGAAGGTGCAAATTTATTATCGTTAATTGTTTTTAGCTAATCCAATGTTATATGTATAAGTATATATGTATAATGTATGTATGTACTTTACAGCTTATTGGGAATAAGGCAAATGAAATGTACTCGTATTTGTTTTTTGAAATATTAACATAATTGTTTGAAGTCAGTGTCAACGGTGTGGAAAAAATTGCATATATATGAATTTATATCAGGTACATCCTTCTAACGAAAAAGAACTTGACGGTTGCGTCGAATTCGATTGTTAATTAGCAAAGATTTTATTTTATTAATTGATTTCCATTCGAGTTTAGAGACTGCATCGGTATGTAATGATCGATCCGTAAAATCTAAACGTCATTAGTCAACCAGGATATAAATTCTGAATTCCATCTCGTGCGTCACGGTGTATGATAAGAATAAAAAAGAAAGAGAAGAGTCATCGCATCTTCCAGTTGCTATTTAATATAATCGTGTATGAAAAGAATGACAGAATATCGTACGCCGTTGATTCTCAATTATTTAAACTCATTTGTCGCGCCACTTCTTCCCTCTTTTTCTCCCCGTAAAGAGAAGAAAGCAGAAAAGTCCCTAATTCGTCTAAAATTAAATAACTGCAGCCAACCTCAATGCCATGTTTTGATTCGTTGATAATTTTGGACAAATAACGTCGGCCAATCAGAACTCGGTAATATCGATCATCCAAATGAGAACCGCTGCTAGATAGTTTCCAGTTTACGCATAGATGGCAGGTTGTTAGTCGACGGAAGGCGTTCTCTAAAACAAAACCGTTTCTCCGAAAAAAATCACCACACAAACGATACCCACACATGTTCGTAGTCGGCGGTAAGAGTAGGGCAAGTTGTGGAGGGGTAGGGCAGTCCGCTTATCAAAATCGCGTCCCCATCGGCGGGACTCGATAGTTTGTGCTAAAAGTTAGCGGCGTGAGTTGTCGTGAGGTTGTTTCGCGTACCTACCTCATATCGTGCGAGTAAAGCGTGATATTTATAACGACAGTGGTTAGAGAGACAAGAAAGTACGAAGAAAAGAACAGAACAGAAAAGCATAAGAAAACTAACAGAGAACAAAAGTATAAATTGAACTCTTTATTAAATAATAATTCATTAATTAAGTTACGATAAGATTTAACGAGAGAAATAACCGACCGCAATGCCTCGTTCGTTCGTTCGTTAGTTAGTTAGTTCATTTACTTCGTTCGTCCGTTCGTTCTCGACCACTACGCTTAACCGCGATTGTAACCTAACTAAGAGAGGAGATATTATCGTTTATTAATACACGGGTCTGACGGTCGCCGACAATATTAAGTTTAGTTATACTATATGTGCGGCAGGTGACAAGAGGACGTTGTTTTTTCACAAAAGGTGTTCCTGCGGTCTAACGGCCAACCTAAAACCAGGTGGGTGTCGGCCGTGTACGCGCTTTGTGTGCAAAATGGAGTTCCTGACCTACTAGTTCAGGTTGAGGTTAGGGCGCCTAAACGCCAATCGATTATACTGGCTTTAAACGAGTTTTTTTCACTCACGAATTACACGTAGAATAAATAAAATATCTTCTGAATACCCCGCGTTATTTTAACTCGAATAATACCATCCTAAGTTATCAAAAAACAATCTACAACCACGGTCTAAGTTCGTAAAATTGTTTGTAACCTTAAACGATAGAGGGACCGGGCGGAGTTATGTTTCACGCTTATTTCCGTCTGCTTCTAGGTTGATTTTCAATTTTTTTTTCTTCTCCTCATTCTATCGTTATTTTGTTCCTTTTTATCCCTCGTAAAGAGCTGACTGCCTCGCTCTAACTGCCAAGTTATGCAATTTTAGTACGGTTACGTTAGTAATTGTCGCGACTAAACGGAGACGAGTCTTTCACCTGACGTTCACATCATTTTATGCGAGTTATCCACGCTCGATTTAGAACAACGTGTGTCAATATTAATGACTTAAAGTTTCGACGAAATACGAAACGGTGAATAGATTATCATGACTACGGGTTTACCGGCTATGCCAATGCTGATAAGCCTCTAGTTATCGGTTTCTATTGCTGTAATCACCACCTTGAAAACAATCGCACGAGTTTTGCTGTTCTACGAGACTCGGACGGCTTTTATGATTCTGGCTATGAAATATATGTACGATAGATTCGCTATCGCTTTTCGAAGTATGATATTACGTGGAATATTAATTGATACATGTGACTGTTTAGCCGGTTTTTAGCTAACTGATTAACCAGCTGCTAAATTCCGGACGATATTAATTCACTTTTGACTATGATGAGGCGATTTTAAAAGAATCTTGTCTAACTCCCGCCGTTTCATTTTTCATTCCGATTCCGATTCTCCTTCTTGTTTCCGGTACTAACGACATTGCTAGCGGCAACTTCCGGCCAAGGTTTTAAAACGACCGTTCGTTCGTCCTGACTACGCTTTCTCCGTATTCGTGTGCCGGCTTTCTTTTTGTATTATCGTTAGGCGTTGTTATTTTACAAATAAATAAACAGACTAATAGACGAATATTGAGAACGAATATCGATCGTTTACTTTTTATTTACTTCGTCAATAATTGATACACGCGACGGTATTTACACACAGGTTACATATATATATTTTTTAAATATTTCTTCTCCTTCAATCCGTCAATTTCTCTCTAACGATTATAAAAACTTGACGAATTGAACGAAAAAAATTCATTTCAATATTACCGCTTATTTATTCAAGAACTTATACCAAACACTTCATGACGTAATACATCAAAATTAATTATCCTCACTCACTTAATCTTTTACATTCGGACCTTACTTCACCGGTCTCGTTTTTCTTGTATACGTATGTCTCTAGTTTTTTCCTTTTTCTTTTTTTTTTTCTTTCTCGTTACTACTACACAGTCATTATACTCGCGCTATCTGATCACATATTTGTCTATTAATTACTCATTTAATTTAATTCTCGTAATATAATTACGTTGCCGATTAGATAATTCATCGGTTTTTTTTTTCTTTTCTTTTTTTTATTGCTCTCTTGGAAGAGAGCGAGAGAGAAATAGAGAATTATGACAGCAACTCTGTATGACAACTGTGGGGAAAGTCTTCTTCTTTAAAAGGCGTCGTTTCTATATACAAATACTAGTGAATAATTTTTTTTTTTCTCTCTCTCTCTCTCGTATTTGACTCATCTTCAATTTCTAATCCATCTACAATACGTAACGTTAACGTGCCGTATGATAGTTCTGTTGTCTAATATTCGAGTTGATAGAAAAAAAAAAAAAAAAAAATAGAATCAAAAAATTGAAATAAACGAAACAAAAATAAAGTAGATCGTTGAATTTTCTTTTCTCGTAACGTATGTAATGTGTATATATATATATATATTGTACACGATATACATACATTTTAAACGTGTAGAAATGTGGATTGGAATCTTGACCGCCTGTCCTACATATTCGTGAATATATTTTATATACAATATATATATATATATATATATATATATATATATATATATATATATATATATATATATAGTTCCGCGATCCACTGAGATTGTAACATCCTATAATGTATTATCGCATACCCATAGCCGTACGCAAATATTGGATAATCACATTGGACCTAATGTACCTGAAAAGCTTGAACCAACAACAAGTACGAAAGAAACGAAAAAAGAAACATCATTTTTGTCTCATTTTTTTCATTTTTTTTTCTATTTTTTATTTCTCTCATTCCCATTTATTTACTTTGTGTTTTTCTTTATTCTCTTTTCGACAACCGGAATCCAAAAAAAAAAAAAAAAAAAAATGAAAATAAACATCACACAAAGAGAGAGAGAGAGAGAAAAAAATAAGAAATGGGTCGATGAATGAGACCGTTAAGCGGGACTGTATACTTATATAGTATATAATATGTATATATACATAGATATATATATATATATATATATATATATATATATATATATATCTACATATGCTATATGTACGTGAGTTGAAAATGATATTAGTTTTCGTGAATATAATTTCGTCGAACTTCGAAAACCAACTTTCGACCAATATAATATATTATATTGTATACTATATTAGATATTAGTATAATATACGCGAGAAATGACAATTTTTTTGACGATAGTCATCATTATCATTATCATTATCATTTTCATTTCTATCGTGGCAAATAATAAGACCTGTTTCGAGCTGATGCTGATGCTGATGCCTGTTGCCGTTGCCGGTAGTGCTTCTCCTCGTCGTTACAACTCTTGCGTAAGAGTTAGAGGAGTTGACGAGAAAAAAAAATTAAATAAGAAACAACAAAAAAAAAAAAGAGACAGAGTGAGAGAGAAAACCTGCGAGAAAGTTACTAAATACTTGCTTACTCATTCACTCGGGGACCACGTTTATTTTCACTACTATAATAATAATAATAATAATAATAATAATAATAATAATAATAATAAGGGATATACATACAGCTCGTCGTATGTACTAGATTTACACACCAAAACTATATTGAGTAACGTAAAATAAATACGTGTATATATATATATATATGGATATATATGCATATATATATAATATAAGCGTTTTTATTTTATTCAACAAAACTGAAATACCGCGGGCTCGAGTTAATATAATACTCGGAGTTTATAGATTACGTCAGGTTCGAAAGTTTTCGACAGCCATTATTGTCGTTATTATTATTAATAATATTATTATTATTATTATTATTACTATTGCCATTAATATTATGATATTTGAGTTGCGAGATAAAAAATTTGTCGTAAAATCGTAGAAATAAAGAAAGAAAGAAAGAAAGAAGGAAATGAACGAATAAAGAGAGAAAGATTGAAAAAAAAAAAAAAATGGAAGAAAAATTTAATGTAATGTAACAATGATATTAATTCATAGTCCGTTGTATTGTTTGAGTTGAAAACTCCCGCGCGATATTCAAGGCTTTCGCTAATACATGTTAGATACTATATGTAGTACATATACAGGTATGGGTATAGAGATAGTATACGCGATATATACCTATCTCGTACAAGTCAATACGCGCGTATATATTCACCTATATATATAGAGACCGTATAAGTTCCCATTCGTACAGTATTAATACGATAAGAGTTTTTTTTTTTCCTTTTTTTCCTTTTTTTATTAACTTGACCGAAAAATATCTCTCCAGGTACTCGTGTGGTGAGGAATTGAAGAGAAAAATGAAAAAAAAAAAAAAAAAAAAACAACAAATTTGCGTATATATATATATATATATATTATTATGTTTATTATTCTCAAAATACAAAATCGAAGTAACAACGTCACCACGAGGATAAAAGGATGATAATCGAATGGAGGGAAAGAAAATAAGAAATCGATTTTTCGTATTGATTCTATGAATAATTTGATCTCTTTTTATCGATAAATCTCCGTCTCTCTCGGTTTCTTTTTTTTTTTTTTTTTTTTTTCATTCTTTAACGCCGGCTCAATGAACGGAAACCTCGGTAGGCGTGAATGTACATAGCTCGAATCATCGACGTATGTATGTAGTACGTATATAGTGTCAAATAATCTCAAACCAAATATCATTCGAAAGCTCTTTTCTTTTTTTTTTTTTTTTCCCCCTTTTTTTTCTTTTCTTCCGAGGCAGAAACGAGGCCACGTACATTTTTCACACACGCAACTTGTAACATTTCAATTTTTTCAGACGAACGTCTAAAACGTTCTCTTCCGCTGCACTGACGTAGTAATTTTTTTCTATAATTTCACCGTTGCAACAAAATTGAGAATAAAATTGAAACAATTAAAAATAAAAAAAAAAAAATGATTCCTATTTTTTTTTTCATATTTTATTTCTTTTTTTATTCATTTTTTTCTGTCACTCTGAGAATCGCGCGGCTCCTGAAACGAATGAGTCTAGCAAAATTTTGACCTGTGATAAAAACGATCGATTCGATGCTTTTGAAACGTGAAAAAAAATTCTCGACATTATAATCTTCGGGGGTTTTAGCTACGAAATTATGTATTCGAATTTTTGTCAATAACCTGAACGATACCAGACGTCGTCTATTAAATTTATCAAACTCATCAAATCTTTCGTGAGATTTATATATATATATACGTTGAAACTTTTTTCTATTTCTCTTCATTTTCTTCGTTTATTTTTTCCGATCGAATGCATATTCCGTATCAGCTACATCAATTTGTTCCACGTAAATTTATCGGATGATAAAACTATCCGTAGTTAATTATGCACCGATCATATTCTGTCATAGCGTATCTAGGTAGAATTAAATGGTCACAGACCACGTGTAACAGCGAACTTATCAAACGAAACTGACCCCGCAATCTAATCTAACTCAAGTTTCATTTTTATTTCATTTCATTTTATTCCATGAATTTTTTTTATCTTTTTTTTTATACCAAGGACGTGGTGGAAACGTGTGTAAAAAAAATTAGTCATACTAATTATCTATTGATATGCAGTATCTACGGAAATTTCAATAATATATATATATATATATATATTTTTTTTTTTTTTTTTTTTTTACGTTATGTAGGCAATGTTCTGAAATTATGTCATTTCGGGGCGAACCGATAATATATATAGAAATGAGACAGAGTTTCTACTATACATAGAAAAACCTGGAAAACCTGTATAAATCTCAGGGAATTTTGGTGCCAGGTTTTAATAGACAATCTGTAAGATCGGTCTTCTATAGTTCGAAACGAAATTCATCGAATATCATCGGTTTGCCGGGAAATGAGATCAATGTAAAAGATTCCCTCGAAATTTTGGGAAGTTTCGGTCGGGTC
Source organism: Tenthredo amoena (assembly GCA_963966615.1). Lineage (NCBI taxonomy): Eukaryota > Metazoa > Arthropoda > Insecta > Hymenoptera > Tenthredinidae > Tenthredo > Tenthredo amoena. The sequence goes on along the minus strand of OZ016482.1, from coordinate 21,575,060 downwards.
GAATTTCCGAATTCGTTTTGAACGACTTCGAATTTTCAGAAAGGTTAAAATTCAGAGCACGAAAATTCGGAAAGTTCGGAATGCGGACAATTCGAGACAAAAAATAGTTCATTATGATCGAGACCCTCTTTACGAAAATTCATTTTATCTGATTCAATCGATAACTTTATTACGTTATAAATAATTGATAAGATTTAAAAACTTTTAATTCGACCACTCATTGGTTTCGATATACGATCGATACATGCGTGAATTTCAAGTCTCGGAGGTTTGGCCTTTCGGATCTTTCAGCTTTCGGAATTCCGTACCTCGGGTGTTCTTCGTTTCAAAGTTTTTGAATTTGGCTATGTAGACTTTCGGAATTTGGAACTTCAACCCCCGTCCCCCGATCAACGATTCGGCCTGAACCCTCTACGACGACTTTTCCATCGTTGCGCTCAATCTATGCGAAGCAAAGCACCGCAAGATCCAAAAAAAAAAATTTCAATTATGCCTGAAAACAGTATCAATTAATCAGGTGTGGGAAAAAAAAACTAAGTCGATACAATATATGTATATTTACATATTATAGGGTGTCCGTTAATTCCCACGTTGACTTTTCTCACTTGGATATGGTCCAAATCATTAGTTTATAGCCTAAAAACAATTCCGGAGAGAAAAAACAAAAAAATTTAAGTTCCATTAACCCCTGCCTGAATCACGATACTTTTCCTATTTGATTAACATGGGATTTTTGCACTTTTGAGAATTTAATTTTTTTTTTTCGGTTACTATATTCATTACTCTATTGAATATTGTTAATTCTATTGTTCTGACCTATTTAGATGGACGAATTTTCACATTGGAGAAAAGAAAATTTTTCATGAGTTTTGAAGATGTCAAAATTGATTTTATTTTCAATAATTGTGTTCTCGATATTTTCGAATATTTTTGAATTTATTGACTTTTCATTGCTTTTTATCTAATTTAAGGTTGAATATATGTTTTTGTACGCTGTCATTACTGTTTAATATAAATTTTTCACCTCTTCGAAACTTTTTTCCTCTTCGAAATATTTTTCATAAGTTTCAAAGAGGTCAAAATTTATATTAAACAGTAATGACAGCGTACAAAAACATATATTCAACCTTAAAATAGATAAAAAGCAATGAAAAGTCAATAAATTCGAAAATATTCGAAAATATTAAGAATAATTTTTTTTTTTTTCCTCTCCATAATTGTTTTTAAGCTATAAACTAATGACTTGGAACATACCCGAGTGAAAAAAGTCAATTTGGGAAATAACGGACACCCTAATATATATATATATACATACATTTATATATATATAGTATATTTTTTTTTATTCAAAGCGTATCAGTGATCCCCCTGAATACAAATCACATATATATGTATAGAGTTGATTAGACGCTACGTATGCCGACGCCACGTGGTATATAGGTATAGGTATATAAAAAGCTAGTATAATAGTACATACATATGGATATATATACCTATATCTATATACATAGTTTCTTCGAGGGAGGCACCTGGAATTTAGATGACGTAAGGGGAGTTAATTTAGAGGCAGTTGAACCAGATACGTTGGTTAGGGTTAGGTAAAATTAGGTCAGTTTGGGTTAAGTCTAGACCAAGAATTACTCTATTACTAAAGCTCGTCGCGGGCTCCTCTCCTCATTCAGAGACGTCTATGTATCGGTATATACCTATACACGTATAGCGTATCATATGTAGATGCACATGTAACTGCCTACCTAAAAGCAGCTTATATATTATATATTATAAATTGTCTTTACTCGACTATACTCCGTTACATAGTAGTAAGGCAGCTGTATAATGAGACCGGCTTCTCATTTGACATAGATAATTGGATCAAAAAAAAAAAACCCTCGAGGTAAAAAAGAGAAAAGAGAAAAAATTACCTCGATGAATCAGACGCGTGAAAACTGAGATTTTTGAATCCGTACATTTTGTTTTTATTTTTTTATTTTTCTTCTCAATTTCATTTTATCTTCTTTATCTCTCGATTATTTACAATTTCTGTTGAAGTTTGCGTCTAAAAAAAAAAAAAAAAAAATTAAAAATATATACCTCATTTTTGGATACGATAAATATTTTTTTTATTTACTTAAAAAAAAAAAAAACATATATCTCTACACGTATGTGTATATAGGTTTAATATATACACATAAGTATAGGGAAACAAAAAAAAAAACGACCTCGAATTTTTTTTGGGTATTTTTCATCATTTACTCTTATTTTATATAAATATGTTACGCAATATTAATCTTTTACGATGATGATCATAATTATAGTATTAACAATTATTATTATTATTATTATTATTATTATTATGATACGCTCACCTCAAACAAGATCTAAGTAAATAATATACCTTGTTTATCTTCCAGAAACGTCAAGATGACGAGCGTAGTCGCAGATTTTATACATGGATACAGGGATCTCATGGACAACAAGTCCGGTAAGTTATAATAACTATTGAGTACACATGTAGTAGTAAGTACATACCTATACTTATATATAAATTATACTTTAAATTTTTTTTTTTGTTTTCAAATTTTTTTTCGTCCGTTTGCTTACGGGTATCGTATTACACGTTAAGACCCTTTATAACTACACACACACACACACACATATATATATATGTATAAATATTTATGTGGTTGAACTATAAACTATTGTTTAAAAAAACACCTCTTCACCGCCTATGCGACTAGCTGGGCGAGTTTCATTTCAATAAATAATTTATACCCTGACGGAATTATTTGAGGGAAATATAAAGAGGAAACGAAAAAATACTTTCGACTCTCGGATTTTGATTTTTTTTTTCCTTTTTTTCTTTTTTTTTCTTTTTGTAATTCATCTATCTTGCGAGGGAAAATTGAAAATATGGAGAGAAATAAATTAATTGAAAAATATATACGTAATGTATATATATAATAATAGTCGTCGCTCTGTTCAGTAAATTAATCACAATATTTTCATTCATTCGTGTACAATTAATTATCATTAGTTATAATTTCGCTTACTTATAGGTATAACGATGGCTGCATAATTTTCTTTAAAAAAAAAAACCAAAAAAAGAACAAAAAAAAAAAAACGAAGTCGAAACAGATATTATATTCCGCGTGGAGTAGTTAGTAGTAAAAAAGGTTTGATTGACGCATACACCTGCAATTATGACCCTTGTGTTTCGATAGATACGTACATCTCCCTATAGTATGATAATTATTATAAATGATTGTTCAAATCAACGTCAGATCGTGCGAATTATGTAGACAAGTACTTAGGTATAATAGATACATAAAAAGTACAGAAAAACAAGTTTTTCGAGTACTTATAGGTTGCACACACATCGATGAGGTGTAATTATTATCGTATATACTTTTTTTTTTGCTATATTTATATACATATACAATAGACTCAATAGAGTATACGTCTCATAACGCTCACGATATTATTTAATACCTTTACAGGGTGATTCAAGTTGAGAGAGCCATATTTCGAGGGTAGATTCCCCGTGAAAATCTGAGACTAAATTTCCTTTACCGAAAATTCGAGGGACCGATAGTTTCCGAGCTACGGAAGATCCTAATTGACCAATCGCGGAGCGTATAGGTCGCATAGCCAGGGCATCGCGCAACTTCCGCTCATGCCCAGCCCTGTACGCGTTACCTATATAAGTTCCGCGATTGGTCAACTAATTGTAAGATCATCCGTAACTCGGAAACTATCGGTCCCCCGAATTTTTGGTAAAGGAAATTTAGTCTTTGAATTCAGCAAGGAATCTATCCTCAATATATGGCTCGCTCAAATTGAATCACCTTGTATATCGGATAGAATATTTTAATATAGTATACATAGCTACCTTATACATAATAAATTGAGGTATTTTAAAAACCTCTATTACGGACACTGAACTTTTCCGGGCATATAGCTAAGCTTGCAATCGATCGATTAATTATTAGGGTTAATGACACAGCGATAATCTCTATGGTAGCTACAGACACGCGACAATAATCGACGTACGGCTGACGCTGCTACTTTTATCCAATAAGTACCTACCTACCTACCTACCTACCTAGCTGTAGACATATATATATATACATACTTATATACATATCTATACGTATATAAAAAAATGCAAGCAAGAATTCGCAGGGTGTAGAAAATCAATTTTATTTCTTTCTTTTATTTTCTTTTATTTCTATAATATTTATATTCGCAAAGTGAAAGTCGATCCTTTTTTTTTTTTCTTTTTTCTCTCAATTACATATATCGATGGATACTGCAGAACGTATCTTTAAATTGCTAGAGGTGTTCTTTTTTTTTTTTTTCTTTCCTTCTTTCTTTCTTTTTTTTCTGTTATTATTATTTTTCGTCGAGAATTTCGTATTCTTTTTTATAATTTTTTTTTCGTTTCAAAAAAATCTTTCGATCTCGAGGTCACCCAGCTAGCCACCAGGAGAAGTCCGAGTAGTTCTTCCCAACGCGGTTTTTGACACTCACATTGTTTATACTGCAATACAGACGGAATACGAGCTAGAAAAAAAAGAAAAAAAAAAATTCACGCGGGTCAGGGTGTAAACTTTTGCATCCCTGCAGTGCTTGCAGCGATTAGCGCGTATCATATATCGTATGTATGTATATGTATACCACACGAAACTCGCGTGTCGCAGTTATACGTACATACCTGACTGTTTTACCTACTTTTGTCCCGCTAGTATATAGTACATTAGGTATAATATAATATGATATATCAAGGTGTGTGTGTGTGTTTGTATATCAATAAATGAAAAAAGAAAAAAAATAATATATATATATATATATAAATGTATACACATATATATTTATGTATGTATATATTTTAGTAAACTTTCACCCGTGAGTGGAAATTTTAGGATTATAAATTCAAAATTCGATACCTATTCATGTACGTATGCATAACGTTACATAAGAGAAAAATATAAGCTATAAAATAAAGGTCGGTGTATAACTTATGATACGCAATCGGCGTGCAGTTATCGTTGCAAATCGAGCCTGCCTCTGTATAAATTATAAAAAGGAATTGATTTAAAAAAATAAATAAAAAATACTTCAATCTATAATAATAAAACAAGATACTCGTATTGTACTATGCATATATCGCGTATACCACAGGTGAATATAAAATCATTTCCTCAAAAAAAAATGTTACTCTTTTTTTTTTTTGTATATATATTACAATAACAGTAATAATAAATACCGATCATTTTCTTATTTCTATTTTTCGATAATTCGTAATTATTCATTTCGGCTTTCCCTTTCATATTCAAATCGTATATCATCTTAAGAATATGAATCCACACATGTTATATTTAAATCCATTACAGTCATTGACTATCGAATAATTTTTAACCCAACCAAAAAAAAAAAAAAAAGAAAAAGAAAACACGAACGAACCAAAGTGATTCGAATCTCAAAGATCTGCTGCTTTCAAATGGAAATGAAACGAGAATTAAAATTGAAAAAAATAAAAATATAAAAAATATAAAAAATAACGATAAGAATAAAAAAAAATTATATCATATGCGATCTTTTTTTTCTAGAGATTTGATCGTAAATCGAAATATATCGTACTTATTGTCAATTTGAAGTTTAATCCGACTGAATTATTACTCGATTTACTTTCGTTATTGATATTATTATTATTATTGTTATTATCGTTATTATTATTATTATTCGAACAACTTGACCTGAAAATCTAACGGACGAACGAAATTAAGTAGTCGAAGAATGTCGATGCAGTAGGTATATACGTATACCTATATATTACGATATTGTGACAACGCGGAGTCAGCATATCAGAATTTACAGTTGCAACATTAACTGAAGTGAGACTTCCCTCATGAAGTTTGCAACGGTAGCATAAACGTATAGTATAGGTATAATATATACATATTATAGGTATATATAGTTAATAGTTTTAATAATGAAATACTTTGGAATGTTTGAATATGTTCATATATATGTAACTCCGCGCGACGTGTCAAAAATTATATGAATAAAAATTTTCCGATTCCCCATCGGTTTAAGCTTCTATATAAGTTTGAATTATTATTTAATCATAGGTGAACGGAATTATTCCATTATCAATATCAAATTTCGTCCCTAAATTTAATTACATTATTATCAAATTAGACAATATTTCAATATAACTATTAAAATATACGTATCAGCGATAATATATAGTTACATTATTTATCCCCCGAGGATCTTGTGTATATCAGTTTTGAAAACATCGCTTCTTCGCAATTTAAAGTATCAAAAATAAATCCAACTAATATATATTCAAGTATTCTCATCGGTCAGTCAGTCAGTAAGTCAGTAATTTCCTGATATAAATTAGAGTTGATGTGAGATCGATTTAAATGACATTACTTGGGTATTCCAAGATTCCATATATATATAAAGATATCTTCACTTGAACCCTGACCACCGATCGTCAGTGAGTAAAGAAAATTATCACTAATTAATTGTATTTTAATTGATGTATTTAGATTGATTTATTTTACTACATATATATGATGTATATAGTATAGTAACTAATCAGTCATTAGACTCGCGATAACCTTACATATAATATATAGTATGTCAGCGTGTGACATTTTGTACGCTGCTTTCGAGCGACTATAATAAGTTCTGTTTAAGTCTGGTTACGTATCGACGGTTGAAATTTTAGGTTATGTTGGCGTATTTGTTAGTATTACGTTCGGTAATGGGACCCTTATATGTCTAAGATCTCCGCGAGTGGCGCAGAGGTCGGGGATGCGAGATAGAGGCTCTTATCGGGCGGTGGTGCCTTTGTCGAACGTAACCACAGCGCTAGAAATTTTGATTTGAAAGAGGCACTCTCATTTTCGATCTTGAACAGAGAACTGGTTGCTAGGAGAGACTTTCTTGAGATTCTAGAACGTCTCGTGGGATTCGTTATCGTGACTCCCTTTGCGTTACTAAAACTTACGAATCAATGCTGTTGGTATAGCGTGTTGCGGTTATTCGATGTATATCTCGTTGCTTGTTTCAATTACCGTCGTTTAAATGAATATCCTGCAAGAGTAGCCAAATATGCTCGTAAACGATCAGATCCATCCGTTCGCTCGGTTCTATTCTCCAACTTTTATATCTATATATATATATAATATCTATATGATCAATCTTTAAACTCGCCACGCTTTTAGTTCCAAGTTCAACTGATTATGCAGGAATTTTATTATTATTATTATTTTCAACATTATTATACAACTGTAATAATCGTTTATTTCAAAGGGTTAAAGATATTGAACCCGCACGTGCTGGTATAAAACCCAGTCACTAAAGAGCCGTAATTTAAGTAAAGATATAATTATATAGATTCGGTTCAATGTGCTCTCTCTCTCTCTCTCTCTCTATCTCTATCACAGCTCTTTCTCCTAATTAATTTGATTAATACAGGTGTGATTTATTCATATGCGGAACTTGGTGAAATTGATTTGCAAACTAGTCGATTTTATATATAGGTATAGATGTATGTATAGTATACGTTTCGTAATTCGAAAGGAAATCTTTCCGAGACTGTTTGATAATTAATTAATTTAATTATTCGTTTATTTATTTATTGGCAAATTTACGTACGGTTAGTCTCAAAATTATTATAGGAAACCAGTTATATTTCATATTCCAGTTTGTATACATATACTTATAATTTCAATCACCCATCGTACCAACTCACGTCTGATTATTGGCCTTCAAATAAAGATAAAGAGAGAGAAATTTAAATGGTTCAGGCTTAAATATGTGTAGTATAGATATATAGTTGTAGTTATATTATACTTAGTGATTTGATGTTAAATAAAGGCAAACAACCGAGAGAAAAAAAAAGATTACGAAAACACGGATATGACGAACAGCTGCTGATGAAATGAAATTTTTTTACACTATAGCAAAAAAAGAAACAATCAAAAAAATAAAAAACCAGACACTGCGTGTACGATGTATGAACAAATTACTTTTTCTGTAGCAATTCTATTTTTTTTTTTTTTCCACTTTGCATATACTAATCATTATTTATTACAGTTGTGAAAAGTTTTTTTTCTACCCGCCTCACTATTATTCATTGGAGATATACTAATATTCAAAATTCTCATTTATATCTGTACAGGGTGATTCAGGTTGAGTGATCCATATTTTGAAGGTAGATTCCTCGTGGAATTCTCAGACTAAATTTACTTTACCAAAAATTTGAGGGAACAATAGTTTCCGAGATACGGGAAGATCTTAGTTGACCAATCACGGAACTTATAGGTGACGCGGACAGAGCTGCGCATGAGCGGAAGTTGCGCGATGCCCTGGCTATGCGACCGAAACCCTCTGCGATTGGTCGGCTAAGATCTTCCGTAGCTCGGAAACTATCGGTCCCTCGAATTTTTGGTAAAGGAAATTTAGCTCTAGATTTTCGCGAGGAATCTGCCTTCAAAATACAGACCACTCAACCTGAATCACTCTGTATACGGTATACGGTTTATTCTCATAGAATAAACATGTAAGGCTACTATTCCAATACGTATGTGACGTCATAGATAGCAATTTGTTGTTCCGAACTTATAGTCGCAACGATCGGTCATAACGTGTAATTTTTTTTTTTTTTTTTTTTCTGTACACCTCGTGAAATCGAATCAAAACAGAACGAGGAAATAAATTTCAAAACCATTTATCAGGTAGTCGTTTTAAATGACGCTCAGTAAAAAAATATCCCGTATTGGTATAAATGCAAATAAATTCTATTCACTATAATAACCAATTAAGATTTTTTTTTATTCTTTTCTTTTCAGATCCCAGGGTTAATGATTGGGCTATGATGAGCAGTCCTTTTCCAACGATAATAATTTGCGTCAGTTATGCATATTTTAGCAGAATTATAGGACCAAGGATTATGGAGAACAGAAAACCCTTCAATCTAAGGCACATCCTTATTATCTACAATTTATTACAGACAGTATTTTCGACATGGATCTTTTACGAGGTGTGTATATTATATTTCATAATTATACAAGATTATTAATCTCCTATTTTTAATTACACATTTAATAATAATAATAATAAAAAAAATATATCTCCCTCATTCCTCTCTTAGAAATAAATAGATGAGACTGACCGTTCTTTAATAATATTTGAAAAAAAAAAAAAATATCATTCCAAGAAAAAAGAGGGTTGATATTTTTGTCGTTGATTTTGATTTCATATTTATGTCTTTGAATTGTTTTATCAAAATTTTAAAGATTTTGATATATTTCTCAAACCGTTATCGCGGAATAATTTCTTTTTCTTTTCCCACTGTGGGTGTAAGTCGGATTTGAAATGTTAAAATTGTGACAAATTTAAATCCAGTGCGTAGAAGATCGTTTTTAATGTGGTCTTCCTGCCTAGAGGCTGGATCATGCGTATATGTATGTATACGCTTGGCGTGTTTGATCTGACCGGTATAAAGTTGGCACCACAGTCTTCCGTCTTCTTCTATCCTTGATGGCTACATAGAGAAGGAAAGAGACGGAAGACTGCGGGGCCAACTTCGTACCGGTCAGAATCAAACAGGCTTGGTGTAACATAACTATGTGTACATACATACATACATACATACATATGTCAGAGTTTATTAGGAAGTGTTATATGTTTAATACTATAGTTATGTAGTCTGTATATAAAAACCTGTTTTTCCAAAGTTTCTCATTTTTGGCACTTCGTATGCCTTTCAAATTTCGAATCATTAATTATCATTTCCATCGTATAGAACTCAACGAATCGATCTCGATTGAATCATCTAGGATATAATATCCGCGTTATGAAACTAAGCGGTGAAATTTCGTCGATGATAAAATACACACTTAATCATACATATATTATATATCTATATACATATACACATACATACGTAGAAATACCGCTTATAAATATTCTTCCACTAGTCGTGAAATGAGATTTTCAAAACTTTCTGCTTTCCTATTAAACAACGTATTGCGAATTTAAAAAAAAAAAAAAAAAAAAATCATTACTATCTCTTCGTTTATATATATTCGACTAATTCTACGAAAATATATGAAATAAAAATGAAATAAATTATTTTTAACGCCGTGTCAACATTTTTAAAAATTTTGTATACATTTTTTTATTTTCGCAATTTCATAATTTATACCTTCACTTTGTGAAACACCCGCCGGTTATATTTTTCTTTCACAAATATTTCCCATTAATTAATAAATTGAGTCTTGTTTCTATATACTGTTTACCCGGCAAATATATTTCGGAATTGCAAAACGAATATTTCGCTTCTTTTCTTTTCTTTTTTCTTTTTTTTTTTTCTTTTTTTCTACTCTTTTCGTTACAAATTATTACCGACGCAGAAGAATATGAAATCTTGAGAAATTTACTAAAAAAAAATCTTTCAATATATGATTTTTCAGTATTTGATGAGCGGTTGGGCGAGAGGATACAGTCTAAGGTGTCAGCCGGTCGATTATTCGAACAGCCCCTTGGCACTTAGGATGGCCAACACTTGCTGGTGGTATTATTTCAGCAAGTTCACAGAATTCTTCGACACGGTAAATATATATGAATTAGCTATCACTCTGTCCGCCTCTGTTTCTTGTACTAAGGGCCAATTATATCATATTACTGATTTCGCTGATTGACTCGATGAATAATTAATCACTAATATTGTACAAAAATCGTACACTTTACTTCTGTTTTTTTTATTTTTTTTTTCTTTTTCTTTTTCTTTTTCTTTTCAAATAAATACTTGTGTGGTCAAGGTTCGGGGCAACGTTCGCCCCTGAAATCTATGAGAAGTCAAAATTGATGTTAATCCATAGTGCTAAAATCGCAAGCCTTGCATATACGACGAGCGAGACCTTGACGGATTACAAATTGATGTATAAATTGAAGAGTTGTTGAATATTGAATAATTTCATCTATATCGCGAATTGAAAAAACGTTTAACTTTACCACATAGATAATTATTTACCTCCCATATTCATATATGTATTTAAGTCCCGTGTGTAATACTTAGAATCCATATTAGCGAATCGACGAATACGTATATGGTGACGCGGTTTTCGTAACTTGGTGAAAATAAAAATATTGTATAATCTCATGTCAGTACGTGTCGCGAAACGATCATGAAATCGCTAATCTCTATTTCTCTCTCTCTCACAACTTTTTTTTTTGTTTTTTTTTGTTTTTTTTCTTGCGATGAATTTGCGACGCATTTTCGATTACCTTTTCGTACCAGTTTTCAATTCCTCGATAAAAAATCGGAGAATGAATACAAAGATTGAACAGGTACTACATTGTAAAAACCGGGGAATACCGGGATCTGGATATCCGGATTCGTGAAGAAGAAAATACAAAATATATAATATCTGTTTATGTTAAATCAAGTTTAACGTATAGTAGAGGAAACGTAGGTATAGACGAGTTCACTCGATCACCTTGATCGGTTGTCCGCGATGGAAAAGTTCCTATGAATACATATATCGGGTAAAAAAAAAAAAAAAAAAAAAAACAGTTCGCCAACGTCACGGGATTTTATTGACGCTTTATTGAATAACTTGATTCCTTCGTATTCGTAGGTAAATATCCCGATCGTATATTGAATGACATGTATGTATGTATACTACATACCTATGTATACAATCGGGTACACAAGATTTATATGCCTTTACAAGTAAAGAAAAAATGATGAAAAACTTATGAATCCTAAACGAGTCGGCGATTATTTGTTTCAAATTTTCAATAGACGAACAAATATATATATATATGTATATATTTTAATTATGTATAAATACTATATATTCATTATACCCATATGAGATTGCATTTCCCACGCCTCTATCCCAGGTGATAATAGAGTTCAAACCTGTTGCACTTAGCAGTCAAAACAACAACTGATAATAACATATTGTCGAGAAATAATTAAGTTTCCAAGTTCAATTAAATATACGGGAAATAACAATATTGAATGACTATCAAAACGCTGACTCTAAACAAGAATATACAAACTCATTTCTTTCACACTATATTTCTTAGTCTTCTTGAACTGACTGGCCGCGAACCGAGTGCTCTAATTTTCGGGGATATCTTGGGGATCTAGCTCGTAATCCTCTCGTTTGATATAGTGATCTCCGTTGCATCGTCTGCGAGATACAAGCCATTTAAAAATCGCGCCAGCGCCTGCATTTAGGCAGCCAACTACACAGAGGCGAACATAAACTGTCTGGGTTTAGGCGCACATGAGCGCTGAAGCGAACCACAATACTTTTATAGTTCAAGTATCACTGGACTACGACACCGAAGAATTAGTTAACTCAGTCCGTGAATGATTTTTGTGATTTTCGAACCGTAAAAGCGTTACGATTCATTCAGCGGTCGTGTGCGCCTGGAATCGGACAGCGAACTGTTCGCTTCTGTGTAGTTGGTTGCCTAAATGCAGGCTTGTATACTTGTAGAGTTTTTCTCTTTTCAATCAACGATTCCCTCCTTTTTATTCGTATCATCGAATACCTGTTGAATCGCTTGTTTATGAATGAAAGAAGATAATTATTGTAACTATTTAAATGTCTTTTTTTTTCAGCTTTTCTTTATCCTGAGAAAGAAGAACCAGCACGTGTCGACTCTCCACGTAATCCATCACGGTGTTATGCCATTCTCTGTATGGATGGGTATGAAGTTTGCCCCCGGTGGCCACAGCACGTTCTTTGCCTTACTAAACACTTTTGTGCACATCATTATGTACTTTTATTACATGGTCGCAGCAATGGGTCCCGAATACCAAAAATACATTTGGTGGAAAAAGTATCTGACTTCTATGCAAATGGTAAGTAAAGAGAGAAGATTCCAATACTAAGCAACTATTAGATCTAACGGTTTATTATTCTTTCTCAAATATGTTACACTATGTTTACGCATTATCAATAATCCTTTTATCTTTCACTTACATTAATTTTACTCCCCCAATTCACAAGCCTTGAAGAGGAATACTTAAATCCTCGTTTATAATATGTTATTTACATATTATATCATTTCGTACATCTTAAAATGGCATTGTTTGGATATTTAAATGAACTTTTGTCAAAGTTCAATGAATTGTTTTATTTATAAACGGAAAATTCGTTACCTCATTGAATGACGATTCATCATACTATTTAAAAAGTATGATTTCTCCTTTCTTATTTCGCGTTGTTTGCTTACTTCTTGATTTCACATGCACTAAAGAAAAATGCAAATCTTTATTTATTTATTTACTTATCTATTTCTTTTCCCTCTTTTCTCTCTCTCTCTCTCTCTCTTACTCTCTCTATCCTCTGACCTTATGAATACGAAATTCATCATAGAAAGTACCCATAATCAACGAATATTCATTCAATTAGTTACCATTAGGTAATGCCGATAAAAAAAGCTTTATTTATTTACCCATTCATTGACAGTAAGGCCAATGGTAACAGAAACCAATGAAATAACCCATTGACCAATAGATATTGATACAAAAAGATAAACTTTAAGAAAAAATAAATAAAAATGTTACAATATAAGAAGAAACGTGATAAATAGCGTAGTGCAATGTATAAAAGCACCGCTTCAACCCCTTTGAGTTAATTATTTCTCTATTTTATCGATCCACTTAAATTGTAATGATAATGTGAATTTTTTTTTCTTTCAAACAGGTTCAATTTGTGATGATAATGATACATCAGTTCCAACTATTGTTCACCGATTGCGATTACCCGCGTAGTTTTATGATCTGGATTGGTCTTCACGGAGTGTTGTTCCTCGGTCTGTTCTCCGACTTTTATAAGTCAAAGTACACGCATACGATGAAAACAAAAAAAGAAACTAACGGCGTTAGCGGTGGTTGCATGCCTGTTCTGGAGGAGGATTCAAAACCGCAACAAAACGGAGTATCGTCTTACGCGACAATCTATAACAAGGAATACAACAGTTGTTACAGCAACGGTACGAACAATGGATATGTCGCGAATAATAACACAGAAAAAAAACTGGCCTAATCTTTCGTTCAATTTATTATCCATTGTGAGCTAATCGATTTATTACTCATATTGCATTACTTCATTTACGCCAATAATCCCGCTGCGGATCCCGGCTCTTGGCTTGCTGCGGCACTCACGAAATATTTGACACATTATCAATTGATAATTGTAATATGTATAATAACTATGTGCGTGTCAAATTGAATTTTTGGTGGTAAAGGGTGAGGCGTTAAATAAATACAACAATAATTATGAAAACAGAGTCAACAACAACAGCAACAACAACAACAACAACAACAACATTAATTGAAAGAAAATAATAATAAAGAAGTAAATAATTCGTGTGTTCTGCCTAGACGCTCTACATCTATGGCCTCTAATGTTTTTCTGCTACTGCAGTGTACAGTCCTTGGCAAATAATAAATAAACTAATTAATTAATTAATTAATTGTGTAAAATGGAAGAATGTATAAGTTACGTACATATAGGATTTTGTCTTTGCCGTTTACTGTACACTCGAATTAAATTTCAAATTATATAATAGCAAGAAGTTGAATTAAATAAGGCCCTACCTGATAAATGAAAATATTTTCATGTAATAAATGAAAACAAGAACTGTGTTCAATCGTTGGTAGAGATTGATTTAATTTCTTAATAATCTGTTTTGACGACGTATTTATGAATAAATGAATAGGTGTGTCTTTTAAACAGTTTATAGAAAAAAGTATGAAAAGGAAAGAAAATGAAAAACTTTAGTCAACGTTGTTTACTTAAAAGGTGTACGAACGAAAAACTAGTAAATTAATGTTAATTGATGATAGATTTCTTAAGTTAAGCTGAAATATTTAAACGTTTAAATTTATGACATAATATCTTTATTATCATTCTCCTTTATCTCATTTTACATTATTTTTTGTTTGTTTTTTATTCCTTTATTCTCATAAACTACACTATGGTATTGGTTTGTATATTTTTTTAAATTATATATATATATATATATATATATATATATATATATATATATGTATATATTTCTATATATATATATATATTTATATATTTCATCAAGATCTTACAGCTATAATCATACCGTTACAAACTTCTCATTCCTGTTTTATCTTTTCTTATATATATATATATTTTTTGTAAATTCATTTCTTGGTCAACAAAATCAGTTCGTCTGTAAAACTCATCGTGAGAAGAAGAAAAGTAACGGAACCAAACAAAACAAAAAAAAATTGTTCACAAAAAGTTAATTAAAAAATACTTGGTGATAGTATGTTTTTAGATATTTAGAATTTGTAAGTAATTTTTTCTTTTTTCTGTTCTCTTCGACATTTAATAATAGAGCCTTTTTTAATTCGACTTTAGTTATAGAACAAAAACAAAAAACAAAAACAAAAAGTGAAAACAAAAAAAAAATATGTTATGATTAAAAAATTTCCTGTATAAAAATTAAATATTGCTACACCGAAGTTCATTAGCTATGTAAGTATATAGATAATTAAGTAAATATATGTATAAGGCTTTTTGTTATTAATTTTCTACTAGGTAGGAGTGTATATGTATATGAAATTGTTTTGTTTTGTCTTAATCAAAGCAAAGATATCTTGTTTTATGTTGTCCCTGTAAAATTGATTATGCTTACGTAAAACAAAAAGTGAAAAAAAAAAAAATAAATACGAAAAAAAAAACAACA
This sequence comes from Tenthredo amoena, assembly GCA_963966615.1. NCBI lineage: Eukaryota > Metazoa > Arthropoda > Insecta > Hymenoptera > Tenthredinidae > Tenthredo > Tenthredo amoena. Next base: position 21,559,283 of record OZ016482.1, on the reverse strand, counting down.
CAATTTCAAATATTGAATGTTTAGCACGCGTTTTAACAAATCTCATTCAGATAATTGTAAAACACATACAGTCAGCCCTAAATCGTAAATGTAAAGGGATGGCAACAGTTTTTATTATTTCAAATACGAGGCCTTAAGGAACAGTTGTCGTTCATTAGCGGTCATATACTATATATCCTCGTCTATAATCGACCCGCAAAGCCCCGTAGCATTTTAAAAACAACAACAACAAAAACAAGAAGAAAGAAAAGTATTTAAATTAATACAAAAACTGTGTTTATACCTATGCTTGATGGAATGAAAGTGAACTTTTATAATCGTAAAGAGAAGAAAGAGAGAAAGAGAAAAATTAATAAGAAAAATCGGAGGCATTATGATTTATTGTTAGTGAAACTTCTTCTGTTGTAATATCGTACAATCGCTCAAAGTAGTATATCTTTATTTAAATAAATTATTTACATTTAATATTTGACTTTTTCAAACAACAATAACATGTATCCGTTCATCTTTACCGCCTGAAAACTCTAGAATTCATATATTTCATTAGCTATATACCTTTAACACGATGAAAGCGATGATTATCATAAGAATTGGAGACTTTGACGAATTAAATAAGCTTAATATTAAGCAGCTATCTCGTTCACGGATAATCTCGCAGTCTTCACATGACTTTAAGAATATTTAATTATATTTACTTCAAATTTATACAGTATACTCATGAATCATGCCGTTGTGCTACTACCGAGGATTCTAAGAATGCCCGTTCTATCTTGCCAGAAATTAATTTTTATATTACAAAAATAAAAACTACCGAAATATTTGGAGAAATTCCACCCTAATCAACGTGGAAGAGAATAGTGAATATATCTATGAACAAATGAAATAGAATCACAATAAAGAAGACAGCAGCGGCATGATTCGTTTACATTTCCATATCATCAATCCTATAGGAAAAAAAACTTGAGCCATGTATTGAAAAACGCGAATTCTAAGAGTGCTTCATTTCGAGCTTATTTTTATGCCCAGAATATGATTTCCTGCTTCATTGGAGAGGAAATGTGGCTCTCGAAGAATTCCTCCTTCTTTAATACACCAACTTGATCCCTGCTCAAGTTCATTGATTTATTTTTCGTCGTTTTTTTCTTTCTCTAATTACCAGCCTCATTAATGTCCATAAATGATGAAATTAAGTTTATTATTTCTTCATCTCCAGCGCTCGAATCGTTCGCTATTTATTCCAAACTGTTTAACAGTCGCTAGTCATAGTGTGCATTTCATAATTGTCACTTTCTAAGAATTGCCAAAAGATAGTAAATAGAAGAAAAAAGGGAAATCCGGCAAGGGTATCGATATTTACAAGTCAAATCATCGAGGAATACTCAGACTACGCAGGCCGAAACTTTGGCCAATCCTTCGTGTCTTACTCTTGAATTTTTCAGGAAATTCTGCAATGATATTCAGCTTATTACAGACCACCTAGTACCGTCTCGATGCTTTTCTCCTAATAATAATTGAAGAGTATTCGAGTCCCCCGATTTCACTTTTTCTTTGGAAAAGCTACTCCTTCGAAAGTGTTAAAAATGAATTTTGCACCAAAGTTCTTGCTCTCTCTATCTGTCCTTCAAGAATATCCTCCTGCTACTTTGAGAAAGTTAAAATAAAACTTTGCCTAGTTATAAAATTGACGGTGACAAGTGTTTCCATGTAAAGACAAAGATCATATCGCCTCCTTCGCAACCTAAATATAATAATTAACTGTTATGCTGCTTTTAATTTAAGTTTAAACATTGAAAGTCTCCACAAGTAATTAAGGCCCGGCGATGCCCGGTACCAGTACTACTTCCTTGCTACAAGCTTGAAGCAAAAGCGTCGCAAACATGACTGCGGATCTCCTAAGTTGAGTCTAAGGGAATATTGTTGGGGTGAAAGAGCCGCAGTACTTTTCTTTAAGGGAAATTTAGTAAACTTATTCGATTACACAACCAGGATTGAACTGCTTGTAACTATTCATTGGCTGAGTAAAGTACCAAGCTTCAACGAACAATAAATAAGTTATAGGATTTGTCTCGGTAGACTCTTCTTAGGCCGCGGTCTCGCGGGACCAATAAACGTCCTAATTCCATGTACCTACGTCCTTTTTGATCTGTGAGTAATGAATCCTCTCCCAAATAATGAAATATCTAGTTCGGTCTTACAGTGAAACGCTGGGATAAGCACCACGAGATCATAAGTCAGCTACGTCTCTTGACACAGACAATAAGATGAAGTGAAACGAATAAAAAAGAAGTTTGGGACGTTGTTTGAAAATTAATGTATCGTTCTGAAGCTGGTCAAATATTGTATGCATAGAAACATATATATGTATGTGAAGAAGAATGATATTATTAATAAGCAAAGCAAAGCCAAGCGATACGCACACCAAGCTGAGCTGAGCTGCGCTGCTCTGTCCCACAAAACGCTGTTCTCTGTAGTTATTTAATACCTCTTTGTATATAATGATTATCGCTATTGTTTTATTAGTGATAAATAATGTAAACGAAGAAGAAACGACTTTAAAGATATTGAAAGCCGTGACTTACGAATATTAAACTTTAATACACACACGCATTGTCATGTACCTATACCTAATATTAAACTCTGTAATAATCATTGATTCTCATTATATTTTTGTACATAATTGGGGAGAATTATACAAAACAAATTAAAGAAAATAAATAAATAATTAAACAATAAATTTATTCAATTCACTCAAACATATTTCTTTCAATTATCACATACATATAAACAGATACTAATTAATGATCATCATATATTCAACCATCCAATTTATTGTGATTCGTACAAACGTTAACATCAATCTTGTCAATTCAAATTCTTCTCTGTTTTCTTCTTTTCTCCTTTTTTATCAAAGAATAAAAAAGAAAATCAAGGAATATGAAGATTTACATCGTCTATTCAGTATTATAAGATATAACATACACGTGAATCTCGTTGAAATGCAACGATATGTCTTTAATCAAATAAATCAATTTTATACATTCGGAAAATGTTCAAATTTCAAATGCCAAGCATTATATTATGTAGACGTAAAATCTTGGGAGATTAATTCATCGGTATTTTCAATATTCACTTTTTTCAAATTTTCGTACCTTAATTGTTCTTCTCCAAATTCTACCAAATTTTTTTTCCCTACTTTTACAATCGAAATAAGAAACCTCGATACGTTTACCAATCTAAACAGAGAAGAGAATCCAAATTTGCAAAAAATGTTCTCGTGCTGCGCGGTAATTGATCTAGTTACCCAAAACCTGTAGATAATAATCAATTAATACCGCTTACCATTCTTAATGATCGATTTTTGGAATCACAGATCGTGATGCAGATGGAAATTCATATCATTTATTTCTCCGATATAGATGTGTTCGAATTTCATATGATTAGATTTTTAGTGACCAAGATAATGCTAGAATCACCCTAACATGCCATAATGCTTAATTCATAAAACCTACTTTCAGAACGGACACCCTATGCTTAGAATATAATATAACAGTTTTATTTCCTTGTGCGATATAAAATTTGAATAACGCTAACATAAAGAAAAAGGAATAAAAAATATCAACGTTCAATTGTTATTTTCATTTTTCAAATAATTGTTTCAATCCAGCGTTTTTCTCCACAAATATCCACGTAACGGTAAGAAATCGAGCATTTATCAAATAACAAATTGTGATATTGGACAAAATGTTCAATCGACCAATACCCTATTTCCTTGAGCAGTACCTCGGCAAACCAGGCGAGTATATTAATTGATCTAGAACATATTATACATCAATAAACACTATTACGAAAGTGAAATGAAATCCTAGTTCAGCTTATAATTTTTTAAATCGTGTTAAACAATGTGATAACTTTGTTCTAATAGATGAGATAGTGCAGGGTTGGCCAGGCCTCGATAACCCGTCGTTGATGATACTTTTGTACGGTGTTTACGCCGTGGTTTTAATCTTTGGTATAAGACGCATGAAATCGACGTCACCTTTCAACCTCAAGGAAATTTTGGTGTGTTACAACTTACTGCAGATCATTCTTAGCGGTTATATACTCGGAGAAGTCTTGGCATGTGCATCGACCGGAAATTACAATCTCTTCTGCTCTCCATCGCCCAAAATCGGACTGACTACCACAAGGGTAAGCGATGAGTGAACAAAAAAAGCGCTTTTATTACCTATTTTCGGGTATAGATCGCGGTTTAAATATATAGAAAAGTATATACCTCCGTTGGTATAAGCGATTTCTTTCTTATTTTCAAAAGATACAAGAATTTTTCGATCATAAGTAAGGACGCGTTGGATATAATTAACGCTTCAGAATTTTGATAATTAATGATGAGTGTAATGGACAGCCATCCTCATTCGAACAAATTTATAATAGCTTCGAGCGTTTCGCGCAGCTGTTGTATTGCGGAAGTATATTATAATTCGGGAAATTGGTATGTGTATAATTATACAAACTGCTGGTTACAATTAGTCTCGTTATATCTGCTAATGCTAATCGTTATGAACAGTCAGTCGGATATAGCACGTGATTGGTTGTATCATGTCGGTGTGATAAAAAGAAAGAAGAAAAAAACACGTTTTGCTGATTAGTACGAGGCGTACGTTTGAAAACTAGTTTTGCCCAAATGTATATGTATAACCTTTCGTCTTCACCTCGTGACAAAGATGGCTGCTGATCACTGATGATTTATAATCAATGCTAACTCTGACGTTATACGCGGGTTTTTGAATAAAACGGAAGCTGCGTGAACCGGCGTCAAAGTCTCCGCGTCAATCGCGTAAACATTCGATATATAATTTTATTAGGTATATTTAATTATTCCGATAAACAAGGATCTCTCTCATTTTGTCACAGATTAATAATAAAATTCCAACGCTCAAATACAATCTTGACGTAAATCAAATAATATAAACAGACATTTACATACATAAGCTTTATAAATAATACATATAATTACAAGATCTTACTTCAGATAATTCCCACTATATAGTTTTGAGACTACGTAAAGACGTATGTATGTACCCCGGTAAAAATAATTCATTTTTCTAAAAAAAAACTAAGAAAATCTACAATTTCTCATGAAAGAGATGCAAAAATCTAGCCGGTGAAGTAAAGGTGGTAATATTTTGCACGACCCTGTAATATTGACCCGCATTGATGTGCCGTTAGTCTGCGGTACAAAGGTGAAAAAAGAAATGATTTGTATTATTTTTTTCCAGCTAGCCAGAGCAATCTGGCTTTTTTATATAAGCAAAATGATCGATTTGATGGACACCGTATTCTTCGTACTACGCAAGAAAGGCGAACAGATCACGTTTCTTCACGTTTATCATCACGTGGCGATGCTAATGGCTTGGTACCTGGGGGCACTCTATACACCTGGTGGCCAAGGTGCTCTATAGTTAAATTTTATCTTTTAAATTCGTAGGACTCTCTTCTTTATTATTATCAATTTTTAAATCATTTGAACGTAGTCAGCCGATGATATCACGCTCCTCAAATCAGTATAAAACCTAGCTGTGAATGATATAATCATTATTTAACATATTTTTTTTCCACGCACGTAAGATAAAAGTTTATTCAAGCTAATCTAGCTTGATTAATTACCGGAATAACACCGAATTTTTGCATTTCAGCATGGCTCAGTGTCGCCATTAACGCTGGTATACACGTTTTAATGTACCTTTACTACCTGGTATCAGCTCTCGGTCCCTCCTATAAAAAATACTTATGGTGGAAGAGATATTTGACGCAGATTCAATTAGTAAGCTTAATAGTTACCTATACTATATATTCCTCGATGCGAATAATTAACGGTTCAATAAATTTTACTGTATGGTAAAGTCTTGAGTATTTCCAAAGCGAATACTGCATAAAAGGAAAAAATTATACGACTTTTTTTTCTTCACCCAAATCGTCTTTTTGGCACGTATACGACCTCATACCGTTTGACACGCGATGTATGTAGGTATACCTATACCCATAAAGAGAATAACAGTTTTGCTAAAAGGATATCGCAGTAAAAAATTGCATTATCCATAAATACATCGGTGTTAAACAAAGATGATAAATGATCAATAATTTATCAACATGCATAAGAAAAAGAGGAAATATTTTCATCGGAAACGAAATAGTAGGGGAACATTTTTCCGTTCTTCCATAAACTCCTTAGATATTTTGTGTACTTCGTCGGATTGCGGTACTACTCAAAAAAGCCTTCTGTAAATCATTTCAAATCTTTCGAAGTCAGTATAGAGGACAAGCTATCAGTCATACAAAAAAACTTTGAGGACAAAAAAGTTGTAGTTTCTTGTGAATATTTCCAATAAATTTTAATATAATTTTCTCAATATTGCATTCGCCATTTTTCGGCGAAAAATATACAAACTAATCCGTATCTTAGTAAGATCATCCTGTCTCATAAAAAGAAACGGAACGCGTCTAGACCTCGTAGAAAAATTGTTATTCAAGTAACGCCGAAGGCTTTGGAGTATAAATAAATGAGATCTGCAGAAAGAATCCCGCACATATATATATATATATATATATATATATATATATATGCAACCTATATACAATGTTTTATAACCAGTTAAATAAAAATTTCCCACTGCCGTGTCAGTATGCATTAAAATACCGTTGGAATTTCCAACAACTGGTTAAAGTTATATATGCGTGATTCTGATAATAATTAACCAAGTTTGGGGTCTGACCGTCTCCGATTCTCTTCTAATTTTAGAACCTTCGTATTCCGGTCGCAAAAATCCTGACAATATTTTTTTTTAGATTTTTTCGGACCTTTTGCAATCAGTAACCAAACTTTTTAACAGCGACGTTGTCGAGCATTCACAGACATCTTTTCTCTCCCCCCATCTCTCTAAGACTCTGTAAATATCATTGCAGGAGTCGCTTTTCAAAAAAGTCACAAATATTACGAAATTACGTACGCTTTACAAGGGCTCTAAAAAAAATTATTTTCAAGCTCCTTCTGACTGGAATAATGAGTGTCCAAGTCAAGAAGAGAATCTGCTAATCGCCAGAATCACCCATATATAGGTCCTTGACAATAATGACTAATTAATAATCGTACGTTTAAATTCAGGTACAGTTCTTCGTGGTGGGTTTTCAAATCGCTTATCTACTTTACAACGGTTGTGCTAGACCGATGTGGCTCGCGTACGGTGCGTTGTTTTACAACGTTACCTTGATATCTCTGTTTTTGGGATTTTACCAAAAAACTTATGGGAAGATATACAGCGAAGGAATTTTCGCGAAGATTAAAACCCCGTCGGACAAATGGTTCGTCAAAGAAAACGAAGGGAAGAAGCTATCGTGATTCATCCCCTCTTGACGATCGCATATAGTATAACAAATGCTAATATTAATTAAAACAATAACGACGACTACGAACGCGACTGCGACGATGATGTGGGTTTCAGCGCCAGGAATAACAATAATTATTTTTATCGCTATCCGGTATTTCATTAATTTAATATTCAACCAACAGTTTTGGGTAGAGGAAAAAGTCGTCTTTCCGCATACCCACTAATTCTGGACTTTTTAGCGAACTTCGCTTCTCGCATCTTCGTTGCTAAGTTTAAAACTGACTAATGTACTGGATTGTCCGTAATATGTTTCCGGGTGAATTTGAAATTTGAGGACCGATAATACATTTGGAATAATTTCAATATCACAGCTGCTGATACATCGGTTTTTTTTACTTTCTCATCAGATAACGACATAGATAATACCTCGATTAATCCATTATTCAAATATCTTATAATCCTAAGACACAGTGTAATAAAAAGATTTTATTCATTCATTCATTCTCATTTATCGTGGTTATATTCGTATTTTATAATTAGAGGTACAAAAAAAAGAACATTCGGCGGAATATTCCGCCTTCATTTCATGAACGTCTATTTATTACCTTCATATATTTTTTTTCCCTATACAGAGTTGTTGCAGATTTTCTTTTTTACGGAATCCCAAGTCGATGGGGAAAAAAACCCGAGTTTATTGGTTCGTGACGCGGAACCATATGGGTTAATTATTTGATGACGTCCGTGCAGACCCCAGTCCATCGTACACTGGAAAGAATTGTCCAATTCAGGTCTTCGGGATAAAAGGAACAAAAAATTATTGGTTCTTCTTTTTTTTTTTGAACTGGTTTGGGCACAAATTCTTTCTTCCCAAATCAACGCCACGGTTGTATATTTCGTTTCGATAAATTAACTTACCCATAATCAAATGCGTAAAAACCAACCGATATAACTCATATTCAAACAATATGAATCAGATCTCGAGCCAAAAGACGTCTTGATTTTTTAATAAATTCATTATGTATTATATAGCCGCGTGGCGACGTTAGGCGTATGTTATACCTACTTGCATTCGTCTTGCGTATAATTTTAATGACAATTACCCACCTACTCGGAGTAATGTATGCACATAGGCCGAAGGTTGCATCTACTAATAGCCCAGAACGAAACGTATCATTTTTACGCCGTCTATGTTATCAGGATTGAAGTCGTAAGATATGGAACCAGGTTAGTATATGTTATATAGCTTATGGTAGTCGCGTCATCTCAGGACTTATCAACTCGCCTCTGGATTTTCCATTCGCAACACTTGTTCTGATGCGATTCGATTATTTATAGAGCTATTAACTATCGACTGATATCAATGACGATTAGCCATTTCTCATTGTCAGTGTTGAAAACCGCCCAAATATAAAACTTACACTATTTTGAGACACAATTTCGGGGCAAATCAACCGTATTCGATAAATTTCATTTTTAGATACCAAAATTTTTCATTTTAAGATATTTTCTTCTTTTTTTAACGTTGAAGAAAAAAATATGTTCCATGCTCACAGCCTCCCTATGTGTAATCAGTATCTCCCGAAATGACATCGTTGTATAGGTTCAAAAATTTTCTACGAACGATGCGACCTCTACAGTGCGATAAGCACTCTTCCTTCGATAGACTGAAGCTTAATGTATAAGGCGAAGCTTAAAAAAATGTCGAATAATTTTCAATTATGTCTAGAAATCCTAGTAATCAGCCGTGAAAATAGTGGCAGTGATTTGAAAAAAAAAAAAAATGATTTCTAACTTCTATTTTCAATACTTATATTCTGGTTTTGTTTATAATTCAATTTTGAGGAACGGCTTCGGCAAGTAAGTCAAGATATTGTTGAATTGATGAATTCGCGATGTTTTAATTCTTGTTCCATTTGCGGCAGGGTCAGACGATAAGTTCTTGTCCGAATTGCGTAGGCTGGACGTGATAAACCAGTTTCGAATCCTGGTATTTAAAAATAATGCAAGTCCGTATTGGAATGTTTGATTCAACGTCATAGATATGTATTAAGCTGACTAATTCGCGGTTTATAAACATATTCAAAATATGTCTAATTAAACCGCACGTCAGAATATATTTGTTTTACGTATTGCAATATGTATCGTAAATTATATAGAAACAGGAAATCAAATCCCAATAGAACTACATCCAAGTGTCCGTTAGGTATACAGTTTTTTTGACTCTGTACTTATTCGTCCTTCTTCTACCCAACTGACATCGTAAATAATGATATAAACACGTAGTTGTAACACGATACAATAAATATGAAATATAACGTAACACTGTGTCCGTCGATTAACCGGAGCGAGATTTCTCGTCCAAGAATCACCACAAGGCAGCGTCTCAGAGTCACTTAAGGAATCCGAGATTATCGTCATACGTAGTAAAATTTTTTTTAATGACTCCGCACCGCGACTTCCGGCTGTAATAAACTTAACCGCAAATTCTCGATGCGGTTGTACATATAATTAAACTAATTTATATCTGAAAGAATATACGTGCAGGCATATAGGAACTATTATTTATTCGAATATAATAATATATATTAAGAATGCTTTTCTTCCCCCACGTTATCCTAGAAACTGGTAAATATTTCGTTAGCCGTGTGCGACACGTCGTTGTTACCTACTTGTTATCGTTATATAATTATGCCGGTAGGTAGTCTGGTACACATACCAAAGTTATAGGTATGTCATGCGCCGTTAAAGGTGCGCAATAGTTAGTATAACAGCCTTAAACCCGGCACACCAAGTCCGCGTTGCACGACCCACGTGCCGACAACTACCGCGGTGGTGTAATACCTATACCTTCCCTTCACGCGTTGCCTTCCAACTTCCAGTCCCGCCGCTCTTCTCTGCTCCTCACAGAGTGTATATTTTTAACCGAATCGCGTCGCGACAAATGCGGACGTTTTATAAACCCGAAACATCGCATAAACTATCGCTGAGAAAGAAAAAAAATAACGGCGATATATCACCAGATATACTATTACGGGAATATAGAATATACCATCGATGATATAATCGAAAACGGCAGTTAGAACTTCCGTGCAACAGGTGAGAATTGTTACAACGGTAAGTGACCTGTATCAGCTGATCGGAAATAAGCCGCATTTCGGCGTAACCGCAATAGTATTTCTATGTTAAAGGCTACTCGGCATCCGGTATAACATTAGAGTAACCGAATTGCCTAACGGTAGGCGCAAACACGGCTTATCGTTAGATATAGTTAAGTTTACACAGAAAATCATTCACTGTCAAGTATCTCATTCTTTTTTATCTTCCGTTTTGCGGGAGAGATAAAAGCGCATAACGATATTTCCAGTTGCTCATTGCAAGTGGGTGTCTATCCGCGCAAATATTTAACTAGTTTACGATTCGTATCATGATTCGTAATTTTTCTATCCAATTATCAGACGTGATAACGTTATATTTTATAACTTACACACCTATATATATATATACATATATATGGTATACATATGTATATATGAATATATATAAGCCCTAAGCTCACAGCAGCGATTATCAGTCAGCGTTATGTCGGATCGCTTCATCACGACTAGACTGACTATACTTATGCGGCTAAAAATATAATCGTTTCAGATCTGGATGGATATAGTGAAATTGTACACTTCAATAAGAATTGATGTTTGGAAATATTATTTGAAATATATTTACGGTCAAATTGGGTTGAGATTTGAATGAAAGAATCTTGATTCTGTATTGCAACAATTTTCTCTTTAAATCCCAAGATTCAAACTCTTTGAACCGTATTATCCGAAATCGTGGAATTCTTATTACTACGACGAAAGAACTTATACAATCATCAAAATGTCATAAATGCTTCACTTAAAATGAAGATAGAACGAAAAAAAAAAAAGAAAACCAAATCTTATAATTAACACTCTAGGTATGAGTGTGAGACAGAGCGAGATAAAAAAAGAAAATGATGAAGGAGTAGCCGGACCTTTGACTGACCACACTACTAAATTATATAGTCGACATGCGAACTTTTGATTTCTTAGTTTTTTCGCATTTCGACTCTCGACTTGAGTATTTTATTTGTCCACGACAATTTTTTTCCATGTACAAAATGTGGATAATGATATTCATAATTAATATAACGGTTCCACAAAACGTGCGTCATAATCGGGATAAATGCGCAGATATTATTTTTTCAGTCACATAAATATGATCGAATAGAACGGAGCCACGATCCAAAACTACTGTATATTTTTCTTACTTAATAGTTACCGCCTTTTTTTTCTTTCAAATATTCTTTCTCTTACCCTTTCTATACGAATTGTCAGTGAAAATCCAAACTTTTCGTAGTTTTTCCGAAGAAATTATAATCTTTTACTTATTTCGTTTTCCAAAAACTACAAAAAATATTCGAAATTTCATCAAAAATTGGTGGCGAATTCGTGGGAGTATAAATCTTCGTCGGAGTACCTTTTGAAATCGGATATTTGACGCAATTTACGCCGTTCTATCGTAGCCTCTATCACACGTGTGTAGGTAGGTATAGAGACTCGCTTCTTTCGGACAAATGTCAACGAAATCCCTGTCACCGTATACCTAATCGTGAAATAAGTGAGAGCTGGTTCCTCCTGAATGCAAACCGAACTAAAACAACTCATTTCGCAACTTATTCCCACCGTATAGATATAACGAATAAAATTTTCCTACCACATATTTAAGCCCGGAGGATTAAACCGACCAATTCAGGACGTGATATCAAACATCTTACCTACGACTAGAATTGAATAGAGAAGCGCGTAGGATTCACCATTACAGCTGTAGTACAAATGAATACATACACCGAATGTATTCGTATCACACTTCAGTATTACGTAAAGTGCAAAAATAGGTAGTAGTACTGCAGATCGGTTGACGGCGGTAAAATTGACCTCCTAAATTAATTTCACCGTTATATATTGGTCATACAGATCAGCTTTCTGCCAAACAGCGACCGACAAAAATTTATGCGGAGAAACTTTCGAAAATGTTTTTCTATTTATTTGTTTGTTTTTTTTTTGATTTTTTATTCTGATTTCTTTTATTTTATTTTTTCTTCTAATATTGCGATATTTTTTCTTACCGAAAGTTATAACGACGTCTAATATACACAAGTTTCTATATTTATTTATCATCGAAATATAAAAGAAAGAAAAACTTCTACCGTTACATAAATTGTTTATAATAGTTTTATAACCGCTAGCAGACATGATAAAACGCTAATTCATTCCATAAAATTGCAAACTGCAATTTAAAGAACATGGAAAAAGAAAAAAAAACACGATGTAAAATGAAACGTTGAAACTAGTGGGTACAAATTGAACTTATCTATACGTATAATTGACCTATGAATTGCAGTTCTTATCCCCGTGGCGGGTAAAGTCATTTTTATACGCATTTTAACGCTTCGAACGAAGATATGCTATAAGTCGATCGAAATTTATTAAAAAAAAACTTTTGCGTGGGTGTATATCAATTATTTCATATTTTATCCACACCGTGTTACAGTATATATACTTATAGAAATATTAATTATATATATACTCTTTCCGATTTTCTGATCGTCGCCAAATTTGGTGCAGCTGAAGGCACAATGGAGGCGAAGATCCGATCTTCAGGGTTTTTTTTTTTTTTTTTTTTTTTTTTTTTCCACCGCGGAAGTTGGGTTCACGTGTATAAATAATGTCGCCGAATTAGCTTATTGAAAAATGGACAAATAAATAAATAAATAAATAAATAATTAAATAAACGAGACGTCCGTGAGTTTAGAAATATTTGAAAATTATTACATATTACTTGTCAAGTTCATTAATTTAAAAGTAGTTTTCTTTTTTTTTTTTTAAATTTTTTCTCTCTTTCTCTCTTATTATTCAATTATTTATTAGTTTACACTTAACCTGCTCTCGTATAGCCTCGAGAGTCACGATTGCGCATAATATTCACGTTTCGATCAGAAATATGTATATATCGAAGATAATTGTTTTCTTTTTTTCGTTTTCGTTTTTTTTTTTCTTTTTTTTTGTTTCTGGCATATAAATTTTTTCGCCATTGACGTTTTCACCAAAAAGATCGGCAGGTTCGCCAGGACAATCAAGGCTCTCTGTCAGCTTCCCGATGCGAACCTTCATTGACGCCGGCCACATATTGCGTGGGCATTACTTGAAATTAGCAAAAATCATCTTTCATTGTGTACACGTATGGTAATCGTACAGCGTAAATTAAAGATGCGTAATTAATGATGAGAGAGATAGAGGATATAACTGACGTCGACTTGGCCTTGTCGAAACCTTGAACCCGCAGGATCGAATCGTGTGAAAAAGTATTTCGGGTCGAATCGCTGATTTCTGCGATCGAATTGTGCGTCCCGTTTCCGATCTGTACGATCAGGATTCGGAATTTTGATGGGTGAGGCTAACTAACACCAAATATCATGGACTTTGAAATGCCGTTCTATGAATATTTATTAATCATCGGAACCAATCGAACGATTATTGATTCTCTAACGACATACAAGGTATACGTAGAAAAATTTGGAAACGTTTTTTTTTTTTTTTTCTTTTTTTCTACACCAAAACTCTACGATGAAATTATTCTTCTCTTTCGAACTTTTCAACCGATTACGATCAAAGCTATTAATTGTAAAATACAGGATATCGGGAAGTCTTGAATTGATCTGTGATTCTCATCCATCGCTTCACACCGGAATCTGACCCACTTTGAAAAAATGTAATCTTTCATCCGCGCGTAGCATCGCAGGAACGACTTTCGGGCTTCGGACGATGATAACGATTCCAACAATTATATCACAGGTCGTAAAAGTTCGAGGAATGATTCATAGCGACGAAATATCGCCGATAACGTGTTTCTGCCCGTTATAGACCACGGTATGGGGAATGATAACTCTTCTTTAAATCAGACACGGTTTTTTCCGAATTACACCCAAAAAAAATCAGTAGACAAGGTTAAGTCGATTTTGATGATACACTTATCCGATAATGAGATAATATGGTAAGTTTTTTATTAAATATATAGCTGATGTTATGCCAGCGCGAGATACTTACTGCGTCTCAACTGTTGGGTCATAGATTCGCTTCATCATTAATTATGTCGCTCAAAAATTGTCCACGGATAATTGATCGGTCTTTTATGACGTGTTTTAATGGGCTGACACAATGACCGTTACCGTGACGAGCGGAATCGCACAAAATGATGTAGGGGTCGTTGAGGCCAAACCGACAATTAGAATAATTCCGATATGTTATTTTGAACGTTTATGGTATCGTGTGCGTGAAACCTTTAATTATAAGGTAAGAAATATATTAATGAGCGGAAATTTAATCATCGCTTTATTCGTTAGGTTTTTTATAACTCGAACATCTAGTTAATCGACCAATCCGGACTAAATATCGTATCTGTAAGATTTCAAAAAATATTAGTGCAGCGAGAAAAAAAGAACGAATCCTTTTATTAACTCGAAAACTAACGGATGGTTAATTTCCAAAATTCAATCAGACCCAAGCTGGATCAAGTCCTATCGATTGAAAAAAAAATTATCAAAATCCGTCGACCCGTTCCCGAGATATCGTTCATTGAAAAATGAAAATGTCAAAATTTGTCTTTTTTCAATAACTCGAAAACTACTTCACCGATCAAATTCAAAATCTGATCAGTTCTAGGAGGCGTAAAACCGCGTCGGTCAATCTAAGGGAAATTGAAATCCGTGGATGCGTTCCCAAGATATCGTCGAGTTAAAACTGGAGGGGATAAACTTTATTCCCTCGAATTCCGCAGATGCGGATTAATCATCATCTCCAATGGTCATTATTCCGTCAAACACTATTCAATTGGCTCCTTGACCATCGCTGTACCCTTTAGTTAGTCTGGCTATCGAGTGATACAGATAAAAAACAGAAAAGAAAAGAAAAGAAAAAAAGAAAACGATTTCCCTGAGAAGTAGAGCACGGTGTAGGTATATAAGAAATGTCGTAAAAATTGAAAAAAAAAAAAAAAAGGTGAAAAGAATCGTCTTCTCCGTCACTGAAGAATGTGAAGCATCTACGAGATGTTAATTTGGCATTTCGCAATTTAATAGGAAAAAAAAAGCAAAAAAAAATTCATTTCCACTTGAATATTTCTCCATACCAGACATCATAAGGCACTTGACTTTTGAACGGTAGTAAATGGACTCGACGAATCATAGTGGAAAAAAAGTAGCAGAAATCCGCAAACTAGAGATTTAATCTTTGCCCTTTTATTCCTAAGGCTGTAGTATTACCCATACATATATATTTGCGGATATTTAATATTCGACAAATTCAATTAAGCTGTTTAGAATAACGTATATACATATGTACTTATTTATATACCTGGATTTTTTTGCTACTGTTCTTTCCGCGTAGAAAATTTGCGTGAATTTCAATTTCAAATTGAACTCTTAAATTTAAGGAGTTGTAAAAAAGTTATTATTTCTTTTCGCAAAGGCATCGCAAATGCGTGTGAATAATAAAATGGAATCGATAAAAAGCGCGATTATAATCGTGTAAACGTGTATAAAACTCGTTTTTTTATTTTATTTATTCTTATTTTTTTTTCTTTTTTATCCCTCATTTATTTATCGATAATATTTGCCTGATCCGCGAGTTTTTAGATAAAAAAAACTGCATTTCTAAGCGAGTATATCATACAATCTAGTAATTAGTTTAGAGCTGATGAATTTCAATAGTTTCTTAACACATTTAATGCTATAACCTTTCACTTCGAGAACTCAATAGATCAAGCGATACCTAAAACGTAGTAACGATCTTCGTTATGTTGTGTTATGCTATCTAAACCCTTCGGGGCAGTATGTATAGATCTTGTTAAGATATTGCATCAATGATAACAATTGCGTATACATGTAGCATTAGGCCAGCCTTAATTGAGATCGCTCGAACCTAAGTAGATAAAAAGAAAGCGTGTTCAATTCGCACTTGCGCCGTGTTCGTTTCGGCAAAGGTTAGGTTATATAACTATACTATTTCAATTAACCTACTTCGAGGTCTAATAAATTTCAATCGGCTTTCAAATAGGTGTTCTTTACCGATCCTTTTCAACACGTTGCTCGAGCTGCAGGGCCCAGAAAGAACCCTTCGGATTTCGCAACGTGGAATATTTCGATTTCGACACCCAACGAGGTTGATTCTGATACCTGCGATTTGGACAACTTCCGAGACAACCAATTGGCGCGCAGGACTCGCTGTAGTCCAGAGCACCGATTGGCTGTTTCGTTCGAGTTGTCCAAATCGCAGGTATCGGAATCAACCTCGTTGGGACATCGATTGTGGAGTTGAAGAAAATATTTCAATCATTTGTGATCTTCGATCAAGTACGTCATACGTTGCGGCTGGTATCGTCCAGGTTTTCAAGATAATCATGATTCATTATTCCATTTTCCAAAATTCAACAAGGGAATACCTGAGGCTGTAATAATTATATCTGTTGGGAAAATACTAGTGTGATGCGTTTGAGCTAATGGTCGCCTCGGGCGTAGTGAACCGACAAATATAGATGGAAAATGGATTTCGAAACGTATGAAAATGCGACTGTGTACCCACTTCGCGTTATTATGTTGGTACCAGCTTTTGAGTTGCTCAAAGTTATCTATTTCTTATCATTTGCAATCCTTATACAATAACGCTGCAAGGTTCACTCGTAAAAATGAAACACATTAGCTCTTATCTCTACGCACGAACGAATGTACATTTTTAATAATCATACTGCAAGCCAAATATATATATATATATATTTTTTACATCAATCCGACAAATTTTGTCCACGCATAATTTACATATCGATCAAAGAGGCGGTCGATTTCAAAATTCTAAGAATTTCGGGTATCTATTTACGAGGCGAATTGTTACGTTCGAATATAGATTAAGTAATATATAGTTTGATTAAGTATATATATATATATATGCTGATTGATTCGTTGCGTAAATTGGAAATTTTTTTTCTTTTTTTTTTTCAGTGAAAAGTTAAAATTGTGTAATTAATGCCAAGACGCCGATAATATACATAATCACGTTATTATACATTCCTCTGTTCGTGTGTCATTAAATTGGTTAGAATTTCTTCAATCCGATATACCGATTCATTATACATTATTCTCCAAAACTGATACATATGTATACGATAGTACGATATTAATTAATCATTCGGATGAATCGCGTTAATTATATAATTGAATAATAATATGAAAACAATAAAATAAAAAAATAAAAAATTTCCTCTTACTTTAGATTTCCACGTTATTATTAATTCCTTTTTTTCTCTCTCTCTCTCTCTCTTTCTCTCTTTATGTTTATTTTATTTTTATCTTCTTTGTTGTTCACTATAATTCTTCTATGTTTTTTCTCTGCAGTCTACTGCTCATTGTTGTTTTAGTTTGTTAAGTCTAGTCTTATCGTAATGATATTATTACATATGATTTGTTATTCGCCTAAAACATGTCCAGGGCATAAAATAAAACTCAATTCAATTTTCCTTCTCTCTCTCAATGATGAATCGATTATAACGAGTCTTAGAATCATTACGCGCACATCTATAATATAGTATACCTACGGAAATCACAGCGAACAACAATTTACACAATTCTGTTGATTGACAGAAAGAAAAAAAAAAGTACTCGTTACTATTTTCTACCTCTGATCCATACAACAGGTTTAATCGTCTAAAGAGATCAAAGACGAAGTGAGAGTAGAGTACATCGTGGCTATTACAGTCACTGCAGATCTAGTGACAGACCATCTGATGCTCGTGTTGCAAAATAAACGTTAGAAAATAATGAACGAAGAAATTGGCGCTCGGAGGCTGAATCTGTAGTTGGGAAATAGAGTCTATCGTAATTTTTTACCTTTCATTTAGTTTTTTATTTATTTATTGATTTATCTTTTTATTTTTTTCGTCATATCTTCTAGAGTGGAATATTTGACGAAAGGCTCTCTCTATTCTTGCGGTTATTTACCACCTTGCACCCATTTGCCTTGAGTTGTTAATCTTTAATTATGTAACCGCATAGGTATAGGATAGGTTTATAGGTATAGGTACGGGTGGTATATACATACAGCTTAAAACTCTGGTATAAAGAAGTCATAGAATAAATTTCGTATGCGATCACACGTGCCTTTGAACGTTCACAGCGTCGAACTGACACGACACGCATTTCTCGACGTATAGCTTGTATTCGAGTCTGTAATAGCGACCAGTTACTCGGTTAGTCAGTCAGCGAAGCTATAAGCTAACGTAAGTCGCTAGTAGCAATAATAATTCGATCTATTGCGGTACAGTGGGCCAAGGCTACGACTGTTGTTAATTGTAAACGTGTTACGATCGTTTTCAACTTGCATTATTTTCACGAACCCATGCAGAAGGACAATGTGCGATAACCTTCCTCAAATTCGTGCATGTAGAAATGCTGTTATCGTCATTCGTCGGAATATCGACACTGCTGAAAACCCGATTTATCTATACACATTATAACCTGACTTTTGATTTTTACATCAACCGCAGTTGGCAATTGATCTTATTGTATATTACTAAATGAGAGATATAATGATGTAGAACATCGTCATCGTTGGGGAACCAATGATCGTGTAGAGAAAGTTTTCGGGGAGTCTGGTGTAATCGAACAAAAAAAGTGATTTTTTTTTGGGAGGGATTTTTTGCGGGAAAGCTATGGATGACGTGGCATTGTATTTTTTTTCTTTTTTTATATACGAAGGGGGATCCTTGTGGAAGAAACAGATATCCGTTTCTTTCGATTTGTTCACAGTTCACAATTTCGTCACGGTACCTCGATGGCGCATCGGTTAGCGGCGTGCAGTGTAGAACCGAATTGAGTCTTCTGACTGCAGAGTTATAAATTTCCCTTCAAATCTAAGTCGATTACGCGGGGTTTTTATACCTTTTTTACAATAAATACATGAGAAATTGGAAAAGTTACAGCGATAGCGAGAAAATATCATTTTCCATTGTTAATGAAAATGTTATAAATAAATGATTGAATTATAACACTAGGTATAATCCCTGGAGAAAACGACAAGGATTCTAACATGTTTTTAAAAAATTTATTCGGTTGATTACTTTTTGAGTTATCCTCCACGCCAATTTCGCAAATGTAATTTCACGATGCTTACAGTTAAAAAACCGGAGTTTTTTTTTTTATATTCTCACGATACTTACCAAGGTTGACAAAAGCTCAGGCCGCTATTCCAACTCCATACAGAAGACCTTACTCTTCTTCAAAAAATTCTTGTTGGATCGTACTCTGGATACGACTGGCCGTCCGACCTTCCTGCAAGCGTGTCACCAAAGGGTCTATAACTTCGTCAATTTGAATGAATTCGAAAATAAAACTTTCAGAAAATATTTTTCAAACTTTATACCTTTTATTCGTGTCAAACGCAAAAAAAAAAAAAAAAGTATACGAACATGAAACTATTTTTACTTCTCGATGAACCAAACATTTGCTTGACCCTGTGGCAATGCAAAATTTGTTTGATAATTTCGAACCACTGTTTGGGTACACAATCCATGCCTCCTCGATCAATATTCGCAAATTTACTCCAATACATTCTGAAATCCATTATATTTGAGAGTTCTTAGAAGTGTTATCGGAATATCGTGTGAAATTATCATATTCGAACATCCTGATCAGATTCTATAATGGGAAATATATGAACTCGCGAAGTACTCCAAAGTTCGTACGTATACTGTTCTATGGTCTTATTTTCAATGAATTCTAAACCTCGCTATAAGAATTTGCATCATATTTCGTATTACGCTTTGCGAAATGTAAAATCTACTTTTCGGAATGTCATAGAATTTTTATTCTCACGAATAAACATTGAGGAAACGAGATTTCGAATACTAATCTCTAACCGAATGTGTCATCTATGAACGTATACGAACATACTCATACATAAGCTACGTAGAAGTGGAATACCTACGCGTTTAGAATATCAAAAATCGGCTGCGATTTTTTCCTCGAGAAATTTTTCAGGAGTACAAAGATTTTTAATTAGAAGGAAAAAGATTATTTTCCTCCATTGTATTCGCGTATATAGTATATAATATATACATATATTCAAAACGAAATAAAGTTCGTAAAAAAAAAAAGTGTAACAAAAATATGTATAACAGTCACGATCAAAAAATTTACGTCTTCATAATTCCTGGACACCGTATATTTTTGCGTAGGTACATAACCGGGATGGAAAAAAGAAATAAGATAGAAAGATCGGTAAAAGAACGAAACGTGACGAGCAGGATTTTCCGGCGTCGTTGTTCCCTGAAATTTAACCGATCTTGAAAATTTTATATGAATCTATTAACAAAGTATACTTCCACTGCAGTAGAGCATAACAACTTTATGCGGGTGTTGTAAGATAATAAATGCGGCAAAAAAACTGGACTCGCACTTGTTTATATTTTGCCGATCTTAATGCCTGCCGAGGCATATTATGTGGTCTGTATCATTGCGCAAACGATTCTACATAATAGTCGGAATTATACGGTATTATAGTTCCTTATTTTTTTTTTTTTTTTTTTTCATGTTTTATGTCTTTTTCTTTTTCTTTTTCTGCCGATTACATAGATTAATTGACGATCAACGATACCATCTCATAACAACAATATATGATGATAAATCCATTTTTACTGATCAATAATTAATGATGTCTGGGTCACGACGTTTGAAAGAACTTGTTCCATACATTGGAATATATCGGTACGCGTACCGGATGACGTCAAAGGGAATTTTCCTTCCTCTGTTTTGCGTCCGGCGAAAATAATTGTCGAAAATTCCCTCGAGATTCTTACATATATATGTATGCAAAACATCAGCGTATAGTATATGTATATAATACGTCCATTTCTCCTTTGTACCTTGCGCGCATATTAATGATAACCACGATTCATGTACGAAGGGTTTTCCCCTCGTTTTAATAGATAACAGGATACTCTTTTTCCTTCGACAATCCGACGCGAATCATTGCAAAAATTATTTTCATACCATATCCGATAAAAGTTTGGGATTTTGGGAAAATAAAAAAAAAATAAAATGAAGACCTTGAAAGTTGATAAAAAATCACAAGGATTCGAAAAATTTAACAATAATTTTTTAACCTTATTTTTAATAAAAAAAAATAAAAATAAAGTAAATATACTTCCTCCTTTGTTTTCAACGTTCAAATCGAGTTTCAGCTTAACTTTACATCGCGTTCGATCGCACGGATAATAAAAAAAAAAAAAAAAAAAAACACCGGAAACAAATGTATCGATTCAAAATAAATAATATATTCGTATTCTAATCCAAGAAATCATTTATTTCAATTAAATGTATGTAAATTTATTTGAAACCTTATTTATTCGTAATACCTATATATATCTAGGTATAGGTGTATATTTATATTCGATACAAATATATTATTTGGTTGTTAACTCAAACGGTTAGATTCGGCCATAAACAAATGATCTTTTCACTATAGCGATCGAATTTATAGAATTTTTTCAACCCAATTATTCGAACGAAATTTCAATCGAACAATTAACTTATTCATCAAAAAAATTCAAATCTTAAAACTACAACGTAAATTCTGCAAATCGGAATCACCGGTCGATGCTAAAAACGGTTTTAAACTTATACACTACACACGCGTGTTCAAAGACATTTCTAATCGTTATATAGTATACTGCGCGGATTCGAACGGAAGTAATTATAATAAAAATCTCGTGGGTTATATACGAATCTAGGAAATCCTGGCGTCTATAACGACATTGAGAAGAGATCACCTATACGTAAAGATCGAATGTGTGTGTGTGTGTGTGTGTGTGTGTGTGGCTGATTGGTAAAGGTTCGTTTTTTTTTTTTGGCTGAATTTTATCGTCGAATCAAGTTCGTTGCGGGTATCAGGATCAATTAGAGGATTAGAGAGATCATTAAGTTATACGATAAGTTCTAGTTTTTCCTTGTTTTTCGAATGAATACTTGGTCTTTTTTTGTTTTGTTTTGTTTTTTTTTTTTTTTTTCTCATTTATAACCTCGTGATTTATTCGATGATTTCACGGTTGCGTAATTTTAAAACCAGTGTTTGCGATAGACAAGAATGAAAACCGTCGTACAGTTGACGTATTTTAATCAGCCAATACTGAGCGCTGTTTTAAAAACGGATGTACAGACTTCTGCTACCCTGGGGGTCAGACCGTGTGAATATTCAAAAAAAACCTGAATGCCGGACATTAACATCGCGAGTATAACGAACGGAGAGTGATTTAACCTAGAAAATTATTGACAAAATATGAGAGGGAACAAAAAATTAGGAGCAAAAAAATTGAAGAAAAAGAAAAGAAAGAAATCGTTCCTCTTTTTTGGTCTTTTTTGTTCTTTTTTTTTTTTTTCCTCACAATTCAAATCAACCGATTCAAATTAATTATTTTCGGGTTCTAATCACGTCGGGGTTAATCTAATCCGTACCGACAAAAATTGAAAAATAAAAAAATTGAAAAAAAACTTATAACAAAATGTCAAGATTTTAACGTAGGTATATCGCTAGCCGTTGATAATTAATATATATATGTAAATAGGAAAGGGAGTTATGAGCGGGCGTTCAAACAGCTTCAGTTATGAACAACTTTATTTTTCTCTATTCAACCAAAACTGATTTGCCTTCGATTTAGTGGTCAACAACTCTGAAGGAATTTGATGATGTCCAATCGTCTATGTCAATATATTATATGTATATGGTACAGGTCATTCAGAATTCGTGACGATTATTTCAAAAGGGGTCAATCCTTGTGAAAATTGGGCACGAAATTTGTTTAGCCATTTTTTTTTTCTTTTTTCTAAAACGTTTTTTATTTTTTATTTTTTATTTGTTCATATTCTTTTTGGGTTTAGTTTTTTTGATGCGATAGAAAAATTTCTCTGTTGATTTTCGATTCCACAGAAACCTGAGTAAATGCTATATATTCAATGAGTTTTTTTTATGTTAATTAGACAAGTTGCTCGGTGAGGTGTCTTTTTTTTTCAATTTTGCTTTGTTTCAATTTACTTTCTTTTATCTCAATTTTGACCTTGTGTCTCTTCACTTTATTTGAATAAATTTTATTTACAAGAATATAAAGTTCCGAATTAAAGGATATATATATATATATATGCTTTTCGTTTTATTTCTCTTATTTGGATTCATTTGTTGGGAATTCAATTTTTTGAAAAATAAACTTCATATTTATCTGCGGGAATTCAAAATAAACGAATTTCAAGTAAACACATATTTTATACAGAAAAATATTATACGTAAGTCGTAATTTATTTTTATTTAAATATAAATATTACGGTATAAAGATTTTTATGCGCAATCCAATATATATATAGATATATATAGATATATATTATATAGAAATATATTTGTTTATGTTAACAAACCTTCGAGAAAATTAAATATAACCAAGCAATGACGTCAGCATTTTCCTGTTCACATACCTGTATACAAATTTGTTTACTGAAGTAATGAATTGCGAAAATGATAAATAAATGAGGAAACATATGTTTGTAAAAAACGTATATACCTCCTGGGAAAAAGGAAATAAAGCATTTTACCGTATCCTACTTTGTTTTCGTTTTTTGTTCGCATAATTATTACCCAAAATCAAAAAAATTGTCCAGAACTGTGAATCGCGTGAACCGCCTAAATCTGTACGGAGATCATAGATTCTTGAAATCTCGTAAATTCATCATTTATGTATATTCAGAAAATTTTCGATGGTCCGTTATTTACTTGATGATTCCACCGCGCCGTATATGTAAAAATGAATAAATTTCATTAATATCAAGGTACAAAAATCGAAGAAGAAAAAAACAACAAACAAAAGTGGCCTGACTTTCGGAAGCGGCAAAATGAGACTCTTCTTCCTCCGCAGACCGCAACGGAGTACTGAAATTCCTATCGTTAGTAAAACCGCAAGTTCAAAGGACAAAAGTAGAAGTAGAACGAAAAAAGATTACCTCATCTTTATTTTCTCTAATTTTTCATAAAAATAAAACGAGTTTTTCCGTAACGAGCGTGTATCTTTCTACGGGTAGCACGTGCTAATTTATATCGTCAGTGAAAGACGGTCTGATATACAGAGTGGATTCCTAATTGGTAGACAGGGCTAGACAGGCGAAATCTAAGTGCGCATGCGCAGGTTTCCGAGCGCAGACTGTTTTGCAGGGTGGCCAATCGTCGGAAATATGAAATTTGTACACTACAGATCGCCGCGATGTATCTAACCCGAAATATTTTGACAGTTCGGTTCGACTCGGTCATTTATTATTCGTGGTTGTTAATTAAATACGAATAAAGTCTCCGATACAGCGTAGTATATCTTGGAAAAATTGAAAATGACACGAAATGTTAAAATATTTGGGGTTAGATACACCGCGGCGATCTGTCCTGTATAAATTTCATATTTCCGACGGTTGGCTGCCCTGAAAAATTACCTGCGCTCGGAAGCCTGCGCATGCGCACTTGGAATTCGCCTGTCTACCCCTGTCTACCATTAGGAATTCGCTCTGTATAAACATCGATGGTAATGCGAATTGAAAATGACTGGGGCACCGCCCCACAGTCCTAGTATGGGTTTAGTTTACCAACGAAATTTCCTTGCTACCAAGATCGTAGGATATATGTAGATACTCGTAAGAAGCCCCCGATTTATCTGCAGCACTTGCAACTTTTTCGCTGAATATATACAGCTCGCTTCGTTAATTTCTTAGAAGATGTATTAAGTCGCAACGTTGACTGTCACAAAGTTCTTGAAAAACGAGAAAGAAATAATCGACAAGAATTTAAATCGACGTCATTTTTGATTTCGGACATGAAAAATTTCACGGAAGATTCAGAAACGCGGATATCCGCAGATTAAAACAATTGTAACTAACAAATTCGTTCATACCCTATTTCGTAATTAATATTAACAAAAGAAGTTTGAAATATTATCATAATTATAATGAAAATTTTCTACAAACAGCATTTTTTTTTTTCTTCAAATTTTCGTGTTACGTTATAAATTTCCACCTATAATTAATACGTGACAATTCCTCACGACGAAGTAATATTATACAGTCAAAAATGTGTAGCCACAAAATTGTATTCTCTGCACGCGTTGGCAATAAATGGAAATTATTACCTCTTCGAGTAAAAAAAGAAAGAAAGAAAAAAAAAAAAAAAAAAA
The DNA here is from genome assembly GCA_963966615.1 of Tenthredo amoena. Classification (NCBI taxonomy): domain Eukaryota; kingdom Metazoa; phylum Arthropoda; class Insecta; order Hymenoptera; family Tenthredinidae; genus Tenthredo; species Tenthredo amoena. The sequence continues at coordinate 21,533,589 of OZ016482.1, read as the reverse complement.
CGAGTGAAGTCGGAGAGTCAATTCTTGTAGCTAAAAATCTTCCAACCTGATCGGTTAATCAGTCTGATTACGTGTAACACTTTAGCTATAATCGTATAATAATTGAGTGAATAATTTTTTTTTTTTTTTTCAATTTTATTTTTTTTTCCAATAGAATCAAAAATAATTTTCCAGCCAATATTCTTCTCGATTTTTATACTCTCTCGTTATCTTTTTTTCTATTAAAATTACTTCTTTTTTTCTTCATTCTCTCACTTTGCGCACGTCGTCGTTTACGCGCGCGCATAATGTGGGACATATACATGAGAGAGGAACGGTAGGTAGTATACAGACAAACGTATCAAAATTCATATATGCTTATTAAGTATGAATGCGATCGTTGTCGTATTTAACGAATACAAAAATATTTATGCATATATCTATATATATATATATTTATTTATTTATTAATATGTGTGTATATATACATATAATCTACCTATGTATCTTCTACTTATGCTATATCCTGCATTTTATAAATATTTATTGATACATAGTGGATAGTCTATACCTACACACACGAATATGATATCAATATCTATAAATATGGGTTTGGTACAATGAATATAATAGAACCTCTACCGATTCCAAAAGTGATAGTTAAAAGTAGAGAAAAAACAAAATGGATCGAAAAAAATTGTTCAAAGTTTTCTACTCCTGTACGAAATTCAAAAAAATATTCACGAAATTTCGTCATGATTTTTTTCATTCCAAAAGAATTGTGGATTTTTCGGTATAGTTTTCTAGAATAAAAAAAAAATTCCACCGAAAACTGTAAAAAGAAGTTCGAATTCAATAATTCATCTGATTGATTATAATTTTCACCGTTTTCTTCACGCCTCTTATCGAACGCTCGTCACACATATGTTTCAGTTACGAAAAAAAAGAACAAGATGAACAAAGAGGAGGGGGGGCTAGAAATACGATTGAAAAAAATAAAAAATAGGAAATATAGTGAAGGTAAGAATGAAAAAAAAAGAAATAAAAAATAATAGTCATTGATTGGGTCTAATCTATGGTTATAGACGCTATTCAGAATCTTTGATTACTAGCTTATTTTCAATGCATCGACTGTCTCGCATATTTGAATCTATCTGGAGGACGAAAAAAAAAAATAATAAAATTAAGGGAAAAAAAAAGAAAGAAAAATATGAAAAGAAAGAAAAAAAAAAAAATTTCCGGGTATCTAATGAATGGGCGATAAGGAAACGAGATTTTTTTCCTCTAACCTCCGGGTAGTAAGGGTCGCGCGGATCGGACCAGATATAGAATCAACTAATATACCCATATATATACATATAATAATATACGTATATATATGAATGTATATAAATATACATATATGTTTATATATGTATATATTTATATATATATATATATGTATATTTAATATATGTATGTATTTAATACGAAGAACGGAACCGGGCGCGAACGCGAACGCGCGAAAGGACAGTAAAGGTGTGCGAGAAAAGTAGAGGTGGTGGCATCAATCTGACCGCGTAGTTAAAAGCAATGCGACGTCGAACTGGCCATCAGTCTGCACCACGTCAAGTCAACAAGAAGAGAACGTCATACCGTCTCAAATATAAAGTTGTTATTAATTTTTGTTGTTTTTGGTTTTAAATAAATAATCTATAATAGAATTTTTAATAATCCAAATATAAATCTATATACAGTTTATCTGTTTTTGTTTTTTTTTTAAAGAATCGATCTTTTCCTTCTTTACTTTTTAGTTGTTGTTTAACAGTGGTGCAGATCCGCACGTATATATAAATATATATATTATATACATAAGGTAAAAATTATATCGTTGAAAGAAGAAGAATAAGAAGAAGGAAAAATAAAATAAAATTAATCGTGTTAAATTTTATAGATTATTAAATAAATAATCAAACGGGAATAAAAATAATAATAATAATAGACTAAGAAAAAGTGTACGACGGGACAGTGGTGGGTGGGTTTTAAAATCGAGTGGAGATTTTATCGGTAAGTAACAAAAATAAAAGATGAAGAAAAATTGAAGGATCTATCATATTTGTTGTCGTACGTGTAGGCAGAGACTAGCGTGGAATTTTGTAATTGCAGGAAACGCATAACTTCGACTAATTCGTTAGCTATAATTATTATGTCGCGGTCGCGGTCGCGGTTACACTCTCCTTCTTCTAATTATTTTATTGTTAGTTTGTCCGACGAGCCGCGGGCTGTTAACGCGTACCTATAGCTGCACTTACTTGTATAATATTTACCTACGTATACATATATATATATATATATATATATATGTATATATATATGTATATACGTACTAGGTGTAGAGGTATACCACCGGTGATATTTTCGAGGCACTTGAAAACTAACGTTTCGAAATTTGAACTCGTCGAATATACATTTGACTATAAGTATATATCTATACCTATTCCTTATGATTTCGAACTCGGCGACTCGACTCGTCAGCCTAAGGGCTTTCGTTCTTTCAGATTTCGATCATCTACGGTGGATGAGTTACCTAATTATTGATTTTGAAACGTTATCATATGAACGACGACGGTACGGGTGTAAGAGAGACCGGGGCGAAACGGAATATCCCAAAAATTCAGAGTCGAAAAGTTTAATGAAAGGGAAAAAAGGATATAATGATGAAAATCGAGAGAAATCAACAAAAAAAAAAAAAAAAAATGAAAAATTGTATTCTAATTTGTATTTTCATTTTTTTTTTCGCGTTCCAAACTGGAATCGGTGATTCTTTTTCTTTCTCCTTTCGAAAAGCAATCTTACGATTCTTTTTTCTGGAAAGACTAAAGAAAAAAATTGAAGAAAAAAAAAAACATGTGACGGGGGAAAGTGCGATTGAAATAATTTTTCTTCGAGTGGTTTGTGCGTTCTTTCCCTGGTCTTTCCCTACCTGTGTGAAGCAGAGGCAGTATATTAAGATATATCGTAGGTCTGCAGTATCTTATTCTTGAAACGCATCACACGTTTCATTAATATGGAAATAAGTCGTTGGAAATCCCCGATAAATAATTATAATTGCGATGCGAGGGATTCAGTTCCGTAAAAATGAAGTTCCTATATATAACATGATTCACGCCAAGATCAAGATCCAATATTGAAGGTAAACCGCTTCTTGAAAACCTCATGTGCAACCTTACTCTTTCACACTGTAACGTCAAAGAAAGAAACGTGTACCTGAGTAACCTTTCGTGCAGATTTCGGCCTTTGGGGCGAGAAAAATTTTAAAAAATTAAATTTTTTTTTTTTTTATTATTAATTAAAAAAAAAAAAAAAACAACAACAACAACAACGAGCTCGAAAAATCTGATTGCGCAAGAAAACCTCGCGAGCGTATCTTTATTCCCGCCACCTCATGTGCAATTTCGTTGTCGTTGACACCGTTGCAACTCCCATGCAGCAATGCAGCAATGCAGGACTTTCCCTGCGCGTGACGTTCTATCGCGCAGCCTAGCCGTTTCCCCCGCTCAATTTCTATACTCTATAACGTATCTCGGATTATCTGATAAAATTTGAAATAATTATTTTCGGAAAATTAGAAACGATTTTCTGCCGATTTATACCGGTTCCGAATAATCCGGACGAATTTTACAGAGTACAGGGAAACTCGATTGAATATCTTACTGCAAATGGGGCGAAAATATTGAAGCAAATCTCGATTGTGTCGTATTCGAAGATTGACTTCCTCCTGGACGCAGACAAGGGCGATAATTCGGAATAATTATGCAGAAATAAAAATTCAAATTTAATAAAACCAGCACACCCAGCACGTGCCGATTTTTTCTTTCCTTTTCACGGGTTTAGCCGGGGAATACCCTGGCGTATAGGTAGGACGTGTAAAGGTACCCACATCGGGTGTGCGTCGAGCCTTAATCGTTTAAAGATTCGTTGAACCCAATCGCGACCTTGTATATCGTGGCGCGATGTCCTAGAGAGATTTTTGCAGACTGTATGGGTGTGAATGTTCTCGTCTTGTACTCCGATCGGTACTACGCAAAAATTAATTGAACAATTACCGATCCTGTCTCATATGTCACTCGAGTGTAAATGATATTGTCCATTGGGACCAAGGTCGGTTATAAAATTGGCAATGACTCAGTTCGCAAAAAGGCCTCGAAATTTCGGTCTTTATTTATCGGGAAGAAATTAGCTCCGGTTAATTTAGAAACCTTGGAAAAATCGGTTCGGTTTAAATCGACTGACATGAATCGGGAAAAATCCACGTAACTTCTTCTCGGCCTCGTTGCAGTGCAGGCAAAGAATCGTATAATGATTCAAGGTTTTCATCGTATGATGCGTAATATTATAAAGAAACTGACTAGCGTAGGTACGAGGAACGATTGCGAATAGCCTAATTTAGTCAGCTTAGAACCGACTCTATTTCTACCTCGCTAAATGTCGTAGGCGAAATCCTTTGTTCGATTTATCGACTTACCTATACCTGTGTAGGTATGATTAAAATTCATTGATTATTAGATTCTAAAACAAATAAAAAAAAAATAAAAAAATTAAATGAATTTCATTAGATTTTCAAAGATTTATGCGTCGGTATGCCTACAAAGATCTATTTTGTTCATTTCTATTATAATCGGAAAAAGAAGTATTGAAATTGTCTTGCTGTAACGATATATACTATGTAAACGACATAAGAGTATGACCCATTCTCGGTATTGCTAATATATACAGTTTTCGCAATTGTTTCAAGTATTTGCTTGCTCACCGCGTTTTGGACAGCTTGTTGTGATTATTTTGCAATGAATTTAACGACACCGCCGCACTCGCATTCCATACCCGATATTTTATTTGTCGTTAATAATTATAGCGGTTCATTTATTTATTCATTTATTGGTTTTATTTTCATCTTTTACAATCATTGCAGCGCATGACTCGTTATATAAACACCTGAGCGTAAAACGTTGTAATAATTACGCATACATCTGCATCAATACACTTGTGACTAGATTTTACGATGAAATGAAATTGTGTTTATTCAAATAATATCCAACCCGGTGAGTTTTTTCGTATCTTCAATTCAACACGCTGCTTTTTCGAGACTCTGTCATCTTCAGACTTCAACGAATCTTTCGTGTACCTTATATTCACTAGCAACTATTGAAAATATCACAAAAACAACGAAGTCTTATTAATCTTCTTCGTCTTTATTCGCTTCTTTTTTTTTCCTTTTCACAATCTTCAATCAATCCCTCAAGCACGATCTGTGATTATGTGTTTACCTAAATACGACAAAACGTCTCGAAGCTGGTATACGTGTATACGTTACACCTTCGCACATGCTATACCTGTGGTTTTAAAGTTAAAGTTACGTAAGTTGAGGCGCGTCTCTGCAGTTTACCTACGTTTGCGATGATGACACCTATCCAATTGTCCTCATGCAATAGCGATTGGCCTTGAGGTCGAAGAGACACTCAATTCCATTCCATTCCATTCCATTCCATTCCATTCCATTCCATTTCATTCCACTGAAATAAATTATTCCACTACGAGTTGCATTCGAAGCGAAATTTGTTCGGACTGTTGCCGCATAAGACCGCCTTCGGTTTAACAGAGCAACGCAACCCAAACACGGTAGACGTGGTCGTCGACGCCACAGTGTGACCAACTCAAAGATAACTCGTAGTGGGGTACTGCTGCTGGACTCTTAGGTCACATGTATGAATGTGTTACTTCGTTTAACACCTGAACAAACGACTACTAGTTAAATACACGGGTAGAACGGTCGCGTGGCGTTAGGTAACTCGCCCTCGTTCACGTAGGTTGGTATGTACACCGATGTCGTGCTCAGAGTCGATATAGGTGAATATAGTTTCGTCCGTCTCTATTCCTACACCCGTTAAAAGTCGGGGATAAGAAATCGCGCGGAGTATAACGATCTCGTACTATATTTGATTTTTCTTTTTTTTTTCGCGAAAAAGTCTTTCTCGAAAATCTTATCGTATTTGTACGCTTTTTACACTTTTGAATTACTCAAATTTATGGTGAAATGGTGAAATATCTTTGTCACTGCGAATGAGTTGGAAATAATTGAAGTAGATCTCGATTTGATGTTGATATGCGTGCATATATGTATACCCTGAATCCATAAAATTTGAAATTTGAATTTTTTGTATATAACGATGTTAGTTCCTTCTGCACGCAGGTCCTTGGGCGAAATTTTTTCGTAATCTTGAAGAAAGAACCCGCGCATATATTTATTCGGCCTCCTCGATAAATTGCGAGTCCAAAACACGTTGTTTGCGAAGGTCGTACGCGGGTTGGGTGTATAACCGGGTCCCTAATCTTTTCTTTTGATTGTATGTTCCAGAAGGACGAGTTTTGGCCATCTTTCAACCTCAGCGAGCAGACAACAAACTCGTAAGAGCCAAGATGTCGCTTCTCATGCAGTACGTGGACCAGTTCCATGAAATTTTGGACAAGCATGCCGGTGAGTCAACGATTCAACTCATTATTATTCACATATATATATATAACATACAAAGAAAATAATCGAAGAATAAATACCTTCAGAGAAAAGTTTCTCAAATTCAAAAAAAAGAAATTTCTTTTAATCGAACGAATTCTCGTATCGCCACATAGTCAAGCGAATCTTTTTTTCATTCTAGATAAAAATCCGCCGAATGCCATGAACGAAATATTTATTTTTAATAAAAGAAACAAATTCGTTTTATTTTATCAAATCAAAACAATTTTCGTATCGAATCAAACGAACCAAAATCTTTCTCTGAGTTAGTTTAGTTTTTTTTAAATAGTCTCAAAAATTCTTCGTCTTCAAACTGTATAAATAAATATACCGGAGATTTTCCCCTCGATTAAAAGATCGGCCCAGTTATTCAACTCCGTGAATTTAATTGTTATTAACAAAAATAATATATACTTATACCATATACATGTATCCGGCTATGTCTGCGCGTCTTTCAAGTTTTCATTATAATTTATTCGAGTTTATTCACGGGGGGTGGGTGAAATATATGATCTGCATCAAGAAGGTGACCTCCGCGGAGAAAATAGATATATTTTTCATCCTTCTCTCTTTCACATTTTCGAAAAATATAATATAACATGTACATCAGGAAGAATATATCCAGCTCGGAATCTGCGCTTTTGCAACCTTTTTCAATTCTTATAAACGTCGCGTATACGTGTACAAAAATTTTTGCATTACGATCTCGTCCGGACAGAGGCAAACAACAACCGGATACAGCAGTTTTATATATACATACGTATAAATTTATAATATATATATATATATATATACACGCATACGCACATAACGTTCGTCGTTAATTTTCGTTTCGATCATAATGCGTTAGGTGCTCGTAGAATGTTTATCGAAAATATTAGAATAGGTTTTGTAGTCGCGTAACCAATAGGAGGACTTTTTCTACGCTGGTATATATAAAATAAACTAGACTCTGAACTGAAATTAATTATTGTCTTGTAAATGGGAACGAATTAGATATGAAAAAAAAATTCATCAAAATTGATATGCCGGAATATATAGTATCGTTGTTAAATTAATAAAGAAAAAAACTAGTCTCATGACGTTTCCTGACCAGGAATTAATATCGAAGAAATTTTATAACCTTTACGTCATTTTTTCATAAGAAATCGTGGCTCTTTCTTCGTTGATTGAAGTTGCTCGTTGTTGTTTTTTTTTTTTTAAAGAAATCCACGATTTTTAGATAAAAACAAAAAATATGCTATAAAATGTTAGCAACTCCCCTTGAAATTCTTAGAATTAGAAAAATTTCTAACGGGGTAAAAGAAAATGTCGTAGGAAATACAAATTTCTGGAGATGGAATCTGCGATTGCCGGAGAGGTGTGAAAAAAAAAAAAAAATATATATCATATAATTAAAAATATTCCGAGAACCGGAACGAATTTGAAAAAAGAGAAAGAAAAAACAAAAACAGAAAGACAAAACCCTCGGGCGATTCCGGGCCAAAATATTTTCGACGAAGTTGTGCGCGACTTATGTTAGATATAAATACGTCAAATTGATCATAACTACAATGACCAGTATAAATAATTAATGAACCACTCAGACGTGTCTGTCATTTGAATCGCTGGTTCAAATGGTGTAAAAGAGATTTCGCACCTGTCAAATCTATTTTTGATCAAACTATTAGGATCCTTTTGTTTGTGAGATCGTACCATAAAAACCTCCCGAAAAAAAAAAAAAAATACAAAAATAAATAACGTCCGATCTTGTAAAATGTATAATATGTACCTGATACCGTTCGACACCGTGAACAATCCGGAATTCGCGGAGCAGTGATTCGCACGTCGCTGTGCGATGACTCGGACTCCGGAATTATTTGGTAAATAAATCGCCATATTGTTAATAATGCGTAGAATGAAAAGAAAAAAAAAAGAAGAAAATTAGCGTAAGGATAATCGCTACGCGAAACCATATTTTTATTTTTTTTTCCTTTTTTCTTTCTTGTTTTTTTTTTCTTTTTTTGTTTTCACTGGATTTCCGGAGTCAAACTAATCAGCGAATTCGGGATATCTATAGGCTAGAGCCCAACTACTATTTTATATTTGTATAGATTTTTGTATTCATGTAGAGAAACCGAATTTTAAAACTAGCATAAAACTCTCTAGACCATGACTTATATAGAGATGTTAAAAAATTGTTCGGTCTGTTAATTTACTGTGTAAGTATTTGAACGAATCTTCGATCTCGAGGTCTATGGGTTGGAGACTCGACAAACTCTCGTGTGTGGAGAAGAGGTCGAGAAAATCTCACTTGAAAAAAGTCAAGACCATAAAAATTGAAAAAATAGAGAAGAATCGGTTTCTGATTGAATCTTTAATCACAAACTCAAATCCCAGATATTAAAATACGGTTTTATCGAATGGGTACATGTGCCATGTGTATACTATCGACGTTTCCACACGCGGAAGTATAAGCGAAGATATGTTATCGTACGTGAACTGAAATTCAAAATTATGTTTAACGCGATGAAAATAAATGGTTGTAAGTGTAGTTGCGGTCGTAACTCTATTTTTATTTTTTATTTTATTATACCTATACCACTATGTTAAAGAATGTCTCTCTTCCTTGTTTTGCGGCCTTGTCGTAGATGAAAAAAATCTGTGTATAGTTTACATAATAAACGCCAAGAATCTCGTCATTTGTTTAGGATTACTTAATCTGTCTCTCTAATATTTCACTTGAGAAATTAAATATACCTACCATTAAATTTAACAGACGGCATATTCGAGCCTCACAGCTTATTTGAACAAATTCAAATTTCACGTATGCATAATGACGCAGTTATTACCGCGGTTATTGCTGCAATAGAGTAAATACCGTATGGCAAAAGCGAAAATTATATCATTTCGAAAGAATTTTTAATCGAGTTTTTAGAGAATTTTGAGAAAAGTGACAAAGAACGATTTTTCCAAATTTCTACGGGGAAGAAAAAATTCGGTTTTTTTTTTTCTACGTTTTTGCTCGGTTTCTTGCGAAGAACCCTTTATCGATTAAAATTAGCGGGTAATAGGGGAAGTTATCTTTTCTCTGACCTCAGGCAACGTTAAACCTGATCGTGAGAACGTTGAATGTTAATTTTTTCATCGTAATACACGTGACGTAACGCGTACTCTGCAAACCGCTTTAAACTTGACCATGAAAGAGTCGGATAGAGAGCCCGTTCCATAAAATAACTGTCTGATTTAATTATAAGTAGGTAGGTATAATATAATATGCAAATTGTCTTCCTGTACAATCATTTACGTCTGACAAGATCAAGATAAAGAATTTCATTCCTATACACGACCGAGAATTCGATATTCATAATTTTGTATACCACATATAGATATACGAGAAGACGAAAAACAGAATGTGGTTTCAAAAGCTGTGGAATATTTCATGTTTTTCACGGAAATGAAAAAAACGTAAAAAACGTCACCCACGCTCTTCCGCATTGGAATAAATCAAGGTGGTCTCTTTTTTTTTTTTGGAGACCTGTTTGCGATGAACATCGAATCAAAATGCCATGAGATAGGTCATTGGCTTAGCCGTGAGTCATGTAAATGTTTTTTAGTCATTTTCTCTGACCTTTTTCCTTTCCAAAGATACGCGCAAATCTTTATTTCCTATATATACGAAATGTCGGGGTCGGATTAAAGTTCCGAATTTTAAATGATTAGAACAAGTTTAGAACTCGGAAGTTCCCAGCAGACAGCTCGATACTCCGAAAGTCTAGAACCCCGGAAGCCCGAAAATACTTAACGATGTCATAAATAATTGATAAAATTTGGAAACTTTGTTTTCCAAAAAGTACATCTCGAGACGATTAATTTGACTACTTATTCGCGTCGATACGATCGATACAGCCCGAGTTATTAAACACTGAATGAATACATGCGCGAAATTCAAGTTTTTGAGGTTATGGCCTCTCGGAATTTTTAACCTCTGGCGTTCCCCGTTACAAAATTTTCCAAGTGAGACAGCGAGTGAGAAGACTAGAGAAATAATGAAAATTTAATGAACTATTTATCAGAGTTTCGCGTTTGCATATAGTTCTACAACGAGATTCATACGTGAGATATGATATATGATATAATGTAAGAAACTTTTGACGAGTTACTATCGCTGAGTCGATTTGTATTAAACGATGCGCAATCGTTGGTAACAAAATACCATGTAAACAGATCGTAGATTATTGTATAAAAATATGAATCATAAAGAATTAAGCAATCTTAAAGGATATATCGTAAATTACAAGGAAAACGAAGCCAATCTAGAGCTGCGTGACTGAGAATGATGAGAAAAAAAGCGACCTGTATACTATAATAGTGACCTTCTAACTAAGGCAATGTTACAAACCTTGGTGGTACATACGAAGTCTTAGAATATATTTTTCAGTTTCGTTTAAATCCACGAGATTAAAGATTCGCAATTTTCTCCATTTTTCCGACGTGATTATCAAAATCGGGAATTTATCAAGAATTTTTCTCTCCGTCGAATAAAACTTTCCGATTGTCTCAAGACACGTAATAATTGAATTCGCAATTATCTTTCCGCTGTACGAAGTTTTACAATATTAAAATCTCCCCGGAGTAACGAATAATTACACAAGTAAGCAATCACGCGTCTGGGTTGAAAAATTAATATAAAAATGAATTATCTAAACGCCCCAGCATAGAAATCGAAGATCACGAAAAAAGTCACGAACCCTCAATATACTTAGAATTCGAATAAAAATTTTGCTATACAAAAAAGAATTTCTGAATTATTTACAAGTCACGTAGGTGAAACAAGCGCAAATTCAATTATATAAATGTCCGTAATTCGCCTCCTACTTTCGTGTTATTATTAGATATTTGTAATATTAATTATTCCGCTCTTAACCATTGATCATGCTCGGTTCATTAGTAGAGTACACAGTACGCAGTATCGTGACTCGGTAGAAATTATTTCCAGCTAATGTAAGTAGATATGTATGTATACGTGTATGGGAAGTGCAGGAGATTTCAACGAGCGAATAAGCAGCTTAGCAAAAAAAAAAAAAAAAAAAAACCGTTGATTAAATATTGACACAGTTTTTGTGCCCAATTCTTTTCCTTAATAGATGCGATTTTTTTATGTATGAAATTTCGTTTGATTTTAATATTTTATTTTATTTTTTTCTATCTCTTTCAACACACAGATTCGCGGACGACAAATTGGTTCCTGATGTCCTCGCCATTCCCTACGCTCTTCATCTGTCTATTTTATGTATACCTTGTCAAGGTACTGGGACCAAAATTTATGGAGAATCGTAAACCATATCAACTAAAAGAAGTATTGATAGTCTATAATCTGGTACAAGTTGTATTCTCGACGTGGCTATTCTACGAGGTAAGTCAATCCGCGCCCTTAATATTATTATGTACAAGAATATAATATATGTGTTCGTTATATTTCGTAATTTTTTTGTCTGTCTTATAATACGATTTATTGTGCTTTTTTTTTTTTTTTCTATCACACAGCTTATAATGTCAAGCATTTTTTTTTTTTATGTACAGATTAAATTCGTAATGGGTATACAGGCGAATTCCAAATGCGCATGCGCAGGTTTAAGAGCGCGGTTTGTTTGTCAGGGTAGCCAACCGTCGGAAATATGAAATTTATACACGAATGATCGCCGCGATGTATCTAACCCCAAATATTTTATCAGTTCGGCTCGACTCGGTCGTTTATTATTCGTGATTGTTAATTAAATACGAATAAAGTCTCTTATACAGCCTAGTATATCTTGGAAAAATTGCAAATGACACGAAATGTCAAAATATTTGGGGTTAGATACATCGCGGCGATCTTTCGTGTATAAATTCCATATTTCCGACGATTGGCAGCCCTGGAAAATTACCTGCGCTCGGAAGCCTGCGCACGCGCACTCGGAATTTGCCTGTCTACCCATTAGGAATTCACTCTGCTATAATATAATATGTATAATACATGCATACATATGCAGCGCCGTTCGTATAAAATTTCATAATTTTATCCGCACAATGAAATTTTTCAGCGATCGATGTATCCGAAAATTTGATCAATTTATTTTATTATCCATATATATGCAATAATTATGTTAACGATCGTCGCGTCATCGGATCGGCCAATCATCGCTGACGAAGAATAAATTGTTAATAGTTAATTAGAGGAAGACGCGGGAGAGAACTGCGCAAGCCTTTGATTATATCTGGTTAATTGTCTTCTCTGAAAAGAAGAAAAAACAAAAAACAAAAAACAAAAATTTAAAAAAAAAACAAAAAAAAAAATAGAAAAAAAAAAAACAACAAATTGTCGACTAGAACGTATAAAGAAATTTTTGGCAATAACAGTGCTTGATGGGCGGATGGTGGGGCCAATATAGCTTCCGTTGTCAGCCAGTGGATTATACAGAAAGTCCTAGCGCCGTAAGGGTAAGCAAATTATTCCGAAAGGTATTAGCCCCCAGGACTGAAGACAAAATGGCTCCCCCTCTCCCCCCGAAATGAGATCACGTGACGAACGATAGTTATTTATTAAATGCCCGAAGATCGTATATATGATTTGTGTCTATGTGTCTAGCTAGGACGACGTTAATATTCACAATAATCAGAATTTCAGAGCTTGTGGATAATTGGTGACGGTCAAGGCGGCTGAGAAATTCGTAGATATAATATAACTCATCCTCATTTAATCTTATAGTCATATTTTTCTATTATACTCTGCTGAACTAAATCGTTATTGCAGCTATATCTCTCAATTATTGTACTGCAAACGATCTTAGATCACGTCGTTTCAGATGGTTCATTGCTACTTGCCAACGTGGTAACGAAATTTTCTTTCCAATATCTCTTTTTATCCATTTTTTTTTTTTTATTTTTAAATTTATTTATTTTTCTCTATTTTCCATGGATAAAGCCAAAGCGGTTCACCATTTCTATAAAGTGTAATAAATACAGTCTTATAGCACGTTTTTTTTTTTTCTTTTTTTTTTTTTCAACAGCACTGCAACCATCGATCGACGTTATACATATATATATGCACTTTCTTTAATAATTTTATTATTTTCTTTTCATATTAAACATTATATGATTCACGTAGTTCTAATTAATATTTCTTTTTTGAACATATTTTAAAATGTAGTACGAAATACGGAATGGCGTGCAGAATTTTTTCGACTAATTTGCGTGCCCGGATCCAATTGAGATTCGCTGTCATTTTAAAGTTTTAATTAACGAATTTATATTCGCCATCGAATGACGTTGTTTCTACGTATATACGGATATACGTATATAACCGGTTCGTTTGATGGATACCTGATATATAGATATGTATGTATATACAAGTATATTCAATTCTTAAACGACAGAAATAAATAATTTTAGCATATATCGACGACGTATATATATATATATATATATATATACCTATATGGCTATAATTTAATAACTCCGTGGACTCAGACGTCATGGACTTTGTCCGTAAGTGATTATAGAGACGCAAAATTTCGATTTTAGTTACGTAAAAATTGTACAAATACCTTAATTTTTTTTAAATCGGTTTAGAGAATTATTCAAGGCGTATAAATATTCAGAGCCACAAAATTGTACAATTTATTCCGCGATTCAACGACTGATTAAAAGTTTTTTTTTTTTTTTTTTTCTACATTCATTCACCCCACTTCGGATAAATGTCAAGAAAATCGTTATTCCATCTGAATATCAAATTCCGATTTATATACGACAACCGGATAACGAATATCTTCATATACCTAGATACACGCAGTTCGATTAAAGCCAATAAAACCCGCGGCAAATTGTCGGAAAAATTTTCCCGCCTGAATTCTGTATATAATATAAGGTGTAGAACTTCGACGTAACACAATAATAAATTTAGTTTCATGTATACAATATCTAGGTATGTATGTGTACATTCGTATCAATGCTCTAATTCGATCCCAAAATATATAAGAAAAAAAAAAACTATCATTACAGACATTTTTTAATAATCTTTAGACAGATAGCGGAATTGTTAATTGGAGCATCGATATAACCAGATATTATAATCTACATATGATAATACAACTTTTATTCCTTGGTATACTTTGATCGAGTGAAACCTTCATAAATGGTGTTGGCTTTGGGAGTATTTTTAAAAAAAAAGTTGGCGGCCTTTCGGCTGTTATGCTTGCAGATAGGATTTTCCGGATGGTTCACAGGGGACTATTCGCTAAGGTGTCAGCCGGTAGACTACAGTGATCGACCCCAAGTATTGAGGGTGCGTTTTGGTTAACCGACGACTTAATTTCCGATTCTTTACTCACTCACTCACTCACTCACTCACTCACTCACTCAATCAATCAATCAATCAATCAATCACTTTAAACTTAATCAATTTACTCTAACACCCGTTATTCATGTATCTATCCATACCGTACAATATACGTATATACAAATATAGGCATATATCGGAAATTTGAACAGACCTCTTTATGACGTATGATTTTTTACATCAATTTATTATTTATCGTTATCACACAGTGATATATTATTAATTTATTAACGACGCGATTCAAATGTCCATTTATTGATTACAGTTCACTTTACAATATACGTTGATTAATATGACACACGTACAGGTAGTGATCAATACATTTGTACGTGATAAATTGTAGCTATAGGTATTGCTTTTTGTTTTTTTTTCTCCATATCGGAGCCGGGATCGAGTTTCGAATTTTAGAGGTTCCGAAAGGCCAAAATTTCGAATTCGTTTGAGACGATTTTTAATTTTCAAGAACGTTCAAGTTCAGAATATTAAAATTCCGAAAGATCCAAATTCGGACAGATCAAAAATCTGAAAGTCCTTATAATCGAGACCCTATTTACGAAAACCCATTTTATCTACTTCAGTCGATAACTTCATGATGTCATTAATGATCGATTAAATTTTCACTCTTTTTACCAAAAAGTACGTCTCGCGACGATTAATTTGACCACTTATTGGTTTTGATACGATCGATACAGCCCGAGTTATTAAACAGTGAACGAATACATGTGTGAATTTCAAGTCTCTGAGGTTATGGCCTTTCGGATCTCCAGCTTTCGGAATTTTGAATCTTCGCTGTCCTTCGTTTCAAAGTTTTTGAAACCGGCTACCTATGTAGACTATCGGTGAAATACCCTTTCTAAAAACTGTGATTCGGTAATATTCAAATTCGCAATTTTTACCGTCCGGTACTTTTAAAATTCAAAACTTCAACCCAGCCCGATCATATCTCATTGGAAACTTGTATAAATTATACTGCAAATCAATTATTACTTCAAACTTTAGACTTTGGAGTATTCGTTCCATACGCTCACGTCACGCGGCTGTATACTCCTATCTACTGCACAACACTAATTCATTTTGTAGTTAGAAATAAAATGACTACAAACAAAAAAAAAAAAACAAAAAAAAACTATGCATTAACATCACGTATATTTGATGAAGTAACACGCACCATATGTAGATTAGTAGTATTGTGACTATTTCGTAGATATATCCGATCCTAAATTCAAATCCGAACGTCACGTCAACACAAAACAATAAATTACCCATTTTTTCTTTTTTTTTTTCCTTCTTCACGATTTATATCGATCTACATTACGACCACGGACAATTTATTATAAGCTCTATAATATATATGTATATTATTACGATACACCTTATAACATATAAAAACCCAACAACAAATACACCAACAGACACACGAAGGTTGATAGTTGATACGAACAATTAGATAAAAATATCGATTGAGTAAGATGTTATTAACATTTTTTGTTGTTTTGTAATATTTTACTCAAAAGTCAACAGCTTTTTATTTCTTTCCCAGAATATTGGTTCAGTAATTTGTTTTGGTAACAATAGTAGCTTCCATTCGCGTTATTGTGGTCAAGATATTTGCGGTTAAAAAAGGCTTCGAGAGCGTAGACAAAATTGTTCTACCAGTTTTATACTCCGATAAAAGAATTTAATGCAATGCTCGTGTATTCGGGAATTTTTAATGAAATTTTACGTATCACTTGTCTCGGAATATGTCATAGAATAATCATGTAACTGAGATATCGTTTTTTTCTTCTCTTCTCTTTTTTTTTCACATTAAATTATGGCAACGTGTCAGACGCAGCTCGTCATTATCTGGATTATAGATCAGCGAATTATTCGCTATAATATCTCGCAGTTTTTGGGAGATTTTTTGTTTTTATTTTCTTCTTTTTTTTATTCTCTATCATCTCGCATCTAACTTCTTCTCACGGATTTGAAACTCGCCTCGAATCCGAGGCTGTAAAGATTTTTTTCACCCCAAACAACGAAAAGAAAAAAGAAGTGGTCACGGTTAGAGCCATATAAAAATATAGCCGCGAGAAACTGTCTAATCATGCGATAAATTATCTTATGATGAGGCAATGCTAACTCGATCCGAATCGGTCGAATGTTTTTATACAATCAAAAATCGCACCGCGTTATTACGCTTGATCGGAATTTCTTTTTTTTTTTTTCTTTTTTTCTTTTCCACTTATCTACTCGTACTTACGAATACCAATGAGTTTAATTTTACACCCATTTTGTTTCTATCAACTTCCTTATACGATCAGAAAAAAGTATTCGAAAAATACGTAGGAAAAAATTTGTTCGTATCAACGCAACATAAAACAAATATACATCATAAGCCACTGACCCTGCACGCACAACAAAGATAATATTAAGACTATCACGTATTACTATAATTATTATAATTGAATGAAATTATTCTAATTTTTATTTTGTTTTATAATATTATTCAGTTCAATTATACACACGAATAATTATATTTATATATTAACTATCGAATAGAGAAATTTACTAATTAGCTTTATCAAATATACAGATGGTCTACGCCAGCTGGTGGTATTATTTCTCCAAGTTTACGGAGTTCATGGATACGGTAAGTAAAACCGCGATATTGGGTCGTTGCGAAATTTGCAGAAAATTTATAACCCGGATTTGCGGTAAAAAGAGCTCTGCGGCTCTCTCCACTTTTATCGATACGAAATCTGCGCGTTTTTCACATAATTCGAATCGTGAATGTACCTTCGACGCGTGCCCATGTGTTTTTGAGAAAATTAGACTCGGAATAGAAATTCTAGTTTCAGTAAATTAAGAATTCGAAGGAAAGTGCGTGCGAAGAAATTCTGATTTGCACCAAAAAGTGAGCGAGTCTAATCGGAATTTCGAGTGCTAACGCAAACTCTGATCTACACCTCTGATTCCTCGTGTAGAACGTAATTCGACCAAGACTCAAAAACGAGGGAATTGGGATTTTGGAGGATCGAACTAAAGTTTCTATTCCGACTCGAGAAACAATACCAAACGGTTGGAAAATTTCTTACAACTCATAAAAACCTTCGATATCTCTAAAACTGGATTCGCAACCGCCCAATCATACCGCAACCCCTTACCAAACCGTTCATTGTGTTCTAACGTACGATCTTTCTTTTCGATTTTCAGATTTTCTTCGTTTTGAGAAAGAAGACAAACCACGTATCCACCCTCCACGTTATTCACCACGGATGCATGCCGATGTCAGTATGGTTCGGTGTCAAATTTACGCCAGGTAAATATCAAGAAAACCCTGCTGCTTCGCGTCCGAAAAAAGATGTTCTAAATTAATTTTCCCTTTTTCATTTTTCTCCTTTTTTCATCACAGGTGGCCACTCGACATTCTTCGGTCTGCTCAACACCTTCGTACACATAGTGATGTACTCGTACTACCTCCTCTCAGCCCTAGGACCAAAAATGACCCCATATCTATGGTGGAAAAAGTATTTGACCGCATTCCAAATGTTGCAATTTATTGCCATAATGATCCACGCCTTCCAGCTTCTATTCATCGACTGCAATTACCCAAGAGCATTCGTATGGTGGATAGGAATGCACGCTGTTATGTTCTTCTTCTTATTCAATGAATTTTACCAGCAACAATATGCCCAGAAAAAATTACGCGCTGATAAAAAGGCTGCTGAAGCAATATCATCGGCAGCAGCAGCAGCAGCAGCAGCAGCAGCAGCATCGACAACATCTTCATCGGAATCTCTTCGTCAAAACGGTACCACGTCGAATGGTAAAACCGATACGTTATCGAACGGTTCGGTCCGCAGAAGAGATGCGGCTGATTATTACGTTAAGGGTGAAAGTTTAACAGCTTCGGAATTAGGATTAAGAAAATCTTACACTACAGCCGAGTGAATCGAGCGATAATCGCTCATTATATCTATAATGTTAAATGTTGAAATTGATGTGAGAATATGTTGCGGTCCACTTGTATATTATCACGATATAAGTTCGCACCACTTTGCACATTGCCCACCAGCTCGTTCTTCCGGAGAGTAAAATTAAAAAACAAAAACAAAAAAAAAACACACACACACACACACGCACACAAATCACATATTAACAACGAGAAGAAACATAATTGATACACAAATGAACACGCACGAATAGAAATAGACTTGTCGAAGTTGAAAGTAATAATAATTATTGCGTAAACAGATTACGTGAATTATTTCTGCGAATGTGCTCAAAACGGATCTGTGATAGAGAGGAATTGATCAAAAACTGGATATTTCTAACTTTAGGTCTATGTATAAGTATGAACCTACCTGTATGTGGATTTCTCTACCGGAAAACTAAAAGGCCAAAACATTTCCTTACAAATAATATCGTTAGTGTAGCTATACCTAGCCAGCAGACGGGACGTAGCATTCAATTCTTATCCTTATACCATTTTCAAATTCTATGTTAAATGTAATAAATTGAAAGTGAGGTAAAAGTAGTTAATTTTGAATACGAAAATGGGTAGAATGTAAAGAAAGAGAAGAGAAAGAAATTAGTTGTGAAAGTTTAACGTTAATTAAAAATTGAATTTCATTTAAACGTCGGGAGTTTTCCATTCTGAAAAAAGAATTGGTTTTTTTGATTCTCGCAATACGTAACGATATGAGTGATAAATAGTAGAAAGAAAGCGAGATGAAGAAAATCATAATCAATGAGACGATAAGACAATAATAAAATAAATTAGTCATCGTCACGCTCTTGCGTGGACGCAGAATATGAAATGCACAAAACTCTAAGTACTGTACATATAATACTATATATATATATATATATATATATATATATATATATATATATATATATATATATATATATATATATATATATATATTGTATATTGATTATATAGTAAATGATACATAATATAACGCCACATAATTTTTGCAATAATGATCAGAACCGCAAAATTATAATTCAACGATTATATTATACATACATATATACTCGTTGAAGTATAAAATCATATTTTATGCTCGAGATATACATTAACTCGTTGAAAATAATTAGACATAAGAAAAAGGGGACAAATGAAGAAAAATCAAAGAAGAGAAAAAAAACAATAATAAAAAAAAAAAACCACATAATACCTGTAGATAGATAGGCTAGTTTTTTACCATTATAATATTTTATGATATAAATATCGCCGTATATAAATGATGCATAATTATATTCTTATCACATTTATTACACCGATGTCATTTCTTTCGTTCATCGGATAAATTTTTAAATTCGATTCACTATAAATCATATAACGTCTTCATGTGTAGCATTAATTTGTATAGAAATAATAAACTTACGTATTAACGATTATTATTGTTATTAAAAAAGCGGCTATTTGTACATAACGGTATAATAAAATAATCATCTATTTATCTATCTATATTTATATATATATTTGCGAATAGGCAGAAAAATAAATGTAAGGAGTAAATTCTTTGAAAGAATCCATCTCCGCAAATACAAGATATACCTATATATAAATAGATAAATAGATTATAGATATTGAAGGATCATGCTTTCGACGAGCAGTTCATAACTTTACGAATAGATATGAAGTACGAATTTAGTATAATGATGTACGATTTAAAGTAATAATTAAATATGATATAGAAGTTCTGAATTTTTATATGTTAGGTGTAATTCAGTTATACCGAATATATATTTTTAGATCAAATACTACACATAGTGAAAATGTATAGAAAGTATTTTGTATATGTATCTACCACTCATAACTATATATATTATATACCGAAGGCCATAATACAATATACCTATGTATGTACTATATATTTTATATATATATATACGTGACAGAACTTGAGGTTGTTTTGTTAAAAGTATTTTGTCGCGTGTATAGAGAAATAATAAATATATTTACCGAACTTGATAGAATCCGATTTTTGTAACAGAAAAAATGCATAATATATATATTTTTTTTTTGTTTTATTTCATTTTCGTTGTTTTCGTTTTTTCGATTTCGTGCGGATTTTTCCTTGGCCGTTGTACACCTATTACCTACCCTAGTTGAATACTGCGTGTATAGACACGTTTCCCGATGTATCCCATATATACCGATCAGGAATAAATATGATAATGTTAAATGATATCTTGTCGTTGATAAATTATCAATTTATTGTAATTCCCTGTCTTAAAAATCCTGGAATTATCAAACTCCAAATTTATATTTGCTTACTCATTTACAGAGAGGTTCAAAGCAAAGTTGGCACGCCTGCGGTAGGCGATTCGATTTTTTTTTCCGAAACTGACAACTCTGTCGTACGAACACATCTGCAGAAGACGTGACAACCACAGATTGAGCTGCCGCTACGTCGCCTGTGGATATTGTCGTACCACTCGTACCACAGCGTTGTCAGTTTCGCAAAAAACTATGAATTGCCTATCGCAGGTGTGTCAACTGTGCTTCGAACCTCTCTATACTATAAAACACGAGAAGAACTTTATAAATGAAATAAATGTTGGGGCTTAAATTTTCGAGCGATTCTTTTCACCGCATCAAAAACCTAAATTTGCAAATTGAATATATGGTTGTTTTTTTTTATTGTTTTCTTTTTTTTTTTGCAACGACACTCGCGCGTATACGTATCAGCTGGGTATGAATAAAAGATATTATAATTTATGAATAAATTTTCTTGCCGATCATTCTTCGAATAGATAAAATTCTAATTTGCGAATTATAATGTCTCGGCAATAAGTCAAGAACGCATCCGGGTCAAAAAATTAATTCAAGATACGGAAATTAAGATTCAATATGTGAAGAGGTGTGTGAAAATGAAAACATTCAACAGATATCGTTATTACTATAACGCCTAGTTTAAGTTTTTTTTTTTCTTATTTTCTCTTATACCAACTATTATACAACTTTCAAGCAGACAGCAAGTGAAAAAACAGGACGCGTCGTAGATCGACCTTCTCACAACCAGTTAACACGAGCGAATGTGTTTTATACTCCAATTTCAGGCGTTTCAAGTTTTGTTAATTTTCACCATCATGTATTTTCTAAACACGTTGATATATATAGACATGAAAATCGACTACAACTATACGTAATACTTTTACGCTAAAAAACCCAACAAAAAAAATATACGATTGACTTTGAAGATACTACTATAATTGTAGTTTCAGTTTCAAGAAATACGCCGGTATTCGTAATTAAAATATATTAAGACTCTGCGGAATTGAATAGCTAAATGATAATCGTCGATCAAGAATATACGTACGATCTAAATCAGGTTATCAAGAGAGGAAAAAAAGAAGAGTTTCATCGCTGGCCAGTTTTATTGAGCATAAAAAAATACGAAAGATATATTCGCTTGTTGGATTATACCCACCAAGGCCTACTGTTATTTCAAATGTACATTTCAAAATAGTGAAATGATCATCCATTCGCCAAAAAATAAGAAAAAAATCCTGCAATTTTGCTGATGCATTAATATATATAGGTATATATTTACACATAAACTAGGATTTCGATGGAATGTCGATCTAAACGTCAAGGCGTTAATATATTCGTTAATATGGCACAGAGCGCAAATTCGTATTATTCGACATTTGGTATTGCGAACCATCGCACTGAAATAAATTGAGCTACAGAATTTTAGTTATTTTCATAAAGCTGTTGAACTCATTTTTGAACATAGATATAAGGGAATGATTAAATTATTATTTCTTCCATGGTTTCTAGAACCCAGCAAGCATGCAAGCCTTCTGCTTGCATTGATTCGAAAAGTAAATACAGTAAAACAAGTTATGGAACGTATTTATCAACGAAGAATCGATCACCGTAAACGCTATTCCCACATAAACTATTTCTCTTCAATTGAAATGAAAATAATGAAAAAGAAGTGATTTTGACGAGGAATTAAATCAGTTCATTATTCGATCGATCCAAAATCTTTTAAATAATCAATTGAACAGTTCCTCCCACTGGGCAGAGTGTAAAGTGATTAGTTTTCCGAATTGAGAGGAATAAACAGCCAAATAGAAAACTGCGGTAACTCAGAACACACGAAATTTAGGTTCAAAATGCGTAATCATTCCAACGACGTATTAGTTTCCTCATATCCACGTCTCTGAAAGAAGGTGGAAGACTTTACATCATTTGTAAAAAAAAGTAATGGGAGAATAGGATTGCCGCGAAAAAGAGCGTGGCACCATCTACTGGCTGATGTAAAAACGGCGGCAATAATTTCGACAACCCGAAGAGTGGAGATGGTTCATATTACCTAGAGAGTAGAGAAAGGCTTGAGCCCGAATACCGGGTTTAGGAAAGTCCAGTTTATTATAGAATAAAATCAATAGTTTTAATTTTAAATATATAAATACGTCGCATGAGATACCCGGATCTCAAGAATCTTCGTTTAAAATAATAACGCAAGGTTCCTAAGTCAAAGAGCACGATATACGTAAATAACGGCTAAATATAAAATAAATTCAACCTCGCGGTGTGTATAGGTGGGCGTAAAGTGAATTGAGAACCTCTGATGAGATCTTCTGCTTCGTGTCACCAGTCAAATTATCAAATTTGAGTCACGTATAACGATTTCAATACTCGAAAACGCAGTCTCATACTCGGTGCCGTCAATTTAGTAACAACACAGAGGCTCCGATCAGCCATTAATAAACCCATATTGTTGACTAAGCGCAAATAGATTAGTCACCTTTGATTCTCGCGGCTGACTAGTGCGGTACACACCTCCTACAACATCATCTCTCGAGACACAGTCGCAAGCGACTCAAGGATTTTGACGTTTGTGTGAATTGGTGTGAATTTCTACATGTCAAAGCTGTTGTAATACATTAAAACAAAGGAGATTTACGGTTTTTTTAAAACGCTAGTGGATTCATCGAATCCAATATGTTGGCCCTCATTAATCGCATATTAGACTGGTTTAAGTCCCTCTTTTGGAAGGAGGAGATGGAACTGACATTGGTCGGACTCCAGTACAGTGGAAAAACTACATTCGTTAATGTCATAGCGGTATGGAGATTATCAATTAACGAACAAACAAACAACGAAAAAACATGTTTCTTAACAAAATCGCCATTCCCTAACCCCCCTGCTTCCATCCATCCTAAACTTTCCAATCAAAATACGTCATAATCTGTTTCTTCATGCTCAATGCTTGGTTATCTTAAATTTACATAAATAACATATTTCAACGTCTAGGTGAAATTCGTAAAAAAAAAACGACTTTCTTACTCTTTTTTTCTTCGAAATTCATTTCGAAATTTCTTCGTTTACAGTCAGGACAATTCAGCGAGGATATGATACCGACGGTCGGTTTTAACATGCGTAAAATAACCAAAGGAAATGTGACGATCAAAGTTTGGGACATCGGCGGTCAGCCAAGGTTTAGATCAATGTGGGAAAGATACTGCAGAGGCGTCAACGCCATAGTTTATATGGTCGACGCATCGGATTCAGAAAAAATAGAAGCCAGTCGTAACGAGCTTCATAATTTATTGGACAAACCTCAGCTTACCGGTATCCCTGTCTTGGTATTAGGGAATAAAAGGGATTTGCCACATGCTCTCGACGAAAATGGACTCATTGAACGAATGTGAGTGATATTGGAATAAGGATTTGGCTTTATTGATACAGGATTGGTCATTTTGTTATCTAATATTGTTTTCTTCTTCTTAGGAATTTATCTGTGATTCAAGATCGAGAGATATGCTGCTACAGTATCTCTTGCAAAGAGAAAGACAATATTGATATTACGCTACAATGGTTGATAGCGCATTCTAAAAGCGGAGTTCGCTAATATGCGGGTGAATTTTGAATGGAGAAAATCGGAGGACGACCCAATATTAAGGCAAATAATGATTTGGGATCAAAGGCAAAATAAGGGGGGGAAAAAAGTAGAAAAAAAAAATGGAAGGGAACGAATTTTTTGCCAGCTTATATTTTAAATCGAGTCATTATTATAGCAAATTGAATAATTGTAAGCTTTAGCTTTCTAAGTTCTTACTTTGGACTGTGAGAGTTTGAAGAGACATGCTTGCGCGAGTCGGAATGCTCATGAATTATAAATTGTAATACATATACAATAATACATTAAATTATGAACATGTAGAAGATGAATAATGATAAGAAGAAGATCGAGTATACATTTTTATATTTTCGTTTTTAGATATGTGTTTACGACATGTATTTTTACTTTTAGCAGCATTTGGGAATAAAAATTTCACGCGTTCATCATTGCTAGCAGCGATAGTTATTTCAAGTTATATTTATAACAGCTGGCGCAAAGATCATTTGATCGAATGATACACAATCTTACAATTATCAAATTTATTAATAGGGTACATAATTATTAACTGATTACTATATCTGTACACCATATAAACATAAAAACTAACTCTATATTATTATTATTAATTTAGAATTATTAGTATTACCTATATCAATTTATTATCATTCGTAAAATATCGTATGACCGTTGTGTTATGTATATATAGAGGAATAAAACAATGTATGCCATTTTTCAATGGACAATTCGTTACTTTATTTATTTTTTGTTAATATACAAGCTAAAAAAGGGCTTTTCTAACATTCCAGGAAAATTTGACATCCGAAAATGCCTCAAATAATTTGAAAAAAAATGAGAAATATCCTTTTCACTTTTCAACTCGTCTAAGGACTTTTCAATTCGATAAATAATTCTTCTCTTCTATTTCTATTCCCAATTTCATTTAGTTATTCTACAATTATCTTCAACTAGCATATAAATGTTAAACCATTACATGCAACAGTAATCTTAGAGGTACCAGCTACAGGTTGTAAGACTGATGAAATATTTCGAGTTGGCATATAGGAAGGGGCCAACATGTTATGCAAATAATTTGGAATCACAACTATTCGGTTATGAAGAAATATCAAAGTTATTGAATTTTGCAGTGCTATTTTCAGATCTTTTTAATTATTGAACCGAGAGAATCATCGATTGATAGTGGTGCATCTTTGATAATAAACTGAATTACGACTAGTTTGTCTATTATGCGATCGCGGCGATTTCAGTTTCTAGAATTTCGTCTATTCGATTTCTCTGCTTTCATATGACCTTGTTCATCAGAAACGGACATTTCATTCCGATTTATGTCAATAATTATAAACACGAATGTCAATTTCAATCAATAACATTGGTATCGTCACGAATCTTCGCGGCTTTGTTAGTTCACAAAGTTAAAACAGACAGCGCTATCTCACCTGTTGTTGGTGGCGCTATCAGCGTTTAAAAACCAGAAACTAGAGAGAGTCTCGAAAGCATTCAGCAGAGATTTTATGATACGCTGTCAGAGCTCAGTTTCTTCCGAGCTATTTAATTCGGTCATAATATTAAAATATCAAACGGGTAAGCGATGTGACGATCGTTTTGTCTTTAAAATTCTGTTTCGCTTTACTAGCCTATCGCAACCCCAGCCACAAAGTTATGTTGGTGTAAATTACTTCACTTCAACTAACCTAACATAACATAACCTTTTTTGAGCCTTTCAACCACCTCTATAGCAAATTTTAGATCTTTTGGGTCCTATGATCTGAGTTAAAGTCATCAAATGTAAAACACCGCTACTCTTTGATCTGGTTTAACATTCTATTCGAAAACCGCTGTGCTCAGTCCAACCGGAAAATTGAGGTTATAATTATCTTAGAGAATAGCCGGACGAGTCGAATTCATTTAGTTCGTGGAAAGGCGGACAGTTATTTTTTTCATTAACGGAAGTAATCGATAATCAAAATCACCCGTCCAACGACTGTACGCTATTTTTTTCCGCGCTATTTTACCAGGAGTAAAAAAGTAGCGTACCTGCCATGATTTCGTAGTACTGTATCTCTATAGCTTGTCAAACACGTGCGATAGTGAATCGAGCTCTCTTCTCTCAGGTCATTGTACCGTATTTGGAAGCCGAAACTTTAGTTCTGTTATTTTGTAATATATTTGATTGAAAAATTGTGAAAAAATTCGATTATAAAGATAAGTTGTGATTACCAATAAAAAGATGTGACATAATCGTGACCTTTGAGAGAATTTCGAAAATTGATTTCGATCCAGTGATATAAATATTGACGAAATCTCGAATATATCGTAAATTTCAGAATGAGCGGAAAAATATCGTCACTTCTACGAGTCGGTTGTTCTTTGCATACGGTTTCGAGGAAGCTGAATTGCCATGTGGCTGCAATAACAAAAGTGCACAGGAAGATATACGAGAGAATGTATCCGACTTTGCTCGTTCAGCCTGACGGAAGTAGTATAAATATAAAATACTCAGTGCCGAGACAGATAATAAAATTGCCTTTGGATTTAGCCACTCTTTCGGAAGCTCAACGAAAAGCTAGAATCGAAGGACGCAGACAAAAGACTGTGATCAAGATCGAAGATGAAATAGACGACGGATTCGATGCTAGGAAGTATCTGAAATTCGTCAAGAAGTAAACATGTCTCATCGTTAGAATAGGCAATCTGTTATAATTTAGAATCTGAACAATCACTTTGTAAATAAACATTAAAACATTGTTTAAAACGATAAGACTCTTTCAATATACCCGCATTTAGTCACTATAGGTATGTATATAGATTTCGAAGTTCGAAATTCGAACACATCTCCATTTTTCATTTCGAATCATCGTCCGACCGTCCGAAATTTTGAGATACCAATATCATGTGTTTTCTCAACGAATTCTGCATCGATTACCATTTCGGGATGTTAAATTAACCGAGAATTTTAATCTGAATTAATTTAGGGTCGTAATTTACTTTCACGAGTCAGCTGCCGTAGTACTTGAGAGTGAACGAATCGAGAAAATAAGAGAAGAATCGGGGAGTGAAATTTCATAAGTGCCCATGGGCGTTTGG
The DNA here is from genome assembly GCA_963966615.1 of Tenthredo amoena. Classification (NCBI taxonomy): domain Eukaryota; kingdom Metazoa; phylum Arthropoda; class Insecta; order Hymenoptera; family Tenthredinidae; genus Tenthredo; species Tenthredo amoena. Next base: position 21,505,748 of record OZ016482.1, on the reverse strand, counting down.
AATTCGTCGTTTCACTTCGACACAAGATAGAAATAAAAAATTTCGTGGTTCGACCTTGAACTTGTTGAGGAAAGAAAGTAGCCTTTACAGACCTTACTGTGAGATCAGATGATTATGAGGATCTCACGTGTTCGGTAGTTCCGTAGTACCCGGAATGGACCACTTTCAAATTACGTTGATTTCTCTTCCTGTTCGCCCCCTCTCCGCACATCGACTGAATCAAATCGAACAACAAGCGTCATTTAACGATCACAATAATTCCGATTGACGCGTATATGCAATGCACAGACTCGCATCCAGCCCATCGTCAGCCGTCCGCAATCCTCCAGTAGTCACAAACTCATACATGCATCTTTGAAGAACTAGCTTTGATCTATTTAAAATAAGTAGGTACGCGAATATGATTAGAAAGTATAACCCGATCGCTGAGTACTAATGTAATTGTGAAAGAATATCATATCTGTATCGCCATTACTATAGTAATTAACAAATATCATCGATAGCGATGATTTTCTAATTATAATGATGATATAAAACCGGTGAAAACGAACTGCAGTCTTTCTTATATTTAACTGTTGTTGACTATCGACGGAGACCCCTGACGAAAACTTTCTCTGAAATTCATTCGAGCACTTTACTAGTTCGCCTCTGTAATTTTCGTACTAACGCTAACCGTGGCTATAATTGCTGAGCAAAGTCACTGAACGAATTCTTAACTATGTTAGAACGTTTTAGCTGCATGTATTGTGACTGTGTAGCTACCATACCGTGGTTTACACACGTATCTGCAGTACACGGTTGGCAAGTAATTTTTGTACGGTATGTATATGTAGATGTATAGATCGGTTAATACGTTCGTTTGAAAGTTGACACACTATACGATCATTAATATACCACATACGAGATTTCAGCGAAAGTGAAGGCCTAACTAGTTCCACGTTATCTCTTCGCCCTTGAAAAGAAGTCACGGAAAGACTTGACTGCTGCATATCAATTCCCAAGCCACTCACCTACATCTAGAAAGAGAGTCACCTTAATCTACTAATACTTTGAAGGAAGAAAATTTCCTACGTTAATCGATTGTGCGTTTGACTGAAAAGATTAGTAATTATTGAAGACAAATTCTGCTTCTCTTTATCGAGAATTGTCTCGCCTGAAGTAAATTGCCGATTTATTTTACTGGAATTGATAAATTGTTTAGAACTTTTTCCGTGGGTTTAATGACGTCTATTCGATAGTTGCTGACAAGTAAAATTGAGCTCGAAACTGAATATTATTCACTAAACTTTGTAACGATTACAAAACTGCAGTTTATCATTTCGTCATGTGAATCGCCTGCATAATGTATCATCATTCTTGCTCAACGAGAACTGTATGTGTATTATACGCGTCTATTTGAAATGGTTAGCTCTTTAATTGCTAACAATGATATGTTTTCACAATTGTGAACGAAGTTTCATTCGGACCTTGGTTATTATTAAACTTAATGTCTTCATAAACTGAGATTTTGGGAAACTCGGAATATAATATCGTATAATGAATGGCGAAACCGAAGTGGGTATAGATTCAGATTAAATGAGAAATTTATTCATGTGTAAGATTTAGATTTATATATATACCTATATGCCGAAAAGAAAACCCACTATTCACGTCTCAACTCTTACGAAACAACTATAAACGACTGTGACTTACTTATAAAATAATAAGTGCAAAACTGGAACGGTGGAAAGTGTGACGAATTTACGCGCTCGCAAATATCATATCCACGGCTGTATGCTTTCCAAAAATTCGAAAATCGTTGTCCTCAAGATTCAATTACCTTTGACCAATGAACCAGCTGATATATGAATAAAGTCATGATATATCAAATGTGGAATAATTTCATTTCGTAAAGCGTGTCAGCTACCCCTTGTGTAATGAAAATGATTATAAGTAGACCGTACTTTCGGACGCAGTGAAACTTCTCTGTCGCAATTTGCACGGCGGAAAAGTGTAGACAGGAGACGGGGGTGTTGAGCAATTGTAAAACAGCCGTAGACCCATTGCCATAGCTATAAACCAGTGCTGTAATTAACGATTTTATTACCTGGCGTTAAAACAGTTGAAGATATCTTCTGCATCAGGTTGTATTTCGAGAAGATGGTACATATGGTTATAATAACGAGGTAATCCCGATTATAACATTCATAATGTGTACGAACTTTTACTTTCAACGCTACATGATGTTAGTTCATTTATTGAAGCGATAATATGTGACTTCTTTCAGATGACGAATTTTTTTTTTTTTTTTTCGAATATTCCTTTTTTTTTGGGACATTTTCCTTGTTTCAATTTTGCCGAGAATTATTCTCTAAGACGATTTAGGATTTCTTTTAACATAAATCGTGAAGAGAATAGGGAATTTGTTTGTTTTTTGAATCTTACAATTAATCTATAGACAGCAGGAAACTGTTCGGTATGAAAAAAAAACAAAAACCCATAGATCTCTGTCGAAGAATAAATTCCTAGGAGTGTAATAACTTTGCGAATTAGAAAGGAATGTTATTCCTTGAATTTTACAAGGAAATATCTCTGGTATGCAACTGGCATAAAACTAGAGTAGTTAATAGTTATGTTTGCTACTTGGTATTCATCGTGGGTGTTTTGACCATGAACAATCGTGTATCCAGTATAGCTTTTGGCTGGAGATGACGAGAAGTTAATTCGCAATAAAATTTTCATCGCGTGCGTTAAACTGCGTAATTGTGCTTAGGTGTCATTCCGGTCTGCATCAATTTTAGCACGAAATTCGAGATAAGCCATTCTCCTAGTTCTCGCAATCCTGTCCTTCAAATTTCGAACAATAAAGAATTCATTTCGCGTTTCAGAAATCAGTACATCGTTACACGGTTTTATCGTGCAAAATTGTGGAATTGCACGAGCACCCCCACGACATCCCCACGATTCTTGATCGAAGCGATATCATTTGAACACGGAAATTTTAATTACTTCCGTCATGCACCGCGTTACCTTCGAAAACTCGTGATTATGCATTTATCGGAAAATAAAATCTGCTATAAAATTTCTATGATCGAACTTGAACTTCTGAATTCATATTTGTCGGTATAAAGTACCATTTAAGTGCCCGTAAAAAGATTAGAAATAAAACTAGAATCTTGAATCATAGTTTAGAAATAATAATTAAATAACCGATCGCCGGTTACGCGTAGCATTTACATAACTCTCTGGTTCCTTGGGCTAGATTCGTTCGAAAATGGAACGTGTCGCTAAGTTGGTCTCAAGTCATCGACCGCCTAATCAGAATCAAAATACTAGGAGTTTTGAATCACTCGATATTTCATCCGCCTATTGGAATCCGAGTGTTTCTTATTCCTTTTTTTTTATTTTCTTTTTCATTTTTGCTACTCCGAAGATGAAAGGAAAAGTTGCGAAAGTGTCGAGGATCAGACATATGATTGGTCGGCTACTACCGGGTTGACGTCATCTACCAATCAGCGATCAACTTTCAACTCTTGCTTTCATCTTTCTGCGGCCAAAAGATCCGCGTTGACGATCGAGGAGTGAAACTATCACTCCTCGCTGCAAGGATTCCGAGAATATTGACGCATTCGTTTTTATCAGGATTCCGGATCCTAGAAAACATCTGGTACAAATTTCTACACCAAATATCAACGTTTCGGTAAAAATAAAATTCAAAATTCAAAATCCGATGAAAAACCATACGAAAACCTTTCAGACTATCTATAAACGAAAATCTTAAACCAGAAACGCGCACTAAGGGAGCATCAGCCTCCTCCCCGACTATGGCACGTCCGATCGAGCCCTGAGGAAAAGAGTTTGTCCCGTCAAGGTGGGAGTCAGTTCAGTTATAGTAGGCCACCAGGCTTGGGCCTCCGAGCTCCCGCGGCAACGTTCAACTCCAGCAACTCTCTCTTTGCCGGATAAGGCTTAAGTGCGCTTCGTGTGTTGAGTCTAGTTAAAACTTGTTCTCATAGTCAGTCGAACGATAGTAGAAAAATAAAAAGGACTCACGGACGGACCGGTCCAGTGTCCGGTACTACGAACTATACTACTTCTACACGTTCTAAGTCCTTTTCTAAGCAATGTGCTCAGGCGAGACGCGCGCTTCTTCAGTGCCGGAAAGACGTTGCATAGTAGCCAGTGTTTGACGTTCTTTAAGATCTTCGAATGACCGTAATTACTAAAATTAATAACGAGTTCAGTGAGCCGTAGGTAAAAGACGAAGTGCAAGAAATGAAAATAACGATTCAGGAACAATCGTGAGTAGATTAGTTTCGCGTAAGACCTAAAGAGGAAAAGCATCAATTTCGCTAAAGGCTGTGATCAAAGTTTGAAGTTTAGGTAAACCAGAGATGCTAAAGTTCTTCGGTGCTCTCTTCTTCATCTTACGATTACACCCGGTGTTGTTTAATCTAATAGTGAATAGTTGCGTCCGCGGTACGGACGCCACCCGCGATAATCGGTCAAGTTTCAATGTTAAAACCGAGCAATTAAGTACGCCGATAGCATACAGATAGGCGGTTAAATATACCCGCACGATATTTGTTTACAGTCTCAAAACCGAGCCGTCGAGTTTCCTCGACGGAGGGAGCGCCAACTCCTGCCTTAAATATGGAAGTTTAATTAGCGAAATAAATCATCTTTAACAAGTGAAAATATCTGCGATGATCAGCAAACTACTTTTGGCCGTTTGGATACTTCGATGTCTTCGTGGTCTTCACGGTGCGTATAAGAAAAATATGAACCGTGAATAGAACAAGAGGAAGAGGAACTGATCGAATCTTTCGACTCGTAACGAAAATGGAATCAAACCGTTAGAAATTTCGGCCCAATTCTTTTTTCGAACCGTTACATGGACTGGTACACGATCGCTAATGCATATTGTAACACATATTCGCTATTGCGATCCGTAATACATATACGAACACGTACGATCTTCCGGTTTCTATAAAATTTCTGTTATGTGATTTCGCGTGACGTTTTCTTGCTAATCGTTAAATCAAACCACGTACATACCTAAATACACGTATATTCGTAGTAGTAGCACAGTTGTTCATACCAATTGTCAAAGCTGTGCGATAAGTAGTCTGCTGTCTCGTTAATTTTTTGGCATTTTAAAATTACGGTCAGTTATCAAATTAGAAATTTAGCGCCTGACCTCGTTGAGTCAAGGCGTCTCCAAGGATTTAAAATATCGTATAAACTTTCGGACACTCCTATACTGAACGGCGTCATCCACGCCTCCTAGATCTGGTGAAATTATTTCTTTAGAAAGGCGACCGACCAGATTGAACTCGACTGGACCACAAATGAACCGAGGCTAGTCATGAACAAAACTATAACTAAACAGAATTAAAAGGATCTGGGTTACAGACTAGTTCACGGTTAAAATGTCACCGGGACGAATTACAGTCCAAGGATTATGTCCCGCTCAAATGCACCGGTATCAATTCTGCAGAAACCATTCTATACGCTATCGCAAACCGTCCGAATCACTGGATGTCCTACAGTCTCCGATATACATATCTACAATGATTAAATCACATGTTTAATAAATGTAGACGTTAGAACGGAGATTGTAGACCACTTTAGAGGTCCGTATGTCGTAAATTATGACCGATTATAACAATAGAATGAATGAGAATGGCCGTAGTTATTCTCGCAATGAAATTAATACACCAGAAGCTTTGCCCTTCATATTTTAAGTGAAACGGACTGTATAATTGTATGTGTACATACGTATGTTGTAAACTTATGTATAACGATGCATGATCCGCACCTACGTAGTGCAGTGGTACGATATAGATGTACAATGTACGTCGCTTTCACTGACCAGTGTTACTTGGAGGGGAAATCCGGGGGGTTAAATGATGGAAGACCACTCATCATTTATACGGACGTACGTATAATCTATGTATCAATGGATGTAGGTGCCTGGTCACTCAGAATTTCACGCTCTATACGTTTCGAGGATGAAAAATGCAGGTTGTTACACGAAATAAGGTCAATCCGTCGTATTATTGCAGAAAAACCGTAACAAATTTCGAAGCACAAAGCTTCGAGAAGAACGGTACGATTCCTTACTGGAACTTGGTATACCTTACGAGATTTCAATAATATTCTGAACGATCTGAAAAAATCGACTTACACACGTGTGGTGTCGGTTCTCTCGGCTGCCTTGCGTAATTACAATTCTGAGGGAAGAGATAAATCAACGAGTAGACCGGAGGATTGTATTATTTCGAGTAGAACGACTCTAATTCGACAATTCTATTGTTAGTTTGTAAAAATTCGTTGACGTTTCCTTTTTACCCCAAGGACAAAGGATGTTATGGCTGCTACTTCACTTATGAACCATACGTACTACATACGTATGTACTACATACATACATGCGCATTGCACGCAAGTATAGCGAGAGACTATCAACAAGAGAAACAAATTACAGGCTTTGCGACTGTGAGTTATGAAAAGAATGTATCGTCCTCTGCACGCTAAATTATCGTATGGAAAGTTCAGCAAATTCGCAATTCAATTATCGCTGGCTTCCTTTGCAGATTATGTACTGCAAAATTAATTGCACCGATGTCCAGGATTGTGATACGTGATCTACCGTATGATGGATTTTTATGAATTCCTATAAGCCAGTGCGTGATTGGAAGTTTTTAAAAACCAGGAAGCACATAACTTCCTTCAACTTCAAAGGTCACTAGGTCTTGCAATTGCAACCGCTAAGAGTACAGTTAATAATCACTGAGGTGTACCGACTTAATTCACGATGGTATTCCTATCGTGAATTTATGCTTCGCAGGTTTCGCGTTCTACCAGCTGCCACGATTTGGACTGTCGACTTTTTATTTTTCATTCTTTTAGCAAACATTTCGTTCACTATTACTGCCGTTAGGTCCTTAATATATACATCGATGGATTAGATAGATAAAATAGATAACTCTCTAGTAATTTAGCAATCACTTGATCGATACGATTTCAAAATGTCATCTGACACGGCGGAATGCAATCTCTGTGGAAATTGGCGCACATGATAATCGCGAAACTGTTTTTCGCCTCTAAACCATTAGCTGAATAAATTATTTCGACTTATACCCGAATCTCAGCGTTGATTTGCCGTCAGATTCGACTCTCTGGCAACTTTCAAATCCGCGTACCGAATCCCAGCTAGTATGTATACTATGCCCGCAGTGATATAAAAAATGGATAGTTTTTCTCTTCGCCGAATAATTTGGAGCTGAAAAAATGGTACCAACGGTGGTTGTCGTATGTAATTTTATATCCGAACCCGTTTCATCCGACTTTACCTTGGTAATCGAATAGCCGACTAGAATGTGAATCGGTTACAGAAAAGAGGCAACAAGACAATTGGAATCGGATGCGAAAAGTCACGACCTATTTCTCACGCTTCAAATCTGAGAACAGGAGAAGCTGCAGAGCCAAATACAACATCGAACGTAATTCAATGCCGAAGATATCTTACCTACTATTCTTTCTTTATGTGCCAATTCCTCTGCGGTCGATCTAATAATTAGAGTACAATTCCATGACGCGGTGGTTTCGTATAAAAAAATTTTTACAACCATACATTCGAAGTTTCACGGACATATACATACCTAAACCTCAAACTAACGCGTGGTTCAATGAACTGGCGCGACGAAAACTGTGTCATCGGTCATAGCATACTAAACTTCAGGACAACCAGTTCCTTTCCTTACCATAACCCGCTGTGATGTAACAGAGGAATTTATATGGGGATCTCCATAGCGATAGGACAAAACTCGGCTGAAATAAGAACAAGAAATCGTTCCTTGCTGTCAATGTCGTTTCCGGATCTGAACAGCATTTTGCCTTCGCCTATTAGAATTTCCAAAAAATCTACAAGATTAGAATAATAACGGGAGAAACTGATGGAAATATCAATCCAGATGGACCAACGGTGATCAAGTCAGTCAGAGAAATGGAAGATCGTCAAAGATTGCGGATGACATCGGACTACTGATCGGATCTGTTGAATTTCGAAGACGATACTGAATCTGACTATTGTATTCGACGAAATAAATGGCATGTCATTCATAGGAGTGCCTATGATCTTGTGTGGGATTATCAGGTAGTTAGTCCGATTGTTTTCAAACCACAGAATGCAAATTAGCGTGGCGACTGATTACCAAATTTCCTGATCTAGTCAAGGCGGTATGATATGCATGAAGGCGCTGCTGTTCTTCGTTACGAGTACTTCTCGGAGTAGGTAATTGGTTCGCGCGACAGGTGTCCACGCGGCGACCTGAGGTATACCGTTGCAGTTGTCGAGAACGACGATCCCCGACTTCACTTCCTGGTGTTTACCGCGTTCCGCGTCGTTCACCTGAGCGCATTGTCTCGTACCGTTGCTCCTGGGTCGTGGGCTGGCCTCGTGCCCAACTCACCATCTCCCGTCACCAGTTTACCCAATTTATATCTCCCCAAGAACTTCTCTCGAGAAGCTAAAGCCAGATCACCGACGTCGGCTCATTTACCCTTGACCTCAAGCTCGTTACAATATTTTCTCGCGATTGTTCCATCCGCAGACTACACGTATCCGTAATAAATTTATGCTAATGAAACTACGGTTTAATGGAACGAGTTACTAAAATCTAACCGTTAGGCCGTAGGTGCAATTCAAATTGTCATAATTATACTCATTAGTTCAGAGAGACTGTGCAGTATTAATATCACGCGTCCGTCCACCGCTGACCATCACACCCGTTAATAATTTTATTAAGAACTAAGATTACGCGACACGTAATTAGATATCGTGCAATCCATATGAAGGTATGGAGCAGGTTCTTGCAGGACGACGCAGAAGGATTATGACCGTGTGCCTTTTCCATTTTTTGAAGAAAAAAAAACTCGGTCATATCTTATACCTATGACGATATGCTGCAGCTCAAGGTGTTGCTTAACCAAGCATGACTCTTTGAATCAGCTATGTGTACATATATACGGTTGGCGAATGCATGTGCACGTTAATTTTATAGTGAGTTATCATCGCTTCTCACCTCGCGGGTAGATAATTGAAAAGGAAAACCATGTGACTAGAAAATTGCGAATGGAGGTAATGCCGATGATTAGTTACTCAATTGGCTGAAATTACAGCTCTTAAATCGCCAATTTTGAGGAAACGATGTTAGAGATTGTGTTCTTGCTCCATTCATAATTTTAATCATCAGCTGCGGTATAGTGACTTGTTCAGTATTGCATAGAAGGTATGTTACTCTGTCATCGCCATACCTGTATCTGTATCGAACCTTATTCCAAGATATTTAGAGCAGACAACCTCCATTCATATTTTGCAATCAAGGCACCTCTCACCAGTGCAGAATGCGACCAACAAGCACAAGTATATCTAATACTCAAGGCGACGAGAGGTCTGCTAGTTGCCACTAAACACAGAAATTAAATATTACACGTATATCGCGTAGAGGAGATAATTTGTTGTACTACGTTAAGTAATGAATAAAAGCGCGTTTTCAATTATTTGTACTCTTTATCGCTTCCCCAATAATTTTACTATCCTGATGCAGCATGTGCGTTTAAAGAAGATATGGTCATAGTCGGATAAGACCAATTCAAGAACATATTTCCCCAGGGCATACTAAAAGTATGGGTTATTCCATTCGCTAATCACCGTGATCAAATATGTATTTCCATATACCACTCAGATAATCATGAAGATAAGAATAATAATAATGAAGAAGGCTCGATGGATGTAATTGCAGGGGATCCATCGGTGGGTTCAAGGTGGTCAACGGCCTTAGAAGAAGCGTACGACGAACGAAATGACCGTGAGATTTTTCAGGCAGTTGTGCAATCGATGCGCGAATGGGAGGCACACAAAAAGCACAACCGTCGATGGAAGAGAGACGTCTCCAGGGTTTGCTACGAGGATGTAGGATGCTTCGAGGACACAGGACCCTTTGGGTACTTGGAAATGTTGCCGTCACCTCCCAAGGACGTCGGAACCAGGTGAGACCAGTATAACAGAATGGTCTTAGGTTCACTAATAAATCGCACCGTATCATTGAATCATTGATTTTAGTCAACAGCGGCCAAGAGTTGTATCTGTCATTCGGTTCCTCATTCTTTGAACGTTCTTCAACAGATTTTTGGTCTACGGTAGCAGAAAGGCGAGATCCATTCCGATGGATGTACCTGCTGAAGAGATAGGAGACAAGGCCTTCCAGGCCATCGACCCCAGCCTTCCAACGAAGGTCATCGTGCATGGTTTCGGCTCGAGCTGTGACCACGTTTGGGTCTACGAGATGAGGTCGGCACTCATGTCCGTCCACGAATGCAACATAGGTGAGGAAATGAAGAGATACGATTCCTCTTCCGATTGCGAACTGAAAAAACTTGCAGTAAGCGATCATGGAAATCTGCACCATTCCTACCCGCGAATTCAGAACATTTTCTGCGTTCATTTTTCAGTCTGTGTTGATTGGGGCCCGGGAAGTGCGGTTCCAAATTACGTCAGAGCGGCGGCCAACACGCGACTGGTTGGCCGTCAGCTAGCGAAACTTGTGCGCAAGTTGAATGTCCCTTTAGAACGAGTTCACCTGATCGGTTTCAGCCTAGGAGCTCACGTGGCTGGCTTCGCTGGAGCGGAACTGGGGAACGTGTCTCGGATCACAGGTGAGTTAGAAATGAACTTAATGAGTCCTGCAAAATCAAGGACTTTCATAGCCTGTTCCTAACTACGGCGCAACTTTCAATTGGTCTCTGTGCAGGCCTAGACCCTGCTGGACCACTCTTTGAGTCTCAGGATACGCGGGCCAGACTCGACGCAACCGACGCCACCTTCGTCGACGTTATTCACAGTAACGGTGAGCAACTAATCCTCGGAGGATTGGGATCCTGGCAGCCGATGGGCGACGTAGATTTCTACCCAAACGGAGGCCGGATGCAGACCGGATGTTCGAATCTCTTTCTAGGCGCTGTTACAGACATCATTTGGTGTAAGGCATATTTCTTTTCATCGTTTTACTCCGTAAACCGTTTTTAAATCGTCCTAGCAATTTGTTCTTGGCTTGCTAACGAGCGTGGATGAAAAAAAAAAAAAAAATCTGGGATGATGCTTAGATTATAATTTATCTCCTTGTCACTCAAGACACTTCGCGTAGCTTTAGTACTTTTTCATGCACCGGAACAAGTTTGAGATCACTGTGCCACGGCCAGAAAAGAGCCGTTCACACGAATAGAAATCGACCCGCAAAAGACGAACTTTTTTCTGTAGTCCAACATTACTTACTCATCTTCGAAATGTGACCATAATGGAAACACGCTATTAGGTATTCCCTGAACAAACACCGAAGTTATAGCGACGTGGAACATGTCACTAAACGTAGCATATACATATTCATGCGGTCATAACTCTCGGTAGAGATGCTCGGCTCTATAGATCCTAAGAAAAGACGTCATAAATATTCTCTTCAATTCCATCCTTGACATCTGATCTATGTCCTAATTGATGACAACAGCTAGTGCCGTGGAAGGAAGGTCCTTGTGCAATCATAGAAGAGCGTACAAGCTCTTTACAGACTCTGTAAGTCCCCGATGCCGGTTTCCTGCCTTTCCGTGTGACCATGGCTACGACGGTCTAATCCGAGGCGACTGTTTCCCGTGCGGAGTAAACGGCGCGGATAAACCATGCGGTGACATGGGCTATTATAGTGATGAGTCCACAGCTCGAGGGCAACTTTATTTAGTAACGAGGGACGAGGAACCCTTCTGTGCACATCAGTATCAAATCAAATTGTACAACAGCCGTGGAGAGAGAACAGCGAGGAGCTATGGAAAGCTGCAGGTTTCTCTGATCGGTGAAGGCGCGCTCAACGAGACATTCACTATGACGCGAAAGGACGATGAGGAACTTCTAATTGGAGCAATTCTCCACAAAATTGTTGTGCCCCATCCTGCGGTGGCCGAATTGGAAGCCATTGAGGTAAACATCAGTTTAGTCTAATTCGATTGTGTTCGTTGTAGATAATTTGCCAATTTTATTCAATTTTTGAACGAGTTATATACTGTCTTGCCGGACCTTGTAATTGTACGAATTTAGGAACCAGTGGGTTAATCAAATTGTACTTGAAACGTTTTCGAATACCGTTATCAAGCCCAGGTCTCGATAACGACATAATTCCGGTGACTTCTGGACAAAAATCGGTGGAAGTAAATTGTTCATAGATATTACGCGGAATGACCACAAGACTTTCTAATGACCACAGCTTCAATTACTAATTCCATTGTTTGAGCTTGAGTAAAAAATGTCCAGTAAATTTCGCGAATCGTTATGATGCTGAGTATATCTTCACGGTATTCGCAGTTTCCTTTAAAGACTGGAGAATCAATTTTGAAGTTACACTCGAGACTCTCGTCTTGATTCATACCGCAATTTCACACATAATCGATGATTGATCTCGCGCTTTGAGTACACATCGTAAATTGACGCGCCTATATACGTATTCTTTCCCGATTTATCGCAGGTCAAGTACACAGCGTACAGCGGATGGATATCCTCGGGTCTAGTATCATGGAGTATTGACAAGGTGTCCATCATCGACAGCTTTGGCAAAAGTCTTTCTGTCTGCAAGAGGGGTTTGATCCTGGAATCAGGTCGGCCAGTGTACTTGCCATTGTATCCTGGCGAATGCAACATTTCATCAGAACCAGACACAACTATCCTGCCTCAGACAACCCCTCGCTTGGAACAGTACGTGCAGGAAAAGCAGGGAGGAATTGGCCCCTTCACAAAGGAGCAAAACTTCGAAAAGGAAGCTTTTCTGAGCGAAGTTGTAAGCGAAAATCAACAAACGCGACCTCAGAAAGGTCTGGGTCCTTTCACCAAGGATCAAAACCTGAAATCCTATGAGAGTGGAGCCTTCAAGCCTCAGGACATCTTCAGCAACGCTAAAAAGGTTTTCGCGAATGACGTATCGTCGGAAAGTTCGCCACAAGCAGCGAATCCCTGGGCTGTAGCTGATCTGAATGACGGAGATTCGAATTCTCTTGAGAATTCGGAGGTGGAAAGTGGTCGCGGTTTTTCCGAGAGTACATCTCTGCAGAAGACACCAACGACCACGAATCCACCGAAGACATTCGACTCACCCACGACCGACTTCTACGGAGAAATTCGCGAGCCGGTGTTAAAGCTCTTCGGTGGAGAGACTGGAAGGTCTTTGAAGTTACCGGAAATCACAGAACCGATCCTGAGGCCTCGACCAGCGAGACAGAACGGCAAGAACACCGGGATCCGGCGGAGTAGCAGAGGAAAACAGCACTTAGAACCGAGCCAGGAATCATCGACGAGAAGTTTCACGGTACAATTCCTGCCGGAAAGATTAGCAGGCATATTAGCTCACGCGGAGAGATATGCTAGGCAAACTCTTCTGCCCTTAATATCTCAGTACACACCGAGCTTTGTGGGTGGTCCAAGATACAATCAGCCAACGTACTTCCCTCCACTAGGAGACATCGTTAACGAGAGTTTAGAAGACACGGATTCAAGAGAGATCGTTAACTCTGGACGAACGACTTCGTCTCAGGAGGAGGGCGAAGAGATTGATGTTTCCTCATCATTTAAGAACAACTTTAGAACGGGGAAGACCCTCGGTTCTGAGGACTCGCTCGCGAGAAGCGAGTCCAGCGATTCAACAGATAAATTAGCGATGGGATCCAGCGAGCTAAGAACTTCGCAAGAGGACAATACGAAGGAGGATGGCCAAACTTCGAAAGAGAAGATGAACGAGAGCTTGGAAGCTGCTTCCGAGCTCGCAGACTTCAAACTAGGAAACACTTCGTCGGGAAGCCAAGAGTCTGAAGCCAAATGGCTCACGGAAGAGGGTACGGCATGGTCCAGTCCAGGTACCGGAGCTGGACCAGACACAAAACTTGACGACTGGATACCTATAGTGCCGAAGAATGAACAGGGGCTCGAAAGACCCGTTAGTGTACCTCCAGTCGGAAGCGACACTAACAAGAAGTTCATTCCTCTTCTCGATTTCGCGAATCCTGACGAGTACTTCGCTTCCTCGGTGCCGAAGATCGGCGCCGATGATATCCCGGGGAATTTAACGACGGAAGATGACGGTGCCACGACTACCCCATCGTCGACACACATCCAGAAGATTCCCGCCAGGATCGAGATCAAAGGGGATGATCAAAGAACGCCAAAGACACTCGCTTCCACCGTATTTCCGTACATTTATGAGAGAAAGAACGATCCTAGAACCAGATACATTCCTCTCCTCCCTGAAGAAGACATGCGCCAGTCTACTCTCGGGTTGGACAAAGCTCGTTGAGTCTGAAAGCGCTGTCCAGGGTATCCAGAGACCCGATTTTCGATCCTCAGGCCATTCCCGGTGTTTCAAAATTTATTTTTTCGAAAATAGAAGGCCGATCGATGATATTTCTCGTCGATTTTTTTCGCGGTAGATAATTTTCATATTTTTTATCGTATCATAAAACGAAGTGAAATTCAATGACAGACTCTTTTCGTCTTTTCTTTTCCTGATTACTCTGCGTTAGATAGAGATTATTCAATGGCACGAAAATACGTTCATCGGCGTCGCTCACTTTATACCGCTTTATATACAAAAATAAGTATAAGCGAAGCGAGAAAGCCGTCGAAGTACATATCTATATGATAATTCTTAAGATTTAGAAATATTTCTAGGATCTTAAGGCCCATGACAGGTTCCACTCCTCGTGAATCTCACACTCAGCTACCTTGTACTAAAATGTGTGTGAAATGTCATAAAATTGATCATCGCGAACTGACGTTCTTCGATGTTTATCAATATTACGACAATTGGAACGCTTATTATTTCCTTTTTTTTACTTTTTTATACCATCATCAATAAGCGTAAATCGACGTTGTAAATAGTGTGCTGAATTAATTGTAAACTGTGATCAGCCAATGCGGCGATTAGCGGGATAGAATATATGATATTTGTAAATGTATAGAAGGCTGTAAAAATTTTTTCTTTTTGATTTCTTCTTTTTTTTTGGTAAAAATTGAGAGCTCTTATTTTTATTCTTTGTATATAGGAATCTTTACAATATATAATAATAATAGTTTCACTGAAATTATTTCACGTTTATCGACCAATTTTGTTGTTAATATTATTACTTTATTATTATTAATTTTTATTTTATTTTATTTTCCAATATTATTATTATTATTATTATTATCATTTGTTTATTTATATTTATTACTGGATATATTATATTCCTAAAACGCATCACTTTAAAATTCTATTTAATTTTAATAATAACATAATATTCATATAACTTAACACTTTGTAAGGGAAGGAGGGGAGAGCCATGTTAAACGTTGCTATTAGTAATCATATATATATATATATATACAACTATACTTCGTTCTACAAAGGTTTATATAATAATATTTAAATTTAATTTACAATTACGAGACATTCTGCGGGTAGGAAATCTTCTCCAAGTATGTATACCTACTAAACGTCCGGAATTATGAATTAATTTATATAATTGTGGTTCATGATGAAAAACGTAATGATAAAATAATAATAAGTTACCGCAATCCTGTGAGGAACGAAGTATATAAGGTCTATGTGTTTGTTTATTTCTTTTCTTTTCTTTTTTTTTTCTTTTCTCTTCATTTTCACTATACATACAAAGAAATAGCACGTTATGTTTAAACGACAAAGTCAAATGTATGGAAGAAAATGATTTTTGTATTATAATAATTCTTATCTTTTTTTTTTACTTTTCTTTTCTATTTTTCATTCATTTTTTTGTACAATCTATGTCTGTTTTCACGTAAAATAAATATTTCATATTTTTCTTTTATTTCTTTCTTTCTTTCTTTATTTGTTTATTTATGTACTTATTTATTTATTCATTTATTGATTTATTTATTTCTTAAAATGCGTTCGTTGCCACAGCTTTAATATTCTTGCCTCAAGCTAAGAAATTCTTTGCCGGGGGATATGGATCTTCTCTTGATATGTTCTCCGCAGATGAGTTTTTTAACGTCGGCAGGATTTACACGGTCAATCTATCGCTCGAAAGGGCTCTCTATCGGTTAGCGATAATCTTTGAAGAATTTCGTCGAGGTTCGAGCGGTCGACAGATCGAGTTTACCTGTTCACATTTAGAAAATCAATTCAAACTCCCTACTATTATGGTATTTACTTAAATACATATTCAAAATTCAACAATCATACAGTCTTATTACGCCGGGCCTTGTCTATCCCTTTAAAATCTCTAAATTAGTACCGGTTTCATTTTATTTCACTTAATTATTCGAGGACAAAACAAATAATACAAAGCATTAATTATTATTATTATTATAGTACGGCGCTGTTATATGTAATTTATGCTTTGAAAATTCGTGACATACGTTAATTAGAAAAATCAATTAAAAACACCGAGTTGTCTACGGGATCATTGCGGTCATATAAAATACAGTTTCATATACATATACAATTCCTTGATAAGATGAGACGATTTTTTTTCTTTCGATTTAGTATTCTTTCTTTCTTTTTCTATAGTTTATACATTATTTACGCGTATTTCATTCACCTTTTGTAGTTTCTAACAATATTCTCTAGCCCTACGGCGTACAAAATATAAGGCCGCCTCATAAATACACTGACTAGATCAGAGTTTCATATATTATTTTTCTCGCTCTTTACGATGCTTCGACCCACCACGTCGTCGATGGGTTCTGTGTCAATTATTTTTCATTTATCGAAAAACAAAAACCGTTATTTTAGAACAGAAATTCTTATCTACCAGCAAAATACAGTTGATAACCGTTCCCTAGGGATGAATAATGGACTTGGCGTGTACGGCCTTAAAATAAAAAGCAATTCACCCTGTTTATAAAAACTTTACCTTAATAAAAAGGACTGTAAGGAATAAGACTTATTCAATTCTACAATATATGTACCTACTAGTCGGACGGTTTATGCTCCTCATTAAAACCGGAACCAATCCTCTGCTATAATTTGCATGCGAGTAGAACGCGATTTATAAAGAATAATTTGAATACCATAACTAGGTAATTGTTTTCTCTTCTTTTTCCTTTTTTTTTTTTTTTGTCTCCTTGTTCTAATAGGATTGAATAAAGTCCGTCTAAAAACTTCGCTATCTAACTTCGCGATTTCAGCTGCTAACTGGATTTACGATATTATAAAAAAGAAAAAAAAAGCAGCTAATTTACGTTTCTTAAAGTATTCAGGACGGAGCTGGCTAGTAGGAACTATGAGGCGTTGTGTCAATTTTGGAAAGATACATTCGACACATGAAGACCTCAAAATTCAAAATTTAAGAATAGGATTCATGTATAAAAAAAAAAAAATCTATTTTGTAAAGAAGATCGAAATCCTCTGTAAATCTCAACGTTTTTGACGGAAACTGATAAACTTTTACAGCTATAACATTCCAACGCGTTATTGTTTGCTCTACCGTTCTACTTTGTACAGAAATGTTTTTTTTTCCTCTCTTCTCTCTTTCTCTCTCTCTTTCTCTCTCTCCCTCTCTCTCTCTTGAGTATATGCCCGACTTTCTACGTGCGATATTGTGTTGGCTGTTTTCATTCTTTTTTGGATTTTCTCTGAATTTTGATACACGAATCGGCCCGAGTCCCTCTTCTTTATATGGAAAAAGAAAACAAACGTAAGGATATAATTGACGCCTCAATAATCTACCAACAAAACTATATTAAAATCAAAGCATTCAATCGCAAATATACGATTTCCCGGTCAAAGGATTGATAAAATCAGAATTTTTCTATAACAAATGTAAAGTAGTTGCCACAAATATGACAAACATTGAATATTCACATTCAATGATCGTCAATTTTTCAGCACAGTCGTGAATTACTTTTATTGTAAATGTTCCTAACGTTTGATTTGAAAAAAAAAAAATTTATTTATATATTAAAAATAAATGTGCTTGTTACATAAGATTTCAAATGGGACGTTGTATCAGGTGTAAACGTGTTATTCAAAAGTCTAAATAAATTCCTCAATATCGTAGGTAGAGCCGGGCAACCGAAGCGGTCATTTTTTATCAAAGAGCGAAAGTTTGCTACGTACAGCTCCTTCGCATACGACGAGTCGTTGCGCCGCTGAGATGCTACAAATAGGTACGGTCTCCTCCAAACTAGCTCTCAACAAAGCTATCCTGCTCGGCCCAGGATCCAGACTAGATTCTCCTAGCCTTAAGGTGCTCCCAGAAGCTTGTTTCCTCTCAAAGTATTCTACTATCTTAGAAATAGTCTTGCTAGTTGAACTTATGCTGCCTAGTCTATCTTCCCAATAAGATGAATCCCCGCCACCGAGACTCGCTATATCTTCAGAAGAATCTGTGTATATTGAGCTAGTCCTGTGGTCATCTAATAAGAATAAACTACTAGCTGCTGAGCTGCTCAGTGTCGAAGCGTGCCGACGGTTCGGTGGCTCTGGACTAAGATCCTCTCCCACGCAACTCCAGAATCCAGATTCGCAGCTGCCACGTCGTCTCGGCTCCCAACCTTCCCTGAACAAGGGATGAGCGAACAAACTAGCAGCGCCGACCTTTGTAGCTACCTAAAGATATCAATAAGGCATAAGAATTTGTAAATAATCGCTCAAATCTTCGATAATGCATTATTAATTATAGAGTGAATAGTAACGTACTATTTTATAATAATCGAGTAGAATTAATCGTATTTGGCATGAAATTATTTGGTTCTCAAAGATTCTCCCTTTTCGAACAGGAATATGGCTTCAAAAACGTTTCAACATCTAACAGTTAAAAAATAATCTCAACAGGATGCGATGCACATTGATTAGAATTATTTTCAAAGTGTGAAAGATATCTTCAGGCGTCAGTATACCGATTTTCATATCGTTGTGTTAACAATAGTATTTTGAATGTTCATTTCAGTATAATTTCAAATATACTACAAAGCAAAAGGCCCTTGCAAAGACTCTTCTGCAGTCTAAACAATTTTGTATTCTATGTTACAGCCAGGACTTTATCAAGGTCAGATAAATTCAAGATTTCGATTTTGTGACCCAAAATCGTTAGACGTTTGCCTTGTAACATTAAATTTTATTTTTATTTTTTGCAGACACTCCTAATAAACCTGTTTCTCACAGTTTCCGATTGACGACCACGAATCTGCTATAAAATATATATCAAATCAAGTTATCGAGTAACCTTCTTAAAACTCGTGGATCTACAATCGTACATATAGCAACGGGTACTTCAATCAAGAACACTCTGCGTTCTGCTTGTTCTAAACAAAACTGTTCATTGTTAATAATATATTTACATTATTTTATGCGTATATACATTTTTGAAGCCACTTCCAAATCCAGCAACTCCAATTCTGTGAAAACCGATCAGTGGTTTGGTGCTGTAAGCAATTCCACTATCGAACATTGCAATATAACAGATATCGTCGTCCCCATCTACCTTTTTCTCCCACTTTTTTCTTGCCGTCGGGCTGCTCGGCTCAGAACTGGGTTTTCTTCTGTTTAAAATCTTTGCTATACTGTCATTCTGGGCTGGCTTAAACTTATTCGCCCCGTTATCGGTTACTGTTGACCTGACGTCTTCCAACGATGGCAATTCTAAACAGCTTGAGAATAAATCGCCCAAAATTTTCTTGACGCCTCCCAATGCGTGAAATGGATTAGCGGTCATGGGCCTGTAGTGCGGATCTATTTTGCTAGCCAACTCAGCAACTCGTCTAACCGAATGACATCTAGCTTTATCCGAAGGGGTCGCATTATCGCAGCCTCTTGCATCCGCAGAATGACTTCTTTGTCTCGCTGCTCTTCGCTTCGGACATCGACTTTCTCTTCCAATCTCATCCAAGCTAGAAAGCAGTGCTGGATCTGCGGACTGACGTTTACTTGATGCATCTTTGTACTCCTCTTCGTACGACAATATTATCGTTTCCAAAGTGGCGACTATCTCTGGGAAAGTTGGCCTTGACTTTGGCTCGTACTGTGAAGGAAAATTATGAATAGGAATAAGCAAGACTAGTTTTGTAGCTCGAAAGGTATATTGAACAGAAGTGGAGGATTAAATAATAAGTTATTGAATAAGATCCGAGTAAACTTACTCTGCAACAGTTGAACGCCAATTGCAGGAAAGCTGGTGGTGGATCAGCAGCGCTGCAGATTTCACCAACGGCTAAATAATCTAGGCCAAAATTGTCGGAGCGCGGTAAGACGTCAGGATCTGCAGACACTCTGCCGATGAGTTCACAAACAACTATACCAAAAGAGAAGACATCTGATCTATGGTCGTACCATTGACCCTTTAGACACTCGGGCGACATCCAGTAAGGACTGCCTACTGTGCTTAATCGGTAACCGGAATTTGGGTCTGGAATTTTAGCTGCTAATCCAAAATCTCCAACTACAGCAACCATTTCACCGTTTGACTTATCCTTCTTGATTAATACATTTTTTGACGTCAAATCTCGGTGGAATAAACCCCGACTGTGGAGATAGGTCATTCCTCTAGCGACGTCTTTGGCAAGGCTCATTCTCACTAGATGAGGTAACAGCGTGTGTCTGGCCATTATTAGCTGTTCTAAGCTACCCCCGTTGATATATTCTGTGAGGGCATGAAGCTGACCCTCGTGGACACAGACCCCCATAAACCTGGATAAAATATACTAGTGCAGGATTAACGGAAGTAAGATTATGTAAAAGGGGAATCATCGTGGAAGTTCTTTGATTTTTAGAGCTTTGAAAACACGTCGCAAGTTTCGTTTTTAAGTATCTTTCATTTTTATAACACTTCTGTATACAGTCAGTGACCTTCGATTCCAAGCATGGACTAGCCGAAGGTCTGTGCCCTGTTTGGTCACGGACATTAAGAAACGTGCAAAATGATTACTTGGTAGAAACTAGAAACCAAGTGTAGTTAACCATTACTCAATGCTTAGCCGGTAAATCTGGAGCATATGAGGTATTTATAGATTTATAAATACAGTTGAAGAATAATCATGACTAAAAAAATAAACTTATTAGCGATAAGATTGATCAATTAGGTTTTAACATTTATGAAACCATTAATTACCTCAATATATTTGGGTGGCTGAGTTTATTCATCAGTTGAACTTCCTTAAGCATATTTGGCCTATTAGCTGGAAGTTGATTCATCTTTAATACCATCACTTGACCCGATACTTTATGAGTCACCTGTAATAAAATAAACAAATATTTACATCGCAAAGAAGAAATCAAATGATTGAGAGCAGCTATGCACCTAATTTTCCAATTAGATTTTCGTTCATGTTGTGAAATTGAAATTGGATATTCTTTCTTTCCGCGTGTGTTCTATCTGTGATTGAATCTTGGCAATTTATGGAAAGTGAGGGAAATCATGTCATACATAATCGTGTATATGCATCTACTATATCATAAAATACCAGCGATCTGTGAAATTCTTTCAGCTAATTGTTTCCCTTGATGCAATGAAAGGAGTTTAAACTTATTTTCATCAAACTGTGGCATAGCAGAATTCTAAAGGTATTGTTAGAGATTAAAGAGATAAGTAAGTTTCGAACTCTTATCTAAGAATAAGGAGTACATGGAGTATACAGGGTTTTGCTATCGCATAGGATTAAGTTTTACTTTTCTTTTCTAATTGGTTATCAAGATATTTATGTTAGAGATAATATAAAATGAAAAATAAATAACTGGTGAATTTCTCAGGACTTGTGAAACGTAGAATTTCCCACAGACAATGGGGCATTCTTACTATTGATACGGATCTTTTGACGGTGTGTGAGGCAGCGGCATGTGAGAATGTAAAATGATTCTCACAGGAGAAACTTAACTTATTAATGAACACCAGTGTAACATCTGGTGGATAGAAGAGAATTTAGAAATTTGCTTCAGGAAAAGTTCATCCTTTGAAGAGAACTGTGTATATCCGGTAATGCCAAGAGTTTGTTCGTTTAGGTACACACACATAATTAAATTTACATAATTTCACTTTGCTCTAATTTTAATTTGAAGTAGCATTAGCGATGAAATGAAATGGGTGAAATTTTTTGGCCGAATTACATAAAAATGTACAGAACAGAAGAATTACGCAATAAAATTTTTAGGAATTTAAGCAGATAAATAAAACCGTATTTCGTAAATTGAGGATTAGAAATCAATATCTTCCTCGTTTAAGTGCAAGTCGTAAACATAATTATAATATTCAAATCCATGCTCAAAAAATTCATGATCTTATCTTAAAAGTAAATAAAAAAAATGTGATGAGAATTTCTTGGCAATCGTTGTTACAGTTGGACAGTGGCCAGCAAGTGACGAATACAGCGAGCCGAAATGGTAAACAAAACCTTCTGAAATCGTGCATTTTTTAAAGAAACATTAGGAACAAAAATTGTGAGTTTTTTAAGCATGTCGTACAAGAATTTGCTATTTATCAGTTGTTTATCAAAGTTAATCAATGGCACAATATCCCCTTATCTCAGATAAGCATGTCCGCAGTAACAGCACTGTACATGACTAATAAATATCAATAAATGACTAATGAATACTTTGATACCTCAAACCACAGATGACTGAAGGTCCCGTTCAAAAAACAGCTTTTCAACAAGCTGAAGATGCCAATAAAAACCGAACATAAATAAAGGTAGCAAAAAAAGAGCAACTTGTTTCAGTGACATTTGGTGATATTAATGTAAGCACATTATTTACTATTGGAGAGATCTTGGATACCGTTATCAAGGGAAAATACTTTCGCTAAAAGTTTTTTTTGACTCGAATACCTCTAATTATTGAGAATCTACCTGGTATCAAAGAGAATTGAGTGTGTGAGTAAGTGAGTGAATCGGGAATGAGTGTAAGAGACTTATTAGAGAGTGTTCGGACTCCATGGCCATCAAGCGTGACCGGCTTTCTCATTTAAGCATTCTTATTACAAGAGGAAATGCCTGGTACTGTCTTAAGTCACAGGCAAGGTCGTTTCCAGTGGCCGTTAAATACGTTAAAAGCAAAAATAGTCTCAGCTCAATGTACACATACATCTGTATCTGTATCAGAGCTCTACGTGGATATGTATATCATTCCCAACTATAAGAATACCTCTATTCTACACAAATACGCTAATCACATTGCCGACTAAACAGATTTACCCACAGCATATAACTAATATCATATACAAGGTGTAAAAAAACATCTCTTTTTGGTAGTGGAGAATTAACAATAAAGATTCCATGAAATAATTTAATCAATCAATTAAGCTAGCGAGTATCAAGCTAATGCTAGAAGCTTAGCTGAGCGATAAACCTTCCTTCAGAAGCGAATAGAGTTAATAAATAATGATTAACAATCTTAGGAATTTAGATATTTAGTAAAGATTCGTTATGAAAGCAAATAATTCCGCATTAAATTTGTTTATTTTGTACAGAACTGAAAGAGATATTATTTGCTATTAGTTTATTTTTTCCTGTGAAGATTACGTGTTTGACTTGAGAGAATGTTGAATCTCTTGCCCTCCTTGTAATTTGGGTCTATCTAGATCCAGGTAGTAAATTAACCGAATTTATATTTTGGTGAAAGTATTCAGAAAAAAAAAATTAAAAAAATAAATAAAATTCTCGAGGTATGCCAGTATTTCGTAATATGTTCATTCACCTTGTAAACGTGTATGTGACATTTGGAAGATAGTTTGCTAGCCCAGATGAAAGATCATGATAAAAAAAAAGAAGGTTGAAAATTTTTTGACGCAATTTACTGGCAATTCTAAATATATGGGATAATCTAATTATGCAATAATCCTTGTCGTCAGTTATACCTATGAGTTTGTCAGTTTTCCTATAAATACTATTTATCAAGGGCACAGGAAAACTTGTGCTTCATTTTCATATGCATGAAGGAAGAGGGAACGAGATGAAAGGAAAGAGACGGAGGCTCAGGCATTTCAAAAATAGATTGCGTGGGTCCAGCTCTATCTTTGCTCTCTCTGCCTCCCACAAAATATCAGACTAAGTAGTGCTCCTGTTTTCTGAAAAATCTTGCCTCACGAATAAAATAGATGGAAAGAATATTTTTGGAAACTAGAATGACATCCGTATCTGTGAGGCAGCAAGAGCAATCTTACTGTTTCCCCATCATTTTTGGAAACTAATATTCAGTAAATCTCACGAAGTTCATGTGACGAGATTTTTCTGGAAGAAATTGCTATAATTTCTCTATTCAAAGAAGATTTGTAATTGATTAAAAGGACCCCCTGAAAATTACCTAATTTTAGAATTCTTAGCTGAAAATTTTTGAACAGAAGAGATGTGATACCGTCTTGGCGTACAAACCAAGTTCTTGGTGCCAAGAATGTGAGACCTCTGAATCTAGCGAGATACCACTTTTCAAAGTTTAGCAAATACAGAAAGTTTTTCAAATCTTGTGAAAAGTTTTGCAATTTTGGCGCCGATCGTGTATCGAACCTGTTACGATGTAAATCAACTGCCAACCATTTATCTAATCTTGAAATTATCTTCTGACCAAATATTATCCCAAAATATGAACAATCATTAAATTATTGAATTTTATTAAAAAATTTGATTTCAAAGTTGAACTAAAACCCTAAATATATTATTAATATTTACATAACAGTCATTTCAAATTCTCTACACCCTTTGATAATCTAGAGTGAATTCTCTCGTAGCTAAACATGTTCAAGTCGGCATAAGAGCATTGAAATTGTACTAAATACGCAAACACAACGTCATATCTAATCAATTGTGATATTAATCTAACAGATAAGGCTGCGTATGTGATGCCGAGTGTTCAGGGCTAATAAATTGCAGAAAGAGATATCTAAGATATATCAAGTATAAGTCTGAATAAATCCTTGGCTAAAAATCACATTACATTCCCGATTAATGAAAATCAGTAAGTAAACTCAAAGTAGCATTGTCGTTTACCAAATGCTGTGAAGATGTACAAAAATGATGATCCATTCATAATCCTTGATAATGAAGTAATAAAAGTTTAATTCTGAATCCCGTCTTACCTTGAAAACTTCAGAAAAGAATCCAGCCCCGATTTTTTCAAGGTAAAAATCGTCGAGTCGATTGAGAGATGCAACGGCGTGTCTCAAGGCTTGACAAGAGGCGCCAGTCCTCCTTTTAGTAGAAAAATCAAGATTTGCATCCCCCGAGGATACGTTGACGTTGGCAGAATTTCCCTCGAGTTCAGTGGGCTTCCACGGATCCCTGGTCTTCTCTCTGTCCTTAAGACTTCTGGGAGAGCTTTGTATCTCCGTAGGTAAATGCAGCGCAGGAAAGGACAGACAGTGCTGCAAATTATCCGTAT
The DNA here is from genome assembly GCA_963966615.1 of Tenthredo amoena. NCBI lineage: Eukaryota > Metazoa > Arthropoda > Insecta > Hymenoptera > Tenthredinidae > Tenthredo > Tenthredo amoena. The sequence continues at coordinate 21,480,359 of OZ016482.1, read as the reverse complement.
TTTCACACTCCTTAAACGGAGTCGAAGAGACGAAATTGAACTGATTAGGCGTCGTGTTAGTCTCATCGCACTTATCGATCTCAGAATAATTCTGACTTCCCACCGAAGGGTTGGCTACTAGAATATCCCCGTTGTAAGCTTCGGCCAATGTTTCAAACTCCGAAGCCAAACTTTTCCCAAACTTTACCCCATCGCTGTCGTTAGTTTCCGCTTGCCTAGCGCCTACCTTGCGCTGTTCTTTGCTCGACTTGCAATTAGACTGCTCTCTATTAACAGCAGACAATTTTTTCAACGATCTAGCAACCTCCCTGTTAATAACGTCGATGTTCAAGCACCCCAGACTCGAAGCTGATAGATTCTTTGATATTTTGGAAGCACAATTAGCCCCCGGGTTAGACTTGGCGCTGGAAAGCGTGGGGCAGTTCGGATTTGACGAACATTTATGAATCGAGGAATAATCTTTAGACACGTTAGAGCAAGTCTTATGACCGATCGAACTCAGCGGTTCTTTAAAGGGGGCAAAATTCTTCGCCAAAGATGACGAGGAGGAAGAAGAAGCCCGAGTATCTGACCTCAGGGACGTATTTATTTCATGAAAATTAGCCGGTGCCTCTGAGACTACCGGCTCGTTGTCTTTTGGCCTCCAGGTCTTTACCTTATCTTCTAAATTTCCCCCGGCTATATCTTCGGACGAAAAACATGGCAGACATGTGGCCGATGATATGGGCCCGGTTTTAACGGTAGATATAGCTGGCGGTGGTCCAGGGGTATTGGAAGGCGGCGGTAGCTTGCCTAACATTATTTAAACCTCTTATTAAAAATTGTCTAAACGACTAAACGATGAATTAGAAGGTATTTTTCACAGACCCACATCACAACGGAATAATGATAATCGTATTATTATTGTATTTTGATAAACATTGGCACACTGGTTGTATAAATGGAGGATAAAAAGTAATGATTATAATAATTTTATTGAGTTGTTATTTTTTCTTGTTTTTATAAATAATAATTGCGTTTATTATTAACGATTCAATTAGTCACGGTTATGTTATCCTAATTTAACGTGTTTTCAATTTTTCATCATTCACTCTATTATTTTATCGTTAAAATGACCATTCTGTCACCATTATAACAGCATGACCCGCAGATCTGAGGAGGCTGTCAGTTTTGTTTACTGTCAAAATCTGTGCGGGGAATTTTATAGGTCGTACGAGGACACTTCGTTTGGTTAATAAATATGCGAATGATTGTTAGATTCGTTCGTTAAATAAGTTCACGTTGCTTTATTTGTCAATTTTCATTAATATGTTTTTTCGGGGGAGATTAGGTGCGAGGAAGTTTTTGACTTTCGAAGATTTCTTTCAGCAATAATCACTGCGTCGCGCATAAACAGAAGTAGAAGTAGATAATTACGAACGATTTACCGGGTTTCTTGGGTTTTAGTTACTGTCAAGTAGCGGTACGACCACGTTACACTTTTAGGGATCGTTTAATTATCACCTTGAACTTCCTTTTCGAATTATTAAAACTGTCAATAATTGGATTTCTTTGGAGAGACGCCAGGCAACCAACAACGCTTGATGGCAGCCATTATAGAAATGAGTTCTTCGACGAGGGCGCCGAGACGCCGCCTTCCGCTCGTAGCCCGAAACATATTCCCCCTCCAATTGGGCCCCCCCCCCCCCCCCCCAACCCGCGCGATATCGCCGATTAATGCTACTATAACGAATATACCTATCAAACATCCCGCGTTTGCATCCCTCAACCGCATTCAAGGTTCAGCTCAGGGACGTGCGATATGATTTGATCTAGATTTAGGTTGAAAATTTGCGAGATCACGCTGCAACATATTTCTGACTTAATTCAATTTACCGTAGCGGATATTTTGATTAGAAATATATTACGATCATAAATTGTAACATAGATATATTTATGATCGATCTATTTCATTAAGAAAATGAATTGACCATTGATGACTTGTTATTTGTAATAATTATCATAATGTGTAATTGAAAAACCTGACCTTCTGATTCGTTTTGATTCTTAAGTGAAATGAATTTTATGCTTATTTTATTACAGCGAGAAAGTATGTGAATCTGATTGTAAAACGCATAGCTGGTATGAGCCGGTAATCAGCATCCAGTACAGATCTCAACTTTTCATTTTATTGTTAGTGATTTATTGTGCCGGGTTCTATCCTGTAAGCCCGCAAAGTCACGATGAGTAATTATGCAATTTAATTTCAGTATCGTGTCGGAGAGGCATAGGTCAGACAATAAATATTCCTATTTTACAAGTTTATTGTTTAAAGTTATAGTATAAAATAGAATAGAATAAGTTTATTCATGCCCTAGGAATACGGTATGTATATTATTCGTTAGTTCTAATCGTGTAACTATAAAATTGGTGTACAGTATAATAAGCTATTATACTTTATAGGATTGCAGAGAAATCTGATGAATGCATCTCCTGATAAAGTATTTCTACTGAGTTTTTTTCATTTTGACACTTCCGATTTAGGGAAAAAGTACCTCTCTGTACTATACGAATGACTCGCACAGTTTGAAAATTGCCTTTCCAAATGCCTCGTGTTCCCTTCTGCTAGTACTTGCGTATCAGAACTGTGAGTAAAGTTGCATACAATTAGGCGCATTTTGGAATCTGTTTTAGACAGATAGGATAAGTTGATAGACATTCATTAACTGAAGGACAAGTCTTTTACAACTCGGGGCTTGTATGTACCTATAACAGTCATAAGTAATAATTAATTCGTAACGCTGGATTGTAAATTAACAACACAGTCTTACCATGGTATGATCTGTGAGTTTCATAGCTCAAATATGCGATTTTACCGATCGCAAAAGCTCGCAGTACTGACTCTTCACCACGGATGTTTATATCGTCGCGTTGCTCGCCATCTGCTCGTATAATTTTCTTCAACGCAGATACGATAGTTCGTGCTCTAATAAAGAGTATAAAACGGATGTCACGTTAGTAGACCGGAAATTCAACTAGAGCTAAGATTCTTTGAATCTTTTTAGATTCAATTCTGAAACTCGAAGATTCGCTCGATAAGTCGCAATGGAGATTGTAGAATTGCCTAAAAAAATGGACTTGGACACCGCATACATCGGTAACTATCAATCTTTAACACCCTCGGATAACATCTCACTACTTTTTCTATTACTCAAGCGAATTTTCAGAACCCCTAATCCACGAATGGCTCCAACATGTTCTCGAGGACAATGCAAAACAGCTACAGATTATTAAGGAAGGAAATGAGTTCGCTATTCCGTACATGGGTAAGCCTGATTCTAAACAATTTGTTTACTCTCTGATATATTACTTAATTACATCGTTTTGAAATTTTACAGCTGTTCCACTGCCAGTTATAAAAACGATATTTGTAATAACAGGACACTTTGGTCTTGGACCGAATACGAGATATCTGACCGTACATTTGTTTGATAAGTTCATGTGCAATCACTTTTGCGAATTATATCTAGCCAGAACGGAATCAGAACCAAAAGAGGCTAATTCCTCATGGGCACAGATCTGCAAGACTATTTCAAGCCAAGCAAAATTAAGGCTTATGTCTTGCATGCAATTAGCAAGCAAAATGGACTCACATTCAAAAGGTCTAGGTATTTCTCAGGTATAAAAGTCAAGCCTTGGTCAACAAGTGCAGTATGTACTTTTCAAGAAATTTTTCACATCAGAATACGTAGTTGTAAAACTTTTCGTGGAAGAATCGAGAAAAATTCCTTTACCGAGATATTTTATGTGTTACGCAGGTAATGCGTATGCTGCGATGGCTAGATGACAAGTGTGAACATACCAAAAATACTGTGTATACGTCAGAATTTTTTGTCTACAAAACTGTAGATTTCAAAATACCATTGTTCACACCTCTGCATTGCGTTGAATTACTTTTAGCTGCCACAAAGTTCAGGTCAGCGGCCTCTGAAGCGTATGACGTCTGTGTAGATCTGCTGGATTTGGTATATTTACAAGTAGGACTGAATATGTTGCGCTATTCTTCTTCCTTTTCCTAAATAATTTTGTGGTTTCGCATATTTCTCATGGTAATATTACATTATTTGCATTTCAGCATGACCAGATATATACTCATCTCCAGTTTGCGATGAGAGAAAGATTTCCAGAGTCGCAAATTGAACCGGGTAAAATAACTGCGTTGGAAAACAATCTGCTCTACTTAGGGGCGGCGGTAGTTCTTTGTTCTTTCTTTATTTTATCTATGGAAGATTCAGATGCGGAGAACTTGGTAAAAAAACTCTCTAGTCTGGTTGGGATAAAAGAAAACAACATTAGGCAGATGGCTGAACTGCTCTTCGCTATGGCAGTGCGACAAGAACAAACTTCCTAAAAATAATCGTGTACCAATATTCACGTCAGCTCAACACATGTATTATCTGTTCTCAACGATTATGAAACTTTTTTTTTTCTTTTTCGTCGGAATTAATTTATTTATTTGAAATATGTATATAATATATATTGTAAGCCAGACTTGAATTTTTTCAATTTTTGAATGAGAGTATGGAACATAATTGTAGTAAGGAACGATTGCAATGATATGCGTTATGGATTTGAAGTATAAAATAGTCATTTATTTTCGTAAAATTATATATCTCATGTATATAAATTGACTTTTTGTTCAACGTGTATCAAATTTTGTTTGAATTAAAATCACAAGATTAATTTTGCATCTTTTGGGCAACTCTGATGCAGAAATTTACCTAAACTTTCATTTATCCAATCAATATCAGATGGCAACGTTTGAAACTCAATTTACAGCTTTTTCAAAGTATGGTAGTACCAAATCAGACGGGACCTTCATCACTTTGACACAAAGTGATAAATGGATGAAACAAGCCAAAGTTTTGGATGAAAAAATTACCACAACAGACACAGCGATATGTTTCGGCAAACTCAAGTCTATAATCCATCATAATACAAAAATATAAAACCTAGTAAACAGTTTTGCGATGAAACTGAACTATACGCATGCCTTATTCATCATTCTGAAATATGCATAGATATTCAGTGGTGAACAGCAACATTTCACATATTACAGGCAGAAGAGTCTGCGCGTGTCAGATTACAGTACGTTTGTCAGAGACTTAGCAGCGTCGAAGGGTTTGAATCCGAAAAATATTTTTGATCAAATGACAAGGTGTGGACTTCCAGGTTCCTCAAATACAACGGTATATTTACCACCTCAAAAATCAAGTAAAACATGATGTATGGTTTCCACAAAAAGCTAAAAGCGATATTTTTTCCATTTTTCTTAGCAAGCAGCAAATTCAAGTGTAGTAGATCGCTTAACGGATACAACTAAGTATACAGGAGCTCATAAGGAGAGATTCGACGAATCAGGTAGGGGCAGAGGAGCGGAAGGACGAAGCGACGCAACCACAAACGAAGGATATGTTCAAGGATACAAACATAAGGACACCTATGATGAAACTCATAAATCATAAATGACGAAATAAAGTTCATCAAATCCTAGCGTGCAAATGGAAATTGAATTTATACTTATTACAGAATTTCACAAAACATATTGATCGGAATATTCGCAGTTTCTTTTTTTCAAACGAACATTATAATAAACTAATCAATGTGGAATGATTCTTGAAGTTTTAAAAAGATACTTTTTGAATATTTAAAAATACGACCGCGTATGAATGCCACATGCGCAGACGGGTTGCGCACCAACTGACTAGCCCGTAAAGGTTTATTTATGCTTAATCTAAATACGTATAAATACGTGGCTTGATATCCGTCGTTCAAGCATACGAACGACACACATATCAACATGTCATACAAAGGTCGTGACGCGTGTTGCGTAGACAAATATGAAGCATGCAGACGGTGTATGTGTTATATACTCCGATTAAAAGTACACAATATAGTATGCGCGCAGAAAGTATAGTATAGCGTGTGGTAGGCGAGTGAGTAGAAACGACAGAGAGTTGACGATTTTGCCACCAGGTTGCGCAGTTCGAACGGAATGCCATGCATTCCACTTGCGTACAAGTGGTGGGGCACCGACTTACTTCTCGTGTCAAACAGCTTGTGCTGTGTGTGTCTGCCCGCATACCATTCGATTTTAATAATTTTCAATGAAAAAATACAAGCACGACAGACCCCAAGTTTGACGAAATATTAGTTAGTTGTCATTCGCCCAAAGTGTAAGATGCACGAGTATCGCGATTGAGAGAGAGGTGAGTTCTTATTGTCAAACATTTCCATTTACCAGCTAAGGAATGCAAGGCCTGCTTTTTTTTTACGCTGCCCCGCATTCCTCTATCGATCTGTACAGGGATGCCAGACAGTGTATGAGAACGTGAATTGTGAAAAGTCCTCAATTCAGTTACCTACTATTTTTTAAAGTGCTTTTATTTTTTATTCATTTTACGATCATTACTTCATATCAGTGTCACGCGATATACATCATCATATATTCCAAATGCATACTTTCTGCAGTTGCCCTTGATGTCCACTTGTTAAAGTTTCATTTTTGAAGCAAGAAGAAAAAAGGAGAACTACGCCTTGCATAGAGCTATTGTATAAACATATAAACATTATAATTCTTGTTTTTATCGACATTCCGATTCCGATTAGTACATTTCACATTCTGCAGCGCGCGGTCTGGTAGGATAGATTTTGGCCCACTTTCTTTCATTTCTTTATCTTCCACAAGTAACAATTGTACCATATCTGTGATACGCAATTAGAATTACAAAAAGTATAGACTCTCTGCGGGATCACATATATTTTATATTATATCAATACAATAGTTTCAATGATCTCATTTTTCTTTATGGTTTCTTAGCATTATCCCGCAGCTCTTGTTCCTCTTTGTCTGATTAGTAATTACTACAATAGAACGTTGTTATTTACCCGCGTTAAACCAACACATCCCAATAGATAAATTAATCTATTAAACTGAACTCATATTCAAACAACAAGAACAAAAATAAACTCCCACCCTATCAATCTTTACAGTAGCCCTCTAAAAAATCTCTCTAGATCTTAATTTATCGACTCAAGATTATACATACAATCAATTTATAATTAAAAAATAAAATAAAATACGATCGGTGTGTTAAATTAATAATACGGACGTGAGTTGTTCGTATGGTTATTATGAAATTGTTCCGTTCGCGCGGGTGGGAGTAGCGCGATGGCAAAGAGGAGTGAGGAGGGTCGCGACGGAGGTCGTGAGATGGGGAAGTGAGGGGGAAAGAAGGGGGAGGGAGAGGGGGCGCATTCCACGGACAATGGCACGTTTTTTAAACCAACTTTTGCTTAGTTTATATATGCTTAGGCATTGAGGAATTGTAGGTATTATATAGATATACGTATATTGTGTATACGAATATTGTATTTTATTGTTATCTGTTACAGTTAACAGACGTATTATATACACATATTATATATATATACGTTTATTATTCGCAAATCGATCGAGTGGAATTATATAGAAGAGAGAAAGCACCGACTGCAGGAGTATAAAATATTTGTGAATGCACCGGATCCGGTCTGCTTCAGTATCCGGAAACCTTTTAGGGTCAATAAATATTGAAACAAATTATACACGTATAATGTCAGCTGTTGAAAGTGCTCTAGACGTCCTTTCCAGGGCAGCGACAATGGTACAGGGTGAGTATCAATTATTTTCATCAATCAATACCACCATATTCTTAGTCCCCCTACGATACTTGTGTGTTATGTCTATATATCGCTACCTCGCCAACTTTTTTTCTCACTTCATTACAAACGTGTCTGGTGTAGATGAGAGATGTATGCGTGTTTATATATATATATGTGCACTTGTACGTCTATCTTATTGTCAATCTCCATCGCCTTCTTTATGTTAGTTAGTATTATTATGTTACATTCCATTGGTCCATACCAACAAACAGGGACTTGTTATTGGTTAGAGGAGATGAACGTTGCAGAATGTTTATTTAAAGTTCTCGCATCGTACGTAGTACGTGTACCAAAAGAAGAGATTTATCTAGTTAACGCGGTGATATCCCATTCGCGCAAGTATACCTACTATTATATCTATCTACAGAGTGATTCAGATAGAGTGGACCATATTTTGAGGGTAGATTCCCTTCGGAAGTCTAAGATTAATTTTCCTTTACCGAAAGTTCCAAGGAACGATGGTTTCCGAGCTACGAAATATCTTAATTGACCAATCGCAGAGCGTATAAGTCGCGTAGCCTGGGCACCGCGCAACTTCCGCTCATGGCCAGCCCTGTCTGTGTCACTCATAGGTTCTGTGATTGGTCAACTAAGATCTTCCGTAACTCGGAAACCATTGTGCCCTCGAATTTTCGGTAAAGGAAATTTAGTCTTAGAATTTCACGAGGGATCTACCTTCAAAATATCACCCGCTGAACCTGGATTACCCTGTATATCTCGCCCGATAAAGAAGAGCCTCTGACTATTATATTAGTTCGAGAACGACGACAATATACGCTATCGATAATAGTACGCGTGCGGTCTAGAATATCCGGTGCGTGAATGCGCGCGAGTCCGACGCGTCGATAAAACAAATGAACAACAGGATAGCACGCGCTATACAATAGCGCGTGTGTATATAGATATAGTATACAGCATAGCGCTATTTAACGTCAGGAAACGATCGCGCGTAGAGACTCACGACTTGGACACGAGACACGCGCCATTGATTTATCTATTTCTTACTTGATTTTATCGTGTATTATATATCTCCGAGCTATTCTCAGCATTTTGAAATCACTAGCCCTACGATGTATGTAGTTTTTAATTCTGTACATTTTCGTATGTGTTTTCTATCAATTATATGGAACTGCCGACTGCAGTGTCCCAAGAAAGTAATAAACTTACGTTATTCTGTATTTTATTCTATTTTAATTTGTGTATACTATATTTCTTATAAAATTATAGATGAAGCATTTTGAATTACTTTGCCTCGTTCTTGAGCTGTGGCTACGTGAATATACTTGTTTTGTTATTTATTATACTTACCACACTCCCATACCCCACGACAAAGCATTGTTATACGTGCCATTATAATATACGTGATAGTATCCGCTGATTTCGCTGATTCCGACGATTCCGCATCCCCGTTCTCCCCGTTCTACTACTTTTTACCTACTTTGAATCATTATTACTCTTTTATATGTACTCTGCGACGACACCTTTCAGACTCCATAGATCACTAGTTATCGAATAATTTCAAAAGTTCCACGAGCGACGGTTCCAAGTTCTCACGATCGGTTACAGGATCGAAGGTCCTCGAAAAATGCACACCGAATATACCGATTTAAAATAAAAATTTCGATACAAATTTCATAAAATCTATAAGACTACAAATAATTTTTTCTCAATGTAAATCTGCTTTTATGGAAACTTAATTTGGTTGGCTTTGTAACATAATATAGATCGTTTTTCTCTAAAATAAGTTTGTGCCGTGTTTCGATCACTCATGTCTTTCGATCATCCCGAATCACGAGTAAAAGTTGAAATATCGACGTCGAGTATTTGCTTTTGGCAGCCTTGGCTAAATGCTCATAGTTTCCAACCTTCGTCGTTTTACGAATTAATTAGAGGTATATTTCGGTTCTATACGTATTTCTTATACAATTTTATTAAACATATGTAAGTATATAACGTAGGCATATGGGGAGTAGTGGCGATGGAGGAAGGTCATCATTTCTAAACACAAATATACGTATATTAAACAGGCTTGTATATCCACTTGATAAAATTTAAGTTATTATTTTGCAAACAGAAGAGAGACCAAAGGCGTCAAGTCTCCACAGAAAACCCAGCAGTGCATGGCGCAAAGAACGTAGGCGAGATCCAATCCAAAGTGAAGCTCTCGACATGTCTGCGGCTAGGGTCCATCACCACGCTAGACCGAGCGTAATAGTACCAACGACACCGCAACCAGGTGAATTTAATCAAGTAGGAACGCAGTAATTATGATTAAAAGTTCCTCCCTTCTATAAGTATACAAAAAAAGACATACTCGGAGTAAATGAAAAAAAAATTATATCAACGCGGGATCTCATAATTTCTATATACATCTATTATTTCTATCACTCATTATGTTAGTTTCTTTATGATTATAAACCAGATTCATTTCTTTTATAAACTTTCGCTGTAAACTTGGCAAAATATGTAAAAATGTTTTCAAAAAATTCGATTCTTATTTTTACCCCAAGTTTTCTTGTTTTCAATTTCCCTTTAATCTTGAAAAAAAAATCAGGTACAACCGTTGAGGATACGCCGGTAGCGGCTTGCACAGCTACTGCCTCTGCTGCAACAGGGGCTGCACAACGAACCGGTGTAAGAAGCAGCGGGGTTGTTTGCGATCCGGCAATCGACGAACACTTTAAACGGTCCTTGGGACTCGAGGAATACGCCGCTGTATTTGACGCGACGTCATCGAACGACAAGACGGCTGGCCTCAGCGGTGAGTTTCTCTTATTCTTTTTTTTACTCCGTTCACCTAATTCAATGAAATTATTACATCTCTGTGTAAACTCTGTTCTTTGTTCCTTATACAATCTTTAAGAATATTATTCGTGGTTTTATGTAAAGTGTGAATAACACCGGGAATACATTTTTTAATCCGGACCATTCGATTTTGCCAATTTTTCGTAAGAGCCAATTTTTTGGAGTTTAAACATTCTAAGCCCTCTGAATTTTTTAAATCATACGGAAATAGTTGCGATTATACGAAATACCTTCGATATTTTCGTAAAATACCAAAACTTAGCTATTCAAATTCACCTAACTGGTATAATATCTGCATGAAAAACTCACTACATACATTTATTTTGGTCCGCAGTCGATGACCACTTCGCTAAAGCCCTTGGAGAGACGTGGACCCGATTGCAGGCGACAAACAGGAGCAAGGATTCGACTTAGCCTTTTACCGTTACCCCAACAAGCGTGAACAGCCTGCGTACTTGGCCGAGTGCTGCTACCATCGATCTAATTGTTAGTATGTACATGTGATAATGTAAATAATCATGAACTATTATTATTATTATTTTGCTTTCATTATACTCAATTTTTACGCTTTTTTTTCATCTTTCCCATACCTTACTCAATTCCAGCCTTAGTCACCGATCAAATTCTGTTATGAGATGTAGTCGAACATTTCAGGCTCTCGATTTGATACACCAACAACAGTCGTGCGAATAATGCAGATACTGGATCGCTGGAATATATTCATTGTAAATAAAGATAGCTTAATCAATCATTATACAGTATATCTTTTCAATTATCATCGCATCCTGCACTACCAAATCCCTGGCGTGGCACGATTTGTGTATTATTACAGTCTTGGCTCGTCCAAGTTTGCTCATCTTTTCATAGAGAGAGTCTCGAGTGTTTACCGTACTTCGAAAATTCTAAGATACTCGCAGCATTCCAATTACATCAGATATCGAGGAAAAAGTTTGTGAAAAAATTACTAATTTCAACGGCTGAGTTTAGCTGGTGATTCAACGTACCCCACTCTTTTCTCTGCGGGATAGAGTATCGGTGAAATATTTCGACATCGGAATTCTCTCGTTAGAATAAAAGTCCTTACTCCATATACTGGCCAGTATTTGCGAGTCATCGAATTCCTCAGCATCAGGCCGTGATCGAGAATCGATCATTTCCATAAGTAGTCTGCGGACGATTTAGGGTTCCAGTTTCTCGTGGCTCGTATAAACGCTTACGGGGAAAAGGAAGGAAATTTCTGACCAAAGTTGATGGAATTTCCGCAGATGGGTAGTTTTTACCAATACACAGCTAGTGCAGAGTGACGGTAGGAGCGGCACTGATTTCAAATGGTGCTAGGCCGTTTATCAGTAACCCCAGCACTCACAGAAGTCAGTACCTCCGCCATCCCGTGCTCCTAAACGATAAATTCTCTGCAATTCGGTGTCACATCTCTTCTCCTCCCGATTCGTCACATCCAACACAATCTCACCGAAGTTGTCTCTTTCCGCATCAGATTTACGTGAATTTCAAATTTTCCGGAAAACTGCGCGCAGGCGAGATATCTGATTATATTTTCCACCTAATCTCATATATCGACTGCCGATGACCGCACAGAATGATCATTTATCAGATCCCGAGGTCGAATGTGTCCGCCTTTTGTTAAAAATTTGAATTTGAAATTATAGACTGACGTGTAGAGGAGAACCGGAAGCTTGCGTGCGGTGAAACGTTTAGCAAAGTTCCCGGACGGCTATATACTATTAGCATATTGTATATTAATAAAGATGCTGGTATCTATACTTATGCGCTAATAATGATGATGTGTTACTTTACTTCGTTCGTTCGTTCGGTGTTTCCGGTGCCCAGCAATTATCAATTAGGGTGCTCTCTCGTGTCTCTCGAGTTGTCGCGAACGTGTGGAAGGATATAGATCAGAGATGGACTAGGTGGGCACAGACGAGCCAACTGCCTCAGGAGCGGTCAGATGGCTTCCTATATGCAGGCAGCTTGTTCACTTGCCGTAAAGCAGAATGGTAACTTAATATTAGACTTGAATATAAGTACGGTAATCCCACACCACGGTCTAAAGTAAGCCTACACCTCGCCCTCCCCCTCCTTTCCCCCTTTCCTGCACCGTACCCTTCCCTTTTCCCTCCGCCACGACCCGAGCCACCGTTTCACCTCCTTCCCTCAAACACCCTCTCAGGTAGAATGATGATGCACCGGAGATGGAACTGGATCATATCTCCGGGCGACGAAGTGTTGCTTTTGTGCTTATTGTCATCGTCTTCTATTCGCCCTCCTCTTTCGCCCGACAATTAACCATTTATTATTACACTGGTGACTCGAGGCACAACACGGCTACTCCATCAACAGGTGGTTGGTTTTACGTCCTCGCTATACTTACCGTAAAATGTAATAATCATATACCCGCTTAAGTGTCGCCGGTTATTCAACGGGAGACACCTCCTCGCCGAATATATTTTCACAATTTTAACATTCGAATTTTAAAAGTGAAGAGATTCTCTCAAGCGTCGCCAAAAACTCGTGGTGCAGGCATTTGTAAGTAAGGGCGTCGTGTACGAGCGCACAATTATGTCATACCATTGGTATAATCTACGACGATAATTTAATCAGCGCAGTGAGGTAATGTGTGGTCCACTCCATGCGTTTATTCTAATTAGTGTTAGGGCCGGTGTAGAAGGAAATTCGATGAGTCAGTTCGATTTCATAGGAACTTTGTACGCATCGGGTTCGTGCGTTTCATAAAATCGATCGTAATCGATTTCAGATTCGCTATCGTCACTCCAAACGCTCCTATCGTACAAACAGTCCCTTCAATATGTGACGATTTGTGTGTTTTCAAAAATTCATCGAATTTCTTCTATACAGAGGTAAAAAATGACTCAATTTAAAAAATTAGCCGACGACCACGACACCCTCCGATCTGAACCGTCACAGATCGCGAGAAAGCCTCTTCGAAACGACCTGGGATTCCCCGATATTTAGAAATGAACGAAGACCGAAGCGCGCGCGGTTTTTGCGCATTTTCACAATTGCGTAGAGAAGTGTGCAGGTAAATTATGATTGCGCGATGCGTATTACTTGCAGTGAGAGTTATTGGAATATAGAGCATTTTTTATCGGCTGTAATACATGGTTGTAAACGCGACGCTACTATTTGTTCAAGTCTCAGGCGTATCTCGTTGCGAAACCAGAGCCGGAGCTCGAATCTTGAACCGACCGCAGGTCGGCATCATTTTCTCATTTTACACTTATTTTATTTCCTCGTCTATACATATTACTTACATGCGTTCGCCTCGCTATCTGTTGCCGCGTTACGGTATTGTAAAACAAATCGAATACAGTATAGGCTTGAATCTATAATAAAATATAATGTCCCCCGTGGGTTACGTGTATTATAACTAATGTATAGAGACCCGGTTAACGGCTAACTGCCAACGGCTGGTGTCTGGCGTCTGCCAACCACCATGTTGCAGGGGACGCGTGGAATGGCGATACCCCCCTGGCCCTATACGATGTCTATGCAGGGACACCCTTGCCACTACCGCAAGGCAGCCTACAGGGTATTACAGTGCCGTGCGGTAGTAAGGGGTCGCTCACCCCACACGCTCGTCCTTGTGCCACGAAAATTTTTCTCCCCCCAAAGTCCCCCATCTTTGCCCTTGTTCTTCCCCTTCCCGATTTTCTCCCCCGTATTACGAATTGCCCCCTATGCGACGCTTGGCGTCCATATTATGATGCGATGCGATGAGATTCCCTGGCAAGAGTTTGCCATAGAGAAAACTTTCGGTGAAAAATCGGCTTCCGATCCCCGCATCTGCAGCACGTCTGTATCCAAATAGGAAACGAAACTTCTGCACATCGTGTACGGGGAAGGCAGATTATGTTTTGATGACGAAACTGACTTCAACACGCGGAATTACACTGATTTATAAAGATTTTTCGTTACGAGCTGTCCGACGACATTTTCTCGATCTGAACGATGAAAATTTGAATGAATTATATCGAGCAGTGTTATATATTGGATGAAGTAAAGCGACGCGTTTCACCGCCCGAAAAAACTCGGGATCAGTTACGTTCATCCGTTCATTCATATAGGAGTACGAATAATTCAAGGATCCCGGACTCCGCGATCGGTCGAAGTTTCGAACGTAACGAAACTTCGGATACGACTGAACGAAGAGTCTCCTTCTCCTTCTCTGGACCGATCGACCGACAGACGGATGAACCGATGCGTGATCAACGGGGTAGGTCGTTGGCAAAATCACATATACTCGCATGCTGGTCAAGCACGCAGGTATACGCAAACATATACACGATGTATACTCGATATATATAAGTGTCGAACTCAATCCGCGGTCATTCCGAGACTCGATCCGTAACCGGGACCAAAAACAGGGCCTGGACTTGGGCCAGTAGTGCACAATCACCGGGAACAACCACCACCACCACCACCACCGTCAGGACGCGGACGTAAACTGCACCGTGCCGTATGACGCGGTACGACGACGACCCCTCGCCAGTTCTTGTATAGAATTACCTACCCACGGGGGGCACGAGGAGGGGCCGTTAGTAGAAGGGGACGGCGAGGAAGTGGCTACCCCCGCTAGCACAACCCCCCAAACCCCCTCGCCATTCGACGGTTGCGTGCGTGAATCATGCATATCGATTTTCTTATATACGTTCGTTGATTTTACGTCCAGTGTATATATCTATATGCTCACGTTCCCGTCCACTTCCAGTTTTACTTCTCCCCTGATGCAGTGCGTACATGTATATCCACCAACCCCCACCGTAAATTTTTTCAAAAGCCTTCGGGGCCCCCCAGTAGCAGTAGCGGTGGCAGTGGCAGTGGCAGTGGCATTGGCGATGGTGTGTTCTTCTGCAGCACAATGCCCCCTTGCTTACCTCCTCTTGCCCTCCCCCCCCCCCCCCCCCCCCCCCCTCACTGCCCCCTTGTCTTCTTCCCCAAGTATCGCGTCCTTCTCGGATGCAGGACGCCGACGGCACGCCGTGCTGCCCGCCCTGGTGCAGCTAATAACCCCTCGTCCTTTGTCCCTCGTGCTTGGCTCTCGTCGTCTTTTGTCTTTGCGCCGTTGTAGCTGCAGTGCGATAACGGAGAGACGCGGCGAGCCCGCAAGATCGAACTCACCCTTCAGTTCTTCAGAAGGCTTACATACATATATATATATCTATACACGCATGGGCATGTATTACATGCATATATACACATATATGCGGACGAAATTTATTTCGCGAAGCATTATATGGTATACAGGGCTTTTTCGATAATTACTAGAGTTTTTATATGTATTATATAGTTATTATCGGCGGGAATCTGTTGCCCAGACAGACAAGTCTTTGGCGAAAGTTTTACTATTGTTCCGTAACATACATGTATATTTTAATTAACGTATACGTATATACATTTGTAAAGGTGGTTTGCAGCTGCCTATTTAAGGACCAGCAAATTCTCGCGCGTGTTAATTAGGGGTTGAAAATATCTCATCCCTACGCCTCATTGGGAATAGTTATAGCGTTTGAACCGCGTGATAAAAAAACTGCATCTTTAGCTCCATGCCAGTTTTTATCTCCCACAACTTTCGAACTATGCAATCGATACATCAGCTGCATTTGGAATAGAGAAGGCGGCGCGATTCCCTGTCGAAAATTATTCGCTACTTCGGCACGTGTAAAATTAACGGAGAAAGTTTTTTGTTTTTTTTTTTTTTGTCAAAACTTTTAATCGGAAAACAAAACGCTTTCAATTTCAATAAAACCTTCGTAGAGTACTACTTATTCTTTCTCCCACACGCGCTGCACAGACATTGATTAAAAAAAGCAAAAAAATAAAAATAAAAGAATAGGGCTGTATGAAGCGTTTCTCAAAGATTCCCAATGGCGAGCGTTGCCATTCATTAATATCCTCGAGCGTTTTACTGCAGCTGCTTCTCGACTGGTGAAAATTTGCCACTCGAAAGAATGGTATTTTACTTTTATGTAAAATCATCGCGAGGGTCATGAAATAATTCGTCTATTGTTTAGACAGATGAAAAGACCGTCGTTTTTATGTAAGCCTGCAAGTAGCTGGCTGAAATAAAATATTCTATAAAAAGATGAGAGAAGAAAATGAAATAAAATTAAAATTAAAAATTGAGGAAAGGGTTTAATACACTGTCTATATTAACAGAATACCTTCACCACCAGTCTATAGAATATAAAGACATTTTTCTTTTTTTTAATAATGAGGCATTATTTAATACAATATAAATAGCTACGTCTATATACAGAGATATTATGATATAAGTTACGGGTTGTATTATGCTTATTACCGCGCCCGCGGCGAATGATCGATGATAATTTTACTAATACGTTTATAAAAAGAAAAAAAAAACAAGTTCTTATTCTTGTTCATCAAACGCAATTGTGGATGAGATTAAATACTATATACTCCTCCTTCATCCCTATAAAATTTTGTCCAATAAGTACAAATGGCACAGTCGCAGTGTCCTGTAAACTCAACATATACGTGTATATCATGAGATTGTATACATAATCATATAGAAGTGGAAATAAATAACAATTTATCGTTCAGTTTTATTTTACTATTTTTTTTTTTGGTTCTTTTCTTTCTTTTTCGTGTATATGTTTATCCTATAAGTGTATGTGTACTGGGATTCGCTAATAAAGTAATAATAGGAATAATAATGATAATGATGATATTAATAACAATAACAATAATAATAAAGCGAGAAAAGAGAAGTTTTTCCAGCTTCTTGTGTACATTGTAATAATCGCAATTACGACAAAGTACACTTTTACCTGTTGCGTCCAAATAATATTTAAATATAAGTTTTAAAATGCTATTGGAATGATTAATTTCTTCGCTAATACATGGGTATACGATATACCTAATATATAATAATATAATAATAATTCTATAAAAGAATCACAAGTGTAAAATATACGAATGACTTGTTAGTTCCGTTTAATACCGATCTGGTTATAGCTACCTCACTTTTTTTTTCTTCCTTCTTTTTACACACGATCAAACTTTGGTAATAATTAAATTATTTTTGGCCACCAATGTACTTAATATTTATATCTCGCCATTCTAACAAATCCTCGGTCTTTAGCAAGTATATAGGTACTGGTATGCATTAACTATATGTATACAGAACTGTCGCGCAGTGTGATTTCTTGCAAGAAAGTAAACGCGTGATACTTCGTGTTTTGTCCAATTTTCAACCCCTTGAGTAATTTTTTGACGATGAAACCGGCGTTTCAAAATTATTGGCGCGTGTAACGACTCAGAAATCGAAAGTATGCGTTTTTTAATTGTGTAGAGACTAAAATAGCGCTAGAATTTCGTTTCTGATAGCGTCTTCTTTTTTTAACGCTACATTCTCCCGCAAATAAAATTCAACTGTACTTTGTGCACGATTGAATGAAAACTATTGCATCTAAAAGGTTCGGATTCAACATACTTGTTCATTACATATTTACGCACTGCGTAAACTACGGATATTGAAATCGGTCAAGAAAATTTTGTGATACCTGCAAAAAATGGGATCGGTAAACGCGATCGTTATGAAAAATAACTTAATTCTTTGGAAAAAGGATACTTCTCATGAATGTAATGCATTTTCCGTAGTTCACACAGTGGGCATACCTGTCGAGAATATTCATGTAAAACTTGGTTCATTTCAGATGATCGGTGTCAGAGCAATCCTGCACGAATCAATAAATTTGAATTCGCCTATAAGGGTTGTAAAAATTTACTAGATGAATTATTTTAATATATCGAAGTGGCATTCGATAGAGAAATAATGAATGGAGTGAAATTGATCTAAGCCTTAGTCATTTCATAATCAATTCCTGAAAATAAGTCTACAAATTTGATGTCAAGGTGTATTTGAGCTCTTAAAGGCCAATCACTACTACTCATGCATTGACATTGCCAATTGAATCGATGATTGATCTATAACAGCCACGTGTTTTATCAGAGTTTCAATTTCAAGCGAAGATATTGTATAATTTGATTTTTACCGCTCTTTTGGTGTCTACAAAGCTAGAGAACGTCTACATACGTTGTTTACTTTGCGAAAAATGACCGGACCGTGAGTTACAAAAGAAATTGACTTTATATACCATATTGAAATATTCTTTGTGTCTATTTTCAGGAATGAATTGCTGCGCATATCTGCCACAAGGTATTTAATAAATATCCTATAAATGTGTGATAGCTGCCCCATTTATCAAGACTTTCCTTTATCTTTGCCCCTTACCCTTGAGGATGGGGAATACAATTTTCTAATAACCGACACCAAGTCATTTTTTGGAAATAAATTTTCTATTATACCCTCCAGGAGTACGTATAGCAGTCTTCGATTGAGCACGGGTTCTTGAAAGAGTTGAAAAACCCTTAGCAACCCACGGCGGGTTGTTTCACTGCCAATGATATGTTTCAGTTCATCCGAGAAGCACGATAGAAGTGCCACTTTTGCAGCCACTCGAGTTCTGCTCTTCATTTCCGAGTCCCGGGGTGGTTTAGCCTCTGCCTTAACACCGTTTGGCCAAAAACTGTGCCTAAAAAAAAGATCGAAGTATCAAATTTTACGATTAAATTAAAAAACAGAATGGATTAAAATTATCAAATTTCAATTTCATTTTATTTCAATATTTACTTGAGTAAATTCAAATACGTCGCGACGTTTTTAGGGCTGGTTAAGAGGGATACATATTCCACTATTCTTCTGTTCACAATGTCGCCAAACATCATTCGGATTATTTGCCTTAGTAATGTGACGATCCTGCGCCTGAGCCATTGGTTTTTGACTTTCAAATCGAACACCTCGTCCATAAGAAGCAGAATAATTCTCAACGGTATGTTATCGTCCGTCTGAAAGCAGCATATCTCAATATCAGTCTCTTTTCATTCAATACTAAGCCAATAATTCGTCTATTTCTGCTACGTAAGACAGTCTTGTATCTAGGCAAGCTTAAGCTTGCTGTTATCTGGACTAGTTCATACATCTAATCCCAGATCTAAGCCCTCCTTATCTCCTGTGATCTAGAAAACTTACTTCTGCATCGAGGCTAGCCCCGACTTTAACACTCTCATAAAAGACGCTGGTTTTCTTTGGATTTCCAAAGAATTTGCTTATGTTATCCATCACGCCGTCCACAGTGCTCAGCATATTGTCAGGCATAGTCTTTACCGCCTGTGTCATGTTTTTCATCGAAGTCTTCAGAGGGTTTACAAGTGTGTCGATCTGAAAATTAAAAAAAACGTGAATAAAAGAACTATACTTTGTCTATTGATTTCATCAAACATGGGTTCAACCCGCCCCTGGCTTACTGTTCTAGCGACATGACCGCCAGTAACTCCTTTGTCATATTCTCCTTGCTCCAAAAAAGTTAGCAGCAAAGATTGCAGCCCTAAATGTCCGTCGACTGTGAGAGGTCTGGTGAGCTGTTGCAGCCAGGCATTGAGCATAGTCATTCTTCTCTCAAGAACGGCACGGTCCATATTATGGAAAGCTTTCTTAGCTGGGAATGGAACTTTAGCAAGATCATAATACTTGTCTTTTATTTTCTGATGGAGGTCATGAAAGTCAGAGTATCTTCTATAAATATGCCACTTCTCTTGATACCCAGTGTCGTATCTCTTTGTTACAGCAACCGCGTAGATCCCGTAAGTTTTTCCTTTGTCGCTGACTATTCCAGTTTCGATTATCTCTGCCACAATCTCGAACCTCCCTTGCTGCAGCTTTTTGATAGCACTTTGATCCGACATCACAGTGTCTCCGATCTTTAGATATCTCTCGTTGTCTGACTCGAGGTAAAACCTGACGTCAGAGTCCGCGATCTTCTTAGGGTCTGTGAAAACTTCCTCCTGATTAGCGTCAGCATCAACTTCAATGTTTGGTTCAGAGGCCAGGTCTGTTTCGTCAAAGATACCGGCGCCAAACTCCGCTCCCAGGCTAGCGAGCTGCGTTGAAGAGTTTGGATTCGATTTTATCCTGTTTCCTGTATCCTCGAGTATCTCCCCGTGTTGCATATCCAAGTCGTTACTTAAGGAGGATACGCTTATGCTATCTAAAGACCTCGAGTCTTCCTCGGAAACAGGATCCTTGAGTAAATCCAGCTCTGCGAGTAACTTGATGTATGCAATTGAGTGCTTGAAAGCGGGCAGAAATCTTTCTTCATTCTGTAGTTTCTCATAGCAGCATGTTTGCAGCTCATCGAACCAAGTTTCGCTAACAGTTTCGGACTTAATTCGTGTGGCGAGTCCCTTCACGAGAATATCGTCAAGCTGAAGTCTAACAGAAGCTTTGTCGCTTAAGTACTGTTGGTAAATCTTCACTGCAGCTTCCTTTAGGTTTTCTAGATCCACATTTTTAGACTTTGAAGTGTCCGTACCATTGCCATGAAGCTTTTGGAGCTCTATATCGGATATTTGTTGCTCAGCCGATACCTTCCATCCATAGATGTTCAAGTAAAAGAATAAATACGCCTCAGCGCCTATACTGGTCATGTAATCGATGAAGTAGCTCAAAGCTATATTGTTTTTGAGTAGCTCGTCCAATGGCAAGCTTACTAACTTGTGACCAGGGACTAAAAGTCTGTTCCAGTCTTGGTGGGCACTGATACCATCCGTTAGATCGGTTTCAAGGCCTTCCTGCATCCTTATCATTCTTGTTTCGAGGATTTTCCTGACGTACAGCATGCTGTTCAACCGTTGCTTGACCGTCAAGTCGTCGTCTCCGCCGGAATCCTTGGATCGCAGATGGGCAATTTCTTTCATCACAACAACTTTGGTGGCTGCTAGCTCTTCCAGATTATCAGTTATCCGGATCACAGTCAAAAACGTCTCACTAGGTAGACTCATGTCCTTAGCGCACTGAAAGTGAAGAAGACAAGAAATGAAAGAGTATTTCTTCAGTGACAACTGTTGAAAGATGTGTCAGAATTTTAGGTCAAATTCTAATCTTACCAGCCATATACACGCCTGGTTGATGTAATCTGGATCTGACAGTAAATTTAGCATCGGTTTCATGACTACATTGACCAACAATTCCCTCAGGACGATTCTTACAGTCATACAGTCGAAGTCTTCTTTAGGTAGCAACAAGAATAAAAGAATCTCTGATAATTCAGCGAGGAATATCAGCTCTTGACTTTCATTTGTGCAAACTAGATCTCTAGATATCAGATTATTCTCCATCTGTACTTCCAGATCGAAGAATATCTTCTCCAAAGACTCTTCTTTATCGGTTACCGGATCCGGTCCGGGTTCCGTAAGCGAGCCTAAGTTCGGAACGTAGAATTTCGACTGCGAATACCATGAGATATCAGTCTCGCTTTTATTACGACGGTGGGTCGGGGTCGCACTTTTCTTAGGGGTACTTCCTGAAGTACTTGAACTGCTGCCACCTGCTCTCGAAGGCTTTGGTGCTTTCATCTTTGCTCTGGCTTGACGGTAGAGACGCACATGCGAAGCTGCATCATCTACAAGTCGAGTTGTCAGGTACGGTATCCAATCCACATCTTTCACTCTGTAGAGAAGAATTCACGCAATGAAGATGTTACAAATGTAGAAAATGTGTTTACCAAACGTTTGAGTTTATCACGTTAATGAAAACATTGATTCCCACAGAAATTGATAACATATACAGTAGTACGTGAATGTTTTGAGCCATCTGGCTGATTGCGAGTAACATTTCAATGGATTCATCGACTCTGATGTATTACTGTCTCATAATTCTCCTCTGAAATATAGTTGTGTCCAATTTAATGTAGTTAAATAAAAAACTGTTAAATTATTTGGCTTTTGGAAAATGATTCTTTTCAGTTGAATCAAAGATTCTTCCCAAACTACGTAGATGTAATTAAGACTTATTCAAATGGGTTCTTGTCATTGTTTACACGTCTTTGTTTGATCTTTCGTGTAATCAGAATGACTAACAAATGTTTAAAAATACTACGTCATATTGTAAAGCAGTTAAATGCTGTTCATACTCCAATTAGATGCGAAGTATGTCAGCCAGAAATGCAAAAATGAGACATAAATACTAGAAAAATTCTTTAGAAACTAGAGAACCCCTGTATTTACCTATTGGCCAAATTAATGGCGATCTTTTGCGCCGTATCTCTCACGGATTTGGTGAATTCTTCATCATCCGTTAAACGTCCGTACCACGGCTCGACGTGATCTCTCAAAATAAAGTCCAATATTTCCTGAAAATATTATTGGTCATTAGTATCTGTTCAAGGTTGAAGAGGTCTCGGTATTGAACCATGATAGTCTTTATTCGTATGCCTCTTATTCCCGTCAATGTTATCAATGATTAAAGATAAAATTCTAGTCATTCACCTGAAGGGATTCATCGATAACGTGGCTCCCAGTCACCCTTCTATCAGTAGTAAATTTGACCTTATTTTTGGACGCATCATCAAGCATCTAAGAGCAAAAAAAAAAGTAAGACAGATAGTAAAAATCTTCTGTCTCTTTTTCATGTGAACTCTTTGTGAGCTGAAATATCCATAAAATCACGTTTTTTTCAAACAGTGTAGTTTAAAACTCTTTTTTTCCATCAGTTTATCCAATTCTGAAATTACCGCTTTAAAATTAATTAGTCAAAAATATTATCCACACTGTGAATAATAAGGAAAACTAACACTCTCACGCTGTGGGATTAAATGTAATTGAAAATCATGCTCCTCTGAAAAGAAAAAAAAAACACGGTTTTCTTTATTTCAAAGTAGTTCTCAACATCATGAATGTTTTCAGACAAATTAGTGCGAAATATCTTGAACTCGGATGAACAATTTTATACACTTTAATTAATTGAAGCCTAACAAACAAGGTGGACTAAATCCAGCCATAATTTGAAATAAAAACAAAATGATTCAAAACCCAAAGTGTTTCTTTTCTCCTGAACTTCAAAGAGTATTTTATAACGATCGACGAAATAAATGTTTTGAGAAGTTGAAAGCAGCTCATCGTCAGAGGCAGAAACTTAAAAGTTTTCTCATATTGTGGCTAGAGAATGTTACATTCCTAATAATCACTCTTCTTGAATCTAGAATGTTGAATTAACTTTTGACTACCTGGCGTAGTTTGTCGGTCTTTTTGTACAGATTTTCTCTTCTGTTTTTTGCCTCATTTTCAAGAATCGGAGCGTAACGTCCATAAACGGAAGTTAATATCCTGAAAATGAATACAAGTATGTAGATAATGAAGTAAATATAGACTATTGAGAATAATAGATAAAGGAGTATTCAAATTCACCCTGTAAATAAGACAAGGAGAACAATAACAATTTTGAATATTGTCCCCAATCCGAAGAGTGTAACAAACAGAATGAGAACTGCGGCAACAACGCCATAGAGCGGGACGTTCATCTGCAAAAAAAAAAATGAGAACAAACATGTATGTTTGTAGTAAAATAAAAAAAATAAATAAAAAAAAGGAGAAGAAACCTGTTTTACTTACGGACGTCCTCATCTAAAAAGGTAAATTGGGCATAGGTAGTAGATAAATGAAATAGATGACGAAAGAACAAAATACAATCAAGCGATGTAATTTTATATCATGTTTAATTTAATTTCGCACACCCATTATATCGAATCGGGTGATTGACGTGTGTATGGTATGTATGTTGTGACATACATACGCGTATAAAGAAAAAGAGAAAGAAAAAAAATTGACGTATAATGCGACGATTAGAGATCGAATTTCATATTATAAATGAAATATGAAACAGTCGTTCGATCCCTTGACTTGACGTTGGTAAGTTATGACAGACGTGGCCCATTCCAATAGCCTCGCGCGTGCTCGGCAAAATATTACGCATGTTGGTTTGTTATAGAATAGAGATAGTATTGAGGAGGCGAGATACTCGTCCGTGCTTATACAGAGGCATGTAGGCATGTATGTGTCGGAGACTGGTAGGCGGAGAGAAAGAGAGGGCAAACCGTAAATGAGATGGATATACGAACCTTGGAACACGGCAATAATCCACCTGAATAGTGACCGCAGGAACTACACACATATTGCGGTTCACAACGACTAGCTTATCGCTAGAATGTTGTCAGCTGACTAAAGTTTTATTTACATTTTTCCCGGAGAGGAATAAACCCCGATGAAAGACCGACGACATTTTTAATAGTTCGGTTGGAGGAGGCTAGACGGCGCTATTGAACACGCGCGGGCGCAATTTATTCCCACGTTTGAATCAGGCTTCGAACAAGACAAAAGTAGTTGTCAGTTAGTTATCTTCTTAATTAGTTTTGGGAGGTTCTCTGCACACAAGCAACGATTGAAATCTTATTCCAATGTTTTTAGATACGAGGATGAATATTGTTAGGGTTATTAAAACGCGTTTAATCAATGGTAAGAAGCTAAGAAGGTTGTATGTGAACTTGCATCGGGAGATGTCGCTACGCGTTCATCCCCAAGCAGCTAGCTTAGCTTCAATTTTGAAAAGATGCGCGCAGTTGATCGAGGCTGTGGATGAGTAGTCTTCTCAAATCCTTGATCCCTCGAGGTCATCCTTGCTCTTTTTTCGCCAGTTAGGAATATGTGATAACAAAATAATATCCGTCCTTAAAAATCGCGGCAAATCATTTATAATAATACCAAGCTTATTCAAAAACGAACTTTAGCTTTCGAAGAAGTAAACCATTATTTATCTCCCTTCTATTATTGTTATTATTATTTTAAACGTACAAGAAAGATCATAATAATGGCAAAACTATTAGCTACTCTAAAAGCTATAATAACAAGACTAGTTTTTGCCACTCATGGATTTGTTGCGATATGGCAAGTGACGAGTTTTAAAAAAAATCCTCTTTACTGGTACCTCAGTTGTCCAATATTGTTGCTATTTTTCGAGGGTATATTTACTCTCACCATAAAGGATAATCAAGAGTGGAAATGGTAAGGCAATCCCCATATGTAATTATGTTAATATAATTGTGCATCTCTAGTCGCTGAAACAGAATTGGAATCTATCTCGACTCGCTGTACTCCGCAGTCGCTACACATCGGAAAAAATGAACTAAAATTGAAAAAAATGTATTACAAGAACAACTCAACGACAACAATAATAATTTCTACTATATTTATAACTTATAGTTGAAGTTGCACGAAGATTTTTTCTGTTTTGCCCACAACATGTTTTCAAGTAATAATATATGGTACACATATGTATATAAGTAGATTGCAGTTTTATTTTATTCTAACGAAGCGTGAAGCCTAACAAGCCAATTTTCCACGGCATAGCATTTGATGATCTAGATAGATGTAGCGGTCACCCCTGTGCGGTGGTCGTCTACACCGACATCGGCCTCGGGGTTGGGGATGGTAGAGTGTGGCGGTCCTTTGTACTCGCGTCTTGGGGTGACGGTCGGAAATTGGGCATTAGCAACTCGAGTTCGATTTCAACCGAATAGACTCAATATTTATCGATCTAGTATACTGTATATGTATATTATTCATCATGGAGAACCGCAAGTGCGCAAGATTCGCCCAAACAGTCGCTCCGGCTCACATATGTGTATATTTGAAAAAAATTTAATCATGATTAGCCATGTGGCATAGTTGCCGGGTTTTTTTTTTTATATCAATTTTGCAACGGATTTATCGATCATTGAAACATTGCAACAGTTTCAGAACGCATACTTATACGTCAATGCGTCTCGAAAATACATTTTGGTTCAAGGTTCTGCCCGTCCGTTTTTCTCTACCTCAGCAGTGTGGTCCCAGCTATATGGCTTTTGGAATTGGACAAAGTAGACCGAAGACTCAAAATGCGGGAGTCGAATTTAAATCTAACGGACAATTTGAATTTCACTAATCTGGGTGGAGCCGATTTGAAAAATTTGGAAAAAGCACTCGGCGTATGTGTCTTCTACCGAATTTTTTACATATCTGTATATAGTACAAAGTATAGAACGTATATAATTCATAATTGGCTGTAGGTGAACATCAGACTTCCGGATCTGCAAATATCGACAGAGACCTGGGTAACATTAATCGAACAATTCTTAATGCTGATATTAATAATCGGTCGATGGATGCTTCCCAAAGGAGAATTAACACGCGACCAGCTCAGCCAACTGTTGCTCGTCTACATCGGTACTGCAGCAGACATCATCGAATTCTTCGACTCATTCAAGGTTCGGTAAACCCAGAAATAGAAATGGAAATATGATGGGCGTCGCTCCATTTATAGTATAAAACAAGTTTTCAAGGGATTTGGTTCTAACTAACGATAAGACCATTGTGAGCCTTAAAAGACATGCCAAAGATCGTTCTTCTCATATTTACTCCCAGCATAGATCGTCTATCGCTTATTTTCTCTGACCCCGATAAAGCCGAAATGAAAATTCATTTAAACATACAATTTCGAATCTTGTAGGAGGGCAAGATCGCCCAAGAACCTGTCCTAGTGTATTTGACTCTGGCCATATGGGCCTGGTCACTGATGCAGTTCACGGTTGTCTTAACCGCCACAAAATCAAGAAAATCTCGACTTTCTTCTGGCACGACGGTAAAACGGAAACGCGGTGTTAATCAGCCCGAAACTAGCTGCTGCAGCATAGATGTATGGGGTATAGCACTCAACATGGCACTCCAGGTACACGTGCATGGATTAGACTTTGGGGTGGGCTTTGAATCCTAAAGTTTCGATCTTTTGAAGTTTTTCCAAACTATTTCACATTGAATCTTATACGAGTCTTCGAAACACGATGAACACATGGAAGATGTTTAATAGATGTATTGTTTTCTGATATGGAATAGGATGGGCCATTCCTTGGGTTTCGATTGATCCTGATAATCCACTACCAGATAGTGAGCTACATGAACATTTTCTTCACCTGTAAGAACACGCTAGTGATTCTCCTTCAGTTGTACAGATTATACGTTGTCCAGAGCGAAGGCAAGATGAAACGAAAGAAGGATAACTTGGGAAAGCGCCAAGCTCAATCTGGGAATATCAGTATTATTTCTCGGGGTGATCCGCCGGGTAGAAAACGGAAACATGAAGAAGACGGGTCGAAACGTACTTCGAAAAGTAACGCTGGATCAAGGCGAGAACGGGATATAGATGATCGTGGATCTGAGAGCGACGAATCAGCGCGAGAAACCGACAGATATGAACTTTCTCCAAGAAATCTTGAGGCTTCGACTAGGTAAGTGGATAAAAACGATATTTCTTTGTCCCAGGAGGAAATATCTCTGATTTAAACCGAGTCCACGTGCGTATAGAAGGACGCGAGGTACCCGGCAAGACACAGGATACTCGACCTCGAGTTCCCGGACTTCTTCGCGGCAGGACAAGCTCCAGAAGCGTGAGAATAAGAAGAAGTCGAATTCGCGAGGGTCGGACAGCGGGAGGCGGGAAAATTCTAGCGACGAAGAACGCCGTTGCAAACGTACGGAGCCGAAGAAGAAGAAGCGTAAGAAGTCCGTGGACCAAAAGGAGAGCAAGTTGGGACCAGGAGAGAAAGAAAGTCCCCGAGGGATTCGGCGCGGGAAATCAAGACATGTTGGAAAAACGGAAGGGTCTTTCAGAGGCGTGGTCGGAGGGGAAAAGGACAAGGATGGAAAAGGACGACGTCGACGAGACGCCCCTGATCCAGAAGAGGGCGAAGAAGAGGAAGAGGGAGAAGGACAGGACAGGAGCACTCCTACGGAAACGGAAGATGAGGAGGAAGAGGAGAGAGGAGGCGGGCATAGAACATCATCCCGTTCTTCCGGCGCCCGCAGCTTAGGTAGCGAGTCAGAGAGCGGAAGGAGGTAAGTTTAAACCAAAATCGAATAAAATGACTAAAAATATGAATCCTTCTTCATTTTTTATCGTAGATACAGGAGGCGGAAGCGTGGGCATGAGGTTCGCGATTGACAACGAAGCCTCGGCATCGTGGCGATGTTCTTTCTCTATGTGGCTATCCTCGTTGTCTGTATGCTGTTCATTCACGCTGGAATTAATGACGGTCTAGTCTTGGCGACCACAACTCATCACTATTACTTTTCTACCGTACACTGAAGCGTTGCAGGCCCAAAATTAGTACTGAGAGACAGTTTACACGTAATAAATGATGATTGTCTGTGATCAGACTAATTCTATTATCTGGCCTGAACTAGGCTACATAATTAAACATTAACTGTATAATTATATGATCGAATATGTAACCTAACGTAAGTTAATATTATAGTATATCTATAGTTTATAGACTGATAGACTTGTGAATCTAAACAAAGTTTCAGATTAAATATACGCCGCAGAATGAAGTCAGTTAGAAACCATAAGGGATTAGAATTGTTGGAAGCATCGAAATTTCGCTGTACTATATTCAATTACCTTTATTATTGATGAACATTGGTTAACAATAAGTTTCGTCGCAACATATACGTGTAGGTATAAGAGTGCCACATCGATCACGTGAAATTACAATTTTTTCCCTTTTTCTTTACCGTTTCTCACGATAAGAGGAGATATCTAACAATAAGGTTGCCTGTTTCGATTTGGAGGATTTTTAAACGATTTCGACGAATTACAGCATTCTGAAATCAAGAATTCAATGTTCAAGCTGACCAAAATGCTCATTGATTGTACTTTTGCAAAGAAAATGTCGCCTTGTAGAATTTCATTCGTTCCATCCTTAAGAATCTTGTTGTAATATGACTGTGATAACCACCCAATCATTTTGGAAACTGTGAAACGTATTGCCTTCCTCGAGACGCTGTTTTGTTCGTAAAAGTTCAATCAATAAACACTTTCCGAAGTTTTGATATTGAATGTTTCGTCTCGGAATTACACCGATTAAAATTCATGAAAACTATCCTCTACATCAAAGCAGGACAACTTAAATATATTCCCTCAATATCTTCCATATAGATCCTCGCCGATTTCCTTCCCCTACCAGCACAATGGTTGTACATAGCTAGATGTGAGATATCAATATACAACAACTGTACAAACGAGGCCTAAACACAACTTAAAATATCCTTACTCCACGAATATGAATTTATATGCCGCAGTTTCCCGCAGATAGTAATATAACTCGAGCAGCTTAATTACGGCAGGACGAGTATATTCATCATTATAAAGCTTGAAGATAGAAGAGAGAGTCATGGGTGAAAAAGATTGGATAAATTTTTGCCACTCTTCACCCATCGCGACGTCTAAGCCACTGCAAACTTTGCTTTCTATCCAGACTATCGACGTATTTGGTCAGGTCACGTTGGCCAACACCATTTGCAACGCAGTATAAAAGACTTGTATCAACGAGGAGCTCCTGAAGCCAATGATCGTCGTTTACCTCTGTCTCGGATGCTGTCTTTGGTATGTCAGCCGAAAATACATCCTGCGCATCGGATCTATCTACGCCTTTCCGAACAGCGAGTGTCTTTCCGGTCGCTAATGTCTTTTGCTGAACTTCTGGTACCCCGGGGTCCATCGCTTCCCGATAGCCCTTTACAAAGTTGCTTTGTGGGACTGGGACGGGGATAGCTGAGCTGGAGGAACCACTGAGACCCGTGTCTCTCAGGCTTTCGTTATACTCCGAAAGAATTCTCGCGATCTCTGAAGCCTCGCTAGCATTTTTAGCCAGGGAGGAACAACCCTCGACGGTATTTCTCACACTGTGATTATTTCCCGATGAAGGCGAGCCCTCGCGACTTGAGGGCTGGTCCTCGATCGGTAGAAGCTTCTTATAGATCGAAGACATCTCCATCAAAGTCTCATCGCTTATCGCGGAGTCTTCCAATCGCGATAAGTTCAGGTGGGTTGATTCTGCGTCGAGCAATTCGACCTCGGCGTAGCTTTCCTCCGCGTCTTTTAGCGGTGAAAATTTTTTAGCGGGTTGAGGGCGAGCGTCGAGACTATGGCGTCGTTTTTTTCCCACCATTTGACGATAGCCTGGCGTCATGACCTGCGCACAATAAGCGAGAACAGAGTGCAGACTATCGTGCATGCAGACCTTGAATGATTCCTCCGAGGATTCGAGGCTGGTTTTAATCGACGATGGCGAAGATAGTGTCTGGCTTGGCCCCGGGTCGACTGGCACTATTTCTACCTCTTCAGGGGCGTCCAGGACTTCACGGTACGTCCAATTCGAACCTCCGGCATCTGGCGTCGACCAGAAAACGCGCCCTTCGTATCCAGTCGCTACACCAATCTAGGTGAAATAAATTGATGAAAATTGAAATCAATTTCGTTCCTTAGCTTATAGTATAATCAATCGAAATAGAACTATGACGCGATCTTGGTCGCTAAAGCTAGGAGAAACTAGAAAGCTCAGATTTGTCGTATCATCGATCATCATTTCAGACACATAAACTCGTACACTGACCTGGGGATGAAACACAGGTCTCTCGTGCATTCCATGAACGGGCCACTCTCTCCATTCAGTTTCGTCCTTACGCGTAGGTGGTTGATGAGTAGCCCCAACGGTGTAAAGTTTCCTAGTAACAGATCTCGTGTTCATATACGGCATCGTCGTAAGTTTCGTCCTTCTATTTGTCCCGGTGACAGTCGTGCCTTCATTTCTCTCTTGTCTCCTGGTAGCAAGAAGCCGTTGTCGTTGTCGTGGCCGAGTGGTCATGGTCGTAGTCGATATAGTCGTCGGTGTAATCGCTGTCTCCGGCATCGTCGATCCTTTCTTGGAGGTGCCACATCGCTTTGGATTCCTTCGCGGAACTACTTCGACGATCCTGATGAACAAAATAACATCAAAAAGCTTTTCCGAAAGAGTCGAATGGCTCCACTCACTTCTTTCCACTTTCCCCATCCGATGACCGATGAAGTCGTTTAGCTTTATCCATCGGTGAGGCAGATCCGGTTCCAAAACTACCGCTGCTACTTCCGCTACCGCAGCTACTTATGCTACTAGCGCTACTACTACCGCTACCATTGCTACTGCTGGCGCTAGTAGTCGTTGTAGCAGTAGTAGCCCCTGCAGAACTTCCGTTGGTATTGCTTCCCGGATCGTTTGCTCTCGCAGGATTGGAAAGACTCGAATTATCGTCCTGAACTTCGCGTCTAGGGGTCCTCGGTTCTTGTTTAATGAGCACAGTGCCAGGCGGTAGTTTGTGGATGATGTTAGTCTTCCCCGGACCGGATACGAAAGAAGGTCCTGCGTCAGGGATCTGTTCCTTTTCCTCGTATAATTGTTCCGCCATTTTGAATTGCTTTCGAAGTTCCATTTTCGAGGCTTCGTCGCTGAGCTCTATAACTCGCGGTTTTTTAATCTCGTGTATAACGCTAGCCGCTTCCTTCATCGATGGAAGCTTCGTCTTCGAGCAGCCTCCGATGACCGGGATCAAGGCTCGCCCCTGGCTTCGACGAGCCTCTTTACCCTTCCGCAACGACTTTTTCGAACTCTTGACAGAAGCTAACGGCAGTTCTCGAATGTAGTGGTATCTCGCTCGCTTCGGGATACCGGAAGTGCCTTTTTTTATCTCCGCTATTACGCTTATCTCGTCGTCAGAGGCGGGGGCTGACGACGGATTTTTGAAGCCCGTTATTCCGCCCTCGGAAGCCATTTTAGAATTTTATCGATTTTTAATATTATCCACAGATCTGAAGCGGAATTCTTTCCTCTCTTGGGCTCAAAGTTTCAGTCGATATTTCAACCGATATAGCCAATTGTTTCAGACTTTGCGAATATAACGAACAACTGCACGGAGTAGTCAGTACTCGTTCTTTTGTTTCGATGAAATTTTTTCGTTTTGTGAGGTTAAATGGCTGCTCAAAAAAGAGTAAAACGAAAGGATCTCGTCGGACTCTTAGCTCTATGAAATATTTTGAATCGGCTAAATTTATAGTGAGACAAGATGGCCCGGAAATATTGTCTAAATTATGGGATAAATTCAGACACAATACCTGGTGATTAACACTGGCAGATATCCGATCGCTTTCACATTCACGTTACGTATTATCCGGGTGCAAGTTATTATAAATTCTAAGGAATAACTGGAGTGAAGTAATTATGAGATATTCAGCTCGATAAAGGTTGAGTCGAGAGTCGAGACCCGTACCCGTCACGAAGTGTAACCAGAACCGAATTAACCGTCATCGAACCATCTTTCAATTGTTTTTCCGATTCCGTTGTCTCCCATTCCCGAAATTCGAGACACACAGAGCCCTCTGTCTTATTTTCCATGAAATCGTATTGTTACGAAAATTAACGAATACCTTTCGGAAATCCAGCTGCAACTTTGTTGCATTTGAAATCTACAGTGCTGAGAATAACGGATCGAGTCCTTTCGGATACTTTAGAGTTTAGAGAATAATAATTATATGCTTCTTCTCTTCTACCGAACTGTTTCGAATTTTAAATCTCATCGAATACGTCGTAATCGTGTCTACTAAGGTACGATCGGATTAGGTGATTTAAGTTCGAGATAAACGCACCGATTGTTTTTTTAAATTGATTTTTATTTATTCAATTTTGAATAGCATATGTCTGCAGCTATGTCTAGTATACCTAGAAACGTCTCTACTACTAATCGCCTTGTATTTTACATGTATGTGTGATTATGGTGTTAGTGATATAGCTTTACATGTGTACATATACATGAATATGTTGATATTGCACGTAGCCAGAATTCTACACGTCGTTTAAATACGTAAGATATAATACTTCGATTACTCGTGGTGGTGCGTATTATAAGCGTATAGTCATACAATATTAGTAATAATTATATAGATACATTGAAAATATTTACAAGGAAAAAAATCGTCCCATTTAATTCATATTATCTGCGGTAAGGGCCAACGTCGTCAGCACCGAACGTCGATTTGGATTGACGCCTAAGTTTTCCCAGTTTATCCACGAAAGCCGCGCAGTTAAATCTGGAATGATTTAACCGCGAATTAAAATAGCATTCTTCCACGATCGTAGAAAATATTTTCGCAAAATTATTCGACTCACGTAAAAATGAAATTTATTTTTATATCAATATGTGTTCATACCGCTCGTGTTCCATTCGGCACGTTCACCGCTGATCTCTCCTCGAAGACATCGCTCGACGTAGGTGAGAGGGTCCAATCTGGCAGCCAGGACCTCTCTGAGAAGGGCGATGTAGGCGATAGCCAGACGCAGGGTGTCGATCTTCGAGAGTCTCTTCTCGTAGGGAAACGTTGGCACGTGAACTCTCAGCTCGTCGAAAGCCGAGTTGATGCTGCTAAAAATCGCAATCACACTTAGAAGTCGTTCTCTTTGCTTTATTGTGAATGCGGGTGGAGTAGAACGGGATTGCAGAACGAAAGGAAGAAAGGAAAGACGAGGAAATTCTCAATTTTCGTGTTCACGATTCCGTCTACGTTTTTTTAAGGCAAAGGGAGCCAAAATCGCAGGAATGTGCCACGAATGGAGAAGCATGAAAAGGGAAAGAAGATTGGAGAAAACGGACCCACAGGTTGATAGACTTTCTCACCTGAGCATACGCTTTCGTTCACGTATGTTGGCCGCGTGCCTCTGAATTCTGTAAGGGCTACCGTTGGGGTAGTAGCCCTCTTCGACGCCGCCGTTCATCGAGCTCATTCCGTTCATTCCGTTCATACCGGCTATACCGTTCATCTCCGTTTCGTTGTGGTCTATGGAACGGCGAAAGATTTATAAAAAGCGAATTATCTCCTGGTTCATGATATCCACTATACATATAGTGAATTTCTAAAATAATCTGGCACATAAGACTTTTTCTATTCCGAATTTCAGACACAGCGATTGGCTTTGTCGACTAGCTTTTAACAGGAAATAAACTGAGAGACAGAAATGTATATTTCGTGATGATTGAGCAAAGAAAGAGTGCGATGTGGGTCTTACCTGCACTGGATTGCACCGGCATGTGATAATGCAAAGGTGAATGCGTATGGGAATGTGGATGCGTGTGTTGCTGATGCCCTTGGCCAGTGTGAACAACGTGCTGTTGTTGCTGTTGCTGTTGTTGTTGTTGTTGTTGCTGCTGTTGTTGCTGCGATGAAGATCGTCCAGCGTAAACGCAAGAAGGAAGCTCGGACAGGTCTTCCTCGCTGATATCACTGTTAGGGCTGACGTAGTACTGAGAACTGAAAGCCAGAAAGTCTCATTGTAATCAGAATTCTGAACATGTGTATGAGAAATTTTGGATTAACTATTTTTTCCAAAAATTAAAGAAATCATGAAGCATCAAACTATGCGTGCTGCAATCAAATTTCAAAATGCAACCGTTGCGACATTCGATTTCCAAATTTCGCTATGATTGAGAAAAAAGCTCGGTTTCTCAATATAAGTATCGATCAAACGAATTTCATAAAAATCACGCAAATGATCGTCGAAATATTGAATCGATGGACTCGTTTTGAAATTATTTGACGGAAAATTTCAAGAACTTATAAGTGTCGTACTTTATTGGTGAACTGGAATTGGGCTTGTGATTAACGTATCCTTTCGCGATTTGAGGATATTGGAATTCTAACTTATTGATGCAGCGGAGCTGATCGTGAGTCTTGATTTGTGTTATGAAATTCGAGGTTCTAATTTATTCCTGAATGATTTTCATCAATGTACTGCATTAGGGTGACAACTTTTTGACCTCAAATTCCCAATTTTCGAGTTCACTCGGCTTCACCTCAAAATTTCGGTGCAACCGAAGAATTTTTAAAGGTCGTTCAAGAATTTCGAAGATAATTCAATTTATTTTTTCATCCCGACTCTCACCCTCTACATTTCTTCATCGTCAATATTCATGCAAGTGCTCCGAATTTTGGGCAAGAATATTAATATTCAGGGGTCGCTCAAAAATTCTTTTTGGAGCAGCCTCTAAATATCAAGGATCGACCTTTTTTGTGCTTTCATAGGTGTACCTAATGAACAAATACAAGGGCTGAGAAAAAAAACCAAAAAAATTTCAGTTTCATCCCACGCAATGATGAATTAAAAAAAAATATATCTATATTTTTTTTTGATGATTAAAATATGTTCATTTATTCAGATAATTTTCATTTTTTTATTTATCATCACGACTCTCACCCTTTGTATTTGTTCATTAGGCACTATGAACACAGGTAAAAGCTCGATCCTTAATATTGATATTTAGAGGTCGCTCGAAAGCTTCGAAAAGATTATTATTCAAATGTTAAAATTTTTTGAGCGATCCCTAAACGGAAAAAAAAGAAATATGGAGGGTGAGACTCGGGATGATGAAAATAAATTGGATTGTCTTCGAAGTCGTTGAGCGAACTTTAAAAATTATTCTATCGTGTCCAAATCCTGGGAGGCTTACTCGAATACTTAAAACTATGGAATTTTGGAGTGAGACCAAAAATAGGGAATGCGAAGTCAAAAAGTTGTAGATGCATGCAATCTATAGCTTCCAGTATGCCGATTAATTTATGAT
Organism: Tenthredo amoena; assembly: GCA_963966615.1. Classification (NCBI taxonomy): domain Eukaryota; kingdom Metazoa; phylum Arthropoda; class Insecta; order Hymenoptera; family Tenthredinidae; genus Tenthredo; species Tenthredo amoena. The sequence goes on along the minus strand of OZ016482.1, from coordinate 21,444,410 downwards.
CGATACTGCAAATACATCTTCGATTGGAAAAGCTTTCGAATTCATCCTCCGACGCAAGAATCATATAGGATCACCAGAGGTAAGTTAAAAGACTATCGTATCTGTATAAGATTACCTAGAACATGCGACGGTGGAGTCTGCAGGTCCTCTGGTAGTCGCGGCTCCAGTTCGATGCCGAAGTCTCTGGCTCCTCTCCTCGTAATCGTACTGATTTCTCCCCGGATGTGAGGACATGATTAATTCCTCAGGTTTTTCGGTGTCAGTTTTAGCCGCGGAATCCGACTACCTCGGACCTTCGCTTCCTCCCGAGAATCTGGACTCGGTATGCGCGAAGGGGATGAAAGTTAGATGTAATATTATATACACGGGTACTGGTGTAATGATTAAAATCCTATTACTGGTTCCCGGCACCAGTCCCACTTCCGGTACCAAATTATACAAGAAATACACTATAACCGATTCTGACCAAAGTCCTGCAGGAAGTTTGCGCAGTCTTCCCGTCCCGATGGATTAAAGTACGACTATCGCCGGGCTCCCTTGGGAGCCACCCTTATATACGGTACGCTAAATGATATCGCACGGGGGTGATCGATACCAGGCGACGATCCACAGGCGGAGCTTTCAGCCAGCACCCTCCATGGGGTAGCCAATCCCCAGTCCAGAGACCCGAAAATTATTAACCCCCGGCTTTACCATTGGCCAAAGCTTAAAGGTCTTGTATATATCTGGTATACATATGTAGTACGATACGATTATACCTATATCTAATCCCAGCGATAAACTGCAGACAGGGATGTACGTAGATGTGCGATACTTCGACTGTGTGGGTATAATGTGCCCATAGATATTCTCACTATAAGTCAGAACAGCCAGCTCCTTTTTCTCCTTCCTGCGCAGGTATGTCTTAATTCCAGCTCATCTGCCCCCAGTATCTCCTTAGATCTGACTATCTTTTTCCTTCGATGATGTGATTCGATTCATTGACATTCGTAGAAATATTTTTAATGGTTGATCATCGAGACCCTGAATCTTGGCATTTCTTGCTAGGGGTTGTTCCCAATTCTTGCTTCTTTTCGATGACTTTCGATACCGAAAGACTCCGTTTTCGAATCATTTCGAATCCTGTACCGTTCCCCGAGTCTTCCTGACCGGGGTTCACATATCTATGCCCTATGGGAGCAGTCAGGTTCTTTTTCTCCTTCCTGCGCAGGTATATCTTGATTCTAGCTCATCTCCTTAGGTTCGGCTATCTTTTTCCCTCGATAATGTAATTCGATTCATTGACATGCATTCGTAGAAATATTCTAGATGGTTGATCATCGAGACCCTGAATTTTGGTATTTCTTGCTAGGGGTTGTTCCCGATTCTTACCTCATCTGGATGTCTTTCGATACCGAAAGACTCCGTTTTGGAATCATTTCGACCCTTGCCCCGTTCCCCGAGTCTTTTTAACCAGACTTCACTTTTCTATGGGAAATCAGGGCTAGTGATATCGACGACAATGATAGGATGTTCGCGAATTGACGATTATGTTTAAACGAAGGTCGGAATGACAGCCTGAGAAAATTATAGTTCGTTGGTGGTACAGTGTACCTCCATAGACGTATTATGCTTATGTCTATGTACGGTGGCGTTAAACCGAGTTCCATTGAAAGGATCTTGAATGGAATTGAGGCCGCCAACCACACGCAGCTTAAATATTGGTCTTTCCTCTGGCGATGGTTGGTTAGATGGTAGGATTGACGAACGGATATATGTGCATAGCTACCATAGTGATGAACGCATACGTGTGTCCCGTGAATGGGCCAATATTCAAATTAGGCTGATAGGTACCTCGCAGCCGTACGCGCGACCGAGAAACGCACAATAAAATTCGGTGCGTGCAATTATACAAGGTGTTAATACGATCACAATGGACCGCGGTTGTATACGTATTAGGGTGATTCAAAAAAAAATTATTTTTTTTTTCCAAACAGGTTCAAAAGTTTCATTTAGTTATAAAGATACGCCTGTTAAAATTCGAGATCTTGATATTAATATTAAGAGGTGGCGCATCGCGAATTTCTATTTCCCATTTAAATAATATGGGAAAATTCGTTTCTGCTTCTTCTGATTTTTATAACTGGCTAACGATGCGTCATACAGAGAATCTACAAACATATTTTTGTAGAGAATTATATGCTCTACAAAAAAGGTCCCTTGCACTTTTTTGATAGACAATTATTTTAGAAACTCATTTTTTGTCAGAAAGGTGGTTCTTTGAACTCGAATATCATTTGAATGGCTAAGTTTATCAAAAAAGTGTAGGAGACCTTTTTTGTAGAGCATTCAATTCCCTACAAAAATATGTTCGTAGATTTTCTGTATGACGTATCGTTAGCTAGTTATAAAAATCAGCAGAAGCAGAAACGAATTTTCCCATGTTATTTAAATGGTAAATACATAGAAATTCGCGATGCGCCACCTCTTAATATCAATATAAAGAGCTCAAATTTTAATAGGCATATTTTTATATCTAAATGAAACTTTTGAACCTATCTGGAAGAAAAAAAAAAAATTCGTTTCTTTTTAATCACCCTGATACATACCTATACATAAAAATGAGCACGTCCTATTTATTCCATTAACAGTATAGTACCTAGACTCCCTGGGATCCTCCTCATTGTACACACGACATAGTCGATCATTATACTCTTCTGGCCGATTGTGTCGATTAGGTATATCGGCATTTAGGTAAAAGCTACCTTTTCCTGATAGAACGTGTTCGTCCCATGTAATGACGATGAGTCAAAATCGTTGTGAACGTTGAAATCTTCTGTAACTAAAATCCTTTTGACTGGGTCTGACTGAACAATGAATGTCGTACTGTTACGGTAAGTCCATGAGACTTGATATGTGTAGACAAGAACGTAAGGGACAAAAGCACAATGAAAATATCCACGCGATGTGGATTCAGCTCAGGAAGTCCGTCCCGCCATCTTCAACATCCTACTTTTTTTTTTTTTTGTCAAAAAAAATTCGCTTCCAGCTGCGGAAAACTTTGTACCCCTTGAAATTCGGCGATCTTTATGTACGCGCGTATGTGGATACGAGCTAGAAGCACACGGTGCACCATGCAACCCCATGTACTGTATGCATACAACCGCGCGACGTACGACGGGTGACGACACGTGACCGACGGGTGGCAAAGCGACGGGTCACAGGACCTTTGTTTCTACAGTTTTACCAGGAGCGAATGTGGTTTGTAGGTATGTATATTTATGTTGCAATGTCATGCGAATGTGTTGTATATTAACACAAGTTCAAATTTCGGAGAGGTTTAGGGAATTACAGCCAAAAGCGAAGATGGGGGCTACCGAGTTTCAGCAAACTTTTTCCTGGTCCTTTCTAGCTCAAAAATACGAAACCAGCTCAGGCAAATTTTCGATTTCGATAGCCCCTTTCAGAAAAAAAGGAAAGTACTTTAGAATCGAAGGTGGTTCAACTTTCGAATCTACAATTTTTTACGGAGCACTACGTAATATTCCAGATTCCTTGAAAAATCGGAGAAATTTTCATCAGGGTAGTTTGCGGTAAATCTTTTTAAAATCCCCGACGTATAAGACACTACAGTACACGGTCGAACAGAAACTCTGAAAGACGCTAAAAAGAAGAATATTTTAAACCCATTTAATCCATTTCGAATTTTTTTTTTATATCGATTGTATAATATGCTGTACGACACATCTCTAGTAGAAATTTCTACTTCTACGAATTCTTACGAATTTTTAGGGAAATTGTAACATTTCGTAGTTTACCATAAAAAAAAATTGTACACTTTTGTAGTTTTCCGTAAAAAAAATTGTAGACTCTCGTATTCTTCAGTGAAAAATTGTAGATTTTCGTAGCATTTCATGAAATATTACAGATTTCGGTGGATCGTCATAAAAAATTGTAGATTCTCGTAATTCTTCAGAAAAAATCATCGTTCTCTTCGATCAAGCTATAAAAAAAAAACTACAATTTTTTTATGAAAAACTACGAAAAGTTCCAATTTTCCTGATAGATCGTAAATATTCGTAGAATTATTTCCACCAGTGATCTCATCGATAATTATTCAACGAAGTCAAGTACACATCTGCAATTGACCGAAAACGAGTTTTCAATTCGCGATTATACCTCATATACACTTATAGCCAAATTCCTATACCCCAATGTACGTCCATGCACGTATTTGCCCACATACATTCATACCCTCCGCTTTACCGGGGGCGTTGGCTAGTTTGCAGGGACCCCTGTCCCATTGTACACACACACACAGCCCACGCGTACACGAGATCGTCTCTGCGTCCGTCACCCGGGTAATAGAGATTTCACGCCGCGGGCCCCTCTCGAGTTCTCACAGTCGGGGTCCCCCAGGTCGTGGTTTAATTCTTGTCCAAATTTTGGCGCCAGTTCATTTCGGGGGTTGGTCTTCGGCGGGTCTTTTCGTCTCGTTACTTTTCCCGGTGGTTATAACTCTCGCCGGGCGCGTGCCCCTAAGTATCTGTTTATAGTCGTTGGGGATCAATTTGTTTGCCAAATTATTTATTGGTCAAATATGCTTACGAGGTTACACGAGTGGTTTCACGGAAATCTATTTACTCCCTTATATCACTCGCGATCCTCGAGGTACGTACGTGGTTACGATTTGCGGGAAAAGCAAACACCAGAACCGAGACCTGCGACCATTATGATCGTTTGCAAAAAATCGGGCTGAATAAACAATCGCATAATTCATGTAGTCCAGGAAAATGATCGAGAGGCATCAATTTTTAGGTATGAATCCGGAAACTAGATCTAAGGGTAATTCTATGACGCTGAATCGAATGGCGGTAATTATTTTGCGATCAACCCCCGGGATCATCGGAAAAAAAGGGTTAAGCCGTTCAATTCGGAACCTAATGACTTTATCGAAAAATATGTGAAACAAAAGTTGTTGGGGACAAAAAAATACGTAAAAGAGTATTTCATGTTCATCTTCGTATCTTCAAAAATAAGGGACGCAAAGATATGTCCGCCTCTCTCGCACTCGTTGGTGAATGAAATAAAATTGAATAAAATAAAATAGATAATTAAATAGTTTTTCGTTTTTTTCTCCCTTAGTTTCGACGATACGAAGATGAACATAGAATACTTTTTTACGTATTTTTTTGTCCTCAACAACTTTTGTTTTACATATTTTTCGATAAAGTCATTAGGTTCCGAATTGAACGGCTTAAACCTGTTTTTCCAATGATCCCGGGGGTTGATTGCAAAATAATTACCTCCATGCAATTCAGCGTCATCGAATTACTCTTAAATCAATTTTTCGGATTCATACCTAAAAATTGCTACCTTTCATGGATTTTAACTGAACTAATGGCCATGAATGGATATTCGTTGAACCCAATTTTGTATTATAGTATATAGATCGAAAATTTATTATATCCACAAAATTCGGAAAAATTAAATTTGTTAAATGAAATTTTTAAAAACAATTAATCCTAAATCTAAATATACATCTAAGAAAAATTAATTCACGGGATAGTGAGAACGTAGTGGGATATTTCTCAAGAAGATGTAAAAATTAGAACACGATATGGATCACGATATAATAGGATGTATAAATTGGAGGCCAGTGGCTTTAATCTACATTCCAATTACAGATATGATTAGATAAAATAACTGTGACGATATACAGTTTCGACAAACAATCGTCGTTGAAAATCGAGGCACGTGTGTGTGGCCTTCCGGGCTATTTTGACCTGCCAGTATGACCCAGATCGCCACGAAAGAAGAAAAAAATACGATTTGCACAGTTTTTGGACTGGAATAAAATCGGTTTGCCAGTAATCGCTGGGATACCGAAATGACTGTTAGATGTATCCGATTTTTACAAAATTTTCAAATGAATTAAAAAATAGAAAAATTCAAAATTCAAAGTTTCGAAAATTATTTCAACGATTGAAATAAGAAACATTTGATCGCTGAAATGATTTGTAAGAGTCCGGTGATGAAACGAGTCCAATTTCTTTCAGATTCTTCGAAATTGTAAATGCGAGCCCATCTTCGCTCTAGGCTCGAAATTTTTGTCTTTTTACAGAAAATTCAATACCCGAATTTCACCAAAATCGATGAAAGCTAATTATCGTTTCGATATTCGATCGATTACTGGGAAACTAATTATTTTCTGGACCTAAAAGTGTGACGAAAAACTAAAACGGTGCACGAAATGCGCTAAATGAAACAAGTTCTGACTCGGATTATCAGAATATTTGCACAGTGTAATTCTTGCTGTCTGCAACAACGATTTCCAGATTATCCTTCACCAGAATCCCCGATACCCAGCCGAACTGGCCTTCCTTGGTTCCCTTAGAACCCAGTACTCGCAGGAGTTCACCTTTGGGTGAAAATATCTGGATTCTCGCGTTACCAGAGTCACCCACGATCACGTTTCCCTTCAAATCCACCGTCACCGTCTCAGGAGATCTGCGGTATAAAATAGAAACACGATTTTCGTCACAACTCTTCCATCCTCTATGCAACACCTTTAAAAATCGTTTTCAAACAAACCTAAGCAGTCCTTTATGGGATCCTGGATTCCCAATTGTACGCAGCAAATTTCCATCATGATCAAACATCTAGAAAAATAAAATTTCACATAAAACCAGTTCCTGTAATCTCATTTCCAATTACTTATACCTTTATCTTGTGATTGGCACAATCCGCGACTACGATCATCGATTCCGTAACTGCGACTGCAGTGGGCTGATTCAAATGAGTGGAACTAGTCGCGAGGGTGATACCAGTCTGGGTCACAACGGTATCCACTTTTCCCGTGGGTCCGATAACTCCATAAGTCGCACCATCAGGTGTCAAGATTTGGATTCTGTCGTTTCCAGTATCAGCGATGTAGAGTAGGTTCTGAGTCGGATGGGTAGCGATTCCCTCTGGGCTTCGGAGTTGACCATCGCCCTGGCCTTTGGAGCAAATTTGCCGGAGAAGTTCCCCCTTGCGATTGAACACGTGAATGCAGTGCTTCCACTTGTCTGTTGTACACAAACATTAAGATATCTTAATGGGGAGAAAATTTGGACCCCTTTTCTACCGGAAATGATCGAATACCAGTGACGAAGATCTCCTCGAAGTCTTCGAGGAAGGCGACACCCTGTGGCGACATCATATCTCGATGTTGGATTCGCCTGTGTACGCGGTACTTCTTGTCGAGGACGAGGACTTGACGGGTTCCTGGACAAGCTATCAGAAGATGCTTCTTCCAAGGGTCCATGGCGATGCCGGACGGTCTCTGGACTGTGTCGCGGCCAGCGACGATTCGCGGTGTGAAAACCCTGCTTCTGTATTTGTGGGATGATAGGATTGAGCATTTTTGAACAGAACAAGGCAATGATGGTCATTTTCCGATTTGAAGTTCTTTTCGGATCCTCTAAGACCTCAATTCATTTGTTCTTTATTGTCAATCTTGTGTACAGAAATATAGTTTTGTTTTAGTAGAATGACTCGCTCAAAACTGAAATGACTCTCCCTTTTAGGTGCAAATTGGAATTTCAGTACACCCACTGCAATCCCACCCTCAAATTCTATAGTTTTTAAGTTTCCAGTGCGAACTTGCGGGCTAAAACTGGAATTTGCATTTCGCGGTCTTCTAACAACTCTTGAATGGGTATATTTTGAGAAACACGTGAAAAAAAGGGAAAGACTGATAATTTTCGGTGTGAGATACGGACCTGTAATAAAACCAGGCAGTCTGCTCGTTTGATGCGAAATCTAGTCTCTGCTTTTCGTCATGATCGTCCAGGGAGTCTGTCAGCTCTGGTTCCCAAAGTGCGACTGCTGCCATCAAGTCACTCGCCCGTCGATGGAGGGACAAGAAAGTCTTCACCTGCGCGAAGTCCATTGTATCATTAAAAAATTGCAATTTATTTTCAAGATGCTGCAAGAAAAGTTCTCGTCGTCTTCTCCGCATCTCACAACTATTCAGGATGTATTCCTGCCTGCCGTAATGGAATATGATCGAAGAAATGATCTTTGGAAAAATTTTGCTGGAGTATTCGGGAAGCTTTTGTTCCTAGGAATCGGAATCGTCGTGTAAACGAGTCAGTTATTTTATTGTTTGGTATAAAATCGGCGCACGTGATTGTGCAGGATTGTGCGAAGTCGTTCGGCGTGCAGATGTAGATGGAAGAAGGCAAAACGAAAGCAAACCACCGTCAAGCCTATTTCTGGTACACGTGCAGCCCGTAGAGCCGCTTGTATAAGTTCTCGGTCCACGAATCCACCCTGCAGGACCAGGGCGGGTTGGACGCCCTTGGTCTCTGCCTACACACGCGCTGCCACGCGACTCGATTCTCCTGGTCGGGAACAACACTTGGGAACACGCGGATCTTCTCTGTACTCGATTGCCCGCAATTTAGTGCCGCATCAACGCACTCGAAACGCGCGCGGTTCATCCCTCGAGGACCAGCATACGTGTCACTTGCATTTGATACGAACCGAGTTATATATTACACGAATCGTTAGCGCACAAGGTATACGATCGTTCGCGCGATTCTGATCGCTTGTAGCCCCGATTCTAAACAAACTATAATTCACGAACCGCGATCTAGATCCTTTCTAACAGAGCTTCGAGTACCTGCTGCGTTTACCCATCGAGAAGAATCATTCGCGTGAACAACTAGCGCGATTTCTTTGATGGAACGAATTTAGGCGATCTGATAATTCGGTCCAAAGAAATGGAGCAGATTTTCTTCGCGAAAGCAACCTTTTTTTTATCTGTTGAGCTGCGGAATCGAAATTTCCAAAAGGCACGGATCGCTTTAAAAGCGTGCAGAAAAGAAGAGCTTGAGTAGGACGTTAATTTGGAAGGCCGATTGTATGGGGCAGGCATCGCTGACTAAAGATATATAAAATTTATCAATGAGTTTTCCGTAGCGAAAACTTCAAACGCGTTTTTCTCGAAATTACATTTTTCAAATCGGCCGAACGCATAACTCGAACAAATCTTGACCGATTGACTTGAAATTTTTATTGTATATTTACAATTACATTCTGCGTGAAAGTACGTAGGATTTTCTCGATATATCACATAGTTTTTTTTTATAAACAATTTTCGGATGATTTTTTTTTGTTGAGAATTTTGAACTTTTATTTCAAGAACGCGCCGTTTTTGCAAAAATCGATATATCATAAAAATCCTACGTACTTCTGTAGCTATTATTCACATGTATAATCGAAAGAAATTTTTTCATTCACCGTAAATTGAAAATTGTAGGTGCAGTTGGTCCGGCCGCGCGGCTTCGAAAAAAAAAAGGCTTCGCCAAAGAAAAGCTGTGCAGCCGCCATTTTCTTTGATATTACTTTGAAAAAAATAATTCATCCAGTCTATGATATATACAATAAAGGACCTTTTTCAGAATTTTGATTCATTTCATTGTTTCGCTGAAAAAAATTCCCAAAATGCGCTTATTTTTTCCCCGCTATGCAGTGGCCTAACCCCTTAAAGTACCGCGAAACGGGAGTTCGATATAAGAAATCGTTTAAAGGGTGGAAATGCTGGTTGTCGAGGTAGCTCTGGACGGGGGTAAAAACATACGTATTAGAAGCCAAACGATAGACGAGTTAGTTACAGGTCAGTTCATTTTCCCAGGCGCCCCCCATCGCGAGCTCAAATAAGTGGGGTCCTCGACGCAATATGTCACTGTGGCTAATTTGGGGGCATAACCGTCCCGGTCGGGACGGTCCCGAGCTAATCGTAAGCGTCGTCACTGCACCACCCCCGGTTTTTCACTACTGCGCTTTCAATTATGTATACACACAAATAATTACCCCTTATCGCGTTTCGGGACAGATCTATACGGCTGAAAAAAATTACACACACGAACAACCCACGGCGAAAAGGGACGACGAAATCTGTAAATCTCTGAACTAATAATAGACATTCGCAAGGCTTTCACTTTTTCAGAAATTCGCTGACTTTTGAAGATTTTTCGGATCAAAAGCTGATACTTATCTTTGTTTTTTTGAAAATGAGATAAATGGCCTCTCCTAGAAACTAGTTAGCAGATAGCATATGACAAGAATTGTTCCAATTGAAAAAAGAATTAGTAAAAATTGTTTTCTTCGCATATTTTTTTCACTCCAATACTGATTGTAGGTCGATTCAAAGATGAGGATGTTATGATACTTTTGCAATGAGTTTCGAATCACGAATTAAACAGTTATCGAATTATCGTGTCGACCTGCATGGAGCGCTACACTTTTTGGCTTCGTGGTTTTACAGTCTACCTGTTGTTGAGCAAAAAAAAAAAGAAGAAATTCACAGAGTAGGTAAAGTTCCGAACCGCAATAGTACAAAATTTTCCTTAACGGACCGAAAAAATGTATATCCCGAAATTAGAATGCATGTCTAAATTTTTGTTAAAGTCAAATTTCCCGACTCTCTTCGGTCTTTCGAATTCGGGAAAATCCTAGAATCACACTTTGCGATTTCGTCCATTTTTTTCCTTCCCAATATTTGTGTGCATTTGACGCATTCGGTGCATAATTGTAGACGAGTCGAAGTATCTAGTTATATGTATATGTAGTCGTATCATATACCTATATCCGGTAGATATTTCTATACCTATGTAATCATACCACCCACGATTCGTTCGGTAAAGTTAACTCTCGTTTACGTTTGTGTATAGGTTATGTGTGTATTGATTGTGACTGTTTGTGTGCAAGAGGTGTGCTAGTGACATGAATTATTGTAGCTTGAGTCTGCTGGTGAGCTTCCAGGGGTAACGGAATTGGGTGTGGCCTACGAGTCGAAGAGGGCGTGCCAAAACGGGGTATATATCCGTGTGTTTATATACCTACACAGGTATATACGCTAAGGGTAGAGAAAAAATTGATTTGTTACGCGAATACACCGCGAGATAACTCTCAGAGCATTTTATCCCCCCAATTTTATGTATAGCGCTGACAAACGGGAATATATTTATCTATGGATGTATTCGCTCGTAATCTCCACGAATTTAGAATTTATTGGAAATCATATACCTTCCGCAGGTAAGCTTTTCGATAATCATGGTTCCGAAGAAACAAAAAAAAAAGCGGTTAGTTCAACAGTGAGTTCAACATTTTTTTCTAACGTCAAGGATTTCGCAGTTATAGTTTTTGAAGGTTGGTAGCTCGAGTGAACCGAAACCGAGCGCGGCAATTCGACTTTTGAATATACTTCGATTAAAAACGAAAATAAAAATTCACGTTGATTAAAAATCTTTAGGAAATAGAATTCACAGATCGAATTTAGTTCAGTGATATTTCGTATACAACGTCAAGTCATAGAATACGAATTCTACGATAAAATAAAGTTCGAATTTTTGAATCGCTCTTTAATCCGCCTCACTTCTTTACCTGGATCGGAATCGAATCCAGTAGGTACTGAGCGTTTCTTATTGTTACTGCCCGAACCTCTAGGCACGGTATATAAATAAGTATCATAAAAGACTCGGAGTATGGCGAGGGATGAGGAGTGTTTAAAATATCTTTCAAATTTCAGTCGAGGGTAGTTTGACATCGCTTGGCTCGGCTCGGCTTGGCTTGGTCTGTTCCGCCTGCCTGCCTGCCACCACCAGCTCTCGCGCGTCCCTCTGAACACAGTAGTAATGGCCTGTCAGCGCCAGACGCTCTACCGAGCGATCGCCACCCGCTATAAGGGATGCTGAGGAGGCGTAGCCGCGCCTTTAGACGAAGATTCGACTCTCGCCTGTCTTGTGTATATATGTATTTTTATATTATATACCTATGTATCTGAACAGGTACATATATATATATATATATACATATATACCAACCAAGGAACATATATTATATATATATATATATATATATATACGTGTATATTTTGTGGTGATCAATAAAGTCAGAATCCTGTAGCTGCAGCGGTTCCTCGGACGGAAATTGGTAACCGCGCTTGCGCTCGGCATGGCATGTAATATTTAAATATGGCCGTGGAGTAAAACGTATGTGTATGTGTGTGTGTATGTAGTAGGTGGATATATAGATAGCTATAGTAAATGGGCGGACCTTTTCTTGATTGTCGGCTAGGGTGTCGAACTTGAAGTTTTGATGAGCGACGACTTCGTCCTGGGCTTTGATTATCTTCCCTTTTAAATCTTCGGCGAGACGTTCGCCTTTCGAAGCCGATTCTTCGACTCGTTTGATTCTTTCTTCTCGCTCTTGGCGCAGCTCGCCAATACGTGATTCGATATCTCGATCTATGTAGTTCGTCAACTCGTCGACTCGGGCCTGAAAAATATTTTTTAAGGAACTAGTTTACCTTTTACAGAACATATATTTGACCAGGCGAATCTTTGGGATCGCATCTCCTAGCGTTAGATGCGGATAAATTGAAAGCAGTCGTCGCAAGGACTCGAATCAACTGCTACTCGAATTTTACATGTTCCAGTTTCTAATATACATATATTGTTCAGGAAAACTTCCACCTTTGATTTCCGAACTGTGCTATATTTGGGCAAATATCTTAAGGGGGAATATACACCTAGCAGGGTCCGAAATATCGGTGTTTCAATTCTTAGATTTTCTCAAAGTTTAAAAATTTCAAAAATTCCAGGAAACCTATATTATGAAGCTGGTATCGACGACTCTGTGTAAGTTGAACAAATTTCATGATTTATCCATCCCAAAATTTTCAAACGCTTTTTTTTCAAAACAGCGTTTTTCAAACTGGTACCCAAAATATCTCGAAAACCGGTGAACCGATTATCTTGAAATTTTTTGTGGTTATTGTATACATAATTATCTAGTACTTGTCATAGGATTTTTTTTGTCCAATTCTTAGTTTTTTTTTTGCAAAATATGAACGAATTTTTCCTTGAAAATCGCTACGTTGAGTTCAAGCGTCCGCCATTTTGTCAAAAATCGATATTTTTCAAATCCGCTATGACGAAGACAAGATAGCAGTATCTATTTTATTATCCTGTTTGATTTTTTCGTTTCACATGTTTTTTGACGAATCGCCACTGGGTACCGTGTTGGCAGATTTTTTTACGGCATTATTCAGACGACTCTATTACTCCGTGAATTTGCAACATTTCGGAACAAAAAAATTGAAAACATTCTTGAAAGTGTATATTTTTAACTAGAAAAAACCCCGATCCAATAATTCCAATAGTTTCCCTGACAAAAATTCTCGAAAATCACCTTTTTTTTCGTTTCCAGGTGTATATTCTCCCTTAATGGCTCAAAATGTAACGTTGATCGAATAAATTTCATCGAAATCGCACAAACGGTTACCGAGACGTGATTACCTCTTCAAAAGGCGCCTCTATTCCTCTCCTTCTCAAATTTAATACCAGATGTAGGAACTATCGAAGATATCTGTGTAGCAAATGTAGTTTGAAAACTGTTCTCGCTCTTGGTACAGCGAACTCACCTCGTTAAAAAGAGTTGTAAATAGGTATAAAGACGTTCGCTCACCTTATAGCTCTGAATTCTGTGTTCGAAACGATCCGTCGTATTCGCAAGCTGTTCTGTGATGTTGGTGAGTTGTTCCTTGAGCTCGTCCATATGAGCGACCCAGCAGACGCTGCAAAAGATCTGAAAAGAAAGAAAGAAATGGAAAGAGGAAATGGCACGTAAGAAAAATGAAGCTTTCTCACCTGTTTGCAATGCTTGCATTTATTATCCCTGTTGCAGCTGGTCTCGCATTTTACACATCGCGTATTTTGGGCCGGGGGTTCCGGGGCAGTAAGTGGCGAAGAAGGTCCTTGCACCAGAGAGGCAGGCTGGTCACCAAAAGGCGCGAATGTCACTACAGGACTGGCAAATTCGAGGTGGTCCAGACCTCTTCCGGAGTTACGCATTACCCGGAGGAGATTTTCGATGTACAAATTAGTCGGGAGATTGCGAGGGACGCATTCGACTACCGCCAAGTTACACAAAGGGCATTTCATCACGCCGCCTGAAAGAGCCAATGTACGAAGGGAGGAATTAGAGCTATAGACACAAGTGTGAAAATTTCGTTTTTTATCCAATTATCGCCTTCCCATCGCCTACCCTCATTATCTGGATAATCCAGCTGCGTCTCCAAACATTCTAGGCAAAAAGTATGTTGGCAAGGCATCATCCTGGGGGATTGTAGGCGTTCAAAGCACACCGGACATTGGAGTAGGTCTTCGATGGCTCCCATCGAGGTTCTGAAATTTATTTTTATTCAGCCGACTTGCAGAACTAAAAGTGTTTCCTGTTATTCCTGTCGAAAAATCCCTCGGGTTCGAACCTGTTGCGTCTTTTTGGTACTTTTTTACCGGAGCCCGTAGTTGCAGGACTTTCGGAATCCAAGTAGCTCGAGGCAAGGGCTGATGGAGATTTAGACGCACTGTGATCTGGGCCTAGGATAAAATCCTTAGGGATTTCCTTCATTTCCTGCATTATTGCACTGGACTCGTCGTGGTTCTCGAGGGTGATAGTTTCAGAACCCGAGGAAGGATCAGGCTGAGATGCTTGCCTCTTGAATACCGATTTCCATTTCGATGTCATTCTGGAATTGTAATTCTGGTTTACACCGAAATTGAACTTAGTGTAATGGATATCCCTAAGTGAGAAAATTATTTTTAGCAATCGGCCAATCTCCACTTGAATACGGTTAATCTTGGTGATTGACGGTGCAGTTATCAGCAGTTAGTGGCACCTTATCGAATTGATTTAATATCAACTCATTATCAAGAGTTCCAGTGACGTTGGCGGCTTCCTATGATTGGAAATATCCGTGTTTACAGCATATAAGTCTTTTATGCCATATCTTTTAGTTACACAGATTTTGTAGTTATATCAATGGAATAGGGTCTGCGGTGGTAGGTATGTGTTCTTCGACCGAAGAGAATCTCTGTCCATTTTTATACAAGCAAAGATTTATCGTATAAAAACGATCATATGGGAAGGGTATCGTTAATAGTCGAGCATTTTTGAAAACGTATGTTTGCACGTAACGAAATATCGTCTAGATCTGCCATCGTTATAGTTTCGTTATTTAGATTTCAAGATTTCTTTTATTTTCAAACAGAGAATCCGAATTCTTTATTCATAGTGAACAAGATGTGAAAATGAATGGAAAAGTTTTCTGTAGATCTACAGCAACACCATTGTTATACTGTGCAAAGTTTAGGTCAGAAGTGCAGATTGCTTATGATTCCTTTGTTAATTGTTCCCATTTTCGTTAATTATGAGATTATAAATCTGTCATTAGTGATATTATAATATAATATCTTACCGTGCAGTGTTAACTGCTTCAAGCAGAAATATTCTTCTCGTAAATCTGACTCGGGTAGTACAATGGCGAATTGAATCCTCGTCCAACACGGAGGATTTATTTAGTATCCCAATAATCTATCAATACTGAAACTCTGTCAGAACGCAACAAACTGACGATGAAATAGAAGATATCTTTCTCTCGATAAAAATCTTATCTAATACTGTTGCCAATCGTAAGATAACTATATAGATATGTATAATATGTATATATATATATACTTGATCGTTTTCACTTTACTTTATCTTATTATATCTCCATTTATTAGATATGCAACTCGGTCTTTTATTTCGCTACCTGATTTTCAAAATCTTAAGCGATATTATGAGTCGGTCTCATATGCGCATATCTCGTTACCTCAGCCTTTGAGTATTTAGTACAGTATCAAACAAAAGATTCAATGAATGCATATCTAGGTATGTGTAAAGTGTAAGTATGATTATACGTGACATATCAGTACCAAGGAGCTTACAATATGTGAGGAAAGATATATTGGTGCATACATTACAGTGTATACATACGTCTCACGTACTCGTGACATTCGATAGAGTTACGATATACTCTATTATTCAGCTGATCGATGCATGCATAATATAGTTATAATTAGATTGAAGAATTTATAATAAAGTATACTTAAGATTATTTTTGATAAAAAAGAATGCCCCGAATGAGGTCCGTTAATATAAACTATATAGAAAGATCAAAGCTAAGCTGATTTGAATTGAAAAAAAATAACTCAACAAAGACTAGATAGTATTTCTCTTATCTTTATATTAATTATTCCCGGAGATTCGCGATATTTTGCTAATTTGTGTATCGATAAACAATTCTTCATTCTATTTCCTCCCGCATATGTTTTGAAACTAGTAACAAACTACATACTTATAACATATCACTTTTCGTATACATATAAATGCTTATAAATGAAAGGTTATAATAATCTTATCACCCCAATATATTGACGCATTGTTTCAATACTTGAGCCGTTTTCGAATATAAAGGTTGAAAGATAACGTAATAATAAAGTACAAGTAGATATCGAGTCTTTATTTCAAATTCAAGCACATAATCTATCGAAGTTCGAGATGATTCGAGCTCCGACGAGGGTCGATATTCCGATGTCGATTCTCGATGGGGGCGGTGACAGCTCACAGCTACAGCAGGCAACAAGCAACAGCTGCGGACATGTTTGTTTTTCGTCCAAGTGATAAAATTTCGTAATTAAATGACGCAAATTTGACAATAATTCGCAAAAAACTGTGCAATGAGAAAAGTGTAAAAAACCATCTGCATAAATGCATAGTCGATTAGAGACGGTGGCGTGTGATCTGCGCGTCATAAATACCTACAATAAATGAAGATTAAATAGTTAAATGCGTTTGTTACACAAAGTACTAGTCAATCTGGTAGTTCTCGCCGTATTTCTTATCCTGTTCTACTGTTTTCAAACCCCGAATTCACCCTCCTCGAACTTTTACCGCAATAATTATCCTCGAAATGATACAAGGCATGATAACATTTCAACCTCCGTAGCAGCCCTATCTGATCCCCGTGTACTTCACGACGATAAATATAACACCTCGAATGCGACTGAAGAACATAACGAGGTCTACAATGTCTGGTGTATATTCACTAAAGTCACGTCAAACTCTCCTATGAAAAGGAAGTTTAAAATATTCATTGAATCTCTGCTGAAATCAGCTACCGTTAAACTAGCCTTTCACGTTATCAGTGATAATGATAGCAGAGGTATTGCCGAGACTTTGATACAGGGGGTGATTTCAACGACTGGAAAACACATGACAGTAAGAAACAATTTCTCAACAAGTTTATATGAAAAACAAGAGAACGTTTGTAGTATGATTAGAAACTTGAAAGAAAACACGCTATCATCCGATTTAGGAATCAAAATAGAACCACTTGGGAGCAAAGTTATGCGATTCCGAAAATAAAGATCACGATTTTTATTTGAGAATTTTAGAGA
Organism: Tenthredo amoena; assembly: GCA_963966615.1. NCBI lineage: Eukaryota > Metazoa > Arthropoda > Insecta > Hymenoptera > Tenthredinidae > Tenthredo > Tenthredo amoena. The sequence continues at coordinate 21,427,095 of OZ016482.1, read as the reverse complement.
TTCTTCGCGTTTTTTTGCTTTATTTCTGAAAAGAGGTTATTCTCTCTTCATATAATGTCTTTATTATTCTATATTACGTTATATTAGTCACCAAAAATTGATATAAGTTTATATCCTGATGATTATCGCATGACAATGTTTGATGATTCATTGATTCATCAATTATCACTGTTTAGCAAAGTTAAAAAAGGGACGAATTGAAATTCCGAATCTTAAAGATCCGGACCGGTGAAAATTCCGAATTTGAAACAATACCAACTCACGGTTTTTAGAAAGTGTATTTTCCCGCAGGTCTACATAGCCGATTTCAAAAACTTTGGAACTGAGAACACCGGAGTTCCAAAATTACGAAGGCTAAAGATCTGAAAGCCCTAACCTCCCAAACTTGAAATTCACGCATTTATTCATTCAGTGCTTAATAACTCGGGCTGTATCGATCGTGTCGAAACCAATAAGGGGTCAAATTAATTGTCTTGAAATGTACTTTTTGGAAAAAAAGTTTCAAAATCCTATCAATTATTTATGACATCATGAAGTTACCGATTCATGTAGATAAAATGAGTTTCTGTAAAGAGGGTCTCGATCAGAATGAGATATTTTTTGTCTTCACATCCTGAGAATTAGACCGAAATTTTCGGATTTTTGAGCTTTCGGGGGTCTTGAGCTGTCTGCATTCCAACCATTCGGAATTTTAATGTTCTAGACTTCAAAGTTTCTGAAAATTCGAAACCGATTTTTTACCGTTCGGAACTTTTAAGATTCGACCTCCAACTCAGTCCCGTTAAAAAAAATTAAACATCGCAGAAAACATGATTTGAAAAAGATAAACAAAAACGAGTCAAAATCTGACATCTAGTACTATTATAAACATCTTAAGAAATGTATCTAAATTTTCCCTTATCACAGGTAAGGTACTACGATGTCCATGTATTGGCGACCGAGCTAGAGGACGTAGTGTCAGTGATGTCTCCCCACTTCAGCAGTAACCCGGGGACATATTATTCAGATGCGTTGTTCTTTCTGTCCCTTGGATTGCACAGGATAGCTCCAGCGGATCAAAACAAGGCTGCGATGTTTGACGCTGATACAAAATTCAGAACAGATATAAAGGAGCTTTTCAAAGAGTTTAATGACTTCGGTCCTGAAGCTCTGTTCGGTTTAACTCCTGAACTGACTCCGGTCTATCGACATGTTTTGTACTTGTACAGAAGTAAAAACCCGCAAACTAAGTTCGGAGAACCTGCCTACCTTGGCGGATTTCCAGGATTTAACAGCGGCATGGTTCTTTTCAATTTTAAAAAATTGAGAGAGTCGTTGGAGTACGATAATATCCTCAGTAGAGACAGCGTGGATAGTATGACGGCTAAATATTATTTCAAGGTTCGCCGATTCTTTAAAAACAATTTTCTCTTATCTCTTTCTCACCTTTTATCAACTCGAATTCTCTTCCATATCGGTTCTCCTTTGGGAATGAACATCGGTACACAGTAGATAGGCATTTGCCGCCTGAAATCTACTATCCTGTTCATTACAAACTCGGAAATGATTCTATATTCTCAAATGTTCTTTGTTTCTCATTTCATATCGACGTACTTGTAAATTATGTAAGGAAAATCTTTTTATCTGAAGTAACTGAAGCACTACTTGAAGGACAACCAGAAATATACTCTCTGCTCCATCACAATTACACAATTCCTACTGTCTGAATAGTATATAGTGAATAGATATCAATACCAGTCTTTGGTAGTAACCCTTGGAATAAGCTGTTGTCATCTTTTGTTTACATTCTGAATATTAGGCTCCCCAATATCGATTAACTCAGATTATTCATAGAAATCGAGTCCCGCTGTTATTTATAAATATATAATTTGCTTCCCTAGTAATAATATTGATTTATCCTACAGGGTCATTTGGGAGATCAAGACTTTTACACGATTTTGGGTATGGAAAGGCCTGAGTTAATTCACAAGGTTGACTGCGGCTGGAATAGGCAGTTATGTACCTGGTGGAGAGACCATGGATATGCTGATGTATTTTCAAACTATTCCCGTTGCGATGCTAAAGTAAAACTTTGGCATGGAAATTGCAATACACCTATACCTGACTACTAGCTAGCGAAGTATGAAGATTGTATCGATGTGCAAACGTTGTTAATAAACGATAATATCATTAAGAGACAATATTGTACAAAGCAAGTAACTGGATTAAGGAAGAGTTAATTATGTACTGAAATTTTGTAAAAATAAATACGTTATCATAGTTTATATACGGATTTTCTAACTTGCGTATCTTATTTTCTCCGCAACTCAGTTCCCTCAAGTCTATAATTGGAACGGAAATAAACAGAGGATTTGATTTTTGATTAACTTTAATTTGACTATCAGTTATAAGTTATAACTTAATACATAAATAGATATAACATAAAGTGCTTTTTTTTTAGTTTTAGATGTATACAGGCTGAAATTAAATACAGTATTAACATAATAAAGTTTTCTCTTCTTTTCCTTTTTTTTTTTCTTCTTGTTTTTATCATATTTACAGAGGATATGTTTTAATCTTTGTTTCTTTACTTTTCTTAACGGTGTATTAGCTCTCATTGAGTAATTAATAATTATCATTATATTGAACAATGGCTAATTACACGCATAATCCACATACTTATGTAACAAATACATTTTCGTATAGATACCTGATAGAATTATCTTAATATCTCATCAGAATCGGTTCAAAAAAAATTTAAGAAGGTACTGCTCGTGAGCCAATATATCAATTAGTTATACTTATAACGTTAAATTAAGATATATAGTATATATATGAGGCACTTTGGACCAAGGAGCTGCAAGAACGAGTTTGTAATATCTTCTCATTCAATAATATTGCCGTAGCAATTTTGCTTCGAATATCATGAAGATATATTCTAAGTTGGATAATAAATTTTCTATTCGATGTTTGAAAATGAAGAAATCACCGGCTCACCATGAATAAAAATATACATATCTCATACAGTAATATTAGTATATATAGTTATTGAATTATGTTATAATAATATTCATCATTTTCATATCTTTGACGATAAAACGAAAGAAAGAAAGAAACAAAAATAAAGAAAAAAACGGAAAAAATGACGCTTTGGTAGAACTAAAATAAACTATAAGTATATATAATGATTATCTTCCGCAGGTATCATATATATGTATAATGTGTAACGAAATTAGAATATTAATTAACGACTGTTAAAATTATAATTGAAAATAATTCTCACCTTATTAATATACCTATAACTTCATTATATCTATAATCATTGTTTTAATACGCGGGTATACCTAACTCATACGATTTCTTCTCACGTCAGTCATATAGCAATTATTATTTTCAATCTCGTTATCGAAGTAAGTAAATATATACGCATAATGTAGCATTTATCTTACAACGTGACTAAATACACACCAGTATAGTATATAGCACCTAAAGTGGAATCTTGTTCATTACCACGCGTTTCCAAATAGACTTCACTTCCACACATCTAATATAGGTATATCTATAGTGAATTTGAATTTTTATACACACGGAAAAAAGATTAATAGTTAATCGATTAATTATCACTTCACTGTAATAACGAGGTCGAATAATATCATGTCAAGAAAAAAAAAATTCAGCCAGTACCAGTCTCTGACGTATCCAATCTCATAGTCGAGTAAATAAAAACTATTCATTTTATTTCCGTGTACTTATTTAGTTGTACTAAATTTCCCCGAAACTTTTCACAAACACAAAATAATATAATAATAATATACCATGTTTGTTATACATGTTGAAAAATCTGCTCTCTAGTATACAACGAAACTGAGGTGTCGAATGAATCCACTAACAAATTGTGAATTACAAACACAACAAAAAAACACAGAAAAAAAAAAAATAATAATAACTCGTTTCATATCCGTGATCGAAAAACTTTGATAATCGAAATAAGAATTCAAAATGATCCAGCTATCTTGAATATCTTTGATATACACCTAAATAATAATATCTGAGCAAAACTGTATAATTTATTATCCCTTCGTCTTCAGACGCTTTTTTAACTCCGTACGATGTTAGTGTTTCTCCTTGGGGCCTGTTAAAAATGAAATAACAAATATGTGTAAAAAGTGACGATAATTTTTTCACGCTTTAATCAAACTTTAATAATTTATTATACTTACAGGTCGCAGCTGATTCTGTCCTCCAAAATTCCTGATAGATTCGAGTAACTGATTCCTCGTATCCGGTTCAGCAGGCATTGACTTTGGTCTCAAATTTTTATGATTAATGCTTTTCAAAGTGACGCCTGTAATCACGGGCATCGTAGGTGGCGGCTTCAGTACACCGCTGCTGAAGTCCTCTACTTTGACCTGGGTGGTTTTACGGAGTCCGTTTTGCGACGGGATATAATTCCCGTTCGATATATCGCCGATTGCAATTCTACTAAATCCAGGACGTTTCTCTTGCGAGAAAGTAGTCTCGTCTTCGGCCGCAACGGCCACCTTGAAACCTTTGACAACCGGCATCACAGTTCCGCGACTCGGTCTTCTCACAGTATCTTGAATCCCGTTGCGATTGATACTCGGAGGTATAACAACGAAGTTTCTTTTATCCTGAAGAGAAACCGCTGACTTATTTATCCTAGAATTTTCAACGGGGATTTCTTTGCGTAATGTGTTTTCGTGGTCGCCGTTTAACGAGATATTGCTCTCCCTACGAAGCGTGGATATAGCGGAAGAATTTTCTGATCTTCGAACGTAGTTCCCGTACTTTGGCATCGATATTGAATTTGCATTCTGATCTTTGGCGAAGGCCTCTTTAAGTTCTTTGAAATTTCTCGGTCTATCGTCGCTCTCTTCTTCTCCCTCTTCTTTTTTCGCCGATATTTGATCCCTCCAGATCCCTCCGTTTATACCGCCCTCAAATTTCTTCTGTATCTCTTCGTCTTTTTTTTTCAAGCGCGTTATCGTTCCTGAAGATTGAACTATCATCGAAACTGGCCTCTTAAAACCAGCGGCTGTAGTCCTTGCTATCAGAGTCTTGGCTAGTTCGTTAGGCTCCGTCTTATTTCTGTCATCACTAGCGATTTCCTTTTCAACTCTCGCAGAAATTTGCTGAAGATTTTTAATCGCTGCGGTAGAATTCGCTACAATTTTCTTCACAGCTGCAGTATTGTCTTCTTTCTTGAATGATTGTGTTTTCTGCAGACCTCCAGCCTCGGGGGTTCGATTATTTTCAACTTTGTAATCATTGTCTGGTTTTATCTGGACGCGGGTGGTACGAGATCTGTCGGACCAACTGCCCAGATTAATAGCCGGTGGTCCAGCGTACGTGTAGCGTTTTGTACGCGGTTCGTTCGACGATGAAACTGGCGAATTTTGCTGGATGTTTGTCTCAGCTGGTGTGTCGTCGTTATTAGAAAGAGGAGCCACCACCCTGTGGAATAATTGATAAATTATTCGAGGACGTAATTGACTGGGTTTACTTATAAAAATTTTATTTTCGCTTTATACATTTTATTTTTGATATAATTGCGTACCTGATCGTTTTCTCGGATTGTGGAATCGAATTCGCTTTTTCAGCAATGCTGGAATCGTCCGAGTTTCGGCGAGCGCTGTCCAGCTGTGGCAAAATGCTTCTTGAAGCCTGGAAACACGAGATAATTGTCAATATTGAATTTGGTTTGATGTAAAATCGATACGTTAACTGTTAAGTAAGAATGACTGTAATTTTTGCATAAAATGGCAAAACTAAGATGACAGAATATGACATAATCTGTTATTGGTGAAGTTGTCAGAAGAAATTCAACGAGAATTCGACATGGTCAATGATTCTGACGTTACACATGATTCCGAAGAGTCGAGGGAATTGATTTGTACGGTTTTCAATTAGGAAGAAAAAAGAAATTAGGGATACCGAACCAGATGAAATGGGATTTCGTGGGGGTTGAATGATCGGATTACGAAGTGTGTTTCTAGGGTTGACAATATCTCCAAAATCTACCGAGCAACTATTTAGAGGATAGGTGAACCAACTTTTCAACGATATCGTACAAAATTTGATTGATAATTAAGGGTCGATCTGTAGGCATGATTTAACCAAAATAATTCTTACTATATGAGAATAAAGCTTCCGAAATCAAATCCAGAAATGGGTCAAAAGATTTCGAATTGAAAAGCTTAATATCTGTAATGCGAGGAGCATTTTGATTAGATTTAAAATATTGGGATTTCCAGAAGCTTATTGAGTCACAAATTCTCAATTCTACGATTTGAACTTCTCTACCTCACTCCTGGAAATTATTTCAAAAGATTCACGTAGCTTTTTCAAAATCAGTTTATGCTTTCTCATAGCAAAAGTTATTTCACGGTAATGATAAAGTCAATATATTTATGGATTCCCCTGAGGTACTACTAGGATGGGGTATATTAGAAGTTGTGCAAGTAATAAAATGATTTGAAAAATCGTACGGTATATTACAATCATTTTTTGATATCTAAATCGGTTTCATATCCCCCGGAATATTAAAAGCCCTTAAAAATCCTTCCAAATTAAACAAAAAGATCATAAGTCATTGAAAAAAAAAGCGAGAGAAAAAACATGTGTGGAAGTATTGATTGTATTCGTTGTATAATAAATCGAAAAATAATCTTACACGCACCTGTGAAGACTGTAATGGTTTTTCCGTAGCCGCAGGAGTCTCCTGTTTACTCAAAATATTTTCCCTCCAATGTGAAAGTTTCTTATTGCTTCCAGCGACCGGTTCTCGACTAGTATCTTCAGCAGGCTTGACGTCTTCCCTGGAATTTGAGGACTCATCCGAACCGACGTTAACAAAAACGGGTTTCGGGCGTTGATTTTCGTTGATAGAATCGCCCCGAGGTCTCGGTTTGGTGGCGATAGATATTTTTATATTAGATCTACTCAGAGTATTGCGTTGATCGTTATCCCTATCGTTCGTCTCGTTCCTTTCGTCGTTATTCTTAGCAATTACTTCCAGAGATTTCTGCGCTACTGAAACCGCGCCCGATTGATCCTTGTGCAGAGAAGCCATCGAGCTCTTTCGCGAATCCGCAAAACCTGGAGTCGGGATTGAATTCGGGACAGAATTTTTCCGGCTCGTTTCCACCTGCGGCTCTCGCGTCCTCCGCTCGATCTCATCGAATATATCGACGTTCTTAGGCCTCGAGTAAGTCGTGATAACAAAATTGGACAAAGTGTTGTCCACCGGAGCAATAGTCGGCGTTGACGAGGCCTGGGAACCCCTTCTGGACTCTGAATCAACGGAAGACTTTATCCCAGCGCGGGATAACCGGACACGTTCGACGGCCAACTCGCTACCGATCTCCGAAGAACTAGCTGAAGTAGTTCGGGACCGAGGTAGCGCTTCTTCAGTCACGATGATTTCGGTTCCTTTAGATTTCGCCTTTTCGGTGATTCGCGGAGCCGATTTTTCTTCCCGATTTTCAACCGGCTTTGACTTTACAACGAGGTCTTCGCTGACCAGAAGAATTTTCGATGACGAGACTTCGCGATTTTCTACCACGTTTGTATCCCTGAAAGCAGTTGGTGGTTCGGGGAGAAGATACTCCCAATCGGTTGCGGTAGAAGACAAATCTACGCCCTTTGAAGTCGTGTTTTGCTGGCGATCGGATGTGGTCGAGTCTTCGATCGCTGGCGGTTGACGATCATTGAGAAAGTTTGATCCGACAGGATCGATCGAGGCTCTTTCGTCGCTCATGTATTCCGTGTTGCCCTGGAGGTTTTCGTTCGCCTCCGAAAGTTGTCGAGGTTCATTAACTCTCTGCTGCAGTCTACCGTCTCCCGGTCCCGGTTGATCTACGCAATGTGCGTTTGTCTGTTGCTCGTTAGCCAAGGATGAAGTGGCACCAGCCAGTGGTGCCGGTGACCGTAAAGACCCGGAAAGCGTGTCGGACACTTTTTTCAATAAATCTGAAGTAGTTTCTTCTGATTTGGTTATCGGCATCGTTGACAACGTCGAACCGTCGTTACCAGAGCCTAAAAGTATCACAAGAGAGATCATGGTATCAGTCTACACGATACCGTGCATAAAATACTATCGCGTTTGAGCATAGTTTCCAAATATGACTCGATGGGAACCAATTAGTCATTTGAAACACGAAATAGATGACTTTTTAGTTTAGGAGTTTAAAACTAAGATCGTGCTAAAATTTTGAAATTTTTTCATAAGCAAACTATGTCGATGAATCAAATCAATACATGAATAAATAATGCAGTATGATGATGCTTGAAAAAATGAGTCATTAGACCCTCGGAGACAGCCCTGTGTCGATAGAAGATCCATGAATCGTGTTTAGATCCTTGATCTCAATATTAAGATGCTGTTAGATAATTTTGAAGAGAGAATTTGATCGTTGCAGAGCATTATTGACATTTCGATCTAAAGTTGTAAATATGGGATATGTTGATATGACGTGATACCCGTGAAGAGATGAAGATGCGCCAACTCTAAAAGTGTTAAATCAATGACTACCAGAATGTTAGTAACACAACAACATGCACCTGATTCCCCTACAGCCCAAGCTTTCGTAGCGTCGTCCTCTGCACCCTGTAAAAAGTCTCGTCTTTCCCATGTAATACTGGAGGCAAGAAACGCCGGGAGTTTGGTAGCCGATGTTGCCGATGGTTTGTCCGAGCTTAAGTGCCTTCTCAGGATTTTTCCGGGATAAGCGTCCGATGAAAGGTCCGATATGTTCTTCGACAAATTTGTGTTAAGAGCGAACGTGAAATCCTCCGATCTTGATGTCAGAGGCCTTCCATTACCCTCGAAAGTATTTATCTCAAAGTCGTTCAGCTCGGAGTGACTTCTGACCAGTTTCGATACCTTGCGACGGTTCTTCGCCTCTTCGAACATCTCAAAGCTCTCCAGTTCCAATTCATCGTCGCTTCCACTGTTCGTCACATCAGTTGTCATACTAGACGTACCAGTGCTCGCAAGATCCCGTTGATAGTTGCTATCCAAAATCGATTTCCCTGCCCCAAAAGAAGAGCCCAGACTAGAGTCGATCCTAGTCATCGAATTGTAGTCCGGCACTTCATTGCCCGCTCTTTTACGACCGATTTCACCAGCTGGCATTATTCCCTTCGTGGCTATCGGAGGTTGGAAATTATCGCATTTTGGTATCGTCGATATAACGGTGCACGATCTTTTCACATCATTGAAATGCCCGCTTGAGGTAATCCCAGATTCTTCCTGATGTACCGAATGCTCTTCGTCCTCGCGTCTAATCGGGGCTGCAGGTTCCATCGCTGCTGCTTTTCTTGGTACAGGATTCGCTTTCGGAACAAAACGCCGTTCTTCTTCAGGAATTTGTTGCTCCTGCGTCCCTACCGCCATTTGCGTTTCTTCCAAAGGTCTCACAACTTTTCTGACACTTCTAGCAGGGAGTTTCTCACCATTTCTTCTCTCTTCTTCGGCTCTACGTTCCACATGAGTTTTTTCAAGCTCTTCCGGGCTCTCTAACATTTTCCGTTTCGGTTTTCTCGGGATCTTTATCACATCCCGATGTAGCGCTTCAACGTCCGCATCATCCCCGGCGCAGATTGCACGAAGATTTTTCAATATTACCGGTGACCTTGGAGCTGCTTGAGCTTCACTCTCATCCCTAGTCTTCGACCACTCTGAATTCTTGACACTTGAAGGACTAGGAGAACGATCATCCCCGTGTCTCGATTTAAACCTTGGCTTCGGCCTCGGCAAATCGTGATTAGAATCATCGAATTTGTCAGAGTTTTCAGGATATTTATCTTCAGCATGACGGCCGGATTCCCCATTGACATTATTTTCGATTTCATTAAGTTTAGGGGTGATTTCTAGGCGATCTAATTTACTCATACTTTTCTGCACCGAGTCTCTGGGTGCAGTCGAGGATGGGTGCGGTAGTGCAGAGTCTGGGATGATCTGTGTATTTGGAGGCACGAATGAAGCGCTATTATCCAACCTATCAACCGTTCTTCGGGGTTTTGGAACGGGCGCGGATACTCCAACAGCTAATTTCAAAATACAGAAAGAAAGAAAAGTAGAGATGCTGAACTAGAGGAGAAACAGAAGGAGCCAACCCATGAAGATCAAATCAAGTTAGTACAAGCTTCAAGCGCTACATTACAACCAAGAAGAGGAATAGGAAAGGGAATTCGCAGAATGAGGCATGCACATGTGTGCGGACCCGTTGAATGGTGGTGAGGTGACGTGGGTACGAGCTATTAATTATTATTTGTAGGTATCTCATTGGCAAATGAAAGGTGGACATCGAGACACGTATTGCCTGCAGTAATTTGACCCGGGGATAAGTTAGCTAGACAAATTCGCCGACTCTGCTTTCGAGTATGGAATTCAAACGGATCAAAAAGTTGTTCCAATTCTCGTTTGACTCTTGGCGACTGACCAGCCCTGGCGGAGGTGGTTTGAAAATACTAACTTTCCTTTCTACCCCACTTTCATTTCCATAGTTAGTGGCGATGGGAAGTGACGGTAACTTTTCTACTCCCACTTCAACTCCCATTTCCACCGCCGTATCATCCTGCACTTTTAAATCGGGTATAATTCGTTTGGCAGCTGTGGGTACCGCCTGGATGTTATCAGGCTTTGTCGAAATCGCGAATATCTGTAAATTGCTAAGTGGAAACGGGGACGTATGAAAATCTGGGGCTAAAGTTTCGCGGCTAGAAATTCTCGGGTCTTTATACGACTTAGCGACGTTGAAGTCTCCCAGCTTAGGTTCATCTTCGAAGATCTTCGAACTCGTATGAAAGCTTTGGGACGAAGTCAGACCGGCGCGTTCAAAACTGTTGGAGATTTTGGTCTCCTTCAATTTCTTAGTGCTCTGAAAGCTCAGGCTTTGCTTTATCATTCTCACCTGACACTTTTCGTCACAAATATAGTTACCGGTGTGGGATCTCTTAGGGCTAAATCTACTCTCCAGTATACCGCAAGGGGGCATGTTCTCCAAATCGGCTTCCGGAAACGAATGCTTTTCATAACACGAGCTGGATACTAAACCCCGATTTTCCGCAGGAGTACGAATCCTCCGCAGCGTATAAACCGGCGTTTGATTACAGTGGGAGTTAAAGCTTTGAGATTTACTCATTTCGCGATGGGTTTCACCTCTTTTCGAAAACCTATCGGGCTCGACGGACTTCAAATCAAGAATGTGATCATTTTCAACGGCAGCTTGGGATCTAGTGAACAAACGTCGCCGCGGATTTTCCTCAGGGATAGAAAGTACCGCGGATATTTTACCCCCCGGTTCTTTTTTCGTCTCGTTTTCGAAACGACGAGGTCGCGGTTTTGGGTTCTTCGTCACCTCACCAAGCTCAACGATATGCTCTAAACTCAGCCTAGATACGAAACTGTACGAAGACATGTCGTGCTCTATGCTACTACGGCTACGCACTAGCTTACCTCGTTTATGTTTGCTAGCGGGTTCTACGTTAGGGATGATAGCAACCTCCGGAATCTCGGGGCTGGAGATACTGGGATCCGTCGAAGAAGCGTCTAATTCGGAGGTATCCGGCCCAAGTGAATCGTCAGCCGATTCCCTCCTCTCATTTCTCTCTTCCAAATTCAATTCAATCTTCTCTGTGGCGTTGGGCTCTTCGTTTTCACTTCCTAAACTCAATTGAGGAACTATCGAACTCATTTTCGACGCCACACCGATATCCGAGGATGATTTTACCGTCATAGACTCAGAAACGGACGTTAATGATTCTTCCGAATCAACGATACGCTCTAAAGCTTGCGTAGAAATTGCGGATGACAATGGCCTCGAGAGTTGCGGCGGTGCTGGAGCAGCTTTTTTCTTCCTTAAACCTGCGGGAAAGATCAGAATAACAGACAAACATTCACGGCTATAGATTGCCTATAAGTAATCGATCGAATTCTTTCAGGACAAGTGTGTAGCTCTGCTTCTCTGAAAAGTTGCATCAAATTTTACAGGCTTGATTAAGCGATTCAATATCTACAATTAATTGGATTGATCCCTAGAGGTCTGAGACAGAAATTCCAGTTCTATTCTACAAATTCTCACTGAAGTCTTGAAGGTGCGAATTAAAATTTGAGGATAGGATCAATACTTAAATAAAATTGATCATTGAGTTCATTTTTCGCAAACTTTTGAGGTCGGAAGTAGAATTTGAAAATTTAGCAGGATGTAGAAAGGCTGATCAGAATTTCAAGTGCAAGTGCTGATTCTGATTCACACCTCTGAATCCTTACATAATTCTACTAAAAGAGCAAAACTGAAGAAAAGGGTTTGGAAAGGGGAATCCAGGGTTTACAGGATCGAACTAGAATTTCTATTTCGACTCAGAAACGCTTTTCAGACTACTTTGATCCGCTGATATTTGGAAGAGGAAGTTCATCAGATTCCAGAGCTTTAATCCTGGAAAAATCATCAGACAGGAAATCCGCTCGACCAGAAAAGTTTTGGAACTGTTCAAAGTGCAAGGATCTAAAAACCGTGCCTATATGCTCTCTTCATTTTGGTCGAATCATATAGACATAGGCCTTCCCTGAAGAAGTACCACTGTCTTCTTAAAAACGAATATATCTTACCTGCAGAGATAAGCGACGAGTTGCTAGTACCACGAGCGATGGTAGCCCTCTGTGGAGGAACGGCGGCTAAATTCCCAAGACTTTTACTGGCCTGAGAGCTTTCGGCTAGAGTTCTACCCGAAGATTCTTGCGGCGTTGCTTGAAGCCTGCTTCTTCTTGGCAGCGTTTCGGGAACTCGGATATTCGAGTCGAGATTATCGCTGAGAACGGAAGCTTCGTGATATCCGGAACTGTCGCTACTATTCCGACTGTGACTGATGACGATTATTCTTTCCGGATTTTCTCTCTCCTTTTCTTTATCTCTTCCAGTTTCTTTCACGCCGTTGATTATCTGCTCGCCGTTTGGCTCCGATTGAGCTCGAGGCATCGGGGGCTTTGGTGCTGGTCTTCTTTTGCGTTGTGGTCTGGTAGGCGCCGTAGGTGCCTGAGGACTCGCACTTCTTCCGGTACCATCGCTGCGTGCGGGAGAGACACTTCGTTCGCCAAGGCTGTCAGTGCTCAATGAACTCTCCTTTGACTTTTTGAAAGCGAAACCAAAAACGCTTTGCTTCGCCTCCTGGCGCCTCCTTTCCTCCTGACGTTGCAAAGCCATTATGTCTTGAGAACTCAACGACGAACCCAGAGACCGACGCTTTGGGCATAGCGTAACTTCCTGCAGGTGATAGTCCTGCAGTGATAGCGACAGGTCGAGGGTCTCCTCGATGTTTGCTAAAATTATTTTTCGAAAATTTGGATCGGTACTAAATTTGCGTTTCGAAGTTTTCACGGTTTTCATAAACTCTACTTCGTTTCTGCTGCATGCTGAACCTTGGAAGACGATGTGAGGCGAGATTTGAGCATATCCGTTAGAATGATTCACGTCAACTTGACCCAGTATGTTAATGACAATCGTCTGCTTTACGAAATCGAAAGACTTTTGTTATTTATGTATTTGGGTGGTGTTTTGTTCAGCAGTGAATATCCGAAACTATTGAATGCCGGTACAAGACTTGTCTAATACTTTCTCTCTGCGTTAGGCAATGAAAAGCCTAATTTAAGATTCTTGGAACACTGGTGCAGGCCGAGTGTAGCCCACTGTTATTACGAGTATTTCCGGTTCATAATTAACAGAAAGACGGGATGAATTTTCGTTAATGAGATGTGACGACCGTAAATGAACTGCACGTCCTGTCTATGACAATAAGGCATTCAAATAGCTCGTTGTAATAGAACGAGGCTGAAAGATCTTCGAAAGCTTCGAGTATATGGTGTATGTACCTCGATAGACCTTGTCCTCAGCTCCGGCAATCGATTTCACCGTTATGCAAATGTATAAAAAAGTCTTCCTCAAATATATCCTACGTATGACAAAACGAGAATCGAGAACTTTAGACGTATGCGTTTTATTCGTAGGCTGCTGCGGAATTCAGTTGCTAATTGGATTATTCCCCCTTGTGAACTTTACCCGGCTTCCGAAGCTTTAGTAATACACCGGAAAGCCGAGGTCGCAAAAATATCATACTACACGTGGGTGTCGCTCTCTCGAATATTTTTTAATACGAGAACCGTTCGTATGTTATCCCGTTGTACCTGAACGAACGCGGATGATGTATATCGTATGTAGAGACTCACCTGGATGGCAGAGCTCGTAGTTATTACGATCCAAGTTCTTCTCTCTGCACACGTCGTCCAGAATTTTACCCAAATTCATTCTCGAACTGACTCGAGAGACGTAGAGCTGATTTCTGGGGAGATGGACCTAGACACATGAGCGTACCATGGAATTCTCGTGTTCTTTTATCTCTCGTCTTATAATTATACGTAAATATGAAATTAGGAATGATATTGTTCGAAGATACGTGAAGGTGACTGTTTCAGTTCGTCTCTTACCTGCAACCGAAACGTCTGTTCGAACGGTTGATTTACATGTCTGGTCTTCATCGGTAGAAACGTGCCTTGCTTCGGCAATAGCTTAACCTGTAGATAGCGAAATAATCAAAATTCAAATCAGCGTCATTCTCCCGCTGTTGAATTCCTCGCCTCTATAATCAGCGACGGATAGGAATTCCGAATGACAAAAAATGACACAAGGCGAGGTCTGACACAATTGCGTAATACGCTGATGATCCTTACCTGTAAAGCATCCAACGCACCGATCGGAGTATTCGGATGATGAGTCAACACGAGCCCATGTTCACCGATAGCCTCCAGAGTGTAACTCGAAGCTGACAATTTCTGCGAGGTTGCTACTTGGACGAGAAGATCCATCATCGGGGTGCTAGAGGTTGATGAGAAACGTGCATCGTTGTCATTACTTCCAATTTGGAATTCGCCTGGGTGTGAATAACTAATGATTTGCTTCGCATTATGTGTAGAATTTATATTCAAAGATGACCGGTGCAGTAACGAGGGCAGGGCAAGAGTCGAATACCGCATCTCTCTTTACGTAATCGGTTGCCCATGCTGCGCCGTATACTATATTTGAAAGTAGACATGTATACGTAAAGATATATAGCGCTGGGTGGTCGTTATGCAACGACGACGATCACGGCTCTCACAAGTATATCTAGACATACCTAGATATCTATCAAGCGTCTAGAAACGGATACGAATTACGTGTCTGTATGTATATTTCGTTATACACGAGTATTAGATATCATTAAAAGAAGTAATAATTAACGATATGATGAGATGCCGTCGCGTCCTCTTGGTCCCAGTTCCGATCCCCCTTTCGTTTCCGATCCACCGATTCCAACGTTCAATAATAATCTAAAACCTGCGACGAAGACTCGGTACAATGTTTATCTACTTTCTAAATACGCAAGTAACACGCGGTGCTAACGCTTGTTAAACCCGCTAAAGTTTTCTCCGTTTCTCCGCGCGGTGATACATACGTGTACGGTATACCAAAAGACACATCCACACATTACAAGGAATTGTGGAAGAACTCGCAAGGTCAAGTTCACCAGCGCTCTATCAGTCAAACCGCCTTTCATACGCAAAGTCCAAAATTTCAGTTCCCATTCGTTTACTTTCCATAAAGCGGTTTCAAAAACGGGGCTTTCATGTCCCCGTTCTATATGCACTAGATAACAACACAACCACGGCACGTACCTTCTGGCTACTGTGACCCTCCTCGCATTACCGTTAACGGTACGTCGTGGATGATGACCGTTGTTGTGGTGATGGTTGTGGTGACGGTGATGATTCCGATGGTGTTGATGAAGGTGGTCGTCCTCATCCCTGTCATAAACATCATCGTTATCATAATCTTCGTCAATCCGGGGTGGCAACTGGACCAAAAGCTCCATATTTCCGGCCAGCATATCGGCCGGGGTGTCCTCCGTCACAGTCAAGCCCATCCTTGACGGATCGTCGAAGGTCTGACCCCGTTATCGCCGAAGAATCTAAGGGCAGATAAGATAAAGCTCGGTTTATCAATCTTGGGAAGATTCAACGACGGGAACATGCCGATTCATCAGAAATTCCGATTCTCATCGTATAACGATCTGTAAAAGTCATTCGAGTCACGAGGATCGATCGTAACGATCCGCGGTAAATTAGAAATCCATAAAACGGCCTTCGGTAATTCGCGACTTGCACAACGCTGGCTCTATCCCTGTGGAGGTTGAAGAAACACCCTTGGAACGAACCGTGGCAGATGATTGCGCTGTCCAAGTAAAGTACGGTACGGCACGCGGTGGGGTACTGGACGAAAGAAGAAACGGGCGGAGTGGGTCGAAGGGAATTGATTTCTCATCTACGTCTACTCAACTAGAAGGATTTCTTCGTCCATAATTGGCACCGGTCACGAAAGCGTGTCCAGTCGTTTGGCACATTTTCACCATAGGTAGGTACAACGACACAGATGCAATACCACGGACAGTCGTATACCATTAACTGCAGTATAAAGATACACAAACACATGCGACGGGGCATCTATGGACATTCTTCGACTTATAAAGGACAGACTCAATTCTATACCGATTATTTATCCGATCCACGTCAACTGGGAAAGTAAACGATCGATTGTGACCGTTTTCACATCCAACATATCAGCGGTGTTTATCACAATGGCAATAGGTATGCGGATAACATGCTACACATGCCATTACAGATGTGTGCTTAGGAATGCTGTGACAGGTGTTGTTGTGTTTAATTCGCCTACGTAGAGTCTTCTCCCACGCGTTTCTCGAATCCTAACCGCTTCTGCAGTGGCAAGGTCGTCCAAGGACGCCGAGGGATGCTCAAGGACGAGTAGGAGCTGTCTGAACCTGTGTGTAAAAACAGCAATGCGCACGGCCATTGAGGGTATAAAAAAGAAAAAAGAAAAAGAAAAAGAAAAAGAAAAATAAGAAAGGTAAATCAATGGGCTTTGTCCGGCGATGAGTCGATTCCAAGAATAAACTTCACGACCAAGATGGAGACGAATATACTTCAACCAAACCTATCGAGCGATTGCGAGCTTAGTTAGCGATAAGTGCTTTACAACATAATGAGTATTCCGCGATTAGATCGTCTCGATAATCCATCCAGATTACGGAAAAGATAACGGTTGAGTAATGGAATTGAATTAAGATTCGATTTCTGTAATTTTTGTCAGATTTGGCGAAAGAGATAGGAGTGGAATCGAGCTAACCGATTATTCATAGATTAGATGAGTCAGATGATTATGAATAGCATTAAAACTCAGATATCCTGTCTTTCTAATGAATATAAGCGATATTATAAGCTGGAATATTAACCAGGTGAAGGCTGTGATAGATAAATTATAACATCGCTGGATTTCATTCAGATTAAAATATGACGGTGATTTATCTGTAAGATGATTATCTTCATTCTTGGTTGAAATTATACAGAGATAACTAAATAACACCTAGTCGTGATCGGATGGGAGAGCTTCGTAACACCGAGTGTGTGATCGTGATCACCGCTTACACTTTGTACGTAACATGATTACAGAGCACACCTGTACACATGCTTTCATTGCGGAAGGCCCCATGCGTAGCCGCAGGGATGTATACACAAACACATGTATATAATATACAATACTGATCACGATCAGTGAAAACTGTACGTAACAGACGTGGTGTACCTATACACTGCGTGGGTGAGAGCGAGATTCTACCTACCCATAACACGCAGATACGTATAACTATACACTATATTCTGCGGATTACATATATCCCGGTGAAGGTGCGTTCTCCGATTACGTTCGTAATCAGTACGAGTGTAACAGCTCAGTATTTTTCGACTGTCAGGAGACAGAGGGACTTTTTACAATCGACTTCGGTCTCTAAGCGGACACGCAGACTGAGATAAAAACGGAATCGGGATAAGAGTCGTGAAGATCGATTTACGAAATGTTATTTTTTGGAAGAAAGAAAAATTAGACTGAAGGATTAAGGCTGTATGTGATATTGTAACATACCATCGACGAAGATGAAGGAGTTTTAAAATTGAAACGAAAAGATACCATGGACTGGTTTATTATTGTAGAGCTACGGCATGCCGTAACGAGAAAAAATGTTTCAAACTGGGTATAGTCCATCTCCGTAGACTTTACTCTATATTTCTGTTATCTTAATGCATGTAGGTATAAGATAGGCGCGTCTGATCGTCGGACACATTACCGGTCTTGTCGCTTGGGGCATAGCAGGGTATTCATTTATACCCACAAGTATGTATAAAGGTAGAAAGTGGCACGAACGAAGCACGCCCCGAATTCATACCGAAATGTCAGAGCTCCGGTGCCAACCTCGCCCCTGCTCTTAATTACCCATTTGAATATCAATCTTACAGATATATGCCCAGTTCCATGTGCATATTTTCACCCAGATACATATCATGCATGTATATCACGGGGTGGAGTAGTTTGACACGTCCCTTCCAGAACCGGCCACCTTCACTCGTCTTACGGTTCACGGTATCAAATGTCATAAAAAAGGCGTCGGAAGGATCATGCATGTTTTTTTTTGTTTTTTTTTTTTTTGGAATGGATATGGACGTAGGTATACCTCTACGTCTATATATTATACATAATCGTCTGCCGTTCGCGTATTTGCCAATTGATCCGAGAAAAGAGATTACGCCGATGCTGAGAGCGC
The DNA here is from genome assembly GCA_963966615.1 of Tenthredo amoena. Taxonomy (NCBI): domain Eukaryota; kingdom Metazoa; phylum Arthropoda; class Insecta; order Hymenoptera; family Tenthredinidae; genus Tenthredo; species Tenthredo amoena. Next base: position 21,408,396 of record OZ016482.1, on the reverse strand, counting down.
GCAAGGTCATTGCCTCGGGGCCCCAGGCTACTCACCTTCCTCTTTTATCCGCGGCTCCTAGCTCGTAGCTCGTAGCTCGTAGCTCGTAGCTCGTAGCTCGTAGCTCGCGGTTCGACGCGGCTCAACCCGTCGCGAACGTGTAGGTATAGGTGGGTACATGGTCCCGGAGCAAAACGGTACCACTAGGTGTATAAACTGCGCGTTCTTCATCGCGAACTCGCGGTTCTAGATTCCCATAGGCACAAACAGCGAGCCCGACTAATGGGAAGCAAGATTTAGGCGCCATCCTCGAGGCGAATCATGTGCTCAACGAAGACCTGCACTCTTCGAGATTAACTCGATTTTCCTCCTCGCCATGGGCTCCGGAGTCCAGGCCCTTGGGGTAGGGCAGGCGCGGATGGGAATAATCGTTTCTAAGAGCAAACCTGCAGCCTGCGGACAGTTCGGAAGAATGAATCGAGCTCTGCAAGCTGCACCGGACAATGAGACTGAAGGGGCCTTTCCTTCCGTCCCTTCGAGACCGATCCGTTCGCCTTGTTCCAGTTTGATGGTTATAACGCGGAGAGAGCGGTTAGCTGGCCCCGACTTGGCAGCTGATATACCCAGGCTTTTAAGAACGTAAGGAACGTCACTTTTTCAGGTAATATCGCACCTGACCAAAGCCAGAGAACCGATTGCCAGGCGCCCACTCTTATAGATGTGTCATGGTTCGGTGGAATGGGCTAGTTGTCGGTCCCACGCGAAATTAGCGAGACGTTTGATGAACCGATCGATCTTCGGTGGTAGCACTGACGCATAACGTGTAATATCATCATTAATCACGTTGATCTGATAGAGTGGAATTGTAACCGGTACCCGGAGCGTCGACGGAAGCCAGAAATGAGGCGTGAATAGAAAATTCCTTGGAGAGTAACTATACGTGGCTGTGCAATTTATTTGTTGCGCATGAGAACTGGCTGCTATTGCAACGTTGCCGTCCCGAGGTGGGTAGGTAGTACATGTATATGTACCTTCGTCGACATTCGTTTCGTACCTGACATAAAACGCGACGGGAATCTCATTTGGAACACCTGTAGATAGGTGTGTGAACACGATGCACAATGCGCACATTTATGATCGGCGAGCTTCCGGCTCTTCGTATGGAATAACAAGTTTCAATGAATTGGCTAGAAGCTGCCATGAATAGATTCCGTGCAGCTTCATAGTTCTTGAACTTTTCTTGTCGAAGAAAATGCCTCTTTTCTATCACAGCCGTATTTCGGAGGTGCTCCAAAGTACCTGGGATCGATTTCGCATCGCTTTTTGAATTTCCCTTGGGTAACGTTTTCGCGTTCTCAGCCTGGATGGCCTCCTTTCCCAGGTGTGATGACATACGACGGTTATATCTCGTTCCTGCGTTGACAGACAGTCCCGACTCCAGACGAACCTCGTTTACTTTCACCATTGGCAAGACGGTTTTCGGTGCAGCAATTACACCATGCATTATCACCGCTAGTTTCCCTGCACTGAATTCCACGCTGCCTGCATTTCAAAGCTTTAATTACACCCTGGAGAGAAAGGTCTCTCCTATATTCCCATAAAGATAGAAATTTGTCCGGCGAGAAATCATGATCCAATGTCACAAATCCTAATTTCCAGATGCTTCGATCTTACGTTCTTCACAGAAATCCTGTTCGAAGAATGATTCATGAAACAACTAGCTCCGGGTACGTCCAAAGAAATATTGATTTCCTTTTGAAACCCCCAGACTTTCTCTTCAGGATTTGAGTTCTGATTTTTTTCTGATCGACATAAAAAGGTCCGAAAATTTAGGATCCTTTACGTGTCTCGTCAAAGACCGTTAAGACAACCCTCAAATTTCTTTTCAGAACAAACCATCTCAACGAATCCATATGCGTATGTGAAAACCGCAAATTGTCCACCTAGCTGTAAATAGATGGTTTAAAATCTGATCGGAAGATTTTCTGCAGTATATAATATGCGGGCAAGGTGACGGAAGGTTCAAGGTGCTCCTCCACATCGTCGGGTGAAAAGATCGGTACGATGATCGCGCCGGAATGCGGTTAATTCTATACTCGTTCAGGGCTGTGGCACGCCGTACCTTATATATACGGATGTATAACATACGTGCGCACCAGTAGCAGTAGCAGTATCAGCCACACGTACGTTCGTACATAGCACATCCACGTATGTGACCAAGTACATACGATAATACAGTTTTCTATGTAAATCAGGGAATTTTATACTTAGTCGCGACTCGCATGCGAGAGGGTCGGGTAGGCTGGCTCCGGGTCACCCTCTAGTCAATGCACCTGGTGCAGCTTCACCGATGCATAATATGCCGCATACGTGCGTGTGCCAGGCATATAGTAGGTATAGACAAGGACGTGGTAGTTTGAGTAACCGCTCATAGCGGTTTTGCGGGGGTCGATGTGACGGTTGGAAATTGAATTAGATGCATTACCTAACCGATTCTTTTCACACTCCTGCATCTACATTTCTAAACTTTCAAGGAAAGTGGTTCGGGTGATTCTAATTCGATTTCGAACGATTTCAATCATTTTTATACTATAGTTCAGCGACCAGCGGGAAGAACAAGCCTGTTATGTATTCTCATTGACGTTATGACGTCGAAAAGACAAACTTTGCGGTTGTACACGTACACTTTTCGCTTTCGTGTATACAATCGAGGTAGACGCGGATGTATAATATAGTGTACGCGAATGTATGTTTGCGCGGAAAGAATATAAACAGAAAACGTGATAAGTACAGGTGTATTCCATTTAGGAGGTAACGCGAGTACAACTGCAGCATATAAACTTATTGCGATATAAGATGTTTAATTTTCCTTCTCTCGTATTTTCGTTAACGCGCTGTTATGTCTTATATACTTGGAATATACATAAGTATGTACATTCTATACGTTGATATCTGTTTATATGTATATTATAAATATATGTATATATATATATTGTATCTATATACCGGGGCTTTCTCTTCCGTGTCCAACGATTACGGCGACGCGGTTGCTTGGACGTGCGTTCGCTCGTGCAACCGTACCGATCCCTCTGTCCGTACATACCTACGTATAACAGATACCGATACCTGTAACAACGTTCCTCTTCGATACTTCGACGATCATTTTTACATCGCCATTTACACTTTTTATCGTTATCTTTGTAAAAGTATAGACTCCGACGACGAGTTACTCCGGTCACCGACGAACTTATAAGAGCGATGTTGAAGTGTTCCAGAGATTCAATGTCAAATACGTTTCTTTCCTCTCTTTGAAAATCCTCGGGATTTTTGGCTCTTATTATTTTTACCAAATTTTAGATTTTAGATTAGATTTTTTTTCAAGATTGGTATTAAATTTTAGCCAAATCGTTCGTGGGGTTTGAAAATGGGAGAGAAAAATCTGTTTTCAAAGAGGTGGTATTTTCTCGGTAACCGTACGTGCGATTCGAGTGAACTTTGAGCGGTCGATAACTTATCGAGGCATCGAGCTTTTTTTTCAAACATGAAATAATTTGCAAATGAAACACGTTAGGGGTAGCAGTTTGCAATTTCATTGCGGCATAGATCGATTTCAGCGATACTCACTGTAAAATTGCGTTTTATCATAATCATCACGTTTCATAACGCAATTATATTGCCGAGTGAGAAACTCGTCCACTTTCTTGAGCCACGTTTGTTAATTATTCTGAAAAAATAGTTAGAACAACAAAAATTTCATACATAGATTCACGGTTCTGATTGCGGGCCGCTTTCCGGCGCCTTTTATTATCCAATTGCACCGATCCTCTTTTATAGATAGGTATGTGTGCGAAAATTAATTAACTGCTAAGTTTATTGCGAAATATTTTGAAAATGCCTCGATTTCCAAGTCCTTATAAAAGTGAATGAACGGCGCAAAAAATTACCTCTTCAGAGCTATAGCAATCAATTGCTAATTATCACCTTGGCACAAAAGATATCCGACACACCGAACCGTTTTACGATCAATTACTCAAGATAACTTGCGACAGAAATGATACATCGAATTCCAACGAAATGAAACTATAAAACTAGCGAATTAAAGCCGCGTGGATATCCGTCCGAAGACTCGCATCGTCGACCTTGATATCTCTAGAAAGATGTTCCATTTATTTGTCCATCTAGACTAATTGTAAGATATGCATATAAGCGTGACATCAACACCTAGGTTTTGATCGATGTATAAGTAGAGGCACACTTCCATCTAACCTAAGTATAAGGCTCGTGCCAACGCCGTGATAATCGTTGATACAATTCGCTCGACTCAAGAGCGTCTAATCCAGGCTAGTTAACTGTAAATTGTCGGTACGCGGGGAGGTGGTAGGCACCTGTTCACTGCGTAGTTCTCCATTTAAAGAACCACGATATATTTCGCTATTAGCAAAGACGCGTATAAATATGCGATAATATACATATATATGTATATATATATATATATATATACGTATACTTATATGAATCGCTAATATCATTTATAAATAAGTTCGATCAGACTACCTCCAATGTAATATACATATGATACGTGTAGAGAGTGCCTGGTAATCGCTATATCATTTCGATCGATAACACTGTACCAAATTAGGCTTGGATTAAAGTTGGTCAATTTTATTATTGTGTAGATTACACGAATTCTTTCGGAGAAGTATCGCATCCGCTGAGCGGAACGTAACTGGAAGAAAAATTCTTAATTCAGAACGATTGAGAAAAAAATTTCTTATCAATTATTCGGGTATCGTTATACCATTCGCAGAAATTGGGACGTCGCGTCGATTCCTTCTGCACATCTGTGTACATGCGTTTATGTGTATATGTGTGTGTTTTATACACTCAGCTGGGAGTAAGAATAAAATGTTTATACTTTAATAATTAGGAGCAGAAAATATCGAAGAGAAATGAATAAAAATGTACGTATGTGTGTCTTATTTATTTCGCGTGACTCGTGTAGGTATATATAAATGTATATATGCTGGTTTATACGCAGGCAAAAGAGAACGTGAAGAAACATGTGAATAATTAATTGAATACTTGTATTAAAAAGTTGAATAAAATAAATGAATGAATATAAAATTGTAGGATATTTATAGATGAGTGTTTATAATAAATCTCAAAACTTTTGACCTCATACCTATAGTCAGATATTGAAATAACGAAACTTTGATGTGGTAAAAAATTGTCAGTTGCGCTACGTGTATACGTCCGTGACAATCGGGATGATAACAAGGATAATAATAATACCATAATGATAATACAACGACTTAAGACGATATATTATATAGGTATTGTATACATACATACGTCAATAAAAATACCAGCGATGTATAGGTAGATGAGAAAAAATAGGAGGAGAACATCGGATCAAATTCTTGCGATAAATCTATATAATCATCTTTCGATATATGTAATCATACTATGAGCTAAACGATCGTAAGTGTAATTAAGATGCATGTGTATGTATATGTATATATGTATGCACTTAGATATGACGTAAGACAATTATTCAGTAGAATATTATTATCGCAAACTCCTACGTAGGATTCCAATATATATATATAAATATATATTCTGTTTATTCCAGATCGATTTTTGCACTCTACGCACGTACTTAAATGCCTCACACATCGTTGATCGTACAGCGACTTACCTTGTGCTCGTTTGTTATAACTTATGGATTGAATCGATTGTACAGACATACATATACGCAGTTACATATTTCTGAGCTAGAACACAGCGACGGGTATACTAGATATAAGGCGTTCACGTTTTACGCTTACTTTTCATCTCCTATACATATACATATATAAAGAAAACTAATTATATCGTAAGTAGTTAATCTCCAGCCGTAAAATACGTCACATACCTATAGGTAGATGTAACGTGCTAAATAATATCTATATATATATGCTTCGTGTTTATAGATATATATATATATATATATATATATATATATATATATATATATATGTATGTATACGACATAATATTTTGTGTGTACTAATTATCATCCTGTTTTATTAGCAGCTTTGATATTTTCGATAACTATTCATATACGATCGTTGATGTATATATTAATATTATATATCCTGCCATTATACGTAATGTGTTTCTTCGCGCTATATAACCAATATAACTGTTACGTAATTCTATTGCCGAGCCGTTTGCCGAGTGAATACCAAAATGTAAATCTCCCTGTATGTAAGTCTCGATCTGCTTCGTTGCGGCAGCGGTACAGAGACCTAGACTGCAACCGACTAATATACAGGATGATTCACGTTCAGCTGGCCATATTTTGAGGGTAAATTTCCCGTGAAAATCTATAGGCCGGCGCGCACTGCTGCGCGGCGAACTACACCGAACCGAACCGATCCGCACCGAATTTTTTATTATCATGTGCCCACTGCACCGCTGCGAACGGCTGCGATACGCTGTATCCCTAGGCAAGACATTGCACTTGCGAATGGTTCACGGACTATATTTGTTACCTTTATCAAATGAATATTGAATGTTTGTCTATAATAAGTCATTCATGGCTTGAGAAGATTTGTCATACGTGATATTTCACTTTTTAATCACAAGTGAATGCGATTTTATAGTCATCAGCGAAAATATTTTCTATGAGAAATAGAATCGAAATAAAGAAATGTAAAAGATTAAGTAAAACAAATGATTTTTTGAAACTATTTAATATGAAGATTGCTGCCAATAGTTAACGTGCGTTTTATAAATCTTCAGTAAATGTAGGTATGAATATTGTTCGACATGTCTTCCTGTGAAAACGCAACATAGGAGTTATACGAGTGCGAGTGAGATAAGTATTTGCACATTTTTTAATGGTACAGGACTGGTCTATTCAATAGAGTCTTCACGGACCGGATGGATTACATGTGAATGAAATATGGGAACCCCCATAGCAAAGGTAGGGAAGTACGATACTATACTATTCAAGTTGAAGAATATATGCCTATCTCACTGGCACTCATAGGTCTCTCCACCCTGACGTTTATTGTAAGTGGAAAAACGTATTATATTACATGATGTGCGTTCTTCATACTATTATAATAAAATCATACTATGTACTGCATTAACGTACTGCACCTCTTCGTATGCAATCTATAATACATCTGGAGTAAAATCAGTTGCAGATTCCTTCGGTGTAATAGGCGCACGAATCGTTGGAGCAAATTCGAGGGATCGATAGTTTTCGAGCTACGGAAGATCTCGGTTGACCAATCGCGGAACTTATATGTGACGCGGAAGGGCTGGGCATGAGCGGAAGTTGCGCGGTGCGCTAGCTATGCGACCTATATGCTCTGCGATTGGTCAACTGAGATCTTTCGTAGCTCGGAAACTATTGGGCCCTCGAATTTTTGGTAAGGGAAATTTAGTCTTAGAATTTCACAAGGAATCTTCCCTCGAAATATGAATCACCCTGTATAAATTTATTCAAGTATGTAGTTATAGTATATCTCAATATACAATGAAATAAAAGCCGCGTACGCCCACGCGTAAAACCCTCCGCAATTCGCACGTATGGAAGTATATAGGTAGATGTATAAATGCGAAATATCTACGTAAGAGTATTACACATGTATTTATGAATATATTTGAAAGAAAACTCGTATTACATACTGCGATTATCTCGCGGGAGTTCCTCGCGAATCGCGTGAGCGTGACTCGCTCTCTAGCTAGCCGCGAGGTTGTTTCTTATCCACCTAATTTCATATCCGTTATCGATGTATTGTTACTTATTCCTCCATCGTATAGTTGTAGACCATTCTTTAACTCCATGTCTTCTTATCTATTTTTTTCAATGACGACAGTCGGCCTCGAGATAGGTATGGGCGTATATCGCTTTTGACCAAATTGCAGATTACGCAGATCGATTATTGCGATAATTATCGCGCGTTCTACATACTCGATGCTATCATTGAATTAGTCATTAATACTTTATCGCTAACCAATCAACCGACAACTTGCTAGAAATTTTACCGGAACTGCCTGTCAGCAGCGAAATAAAATTCTTCGATCTATACATGAATCTCACGTCTGTATCTTCCCTGTAAATTGTTTTTCAATTTTTTTGAAATCCACGACGGTATAAAATGTTCTGTCATCGTTTAGGCATTTGGGGAACCGGTATGACGCCACCGCAAATTATATATCGCGACAAATCGGCATCAGCATATAATATGTGGTACATGTATACGGATCATCGAATCGCGACATATCCCGAGGATAGAAATCGTTGAAATTTCATCGATTGAAAGCTGCAGTAGGTATGCAGCGCAGCGCAATAAACCTGTGGGTATAACTATACTGCAACTATCATGGCGACCTCGAACACTACAGGTAATAATTCCACGTCAATTCGATGACCTTGACGGAATTCAGTCAGAGACGATCATACCGCAGGTGATGCGTATTATGCGAGGGAAATATACGTACACAATTATCGGTATGACGATTATCGTTATTATAATATTATACTTACAATTATAACTCAACGAGTACAAAACTTCATTACTTACGATTCTTTACGCGGCGATTATTTTATATTCATTTTTTTTTTTTTTGTTGTCGTTTAATCAAAAAGATATTCACTGAATAAAAGTTTTATCCATTAAGCAATGAGTATTAATATACTATTTAGAAAGAAGAAGAAAAAATGAGAACACAGATGTCTCGTACTAAAAATTTCATGGCTTCTTTTTGGTAAAAAAAACTACGGTGAAATTTTCGTCGAAAAAATTTACGACTTTCACAATTTCAAAGATTGTAGTTCTTCCGTTGCGGAAATAATAGTCTAAAATATATTTTGGATCATAGGAATCCAAAGGCTGTTCTTTTTTCTCTTTCATTTCCCGCAAGTCTAGGTGTCTTCCGAACCACTGAACATAGAGGCGGGTAATTCTGAATTCGTTATTGCGGTTAAGTGATGAATGAAGATCCGCTAAGCCGTAAAAATTGGTGATAATCCAATATACGAGCGGAAAATTGTCCCTGACGATATCTTAAGCCTGAATACTCCATGTATACCTACATATACATATAGTATATCTATAAATATTTACGAAGGTTTAGCGGCTACGTATATATCGCGTTATCTACCTCTTATCTATACTATACCATACTACAATACGTTTTTGCACGATTCCTAATATAATACTTCCGAGCCTAGTGTACTATGTCTGTCTCTATTCTCTCTTCGATCTAATGTCTATCGAACATGCACGAGCTGGTACCAAAGGTCGACATTCACGGCCTCTCTCGCTCTCTCCTCTCGTTTTTTTTTTCTCTCATTTCGCAAAATTACAACACAATCGATTTAGTTCAAAGACTGAATCCAATTCCTTTGATAAAATCGGCCAAGAATCAGCCTCGAAGAGTATGAAATGCAATCGTTTGGTAAAATCTGATCTTGGGGAATTGGTATAACCTTGCTCGATTTTCATCGCACGGTGACAGTCAGTCCCGTTGCCAGTTCTCCCCTCTATGCATATGTATGTATATAGCTATACGTATTTAAATATTGTATGTCAATTGTGTTTACTTTTCACCTGACGGTGAGGCGCGGGGAACAAATATATACCGGCTTCAATTCTTGCGGTGCGGGGAAAAGCGGTTCACCTTCGTACCTGCGCGTTGATTCTTCGAGCATGTATTTTTGACTCGAGAAAACCACCTGTTTGCTACCGCGTCCGTACAAACACTCGCTCTCATATCTAGGTATAACACATATACAATATGTGTACGTGTATCACTTGAGTATACATGTATACATACTATACATGTCTACCCACTTTCTACGCACACCGCCTTCTACGTAATTGCCTAACGACTATAAAAGATAGTCTCATAGTTATAACGATTTGTTAAGAGAGGTACTACGTCGTCCTCAAGAGACCCCTCGGTTGGAGTTTGAGTTAAAATTTATTTGTATGAGATATGGAAAAGACAGGAAACATTTTTTTCCATATTAAACCCGTACCTGTATAGAAGAATTATTGTAAAGTTACATCGGATGTAGTTTTCATTTGTATTCTGCGGGGTGCGTAGTCAGAGACTTATGATTGAATTACAGTTAGTCAAATAATCATCAACTAGAACCAAGCTTCGGACAGCAACGGGCTTTGGTAATCCGTTGATACTATTATATGGTGGATTATTCTTTGCTGTAAGTCATTCATACTTGTTCTCTGATCACTATAATTACTGGTTCTTCGACTCTTGTTATAAAATCGATCGTTAGAATAGTTTTAGTTATACTCTAGTAGAATATACTGAATCTATACATAAATAAAACTTATTTACCGAACTATACGGCAAACTGTGTCCAGTGCTCCGATTTCTTACGGAATATCTCCTAGCCACCACTTCAATAAATACAGTACAGAAATTACGGAGTAATGAATTACATCGACTTATACGTGTCTATGATCTGTAATATGTCAATGTGTCAACAACAACAAAAAAAGAGAATAAAATTAAAGAAAATTTATTTTTATAATTGAACCAAAAAATCGGGAACGCGACCGTCGGGTGATATATATTTTTATTCCGGTACACTTCTATAGTAGTATAACGACGGTGGTCGTTCTACGTTGACGAGGTCCGCTCGCAACGGTCGCGATCACTGGACTGCCAGAACGTTCATACTTCTTACTTTGCCCCGCCACGCCTCGTAGTCCCACGGACGCCATTAACCACCCGCACCTGTCCTCGTCGGTACCGTTCGACGAGCCTAGCCTCGTCTTTGCCTCTCTGGAGGCCAGGTATGTTGTGTTACCGTGAGGTATGATATACCCGTGGCTATGGCCTGTGGTCTGTGGGCGCTATCCGTGCTACACGACAGGGTAGTCGAATCAATGGCCAATATGAGAAGCGTGCGAAGCAAGGTACGCCTGACTCACCTGGGCTACTCCCCGTCGTTTAACACGGCGCCCTTTAGGAACAGCTGACTTAAATTTAGCTGTGAGAGAGGGATTATTGACTCGCCACTCTTCCCAACGGTCATTCTCGTGCTTAAGGGTAGAGCGAGAGCGCGGGGAACTCCAGGTGTTACATTATGTATCTTAGCAGGGCACGCGCGGGGGCGGAGAAAAGCGTTTATGGATATCCACCTGTTTGCTACTTGATCAAAGACGCGAACATTGACAATTCCCTTTGGAAATCTATGGATTGGGTGGAAAAAAAATCACATTCATAAAAACGTGTCGAGCGGAGATCTGTAACGACGTTAGGCCCTTATTACCGATGCACTTAATCAGTCTTTAATATCGACAATATACCATTGTATAGCATAAACTGTTTTGTATTAGTCATTTAATTTTTTGTTTCTCTTATATTAGTTATTTTAAGTAAATTATTGAAAATATATTACATAGAAATTTTCATATCTGTTTATTTGATTCCCCATTTATGGAATCTATGATTAATAATAGTGTTCTAACTCGAGATAGTAGTAAATTCATTCTTTTAATGAGCATCGATCAAAAGTTTTTTGAAAGTATGGAAGCGGCAGTTCAAACAGCGGCATTCATCCGTAAACACATAAAGCGCTGTATCCCTTCCTACCCAGCGCGCAGGCCCCTGCGCATGCATATAGTTATATGATACGAATGTCTTCGAACGTCCTTGAACCTTCTCAAGCGTCCTTGAGCGTCCTTGCTGGCTCTGCGATGTCGCAAGTAATCATCCGGCTCTGGTGAACTAACTATTTTATTATCTTTAAATACTAGAGGGACAATTTACGCACAGGAAACATCATCTACTTCAAAATTACCTTACGATTGTCTCGTAATGGTTCACTATACGCTGTTATAATTAGCTATAGTTACATCGTCAATCAGGACAGGTAAGACCGCATTCTTTGTGGGAAAAATACTCGTTGATTAATCTCGAATCATTAAAATAAGATTGAAATACTGATCGGAATGGTCTGCGGATTATAATTGTAGCCGTCTTCTTTCTATACAATTCATAATATTCAAGCGGTTCGTTCGTATTTTAAACGCTGCTATTGCGCCTTGCCATACGCAACCTAACGTACAGCTGAACACCTGGTGGTAAGGAGTGGAACTACATTCCCGAAAACGATTTTGCCAAAACACGTAAGTAACGTAACAATTGCCGACAAGCAAGCAGCGAAGTTATCTCCGCAGCATCAGCAGTGAAGAGTGTCGAGTGTATAGTGCATACATAAAATGTTATTTTCGGTATGAGCCGAAAGTAGTTATAGAAAATTTGACCCAACGTTGTTTATTATCACCTTTGTGAATAGTTATAAAACAAATAGTTTCGCATCGTCAATTGTTTGGCCTTTCGATTACTCGACTAGTTTCAGGACTTTCATTAATCTTAAAGTTTCACGGTATTCTTAACCGATATTCCAACCTCAAAATCCTCGGCGTTTGATGTGAAAAGCGGAAGGTGAAACACGCATACATCGATAACAGAATAGAAAATCCGCCTACTACTTCGGTGAAAAACTAAAGCCTAATATTCTAAACATAATATACAAACATTTACCGCCGAATTTACATCGCCGACATTTAGGTTACGTTACGCTACTTGTATTACAAAGACATAAATTACGTTACTTGTTTGTCGGATAATTAGATAACCGGGGTATGAAATGCTTCGATATTTTATTGAATAAAATTTTATTGGGGAAATCATCGAAGCCAGTGACTCTGAAACTGGATCTAATGAATTGTTGAAAAAAAAAACATAAAAAAATAACGAAAGTATTCCGATTTATTTCACCCTCAAATTTCCATCAACTATTAGAAAATTGAGTCGAATAAACAGAAAAAACAAATTAGACAAAATATGAGTTCTCAGCAGAGCCCAGCTGCTCTGCAAGCTACGGTAGACGGGGACAAAGTATACACATGGATAATCGAATTATCGAACCCTGAAACACGGGAAAATGCTTTACTTGAATTAAGCAAGAAACGTGAGGTCGTTCCCGACCTTGCGCCGATGCTATGGCACTCTTTTGGCACAACCGCAGCACTGCTACAAGAAATTGTTAACATTTATCCCGCTATAAACCCGGCTACGCTAACAGCCTACCAAAGCAACAGGGTATGCAATGCTCTTGCCCTATTACAATGCGTTGCTAGTCACCCAGAAACAAGATCAGCGTTTCTGCAGGTAATTATTGAAGGCTTTTGAACAAAATGAAACAGAATTTTAGACACTAGGATTGTTTTACTTGCTTTTTTCTCCAAATTTATTATTAGAATTCAGTCTTCTTGCTTTTCTCATCGTCGTTCACATTTTTCTTACAAATTAAAACAAGATCTTAGGCACTAGGTTCATTTTTCTTCCTTTATTCTCCATTTTTCCATTCTTTTAACAGAATAAAACAGGTTCTTAGTCATTAGATCCATTTTTCTGCCTCCTCTCATCATTTTTTACATGTTTTCACAGAGCAAAACAGAAATTTACACTTGAAATTCAGTTTTCTTCCCCTTCTAGTCATTTTGTATAATCTCTAAATAAACTAAAACAAAATTTTAGGTCCTAAAATCGCTTTTCTGGTTCATTTTGTCATTTTTCACCACTATCTTACAAAATAAAAAAATATTCTAGGTGAAAATTTCATTTCCTCTCTGCTTTTCATCACGTTTTATATTTTTCTTTACAAATAAGCCAGAATCTTACTCAACGACTAATGCAAGTTAACTTGTTTTTCTCTCTATGTCATTTTCTATATGTATTCCTGAATTATTTCTATTTTTCCAGGCCCACGTACCCCTATTTCTTTACCCGTTCCTCCACACCGTCAGCAAGACGCGTCCCTTCGAGTACCTGAGACTGACGAGCCTTGGAGTTATCGGTGCGTTAGTAAAAACGGACGAACAAGAGGTGATAACGTTCCTGTTAACGACTGAGATAATACCGCTTTGCCTAAGAATAATGGAGAGTGGCTCTGAGCTCAGTAAAACTGTAGCTACATTCATCCTGCAGAAGATACTACTCGACGATAGTGGATTGTCTTACATATGCCAGACTTACGACAGATTTAGTCACGTCGCTATGATTCTTGGCAAAATGGTTCTGTCCTTGGCCAAAGACCCATCGGCTAGACTGCTTAAACATGTTGTCAGATGCTATTTGAGGCTTTCTGATAATCCTAGGTTTGTATTTAAGGATTTTGTCTTGCTTTCATCAGATAAACTCGTCCTCAGCCATCGGAATTCTTTATCGAGTATTCATTTACATTTCAGGCTGTTTTTAATTGTAGAAAATTGCATAATAGACAGAGATTGTCTATGATTATCCATAATTAATATTTACAAGGACTTGAAATTCTTATTCTTTGGTCTAATGACTTATATCAACATTGTCCTTTTGATACAGGGCACTTTTGGCGCTGAGACAATGTCTGCCTGATCAGTTAAGGGAGAATACATTCGCGACGTGTTTACAAGAGGATAAATCAACCGCGCACTGGTTAAACCAGCTGCTTAAGAACCTGGAAACTGGTCCACAACCAGGTCCTCAGACTCAGCCAGGTCAACAAGATCCGAGAACGATCGGCATGTCTCCTCTGACGTCGTAGACTGATTGAATTATTTTTTGATTAAAAATAATTATAAGGAAAATCATATTTTAATATAAATTATCGAATAAGTGCCACGTTATTGAAGAAAGGAAGAAAGAAAAAGAAAAGGAACACAATATGTTTACCAAATCGTTGCCTGTCATTTGTTAGAGATAATTAATTTTGCACTGCCAGATGCGACCGGAATATATTTAGAGTATAATATTTCTGTTTGTTTTTTTTCCATTCTATTCCACTGCGTCAGGCAACATAAAATTATCATCATTCTAGGTAAATACGAAGTTGAAGATAAAAAAAAAAAAGAAAGGAAATGATTGATCAAATTTTGAATACTTGTTATCAGAATCTTTGTAGCAGCTTCGGAGCTTGTGAATATCAGTTTTCTGTTCGCATGCCCGTTTTTCTTTTCTGTTTAACGAGAAAAATCTGTATATTAGAGAAAAAATTAAACGCGTTTTACATTGTGTCAGCTAGTTTATTTTCGGTGTGTGTACGCGTTACGGAATGACTGAAAAGACTATGATTAGTAATTACAAATTTCATATGTTAGTCACGTAGACATCGACTCGGGCTGAGATAAAATTAGAAAACAGAACGCAGCAGCATGTTAGGTATTATGTATATAGGTTGTATTGCCTGATGCATAAATTTCATAAATTGCATAAATTAATATACATTGACGCGAAAAAACTGCGTAGTTTTCGATTTTGTACTGGCAGCAGTAAAGACGTATGCAATTCAGAGATTTTTTAATTTTCAATATAATCCAACAGAAAAAAGCAAAAAGAAAGAAAACGAAAAAGCGATTTAATAAATTAAACACCATTGATTAATACTTACCCGGAATTATTATTAACTAATAAATACAAAGATCACAAAGATTATACCTAAATTTAAGATCTAGCTCTCAGGTTGAAGAGTATTTCTCATTATCATAGCTCACGTTACCTTATGTTTTATAATATCACTTGCTAAAGCGTATACATGTTTATATCACTAAACGCACAATCTATTATCACAATTTTCACGAAACATTGCTACAAACATGCCATGTTCTTTTACGTTCTATAATATAAATAGTTCCGATTAGTGTATTTAATTCAGTATCTAAAGGAGAATTGATTTGATTAAAGAATAAAATTAAAAAAAATAGAAAATTTATTGTATAATAAATGCATAATATAAAAGGTAATGTTATTATTATTATAATTATTAGCGCCCGGTGCACGCCTATGCATAAATACCCATATTTTTAAGGTAATGTACGAATTCCGAAAATTTGAATAATTCGCTGCAACAATCGAACGTTATAATTACCCATGTATGTAAAATTAACTGATTATGAATGCAGATAATTTGAAAATTTTCTTTCTGTATATAATATACATATAATAATAAAATGAAATATGATACGATATAGGTATGTATGTATACCTCGCATGCTTCCTATTAGTTTGTGGGCGTGCTGTTTAATTAATATATATATAAAAAAAAAAAAGATTGACTTTTTAAACAAATTTTTGCTTGATTTTATCGTATTAAGAATTAAATAATAATAATAATGATAATAAAATAAGATGAAAACATAGAATTGCTAGATTTACTCTAATAAATCGCTAGATCACTAGTCTAAAAAATCATTATATTATATATGTTTATGTATTATTGTGTATGTATGTATGTACGAAGCCATGCCTGCAGCTAGGGACGTTAATAAGATTAATGCTGCTTTCGTTAATTGATTATATATAGTAGGTTATAATTGATCAATTAATTCATTGATTTCAATACACATGAATGTTTAATTATATTCCTTCATAATAATAATAATAATAATAATAA
The DNA here is from genome assembly GCA_963966615.1 of Tenthredo amoena. Classification (NCBI taxonomy): domain Eukaryota; kingdom Metazoa; phylum Arthropoda; class Insecta; order Hymenoptera; family Tenthredinidae; genus Tenthredo; species Tenthredo amoena. Next base: position 21,391,946 of record OZ016482.1, on the reverse strand, counting down.
TAATAATAATAATAATTGTGGCTGGTTAATGTGAGTATGCGCGAGACAGACAAAAAAAATAATTGAATAAAACAAAAAGAAAGGTATACATACATATGTAATTAATAATAATAATATTTTTTTATTAGCCATATAAGCCTTTAGTTTAGGAGCGTATAGAATATTGTTTCTTTAATTTATAAATTCAAATGATATTAAATCATTAGTTTTTAGTCAAATTGTATGCTAAGAATAATAAATATGATTATTGTAAGTGCGATGATTGCTGCAATATCACACCGAGGATTAAAAGAAAAATTATTAAATATTAACGATGCTTTAATCATTATTCTTCGATCATAACACGTTTCCCATATTTTCTACTCGTTCTTTATTACTTTATTACGGAAAATTAAAGGGGCTCGCTATTAATTTCTTATATTCCGCTTCCGGCAATATTAATTGAATAAAAGATACAAGAAGCGATTCATTCGGATCGATTAGAGAAGCGTTGATTATTATGAATTCAAACCGCCGGTGGTAAAGTAAAGCTAAAACAGATGATAAATTTCTTGAATGCGCATGTTAATTTATTGTTTTATTACAATGAAATTATTTCATACAAGTTATATTATAATTTAATTAATATTCGTCAACTTGTTTTCTCGGCGTGATCCCCGACTTTATCGAGTTCTGTTATATTCTGAAAAAATAATTAACGTAGATAACAATTAGGAATACTGTATTGTAAAACGTTAATTAATTTTCTTTAGACTTGTTTTTTTTTTTTTTTTTCATATTTTTTTCAAGACATTGATCATTCATTATAAAATATTACCATTCGTCTAGAACTTCTTGTCAAAAACCTGTGTATCACAGGTGTGTATAATTTCTTATCCTCTACTCTGTATTTATTCGGTCCTGTAATCCAGGAGACAAAAAGTCCGACCAAAATAGCCACCAAAAATCCTACCCAAGTGTACCACAGGTACGACATCCTGTAGAGGAAGAACGGTGCTTCCCTGTAAAACGGTATTTTACATTAAAAACCAAAAAAAAAAAAACAATTTTCATCAATGAAAGAGATCCTCGCAGCTATTTCGAACCGAATTCATGTTTGAATAATGGCGGGAACAGCAACCCATATTTAAAGAGACCACAAATTTAGGTATTCCAATTTTGTTTAATACACAACTGAAATTTCTGCATATTATAATAATCGACATACCTTGTCGCGTTTTCCAATATAATCGTGGCATTTCTTAAAGAAAAAGCTTCGAATTTTTCCGGACATTCTTCAACCGAGATTGGTTTTGTCAAGAAATGAATTCGCCCGGTGGAGATCGCTGCTTGAGTACCAAATGATATCCAAGCCACGAAACTTACGCTAACGATTCCACCAATCAATGCACCCTGTCGATAAAAGTCATTGAATTTAATTCTAATCTGCTGCAATGTATATATTTATTTGCAGAAAAAAAAAAAAAAAAAAAAACATTGCTCGGCTATTGCTGCGAAAACCTCGCGTACAGATTTACGCAGCTATATTTTATCTGAGGATTTATGAGTCTGCAAAAGCATGGCGGTACGGGGCTCGTCCGTTCTTTATTTGATTTTCTTATTATTTCTTGAGAATAAAGAGCTTCCGAGTAAAGTTTTTGCACTTTAAATCTGCCCGACTCCTTTGAAAACTTCATTGTATAACGCGTCTAACTCGAAACTCTGCTAAACATTTCCATAATTCGCGATAAAGAGACGGCTGGAACTTAAGAATAACTGTTTGCATGTATATCCAACTGTACATAGGGTGGTCCGTTTCAATCCAACGAAAATAACGGCAGAAAAAATTATTCGGGATTAAAGTAATCGGAATATAATACAAAAATACAATATTGAAATACAAGACGTGTGGATATGATAAAGAGACTAATCCAACGTCATTTTAATGATTAAAATTTGTTTCATGATTTTTCCACGCGAATTTTAAAGGGAGTTAAGATGAATTCAATTCCGTGTATAAATTAGATCATTTCGTCAACGAAATAAATCAAGGCGTGACCGCGAAGTAGTTACAGTCGCGCACTGGTCAGACTGCCGTAGCGTTAGAACTTCTGACGCGATCTCACTAAGCTCGTGAAATAATGCGTCATATTCATGATAGGACTTAGCTTGGTTTATTCTTAAATTTTTGTAATCAATAAGCATGGAATTCTGTTGAACGAGAATTGAAAAAAAAAAAAGAATTATAACCTTCTAGTGGTTTTTTTTTAAATTGGAAACTTTAATGATGTAAAGTTGGTATTAAAATCAACTCAGCGAGTCTTCTGGTTTTACAATCACGTTGAGAATTTTGTCAGCTGAAGTAGAACACCTTGTATATATATATATTTATATATATACACATAAGTGTACATTGGTGAAACGGGCTTTGCGTAACTTCAAACTTAACTTACCGCCGAGTTTGCGTAAGGGAAAAACATTCCAAGGGTGAAAATGCCTAGTAATGGTCCAGCTGTTATTCCAGATAAACTTTTCCCAGTCTGAAAACCAACAAACAAAAAAGATAAACAAAGTAAACGGAATATATATCCAAAGGGTGCGATGAAGCGAAGAATTGGGAGCAGCTGGATCTTGAAGTTACAGGAATTCGTATTCAATTCCCGAACGTTTGATATACTTAGTCATTTTTTAATCGATAAACAGTTGCTCCCACATGTTAGATACGAACCATCTTACTTGAATCAAACTGCTGAGCTTTTCAACGACGAATACTAGGCCGACACAAAGAGCCCCGATCAAGACAACCGTAACTTTCATTATTCTACTAGCTCCCGTATCTCCGAGTGGTCGTTTCAGCAGAGGTTTTATCATATCTTCGTAAATCACTCCAGACATCGAATTTAAACCTGTGGACATTGTGCTGGAGAAAAGATATAACAAACTGTGAACGGGTCTCTCAACAATAAAGATAAGAATTAGAATAATAATATCGCCTCAAGTCGGAATAGAAATTCTTGTTTTATTCTACAAGTTCTCACCGGAGACTCGAAGGTGCGAACTAGAATTTGAGGTTACGATTGCAGTGCATGTAACTAAATTCTGATTCGCACTTAAAAATGAGAGTTATGTCTGTTTTGAGCAACTCGAGGCGCAAACTAGACGTTTGAAATTCTAGTTCGGACCTCTAGGTCCTAGAATGCAGAGAGCTGGCTTCGTGATTCGTGGTTATAGCTCCTCGATCTTTGATAAAACGTTTCGTGAAACGATTGACGAATAAATTCCAAGTCGAAAATAAAATCGATCGTCGAATTGATTTTTCGCAGACTTTTGAGGTCAGAATACTAAGAAAAGAAGGATAAAAAAAGAGCAGGCAATATTTCGCCTTGGGCCATTTTGGCTAATATAATAATCGTAAGCCTATTAGAGTTTATGAAGTATGGAGCTCAATCACACTTTCGAGCTGGACGAAGTATCGAATTAACCCTCGAGCTACCATTATCATTGGGATTCGAACGACCTTGTGCTATCCATGTATAATATCATGATAGTAAAAAAAATCTGTTGTCTCCTCGTTCACATCCGTTTATTGGACGTGACTTGTTTTTCGTAATTGCATCCCCCTCAGTGACCTTTGATTCTATGTATATTGTTTACAGAGGCTACGACATTCGGGCTAATCTCCGTGAGAGGGATCGCGGAAAATATGTTTTCTATTTCGCGTGCACTTCATCCCGCAAATATTTGGCCAACATTTTTTTATAGGATGTTGAAACAGTGACGCTTCTACGAAGTTCTGCAACGACGCGACGCACGGTATATGAAACATAGCTACCTATGCTAACGATGCGTTATACAGAAAATCTACAAACATATTTTTGTAGAGAATTGAATGCTCTACAAAAAAGGTCTCGTGCACTTTTTTGATGAACTTATTTCAGAAACTCATTTTTTCTTAGAAAGGTGGTTCTTTGAACTCGAATATCATTCGAATGGCTAAGTTTATCAAAAAAGTGTAGGAGACCTTTTTTGCGGAGCATTAAATTCCCTACAAAAATATGCTTGTAGATTTTCTGTATGACGCATCGTTAGCTAGTTATAAAAATCAGAAGGAGCAAAAACAAATTTTCCCTTGTTATTTAAATGGGAAATAGAAATTCGCGATGCGCCACCTCTTAATATTAATATTAAGAGCTAAAATTTAAACAGGCGTATTTGTATACCTAAATGAAACTTTTGTACCTGTTTGGAAGAAAAAAAAAAATTGTGGTATATACAGGTATGTATTACAGTATGTATCACTTACCTCAAAGCTGCGCTGAAAACACCGGATATGAAAAGACCCGGAAGTCCAGGAACGTGCTCTGCTATCTCCATGACGAAAAAAGGGAGCAATTGATCCACCTTATTTATTTGCTGGAATATGAATTCAGGATGTTTGCATTTCCCGTAACATTCATTTTTTACAAGAACTCATGATTAATGGTTTTCCAGAGCTAATGCCTCTCCATGAAATATCTCGACTTTATAAACCTTAGGTGAAAAAATATTTGTCCGAATTAATGAAATTACCTTCGTCGTAATGGGATCACATTTGTGAAACGCTGCGAATATCACAAGCCCGGTATAGCAGCTCATAGAGACAATGGTTACCATGCCTACGGCCATCACAGCAATCGTGCTGAAATAACGAGCCGCGCATTAATGGTTAATAAAATGATAATGGTTCATAAATGACGAAGAAATTACTTGCGGCGTTATACCGCTCGTACAAATTAATCAAAATACAAGGTCCGCGCAGGGCTTAATAGTCATATACATACAATACATCATGAAAAGCGCAGAAGATGAAGAATGGATTTCAATCTACTCAAAAAATATCATTAATTATATCCTGCCGATGAATCATCGGAGTACATTAATTGAGTAAAAAGTTTTTTCACCCCTCGAAAAAAGCCTATCTCAAGATCGGAGCGCACGTTTGCTCTTGTCAGTTCGATATCTTACGAGACCAATATAAATGGTAATTCCGGTATACGTGTATAAGCCGATATAATACCCGTATAGCAATGCCTCAAAAAAAACCGCAACGAGAAATTGCGACGACGTACTATATTAGCCCAATTTTTTTCACTCAATTTCCTCCTGGACTATAAATCGTTTAATAAAAATGAAAAACGGTAACTCACATGTTAGCTTTACGCAAGTTAGGCATTGCCAGACACCGTTGTACCATTGCTTGATTAACGGAGCAAGACGCCAACCAGTTCAAGTAATTTCCAACTACCACTGTCCAGAAAGTGTGTCTGACAGTTGGGTCTGGATCCATGCTGGAATTGAATAAAGAGATTTTTTTTAACGCTGGTCATATTTTCTGCTGGGAATTATCCTCACTTGAAAAATTCGATCCTGTCAGTTTCCTGACTTCTTCGCCAGACTTCCTGGACGCTACCGACTCTCGCTGTTCCCAGGACCATTACGACTATCACACCGCCGAACATGACTATTGTCTGTATGGTGTCAGTCCATACGACAGCCTTGAGACCACCCTGAAAATAGCGAGACGAATAATTCGGGATTGAGCAGATCCTGGAGCTAAATAAATTCTGCGTTTAGTGGAACGCTGAACGAGGAAAGCTTATCGTAAATTTAAAACCGACGATGAATTACTGAACTCGCATTTCGTCGTTGGAAATTCGGCCTCAGTGGGTCTCGGTAATGGAAATTATAATTCATTAGTTAAAGGGTAAGAGGTGTTCACTTTTTCAAGCCTGCAAGCTCATACTTACAAGAGTAGTGTAAAATATGCAGACGACACAGACAATTGGTGTGATCAGATGCAAGTGGATTCCTGTAACTTGGTTGAAAGCGAGAGCTGGTACGTAGATCACCAGAGGTATGTAAAGTAGCTGTGAAGTTCAGGATAAGAAGGAGTTCTCAGATTCACTGGTTGAATTTCAGTCAAACATTTTCGTTTATTTAAAAATTGAAGAAAACTCACCATCTTGATGATAAACATGATGGAGCCCATCAGACGAACTACATGATTGAATCGTAGATTCAAATACTGTGAAAGAACGTGAAATTTTTAGTAACTAGTGCAGCTGTCCAGGATTTACTTTTCCCGGATTTTAATAAATAATCGCTTCTCCTTTTTGTTTTTTCTTTGTCCTTTCTTTATCAGGGAACTTTTGAAGCGTTCTTCGATAAGTCTTTGACTTCTAAAACGAACCGAGTTTATTCAAGGAATTTATAAAGGTAAAATGAACTAGGGGCTGGATTTCATCAATTGTATACATACATATACAGAGAAACCTGAAGAGTTTGTTGTTTGATGAATCGTGTGTATTTGGCATATAGCCAAAGAGAAAGAAATGTCGCAATTTTCGTTTGATTTGAATGAAACGGTCGTATCGCGGGTAACAGAATGAAATTCTGTTTGTGTGGTAAAAAAGAATATAGTGAACAAGTCTGACAGCGACATGGGTGCAGGCATGTGTATATTTTCGGTTTACTCAAACGCTATAAAATGATTGACGTAAAGAATTTTCTTATACGAAAAAAAATTTCTTTCCTAAATCCCGAATTGGATTTTTTCTTCAGACTTTCTCACCTCGTAGGACGACGTGATTTGCAGCTTGTAAAATACTGGCAGGTAAACTATGGCCATCGTCAGAGATACTAAGCAATCTGGTATGACGACGCACCACAGTTGGGTTCCGTAGACGTACATTTCGGCTGGTATTCCCAATATAGCAATTCCCGATATGTAACTGAAAACGACAAGTTCAATAAAATTAGAATAAAATTATCTCAAGTCCAAAGCTCACAATTCACCACGATTTATTTTTTTTTGTCATCAACAAATCGCAGGAGGAATTATCTACGAGATCGGGTAATTTCAGATTGTTGAGAATACTCGTTGCACGAACGGTTCATTAAATTCACCTCTGAGGGTGAATGGCTCAACCTAGTTGACACCCTACTCATGCATAAAGTTAATTAAAATTCTCTTCGAATTCCGCGACTTTTATTCGCTAGTCATAGTTTCGTTACGAAGATAAATAGGGGTGGATGTGACCTGTGAATCAATACGGTACGGTATATTCGCGAATGGGTATGACGCGGGTTTTCAATTACATCTACCAGATCGAGTTGATTGAAATATGAACCTTGGGAAATTTCACACGATTTTTTCCAGAACCTATATTCGTTTTTTTTTTTATATATATATATATATATATATATATCTTGGAAATCGTGAAGGGGTAATTTTCGCCACACGCTGAGCAAACTGCCGAACAAATCGCGAAGCATACATTTGTATAATATAATATGTATATATTACCACTCTTCCCTTATCAAATTAATTTAGAATTCTCTCTCCGGAATCTCTCTCCGTATGATGTGTAAACTTCGGGAGTAAAGATTATTCAAAATTCTATACGAACTGAGACACCCTCTCCCGTATCGCAATCATAATCATGTTCGTGCTTATCCAAGGGTATATTTCTTGCTTTCTAATTACACGTTCTGATGTGATCTTCCTCGCTCCTACCCTTATTTTGAAAACAGATATACATACACAGACGTCGAATGTTACCCTCTCACTCATAGTCGCAAATCACAATGGAATCAAATCCAGGAAGAATCCCTGCGTGTCTATAGATTCCCTTTGGCGATATAATGGCGAAAATTTCTCTTTGATTAACAATAACTTCCGTCTAATTCGACTCAAGGATTTCGGAATTGACGGAACACTCTCTTTCGGATCACCCTATATACGCAGGGTCGGGTATTGGGTCGAAAGCCGAGACAGGGTGGATCGAGGTGACACGTCCCTTGGATATTCCGAAAGGGTTGGCAATGGGGTTGGAGAAAATAGCTCACCTTGCAATCAAAGACATGCTTATAGGGAATATAGACATGTTCTGTCCACCGACGAGGTATTCCCTGACCGCGTCCGGATTTTTTCTAGATTTGTAGGCTTGATAGACTCCGACGAGCGCCGAGACGCCCAGCATCCCGGCAAAAACGACGCAGTCAATAACGTCGAAGGATTTTTTGATCCCATCCTCTTCCATTATATCCTTTCTTCACTCGATTTATCGGATTCTATATTTTACTCAATTTCTATCCTAATTACTGGACGTATATCTAGTCCGGCGATATCCTGGACTAGCTAACACTCGTTAAGAACCTCAATCGCAGTGATATACATGAATGACAACTGCGACTAACAGCTGACAGTGTTTTGACTTGTATGAATGGAGGCTAAGCTAAAATGGTACGTCGACGTTGATTGAATAATCGTCGACTTTACTCTGTACCCTACTATACCTCGGTTCCCCTGTATATATTGTCTATGTATATCTACGCACGTATATACAATTTTCCCTCACGGTTACGAATATGAATGCACTATCCGCAGCTGTAATTATTTAAAATTGTCCGCTCTGCCCTACATATACAGAAAAATTTATCAACTGCCAAGATTGCCATTAAACGTGATCATTATAACCCGGATGAATCTCGCCTAACCAAGTATAAAGCTATGTAGAAAAATTTTATCTCAATACGTGGGGTTCATACGTCTTAGAAATAATTTCGTTTTTTCTTCAATGGACTAAATCTTTTTAAGGCGGTGTCTATAAAATCTGAAATAATTTCTAATTACGTCTCAGATTAGAAGTGATCTGCTCCGAAGAAGCTGCGTCCATTAGAATATATCTTCGAAAAATATCATTTCATATGCTCTCTTAATTTTTTATGATTCTGGATTTCTAGTTATATAAAATATCGAAATCTGAATGTTTCAAACGGACGAAAGATAATCCTTCGATTTTTAACGTCAGCTGAGTGATTATAATCGACGTCGTCGTCAGTGACGACAAAGAAAGAAGAAAAAAACTAAGAATAAACTATAATGTAGGAGTGATATAACACATTCGACAATAATAGCTCCACCTTGAAGGGCGTTAAGGCCACGACATGACGTCCTAAAATGTCGACGTCAATTGATATAATCTTTCCGGAGGTTTAGGCCATCTTCTGAGGTTGGCAGGCCTTGTACGCTGACAAAAAAAAAAAAGAAAAAAAAAAAAAAACATTAAATGGTTCTCGCGGGGATCAGATAAGCAGAAAAGGTATACACACCTACTTATATCTATATAATCCAATGTTCTTTCACTCGTCAGACATTTTTTTAGAACTTTTTTTTAGGTTAAGAACAGAAATGAACAGAAGCTGGTAAATTGGATTTCAGTCTCGATTTATTGAATTTTTAATTAGCGACTGAATATTTCAAGATGGAAGCTACTTCCTGATTTCAAGGCTCATCAGACAAAGCAAGGATTTTAATAGTGGGTTTACGCTATTAGTCATGCAGGCAAATTTCCGGTTGGGACAATGAGTTACGGAGGTAACTATAATACCCGCGCAAAGATTGCGGTCGAGAATAAAGTAATGAGAAAAAATAAAACTCTGCAACGTTGTAAATAATATACTATGGTACCGAGGTTTCTTTACTATTCCAAACACGTTTCGGCAGTTTGTTATAAATTGTAGTTAGCATATAAACCCGCGGCGTACGTATAGTCTACCTATACGCCTTTTGCCTTTTGCCTTTTGGCCGCAGTTCGTGTTTCGCATAACGGCGAAAAAACGGCGTAAATCAATGTGGAAATCGTCGTCTTTTGAGGAAACGATCAGCTTTGATGAAGCTCGACTAACTTTGGGTAAAAATAGCGAAACTTTGTCGTTACTGATACCAAAACGAACACGAAAAAAGACATGATCAAGCTTCATCGTTATTCCGAACTTTCGACAGTAACGCGTTGATGACTCGACCAATCCGAAGCTTAATCCCAGTAGCCTAATTCCCCCAAGAGTTTTGGTTTCTACCCAACTTATCCCCGGGCGTATTATATACCCTGTGGTTATAGCGGGTACCTTTTTCCTCCGAAGGGCATCGAAGCTCGGTTTCAGGGTTCCCTGGGGAACGTAGGGAACGAAGGATCGCCGTTGGACAAGAATATATGGAAATTAAACTAGCCGAGACGAAAAGTTTTCTCAAATTTACGTAATACGGACGGCATCTCGAGAAACAGACGCAAAATAAGAGATTCAAAGAGTAACACAGTCCTGATGTAAATAATTTTACGAGTTTCTACGATTCATTAAAGGAATTGGATATCTTCTTAGCCTTTGATAACGAATCGTTGCTTTTCTTCTAGTCGGATCGACAAAAGCAACTAATTAACCTAAAAATTTGTAGAAATTCTACCAGGGCGGTGATATGCAGTAAAAATAAAAGTTATGTGATACGAGTCCGTCCCTCGCACCTGTAGGGGATAGTGATTAATGTTCTTCAGTTTTTTTTCAGCCATTTATTGGTCCCTTAAAAAAAAAAGCCAATAGTGATAATCCCGCGACTCTGATAGAGACGTGAGTTGGCTAGGTACACGTCATACAATAATATGCTTTCAGACATCTATTTTCGTAACGGGCAGATAAATGGTTATTGGCTAGTGGTGGAGCTGTCCATCGTTTCTTCCTAGGTTCTGTTGACTATGGGATATCGGGTGTCGACGATCACTTGTCCATTTATTTCATTACCTACCTACTCGTTTCGAGAGCTTATACTCACGATCAGTATATCGGTATTCTCTGTCCCTCCTTTCTCGTACCGATCCGATTTTCTGTCTCCGGGGGAAGGTTTGGAAAAGGTGATTCTTTAAAAAAAAAAAAAAAAAAAAAAAAGAATGTTTCAGATGAAACGCGAATTTTTCATAAAGCTTGATATTATTTCGTTAAACCGAGCATGGTACCCACAAGTTTCTCATTTCTGTGTTGGAGAATTTCAAAGCCTTAGTTAGGACAGAAGAATAATGACTAACGGAAAGACTTCTTCATTCTTCTCTGTCTCTGCGCCCCCGGAACACGAATGGCTATCCACAGCTCTCCTCATTATCGGATAGCCTGAAGCAGCAACAATGAAAACCCGTTACGAGTCGATTGCAAGTCACTGTGAACTTGGCATTACTTCCGTAGGTATTTTCCCTAAAAGGCTAAAGGGTTTTGGTGCGTGGGGTTGGCTTTTGAGTCTCGTGAACAGATCGGGTTATTTCTCGCCCGATTGTATTCCCAGAAATTTTAGCAAATAAAAAAGACTTCGTAATTATACCTCTGTGAAATAAGGAGTACAGGAATCTGATGTCTCGGTATATGTATATATGTAAAGGAATGGAATAAAATCGTAACGTAAAATCGTGGACGGGAGATTGAGTTGGGTATAAAAGCCTACGGGGTTAAAAGCCGATGGGATTTCGGCAGAGCGGTTATATACATTTATTCGATTCATAGCCTGAATAATGTAGTTAACGGTCTTCGGGATACCGAAACGGTGATCTTTAAGTAAGGGTAAAAGCTATCTTGGCTAAATACTTGAAGATAATTCACAGACGGAGGATCTTCGAGGGGTTAGGTATAGCGTATAACGTACCTTGGAAATGATTTACATTTAAATTTCTGGTACGCTTTGAAGAAATATTCGACTTCGCCCTATGCTTTACATATATGCATGAAACGAAGTCCTTAAAATCTGAAATAATTTTGAATTATGTAGTAAAACGATCAGCTGTGAAAAAACTTACTCGGTAGAATATTCCTTACAAGCGTACCAACGATATGAAATTAAAAAAATAAAAAAAATATGGGAAAGCAGAGACTCGACATGATCAAAGTTCTCTCTTATTTAGTCAAGGGAAAATCAATTTGTGAATTAAAAAGGATCTAAGAAATTTTCAGCTAAAAGAGGCACGAGCTTAGGAGGGATTGGCTAGAATTTACATTCATGATTGATCGAGCGGTGGTGGAGAGGCTCGGACGTAAAGCAATCACTTGTTTCCTTAAATCCTCTGGCGATACTGTTAGGTGTGCGTTTCCTTGTCTCTTACCTATAAGACGCATGAGTTAAAGGACGTAGATACGAAGCAAGACGGATTGAAACAATCTGACAAATTGTTTAATCAACGAGGAGTGTCTTAGCCGTTTGGAACAGCAAAACATTATGCTTTCGGGAAAAGTTGGAAAGAAGAATTTGAGTCTTTGATTTAAAGATATAACAAATTTTACATTCTGGCAAAATGTTTATCGTTCGTGATCCGATGCTCGTAAAGTACGGATCTATATTTACAAGGAGTTTGGATAATTATATCGTGGTATAGGTATGGGTAGGTGTACGCGTAAGCCACGATGAGCTAGACAATCAAGAAGAACCGAACTCGAACTTTGACGTAATTAAAATCGAAGTTTATACTTAGCGTCAAGAGTTTGCCTCGTAAAACTTTCTCAGCAAATTCAATCTCCTAATATTTTCAATTACAGGTTGTATTCAGGGCTAATTTAACTTTGCTAACGACATCTACTTTATACTCGCGCCATCTGCCGTCGTCTATCTTTAATTCCAGATTATCCTAACCAATCGTCAATTATCGAACCCGGGGAAATACATAACCAATCGATTCCCATACGACTAATTAGATAATAGAACCCAGTACTATGGGCGTTCGAAATCGATTCTCAGGATCGAGACGACGCCAAGGACTGTCCACTCACGAGCGAACCATGCGGAAGTCTCGAACGACCAGGTCATCAATTTCGTGAAAGTAAATGACGTGTAAGTCGCGAGTAAAACGTGACTAATAACGACGCTTCGATTTCTTCAACGAGCAGCATTGGCTCCTAGAATTTATTTTCGGTATTTCCAGATTTCTTCAATTCGTCCGAATCCCTTCACGAGTGTGAATAATCGGTTAGGGCAGATTTTGACACCATTTACCGTAAAAAAATCCGCGATATAATCATCGAGGAATTATCCCTCCCCGATTTTGGCTCCGAGTTTATAAACCCAGATATCATTTTATCGGGAAAAATTGTATCGGTTTTCTCTACGTAGTACATTCGTATACCATGAACCGTGCGTGCGCCTCGAGATAAGTGATCGATCGTTCCGTACGACCCACTACTGACTTCTACCACTAGAAACTGGTACTACTACTACATAGTACTACTGCCGTAACTACCGGAGCTAATCTATGCCGAATTATCGCGTTGTATTTATCTACGTAGATACCTATACTCAATGCTTATGTATGTAGTACATCGGCTCTATATCCTCGAGTTATTATACAGGAGGATGAGTACTTGACCCCGCGGAGATAGCGGGAAACTTGAATTTTTGCAGAGTTGCTTGAGTCGTCACGGTTCGAAAAATTCTTTCGGAAACGTTTAGCTCGTTTATGTCACGTTTTTTGAACCTCTATTCAAGAACACACGCTAATTTTTTTATCCGGATAAAAATATGCAGGGTTTTATAGATTAATCAATACTCGCGCGGACGTTGGATTAATTTCTTTAACTTAATCCCTACACCTAGGTCAGCAGACGCTCGTATAATTTATGGGAATAAATTTTAACTACTTGTTTCGCTATTTTTCAGAAGCAACGGGATACCGAAGCTACTTTTATATACTCGTAAAACTTTCAACGATTCTTCGTTAGTCTTTGGGGCGTAAAGAAGAAATGTTTGAAACGAATCTGAATCGGATTAGAAATTCTAGTTCGATGTTTTGAAACCGCGATTCCTGTTTCAATAAAATTATGTCCTACTAAATTTTCAAATTCTACTCAAGTTGAAGCAGCAGAATCAGGAAGCCTCTCCGAACTTTAGGATCTAGAGGTCCAAACTAGAATTTCTCAAGTCTAGTTTGGGCCTGAAACTTGCTCGAAACTTGATAAGTAGGATAACTGACGATGAGATCGACTTTCTTTAAAAAGTTTCGATAATAACTTCGCGCTGTTTGTTTATGCGCCGTTTTTATCTTCGTAAATGTCTCATCTTTTGTTTAACTTATTGGCAAAAACCGTTGGTAAGCCTAAGTCAACGAGATTGATTATTAATCATGAGGGTGGAACTGCGCTAAGTTTCGTTCCAGTTTCTTATCCATCGAACGCATCGTGAAGAAGTTGTCGAAATTTCTACAGTGTCACGCAGTTTTTTCTCTCTTTAAAAAAACTTTCGTACCTCCCTTGACTCCAGTTAATAAAAAAAAAAAAAAAAAAAAAAAAACAGAAATAGAGCAAAAATCTGATTACCCCACCGAAATTTTATCGAGGATCGTTTTTCGGCCCGTTTATACGACCCATCATTATTAGTCCGGACACCGTTACCCTGGGAACTAAAGGAACGAAAAGAATTGATGACCTCGTATACTATATAGGTGTAATCTACTTATCCCTTTTCCTAAAATTCCCGCTCTGCGGATCACTGCGTAGAAAAAAGAGTAGAAGAAAAAATCGAACTAAAAAATAAAGGGGGTGAAAAATTCCACTCTTTGATCGTAGCACCACGCGACGTATACCTTGAGTCAAAAGACAAGACTCTCTTTGTACGTCGGTAGCGTCTCTTGCGAGATGAAGTACAAAGGTTATTCTTATACATTTTTTTGTTGTCTATTTTTTTATATAGAAATTTTAAGTACCGGAGACAACAAAGCTCTTGGAAAATAGCTACACGAGCTGTCGCAAGCTCGAGGTAAGTAAATGATCCTGATTTTTTTTAATTCGTCAATTATTTGTGTCCGGGAAATTATTTTTCCTCGAGAAAATTGAACAGCGAATAATTTTACGCCGGTCAATTAGTTTAGGGAAATAATAATCGTGTATCCGACGTTATATCGTCCCCCTTGTGATTCAGAGCAAGAGGAAATGAAAGAAATTTTCCCTCAAGGAATATGATAGGCGGGGGTGCCAGTGTATTTCTCTAGGGGAATGATACCGAGGTATAAGTCTTACCTTTTCATCAGGAGCAAATGATATCACAGCTCTGTAGAACTCGCAGCTTGGCTAATTTCTCATTCAATATACTCGAGATTCTGATTCGGGTTTCGCAGCGCTGAGATGTGCGGTTTTCATTTAATTGCAAGTCGGGTACTTCGAGATGCAATTAACACCTGATTATACCCTGGGACTTGACTGATTAATTAAGTCAATAAAGTTATCGAACGCTGTCGAGGGGTGGGTGATGAGAGTGACTGTCAAATCAGATAACAAGATTTTCTCCTCTCTAAATTTCTCCCATTGAGTTACTGATTTAGAGTAAACATGTGGGAGTAGATAGGCACACACAACCTACGAGCAAATTTTCATCTATATAAATTTGTTTTCCGACATCTCTTTCCTTATCTATACATATCTGCGTATTAGCTCTAGTACACAGATAAAGTATGTTCGCATTAAATTGAAAAAATAAAAATAAAAAAAATGAAAACGCGCTTTTCGCACGACGTGATCAGAGACCTACTCGTCTCAGAATTGGAAAAGAAAAATCGAAAAGAAAATAAATTACAAAAATCAACATTCAATAACGTGGATAGAAATTTCCTTGTTATATATATTATATATTATATGTATATATATATATATATATATATATATATATATATATATATATATATATATATACAGTGTGACTTAGTGTTGAGTCAGCGCGCGCATAACTCGGTGAACTTAAACCAAAAGCTTCAGTCTTGAACGCGGCGTTGTTCGCGGTGGACGTAGAAAGTTTTTTTTTTTTCTCGTCAACGAGTAAACGCGCGGTTCTTCTTTCCGAGTTACTGACATAAAAAAATTCGTTCTATTATCCCGAAACACGTATAAGGGAGAAAATAATGTCGAGATCAATTTACAGCCTCCGATAAGTATATTTCGTAAGGAAAATAAAAAATTAAAATTGTCAAATTGACTGACTCAACTCTAATTCGCTTTATAATGACGCTATCGGTTCAACGAGACGAAAATTAATTTCATTCACGTAAAATTTACTACCGCTGATCGTTGAACTTTACTCAAATATTTGAACTTCGAATATTATCGAAGAGCTTTTGCATCGTAGTCTCGTGGGTGAACTGGTCGAGTATAATTCAACCAGATATTGCTAAGGACTTCATTTCCGGAACTGATAAGAGTTCCGGTTTATCCCGCACCCGTAGTAGTCAGAAATACAATTTGAAGTGTTTTTTAAATTAATGGGACCAATCGTGATGGCTTAAGGAAGACAAACGTAAGTTATTTGAGCCCGGGACTAAAACATCCCCTCCGTCAATTCCTCGACTGACAGCGACCCAAATATGTTTACAAATGTTTTTGAACTCGGGGAACTCAGCTTTACCCGGAAGTCACTCACAGACCCTGAATTAGTATAGAAACCACAGACGTAGGCGTCCACAAAGAAAAATAGGATTTACGTATCGGATCGCGGAAAGGGAACTAAAAAATATTTTAACGCAAGTTAAGTCATTGTATAATCTCTTTGTGGGGTTTCAAGTGGACAGAAAAATTATTGGCGGTTTTTATTTTTCAATTCTGTAACCCGACTTATTTGATTAAATCGAGTAATTTTCATCGGAAGATTAATTTATACTCAATAAAGAGAATTAATGATTATTTTCCAGTCAGCGAATCTAGTTGAGTTATTTATACGTAGGTAGCTAGATGGGTATTCGAAAGCTCTGATCTATTTCAGTCCAGTCGCGGACAACCCTTCCGCGATATTAATATACAAGCGTATTTTTATTGTCGAATATCTCGAGGGTCCAGCTCGTTATTCGTTCTTTTAAATGTGGAATTTGATGGTCAGATGAAGAGGCCAGATAAAGAGGAGGAAATCAGGGTCAGCGCTTGCACTTGAAATTCTGATTAGCGTCTCTGCGCCTTACTTAAGTTTTCAAATTCAACTTACGACCTAAAAAGTCTGCGAAAAATAAACTCAATGATCACAATTTTATTTTCCAATTGGAATTTGCTCGCCAATCAGTTCACAAAACGTTTTATTAAAGATCTAGGAGCTTTAGATCGAATCCGTAGAAGCACGAAGCCTCTCAGAATTCTAGGACATCTAGCAGCTCTCACTTTTGAGTGTAAATCAGGATTTCATTCGGTGGTTTCTATTTCGACTGGAAATGAGAAGGTCCAAAGATCTAAATTTCTTACTGCGACTCTCAAATCTTAAGGAAAAAAAATAATCTTGTTTTATCGTATAGAATTTAGACCAACATGAAGTATCAGTGTAATCAGAATAGTGCATAAATTTCCTATTGCTGACCGCAAGTCCGAGTCAAAGCTTGTAGCACTTGGTCTAATGAAACCAAACAACAAATTTTCTCTGCGACTAGGTCCCGTTGAATAACGATCAACGAGATTAAACGCGGTCTGGTTGTACCCCTACTTCTATGGATGTATGTACATATTTATGTCCAGCGAGGGTTGAAACGACGGAATAACAAAGACCCATCAGAACCAGCAGGTTCAGGGCATTAGCGAAGCTCTTGTGCCTGCAGGTGCGAAAAAATTTGAATTGAAAAAGAAAAAAAAATATATAAAAAAAAATTTGCCGCTGGTATGAGAGAAGAAAAAAACAAAGAAAAAAAAACACAAGTGTTATATACGTACGTTGCGTTTTTTCTCCCCTTTATTCGAAATTTTTTTAAAACTATGCTAATATTGTCCATTTATTCTGCGTATGCCAGCTACTCTATAGCCAATTCGTTGCACGCTAATTGGTGTAAATATTCAATTTTACGCAATTACATGTAGATATTTCGCTCGATGGTTGATATTTCATGAGGGAGAGCTTTTACAATGGTATAAGGTAAATTAATATACTCGTCAATTTTGATAATCAGTTTAAGCAATTGATTGACATATTTGTTCAGTACGTTATACCTGTCTGTATCTACCTTCATGCGAATTGATGAGAATAGAGGGGCGGATGGCGTTTTCATAAATTATAAAAACGTTGTTTCGACTTGGATAAATGTTGCGCGTCAGCTTTAAGCCCGAGAGTCAACCAATCTAATTCAATTGGTCGATTTTTCGGGAAAACATTTACAAAGGGATTCGAGGGTGCGGCAAAGTTTCGCCCAAGAGTGCGTACAACGCTGTTTTGAAATGAATAAAAAAAAAATAAACAAAAAATTATGTAAAGAAAAAAATAAAATTGAACAACTTTTGAGCGGTTAATTCTAAATGAAATTTTTGCCGTTTGATCTGCGAAGCTTCATACATTTTTCATTCTTAATTAATTCATTGATTTACTTGTTTTTATTTTTTCGTTTTTTCGTTTTTTTTTTTTTCTCAATTTCACGACCGGTATACGAGCTTCAGTCTTGATTCGAGGGAAAAGGTTGTTAAGAAAATTAATACGGAAACTGTACCCCGTAGTAAAGACCTTTCAAGTCTTCTTATAACGTGAAGTAGCAATTTCCCGCGGCATGACAACGTAGACTGGAATATAAATTTAGGAAATTGATGATAGTTGAAAAGACAAACGTTTTTCAGCAAAATGAAAATAAAAATATAGTCTCAAACTCTGCCTTTGACGTTCAACTAATCTCGGAACCGTAACAGCTATTTTTTCTTACCATTTTTTATTTTTCCAGTTCGTAGTTAAATATACACAGTATTCGATGGAATACAGAAAACTGCAGCTTTTCCAATCAGCAATTAGGGACTTTTATGCAACAGGGCATACAGCGAGATATCACGTTTCTATAGATAATTGAGAAAAAGCGCACCATTCATTCCGTCATGGATATTTCGAAGCGATCTTTTTTTCAGACATGCTCCGTGACGATATCAACTAAAATTCATGTCGACTGAAAACGCGAATATCACCAATGGGGCAAAACGAATTATCGAAATACGAGCTGTTTATCCTTATTGCGAAAAATTGCATAGAAATACAACATTTCGCTTCCAATACGTTAGAAAATCATAGAAATGCTACTATTCGCGAAGAATAGCGCATCACGAATCCAAACACTGGCATGTTTTCGAATTTTACGAATCAGATTTTGGGAGATCGTATACCTAGTAATAAACCTCAGAAATTAGGTGCGGAATAAATATTGTCTTATCGTTTAATCGGGCGTTTCACATCTTTCAAAACCAATTCATTGAAGTGCATACTGACTATATATTCTTATTGAACATTAGTCTATCGTATCGTTAATCACACGCCCTCTTCTTGCTAAGATCGCAGTGAAGACTCACTTCAAACGTATTCTTCAAACAAGAGAAAGTGTGCTGGGGGTCTTTGTGAATCATATATCCTTCGGATGATTGTACGATCAGGGGAATCATCTTCCAGAATTTCTAACCTCAAAATACTCAATCATATGTAGCCGTTAATCAATTCGTGCTAGACAAAATGCGTTCAATTAGATCATAAGATAATGCTCGATATCTTGTAGATATTTTGGCGATATTAAGCGGCCTGAAGGATCGACAAAATCACACTTATGTTAGTGCGAGTTCTTTGTCCCTAAAGGACGTTCGGAGCTCCTCTTGTGGTAAATAGTAAACCGTGACGTCCTACGTTACGGACTAGGATAGGTATTACAGCTCTACCCGAGCCGCCACCTATAGTCACGGATTCGAGTGGGAATTAACCCTCCACCAGCACCGTCTCATACAGAAGAGAATCGCCTTCGCGATTGTGTCTGCTTATCAGCTTGGGATCGGATCTAACGGACAGACACAAGTAGCGATCAAAGCTCTACCGGTGCTGTGTGATAGATTTCGTTCAGAAACTGTCCTGATGTGGCGAAAATTAATTTTAATTGAGTCGAATTCTATTTCGACAACTTGAACTTGCACGAATGTTTTGAGATTGATTGTGAGTCGGATGGAATCGTAGGCGAGAGTTTATGCGGATGCGACGATGACCGCTTTGCCACGAATTGTCTCCGAATGCTATGCCTGTGCTGATTATATACTTGTGGTGACGTCATGCCTTGATCTCGCCACCTGCGCCGATCGTGTTGCGCGTTCGGGTCGGTTTTGTGTGCTCTGATCGGTTACAATCTATAGACACGTAGGTATAATTGCTTCGATAACCTCGTGTCAATTACAGCCTCCTCTCGCGCTCTCCAGAGTCTTTCAATTTACTCGGGCTGTTCACGATCTTGGGGGATTAAAGAAGCAGGCATGCCAAGAATACGAAATGGCTGTATCATTAATCAGCACAGGTATACGGGGTGGGAGGTACGAAAAAACTCGAATTACTTTGTGCCAGTAATTGAAACATAATCTCCATCGAAAGGATTTCTATTCGACGAGTTCTGGAACAATGAACGAAAAAAAAAAAAAAAAAAAAAAAAAAATGAACAAAAATCGGATAATCTCGAACCAAAAATTTGATACAAAATAAGCAAAACCATCTTTGTTATTAATTTATAGAAGACAATTAACTCCTCGAATAAAAGAGGCGATAATTTCGGTCGAAAAAAATAATCGCCATGTTTAAATACTCGAGAGTACGAAATGCGACTGAAATAAAAATGTACAGAGCTGATTGCGCCTGGGTAGAATTTTTCCGAATCGCTACCCTGCCGATGTACCTATCAGCCTGCCACTTTTCACGGAAACACTTATTCCCCATCTCGTCGTGAAACGTCCGAGATAAACGGTCGGCTTATTACGATCGGGCCACCCTATAGGCGAGAAGAAATCGACAGGGTGAATTCTGAGACAGGGGTAGTCGGTAAAGGGTGGTTGGACATTTTGGGATGGGAGTACGGATTATTAGCAGACCCTGGGGAACTCCTTCCAGGAGAGAAACTCACGAAGAACAAGTTAGTCTACCAGTTAACTCTACGAGTTCCCAGAGTTAATTGACCCGTGTCAATAGGTGAAATACGTAGGTACTTGATTAGCCGCAAAAGTAACCGAAGTGAAAATCTAAAAATGGGCGTTGAAAATTTTTAATTTTTTTTTACAAAAAGTGTAAAAACAAAAAAGAAGAGAAAAATTGTCTCGTCAACCGGAACGTGTATTGTTAGGGTCTGTCGCGTTCATTCGTGGAGTTTGTTTGTAGTTTGATTAAACCGGCATTTCATTATTTGCGTGTCTAGTTTTTTCCTCGATTTTTTATTTTATTTTATTTTTTTCTCGTTTTTTGTTCCTTAATTAAATCCACTTTCTTTTTCGGTAGAATTGTCATCGATTTTTTAATCGCCGTGGTCACTTTCGTAGGCATTGGTATCCCACACGATGAATACAGACGAGACTTTTTTCGATCCGAAGGTAGAGCCGTATAAAACGAGATATTCTTCAAAGGTGCGGTATATAATCCGAAAGAGTAATGAGAAGGCCGAAAGTCACCGCTGTACGAAAAGTAAATTTGAACGGAGAAACGTAGCTTCAAGATATTGACCGAGATATGATTATTTATGAAAAATTTTCACGAGTCTCATAACCCCAGACCCAATATGAAATACGCCTGAAATTGGCGGGAAAAAGAATTCCGAAGGCATGATTGAATCCCATTAATCAACATGCGTCACTGCTCGAACATTTATACCGCATTTAGATCGCAAATAAATGGAGGAAAAATTTGAAAAAAATTTAGGATGCATTTTGGGCCTGAAAGAATCCAAAAAAAATTCATGGTCAAAATTGAAAGGGGTCTGGCCGATGACTGAGTGATTTGAGCTGGAAAGCCCCATGTATATAGTCAGCTCCAATTCCGGACGTAGATTAAACTCGTTATTCTCGGAGGGTTGACTTTGCCCTTCGATACGTTCTCTTTACTGACGCTGGGGTGTAAAACGGACAGAATTACGGGATCTACCGGAATCCTATTCTCGGGATAGAAGCTACAGATTCCCGTAGTAAATGTTCCGTGAGACCTTCACGACTCACGGCCTTCTCTACAAAGATAAATCGAATTTAATCAATGAGAACAGCGCAGTAACTTTAATCTATTGGACACGTGTCAAACTGTTTAACGAAATTTAATCACGATCAATATTTTCATACGAAACAGACAGACCTTCGATTCGGTTAACGTTATGCAAAAAATAATTAGAAATTAGAAATTATAGAATTTTATAAAATTGTATCGATTTTTACAATTCCGAATCAGATAATATGGCGTTGGGATAATTTACCGCGAATCGAAGGAGCCAAAATTTGTTTTTCAATTTTTTTCATCGAATCGATCAGTTAGTTATAAAAGTTGAAATATTTCGATAACGAAATAATATCGTGTTATGTGTAAAGTTAAACATGAAACCAGAAGTGCTCACGGTGAACGAGGAAATCGACTCGGTGGCAGATGTGGACTACTAATTGCTTCAGTTTAACCGAACATGTGCACATCGTTTTTATTTTATTGGTGTACTACCACATATCTACAGCTACTTCATTCCGATAATTCCAAACGACTGGAGAAAATAGACACTTTAGCAGATGCGATTCGAAAATTCGCCTTGGAATAAATAAAGAAAAAGAAAAGACGAATAAGTTCAACTTTTGGCTACAGCGATTTCGTTCGATCGAATATTTGAACCCGAAAATTCTATTCCATAGAAAACTTTTGAAAACAATTGATGCGCAATGAATTGAAACAAGTGCGGAAGTGAAAGCAGACGATATAAACGGCGATAAAAATAATAAAAAAAATCGCCAATCGCACATAGGTTACATGCGAGTTGGTTTGAGCACAGAGGACTGTGCAGGACAGATGATAGTCGACCGCGGTCAATTTTCCGGCCGGCTAAACACAGAGATAGTATCAGTGCCAGCTGGTTTTGATCGAGCTGCCAATGTTTACGGACATAACTATACAGTGGCTGAAATAAATAACGAAAATAATATCATAATTGTATTTCGTATGAATTTAATTAGGGCAAAACACCCTCGCGCTGCTGCAGTGTGTCCATTTGGTGATTGTCTCACACCAGTCGACCCGATTCTGGCCATGAGTTGTTATTTTTACAACTACGTCACGCTATAGGTTATGTAAATTACAAACTTGACATTTTCGTGTCGGAATATATTCAGTTTTATTATTTAAATACACCTGCGAGCTTTTTAGGCATTTCATATTTTCCTGAAAATAGCGAAACGGAAATAATGAAAGAAAAAACAGATTTTCTACGCGAGTGGGTATTCGCACCGAACAATCATAAACGATGTGAATTATAGAGTGAGGAGAATTTCAGTACTGATTCAAAATTCGAGTTCTAGAACACCGGGGACCGGAGAGTATATTACTCGGGTAGAATTGAATTAGTAAGTTATGTTACAGAAACTCACGGTATATCGCACGGAAAACTTTATACCGTGTGTAGAGTAATTTTCTGCACACAAATATCCCTGCGTGTGTATATAAATTGTGTTGAAATTTTGATAAACGGTAAAATAGACTCGATAAATTGACCAACGATCTTTATAGAATTTCTCATTTCAAAACCGACGGAATAACAAAAGAAAAAGAAAGAAAATAAAACGAATCGAATGGAAATCTGATACAATTCAATATGTTGAATTTCAGGGAATCAATCTGTTGATCACTATCGTCTCTAGCTCTTCGTACAAATCCTCAATAATTTATCACCGAGTGATATTCAATTCCGATAACGGCGGAAATTGAACTGTATATTGCACTGCGATGGGACCATCCCGAATCTAGTATACGAGTCGATTGATAACTCGTGGATATCTATAGTCGACTCGAAGTGGAGTGAAGTAAAAAAATGAAAAAGCTGGTGGATTATCGTAAGAAAGAGGATAAGCCGAAAGGGTGAATATAACGTATTCGCATATTTCCCGCGATACTCGAGGGAAGTGACATTATCGAATATACTTGGTTCAAAACGTTTTTTAAAAGGCAATTTTATGGATGTATATACGAAATGAGCGAAGCATTTTTAGGGAAACAATTCAAAAACATGAAATAATCGGGAAAATCTGCGTTGGGAAATGAGGATTTTAAACGAAACAATTTATTTTTCAATTTTTCATCATCTCGAAAGAATTATATGGGTAAGTTCGTAAGCTAAGTGGATGAACATTGAAATTTTCCACGGCAACGAACCTCCTTTTTGTGGTAAATGAAAGAAAAAACGGAAAAAAAAAAAAAAAACAATGTCACGTTCATAGCTTCAGTCTGATGGGGAAGGAAATATAAGTATAACAATCCCGCGGTCAAATTTACGACAAAAAACAATGAATTCACGATTTTACCGGATAATTTAGCTTCATTGTTATTTTGAAAGCTTCAAAATTCCAGAATAACGGAACACAGAGTCGGGTATAACGCAGGAGCATTTACCCTCCGCTATAATGCGTTTTTAATGAAGTCCCTATACCCATACTACCGCGGACGATGGCAGACAATCTAAATTCCATTGTCCAAGCGCGCCTTGTTGTCTCCTGAGAATAGGAATGTCTATCGCTTTTACGTGGAGGATTTTCGAAGATCATTTTGTTTTATTCACTTTTTTTTTCCACGGCGTGTTTTAGACCGAATTATACCTATAGTTAGGTAGAGCAAATAGTCAAAGAAATAAATTATATAAGGGGCTTATTTTTCTCGTTTATCTAATGGAATTGGAAATACTGATATTTGCATGATTCTAACAGGTCGATTTATAGCAGTTTGATAAAATTAGACAAATTCATCGAATCATTGATAATGACGAACCAACTTGTCATCATGATTTATATCATTCATTAGATCGAATTACTGTTCGACCAAAGGCTGAGTTCAAGTGGAAACAGCCGATTGCTAAATGACCTTGATAATCGTAAGTAAATTGACGTGTTAACAATCGACAAAGACGTCTCAATCGCTGACTGACCCTTCTATTATACCTATGCCAATATCAATAGATATATAAATATCATCTTAATATTAGATCGGTCCGATTCTATGGATGAAAATTATACAGACGTCTACTTATACAGCTGCCGATGAGTCACTTCTTGAGCCAGAAGTGTATCGAATCGAAAGCTTGCGACTATACGGGGTGATTCAAATTGAGCGGGCCATATTTTGAGGGTAGATTCCCTGTGAAAATCTAAGACTAAATTTCCTTTACCGAAAATTCGAGGGACCGATAGTTTTCGAGCTACGGAAGATCTTAGTCGACCAATCGCGGAGCATATATGTCGCATAGCTAGCGCACCGCGCAACTTCCGCTCATGCGCAGCCGTGTCCGCGCCACTTATAAGTTCTGCAATTGGTCAACTAAGATCTTCCGTAGCTCGGAAACTATTGGGCTCTCGAATTTTTGGTAAAGGAAATTTAGTCTTAGAATTTTACAACGAACCTATCCTCAAAATATGAATCGCTCAATTTAGGTCTAGAATTGATGAACCGTAGGAAGCTTCATAATTTGAAAAAGCTACGTGAATCTCTTCAAATTATTTGTACAAACGAGCAAAAGTTTCACTCCAGAAACTCCATATCTGTGATGCAAGGAACAGTTTGATTATATTTATAATATTGAGCTTTCACGTAGCTTTTTTGTGATTGAGCTCATGCTGACGCATCTACTATACATATGTAGTACAAATCATTCGACAGTATTGGTAAAGTCGTCTGAGATGGAAAAAATCGAATAAGAAACGCAGAATATACAAATTTTTTGTGCTTTCTTTTTTTTTTTTTTTTTAGAAAATGACGCGAACGCGGGTCACGTTGCTGGTACTACTGGCTGCGGCTACGGATGCGAGAACATATTTGAACGTGACCGGCGACATCACTCTAGGAGCCCTTTTCCCAGTGCATAGAAAAGGAACCGGTCCCGGGAAAGATTGCGGGCGAATTCAAGTAAGCTCGTCTCTGAATTTCGTATGCAAAGTTATACGAGTATAGCAGCATTTTATCTGAAAAAGTTGAAAATCAACGCTGGTATTGTAAAATATTTCAGTAATCGCAAAAAAGAATCTCTGAATTGCTCCAAGGTTGAATTTTTTTTTTTTTTTACAAATCCCGGTATTATTGCGCCAACGTTTTTTGTACACGGAATCAATCGACTAAACGATAAGATAGAATGAATACAATAAATTCCGAGCTTTTGACACCCGGGATTTGTGCTTCGCAGTCGAAATTGAACGGCTTGAAACAACGATGCGACAGTTTGCAAAGGACTCTGATAGCCATGCCAAACGTAATCCTGGCTTTCAGCCAGCTGGCTTAGAATTCGGTTTCATGCATAGCGAACGAAAGAGAACAAGAAAAAAGAAGAGAAAAAAAAACTGTTTCTAGTATGAAAAGCCAGATTTTTATTTTCCATTCTTCACTGCAGTGTTTACTTCCTTATTTTAGCTGGAAGATGGAATACAGCCGTTGGAGGCGATGCTCTACACGTTACAGCAAATAAATCAAGACCCAAATATTTTACCTGGCATCAAGCTGGGCGCACTGGTTTTCGATTCTTGTGATAACCCAAACTACGCTCTGGAACAAGCTTTATATTTTGTCAAAGGTAAATTATTCGATGGTAGAAAGAAAACGAATGGTTTATTAGCTTCGGCCTAACGATGTAGATACCATTCTCGATGTATGCCTTCGTCAATATCGGAGTAGGTGGAGCTCACTTAATATCATAACGACCAAAACTGTCCGGACGTAAAAAATAAGAAAGAAAATGGAGATTAATTACATCGAATAATAACATAAGGGGTGACGTCAATGAGGGTCTACGCAAATGCTTTTACAATTTCTAGAAAGCTTTAACTAGTTTGAAAAAAGCTCTTCAAAATTCGTGACGCAATGAGATTTTTGAAACTCAATATTCGAAGCGGGATCAAAATGCTCCTCGCATCACATAGACATCAACTTTTTCAATTCAAACTTTTCAGGCTTGGTTGTAGATACAATTTGAAGACCTGTACGGGTCCCCATAAAACAGCTCAAACTGCGGTTACGTGACAAACCCTTAAGCGATAGAATTCATCGACTTCCAATATGAAAAAAAAAAGACATTTTAAACCTGGACAGATTTTACGACCCTGATTTGTCGCCTCATATAACATGTACCAGATGACATATGATATTTGTCGAATAAATTTTTTTCTCGCAATATGTAGCCCATGAGGGCTCGGGGAAGGAAAGACTAATGAATAAATCAATAAACCAATCAATCATAAGCAGACTTTTGGTTGTTCGGATAGATACACACGTACTACGAAAGTGTGTCGATTTTTGGTTCATTATCAAGTGATCTGTTCCCTTATGGTTGTAGAATATATATATATATATGTATGCAAGAAGGAGGTAGGCATTTGCTATTGAATTAATATTCGAACAATCGATGCTTTACAGGATTTATTGCTCACGTGAACACCTATCACGAGCAGGAGTTTCATTGTTTGGATGGGAGTTCCCCTAAGTTCCTTGGTGGAAGTTTTGAGAAGGTAGTTGCTGTTTTGGCAGCGCAGTCGAGTTCAGTTACAATACAGGCGAGTGATACTGGTATTTGTTTTATCCACATTGGTGCAGAGTGTCTAAAGTAATTTCCTGTTACAAGGTAAACATATTATGTTTATCATTTTGGCAAAGAAAAATAAAAGTTATTTATTCACCTGACGGTACTCTTCGTAAAATACCTAGGTACTGTTTATCTTTCATTATAAACTGAGCGGAGGCTGGTGGCTTCCGGAGGCACGTCTTATCGAAGTAAAAAAAAATAAAACGAATTCCAGAAATGAAAAAAACCTTTCTTTACAGATAGCTTCGATGCTGAGACTATTTACCGTGCCACAAATTTCTTATATGGCTACCTCACCGTCCCTCAGCAGCAAGGAGAAATTTCCACACTTTTTTAGGACCGTTCCTAGCGACGTTAACCAGGCCCATGCGATGCTGGAAATACTTAAGTAATTTATTATAAGATAATCTCATCCCCTATTTCCCAGCTTGAAATAATATATAACCACATCCTTGCCCCTTACCTATACTATATATATCTATACCCATCTTAAATTCAACTGCAATTTCACGCGCCCTAGGTCCCTTCGACAGGGTGTAAAATAAATTTCAAGACAGTAGGTAAAGGTGAGAAAGGAATAGGGTGATAATAAAAAATATTGAAATAATAAAACGATGATACAGAATTCTCCTATCGTGAATCGAAAATCTGCTCGCTATCAAGGGCCATATTTCGACCTCGAAATCCGGCAGCGAACCTTTGTATTGATTTGGTGATTCTGTTCAACTGATAAGACAGTGACGTGAGCGACGCGATTCTGTTAGTTCGGAAAGTAAACCTTCGAATTTCACTCAGAAATCAAACAGAGGAAATCATTGCGATAGCGTATCGAAGGTGAAGGTGTGAACGCGATAGATCAACGCCAATATCATCGGACAGAAAAGAATGAAAATGCCGGAAAATGTTTGACAAGTCTTTATATTGGGGATTTTTTCGGATTTATTAGTTTCCCTTTCGATCTATCGACGTATTTTCAAACAACACGTAAGGTTACAGGTTTTAGCAGAAATCATAAGTATTCCCGTGAGTGTATTCGTTTCGAAAAACTGAGACGAAATTGTCTGAGCGAAAAACTCGAGGGTCTTATAGTTTTCAAATGGCAAGGGGTTCGAGTTCGCCAATCGCAGCGCGCGGAGATCAACGGTCGCGCCTGCGGGCAGGCAATCGGTGTGATGTCAGAGCCTCGCGATTGGTCAACTTAAACCCTCTGCCATTTGAAAACTATAAGACTCTCGAATTTTTCGCTGAAAGAACTTCGCCTTGGTTTTTCGCAAGGAATACACCCGTGATAATTCTGATCGAAAATACGAGTCTAAAATAAAGCAGGTTCTAAAGACTTCCCGGAAAATCTTTCAGGTCTTTCGAGTGGACTTACGTGTCCATAGTTTACTCCGACACGGAGTACGGGAATCACGGTTACGAGACGTTGGCCTCCTTGGCGAGCGAATATTCGATCTGTTTTAGCGCACCGCATAAGATAGAGAAGGAAAACTTCTCGGAGGACGATTACAACAACGTGATTTTTACGATTTTTAACAAAACTGACGTCCGAGGTGAGAATTCATCAGAACTTTAACTCGAGTCAGACCTGCTTCAAGATTCGTAATTAGACACAGTCACGGCTAATTTCAGTCGTGGTTCTCTTCGCTGAAAAGTCCACGACGCTCCGGGTCCTTGATGCTGCCAAACGCCTGGGGTACTGGACACGCTTTGTGTGGATCGGTAGTGACGCTTGGTCGACCGTCAGTCAAAGAGAACTCCTGGATCCATCGGACAACTGGACGAACAGCTACTCTAAAGAGTCCATAGCCGAGCAGATGACGGTCCTCGAGGGAGCCCTTGCCGTCCAACCTCTCTCCAGACAATTATCTGGCTTTGATGAATATTTCAAGAATTTAACCCTTGATCACAAGGCAATTAATCCATGGTTCCCCGAGTTCTGGGAGGAGTATCACCGCTGTGGGAAAAGACACGTGCCCAACACCGACAATATAACTACGCAGGTACCCGAGTCGGAATAGAAGTTTTAGTTTTATTCTACAAGTTCTTACCGACGACTTGGAGGTGCGAACTAGAATCTGAGGGTTGGATTGCAGCGCGTGTGATAAAATTCTGATTCGCACCTAAAAGCGAGAGTTATGTCCGTTCTGAGCAACTTGAGGTGCGAATTGGACTTTTGAAATTCTAGTTTGGACCTTTAGATCCTAGAATTCAGAGAGGCTTCGTGATTCCGCGGTTTCGATCTTTGATGAAATGTTTTTTGAACTGATTGGCGGACAAATTCTAATTCGAAAATAGAATTGATCATTGAGATGCGATTTTTGCAAACTTTTGAGGTCGTGAGTAGAATTTGAGAACTTGGTAGGATGTAGAGCCGCTATTAGGATTTCAACCACAAGCGCTAATCCTGATTTACACCTCTGAATCCTCACGCAGGACCTAATTCCACTAAAACGGAATTACACTGTCGAGAAATCCAGATCATGTTATCTTAGAATTAGAAAATGTGATCCGAACGTGGTCTTAGATGATAAATTAATTCTGCAATTCTTTTTCTCTCATTTATTGCAGTCGCCGTTTTCAACCACATCATATGGGATCGAGGATAACGACACTTGCCAAAGCCCGTGGCTGAGGATAAGCGAAGAAACCGGCTACAAACAGCAAAGATTTTTGCATTTTGTTAGAGATGCTGTTTACGCTGTTGCTTATGCTCTTCACGACCTCCAGCAAGTCAAATGCGGAAAGAATTCCACTGGTCTTTGTCCCCAGATGCAACACATCGACGGGGAAACTATATCCGCGTACTTATCGAACGTCTCCTTCAACGGTGAGCTTGTGAAAACTCCTTTTCATTCCATTTTCACATCAAACCTTGCGTCCAATTGTCACTGAGAATACTCCCTCAATTATCTCGTTTCAAATAATTGGATTATAGCTACTATACGTGTGAACGAGGGTCGTTGATACATATGGGGCTTATCATGATTAATTGAAATATATGTCACGAGCTTTTGCAATTCGATTCATCAATTTTGACGACAAATAAAAATAATTGCTCGTAAAAACCGTAGAGTAGAATTTTTTCCACGTGATTAGTACCTAGGTAAAATAGAGGAATTTGCGGATTCACCCTCATTCGCGCCATGAGTCCCGCTATTACATCTGCTGATAAAAATCCGTTTCCCTACAGATGAAGCTGGTAAAAAATTCAGGTTCGTTCACCAGGTCGACGGACCGCCGCGATACTCGATTTTGAATTTTCAGAAGAACCCTGACGGCACGTACCAGTGGCATGTTATAGGAAATTACACGCGTAAGTACGGTTTACGTGATTGAAGGCAGAAAAAAAAAAAACAAAAAAAATGGTATCATCAATCAGGACCTGCGCGATATGATTCACAGAAAACGAAACTGGACAGCCCGTTTTGCACATTGAAAAAGATGCGATGAAATTTCGCGGTCAATTGATCGGCGGTCGTCAATTCTTCCCGGATTCAACCTGCGGCCAGGAGTGTCAAATTGACCAGGTCAAAGTTCGCGAACGGTTAGATCCCTGCTGTTATAGATGCAGAGGCTGTGGTCTTTATCAGAGGAAAGTAGACGAACAGCGCTGCGAGGATTGTCCTCAAGGAACTCGGCCAACTAATGATCGAAAAATTTGTGCCCCCATCCCAGAAGAATTCATTGACTATTCCAGCCCCTGGGCGATAGCTGCTATGGCCGTCGCGAGCTGCGGTAATTATAAACCAATTAACCGTCGATAAATTGATTCATTGAGCAGCTCAGAAGCTGGCTCACAAATGTCCCCATTCTTCGATGTCCTAAAAAAGAGGAACACGTTTTAAATAATCTGTCCAAGCTTAGGGGTTGCATTTGAGAAAACTGGGAAGAGGGAGTTTGGAAAGGGGAGGAAAAAGCGTGAGTTTAAAGAGGATTTGGAGTCGAAACAGGAATTCTAGTTCGATCCTCTTAAACCTGAGATTCTTTGTTCTTTAGTTTCGTCGACAGAAACATAATTCTGTATTGATAGAATCATGTCCTACGTAAGGATCTAGGGGTGGAAATGAGAATCAACCCTTGCGTTTGAAATTTTGAAATTTTGATTCTACTTACGACCTCAAAAGTCTGCGAAAAATGAGCTCAATGATCAATCTTATTCTGGACTTGGAATTTATTCGTCGATCGGTTCGCAAAACGTTTTGTTCCCACCGCCAAGTCTTCAGCGAAAACTTGTTGAATAAAATTAGAATTTCTATTCCGACTCGGATTAACTCGTTACGCAATTCTTGGCTAATTAATTTTTTACGGACTAATTCTTCGCCGACGATTTTAAATAATTTGAAAAAATAAAAGTGAGAAGTAAAGTTTCACGCCTTACGGTAGATCAACGATTCTGATTACACCAGCCTCTCTATCTCAAGAATTTCTAGTTTCTTCGGGTAAGATTTTTTTCCGAGTACCTGAATGCCGAATGAGATAAATGATTTTCTGCCGCAGGAATCCTAGTCACTGTATTCGTGCTCTCGGTATTTTGGATCTACAGTGAAACACCGGTGATAAAAGCGTCGGGACGGGAGTTATCGTCTCTCTCGCTATTAGGCACGCTAGTATCATTCCTCATGACTTTTGCCGTAGTCGCAAAGCCCGATACGAGTACTTGCACGATCACCAGATTCGGTATCGGACTTTGCTACACCCTCTGCTACGCGGCTTCAGTCACAAAGACAAATAGAATCCACAGAATATTCAACAACATGACTTACAGCCCGCACAAACCCAGGTAGAAATCAAACCCCGTCTAATCATAATTCCATCAATTTTACCAATCAGTTTTTCGAAACTTTGATCATTACTTTCAGATACACGAGCCCAAAGTCTCAGCTCATAATTACCGGTATACTGACTCTAATCGAAGTACTAATCAACACGGCGTGGTTGATAAAAGTACCTCCGTTAGTCAGTTACGTTTATCCGACGAGAGACACGATATTGAGAATATGCCACGGTTTGGACGACCGGTCTTACATGGTGGGGTTGATCTACCCCTTTTTTCTCATCGGTGAGTAAAATTTCGATAATTTTTTATGAATCTAAGTGAAACTGTGAGAGTTTGTAATTTCACGACATTTTTCGTCCTCAGTAATCTGCACCGTCTACGCAGTGAAGACTAGAAAATGTCCTGAAGGATTCAACGAGACGCGATACATAGCTTTCACTAATTACACAACGATTATACTCTGGCTGGCCTTTGTCCCGCTGTATTTAGCCTCGACGAACAATGCGATACGGGTTGTTACCCTGGCTCTATCTCTATCCCTTAGCGGGCTGGTCCAGCTCGCCTGTCTCTTCTTTCCTAAGGTTTACATCGTCTTAATGAAGCCTGAGAAAAATACAAAGGAATTGGTCATGGCTCAGCACAGGAGTTCCTCTTATTTAACAGCCCCAGCCACTCCTGTGGTTATCCTTAATGGTAAAAAAATTGAATAAAAACGTCCGAGGGAAATTTTGGCATGACAAAGATAAATTGAGTTTATAATATTCTCGAGGAATTTCTTAGACGATAAATTTGATCATTTTTCATCCTTCTTTTTTCGTTTTGCAGAAAACGGAGTCCAGTCTTACGTACAGGGTAGTGATTCGAGTATAAAGACTTCCGGGAAAGATGCGTCGACTTTGAATCTCTGTGAGTGTGATCGAAGACGTTGTTTCGCTTCGAATATAGTCATACATCTAATTTCTAACTATTTTATTGTTTTTTTCGCAGGGAAATTCAAGCCGATTTCGAAAGAACAGAGTATCAAGGCGGCAGCGGTAATCGGGAAAGATCCCTTGAAGAATTTCCAAGTAAGAACTATGTAACTATTTACGCATGGGTACCTGAGTTTGAAAGAAGAGTTTCAAAAGTTTCAAGATTGAAAAAGAAAATACAAACAAACAAAAAAACAAAAAAAAAAAAAACTGAGGCCAAATCAAAGTCAACAATTACATATCGCTACGCTAAGTATAATATGATGTCGCAAATTATTGATATTATAATATATTATAATATATATATATATATATACTTAATTATATTTAATTATTGTTAATTGTCAAGCTTCTTTTTTGAGAAGCTTTACCGCACCATTTAATTCTAAGATAACATACATATATGTATAACATTACATGTCGAGCATGTATTACATCCTATGATAATTCATATAATGGATGTCGATGTATACTATATATATTATTAAACGACTGTTTATAATTAGTCAGAAACAAAGCATTCCATGTAGTATAAATGTACACGTTTGCGCATAAGCTATACATAACAGTATCTAAAATTTGTTTTACTTGTCGAAAAAACAAAAAAATTAACAAAAAATAACAAAATATCGTGTATGTAGATATAGTTGCTATATTGGATCAAAAAAAAAAAAAAAAAGAAAAAAAATAATGTTATACGCAAAAGGCACTTTGTATATATTTGTACATACAAAAGTTAAATAAAATATAATTTTAAAAATATCGTGAAACTATTATATATTGTTGTTACGTGTATATATAGCTTTTATTCTGTAGGGGTGAAAAAGTAATAATTTATCGATGTTTTATAATTATACATAATTGTTTAAACCGTTTTTATCTTTAGTTTTTTTTTTTTTTATTTCAATTTTATTCGTACAAATCCTTTACCAAATATACAAAAAGACGATTTTCTCTTCAATAAATACCTCACGTGCAACAAAATTGACAATTAATAAATTCAATTACATTTATAGAAGTAGCGGGGTAGGTACACATATCATTTATAACGATCAGATCAATTCATTCATGAAGATACTCTATAGGTAGTCATAATCAATATACAATTGGTTTATGTCTAAAATAAGCCTTTTTAATCACTAATCAATATCAGATCAATTATCAATAACTCTTCATCCAGCGGTTATTTTATCTTAGACAAAAAAAAAAAGAAAGAAAGATAGAAAGAAAAAAATTCACTCACTCAATTTTCATTTTTTTTTTAAAATTATTTTTTATCTCTCGTCAATTATATATCTATCTTATTAATTATTACCATTAGCGTATAACTAGATTGTCGACGAATTTCAAGATCACATCGAGTTATGGATAAATAAAATAACCCACAATCAATGTAATCATAGAACGTGACTATTCTAATCTATACCTATAACAACGTGTGATGTATTGTGGTTTATTTTCTATCGCTTATACCCTACTAAATATTGAAAAATTATAAACGAATTCAAGCTTTCCGGTAAGAGTTAATTAAAATTAATTACATAAAACTAACTACCTGTACAGGAGCTTAAACATATCGAATAATCACTAAAATCGTAATATATATTTGACAAATTTTTTTGTAAACGTAATTTTCAAAGAAGATCTAAACACATTTTTTTCCAATTTTTTGAAAAGTGAACAAATTCATTCATATATCTCTCACGGATCATTTACCTATACGGATACACCTGGAAAATTCATACAGTGTCCGGGATAGATCTATCTACGATTGTCAAACAATTCTTCGAATGCGTAAAGCCTACGATAGGTACAGGTATACGTAAGTCATATAGGGTTAAATTTCAATTTAATTGCACCAGAATTAAAATGAGAAAGATAATTGAGAAAACGATTGATAACGTGATATCCGATGCAATAAAATTTCAAATTTATTTTACAAACACTTAATAATTAATTCTAACAATCGTCTCTTTTGTAAAAAGTAGACGATATGTGCTCTACGGTGTATTGCTCGCATGTCACACGAAAAAATCTTATAATATACTATACGCGTATATAGTAACAAAATTATTTAACCTGGAACCCTATTTGTAATTGTATTATTTATTACTAGTATTACAGTATCGTTAAACTTTTACCGATTCTATAATTTTCAAAATTATTGCTATCGCTATATAATTAGTTATGGTATTCGATTAAAATAGTTAAAAGATAATAATTATCGATCATCGTTAACAAGAAACAACAACTTTTTGGAAAAAATAACTCTCTTCGGGCCAATTAGCTAAAGAAAAAAAAAAAAAAAAGAAAATTCGCAAGACGCAAGCTACGGATTATTACTTATCACGTATAAAATAGAAAAAAAAACTTCGTTAAAAGTTTACGCGCGCAGAGAATTTCGTACGAAATATTGAAAAAGAAAAGAGTTCTTTTTGTTTCTTGTGATTTGAATTAATACGTTAGGAAATAATCTCTGTTACAGATTTATATGTATATATATATATATATGTACAAATTATATAACGTAATCTAATCATATTTTCTTAAACCTATTAGCTGCCTGGGGCACAATAATATCTTCAATTCTGGAAGACATTGATCCGAAAAATCGGACCAAAGATCACCTAACACCTAAAACTATGAAACATTAAGATGCGATCGACTCGAACTACATACATATTAGTGTTTATAAAATAATTTATAGGTTAACTACGTGCTATACGTGAATGCAACTGATATATACTCTAAGGACAATCTTCATTGCACGTCTATGACAATCTCGAAGGCACCATAATTCGTGTTGTACTGACGTCAATGACATTTGAAAGGCACAATGTTTTCTCATATTCATTTTTCTATTTTATTATCAAAGCTGTCGTTCGAATATTTATAGGAAATATTTGAAATAAGAATAAACGGTCCAAAAGCTCCAGTATTCGAATAAAAAACAAAAACAAAAATCAAATCAAAAAGGTATAAGTTTGAGCAGATCAACGATCAATTAAGAAAATAATTACGTTGAGCATTATTCAGATATCTGTATAAAAATTGGATCACTGATAAAGTTGAGCGTTACTTTGAGCGTTGACGAGGCAGAGCCAAATGGGTATTGATAAAAAAAAAAAAAACTGAACTTGAGCGTTTTTTGACAGTTAAAAAGGCGATTAGGTCAATACACCGATACCATGGACGTGCAAAGTAGAAACTGTCCTATGCAAGGCGTTTTTCATCATACGCACATGCTATTAAGGCCTTTCATGGACGGAATGGCTGATAAGGTTACGATACTCTTATTGAGTATTTATTAATGTGGAAAATACGTTAATAAGATAATATTATGGTATAATATTAAGGGATGGTATGGTAGTGGTAGTAGATTATATAGATTAAAACCTATCGTTAATAATGATAATAACAACGACGATATAACTAAGAGTTCAACGATCATTAGGTCAACCGTAATCATATATACCTAATTTTACTTAAGTTTTTCTTAAGTTTCGATTGTAAATAAGATTTAAGTCACACAGCCGCACGGTTATGCACTGCCAAACTGCAGTCACACGTATTATAATATAACATACATATTGCTAATAATAATATATATACAAGAGATAATTACTAAACCCCGTAATTATGGTAATAAAAAATACAAATCGTTCGGAAAAATTTTATAATCGATTATTGTTTCATAAAATATCTCACTCGTTCGTATTAATTTGTTAAAATTATTATTAAACTATTATACAGGCACTCGCGTATATCTTATTATAGTCTTAAGGATAACTGTGTCTTATACTATTCTTATTATCTAGACATAATACGATTTTCATATTCTCAGGATATCACAAATACTTTTGCTTTTTTTTTTTTTTCTCTTTCAAAATTGGTGAAACGATTTTCGTTCTTTTTTTTTTGAATTTTTTTTTTTTTTTGTTTCCGTTAGCAGCACACGATATATTGCTTCGCATTACATATTGTACTTGGACATAGTGTCGATAAAGTTGTACTCTCAGCTTCCACCTTTCGGGTGAAGAATAATTCCCATCGTTGTGGCGAAAAAAAAAAAAAAATTACACGTAAAAACAAGAATTTTTATAAATGGCTCTTCGAAAATGAATAATTGATGTATTTAACGGAAGTAATCGACTCTGTGTATTTGTCAGATTTTTTTAATTTTTTTTTTTTTCTTGTTTATTGACTCAACCCACGCCAAGAGTCGATAATTAATTTAAAAAAATATATATATGTGTATGTATATTTTAGAATGGCCTTTAATTTGATCATTTTCGAATTTCAATGCTCCCATGGGCCAGGAGGTCTTAAAATATATACAAAAAAATGTAGCCAGAACCCCGGGTTCCCATTTCGATTCTAAGCACCGCTCCACAAAGCCTTCGAATTTTCCCATTTGAATAAAACACGATTTGTGACATTTCGCGGTTAATTTTTTTTCCTCCAATCGCAGTATAGCTCCGAAAAATCTCAAACTTGGTCAACTTCTTACCTGTAGTAGTAGGTATTTCATAAAAATTCGACAGATTTTCAACGATATAATTTTCGAAGCTACAGCGCACCGAAAAAAATTTCCTCATCTCCGAATTGTGATGAATAAAATTTCGTCGTTAAAAATCTGTTAATTTTTCACGGGTACCTACTACTACAGGTGAGAGGTGTGCGGAGTTTCAGATTATTCGAAGCGATAATGCGACAGGGAGTAGAAAATAACCCCGAAGTACTAAAAATCGTGTGTTATTCAAATGGGAAAGTTCAAAGGCTTTGAGGCAGTACTTAGAATCGATACAGGAACCTGGGGTTTGGACTAAATTTTTTTGCATTTATTTGGAGACGTTCTGCCCCATGGGAGCATTGAAATTCGAATATGACCGAATCAAGGACCACCCTAATATGTTGGGGAGATGGGGGCAAAACGAATATCATAAAAGATCAATTAAGACAAAATTATTATTTTTAGAATTGATGCCCGTTTGGCCCTCATCGTCCCTATATCCAAAACGGATATACCTGTTTTACCTTGAAACTGTTCTTTCGCTATCCCACGTCTGACAACGATTCTGTGTAAAGCTGAGAGATACTATATCCGACTGTGTAAACTTATTGAGCAAAGTTAAATCACTCCATAGTATTGAACCGGATGAGCTTTGAAAATCCCCATTGTAGTAAACGTAGGTAAAAATTAGAAAATAAAAAAAAAAAAAAAACTAAAAGAAAGAAAAACTCATCGGACAGAAAACACACATATGTTTTCACGAAAAGGTAAGTTGCTCGGAATCGAGCTTTCTTTAAAATAAAGAAATTTGAAAAAAATAAAAAATAAAAAATAAAAAATGCATCATTCCTTTGTCACTCCTTCTTCTTCTTTCTTTCCTTCTTCATGTCCAAGCTAAAAACTTTTTCAAACAAATAGTCTAAAAAGAACTCTCGCGTTTTGTACGCGGCTGAACTGCCTCAGGGCTCGGTGTCATGGCCGGATTATCGTAGGCGTAATCCAAGGTCGTATCTTCGCTGGGATGTCTTCTCGAAAGTGGTGTACTTGTCGTATTCGGTGTACCGTCACCAACGTTACTACTCGGGGCCACAACCGTAGCACTTATCGTCGGCATGGCTAACTTTAAGCCGTTTTGCTTGCACCCGGAACCAACCTCAGCATCGTCCTTAACTCGGTTGTTATTCGTCGCTTTCTAAGGACCAAAATCAATGATGATGACAACGCTTATTAAAGTCGAGACACTTTTTCGTTTCCCAGTCAATTAAAATTACCTCCTTTATTCTATACCATGAACCATATCAAAATTTCACGTACCTTGACCCATTTCTTTCGAAGCCATCCGGCCTGGACCACTTTACGAAGTTTCTTGATCCACAGGAACCTCCAAGCCACGAGGAAGACGACTCCAAGGAGGGAAATACACGTCAGGGTCAAACTGATAGTGACCAGATTTTTCAAACGTTTAACTTCCTCTGAAACAGAAATCGATTTTCAAATTTTAGAAGGTAAACGAGTTAGTTACGAATCTATGAGGACTTTATCGAGTTTTATACCGGCGGAAATACGTCACTAATAATTTGTCGAAATTTTTTAACGACTGAGGAAATCGAGGAGCAATTTTAATCGCGTAACGTATTGGAATAATGGTAACCAAAGGGTTTCCAGGGGCGTAATTAACTGGCCCAGAAAGCTGCGGTATCAGATTTGCATAGACAAGATCGCTCGATTGCGTGCACGAAATTGTAATATGGTAATTTTCCTTGTATAGTAAATCTGTGCAAGTCAAGATTCCTGTGCATGGGTATAGGTATACTTCAGGTGTTAGATGACCGGTATAAAAGGTTCGCAATAAAACATATCTAAGAGCTAAACTAACGGACTCGATCTTTCCGAAAGAGGATCGATTAGGATCTAGAACAGAATAATCATTAATCAAAAGCCGGAGGTTTCTTTTTATCAAAAAGGAAGACATGATGGCTACAGAAATCAAGGTCTGGGTTAATCGCGTCGTACGTAGTTACCGTGAATTTCATTTTGCCAAAACTGCTATTCCACACGAGAGGAATGATTCACTCCTCGTATAACTACACTTCAAAGTCACGGACTCGTGACGTATTTCCCGAGTTATTTCCATCGTTAGTCAATATTGAATCAACTAATAAAGTCTAATATGTATTTTTGAGCCCGTACCTGACGCGGGAACGTACATGGATGTGTAAAAATGAATTCTAAGATCTAGAGGTTAAAACTAAAATTCCAAAAGACTAGTTCGCGCCTAAACTTGCTCAAGACGGACATAATTCTCACTTTTAGAATTTCAAATTCTACTTCCTAGTGTTAACTGTCTCGAGGCTGAAAGCTCATTATTTAAATCGAGACGGAAGCGGCGATATTGATCACCGCAAATTTCTCGTTATATGTTTAATACGTGAACAATTTCTAACGTGGGAATTTAGACAAAGGTAAATTCTAATCGGCGTGTGAACGATCTCGCAATTACACGCTGAGAAAAAATCCCGCGTGTAGAGTTAATTACAATAGAATATTATATAAACGTCGTTTAGTTAGATATTTCTCAAAATTTAGCCAATTAAAATGCTCAAGTTATATCCTACAGTTTTATTATCTGGATAAATAATATCATGGCGGTTATACGGCGGTAGAGGAGGTAGAAAATTTCCATGGATACCATCGCCGAGGGCTCCTTTCACCTGAGGTATTCGCTTGCAGCACCAACACGCACCCAGAATATACTCGACCGAGAGTAATAAGTTTTGACGATGAGTCAGAGACCGCGGTGTAAAATTTATGCATATACTATGTATATACGTATACGTATTTATTATCTGTGTTAAAGAGTAAATAAATTGATATTCACTTCGTGACGGAAAACTTACCGCTCAAATCTTTCGCAGCGAAATCTTTACGGAGAACGTAGCGTTGGTCGTGGAGATACTCTGAAACAAAGAAAATAAACCAAATTCAATCTCTAGGCTAAAATTTTTGTACTCTTCGCAGGATGAATACCAAAAGTCTTGTGTAGCATTTTTGTAAAAATTCATTCTAATGTCGATTTAGCGATTCTTTGCTATTTTTTTTTTTTTTTTTCAGTTTTTTGGACGACAGACTGGGCCTTGCAGTTTTTTACAGATTTGAAAAACTTGGTGATCGGTTATCGGCTGATGATGTAAAAACTGAATTCATAACAACGAGCGTGTGACTTGAGAGACACGTGCAAATGGTTTTATTTGAAAACATATATGAGTATATAAATCGCCACGCATGTTACGAACTAATTATATGTGTATACGTCGAGCACGTATCGTGGTGTTGGGTATGTGTACGAGCGAGGATCGGTGTTTTATAAACACAAGTCGTACGACGACGTTCATCGGTATTCAAACCCAAGGCACGCACCAAGAAACGGAAGACAAGAGTCTCTTCTTC
This sequence comes from Tenthredo amoena, assembly GCA_963966615.1. Classification (NCBI taxonomy): domain Eukaryota; kingdom Metazoa; phylum Arthropoda; class Insecta; order Hymenoptera; family Tenthredinidae; genus Tenthredo; species Tenthredo amoena. The sequence goes on along the minus strand of OZ016482.1, from coordinate 21,350,912 downwards.
GTCGCAGTTCAACAATGAGGAATATAAAATAAAAAGATATCATTTTACGTAGAGGAGAGAAAGAGAACCAGATACAGTATAGACCCTGTAAGAATACGATGAACGAATAACCCTGCCACGCATTGAGTCTAGTAATATAATAGACTAGATGAACCTGGTGGAAATAATTCTACGAATAGTTACGATCTATCAGGGAAGTTGGAATTCTTCGTAGTTTTTCATAAAAAAATTGTAGTTTTTTCATAGCTTGATTGAAAAAAAAACGACGATTTTTTCTTAAGAATTACGAGAATCTACAATTTTTTATGACGATCCATCGGAATCTGTAATTTTTCATGAAATGCTACGAAAATCCACAATTTTTCATCGAAGACTACGAGAGTCTAAAATTTTTTACGAAAAACTACAAAAGTGTACAATTTTTTTATGGAAAACTACGAAATGTTACAATTTCCCTAAAAATTCGTAAGGATTCTCAGGAGTAGAAATTTCTACTAGGAGAACCAGGGGTACAATCGTCCGTAAAAATAAAGGGTGAATGACTTATCCATGGAACTGTAGTATACGCTGTTCGAAATATACTTTTTATCATATAGATTCAGGCTGGACTTAATTATTGTCCATCATTCAGTGAGGAATAAAGAGTCGAGTAACGGCTGCCGCACCCTCTATGAAATATAATTTCATTATACCATATACTAGCTATGAGGTGACTCCGAGTTTCCGCCTTACAGACTTTACATCGTGACACCCGATGCGTTTACACCTAGTATGCGTATACGTAGATGTATTGTACCCATGTAACCTGTTCCTTATTTCTTTAACGCAGGTATATGAACTCTGCATCGTGTTGAGAGATAGTAACCGTACACATATGTATATATATATATATACAGGATATACCACCACCCAGGATGTGTCCATTGAAATCAATCTCCTCGGTCGTAAAGAGACGATGAAAAATAAGAAAAATAAAAACCGCAGGGGAAACTGGTTTACAGAAAGTTTTTGCTACCCGGAATGAGAGGAGTGTATCATTTCTTTTTTCTTTTTATGATTATCGAAAATTTTGACGACGAGAATTGGATTTAAGTTTTGTGAAACACTCTTATCCTCTCAGCCTTGGTAAGACGATACAAAATAATTGTATGTGGTACAAAGCACATTTTTTATTGCTCGATTAGTTTCTCTATCCTTTCTAATCACGAAGGGCTTATTGTTAGTTGCTGCTGCACAACCGGGTCGAATTAGAAGTTGAGAGACCGTGACTGATGGTCGGGGTTCAACCCGGGGTCATCGAGGGTCACATTTTTGAACCAGGCAAAGTAGGACGAAGAGAAATGAAGATACTCTCTACTCTCGGAATTTATAAAAGCTGATGATACATAATCGTTATAAAAATCGTGGCTAAAAAGACGGAGATTGATACAACAGATTCGACAAACCTTCGAAAAACTGGATATACCTTGGAAATTTCTTCTTCTTTAAAGTATCGATGGAAATTTCGGGTGAAAGAATTAAACGAAACACTGTAAATAAAATAAAAACACTCTTTCGTTTATGGAGAAACTTTTATTGAAGGCTTATGTTAGTCAGTATTTGCGTGCTACCGCAAACGCGAGTAAATGAATTGAGCGCATGCGCTGGTGCCAGTTGTGATAGCAACCTGCTGCAAACAATGGCAGGTGACTCGATTCTCGGTTCGTATACGATCCGTGCAACCGTAGGTAGGTAGGTAGGTATGTACTTACCTATTATCGTAAAACGAGCGAAAGAAAATAGGAAGCTAAGAGAAAAAGAAATAAAAAAAAAAAAAAAGACGAATAAAATGGGTCGTAAAGGAGTAGGCAGAACAATCGAAGTAAATTCAACGGCAATCGCTCGAGGATATTGCGAACGATCGATTTATCGGAGAACAAAGTGATATCGAGAACCCCAGACCTCACGATTCCTATATTTGATCAAATTCTCGTATGAATTTTAATGAAATGAAGAATAACTGAAATCGAGGATCTGGTTTCGTGTTTTTTTTCAATGAAATCGTGTCACCAGGGTGTATAAATGATTTTGCGATGTGAATGAGACGTACGATGGAACGGAATGTCACGGGGAAGGCCTAGATTCGCAGTTCGGTTCCAGGTCGATCGATTCGTTCGGGTCAACCTGGAGCCAGGGGGTTTTCTTCGCTTGTTATATGTACTGCTTGGTGACTCAGAGGAAACAAATCCGAAGAAAATAAGGGATGGAAAGTTAGAGAGGTGGAGAGGTGAATCGAGACTTGGGTCACGGAACCGACCTTCCAGGGGTGAGAAAAGATGAGAAATACGACCTCCGAAAATTATAACTTCGTGACAAAGTAACTCTACCAGATAAGGCAGTTTATTGCTCACGTTTTAGCTCCCAAAAATTCTCAAGGAAGACAATATTTCAACGGGGCTGGGACTTGAACTTCCGAAGTTCAAAACTTTCAAACGATTTAAATTTCGAATTTGAATATCACCGACTCACAGTTTCTAGAAAGGGTATTTCCCCTGAAAAACCATCTCGGAATATGCGTTTCATATACAGCATCCCTTAGGTCTATTCGAATGTATACACACTTGATTCTATCTCAATATAAACAGTAAAGGTTCGTCTCAACGTCTTAATTTATATTTTGGAGCATAAGAAATGACTTTTTGCAAGCACGGACTCTCATCAGTGTGAGAAATCCAAGAATACGGAAACCTCTTTTCATGAGATTCGCGGAGAATATCTTTTAATGAGAAATATCTGGTTTTAAAAGATATTCTCGTTATTTCTACACTAAAAATGATAACGATATTGATAATATCAATCAAAGCGGTTGTTGACTGGACAATAAATTCTTACTAAAGATAGAAATGCCAAATGCGGATACGATTTGTACAGACAGCGATATATAAGTGCGTTTTTTTAATTACCCAAAGCTTTAAAGCCGTTGAAAATTTGTACCGAAAGAAAAGAACCAAAAAAGTTCACTCTATTATACAACGAGCCATATTAGAGTCATTCGAGAAGCCAGAATAACTTGCCGAAGGTTTCAACGTCGAAGCGACAGATGGTTCTCGACCAATGTTGATCACCAGGTTCGGAATCGACTCAGAAATTAAAAACGAGAAGAAGAAGAAGAAGAAGAAGAAGAAGAAGAAGAAGCTGGCGGGAATCGGTCGAACCGATGAGTCACCTCCGCGTGGGAAGAGACGGTAGAATAGTCAGGTGCAAAGTCAAAGAACCTCGGGCTGAAGACTAGGTGTATATATGCTGTGTACTATAAACTGTGTAAAATACATGTAGTACATATCATAGAATTTTATTCACCGCGTAAACTGAAAGGAGTCCGTTTTCGGACTTAAGACGTCATTTTCGAAATCTTCTCACCAAAAATAAATCCGACGTTTGAAAACCTGAATGAAATAAGAAATTCTCGCGATGAAACGCTTCGCGAAAGTCTTGTCAAGTCAGTGGGATCGAATCGAGTCGATTTTGACCTTCGACTTCGTCATCGCTGCCGTTTATTGAGGTGAGTTTGAGTATCCGAGGTAAAGCAACTGTTCAAATGTCTCACGATTCTTTTTCTATACCGAACGCTATACCACTGTGACTCTATATCACGATGTACAGATAAACTCGTTTAAAAATGAATATTCGATCGAATAGATGGGAATAATCGTCATTAATTATTTCCTCTTCGTTTACATTCGGAATTCGATGTATAGTAGGTATAATTACAACGAGTGAGCAAGGTGCGATGACTAGTCTTGCAAATTAGAAAAAAAGAAAGACTCGTAATCTAGCCAGGTACGTTATGAGTCACTTTTAGTGATACGCGGTTGACAGCCAAGCTCCATATGTTTGTTCATAGCTATATATAGGCGGTTTGGAAAGCCGGTTCTGTGCGCAAAGCGCTACTGACTTGATAGAACAAGCACAACCTGCCGAAGAGATATATGCTCTACGGTATTTAGGAGACGTTTAAATATTAGCCCCCGTCTCAGTATGAGAGGAAAAAGTCGACGCTGAACATGTAGAAAAGGTAGGGAAAAACTCCGGAGAAAAAAACAATAAAAGAAACCCTCGGGTAAGTTTTCGAGCCACAAACGAAGAGGCAATCTTCAGGTAATCCCACGGATCTTATTCCTCTCACGAAGACACTATGTAACAGGTTCCGTGAACCTGACGCCAAAGTCCTGCCCAGGTTCTGCCCAACCCTTGGGATACGGTCTTATTTCTTTCCTACCTGTTCCACGGAGATAGTCGGTCAAAGGATGCTGCCCCTTTACCTGACCTGACGATGCCTTTTCTTACGCTTTTTTATGTCCCTTAAGTCCGTGGCGTAAGAATCGTCGGAGTCTCTCGATTTTTGGTGAAATTCTATTCTGTTTGTTTTCTCATGATAAATCGACAGTCGATGATCACGTACCTTGACAATCTTTGACGCACAAGTCGGGCTGATAGTTGTGTCCAGTTCCACATATACTTGAGCAAGGGACACACTGTACGTCGAATGGACTGCAGTATTCCGTAGTCAAGCATCTTTTTTGCCCGCACTTTGTCCCAGCCGGATCGAGGGTAGCCTGAGCTAAGGAGATGATCAGAAGTCCGAGACCCACGTAGAAGAACATTTTCACTTATTTTTATTATTATGTCGTATTATTTTTACCGGGTAAATATCGTATATATCGGCCGGTTATAGTGGGTCGAAATACACTTTCAAGGTGCGCAAATTATTCCGGCTAAAGCGGAAAGTATTGCTAAAATAACAGCGAATAAATACTCGATCATTTCGGTGGGATTGACACAACTATTAATTTCAAACACTGGTATAGTAGTAAACAGGTATTCTCTCTTTCCAAAAAAGTTAGAGGAAATAATTTGAACGTTCAATTGTCACAGAGTTTTTATTTTTAGTTGTTTATATACTAGCTGTACTCGAAGGGCACGTTCCTTGGCGGGTCCATATTCAGCCTGTCTCGCATTCTGAAAAGGAAGAAGTTTTACGGTCAAAATAGCTTCGGAATTTTTCTGGGTTTCTGAAAAATAACTCAAAAAACGGAACCCTCGAGTCTTCTGGGACCCCAAATCATTTCTTCCCGAATTATGTCCTACGTGAGATTATTCGGAAGTGTAAATCAGAGGAAGCGCTTGCAATTGAAGTACATTTCAATTCTACCCTCGAATTCTAATTCGGATCTTAAGAAATTGTATAATAGAACTAGAATTTCTATCATACGTTTCACCGATGATTAAATGCCTGGACTGTAGATGTATATCTACTGATACATTATTAACACGAATTGGTTTAGTCCCACGTAGTGATGTGGATCGATTCGACAGCAAAAGCACACAAAAGGTGTTAACCGTATAAGTGTGTGTGTGTGGGAATACACGTATTTGCTAGGTGTAGCCTCGAGCTCACGCAATATTCAAGTTAGCCTAACATAAGCTCGTAGGAATTTCGAGCTTTTGTTATATCGATGAAAGGGAAAGAAGAAGAAGAAGAAGAAGAAGAAGAAGAAGAAGAAGACGAAACAGAAAAAGAAAAATAGGAATAAGGAGACAAATATATTCTTCAGACACTTTGCTGCGGCAGTCGGTCTACAGGTTCGAGGATCTACGATCTAACAGGGACAATATATCGCTGTGACGTGACGTAACGAAAACGTAACGTAACTTATAGGTATACGTATGGCAAGGTTTGTAGAGGGTATTTTCTCGTAACAGCAAAATAGACGCTTATCGTTTTAACTGCTTTCAGAACACGGGGAAATTGTCGAAAATAATTATATTTTATTATTTTTGCAAATAATTCGAGATATACGAATGCAGATTTCTTCCGAATTACAGACATTATTTTTACTCAGTTTGTGGGGAAGAAGAAAAGCACCGGTTCACCTGTATCGGGGAAAAAAAAACGTAACAAAAAGAACGCGACAGCTTTTCGTCGTGCAACTTTAACGAGGAATGTTGCCCACATCGATTAGTTGTGGCTCTACTTCCATAGTCAGGGTACATTTGACTATATGGTAGTTTCTGGACGAAATACTATGTCTGTGTTATACGAGTGAAGAGGGAAATACAAAAGGAAGAGAAACTGAATCTAGAATAGTAAATTATAAGTATATTAATTTATTATACCGTAAATTACGATCATTAAAACGAAATTAATTCATGCAAATAATACCAGAAATTATGTTACGCTGTTTTAACATTCTTGCACATAATTTATGCAATTGTTTCTACTGCGAGCTAAAGCTGTACTAAAAATTGTCCTCTTTTCATGATGTAATATCTCGCGTGTGCCAGGTGTACGATTACAAACGTAGGAACGTTTTGGTACAACGCATTCCGCAGCCAGCACAGATTACATAACTTTTTGTTCACGTGTTTTTTATAATTTCTTATTTTTTCTTTCATTTCAACTCTGGTGTACGTCTGAGCACCAATTTAAACTTCACAGGACACCTTTCCTTATTTTGAAAAAAAAAAAACCAACAAATTTTTATTGAACTTATATGAAAATGATGATTTTAGGGATTATTGGAATCGGAGAACTTCGGAATTCTTCTGAAGTTAGAAATCTATTTGAATTTTATTATCTCCTCTTCCTCGGAACACGACTTTCATATACTTTATCAACTGTTTGAATTGCTCGAGTTTTATCGTATATCACCTTCAGTCTTGCAATAATATTTCAATACAGCGCAACAAGGCGTGTGTACTGCATACTATATATAAATTATGCCTATATACAGTCATTTCTGTTATATATACGCGTAGATATTATGAGAACAAAGATCCAAGACGCAGAAGGCGACATATATGAACCATACGAGTCTTTTTCGTGCAAAATTTTTATTGGTATTAGTGTATTCCTGAAATATGCAAAAAACAGGTAGATGAAGAATATTCAGTATTCATCAGTTCCTGGATAATCGAATTCCGCTCTCTTTCTTTCTTGACAACCCTGCAGCCCATTTCTGTAATTCTTTAATTTGAATTCAGGCTTGGGTTAACGACTACCCACCGATTTCTATAGAAATCGTGTATAGAAATTCTTCCCCGTCCAGGCAACCCGACCCTGATTACTTTCGCAACACCGCGTTACCCTCGAAATGTCATTTACGGTTTACATATACCTGCGCGTAAGCTACACGTGGAAACGAATCGAAGTTGATTGATTGGATAGCTGAGATCGGCTACGGGTTTGATGGTCAATCAAGAAAGTTTGAAATCGTTAAGTTATATACCGATTTTCACACAGCGATTATCCATTATGCCGATGATCGGAATCCTTTCATTCCGACGTTATAGAATCAAGGTTTAGACGGGGAGAAAAACCGCTCTGGAAAAACGCGAACGAGAAAATCGGTTATCCACAGTTCTCGCAATTCTCCAAGCTCTAGTTCCGCCTGTAACAATAATTATAACCGTATTATGCCACGTGGACTTTCGGACACTAAACTACATGCAAGAACCGTTGTTTTCACGCTCGCTAATCTATGTGGATCATATACATAGCTAGCTTCGACCAGGTTTATGCGATATCTCTTGAAGATATACGTGTACCGAGGCATTGTGTAATTCAACACCACTGAGCGAAAATGTAAACGTAATTGCAGGGAGAAACTCGACTCGAAAGTTTACTTATACCAGCCGTTTTATAATCATCCCAGGAATGATTCTAAACCCCGGAAACACGAGTGAAAAATTTTTTCACAACGATCAATATCGAATGTGGAAAAAAGAAATTTGAAAAAAACCGCCGAATCCTTTGCATAAAATGGAGTAATAAATATTAGAGAACAGTTTTCGATCACCGATAGTCGATTTTTATCCTTTTTTTTCCTCCTGCATGGTTACTCAACTCCCTTTAGAACCGTGATGCGTAAACCCACGCCTAAGTACATAGTACACGGATGTGCTTTCGAATGTATGAGAATAAAATGACCGGATACGACGGACGGGTAATTAGTTACGCACCCAGAGACGAGATGCGCGTAGTAACTCACAGGCAGGTATAATATATTCTGCAGTAACGTAACTGTGAGATTTAGTAACAGCATAGAGGCCATTTTCCGCGATCGTGCTTTCCAAGACGGATTCATATCTCTTTGGAATAGTACGATTCGTTGCGATAATTATGATTCTAGGAATGATCCTGATTATCATGGAATAGCAACCGATTTTAAGATCTCGGTGCAGATAAGATTGTCGCCGATTGTTTCAGCCGTATTTTGTCATCCAATTTTCAAACGGGTTTCGAACTAACGTAGCTGTATGGCTGTTCGTTCGTTGTGTGTGGAAATTATATCCAGCCAACGTGAAGCTTGAATCGTATAGGAATGTCGTTCTACTGGTTTGAAAAGGAGCCTCTAAGAATATACAGTGAAGTCACTACACACTATTGCTATACGCCACGATATAATCCGAGAAGGATTCGGTGGCGGTAAACTTTGAACAAAGTAAAACGCGAATCGAAAATTTGAATATCGACTTTTAACAAAAATATGAGAAATTTTTTGGCGCCGATTTTAGAAGACCAACGCGCAGCGAAAAGAAGAAGAGATAGTTCGGCATTTTTTCTATTTTCTTCGAAAAGATGGAATAAAAGGGCTTCTGGTTTATGACTTGTTGAAATCGAAGCCCTGAAGTCTCAAACAAAGTCCTTATCTTTCTGAAACACGCCCTCGTTGGTATAGCCACTTTATATACGGACGTAGGTACAGGTTACCTTCGTTCAAAGTTACGCCGATGGCATACTAAAAATGTCGTATAGAAAGAAAAAAAAAAAAATTTTCACCTAAAGGAGATAGCATAAGGACTGGGGAAGGACGATAAAAAAGATATAACAATTATTTCTCGGTCTAAAAGATTTTCACACATAATACATCCGTACTCAAAAAGCGTTTTATCCGCTCGTAAAAGAGAAAAGGATTTTGTTGAACGAAACTGGGTACTAAAAATTATCGAAAATGAATCGTAACGGGAAGCAATCGATTCCCAAGAGATATATTGCGGCTTCGGAGCGACAAAGATGATCAGAAATTGGCAAATCCCTGATTGAACGGTCTTTCTTCTTCTCCCCTTCAGTCGAGCAGTAGAAAACACAACTTCGACGTGTGAATCCCCCGAGATTGACATTTTATTAGTATAAATTCGACCCCGTTATTGTTATCGACGTTTTGGTGTAGCTGTGTCAATCATTCTGTTCGGAGGTTCTTTTCAGGGGTATTTTCAACCCTGGCGCCAAAAAAAAAGACGCTAAATTTCGGTAGGAAGGTGTCGTAACTTTGATAGTATACATCGAGGGGTAAGAACGGCGGAGTCTGCAATATGCGAGATAAATATGAAATCGAGATGTTGAACTCGAATTTAACGATCCGAATAAAATTTTATATCGAGTCTTGAGCTACTTACCTAAAATGTTGCGGAGTGTGTATAATAGAGTAGTAAAACCCACAGAACTATGAAACCGTGTTTAACCGCGTTTTTATATTTATTTTCGCACCTTTGAAAAAGCCACGTATTAGAAAACGATTTTTAACTAAATTTGCCCGAACATTTCGACCGACTTTGTACTACTGTCGATCGGTGTCGGGTACGAGAGTCTCCGCAGGCTATAGTGCCGGTCAGGTTGACTCCCACCAGGAGTCAAAACTCCCTCTTCGCTACACCTGCCACGACTTTTACCTGTTGCCAACTGCGCGCGCATACGCTCCATCTTCAAGACATTTGAGAACTTGTTTCCCGCCTTGGAAAAATCACATTTATAGGTATAAATATTAGACTGTGTCTAAAAAGTGACATCGTTAAAAAAATTTAGGTTTTGATCTAAAAGGAATCTGTGTTCAAGGAGGGGGCTGTATAAGACCATTGGAAGTGGTGCCTCGCAAGTGTTTTTGATTAAACGAGCGAGATTTTGTTTGACTAGAAATTTATCGAGATATGGGAATAATTTCGTTCCATTCTTTGTTATTTTTTCCGGGTATCAACCTTTTTAACTTTTTCTTTTAATTCAAAAAGTAATAAAAATTTATGATCGATGGCCTTGGGAAGCATTACCCCGTCCAGCCGTGATCAAAAACACTAATGAGGCACCACTTCCAATGATCCTACAGCCCCCTCCTTGAACGATTCTTTTCAGACTAAAAACTAAATTTTTTTAATGATGCCACGAAAAAATAAATCTTTTGCTTTTTTTAGACACAAGCTTAATAAATATATACACAATATATAGGTATATAATTCGAAGCTCGACGATTGAAGAGGATGATATACCTATAAGGGATGAACGGTACACGGCAAGACCTGAAACTAAACACCGTGTAATAGACGAGAAATGAAATGGGAAGAAAAGGGCTGCGAGTTCTTCAGTCTGCTTCAGAGTTTCTTGTTTATTAAATGGCTTGGTATTGAGAGACTTCAATGCAGAGGATCGAGAGAGAATGAAAGACTCCGTGGGAAGACACCAACCGCAATGATTCAGGAGTTGGATGTGATAAGGGCACGTTCAGTGGATATTCCCTTGTTGCAATGATCTGAAAGATAATTCACATTTTTTTTTTTTTGAATCTGTGATGTGCTATTCTTCGTGAATAATAGCATTTCTATGATTTTATAACCAATTGGACGCCGAATTTTGTATTTCTATGCAATTTTGTGCAATTAGGGTATACAGCTGATATTTGAACAATTTATTTTGCCACATCGGTGATATTTGCTTTTTCAGTCGACACGAGGTCTGGTCGATACCGTGACGGAGTTTGCCTGAAAAAAGGATCGCTACGAAATATCCATAAATGAATGAATCTCGCGTATTTCTCGATTATTAGTCTATATGTAAATTGGTTAGTTATTTTTTTCAGAATTGTGAAAGCTTGAAGGATAGCTAATGAACGGATATGTTGAAATGTGTTTGTCGAGATATTATTCCCCTCTTTATTTATCTACGAATCGATCACGCATTTTTAAACAACTAACTATTTGGACGCGCAGAAGAAAATTGTCAAACTCTGAGTCAGATTAGTATACGATTAGAAATTTTATTCGAAATCATAAAGTATTAATCGTTAAATGTGTGTATAATTATTTTACAATTTGAATGAAAAGAAATAACTTACATCAATAGTGATTAAAATTACTAAATTCGGTTCCTTGATAAAATGGTATAGGTATATATAGTATTAGATAATTGGTATACGTAGACGTTAAATTTGAATCTAATTTCTTCATCTTATCGTTAATTTACTCATCGTCTGATTGAGAATTTCATCAAGACCGACGACTGTACGGATGAAAATTATTTTATATTTACATTACCGTTGCGATTTAATAATAGATGATTTCCATTAGACACTAAAGTCTCGAAAAAGCGGGTTTCTATTTTTTTCTTCACATTCGTCACGGCTGAATCAAACGATCCTTAAATATTACCAGCCCCGAAATTGAGGGGTTGTATTTAACATATTTGGTACACAGATTCGTATATATTATACATGTTTAATCATAGCATTTACAAATGATTATTGCAAGGTGCAGAGTAGTCAATCCACAATAATAGATATGTTAAAAAATTGCCTGTTTAATTCGTAAACGGATTAAAATCATTCGACGATCGTTAAATTTCAAACGATTAAGGATTGTATAATTAATAGCTGCACAACTATACTGCAGTTTCGGGTCTGACTTCATTATCCATTCAGATTCGTATACTTATTAAAGTGTAGAAAAAGAATAAACAAGAAAAATGACGATTAGTATATAATCTTTAGTATTTTCAGCCCCTTATCTTCTTCTTTCGTTTATTACTTACTTATTTATTTACTTATTTCTATATTTTTATTTCAACTACACTATATAATTAAAGAAACAATAAATTGTGCGTTTCGTAATTATTTATATAATTTTCTCTACTGTGTCTTGACATTTAGGTAATATAATTTTTTTTCTTTTGTTTTTTTTTTTTTCTTTTATCGCAACATACACCCTGTATAATAATAATATATATAAATATAATTAATAGTAGTTGGTATACGTATACACTATAATCGTACATTATTAACGATCTTTCTATAGAAATCAATAACTTTAATTGTAACTTGTTGCTGTCCAATACTGAAATACATACCTATGTATTATTTTCTTAAACTTCTACTGCGCCTATTTAATATTAATCTACTATACACAATTATTAATTCGTGTACTCACGCGTCAGCTCAATAATAATAAATAGCGAATCACGCTTGTTATTATTAATACCTAATGCGATACTTTTTTTATGCAGTTGTTTTTTTTTTTTCTGTTTTTTTATTCTCTCATTTCGAAACGAGGGAGATTATTCAAGTGGAAGATATTTTTTTTCCTTATATATTTATGTATTGTAATTACACGGCATATCATTACGATTGTTATAAAGATACCGTTGCACATATAACTGTATATATTCCTCAAACGCGATAATAAGATATTTGTAATATAATAACGGGATACGTTCATGTCTTCGCTCTATATAATTATCTACTGAATTATATTTAATTACTCATCGCCCTTGTCCTTTTCTTGCTCCGTTGAATTTTGACCTAATGAAACAACCACGAATTTGAATTTTTGCGATTACCTAGTATACCTACATCGAAATTGAAAAAATATATCGATACTAACGGCAACGACTATAGTTACTATACTATATAACTTACAATTAATCACACTAACACCTATTGACGAATCACTAAATTAAAAAATACAAACTTGTGGTCTGCAACTACAGTATCTATACTCTCTCTCTTTCTCTCTCTCATTCTTTCTCTCAAAACTTTGTTCCATTCTTCGTCGTTTTTAGTATAGAAAAAGTCAAGTCGTTATACGTATAGAATAGAGCTTGAAAAAAGAAAAAAAAAAAACGCGGTGGAAAACTCCTGATTTACCCTTCAGTAAGGAACACGTCAAATCAGCTCGAAATTAGTTGAAAAATCTTCGCAGCTTTTTGGAACGCATCCTCCTTTGAAAATACCGTTTTTTTGTTTTATTTTCTTTTTCATTCGTCTAAGGCATGAATAAGTCAGAGTTAAAAGGGTGAAATTCTCATCTACGAAATTTTCGAACCCAATAATATGAAATGAGGAAATTTAATTTCTCAACTGAGCATAGCTTGGAAAATTGGAATATATATATTTATACATCCTATAAAGTAATGTTTTATCAATCTAATCTATCAAAATACGAAGGAAGAAAATTTTAGTTCGTCTTTATAGCAGTAGATACTTTTTTTTTTTTTTATCAAAATTAACGTATAGGTTATTAGGATTAAATGTATAATAATATAATAGTATAGATAATATTAGATGTACGTTCATATAATACATAGGTATATTATATGTAAATACAATATATATATAGAAGACACTTTTTTTTTCCTTTTCTTTTCTTTTCTTTTCTTTTCTTTTCTTTTGCGACGTATAAAATCTTTATTGAGGGAGGTACACAATGTAATATAGATATATGTATACATGTATGATGTATCTATAATATATATTATATACATACTATAAGATACGTAAATACACACATATACAAATATATGAATACATATACAAATATATATACATGTATATACAATTTTATATATATATATATACATATATGTATACCGTATACGATCTACAATAGTATATTACTTAGTTTTGTTTATTTTTTTATTATTTTTATTCTTATTTTTATTTTTTATAATTCTACAAGTTCATACACTCTAGATTGAAACTCGAATTTCACCAAAGACAGACTTACTTACTTACTTACAATGACAATGACAATGACACCGACGCTGGAATAGAAAAAAAAACAAAAATTGAACCTTTCAACAAATTTCAGAACTGTCAATACGTTGTTTAACAAATCGATTGATCATCAATCACATACTCTTAGCGGTTAGTTAGAAGAGGGTATACTAACAATGATAATTTCGAAGAAAAAGAAAAAAAAAAAACCCCAACACACTCTCTTCCCTTCTTCGTCCTCTTTTTTTTCCCCTTTCTTCTCCATCTTTCCCCATCTGTTCATTTTTGATCAATTATTTTTATTTTTTATTTTATTTTTATTTTTTTTCTCCTTATCTTCACGTTTTCCCCTTTTCTTTCATTTCATTCAAAATCTCGCCTGACGCGACTTTGTTACAAATAGGCTATTTTTATACACATATACCGTTCTACTATTATCATTATTACGCTATTACTAATATTAATATTCTTATTATTCTTTCCATCGTTATAAGTATAATAATAATTATTATTAATATTATTATTATTATTATTATTATTACTATTATTACTATTATTATGAAAGTAATCGCGAAACAGACACGTTGGTGAAATCGGACACAATCATACTCTCAATTTCAGTCTCGTGTAGACCACTCGTTTGCACTGTGATTCGGGCTACAACAATACAAAATATATATATACACATACATATATACATATATATATATATACTAGAGTGTCTCAAAAAAAACCGACTATTTTTATTTTTTCGAAGAACATTGAAAAATCGTCAGAGTATCCCTAGAAAAAGACCCTGTGAAAATTAGAGCTCTTAATATTAATATTTAAAGGTGGCGATTCGTAATTTTCTATTTTCCATTTAAATAACATGGGAATTTTTTTTTTCAAACTTTGGAATTTTTTACCTTAATAACAAATCACTTTACAAGTATGACAAAGGGACGTTGTTACAGGAAATTAAATGCTCTACAAAAAAGGTCTCGTGCACTTTTTTGATAAACTTATTTTAGAAACTCATTTTTTGTCAGAAAGGTGGTTCTTTGAACTCGAATATCATTCGAATGGCTAAGTTTATCAAAAAAGTGTAGGAGACCTTTTTTGTAGAGCATTCAATTCCCTACAAAAATATGTTTATAGATTTTCCGTATGACGCATCGTTAGCTAGTTATAAAAATCAAAAGGAACAAAAACAAATTTTCCCGTGTTATTTAAATGGGAAATAGAAAATTACGGATCGCCACCTCTAAACATTAATATTAATAGCTTCAATGTTCACAGGGTCTTTTTCTAGCGATACTCTGACGATTTTCTAATGTTCTTCGAAAAAATAAAAATAGTCGGTTTTTTTTGAGACAGTCTAATATATACCTATATAGATCCTTTATAATTTATATCGTAGGTGAATATATGTACATACAGAGTGAATTCCTATCGTCAGTCCACTGAGAGTCGTGTTGAGGCCCCAGCGATTCGAAATCGGCAATTGTTTTAGTCGCTACCGGAGTCCTTGATTGGTTGTCTAGTATCAAACAATTGTGGATTTCGACTCTCGGCAACTTCAACATGACTCTTCGTGGACGGACGTTAGGAATTCACGATGTGTATGTATAATGTAATCGTAACATTTATTTATTAATAAATCGTAAATTCATACAGAGTATAAAATCCGGCATCTTAATATACATATATATATATATATATATATATATATATAATATTATCCTATTATATATATATATATATAATATTATCCTCGTCGATCGTGTTGAATATTAAACATCTATTGAAAGAGAGGACTTCTTTCTTTTCTTTTTGTTACTAATTGTATCAAATTATCACATAATATAGTTAGAGGAAGTTACGAATACATGCGAATCGTGTTTTTTTTTCTATTCTTTTTTCTTTTTTTTTTTTTGGAATTGTATAATCAGTGCTGAATGACCGCCATCAGAATTGATTAACAACTCACCGTAGAATGGCCTAAATAGACATATTTACACCGAAGGCCTAGAGAATCGTAGTATGTTATAAATATAAATAGGTTTAAAACGCGTATATCGTACAGAATCATTTGTTTTTTTTTTGTTTTTTTTTTTTTCTTCTTATCTTACATCACTAATATTTAATCTCTTCAATTTATCCTCAGATTAATGGCTTCTATTTCCTAATATTTTTTTTTTTTCTTTCTTCTTTACATATTCGATCGATATTTGTCTTTTGATTCGTTTTCATTCTTTTATTTTTGTATCAATCGACGAGGACTGGTGGCTTTTCGGTGCCGGATAAAATCTCCCAAGTCTACTGCACTGCTTTATAATATATATAATAATTAATGTTTATGTTGTATAGTAATTCACAAATAATTCGTTATACTCTAATATCAGTTCTAAGAAAGCACTATTATTATGTATACTATTAGATACTCAATACAAAGTTTGGGCTTTTTTTTTCCTCAAGTTTCCTCGTGTATTATAAAATTTATTGTAAATTTATTGAGGACTTATAAAACTTAAACGTATCCATTATTAATAATAATAATAATAATAATAACAATAATAATAATAATAATAATAATAATAATAATAATAATAAATATAATAATAGAAATAGTGATAAAAAAACTCATTCTTTTTTTATTCTTTTCCTTTTATTAGTAAGCAAATAAATAATGAATGAAAAAAAAAAATTATATATATACAGTATATTTGTGGATTGTGAATATTAGTTCAGAGACAGAATCTCCTAACCACGTTATGCCTAATACCTCGTGTAATTGCTTATTATTTTCTGTTTCTGTTTCGTAATTTCCGATTTTTTTTTTTTTTTTGGTACCGATAACAATATTTTCTAACAAATATTTCCGGTAACGGTTACGTATATTATACATACATAGTATACGCGATATAGTGATGAAAAAATTAATAAAAACATTCGTGAGAAAGTTTTAATGAGTTTCGTTAATTTGTTTTATTTATTTTATTTTCATTTCTTGCTCCACTTGCATTTTTTATTGATATTGAATCTTCGATACGAAGTTATATTGACGGTACGATTTGAAATGACTTTAATTTGTAACTGAAAAGGAATGAAAGAAAATTATATGAATGTGTTCAGATTTTGAGTTGATTTTCATGCCACCCTGATGATATACTATATATTATACGCGCGCGTGTCTCTGTCGGTATTTGGTTTTCCGAAAAAAAAAAATGAAAATTTTCTGTTCATTAGTTAGAATGATAATCACGTAACATAGTATTATGATTTCGTGAAATTTATTTTGAAAGGCGGAAGAAAGATAGAAAGTAAAAAAAAAAAGAAAAATACAGATCAATTTTAGATATCTAATTTATATCTGAAGAATATTTATATCTTGTCAATCAATCTTGTTCTCGTTTATTAATCTTAAAATAGATAATAATTCAATTTATAATTGAGAAAAAAAAAAGTGTATTTATTCATTAATTTATTAATTTATTTATTCCTGATTGTTTCCTCGTTTCTATTTAATTCAATAACATATAGACAATAATTATTAGTATCAAATTGATCGGTCGCGCCTCCGTCCGCGAAAGTCTGTAGTAACGTGTGAGATCATGTATTTGAAAAGTCTGTACAAAAATTTAAAAACTCTTTTCTTGTTGTTTATTTATTTATTCATTTATTCATTTATTTTGTTTCATTCTATATCTCGAAATTCTTGCACAGTCCCTTCTCTCCCCTTTATTTCCGAGGAAGCTATAATATCCTAATCATATTTTATTCTATCTTTATTTAATTTAATTTAATTAATTTAATTTTACTTCAGTTTTTTTCATTTTCCTTTTTGTTTTCTCTCTTTTATTTTATTTTTTTTCCATTAGAATGATAATGTCAACACAGTTCACGTACCTCTATACCCTTACTCTTATACATTGACTGGCGCAATTTTCTAAAAATAAACAAAACAAAAAAAAAAGAAAAACGAATGAATATATTTATGCGTTCGACAATAAAGAACCGAGTTCCACTTTTTCCTCCCTTCATCTTCCGAAAAGATAGAAAAAATGATTGAAAAAAATAATAATAATAACATTTATATTCATTTATAATCGTTCATGTCAGATATAAATAAATGATACATAATGCGAAAGAATGATTTTCATATTGTTATCCACGAAATACATATTATACTGATTTTAACTATTAAAAAACCCTTAAAATTGAAAAAAAAAAAAACCATCCAATCTTTATCATCATAAATTAAAAAATGGATTGCGATGAAAATTTGTGCACGAAATTTCGTCTGCCATATAGTATTTATTTATACTTTATATTCTGGCTTTTTTTTCATACTTTTTGTCATTGAAACGTAGCAGATCCGTCAATAGCTATTCATTATATTTTATTCGACAACTGTTATTCGTTGTCATTTCTATTATTTATTTATTTTTATTTTTCCTTGAGGTTTTATAAAGTTATACAATAATATGTAATATGATCTAATTGGTAAGAAAGTGTCTAGAGAGAAAAAAAAAAAAAAGAAGAAGAAGAACATACGCAACGAAACGAATAGTTATCAAATGGTAAAATAAAACTGATATTATGACAATAAATTACTGCATTTTTATTGCCTACGGCGCGATCGGCGCCATTTTGGTCGTATTTGTTTGTTTTTTTTTTCGTTTTTTTTTTGTTTTTTGTTTTTTTGTAAACACTTACAAACGTCGTTCCTAAACTTAATAGAATAATAGAACGAGGCTTGTAATAATCTACAGCTAGCTAATCATTATTATTATTATTACTATTATTATTATTATTAACGTTATTATTTTTAATTATTATTATTATTAATATTATTATTTCTCAGGCTGACGATCGCTTATTTCTAAAAAGATGCGGAGTGTCACACCTTATTAATTATAATAATATTATTTTGTTTCAATCAATTTTCTGTCTCCAACACAATTCCTCCTTATTTCTTCTCCTTCTGATCCTTCTTCTCCTTATTCTTATTCCTATTCTTATTCTTATTCTTATTCTTATTCTTAGTATTATTCTTATTCTTACTCGTATTCGTATTCTTATTCTTCTTTCTCTCTAATTTTTCTCGATATTATATAATGTAATATGTATTAAATATTGATCCGCGCTTGGGCCAGAATCGCGAGTTTATCTTTGTGAAATAATTTACGGTGAAAAAAATTCATTCGTAAAATCGTCAGTCGTTTAAAAAAAAAAACAAATAAACGAGAAAAAAAAAACAAAAAAAAATCAAGAAACCAGAAAAAAATTAAAATAAAATAAATACACGTGATAAAAATGACATAAAGCACAATTTATATTGGACAAAATATTTGAATCGGACAAAATAAAAAACAAACAATAATACAAATTACATAATGTGTGTGTGTGTGTGTGTTTTTTTTTTCTTATCCTTTCTTCAATGTCATTCTTAATTATCCGTCTACATCGTCAGTGGGAGTTTTCATATTATGTATGTGTCTGAAATGACAAGTTTTTTTTTTATCTTCTTTCTTTTCTCTTTTTTTTTTTTTTAATTTGTCCAAACGAACGAAAATACATAATCGGATTGAATTCAATATTTGCTCGGGAAAATAGCCCCCGATAAGTCTTTCATTTAAAAATAATATATGGACGAAATCTTTGTTTCTTTTTAGTTAGTCGGGTATTAGTTCTTTCATATTTTAATTTCCTTCCATTTTTTACCGCACAGAATTTTTTCTCTGGTACAAAGACGACAATAATATTGATAACACCCGTCCTGATGAATATAACGTTGTATAATAATAACAATATGATCTGACAGAAAATTAAAATTAGAAAAAAAAAGAAAAAAAGATATTAACAAAAAAAGTCATCGATGAAATTTGAATGAGTTTTTTTTTTGTTTGTTTTTTTTTGTTTTTTTTTTGTTTGAATGACACAATTTAATACATATATTATTAAAAAACGCAGACATTACTTTAAGTTCAGTGTTATTTAAGCTTCCGTTACAGACCTATTCCCATCTCCTAGAACTCCCATTCGTCATCATTTCTTTTGCAAAGTGTCCAGCATCCCGTTGTACCGGAACGATTACTAGAACCGCCATTATTATTGCTCTTCTTTTTAATATTGTTGTTGTTGTTGTTGTTGTTATTATTATTAATAATATTCTTGTTACCATTATTTATGTTGTTGATTTTTTTGTTATTTTTATTCATGTTACCGAAATTATTGCCTCGTAATAAATAATTACCACGATTTGTCCTAGTGTTTGTATTTTCAATTATCACAGTATTTGTAGTTGTAATAATATTCGTTAATTTTCGATTTCGATCTTTTCTCGTTAACGACGAAGAAATGGCTTGGATATTGTAATCGTATTTAGTACCAGTAATAACGGGCTGCTGAACGTAATCCTATGCTCAGAAACTAGACGGTTTTCCTGGAGTTAAAGCTGCGTGTTTTGTTGACGTAGGTGTTGAACCCGGTGATTGTCGAGCCGCTGGGGACGATGGAGATGTACAAGCAACCTCATCTTGGAGAATCGGACCCGTTGGACTTTGGACAACGTAGTGGGTTAATCTCGTTGGTAAACAACCGGCATTTAGTTGATAAAATTCAACCAGCTGCAATAGGTCGTAGAATTTTGTTACTCCGCTGTCTAACGAGTAGCAATACGTGTCTCTGACCTGGTCCATTATCTGAAGAAAAATAAATTGATAAACGATCATTATTTTCAACGAAAATTATTCATTCCATTAAAATAATAGAATAAAAACATTCTACATCTCTTGGGATATCAAAAGTGACAAATTCTTTGCTTGAGTATGAAAAAAAAAAGAAAAAAAAAGAAAAGAAATTGAATTTCAACACGTCCTATACTACTATATTCCTTGTATAATTATTTTCCCCTTAACTTACCGGCTGAATTTGAGTGTGAAGAACTTTTCCCCCGGACTTATATGTCAGGACGAAGGCACCTGGATTGCTTCTGCTCTCTCTGACGAGGAAAACTCTGTAATGATAATAAAAATGATATACAGCGGTTCGATTTTGTTTTATTAACGATTAATGCTTTTAGAGTTTTTACGGTTTTACGGCGTCAATAAATTGAACCAAAATTTGTGTATTACGATTTATTAAATACACGGTGATGCGAAACCGTGACGAATTGATGAGATCGTTAACTAACGTCGACCACAAAATATTTCGTTCAGAAAGAAAAGAATATGATATAGCGAGTGAGAGAGACAAACAAGGGTAACTTCGGATTGTAAAGTTGATTGCTTTGGTCCTTCTGATCGTAAATCTTAAAGGCTCTTGCTTGCTTTTTTCCCACAGGTATAAGTCAGTTACTTCAAGTTCAATGATACCCTCGTTTCACCTATTCGTTTAATCTGCTCGAGGATCTTTAAGATACACACGTGGACTGTGAGAAAACCACGTCTAATAAATTGCGAAGTCACGTATCTGCGGATCGCAAGGTTTCGAAGAACCAAAAACAGAAGAAAACGTTTTTGAATTTCTTGAATCGGTTTCTCCGACACCTTACTCTGTGCAGGATTACGTGAAAACTATTCCACCCACAGGCTTTGGATTCGACATACTAGTTCAGCGAACATTTCCACACGGTGTGAACTACGGATATTGAAATCGATCGATAAGCTTTTGCGATAGAAGCAACAACAAGATCGATATACGTGATGATTATAAAAAATGAGGTAAATCTTTGAAAAAAAGATACTTCTCATAAACGTGACACAATTTCCATAGTTCACACCGTAGACATAACTGTCTAAAATATTCATGTGAAATTTGGTTCGATTCGGATATTCGGTGCCGGGGTAATCCTGGACGAATCAATTAATTACGAATTCGCCTGTGAGAGCTGTAAAGGCTCACTGGTTGAATTATTTGAATACGTCGAGACGGCATTTGGTGGATAAATGATAAATGAAGCGCATAATTGAAAGGCGAATCGATCGCAGACTTAATCATTCGATAATAGATTAGAAATATAAGAGACACAACTCACCCGTCGACGGTGCCGTGTTTGCTGACCAGATTCGCGGCCTGATCTCTACTCATACCGCTGTGAAACCATGGCTGAGTAATGTGAACACCCGCTTCGAGGCCTTGTACTCTTACGAGGCTGTGATCAGGAGGTGGTCGTGACGCTGGCCTCCAGCGTCGTTTCCAAGACGTACCTTCGGCAACAGCGATAGCTCGTGCCTCCTTAGGGTCTTCTACTATACGGCCTACGCTCCCCGTGAAATCCATTGCAACACGCGACCGCACGGATTCCTGAACAACAAAAAGAAGCAGAGATTTAGATAAGGAAGACTGCTTAAATGCGCTCCGAATAATGGCTAAATGTGAAAGGCTAGAATTATAAATGAATGAGAAACGAATAGAAGAGAAGAGGAAAGAAAAGGAAAGAAAAGGAAAGAAAAGGGTCAAGGAGTCCTCGGGCATTTTTACGTCGCGTTACGATCTCTGAGCTCGCCCACCACGCCGGTTTGTATTGGCGTCAAATGAAGTTGATTTCTCAACGAAGTAAGGAATCCTGCATACTATATGCCGTATGGTATACGCCGTGCCTCGCCTCTCGCCATGACTTGAGGCTCGTATAAGATTTCTCAATATATTCTCTCGCATGTTAGGCGAGTTGAATAAAAAAATAATAATTTATTTGTTTGCAATCGCGCCGGGCGTCTCGGTCTACGCAGCTACGACAACGACTACGACGTCTCTAGGTTTTACGATTAGTAACTAGTACCCTGCCTACCTACCTATCGCATCGTGTCGGTTTATTCAAGCGTCTTAGAGAGCCGATATAGCATGTATATAGGTACGCGTATACCCACGCGTTTTGAAAGCGGCCGTCAGCTGCTACCGTTTGTTACGAAATCAAATAAAAAGAGAATTATCGCTCATATACAAGTATATAAGTATATACATATATATTTCTCTTTTTTTTCATATACATATTACATATATATGTATGTGTATATATACACCTGGCAACTAACAAGGCAAATATTGTAGCTGAATCAACAATTGCAGTCAGCTTGGCTGTGGGACTACTACACCTCGGAAGGTAAGCGTATAATAAAATCCTGCGTGAATCGTGAATCGTCGGCGTTAGGTGTAGCCGTCGTCTTTGACAAAGAGACTAAAGTAAAGAGGGATCAAATTACTGTCAATATTACTCACGTCGCGTACTCAAATACGTATATACATAATTCAATAGAATAAACGAACGAAAATCGTTGGTTAAAATGAAAAGAAAAGACGAAAAGAAACTTCTAAAACATACTAATCAATGATTCTATCAGCTTAGACATGTTACTTCGCACCCTATATATGGTATTACGCCATACAGTATACCAAGCTTAACTCTTCATACATTTCACTACAATTTTTTCAATCTTTTCAGTCGAAAACAAGAAAAAATTTAAAAAAAAACAACATTTTTCTCTCATTTATTTTATTTTTTCTATAATTATAGTAATTTTATCGACGAGCTATATTCACTTAGAAAACCATTTAACCACCCGGTACGAAATCAAGAATGAAATCGTTGAAGATCATCCGATTATGGGATTCTAAAATAGAATTCTGAAATCACATGAAAGCATTAAACGACTGAAGTCATTCAAAATCATTCTGAAATCAGTCAAAAAATCGATTTCAATCGAAAATCATATTTTATATGCTGATGGTCTGAGCGAGTAGCCCCTTGATTATTGTCGAAAAAAATCAGCATAAAGCAAGAGAGAAATTTGATCATAAATTTAGATTATCTCGATTCAAAAACAAAACAAACAAAAAAAAAACAAAAAAAAACAAGACATGAAAATGATAAAACTTCGTTGATTGTATTAGGGATATAAATTTTGCTCCTGACAATCTAAAGTTTACGTAATTTAACAATAACTGAAGAAAAATGAAACCAGGCATAACGCAACACCGTCGATTTATTCCTGGTACAGTAGACTATACAGTTGTTACGGTTATACCGTGTCCTCGTGACTATACGCTGGCGTTTATCGTCTAGCCAAAACGAAATTACATCGTTTGTCAACCAGACAGAGGAAATTTCTGTACATACCTTATACTAGAGCGGGGTTACGCGAAGCTATATAGCTATAGCTATTAGTGGGTGTAGGTGAAGCACGTGTAACCGCAGAGATAAAATCTTATTACCACTATAGTATACGTTAATAACAGCCGGTTTGACTCGACGAGTTTTTTTATTAACAAAATTAATAATTAATATTTCTCATAATATATAACATTCATGTCCAACGTCAATTCACGTGTTATAATAAATAAATCAGCTGATTTTAGAAGTTTCTTGTTTTTTTTTTTTTGACGCCACCCTGTATTTTCGCATATGCGTACGTACAGATATAGTATATCTAATATATATATATATATATATATACGTGTGCCTTGCACTGGAGCAGTAACGACGCCCAACAGATCGATGCTGGCTGGACCACTCGTCGGTCTCCCCTTTAGCCCCTGTAACAGCAATAATATCTGTCCCAGTCCCTCTTGGTAGTACGCCTACCCCGTTGACCTTGACATTGCAAACAACCCTGCATCACGTTACCCGTGTATCTTAGGGTACTCGCTTTCAGTTCTGTTCTCTGCGCCCTCTGTCCTTGTTGCTTTCGTTCAGAGAATCGGGTCCTTATATATAGAATTCAAAGTGATTAATTCGGGAATATGATAAGGGGTTGAAACTAATGTTCTCTGATGATAGAAGATAGATCAAAAAAAAGATTCTTAAAAAGTTATTCTAGCGCCTGCATTTAGGCAGCCAACTACACAGAAGCGAGCATTGAGCTGGGAAGGAGTCATAACGCTTTTCCAGTTTAAGAATCACTAAAATCATTCATTCACGGGTTGTGTTAACTAACTCTTCACTATGCTGTTTTCGTTCGTCAGTGTCGTTGTCCAGTGATTCTCGAACTCGAAAAGTGTTGCGACTCGCTCCAATGGTCGTTTGCGCCTAAAACCAGAGAGCCCACCGTTGGCCTCTGTGTAGTTGGCTGCCTAAATGCAGGCGCCAGCGCGACTTTTTTAATGGCCTGTATCTCACAAACGTCGCAACGGAGATCACTGTTTCGAATAGCACGATAACGAGCTAGACCCCCCCCCCCCCCCCAATCATCCCTCAAAATTAGAGTACTTAATTCGCGGCCACCCTGTATACATGAATGATATAGTTTTGAATCAGCCTTTGAACTCACCTAACCAGCGTGTTATAATCAAAGAAGAATTCCTAATTAAGAAAACGAAGACCGCAGCTGTTTCCTGGCTACAGCTACGTACAGGGGGTCGTTCGTGCGTTCGTTCGTTTTAATTAAATGCTTATATCGATCCCCACCCTCTTCTATGTACATATATGTACTACATATACCTGCATACGTACGAACTCGCTCCTGCTGCTGCTGCTGCATAACGCAGCGCGATATATATAGGACAATTGTCGCCGCATCCACACACGTAGCTATATCTACGCATATATGTATATACATGTGTTATACCTAGTCAGATATTTGTATGTACAAATTTACCTATATATATATATATATATATATATATATATATATATATATATATATATATATATATATATATATATATAATATAGTATAGTACATAGGAAAGCCTCGATTCTGGCCTAGCAACTGCATATCGTGTAAAAGAACACATGTACATACCTACGTAGGTATATGTATCTATGTACATACATATACTTGTAAAACACGGAGAGACACGTGTACATCAAGTATAAAAACTATATATTTCCTCTTACACAGGATGCGGAAAAAGTATATGTACGACAAGCTAGTACAATTGAATCGATCTCTGCCTTCCACATGTTACTTTTACATTATGAATGACTGAAGACGTGGACAAAGTTGAACCTAAACCTATACCTATACCTATACCTTATACTGTAGGTTCATTTCTCTATCAAAAATCTATATACACAAGGGAGACGAGGACGAAACAGTATTACTATACTTGAGGAAAAAAAGTTCGATGATAATTATCTAGATGGTATGTTTCGTTCATCACTTTTCTATTGGTTTGATAAAGTCGATTTCGTATAAGATACGAATCATCGGAAGAAAAAGACGAAAGATGAGAGAAAAAAAGCCCTAAAAAATATTACAATATTAATTGTCCTTCAATAAACTTTTCTTTTTGTTGATTATTTCATTTTACCTCGGTCTCCCCCCCTACTATATTTTCTAGACTTATGTAACACGATAGGAACTTCGCATGGTATCTTCTCTAGTTTAAATTCAGAGCGGTTGATTATACGCCCGGGTTTATCCGCTGCACCGCATCCGTACATCGATTACATCTAATAATAAGTAGATACACGTTCAACGAAAGGAGACTGCTACATCGTTGATAACTTACTTTTTCATTTCAATAAGCTTTTTCAGATATTTCAACTATTGTTCGTTTTTCTTCTCTTCATTATCGTGATCATTGTCATTATTGTAATGTTAATTAGTTTCGCTTTAAGTTTATACCGCAATTCATTTATTTATTCATTTATTTATTTTTCTTTCATCGTCCAGCACAGTCTTTAATCACAATTATTACTCAGCGTTTCTTCTTACTTCTTAAGCTTTTTTTTTTCGTTTTTTTTTTTTTTTTTTTCTCTTACGCTATTTATATTCAAATATATATCTGTAAGTAACGGATTCGCGGAATGCTATATATTATCTTCTTTTCATCTAACACATAATATACCTATATTATATCTCAACTTCAAAATGAAAGGATATGCTGTTACCGCATGTACTATATAAAAGCTACACGTCATCTAGATTTCTAATACGTTTCTCCTCTCTCTCTCTCTCTCTCTCGGTGCAGAGATATTTTACCTATGTATAGTATATATCACGTGTATAATTATTTCATTTTTTCGACCTTATTTTTTGGACTTTGTTTTTCGATCCATTTTCTATACGTAAGGATCAATTGCTGAATTATTGATTGAAGAATAACGGGATTTGTAAATATCGGTCGAGAATTAATCAAGATCATTACTTTCAAGTGTCCTGCATTATATGTATATACTATAAGGTATTATAAGATCAACTAAAATCTTCCGTAGCTCGGAAACTATCGATCCCTCGATTTTTCGGTAAAGGAAATTCAGTCTGAGACTTTCACGGGGAATCTAACCTCAAAATATGGCCCGCGCGAGCTGAATCACCCTGTACGTACCTATACACACAGAATTGTTTAGAAAATGGCTGCAGTTGCCTAGTGAATTACAGGCTTGCGCCGCGGGGCTTGAGAACAGTTCGCTTCAATTCAAACAAACTTCATACTATACGAATTAACGTTGAAAATTATAAGTAGACACTGCCAGCTATAACCAGACGACAAACCAAGATACGAATTACTCTTCATGGGTGTATAGATATACCCAACAGGTCGTTTTACGTTAAGTCAACAATAATTATCTCATACAGCTTAATAAACGTATATTCCTATACCAAAGAGTAAAACGAAAATGAAAAAACAAATGACAATAGTAAATGAATAAATAGAAAAGAAAATTTCAACGGATATTTTTCCTCCATCAAATGGGAAATAACTTTTCTATTTTTTTTTTTTTTTTTCACTAGTATAATACATCGGTGTATCGAGAAGTTTGTTTGATTTACCCGAAGCCTGCCGCGTGATCGGTCATGATCGATGACCTGCAGGTATATCAATTTCAAGGGTCGAACTAGTTCCCGATTAGATATGTATTAAAAAAAAAAGTTGAAAATAAACTTATATACATCAAATATTTGTCACACACACAGATTATCGTAACTTTTTCAATTGAAAAACTAACTAGATTCATAGAATCGAAAAGAAAGCCCATGCAGGCTTGTATATCTGTGATACTTTGAGCTGATTTTAATTGCCTCGAAAAAGGTATAATAAAGGAAAAAAGAAAACAAAAAAAGAGGAACGACAAACGTCGAATATATTGTCTAATATTAGATAAAGTAGAATCCGTATTTCCGCGATCAGGTCAACTCGAAATAGGGTTGATAACCCCTGAAATAAGAACCATCGACGTCAGCCTGTTGCTAGGCGCACGTCGCGTCCCGTCGTCGGGTCCTCTCGTCAATTGCCGGCGTTTCTGCATGCAGCGCAGGCGAAGTCAGATAGTGAAGTTTTTGCTGTCTGTGCTTCGCTTTACGTCGCGCAGCGTCGTGTCGCGTGTTTCGCACAAGTTCAACTGTGTTCTTCGCTGCATGTATGTATATACATATATGTATATGTTTGTGTATATATATGTATGTATGTATGACGTATACGCACATGCATGCATGAAACTGATTTATGTGTGTAAATACATACGTAGAAACGCCGTATGTACCGAGGCCCCAGAATTATTTGATTTTCGCGCTATTCTGTTGCCGAGTAAATCGCGACGGTCAAACTAGACAGTCTATATTGACTTTTTATCCGGCAATATCAACATTCTTTAATCAAACACGTTTCGCGAGATAAAAGAAGAGAAGAGGAAGAGAAGTCGAATTGTGGACTCGCTGAAATTTTTGTTAATTTCAACACATATCACGTGTCTGCGTTCGGTCTATACTCAAAAATTTATCTCTATTCAACCCGAGAGTCATATGTCAAATGTTAACGTAAAGTTTAAGTTGCTATTTTAACATAAGAGTAAAATAATCAAGATATATTAATTCAACTCAAAGTTTTTGTCATTCAAACACTTTTCTGAGTCGTCGAGTCGAATTTCGATTTTCTTTTTCTGTGTTAAATCAACTGAATTCGTCAAAGTTACGTACTACATCAGAAAAGTCGAATGTTCAAACTAAAATTATCACGATTTTTATAAAAGACGTGTCTAATTTTTTCAGCAAATATGATTACGAGTTTCGTGTGAGAAATTCGTTTCAAAATAAAGATATCGACTAGCTCTTTTATTGACATTGATATTTAGGGGCTAAGTATCGATAAATTCTGCTTAGAATTTTCGTCGAGTGCCAAAAATTGTATTAATCAAATTATTATGCGCAACGCTGTGGTAATTAAGAGAAAATATGGCAATATCACGGTAAGCTAGTTAATGTATCGATACCCAGTCCTTTAATATCAATGTCAATAAAACAGCGAGTCGATATCTTCACCAGGGCGAGATTCCCTCTGAGGCCATTAGGGGCGCTACCGACGAATTGAATGGTTCTCATCAAGATTCGCGTTTGTTGAAAATATGCGTGGCCTTGAATCGGTCAGAATGAAACACGTTCAGCGTACGTTGATTGAATTGAACACAAAATTTTTTGATGGAACAAATTCGCGATAAATTTGATCGATTCGTGATATAAAGCTACTTCTCCTTCCTTCCTTCTTTCTTTCTTCCGCTTTAGCTTTCTCGTATATATTACATATTATAAATATATATCCTGATACGTGTGTATACACGGCTCTCACCTCAATCATCGCCACACCCGTGTGGGTCTAATAAATCCTGAAACGTTGGCATCGAACCTCTGTTGTATAATTAATTAGAATACCTGATATCCTGAACGATGCATTTAGCGAAAAAGTATAGGTGTATTACGTGTAGGTAAAATGTATATAGGTATATATATATGAAGAGTAGATTTTGCGATATAATTACATTTTGACGGTGGAAAAAAAAAAAGTGAAAATAAACAACATAAAAGTCATACATCATTTATGTAGGAATATATTGTGTATTATATATAGATGTCGAATAATATACCTATATACCTATATATGTGTATGCGTACGATCAACTGATTATTGACATCAATGCACCTCGTTACATAGAGTTAACTTGCTCAAACGGTCATCGGTTATTTTTATTACCCGTGCATTGAATCCGTGATCGAAGTTCAAAGGTCGTGAGCGGTCTGTTATATTGCTTCATATATAAGTCTTACATCATTGCAGCGCGCGCCCGCACTGCTGCACACATACACATATACGTATATGTAAACTTACTAGGATATTGAGCTCATAGATCCTGCAGACAAAATTATATACAGTCGTCAAATGAAATCTCATTCCTTAGCTATGTCCACGTCTGTAAAACCGAATTTTACTTTCAACTACTTTCTTAAAATAATTTAAATACGGTCTACAGTGAATACCGCTGGAATCTCCGACAAATTTCTACACCTCCTACATTTGATTACCAAACTGTGTTGTATTATATACGCTGGCGTCTGCATTTAGGCAGCCAACTACACAGCGGCGAATAGTGGGTTGCCTGAATGCAGGCGCTGGCGCAACTTTTTAAACGGCCTGTATGTCGCAGATCCCGCAACGAAGGTCACTGTTTCGAATGGCAGAGTAACAAGCTAGACCTCTCCAATCAACCCCCAAAATTGAAGTATTTACTCCGCGGCCACCCTGTATACAGACACGTATTACATAAGAATCTTATACATCTGCGCGTGTATATTTATGATATTCCACAAATAATATATCGAGTCCTTGGCCGTGGAGGCGTGGAAATTAGTGTCCCAGTATAGGAGTAGCTACGTGACCAAGAACAGGAAATAATATTATGACGTCATGCAAATCATCCACCACTTATGCCGTCTAACCTTCTTTCCTTTTTCCTTTTTCCTTCTTTTTTTCTTCTTGTTTTTAAACCGTTAAAAGTGCACGTTTCCATGTAATATAAGTATGTATACAGGTATATACGTATACAATTTGCGCATACATATATAAATCTATATGTGTACGAAACCACGTACGTTGTTTGACCATTAGAGACACGGAGGTGTAATTAGGGGACGTGTAGTTCTTGAGTTACTGTCCTACTCCTACTGCTGCTGTTGCTGTTGCTGCTGCTATACACTGAGAGGTAGCGTCAAAGCTACTTTGTATAGCAAAGTAGGTATAATTTGCTGTACGGGGCCAAACCGAACCGGACCGGACAGCCCGAAAGATTTTAATAGAGGTAACAGCACCGGCGAATTGCATTTTATCGAGGGGAATTAAACGATTCCAAGTGACCAACAGAGCAGCTGCATGATTCAGGGCCGTGCAAATGCAACGGTCCAGGTCAAACTTTGACCTTTTTTGTTTTCGTCTTTAATTTTAGCAACAGGCAACGATGCGTCTTCGCATTTAAACTTTTTGTAACCGGTGAATTCAGAACAAAACTAAAGAAAATTGATATTAATGAAGCGGAAATATGTATTCGTTAAATGTTGGTCAATTTTCTTCTTTTTTTTCTCCTCTCCTCTTGACCCTGGTTTCTCATTGTTGAATAATGAAACATAGGAAGAGGGGGGATTATAAAAGATATAGGAGAAACGGTAAGCCATCCAAGATTGCTAAGCGAAGGCTAAACGAACCTGGAGGCTAGCCAACCGGAGCTTGCCTGCATCGTTGATATTTATGGTCTGGCGCTAGGAGGTCTGTATGATTTAAATCTTCAAACTTTGGAACCGGTGCCCTGGGGGCGGCGACCAATACCAGTCTGATTCCATAACCGCGTACCTTATACGTTAAGGCATCCCGACAAAAATATACGATTTATCACGATAACGAGCTTTTGATGCACTGCTTCAGTTTTTTCTAGTACTTTTTTGTTTTGTTTCGGCTATTCTCTTTGGCCATTTATACCAGATATGAAATCAAATGACGATGCAACAACGATCCCAGCGGTATAGGAAAACAATATTTTTCAAATATATACGGGCACTGCTCGGCTGAAAATTGATTAATCTTTTTTCTTTCGAATTATTCTTTGCAAATTGAAAGAAAAAAAAAAAAACCGAAAAAAAAGCTAGAAAATATAGAGAAAGCGGCAAAACTTGCTTAGTTACACGCGCATTCAAGTTATTCTACATATATATATATATATATATGTTCGAGGCGCCGAAAATATCCCAAAACGATGTAGAAATTAAATCACCGTTCTCCGTTAACACGAACTAAATTAATCAGCCGTACCGAAGTTTTTCATCAAGTGTCTAACGAAATTAGGTACCTGTCCGGTCGATTATTCCCGGCTATATGTCAGACACCTCACGACTCTGCAGTGTAGGTGTAGTTGTAGATGTAGGTATATATATTTTCTGTAATCTTTCAAACACTATGACTGTTGATTACTTTTTTGAATTCGTTGTGTTGTAAATAGTTGAATTATACTTAGATTATTCGTGAATTCTTAACGGAAACTTTCAACCCCTCTTTTATTTATCAAGGTAACGTCAACTTTCCGACGATTCGTTCCTATATCAAAAATGTTAGTCAGGGTCCCACCTATCACCACCCGGCGGGGTGACATAGTTAGCGTAAACACCCCGCGTATGTATATGTATATATAGGTAGTATACGTAGTTAGTTTGACATAGTGGACAAGAATTAATCGCGTGTCAATTACGATGACAGGTTGACGTTTATCGTGTCTAAAGTGGGGTATCCTAACTATAATAAGTTCGATGGCCAGACAGCAAACGCGCTAGAAAATCTCACTTCCGGTGTATACTAGGATAATTTAACAGCGTAACGACAGGGACTACTAGGTATAACGTTTCCTGCAGTGGAACCGAGGATTATATGAAAAGAAAAATGAAGAAAAAAAAAAAAAGAAAACTAGTTTCACCGATACGAAGATAAAAAATAATTTTACACCTACTATACACAACAGAAGTAAAAACTTCGTTCATTCGAATTAATTTTCTCTTCATCAATGGATTAAAATTGACTGGCTAAAATTCTTACCGATACGTAATTCTATTTGATATTCTCTTTCTATTTCTATATATTCTTCTTCTACTTCTTTCTTTTTTTCCCCCCCTTATCTTTTTTTTTTCTTTTTTTTTTTTCTTTTTCATGGATATAAAAGTCGTTCGGCGAGTGTATGCAGGAAGTACTATGACAGCCACGTATCTCTGGTAAGATACCCGAACAAGGCAGGCAAGCAAGCGAGCAAGCCGAGATAGGCAAGTATCAAATTCCATGCCCTCTGATCGCTTTCAACCGATGGCTTTCGAGTTTGCTCAGCAACGGGATCGGGCAAGCGAGCTATAGGCTATAGCTACTATGAGAGTCGGGCGCGTGTGAGAATTAAATATTGATTTCTAGAGGCGCGTTTACTGATTTGAAGTGAAAAAAAAAGAAAAAAGAAAAAAGAAAGAATAAAAAAAAAACCGTAGATAGACATAATAATGTCAACCTGCAAATGGCATGATAATGAAGTGTCGCAATTATAACATCGCCATAACTGTTTAATAATAAAAACTTGATCGCTCATAGTGCGGATCGAGATTACCATTATCATTTATAGAACAGAAAAGAAAAAAATGTGTAAAGATTTTTACGTAAATTTTATTGAATGATATTATCGTATAGTTATTCGAAATGAGTAAACTTTTTATAATTCAAAATACACTAAAATTCAGTTGTAAATAAAAATTTGGGCAAAAATAGTTCGAATGATAATTTTGAGAACATAGAAATGGGTATTTTTAAATTTGGTATATATCGGGACGAATGATTATAGGTAATATAATTCCCTGCTAATACGTAGTTACATAATATAAAATGACGATGCATCACGTATCGTAGATATAACGTATTGTGTATTCGCGTGTGAGTTGCCTCTCGATGCATCGATGACTCTCGGTTATACACCTATAGACATGCGTGTGTCATGAGATACATATATGCAGGAACGTTCGTACGTATGTAAAACACGTGTATAAGTATCAGAATCGGTATAAGCCAAGTATAAGTATGTGTGTGTGTGTGGGTGACCTTGAATCGGAGGAGCCTGCATAAACGTTTAAAGCCATGCATTTATTTTCACGGTCAAGTAAGTATATTTGAGGCTCTTTGATGGCCTTTGACGTGTCTATAGGTTGAATAGAAAATATTTACACAGCGGAAGAAAGAGGTTGGGAGAAAAAAGAGATAGATAAACATGGCTAGGTCTGGAATCACGGAGAATCCTCGTGGAGGAAATTTCGAGATAAATGGAAGAGAAAAGGCGAGAAAATAGAACTCCAAGACCCGAGGCGACGCGCAGTAATCCGACACATTTCTATAGCTATTAATTCCAGCTAAAATATGGAGAATTTGAAATACGGTTTATACTTCTATGTCTATGAATAAAACGACGAGAATCAAAGCGAAATTACTGATAATGAGAAAAAGAAGAAGAAGTAGAAGAGTAAGAAACTAACGATGTGAGAAATAAAAGTAGAAACCGAAGGTGTAGCCAGACGAAAGCTCTGAGCAAGAGAACCACATATATAGCATATACATAGCGAAACAGTATGACGTTCGCCGAGTGAACGGCGATGGTGCGGGTAAAAGAGGTATGAGAGCTGTGAGAAGGGGTGAAGGGAAGAGAGGGAGAAGCCCGTTCAATGTCAAGGTTAAAGAGACGCATGCGCAGAAAACTCGACCGTTAGAAAGACGGAGAATTGCTGTTGCTGCCTCTGCTGGTGCTGCTACTGCTGCTTGTGCCGGTGCTCCGCTAGCCTTGGCAAACCAGCCGAGCCGGCATGGCAGTAAAGGGGTGGGAGAGGGAATCGGGTGGCTGACTAGCAACGGTGGTTCCCTACTGGCGGCTGGCTGGTCTCTCGTGCATCTGGTGCATCTGGCATATACTATATAGTATAAAAAGGGGGTGAGGAGGTGGTAGTAGCTGGCTTGCTTGCTTGCGGGAGAGAGGGAGGGTGAGTTAGGGCAGTGTTTAGTAGCAGAGGGCGCGCCGTACAACAAAGTCTCTCTCTCTCTCTCTCTCTCTCTCTTTCGAGGCACCAGGCAGCCGTATGTATTGATTCAGAGCTGGTAGCAGCAACGAGAGACTAGCTAACAGCAGTGTGTCTCTCTTCCTCAAGCGCTATCACCACTCAGCGGTCGCGGGTTAGCCTTACGACCTGGAATAATGCTTCTCGTTGTTTGGAGAACATACTTTTTCTTTTCTTTTTTTTTCTTTTTTTTCTATACATATATAATCAAGAATTTTCTGATTCTAATTATTTAGTGACGTCATTAATTGTCAAGAAAAAAAAAAGAACGTTTTCGGCATTATTTTGACCAGTACGATTGATGTGTATAAATACATCGCATGTAATATTGTGTTAAGAAAAATGATAAGCTAAGGGAAAACGTTTGTTATGTATAAAGAAATATGGATCGCGTTGGATGTTAACCGGGATTGTAAATTAGCGTTGAAATTAGCCAAGCCCAGTGTTTATTACCAAGGTATAATAAATTCATTGCTTCTTGTCTCGACTGGTGCACCACGCTATAACGCGTAGGCAGAATAATCCTGAAAGTCACCTTGCATGACTTTGTGGGTATAAGGTATACATATAGATACATATACACGTATAGCCGGTGTAATTTTATAGCATGCTGCACCGTGTCAGAGGCTTGCTAGTCAGCGAGTGCGCTGGCATGGCATATCGGTGTTAATGCATACCGTATAATCGACTTAAACGCATCAAGACTGTTAAGTTAAATTCAGCCTTCAGTCTTCAGTCTTCAGCCGAACAGGGCAGGACTATGACTCGTACCGGCATAGTAGGTATCGATATGTTCGGTAAACTTTTCTCATTGGATCAACGATCTTCTCATTTATACCTAAACCTGAGGAAGAACGAAAGAGAACGTGACTCGAGAGCTTACTGGAAACTCTCTTACCCGATCCTTTCTCTCTTCATATATTTATTTATTTATTTATTTATTTATTTATTTATTTATCTATTTATTTCCTTTCCTTTCCTGATGCCGCGGAGAAAATAGACTCGATGTTATTCCCCGCGAAAAGAATTGAGTCGAATGAAAATTGCTTCTGTCTTCCGTAACAGATTTGTGTTAAATATAGTTGGTAGATTATATTTTTGATTGAAAATTCCGCGCGGAAGGAAACGATTTATAAAATTTCTGCTTTAATATACTTCCGCAGTTTTATTTTTATTCGACAAAAGAAAAAGAAAAAGGGGGGGGGGGGAAAAAACAAGACAAAACAGAAGTGTATAAGGTCGAAGCTCTCGTCTATATAAAGCTTCGGTCAAAGGTCGAGAAGGCCGAATTAGATGGAGTAAAAGTAAGGTCCAGTCGAGCTTAAAATGTACTTTGATCGAGTAGAACCCCTCTTGATTCGGCCTAACCCAACCTACTCTTAACTCAACTTGCAGAAAATAAACCCCAGAGATGAACGAACCAACGGGGCCTTTCAACTCACGCGATATATGTCATCGGAGAATCGATTGAAGAAATAAAAATAAAAGAAATAAAATGGTACAGCGATTTTTTTTTTGTCTTTCTATCATTTCCTGCAGTTCCCATCAAAAAAAGGAAAAGAAAATAAAAGCAACAAACTTTATACGATCGTAAGACTTTCTTCAAAGTTTAATTCAAAAATAGAGATATCTGGATTATTTATATCCATAATTTCTATTACAGTATATATAATAGCGAGAAAGAAGAATTTAATTTCAATGTAATTCAATTCAATTCATTCATTTGATGATTAAAGCCTTTAACTGTTCCTTTAACGATTACACGTCTGTGCAGTTTGCAAACGTAGATAGGTAGGTACGTGTACTAGGTGTATATATATATATATATATATATAGCCATGGCTTAGCCATCCAACTTTATACTGCACGTACCTACTATACCGCTTGTATAATACGTATTAGTGATCCTACGTACACGTAGACGTGTATACGTTTACGTTTAGCCTGGAGGGCTTGCGCGAAGATGTATGTAATATGGTGACTGCTGCTGCTCCTGCTGCTGCTACTGCTACTGCTGCTACTGCTACTGCTGCTGGTGTAGACTGGTCGATAGTTCTGGCGTAGCAACAGCCGGGTTCCACTTTTTATTCCTACTGACTTCTAAACCAAACTATATCCTCCCTCTCACGCCCCGAGGCAAATAGACACTACGACGCCAACGAAAGGGAAGAAAAGAAGATAAAACGAAAGAAAGAGAAGGGTAGGTAGGTAGGTAGGTAGGTAATAACGGTAATGATCATGGGCCGTGCAAGCCCCCGTGGGAATCGGAGTCACATGGTTAGATGCAATTTTTAGAAAAACGACAAAAAAGAATCAATTAATCGTTGGAAATTATTTTTTCTTCGAATTTCCGACGGGCTGTGAAGAAATATTTCATACTGACTCGGTTTTTTCACGGTTTCTAAGAAATGAGTCAGAATTGTTTCTAAACTTTATGGAGTTTTACATAATGATGTAATTACGGGGCAAACCAATAATTTTTTATGAATTTCATCTTTAGACACGAAATTTTTTGATTTTCCAACTTTTTTTTTTTTGTAAACGTTGAGATGAAAACGTTGTGTTACATGCTCACAACGATAGAAGAGTGTCCTCATATCTGTATATTATTGGTTTTTTCCCGAAATTACATCGTTTCTCAATATTCCCTCCAAATTTCAAAAAATTTCGATTAACGATACGATCTGTACCCACCGGCAACTACTTCTACTTCGATAGACTCAATCTATGTACAAATAACTCCGATAATTTACTAATTGTTTCCAAAAATACAATCATTTCCAAGGTAGGTATATACTATATATATATATATATATATATATATATATATATATATATATATATATATATATATATATATATATATATATGCCCAGTTAATGAATGATAGAAAAATAAGTACAAATAGGTGTGAGAACGGTTATAATAAAACAATTCAAGTAACCTACGTGATCAATGGATTAATTTTATAACTAGGTAACCGCAATTGATATAGGTACGTATATATCTATGACTATTTACATAACGTAAGACAACTGATTCGCTCGATGGTGCCTTTACGTCTATTCAAGTATAATGATTAAATGATTAGTCTGACCCGTGGCATTAATACATCGTCTGACAATGAGTTACAACAAAAGAAAAGTAGACATAGATGTATGATGGAAAAGAGGTATTGTTGATTGTCTAACAAACTGCTGGTTTTAGAAATTCATTAACAAGAAGAAATAGCTGCGCAGATTACGCAAGAGTTGGTATTTATCATATATTATCACCTATGCACGTAGGTATAATTACCATAAAATTTGTATGCAATATGCCGATCTATTCACTCCAATTCATCCAGATATATATATATATATCACGTATTTCTCTAGTACAGGGTGATTTAGTTTGAGCGAGCCATATTTAGAGGGCAGGATTCCCTGTGAAAAACTGAAACTAAATTTCCTTTACCGAAAATTCGAGGGACCGATAGTTTCCGAGCTACGGAAGATCTTAGTCGACCAACCGCAGAGCGTATAGCTCGCATAGCCAGGGCACGCGCAACTTCCGCTCATGCGCAGCCCTGTCCGCGTCACCTATAAGTTCCGCGATTGGTCAACCAAGATCTTCCGTAGCTCGGAAACAATTCCACCCTCGAATTTTTGGTAAAGGAAATTTAGTCTTAGAATTTCGCAAGGAATCCACCCTCAAATTATGGGCCGCTCAGCCTGAAGCACACTGTATAGTTGAAGAAATATAATGACAAACGTTTCAGTTATTCATCTACCTATACCGAACTAATTAAAACTCCGAAACGATTCGGTCTTTACAAACGTGCAGCGTAGTTTTCTATTGTATTGCTACGACTGATCCTGATTCTGATGCAGTCGCGTGACGTAATGATCAAACAACAGGTATTACTCCCACGCGTTAAAAAAACAGGCAGGTATATTACCTGTCAACTTTATGATGCATTGCCATTTTTAAACTGCATTCATTACAGTCTTCATTACGATATTTAACGCCTGCAACGCGACGGATCATGTAATTGCGATTATAGTCAACCCGGAATAATCATTAATAATATTATTATCATTATTATTATTATTATCAATAATATTATACAGTACATAGCGCATATCAGTTACCTAAGTAGCCGTAGTACCCGAGGCCTCGCAGATAACAGTAGCTTTATAAAAAAAAAAAGAGTTATAAGCCTTTTCTTTTATCGCTTTAATTTGTTTTAATTATAATAAATGGAAATAATTGTCACATAAATCATCGATTTTCTTTTCTTTTCTTTTATCACAACGTTGCATTTTCACTTTTGGAATACTTTGTCTGCCTTATTTTATACTTGTAAAAAATTATGTTAATATTATTCATTTTTACATTTTTTCATTTCGATCATCACGTTCGATTCTCTTATTATAGATATACTACTAATACTTATTCTGTCTCTCTGTCTCTCTGTCTGTCTGTCTGATCCTAAAAAGTGATAATTATAAAAAGCCTGGCTAACGCCAATGAAGGCTGGATAGTGTAGGAAAAAACGGGGGGTTAAAGCTCGGGAAATCCCTAGAGATTATCGGACATGCAGGTCTTCCTTGAGCTAATCGTAAGAGCGAGGGAAGTAAGTCGATCTGGGCAGATGGAAATGAGTTTTTTTTTTTTTTCTTTTTTTTATAAGAATTAATCTTAATCTTTTAAACGATTTAAAAATCTCCGGTATCCGAATCCTTCGAAAATATATAGATATCAATTCAAAGATTTCAGAGGCTTGAAACGTCCAATAATCTCGCTTAGCAAGTGAAAAAAATAAAATAAAAAAAAAAACAAAGTACATAAGTTTTCCAAAAATTGACTGAAATTTTTGGAAAAAAAAATTACGAACAAAAAAAAAAAAAAATAAAAAAAAAAGTTGTGAAACTTTTCAAACTGCGGTGATAATTTGCATCGTGTGAATTCTCTATACGTATAATGTTTGTTACACGCTGTACTGTCATGCGATAGAGAAAGCACGAGGGTAGCGTAGGCTCTCGATCAGTTCACGTTGTCATTCGGTGTCGACTCGTCCGTGCCGCGGGGCAAGGAAGATTGAACGACAATAAAATCGGTGTTAGATACCCGAGACTGTCGCGAGGCGATGTCGTGCGACACGAGTCTCGCGCCTGTGATTCGCAACCGGATCCGGATTAACTCATGACCGAAGTATATAGTATAAGTATATTTATACCCAGATAGGTAATTCTCTAGATACAGAATTATGAGACGGGGGGAGTAGTTTTACACACGTAGTTCCTCGATTCCAAAATCCAAAAAAAAAAAAAAAAAAAAAGAAAAAAAAATGAATTACACGTTATGAAACGACTCGATAAAATTTCTGTGCCTTAATCATTTTTTTCGAATTATTATCGGCAGAATTTAAACCAGTTTTGTTGAATTTTTATTCAAAATTTTTTGTTCTAATTCTCGTGGACGGTATCAATCTGCACGAAGAGACGTGCTCCGACGATAGAGGTATGAAACCGTTAGACTAGCTTTTATTTCTTATAAATTTACGGAATGATCGATGACGAGTGCGAAGGAGTATTATTTATTTTCCTTCTTCCGTTTTTTTTTTCACCGTTTTTTTTTTTTTTTTCCCTCTCAGTCGTTTGTTTCGTATCGTGACAAAGTGTCAGAGATCGTAAAAAAAAAAAAGAAAAGGTTTGAGGAAAAAGAACGAGTCACGAACTAACGTACGAACTGAAATACACTTTTGTCAACTCTTACTGCTACTGCTACTGCTGCTGCTGCTGCTGTTATTGCTACACAGTCGCGTGTTAGTTTATC
Source organism: Tenthredo amoena (assembly GCA_963966615.1). Lineage (NCBI taxonomy): Eukaryota > Metazoa > Arthropoda > Insecta > Hymenoptera > Tenthredinidae > Tenthredo > Tenthredo amoena. The sequence continues at coordinate 21,310,492 of OZ016482.1, read as the reverse complement.
GTTCATCGTTTATCGTTTATCGTATCGTATCGCATCGCATCGTTATAAGGTGAAATAAGAAATAATAAAAGAAAGGAGAAATAAAATTGTAGTAAAATATTATAGTATCACTTACGTTTGGCACCGTGTAACTGTTGTATTCCTTAGGGCTGACGGTCGGCTCACATTGTTTGTTTTTGAATGCCCGGTAGTTCTCCCTCAGCTGTTTGCCGTACTGCAACAAAGCAGCACACCACTACATGATCGAGTGTGCACCAATCACACACACGCTTTAATTAGTACAACCTTTCATTGCCAGATAACCGTAACGCGCGATCTCTAATTATTATTCAAAAACAGATTAAGTCACCTGGCACCAGAAGAAAATAAATTTTGTGTTTTTTTTTCTTTGTTATTTTTTTATTTTTTGTTATTTTTTTTTTTTTCTATAAAAAGAATTGTTCAGTTCCGAAACGCAGAAGAATTGTAAATAGGGAGAGAAAAATTGTACAGAAATTTTAACATGCATCTGTTAATCATATCGCGTGTTCAATGGCATAAGGTTGTAAGTATAATCGTTACACGATCGTTTGTTTGGACATTTTTCAAATCAAAAGGTCGTGTAACTTTTTTTTTCCTATGTAATTGATGCGAAGAACCTGAAATTGCGTTCAGAAACGTTTGGAATTGGAAATTGGAAATTGGCCGGTTAAAAACAGAACTTCGTCATTTCCGGTGCATACGACGACCTTTTGGATCTAACTGAACGGAAAACAATCGCGTCGACTAATTTCGGAAGTTGGTAAAAGCGACGTTTTACGACTTGCTGTCAATTTCAAGAGTGAAAACACGCAAATTTTGGAAAAAAAAAATTGAAAAAAAAATAATCAATTTAATAATTCAATGCACAAACTCGTATCTGCACACATACGACCTTTTTTCTTCAAGGTTTCCAGATTGTTGATGCCGAATTGTTTATGCGTTTACAGCATTTTGTTATAGCGAAATGTACGGCGTGAAAAAAAAAAAAAAAATTACACGACCCCCCATGCCACCAAAATTACTTGTGACCTTATGCCTTTAGACACGCGGTGTATGCTGCAGTCGATAAAGCTATATTAACCAAGCTCTCAGTCCCGATAGAATTCTGCTTCGTATAACCGAAAATTAAATCCGTGTTGAAGTATGATTGAGAAATATATGAGTGATTCCATTCTAACAGTGTTTATTAATGTCCTGTACCGTTTGCTCTCACCGGTCATCCATTAACAATCTATTCATAAAATTTTTGTATATCAATACGATCCTCGTGAACATATTTCATCGCTTCTTTCGTATAATATAACTTGCAGTCCGGAGAAAACTTACGGTTTAAATGACTTGAATATCAGTACCGTGTCACGTCCATTTCTAGAATTTACCTACGAATTCATTATTTTCTTTGTCGCAATAAATGATCCGAACTAATTAGTCCATAAATCTAATTAATGTTATAATACAATTCATAAATAAATTATAATACAATTCGTAATAATTTTTCTGAAGAATGTCTACCAAATTTATTTTATGTCAGTACCGTGGATGAACGAGTCAGTACCGTGGCACGGAAAATTTGAAATTTGATTCTCATTCTCGATATTTTGAAGCTGTAGCGAAATCCTCTCGGACTTTAATTTTTACAATAAAATAGAGTAATAATATGCGTTAAAATTTTTTTTAAGTTTAATTATAGAATCAAAAAATGTTTAATCAAAAAAGTAACAGTTAGAACAGAATCACCGATATACCTATCCATAATATATAAGTAAATAGAGAAAAAAGCCGGGGATAGAAAAGGTTCTAGGAATCTATTTTTCTCCGATCTCACTATAGGAAAGATTATTGGATTTTGTTTGATTTTATAGCAAAAAAAAAAGGTTCCAGAATCTTGAGTCGGTCGTTTGAAATCGATCGATTCATTTTGATCGAGTTTTTTTATTTTATTTTTTTTGTTGGTTCCGTTCTTTTACAGTCATATGAATCGAAAATGACTAGAAAAGTTGTAAATTCTATTCGCACAACGTCGAAAAGACAAACAAAGAAAAAAAAAGAGATACGTTCTTGGATAGCAGAAAGTTATGAACGCCAGACGAACCGACGAAAGGATTTTCAGAATTCGTCGATGACAGTGTGTACGGTAAAATTTGAAAATTCTTGTCCCATAGAAAAGAAAATTTTGTCGGAAAAAAAAACAAAACAAAAAAAAATAGAAAAGAAAACACACACAATGCAGCAATTTTTTGAAACCCGATGAAAAATAATATCCAGGGAAATGAATTCTCGCCCGATCGATGGAACAGCCGTGTAGGTATTCCCTGATTCTCTAATTTCCTGTGTTATTCCTGATTACGAGTTACAGGCAATGGTGTTAAACGTTGCGTTAGTGGGAATTCGGGATCACGTTGCCACCCCCCGGACGTGTGTAGGTATACAGAACAACCTGGAGGACCGGGACTTCTAGGGGTAGAGGACGACCGACCTTCTGGCATATCGACCCAACGAGAGGCCCTGTCACCCGGTTACAACGTGCAGCAGTAGCGCCGCGACGCCAGGACGAACTATGATAGACGAAAAACCAAAAAAAAACCAAAAACTATAATTTCTTTTTTTTCTTGACTCGAATAATTTTCACCATTTTCTTTTTTCCGCGAATTTGTTAAATCGCTGAATTCCCGAATTTCGCCGATCGCCTGTGTAATCCGAACCCCGATTTTGGGCAACCACCACGTGACGCGAATGAAATCAAGATGTGAAAAAAATTAATCGAAAGAAAAGAATTCTTTCACCGGAGATAACATTTTTTTTTTTTTTTTTACTTTTCCGAAGGGAGTTCGAAAAATGGCGGGAAATTTTTTTTGTTTTTTTGCGTGGTTTGATTTCTGTTTCCGCGTTGCTTTGCTTTTCTGTTCTTTTCTGTCTTTCTCTTTCTTTTTCTTTTCTTTTTCTTTTCTTCTTCTTTTCTTTGTTTAATTTCGCCCGAGGATTTTTTGTCGAGTGTGAAATGGTTTCTGGAGGGTGTTTTCCTTTTTTTTTCTATTTTTTGTTTTCCCTTATCCCTCTCGTCGCGGTACATAAAATTTACCGAGTCATCGTTTGATCGTGATCTCGACCCTGACCTTAACGGTAACCTTAACCTTAACCTTTTTAATCCAAATCCACCCCTCGCGTAACTTCGAGCTTGATTTCACGAGCGAAGTATAGTACCATAGCTACCGACAAAATTAACGTTATCCTCGCGAGATAATTAATTAATTCCCCCGTCATACCTGCCCCCCCAGACCCCTGCCAGAATTTTCTATACGGAATTGAATTTTAAGATTCTGAAGTAGGAGGCATGGGCCACCCTTGGCCAAACGGAATTACCGCACGGGGCGCGTTTCGGTAGAAATTAATATTTTTCCTTCATTTATTTGTTTATTCATTTATTTCTCTTTTACTTCTTCCTTCTGCTCGAACGTACTCGACGGGAGTAGGTCTGTATATGAAAAAAAAATAATAATAATACCCACCCGTATTACGCAGGGATGATTTTTAATCAAATTTTATGAAAAAAAAAAATATATATATATATAGTATATCTATAGGTATATCAAAGTGATACACTAAAAGAGAGAAATACCGTGCCGAATAATCTGAGAGCGTAAAAAAGAACATTTCATTAAAAAAATCTCACAGAAAAGCTATTAAAGTAAGACCTAGAAATATATCGGCTATCTATAATGGCATAAGGTCGTAGAAAAATACGATTTTGGTGACATAAGGTCGTATTATTATTTATTTTTATTTTTTGTTATGCCGTAATTCGCAATGAATATGATAAAAACGCATGAATAATTCAAAAAGGTCGTATGCGGACAGATACGACCTTCTGCTTTTGAGTGTTCCGATTTTTATTTACTTTTTCTAATTTTCAATTTTTTTCATTTTTTCAAATATTTCAAGAAACTATTTCAATTGTTAAATTAGTTTAAATTTTTTTCTCAAAGTTTATTTTCTTCCAAAATTTATACACGCTTTTACTTTTTTTAAACCTTTCGGAATTAGTTGACGTCATTATTTTCCGTTCAGTTATGATCCGAAGAGTCGTATGCGTCAGGACTTTACGAAGTACTGCTTTCACCTTGCCAATTTTCAATTTCAACGTTTCTTAACATACTTTTTTTTCAGGTTTCGTCGCGTACATGCATAGAGAAAAAAAAAAAAAATTATACAACCTGGTCTTGATTCTCAAAATGCGAAACGACAAGCGAAAAAAAATTCATTCACTGTCCAAAACTTGTTCATTATAGGGTAGTAGGGTAAGAAAATCAATTGAAAAAGATAATCTCCAAATTTTCGACGTTTAGAAAGAAAAATCGACGGTATATTTCTAGCCGGGAAATTTGTGAAAATTGAATTTTTTTTTCAATTTTCTTTTTTGTTTTGGATCATTTGAAGAATTAAGAAAATATATATATATATATATATATATATATATATATATATATATGTATGTATGTATATACAGAAATATAAAAATGGTTGGTTAAAAAATAAATAAATATTTTATAGAAGTGGAGAGAGAGAGAGAGAGAGAGAAAAGAAATGACGCAGCAAAGGGTTGAGGTGGCGTATAAAATAGTCTGGAGTAGAGATTGGTTTCCGTATAGCAAATCAAAGGAGGTGCATGTACAAAGCCGAAGAAGTGAAGCGAGAGATGAGGGGCGAGAGGCGAGAGACGAGAGAGAGAGAGAGAAGAGAAAAAAGAGAGAACGGAGAGGGCCAAGTGCCATCTTGTTTCTGGAAGGGTGTCGGGAGCGCCCACGTGCCCGAGGGTGACTGAAAAATATTTTTTGCTGTTGCGTTACGTATCTAGGTATAGCTGTAGGTACTGGGTAGGCGAGTGTGACGGTATACGTAGAGAGACAACACCCTCTCTAACCTAGACATTGCATTTCGCTTTGAAGTGAAGCACTGCGGGGTAAGCAGCCAGCAAGGTACTTTCGAGTGACTAGAGTAGAAGGGTAAGGGTAAGGGATGCCCAGCCTCTAAAGGTTGGAAACTTGAGAGTGGTCTGAGTCGCCACTTGGCAAAAGAATGGAGCCCTAAAGAGAGAGAGAGAGAGAGAGAGAGTTGCATAATATAGAACGGGCATGCAATTCTATAGAATATAAGTACGTGGCATTTTCGCTCGTAATTTGGATAGAAAGCGTTTGAGGCGACTGAATATATATATATATTTTTTTGATTTTCATTCTTTCACAATTTTCAAACTTTCTATAAAAAGAAGAGAAAAACCGAAAAAGTTATAAGTTTCTCTGACTTTTCCTCAATTTTCAATCAAATGCCATATCGACTCCTTGGATCATCGAAACAGAGAATATTGAAGTGTTCAACCTGCATGAAAATATTTTCACGATTTTTCGTATGTGCGTGTGTATTTTTTTTTTTTTTTTTTGTTACGATTTTTACGACATCTGGGAATAAATGTATTTCTTTACCTCCTATACATGTAGGGTATAGCTGTGGAGGAAGTGAGGAATAGAGAAAGAAAAAGAAAAGAAGCCAAAATGTTAAGACGAAACAGAAATTTGATGTATACGAAATTATTGAATGAATGTATGAATGCAAATAAATAAAGAAATGAAATAAAAGTGGACGGTGTTACCTTGGCGAGACGCATGGCTATGATCCAGCAGGAGCGCGTATTCTCTTTGTCGAATGTGATGCACCTGAGTTCACTCCCAGCCGTTTCTTCTGCTTCTGCTTTTGACGATGGTCTCAAACAGATTCCCCACTCAGTTGGTGCTCGGAATTGTTTCCTAGCGTTAAGGGTCAAATAAACGTGATAGTCGGACAAGTGGGCCAACACCTCGAGCTGGTCCGTATCCTGAAAACAGTCAAATTGAAAAAAAAGAGTGAATTAAAAGAATTTACAAAATTAATAGAATTACAAAAAAGATTTATTTCTTAGTCTTAATTCCGAGTTGGAATAGTTTCGATTCACAGTTCATAGAAAGGGTATTTCCATTTCAAAAACTTTGAAACGAGGATCACCGAAGGTTCGAAGTTACGGAAGCTAAAGATCCGGACGGCTTAACCTCCAAAACTTGAAATTCACGCATGTATTCATTCAGTGTTTAATAACTCGGGCTGTATCGATCGTATCGAAGCCAACAAGTGGTCAAATTAATCGTCTCGAGATGTACTTTTTGGAAAACGAAGTTTCAAAATCCTATCAATTATTCATGACGACATGAAGTTATCGATTGAAGTAGATAAAATGAGTTTCCGTAAAGAGGGTCTCGATTAGAACGAACTATTATTTTTTTGTCTTCAAATCCTGAGAAATAGACCGAAATATTCGGAGTTTTGAACTGTCCGCATTCTGACCTTTCGGAATTCTAATATTCTAAGCTTCAACGTTGCTGAAAATTCGGAATCGTTTTAAACGCATTCGGAATGTTTAACTTTCGGAATATTTCAACCCGGCCTCATTTATGGGTCGCGTGTGTTATCAGACAGCTGTACAGCCGAATGACAGAAGAAAAGAAAAGAAAAGAAAAGAAAAGAAAAGAAAATGAAAGAAAAGAGAAGAAAAAAAAACATTCAATCTCGATCCGATTTAACACCCCGAATTCGTCCCTGGGCCCGAGGTCATGCCCCGGTGTAGCCAATTCCTTACGTACGAGTATTCCACGCACGTATAGTGCCACCGGGTCACGTGCCGAGTCAACGATGTTGGTAGTAGTGGTGGCGGGAGTTGCGTGCGGTCTGTGCGAGCTTGCAGTGAGCTTGCGGAGCGATAAGACCAGAGACCGCCGTCTTTCTAGACACCGCGACGCTGTGTTAGCGATTTGTGGGTGACAGCAGTAGTGTGCCGCACGAGGTAGAGGGATAGATATACGAGTCGTATAAATTGGTTCTAAAGTTGAGCCTATTTTAATGACTATAGCTACACTCGATGATATAACGAATGCTATATAAAACAGTCGTTTCCTTTTCTATTCTTTATTTATTTGTTTTCTTTCTTATTTTTAAATTGAAAATTAATGTATTAATTATATTAACGAATATCGTTAGAATCAATTTATCGTTTCATATACAGCTGTACCAAAGATATAGCTTAGAAGTTGATAAATTCACGGTCATTATAATAATTGCGTATATGAAACTAATGAACTTGACGTCGGTATAGGCAATTAAAATCTTAAAGCAGACTCGCAAAACGTATAGAAAAGAAAAAGAAGAAAAAAAAATATAGACGTTTATGGAGTGGGTTAATTTTGTTTTATTTCTTGTTATTATTTAATCGAAGGAACAAAAATTAAAGGTCGAACTTTCAAAGAGTCATGTAAAATCTTGAAAAAAGAAAAAAGAAAAGAAAGAAAAAACGAAATGATATGATTTTGGAAATAAATTTCAACGAAAGCGTCCCGCAATTATTAAGCTTCGTGAAAAGAGAGAGAAAAGGAAGAAAAAGAAGAAAAAAAAAAAACAAATTTACAAAGAGGGCAATAAATAATATTGCGATCGCCAATATCAGTCGTTCCTGTACCTAAAACCAGTTTTTTCTTTCCTTAGTTCGGAATAAAATTGATACGTCACTCCAGTTCGAAGGTTGAACATGTATATGGGGCATTCCAGCTCAAATCGCGGAGTCATGGGCTGGACCCCTTCCGATTTTGACCATGAATTTATTTTGGGTCCTTTCAGGCCCGAAATGGAACCTCAATTTTTTTTCAAATTTTGATAATTTATTTGCGGTCCCGCAGCCTCTAATATCGCTGTATCAAAAAAGGCCTTTTTTAAGTTGACGAAATTTTTTTTACAAAATTCGCAAAAGTGATTCGAGCCCGAATGCTCCATATACATGATTCCCGGTGAAATAAAGAGAGGAAGTACTCGTTCTCAGAAGATGATTATATATAATTTCTCGATAAACGAGCTAAATACGCCAATCAATTAAATACACATATACATGTGCATACGTATAGGGCATTCCAGGTTATTCTGACAATTTGGGTCTTACGGCGTTCTGCCTGGCGCAGGTTCATTGTCAGACCCCAGTCGAATTGACCTCGAATGCCCCATACACATGTACACACGTATATCTTGTACATAGTACACAAGTATAAGAGATGAAACTATACAGGCGCCAACTCGCCCTCTCGCCTTTATCTCCGAGACAGTTTCGAAAGTCAATCCCTTCGATTGATCGACGAACCGTTTAACCCCATCCAACTTTTTTCATTCCTCTCTCCCTCCTCCTCTTCCTTACTACCTTAAAAGCAGTTCTTTCTACAGAATCCCTCCGATCTGACGAGATGAAGAAGCTCTTTGCTGTTGAAATGGTTTATTCTTTTTTTTACTTTTTTTTTTTGTCGAACGGCTAAGAACTAGCTTCGAAATTGTTTTTTTTCATCTGCAGGTATGCTATACGGCTATTATGCGTATCGAGGGAACTTTTTAAATGACGTATTTAGGTACTTAGAGGCCCGATTTGAGACAGCTAAAAGCTTTCGTCTCAACATTTAATATTTACGTCGCATTTACCCGCCCGGAGTTCGATAATCGGGTCGGATTGAAGACCCGAATTTAAATATTAACGACTCACAGTTTTTAGAAAAGGTATATTTCCCCGAAAGTCTACATAGCCGATTTCAAAAACTTCGAAACGAAGAACACCTAAGGTTCGAAATTCCGGAAGCTAAAGATCCGAGAGACCTAACCTCCAAAACTTGAATTTCGCGCATGTACTCATTCAGTCTTTAATAACTCGGGCTACATTGATCGTATCGAAACCAATAAGCAGTCAAATTTATCGTCTCGAGATTTACTTTTTGGAAAACAGAGTTTCAAAACTCTATCGATCATTTATGACGTCGTGAAGTCATCGATTGGAGTAGATAAAATGGGTTTCCGTAAAGAGGATCTCGATTGGAATGAACTATCTTTTTTGGACTTTCGGAGTTTCGAACTGTCTGCATTTCAACATTTCGGAATTTTTGATGTTCCAAAATTCAACGTTTCTGAAGATTCGAAATCGTCTGAAACGAATTCGGAATTTTGACCGTTCGGAACTTCAACCCGGCCCATTAGTAGTACCCGTAATCGATGCCATGAATTCATTTATTACTGACTATAAAATATACACTGAATAAATGTGAAGCGATATTTAATTATATTAATAACTAATGAACCTTGATACCTCGTATACGATAATTTATAGTATAGGGTATACGTATACTCGATCAATTAATATATCCTTCAAAGTGGGAGATTCGATATACACCTACCTACCGATTGATTGATATTTATCGTTCGTAAATTAATGCTTCAATTTTTAATTCTTTCGATTTTTATATTTTTAAATTACAAACAGATCTATAGATAAAAAAAATTACATTATTGATTAATGCGGATACAGATACCTTGTTAGAGTACGGTCTATCTTCATTTTATCTTTTTTTCTTTCTCGTTTCACTTTTATTCGCATATAGAATATTAGATTAATTCGAATTGGAAAAAAAAATTTTCTTTGATGACGTCAGAATTTAATCGTTGTATAGATATCTAGACTGGGCATTCAAAAATTCTCTGAAAATTCCAGCATTTAGAGAAAAATATATCTATGCCATTTTTTTCCAAAAGTCTTTATCCCAGTCTCTCATTTATAATCAATAATTATCCGGATTCGTTGGTCATTGCAGGTAGGATTACACTATCGCGGCATAACGATACACTAAACTGAGGCACAATAAAAAAAAAATAAAAATAAAAATAAAAAAAAAAATTTCAAAATTCTCTAAAAATTTCAGGTTTTCCCTGTCGCACGACACCCTGATAGATAAATAGAAGTATTTGAACAATTTTTCACCTGTATAGGTATTAGATATAGAAACAATAATTAGCCATTCATTATACCAGCTAGTTGCGTAATATAAACGTTATCTTCCATCACCAGCTGTTATATACACAGCGGAACCCTACCATGCTTAAACTCTATTGCACAATCTCAAGATAAGGAGAGTATGTAGGTGTACCCGAGGAGTGACCCGTCTCGAGGTTAAACATGTTATACGTACTGCATAAGCCGACTCCGTTGTTAAAAAGGGAAAAAAAAAAGAAAATGGCAAAAAAAAAAAATACAAAAATAAACCGAAAAACGAGAACTAAGACACGACATACCCGCGAGGTGTATACAGTGAAAAGAACTCGGCTCGTTTGTACATTGCGAGAATGTCTTGCGTCATGTTCCAGACATCAATTTCTTTTATCAGTCAGAGTTTTATTCATTGTATACGCATGTGCATTTAAATACGGAAACCTGATTATTTAATTAGGTATAGAGATCTGTTTTTTTTTTTTTTTTTTTGTCAGGTTCTATAGTTTTTTGCTCGTTATTTCACATACGTACGGATATTAAATTGGAACATGGTGATTAATCATTGTTTTAATGTGTATAGGAAATATTAAATCGTTTATAGGTATAATAATATCGCGTATCCGACCCACCAACCCACCTAACTCGATGAGATATAACATGATATGAATATGCGTAATTAACTCTGTGGAAATATTCGCGCTCTTGTTTGATAACGATTCAAAATTCATTATACCGAGGATGTGTACATACATATTTGCCTATTAGGTAGGCACGTTACATAGACATTCATTGATCAGGAACACCTATATATAGTTTTTTATGTTCAGTATACAACAAATTCCGAAAAAGCTTATTGAATACAGAAAAAATTGGCTTATTTTGTCAATTAATCTCGGGGGTCGCGTTACCCGCGACTAATCTTTTACAGGGTTAATCATGGCCAAAAATGGGATCGAAATTTCCTTTGCCAATTTTTTCTAAGATGACTAGATTTCGTGTTATAATTCATTGAATAAAAGCCAACCAGCCGCGCTCTATGAACGGTCGCCTGGCGGTGTAGCGCGTCTGCTCGTGCGCATGCCCGCTAGGCGCTAGCTAGGAGTAGGCGCGAGACACCGTTCATAGAACGCGACTCGTTGGCTATTATTCAATAAATTATAACACGAGATCCAGGCGTCTTGGAAAAAATTGGCAAAGGAAATTTCGATCCCATTTTTGCCCAAGATTGACCCTGTAAAATATTCGTCGTGAATTACAGGACGGTTATAGGTATAGCCAGAAGTTAGTTTGATACAGGCTTAATTTCGATTGAATCAGACAAATTTCGTCTCGTATTTTCAATTTCCTAGTAAATTTTGGTTCGAAAAATTTCCAATAAAGCCTAAAAATCGGAGAACTCGGAGTACGTGGTTTGGAGGGAAATAAGAAGAACAAAAATTATATCGGTTACTAAAATTGAGTGGAAATTAATGCCGCCTAGATCCGCTAGGTAATGAGCTATGTAAATCTGGGTCAAAAGTGGCCGCGTCTTGTCCGCTTTTATACATACTATGACGGCTATGATTACGGTAGATATATAATAACGAAAAGGAACAAGCAGACCAGCATAGTACTTAGACCGGCTATACGCCGTACAAAGTAGCTAAGTATACATGTATAGGTGAGATGAGGCAAAGAGAAGAGGAAAAGGAAAAATAAGAAAAGAAGTTATAAGGATAAGAATAAGGAGAAGGTGGGGAGAGGAGAGAGTGTCGTTAGTTTGCTCCTTCGCTGAAATCGCTGACTCGTTCGTGCATCGAAACGACTTCCTTAGTTTTTATGATCGGTATAAAGACATCGTGACGTGTAGACAGATTATACCTTATACAGAGTGATTCGTGTTCAAAATGAGCATTTCGATTTATTATTATAACGACCTTATCATCTTTATTGCGATTGTTTTCATTTTTTTCAATTTATTTATTGCCAAAGATTTAATTAATTCGTCTGCGAATCAGACTAAGAACCCAGTAGGTGGAATGTAGGTATATAATTTTTAAAATACAATCCGGTTCAACTATATGTAATCCATTTTCAACTTTTTGCTTCTTGCTTTTTGCTTATTCCGACCATAATTTGCAATATATAAGCTAATTGAGCTCGACGATATATTTCTGTCGTTTTTTTTTTTTTTTTTTTTTATTTATTTTTTTTTTACTTCAATGATAAAGTATGTAAATTTAGACAAATTTATTACACGGCATATAACATGATCTCGAGGTCTATATTAAGGAAGCAAAAAAATAAAAACTTGTTTCGCATATTACTATACGCTCGAAACAATTAATCTAATTAACAAAAAATGGATACAAGTATCGAAATAAAATTGAAACAGAAAAAGAAAAAAGGAAAAAATTGAAATGTACTATATAGTTAGAGTCTTTTAAAAATCGACACCGTGTACATTGGATAGCGATTCTCGTAAAGCTGCGCCGCGGCTGCCGCTGCCGCTGCCGCTGCTGCAGTCAGCGTTATATACTGTAATAGAAACTCCGAACCTTGCACAATAGAATTTCACTTTACCGAGGACAACGATAGCCGACAGGCACAGAGACGACAGCATTTACCAAGAGTAAGATACTGATGTACTACCTACGCTATAAGTAATCTACACGCGGTGTATATTTGTATCATTATCGCAAGATTATCGCCAGACATTTTCGAACCGTCGAATTTTCCCAAAACAATTAAAAAAAAAAAAAAAAAATACAAATAAATTTTCCACTCTATATGTAGAGTATAGAAAATAGAATATATAGAGTACCCCATGTATGGGGTATATATGTATACAATATACACGTATGTATGTTTTTTATTTTTGTTTTTTAAATACCTAATGCGTTAAACTTTTAGCGAACCGGTGTATCGAGGAGTATATGATATAAGAAACCTTGCAGTTTCGGTTCGCGTCGCGACGCGTATAGCTGCAACACAGACGGCAGACATCTCTATTGGATTTGTCGCTAATAGAATTTGGAGCCACCTCCAATTTACGGGAATATTGTTAAAGTTGTCGGAAAAAACGTTATTCTTTCATTCAAAAAAACAAAAAAAAAATAATAATTCATCGTTTTATCCAATAATACAGTATTGCCAATATCTTTCCAATATACAATTGGAAAGAATTAATTAACGGAAAAAAAAAAAAAAAAACAAGAAAAAGGAACACTTTTTCTACGAGATATCTTCATCATTATTTTATACATGTAACATACATAAACGCAGGAAATTTTCCCATAACGCGGCAGCAGCTCTTATCGGTAACAAATTTTTCATACGATTTATTGAACGAGAGTTTTATCGGTGTTTATCTTTCTTTCCCTAATACAGTTTTGAAAACTCGTTCTACTCGTTGAAATATTTTCGATGCAATTTCCGTTTCGGAATTTATCGTATTTTACTGTAACGTTAAATCGTGTGTACACAACGGTATTGCTGGCAAAAATCAGGGACCAAAATTTCCTGTGGATTCCAGATTTTTCCACGTAATTTTTACGACTTTACAGTCCTACCGTGTCGGTACGATTTCTAATCTAATTTCTTTCTAATTTCTGTTGTTTTTTCTGTCTGGAAAGCATAAGTTCAATATTCTATCTAAAATATGTAAAAAAAAAAAAAAAAATCAAAAAAATGAAAAAATACAAAAAGAAGAGAGAATAGGAAGAAATGAATCGCGGTGTATCTCTGTACGTGATCGAGGCGACGATATGATTGACGATGAGGGAAACAAACCTATACGGCCAATCTATGTATACATATAGATATACTGCTGAGTCTATATAATTCACGATAAGCAATAAGATAAGAGAGCGCGGGAACCACGAAGTCGGTGGTCGTATAACTCCGACTAAAGGTTTTCAGGGTAAAAGGTTTCACGTCCGTGACAGGCAACTAAACGAAGATAGATTAGAATGAAACGGTATAAAACCAACTGTAGATATATAATATCATACCTGCGGAATATGAACCAAGGAAAAAGGTTTTCTCCTACGATTTTAATGATCTCAAACGAACGTAATGAGGTCTCAAAGATCGCGTCGTTGATCGAAATTTTTTTGTTTTTTCCCTAAATTCGGAGGAATTATTCTGAAACGATGTCATTTCGGGAAAAAAAACTGATAATATATAGAGATAGGGTAAGTCTTTTATCGTTGCGAGCACTTGACACGTTTTTTTTTTTTTTTTACGTTTATTAAAAGACAAAAAGTGGAAAAAAAATTAAATTGAAATCAGAAAATTATCGTGACTAAAAATGAAATTCAACGAATATCGTTGCGGCTTGCCCCGAAATTAAATCGAGGTAAAATATTCCATCCGAAATTGAAGAAGTTTCAATGAACGATGCGATCTGTAACCTGCGACAACTACTTTTTCTTCGATGCAATCAATCTATATGCATGAGGCGAAGTCCATGAATTTCAAATAATCTTGAATTACCTATACATCGGAAAACTAGCAGCCAGGTGTGAAGAAAAAAAGAACTGAGTCGGTAAAATATTATTGCAAAAACAATTTCCTGGCTTGAATAAAGAAAGGAAGATTTATTTTGCTTTCGCGCTACAACTACAAGACAAAAAAAATGTTGAATCACGCTTCTGACGTTAAATCGTTTATAATGTAGGAATAAATGTAAAATGAAATAATAATAAATTCATGGCAAAGTAGGTATGACTGACCTGAAGATAGACGCGACCGACGACGATAGATATGCAGCCAGCCGAAACGTAAGACTTTTCAATCGAACACATAACGGAATTTAGTAGCACTTTCAAATCTAAATTCGACTTTGAAAAACTGTTCGATTTCCTCTTATAGCCGCAAATAGATCGACACCAATTATACATTTAAAAAAAATATATGTATACCACTGCAGAAATATACAGTGGTTTCGAAGCAGATTTAAAATTCAATCTAAAGAATACAACACGCGTGTCTCGTATATAAATGTAATTCACACTTATGTACAGGATGATTCAGGTTGAGCGGGCCATATTTTGGAGGACAGATTCCTTGTGAAATTCTAAGACTAAATTTCCTTCACCAAAAATTCGAGGGCTCAATAGTTTCCGAGCTACAGAAGATCTTAATTGACCAATCGCGGAAGTTATAGGTGACGCGGAGAGGGCTGCGCATGAGCGGAAGTTGCGCGGTGCCCTGGCTACGCGACCTATACGCTCCGCGATTGGTCGACTAAGATCTACCGTAGCTCGGAAACTATCGGTCCCTAGAATTTCCGGTAAAGGGAATTTAGTCTTAGATTTTCGCGGGGAATCTACCCTCAAAATATGGCTCACTCGATCCAAACTACTTTGATGTGGTACGGTGCACAGGCGATATGAGAGGAAGGAGTAGGAGGATGAGCTAGGTTGTTGAATCGTTATGAGAAGTACGTCGCAGTAGGTATATAGGTGGTATATATATATACTATATATGTATAGGTATAATTAAATGACGATTAATTTAAGGTCAGTGATCCAGAATATTCTAGTAGCTATACCAGCAGCACCGGGATTTTATTGACCGAGCACAAGTGTGTCTATTGAGTTGAAACGTTTCTTAATTTGGTTCGCGTTACGAGCAGCAGACATTATACTCTGTTCCATTTCTCTAAAACGTTCAAATGATCGGCACTAGAGCGTTGATACAGTTCGAGGTCCTCATTTTATTTCTTTCCTTTTTTTTTTCCTCTTTTCATTTAATTCTCCATCTAGTTTCTCCAATAATTATTATCGACCACATCTGCAGCAACGATTTAAAAATAATTGTCCAGATATTGCAAAAAGTTGAGAAAGTTACAGTAACCTATAATAAAAAAAAACAATAAGAGGAAAGGAAAAAAAAAGAACAATTACCATATCTCAGAGAATTCAACGTTACATATAAGATCGTTATATCCTTTTCCTTTATTCAACGTTTCTTTTTTTTTTTCTCCGGGAGACAAACAACGGAAATTTACCTAGTTTTTCATTAAATTTGAATGATGAATTTTTCTCACAAAGGTCGGACGATAAATGTAGAGAAAAATAAAGATTCGAATCACTGCACCACCAGCAGCAGTACAGAATAACAAATAAAATCGTAATCTTGTAATCGTTCAAAGATTCAATCGTGTGTGTCCAGAGCTTCCACTAAAACCTGGCATAAAAATTTCCTGAGAATTGAAGGTTTTCCGCGGTTTTACACGTTGTTAAAAAAAACTGGTATCATATGAATGTGTACGTGTATAATTTGTGCATCAGCGAGGTCATGGATACTCCGGTAATCGGTGAGTCAAAGTCGACCGGAGTCAAGTCGCAAGCTGAGTCAAGCGAATTTGAGAGTTAAGGCAGGTCAGGTTTGCGCGAAGGTTACTGAGAATGAAAAGAAAAGAAAAATACTAAGACTGAGTAAGAAGATGGAGAAGGAGGAGAAGAAAAGCCTCGTTTACTCGCGCGTCATGACGCGTATTATATTATAAAGTACCAAAGGGAGAAATAAGAGGCGGAGAATTATCGCAGGGTCTCATTCTAACGAGATAAAAGACTGAATGACTCAGACTGACACCTGCGATGCAATCAGTTGCAAAATATATGCCTACGAAGTTGACAACGACAGAAAAGTTGCTGAAACAAGAGTACATATACCTACATATATAAATATATACGTACGGCGATAGCCTAGGTCACGTTACGAATTACATCACGTTGACGTGGTACCCAGACCACTGATTTGAATACTAACTGGACAGAGGATCCCGTGTTACGATATTGTACCAAATTGAAGGCTCAATCAGCGCCACCGTGGTAGGGCAGTGTACTAAATTTCGTTCAAGTGCGCTTGCGCAGCGTCGACGTGTAGCAGCGTGTGTATTAATGTATGTGTATCATCTTAGATACACTTAAACTCACACATTGAAAGTCTTTGATCGCGCAGGCGCATTGAGGTGGAATTTAGTACCTCGACTCATCGGGGAGGCGCTGGCTAACTTATCAAATGGTTCCGTTCTTCCATCGTTTAGGCCCATAAGGATCCGCTATCCGGTTAGTATTCAGATCAGTGACCGAGACTCTGCATAAGAAATGACGTCGTCAAATCTGACCGCATCATCGTTGGAGATGCATCGTCACGTACGTAGTACCTTGATAGCATCTAGCTAAAAAGGTATCGAACTTTATTTTCGTTCTATTTTTATTTTCAAAAGCCTCACAATTAGGTTGAAAAAAGTTTACGAGAAGTACGTGGATTTCTGCTCTTTTTTTTAAAAAGAAATGGAATACGAAGCCCGGATGACAATCATGGACTCCTACGTAAACGACCAAGCTCTTTTATTACACTAAACCCTGCGAAAGAGAACCCATGATCCGATCATTTTTTATCAGCAAATAAATAAATGCTGAAGGAACTTATAGAGCGAACTCAATGCGAAAGAGGAAGAGACGCTGCTAGTCGTACTAACTAATAGTAACTAACTAACTACCAACTTGAGCTGTACAGCGCACAGTAAGTTAGTCAGTCAGTCAGTCAGTCGGTCGGTCGAAGCTAAACTATAAGAGATGACTAGTCACTTGCTTTACTATATTGCAGTAATATATTTATATAATGTATATAAACCTTCAAGGTGGTGGTAGTAGTAGTAGTAGTAGTAGTAGTACGAGGAGTGAAACTAAACTCTCTCGCGCATATAGCTATCCTAGCTGTATGAACAAGTCGGTCAAATTGTACGACGAACGACTAGGTACGGGTCTTTTTGCGAGTTTCTTGACTGGGAACTCGATTGTGTAGATGGTAAAAATTTCTTTTTAACTTTGATTGAAATTTAAATTCGATTTTTCTTATTTCCTTTTTTCATTTAGTTTTGTCATTATTTTTCACGCTACGATCACCGAATGAGATCGGTGTGATGAGAAAGAAGGGAGGATACGTATATACGGTATCTATATCTATGTATATGCATTGTGATATAGGAATCGAGTATATATCCTCGAACGAAAAGATCCTTGAATACACGTGTATAATCGAGGCGGAAAAGAGAGATGAAAAGATTGCAAGATAAGTAGGTAGGTAGGTAGGTAGGTAGGTAGGTAGGTAGGTAGGTAGGTAGGTAGGTACAAGAAAGAAAAAAGGTCGTCGTATACGTGCAGCAGCGTATATCGCGAGGAACTGGTAGACCTCGCTGCGACGCGGATTTACGTTTCTTTAGGCTCGTTAATTTGCCATAATTTGACCATAAAGTGGCGAAAACATCGCTCGGCCAAGAAACTCTCGACAGTTGTACATAAAGTACGTATTGGAACGTTGAAAACGTGATAAATATATACGTGCAATAAAAGAAAGAAATTCTTCTTCCTAATAGAAAATGGAATTTCGTGACACAACATCACGGCGTGACAAAAATCTCTACGATTACCTAAAATAATCAACTTCCCAAAAAGGCTCCGCGGGTCTCAATCGACGATAAGGTTTTCCGGCCGACCAACGCGCAAAACTTTACATCGCGTTATTAATGTTCGTATAACTTCACCGGAACAAGTAGTACGAAAGTCTGTCTTGGTGCTCGAGGGTATTTTGGGTCACTGATTTCGAATCTGAGGTCGAAAATTCAAAATTCAAAATGGCGGATCCGATCTGAATATTTGAAATAATCAAATCCTCATGATATTAGTCGTAGAAATTGGCGAAATTTCGAATTCTAGACTTCAGATTCGGAGTCAGCGACCCAAAAGACCCTCGAGCACCAAGACAGACGTCCGTAGTACTTTTTCCCGTCAAGTTATACCAACATTAGTAACAAGATGTGAGCTTTTTCAGGTTAACCAAATGGAAAACCTTATTCTTGATTGAGGACTCAGACTTCGATTAAAATAATTATTTGACGTGATTCTAGACACCTGCGTTTTTGGCACACCGTGATGTGCACTGCAGAAACTCTTGAAGCTGCAAATCTTATAGAGTTTCTTCAACGAATAGGGTAAAGCGCGATGTAGGTACGTCTTGTCGCATGTTAGACTGCAGCAAGGGTATATATGTGTATATATATATATATATGTAGAAGAAGCTGAATGCTGAATACTGAATGCTGAATACTGAATACTGTAAGACTGGAGACTAGCAGCAGCAGCAGCAGCAGCAGTGAACAAGCGAGGAAAGACCTGAAGACCCCGCGCCGCGGGAAACCTCGGGCGTCAAAAGTTTAAATTGGATCCGAGTTTGTTCAGGTTCCCGTTAGCAAGCCTGGCAGGGTTATTTATAACCTCTCTTTTTATTACCTTCAAGTTGATAATTATAGCTAGATTGGTACAGACTCGTGAAAAACTGAAGAGAAGAGGAGAGAAAATTCCAGGCCGTCCCATTGCAGCAGCAGCAGCAGCAGCAGCATAACAGCGTTGCTTCGCGCAGCTTAAACTTGAAGCACGTTTTTCGACGACTACGACTTTCATTTCCGTAAATCTAACTATACGGCTTTAAAGTAGAATAAATTTCCTACAAAAAACGTTTATAAATTTTTTCCAAAAAAGTGCATAATCTCAGAGATATTTCGAGCCGAAAATCGCTCGTCGTCAATTTCGAGAAACTGTTTTTTATTTCTTTACTATTCTTCTCTCACTTCATTCATCACAGACTTTTCTCCATTTCTTTCCCATGCTTTTATACAGATACATATAAACTGTAAGGCGCGTCGCCCTGGTGTAAGTTGGACAGTTTGGTCCAAAAAGCTATGTAGTTAGTTATCCGAAGTCTCTAGGATCTTTTCTCCCGTTTCTTTTTTCCTACCAATTTTTTACGTTATTTTTTTTATTTTTCATTTTTTTTTTTTTTTTTTCTTGTATGGTTGGCGTCCAATTAATCACGAGCGTTTTTTTTCTCAAGAGAAATAATCGTCTGGGCAGTGAATCAAGCCAAATACCAATTCGAACCTTGATGTTTCCTGATAGTTACCTCTCTCTCTCTCTCCCTCTCTCGAGTCCCTTATATACCAAGAGAGAGGTTGACACCTAGATATTAATCAAACCCCGGATAGAATCGAATGCCCTGAAAGATATTGAAATAGAATTTCGTAAGAGGAAATAAAAACCGTGAGTTCTAACGAATCGATTTTTTTTTTTTCTTCTGTATTCTATTTTTCCACTAAAAGAGAAATAGGTTTGGATTTTGTATTATTTTTTTTTTTTTTTTCCTCTGAAGATCCGTGGGCCAGTCGAATAATTATTTTCGTAGATCATAAAGAGATGAGTGCATTCAGAGTTTATTGGCACGTTAGTTGATAGCATCGTATATACCTAGTGGGTTCGTGGGTAGTCTTGAAATAAACTTAACCAAGAGGCTTACAATCTTGCATGCCTCTGTCAAGTTAATTGTACCGACGAGTAGCGCCATTCGTTATACACTATTTTCGCGCTGGAACTTTGGCATCGAATTTAGTCGCGATGCAAGTATGTATGTACCTAGTTACGATCGTAAATATGAGATATCTCTTATTTACTACAACTTACGCCAACATTTAGGCTTTGGACCGCAACGAGCCACAGATTATATACACTTCTCCTGCAGTTACTTGCATAAGCAAAAACAACGTCAGTGAGTATATAACGTTCGAGCCATTCCCCTCCAAGTGAGCCTCTCCGATTTTTTTTGATCGATTGTTTTTTTTTTTTTTTCATTTTTTTTTTAGATAAATTCTCGATTTTTCTATATTCGGATAGAAAATTTTTTAGCCATCTCCCACCACCCCGGATAGATTTTTCTTTCGATCTCATTTTTTTTTTGTATCATTTATTGTCTTATACCTTTATTTTACTTTCATGGATTTACTTTCATCTTGTATACGAAACTGTATCGAGGATAAATCGAAGGGAAAATTTAAATTCCTATTTCATTTGTAAGAAGGAATACGCCAAATTTACTGGATACTTATTCTTCTTCATTCCTCGTTTACTTGTTCTTCTTTTAAATGTTTGAACTTTTCTTCAAACAATCCGCCATACTTTGCAAATTTTTTTTTTTTTTTGCTGAATTCTAAAGGTTTTTCGACCGGGAGCCCCCGAAAAAAATAGCGATCTAAAATGAATCACCCTGATATATATGAATATATATATATTGGTATGTAATATGTATTTATATGTGTGTTAGAGGCAGGGGAGCTTTTTCCAGTTTTTTCACTTATTCCTCTTTTTCTTTTTCTTCTTCCTCTTCTTCTTGAGAAATTCAAATAACGCGGAACGACCGAAGAAAGCCAGAGGAAACTGTATAGTTACTAACATGTACCGTTTCTGTATCTTACGTACAGATATATGAAACTGCAGAAACGTGAGTTCAGTGGTAAAACAAATTCATGAATCTATATACGAAAACGTATATTCTAGTTCCACACATCCGAGTGGAGCAGAGCAGAGCATAATCTAAACTCGAATATCGTTTCCTAACTTCTTCCGATCTACTAGACGAATCTCGATATAAAGTACGGCGAAAATAACATTTCGAATACTAGATCAGAGGGTTATAGTATTACTTGGAAGATTGGCCTAGCAATAAGTAAACGTGACTCCGTCCCCGCACGTGTATATCTTATCCACGAATATGGACCATATTTTGAGAGTGGATTCCCCGCGAAAATCTGAGACTAAATTTCCTTTACCGGAAATTCGGGGGACCGATAGTTTCCGAGCTACGGAAGATCTTAGTCGACGAATCGCGGAGCGTATAGGGCGCATAGCGAGGGCACCGCGCAACTTCCGCTCATGCGCAGCCCTGCCCGCGTCACCTATAAGTTCCGCGATTGGTCGACTAAGATCTTCCGTAGCTCGGAAAGTATTGTGCCCTCGATTTTTTGGTAAAAGAAATTTAGTCTTAGAATTTCACAAGGAATCTACCCTGAAAATATGGCTCGCTGAACCTGAATCACCATGTACATGGATATATACATATATATAAGACCATAAAACCGAGAAAAGTTGTAATAACCAAGGAGGAATTTAGCTTTCGAAAAAGCTGACTCGATGTATGTGTGCAGAGCGGACAAAGTAGCCGGCCGTGGCCGTTGGGCTCCTCTCGGACTGCAGAGAGGAGACTTACTTGCAGACTTTTGCTGCCCCATAAAACTCCCGAGATATTCTTTGCTCGTTTTATCTACGACTCCTCTGCGAGAGTATCTTTGTTCTGAATATGCAGATTCAACCTTTACAGCTCTGCGAGCTTCGTACGTCTCGTAACGCAAGCTCCAGGCAAGCTCTCTGCAGAGGCAGCCTCGCATCAGACTCGTTGTGGTCGAGAAGGCGGACGGACGGTATTCGGTATACATTATTTTACGAATAAACGCCCTCGATTTATTAGCCACAAAATATTTCTCAGCTTCTTTTTGTACACTTTTTTCATTTTTTCATTATTTGGAATGAATTGTTCTCCAGTTTTTCAGTTCTCATACATTTTCGGACATATATTGCAATTATTTTGTTGTATACATATAATATTGACATAAATAATGTCAGATCTGTGTATAGAAGAGGAAGGGGAGAATGAAAAAACTTGAATAATGTGTTCATTGATTCTTAACCACATCTCGGGGACAGTAAAGTATGTCTTTCTACAGCCTCGCGTCTCGGACGGCAAAATAATAAATATACACATGCCTCCCACGCACACATCGTAAACGTATAAACGGAGAATATGCAGCCGCGAGATTTATAAATAGATTGGTATAAGAAGAAGGCGGGAATTTGGAGGGTTAAAAAGATTAAAGAGAGGACTAAAATCGAGTCAACAAAAAAACAACGAAAAAATGACTAGAAGAAAAAAAACGGAGGGTTACTCAAAGCCGATTATTTATTTATTTATTTAATTTTCTATTCTTTATCGCTTATTTTTTCCAAAGCTCCTTGCTCCTTATTTATATATTTCTCTTTCGGTTACTTTTACAAGCTGATTTATTACTGCACTCTACTACACGTAGTATAATATACAGGGTGATTCAGATTGAGCGGATCATATTGTGAGAGTAGATTCCTTGCGAAATTCCAAGACTAAATTTCCTTTACCAAAAAATCGAGGGCACAATACTTTCCGAGCTACGGAAGATCTTAGTCGACCAATCGCGGAGCCTATAGGTCGCGTAACCAGGGCACCGCGCAGCTTCCGCTCATGCGCAGCCCTGTCCGCGTCATCTATAAGTTCCGCGATAGGTCAACTAAGATCTTCCGTAGCTCGGAAACTATTGAGCCCTCGAATTTTTGGTAAAGGAAATTTAGTCTCATAATTTAACGAGGAATCTGCCCTCAAAATATGGCTACGGTTTCTCATCGCTCTGATATCTTCCCCGCGGCAAATCTAATAAGAAAAAAAAATACGTAATGAACGATTTGTCCTGAAGTTGATTAATTTTTGTAAAAATTTTTTTTCTTCGTCTCATTGAATTCGTTGAATTCCGAAGAAAAAAGATGAACCTGTACCATAGTCGATATTATTAACGCAGAGCCGCCGCCAATGCCTCGGTGTTCTCGTTCCGTATACGAGAATAGATCGAATCGAATAGATCTGAAAGCCAAGGAGTGATGCTGCAGCAGTAGCAGCAACAGGAGCTACTGTACAGAATCCGTGAGCAAAGCAATGAAAGGGAGAAAAAAAAAGAGAAAAATTTCAATAATTTTTACGCGCAGGTATTTTTCTTTAATAAAACGCGTAAGAAGGAGAAAAAAAACGGCAAGGAAGAAAAAAAGAAAGAAAAACGTAATGAAATAAAAGATAAAATAATATGTACACATGTACACATATATAAGTATGTTTATATAATCGTCTACCTGTCAGCTGTATAACAATAATATATGAAGCGACTGGATGCAGACGAGTTGGTGGCGTTGCAGTAAGAATAAGAAGAGACACACTTGTCTTGACTTTTAGACCAGCTTTGTTATGTAGATTGGGAGTACGGCGTGAAGGCAAAGAAGATTTAACGATTAAGATTTAGAGCTTATTTGAATAAGTATAAACGGTTTCAGAATAGTAATACGCAGACAGAGAAACGGTCGCATTCGACTTGACGCATTTGTTCAATATGCCTAACTATATGCCTTTTAAACAGAGAACGTGTATTTCAGTAGATATGCACTAGTGTGTACCCGAGGTGGAATAGAAACTGTCTCGATCCTCTGAGAACCTGAATTCCTTCAACTCTTTAGTTTTTCGAACAGAAATATAATTCCGTTTCGGTAGAATCGTGTCCTACGTCTCTACGTCCTAATAAATTTTCAAATTCCACTTACGGCCTACAAAAGTCTGTGAAAAATCAACCCAATGATCGATTTTATTTTAGACTTGGAATTCATTCGTCAATCGGTTCGCTTAACGTTTTATTAAAGATCGAGGAGCTGTAGGTCTAAGCCGCAGAAGAGGTGCAAACAAGAATTCCAAAAGTCTAGTTTTGCGGTTAAACTTGTCCAAAACGGACGTAACTCTCACTTTTAGGATAAAATCAGAATTTCATTAGATGCGCCATCCTACTCTCGAGTTCTAGTCGAGTGAGTGACATATTCATTATCAATTCGTTTCCAAGTTCAATCATCGATACTCTGTATTATACCTAAAGTACGTCTTATTTCATGTATTTCAGGTATAAGGGGTACAACTACAACGTAAAAAAGCGGACACTATGATTACTCTACTCGACGTTATAGGCGTGCTTATAAATACGTTAGTTAGTAGCCGAATCTCGTATAGCTTTTGAGAAAATCGTGCGAAACATGATCGACTATAAATCACTGGTGAGGAAACGAATGCCAATGTGGCTTCCACAGGGTCGTTAGAAATTTAAATAAATTCGATTTGAAAATTCGTCCGCGGACATATATTATATATTATATATCTATATACATATAGAGACGTTTTAACCTCGACATCAAGGCCTAGAATTTATATAATGCATATACATTAGATTTTCTAAAACTAATAATACTTCCACTTTCATGGTCAGCCGCGAATGAAAGAACGAAAAAAAAAAAAGAAAAGGAAGAAACGTCCGTATTTTATGATTTCTCAATTTTTTTTTATTTTTTTTTTCTTATCAAATATTAATTACAAATTATCGTTATTATTATTTTCATTATTTTTTTCTTCCGTCAATTTATATGTGTATATAAAGGTAGTGAATAGTATATATATATATCGAATAATAAAATATCATCAGGATATTTCAAACGTGAATTATTACCCTCAGAACTAAAAAGCAAACCCGTGTATGCAGACCACGTGGCTTGTTTGTTAATTAACTCTTCTTATACAGTACAAAGCCAATAATAATTTATCATTCCAAATCGCTATACATATACCTACGTATAGTCATTTATAAGTAGGTATAATGTCCCGCTGTACTTTTAATTAATTATTAACATTATTTTTCTTGAGTATACAAATATTTATATATATATATATATATTAATTATATATATTGTATATATAATTTATAGTTTTACAGAAAAATGCTATCGCCATCCAAATTTAAAATTTCAAACCCATAACGAACGTTTTTTTTCTTTTTTAATTTGTAAAAATGATAAATTTCGTTTTTCTCTCTTTTTTTTTTTTTTTTTCTTATGTGTGTATACATATATACCCTATTCGCGACGATTTTAATTACTGTCATCGGGGTCAAACCAGATGTGCGTTGAGTAACATATGTGTGTACGTATAACATATATTAGTATATATATATATATGTGGACGTATTTACTCGACACGATTGTCAAGGACTGGGTCGTATGAAATGAACTGAAGATAAAATAAAGTAGGTGATGTATATCATAAGTAATTAGGCCAAATTATTAGAATTGTTAATTATAAAAATATACCACATAAAAAAAATAAAAAATATATATATATACATGTGTGAAAATGAACGTAATTTATAACACGTTTGATATATTCAAATTCAAATTCAAATTCCGAAAAGAGAAAAAAAAAAAATGGAGGAACTAATAATAATAATAATAATGATAAATTTAGTTGTTTTACTATTGAGAAAAGAGAACTCCGTGTATATCGTATCGTATAGCTGTATATTGTAGAGAATATCCCCCGTAAACCTAACCGATTCCCTCGCACCGCTGCAGCAGTCTTATCCTCTCCTAGCGGTTTCGGTTTCCTAATATGGGCGCACGTAACCATCTTTCTATGCCTCTATTCAAGGCTATGGTCTTGTCTATAATTTAAGTCTCAGACGAGAGAAGATAATATAAAAAAGAGAAAAAAGATTTAAAAAATAAAATAAAAATAAAAATAAAAATAAAAAAAAAAAAGGACGGAAACAGGCATTGGGGCTATACGTTAGAAAACCAACACGACGGCATTGAAACGAGCTGATCGCTCGGATCTCGCAGAGAGAAATAGAAAGAGAGAGGACACCTAGATACAACTACGTACATACGTATGTATGTATATGTATATATATACACCGACACCTATCTACAGGATTGTACAGTTTTCGTACGATCATATAGGGAATTTGAAAAAGAAAAAAGGAAGAAAAAAAACCACTTCTTTTTGCTCTTCTCCTTTACACATCAAATGCAATCGATATGATTTATTTCAAATTGGTCACCCTGTGTATACGTTTTATAGCAGTAGTTAGTGCTGCGGCAAGGTGTAATATTCATATACATAATACAATATATATATATATATATATATATATATATGGGTTCATTTTATACCGAAGCATTAAGCTGCAGCAAAACGCCGTTACCAATTCTTGGCATATGGAAGAAAAGCACGTTCGCGCAACGCTCCAGACCGACCACACCAATCACATTAGTACAATTATAGGTATATATGACAAAGCGGTTCGCGGTACGGTCCCGGTTTGCCTCAAGACCTCGCCCTCGCGCCTCGTATATAGGAAAAGGGTTCGTCGTTAGTTTAACTCTCGCCATTTCCCGTCCGCGTTCATCACTGTACAACCTATTATTGTTATTTTATTAATCAAGCTTCGTTTTTTCTTTCTTTTTTTTTTCCCCCGAAAAAGTACGAAAAGTGATTAAAAGTAATGAAGATATTAAAAATTAATATCGATGCTACTATTTTGGGAAAACGTCATTTGTCGTGCTTCGTTGTCAGTCTTCTGTACGATATTAAATTTTGACTAATTAAGAAAGAAAAGAAAAAAAAAAAAGGTCAGATCCAAATGGCGTACAATTAACACAGAATGCTCCACGGATGATTCTAATGTTTTCCCCAAATATGTAGTAGCATCGATTTTCGCCACCAAGTTCTCACAATTAGAGATGATTTTTTTTATTTTATTTTATTTTATTTTATTTTTTTTCAAATCATTCGTCCCGCGATGAAATATTTACTAAAAGTATTTTTAAAAAACGTATTTATTTTCAATGTCAGATTTCACCCCCTGTCGTTAAGGGTCAAACATTGAAATAAAAATCTGAACCAATTACAGGGCTTCTTTATATTCGTTGGTGGTCGTTTTCGTTTGAATACGGTTTTTCATAAATTTTTTACAAACTTTCATTCAATTAATTAAATAATTCATTAATCGATTCACTTGCCTTATCATTTATTCATTTATTCATATGCAATGGGTCACTGCTGCACCGACAACAGGCGAAGTAATAAAATAACAGTATAAGGCGTTAAGTAAAGTGACTAAAATTAATTAACAGATAATATCGTTAACGAGGTATAATATATCCAGCTATATATATATATATATATATATATATAAATATATTAAAATTGAAAGTAAAAAAAAAAAAAAAAATTAAGGGAATAAAGAAAGACGAATTTATTGTTGAAATTAAATAAAATAATTGCACGCAATTTTAAATATCGTTTTATTCGCGTACCGAGTAGAGTCTGTCTCTTGTGCAGACTTTGGTCATGTTTGCTTACAGCAGTAGGTAGTTACACAGTGCGAAACGGTAAAAATCAAGGGGTTTCGGCTTATTAACACGGAATTTTGAATTTACAAGTAATTTCGTCACCTCCGTATGATTTCTGGTGAATCGAATAATTTCATGTAATTACCGATGATTTCAGTTGATTAAAACAGAAAAAAAAAAAAAAAAAAAAACCAAGTCATGAACTCAATTTTTGTCTACCTTTCAATAATTATATTAAAAACAAAAAAGAAAAAGGTCTGAGAGAATAAAAATAAAAATTATGTCTTCTATATTGCAACTGTTTTTTTATTTTTTTTTCTATTCCTACGCATCTTCAACTTCACGTACGTGTATATTAAATATAGTAATAATTTATGACTAGGAGCAGGCGATACTTTGGAATAGCCCAAGTCGGTTTAAGTTAGGCTAGGTTAGGCTAGGCTAGGCTATAAGCATTAGGGAATACGACAGAAACGAGCTTTTCGCACGCGATATTTTGTTATATATATATATATATATTACTTGCATACTTCGTTCGTCGTTTTATCGAGAGAAGAGACGAAAAAAAAGGGATACAGAGAAAGTCTGATAATTTCGCATTTTTTACAGAGAGAAGAAATGGGAATAGAGGGGAGTAGGGGTAGAGGAAAGGGGGTTGAAGTAGTCAAGACCGAAAGTTAGAAAATTTCATGATTTATTATAGTACACACGAACGGACGGACTTTGATTAAGAATGATAAGATTTGGAGAAAAACAAGAAGACGAGGAGTAAGAAAGAGAAAAAGAAGAAAAAAGAAATCGCGTCGTATAACGTATATGTATATATGTATGCCTACTGTATATTATATATATAAAAAAAATTTACGACTGCAGTACAACGCATAAAAAGATAAAAGAGAAAGAGAAGAAAAAAAGCCATTCGACCGAAATGAAAATCCGGCAAAGTTCAATCGTCGTATAAGAAATAAAGAGAAAAGGAAACAGGAGAAAGATTGAAGATGTGCTATTTTCAGATCTCGAATAAACGGAAGAAAGGAAAAAAAAAAAAAAGGAAAAAAAAAACAAATGAACAGAGAATAGAGGAGAAACAAAAGAGAGAAAAAAAAGAATCGCGGCTGAAAAACGTAAGCGAAAAGGAAAAAAAAATGAATGAAAAAGATAAATCGAAAAAAATTGAAAAAGAACGATATACATATATATGTATATGTATATATCTACAGATAACGGTGAAGAAATATTGATGTACAATAATCGTATATTGCTATCCGGGTTTTATCGTTACCACAAGCAGCGCGCGGCTGCGGCTGCGGCTGCGTCCACGGCCGTACGCCCGCGCGGCCTCAGTCGCCACGAGAGTTGTTCAGCTGCATGCGTATATACATTATACAAAGCGCGGTCGTTATCAGGGCATTGCGCCCGGATTTTTTTTCTGTTCTCTGCCTTATCTATGTACATGGCCGCGTTCTTATCGTCGAGAGAAATAAGAAGAAAAAAAATAAAAGAAGAAAAAAAAAAAAGAAAAAAATAGAGAGAAAATAAATAAAAACTAGAAGAAAAAAAAACAAAAAAAAAAAAAAAAATTCTCCCGCGCGATAATTCTTGCCATAATATAGGTATACACGATGATTCGGGTTGAGAGGGCCATATTTTGAGGGCAGATTCCCGGCGATAATCTAAGACTAAATTTCCTTTACCGAAAATTCGAGAGACCGATAGTTTCCGAGATACGGAAGATCTTAGTCGACCAATCGCGGAGCGAATAGAACGCATAGTCGGGGCACCGCGCAATTTACGCTCATGCGCAGTCCTGTCCGCGTTACCTATAAGTTCCGCGATTGGTCGACTAAGATCTTCCGTATCTCGGAAACTATTGCACCCTCGAATTTTTGGTAAAGGAAATTTAGTCTTAAAATTTCGCAAGGAATCTTCCCTCAAAATACGGACCGCTCAACCTGAATCACCCTGCATACCTGTAAGACCGGAATGAAATTCTCTCGCAAAGTATGACATGCTTCCGTTTTTTTTTTTTTTTCCATTCACATTAGTGCGAAGCGGAATTTTCAATTTTTGAATTTGTTTTCTATGAATTTGATAATCAATGTTTTTCACCGACTCCTAATCGTTTTTTCTTCTTCTTCTTCTTTTTATTCTTTCTTAGAATCATATGTAGTATCTACACTTCGGTCGCGAGCGCGCTCGTTCCTCGACATCCTACCACTCGTTGCTTTGATCGTACGTGACGTCACTAACGCCTCGGGCAAATTCAATACAACTAACGGTACATATAACTTTCGAGTTTCCTCTCGAAATGTCCCGCAGCACGCGGCTCTATACACGGGACTGGCGCCAACGTGACTACTCGCTGACATCAGGACAAATTATTCCTACGCTTTTTAGTATAAAGGTATATAATAACTAAACACATACCTACGTATAAGATATCATAGTATACAGGGTGAGCTCTTCTTTACGAAAAAAAAAAATAAATCGATATACATATTTTCTTTTTTTTTGGGGGGGGGGGGGGGGGTTTCTATTCATCTAATATACTTATAAGAGAGTCACGTCAATACAGATGTGAAATTTCGAAGCGGTTTCCCGAACAGTCAATTTTCCCTTTTTCCAACATTTTATAATTTCAATTCCGTCTTTCGGAGTTAAACGTTTTCTCTTTCGATACATTTGACGAGTAATCAAATTCAAGCGTCTCATTTTCTCGATCAACACAAAGATCATTACTGGTATAGAAATCATCGATCTGAACCTATTATCAGCGGTAATATTGTCTACGTTTACGAAGCGTTCACACCCAAGACGTAAAGTTTATGATCAAGTGTAGGTACGTCATATCGAAATACTAGGTCTCCGCTTTCGAGAGTTTCCGCTATATAGAAGTTATATCCTTCCATAAGAAGCGATGTAATGAGGCCGGTGCATTGAAAATTTATCCGTAATTAGAGGTGTCCGCTGATATAGGTTTCACTCTACATATACAAACGTATCTACATTAGGCTGTGTCTAAAAAGTGGCATCATTGAAAAAATTGTAGGTTTTGGTCTAAAAAGAATCTGTGTTCAAGGAGGGGTCTGTAGGACCATTGAAAGTGGTGCCTCACAAGTGTTTTTGATTAAGCGAGCGAGATTTTTTTTTACTAGAAATTTATCGAGATATGGGAATAATTTCGTTCCATTCTTTGTTATTTTTTCCGGGTATCAACCATTTTAACTTTTTCTTTTAATTGAAAAAGTACAAAAAATATATGATCGATGGCCTTGGGAAGCATTACCCCATTCAGCCGTGATCAAAAACACTAATTAGGCACCACTTCCAATGGTCCAACAGCCCCCGACTTGAACACAGATTTTTTTTGGACCAAAAACTACATTTTTTTAATGATGCCATGCACGAAAAAAAAAACTTTTGCTTTTTTTTAGACACAGCCCAATCTCCATGTATATGAAATCTACATAAAGGCAAATGACACGTGTTATTCGAAATCTGACAAAAAAAAAAAAAAAGTTAAAAAAAAAAAATTCCTTCGGCCATATGAGGACATTTTTTTCTTCGTTCTTTTTTTCCATCCAGTTTTCTGAATCGATGATTTGACGAAGAGGAAAAAAGAAAAGAAACAGATATTTGATTTGAAGAAAAAAAAAAACAAAAAAACTCCACTTCGGCATAAATAATAATCGTGTAACGGTCTTTGAAACAGCCGCGTGCGGTTAAGGAGATGAGATTTTTTTTAGTTGGCGAAATGTTATATATGCGAAAAGTTTTTCGACTAAACGATAAGCAGGTAATTTTTATGAGAGTTGTGTTTAAACCGTTGCGTGGGAGGCGTTAAATTCTGGATTAAACCTGTACGGAAGTATGAGAGGAGAAAAAAGAGAAGAGAAGAGAAGAGAAGAGAAGAGAAGAGGTGAATTAATATTAATTTGAACGAGACTCGGAAAGAAGGGAAAAAAAAAGATGAGTAGTCTCCGGCAGTGCTTCGTGAAAAGTGGAGGATTTGTGCCGAAGGATTTGGAGAACAAAAAAAAAAAAAAAAACAGAATAAAAATTAAAAAAAAAGAAAAAGAAATTAAGAGGAAGAAAAAAGAAAAAAAAAAAAAAATATCGCTTCTATTGTAACTTCACACTAGACTTCACACACCGAGTTTGCACAATTATTTCTTCTCTTTGTTCGATAATTCCCAGCTTGAGTAACGGAAACGCACCAGGGTCTGGATGAATTGAATAGAAAAAAAAAAAAAGAAAAGAAGAAAAAGAAAAATGGGAAAAAAGAAAAATTTATTCAAAGCTTTCTCTTTAATTATTATTGCCACAGTATACCTACATATGTATTATCGTATACATATACACGCAGGTACGAGCCTTAATAATTCTGGTTGTGGATTGAGAGAGAAAAAAAAAGGAAAAAGAAAAAAAAAAAATGACAAAAATGAAAAAATAACAAAAAAAAAATTAAACAGATTAAAGTTTAAGTTCGTCGAACGATATATATTTTAACAGTCAAAGATCAAAATGCGGAATTTTACTGATCTCGGGCATTGAGAAATATTATCGAAGACGCGCGATAAAAAAAACAAAAGGATGTCGAAAATTTTTATTTAGTTTAATTTTTTTTTTTCTCTTCTCGTCTTTTTCTCCTTCGATTGATGTCAAAGAATTTTATCAGTGTTTTTTTCTTTAATTGATTTTTTCTTTAATTTTTTTTTTTAATTTTTTATTTTTTATTAAAAAAAAAAAGAACAGAAAAATAAATAAATATGAAAAGGAGATTTGACGAGAAAAAAAAAAAAAAATAAAATACTAGGCGCTATATTGAGCTATGACAAGTACGACTCTATTCGACGAGATAACCGCGCGTGTATAAGATATCAGTCATATGGATACTAATTATCAGTCTCTGATGCTGTTCGACATAATCCAGAGAGAAGAACGAACGAACGAACGATTTTGTAACTCGATCCAGAATAGGTACGTGCGAATCGGCGCGTCTCTGTGCAATACGTATTACTCATACGTATGCGTAAACATACTGGCAAATTCAAATTTAAATTTTCAAATTTATGAAAAAATTCACAAAAATTTTATGACAAGGAATTTTGAATTAATTTGAATAGAAGAAAACCTTTTCTGGTGAACTTTCAACGTGAAAAAACATGGCATACTGAAATAACAACGAAATGTAAAATTGCAGGTCGTAGGAGTGTTGCAAGAAAATTTCTCACTCGTCAAAAAATTTCCCCGATTGATCGCGAAATTTTCTAAGATTTCGAGGTTTTTCTACGGAAAATAAAAACAAAAAAAAAAAAAATTCCGAGAATATCCAGGTAGTAGACGCACTCTATTTAATAAATTATACGAAATTTTTCTCACTTTTTTTTACTTTTATTATTTTACATAATATTTAGCCCTATATATCGTAATTCGCGATTTCTATGTATCCATCGATCTTGAATCATTAAATATAAGTATATATATATATATATGTGAAAAAATTTTTTTTAAGAAGAACACAAAAAATCATGCAATGAAGACTACTCTTACGATCGTTTGATAATCAACCTGAATCGAAAAAACTGATTTCTCATCGATAAAATACAGACTCATCGCTCTATACTATGCCTGCTACTACGACTACCTACACCTACACGTTTGAAATGAGTAACGTCTCATATCTCGCGTGAAAAAGCGTTTTTTTTTTTTTTTTTTTTTTCTCCTTTTAATCAATTTTGAGAATTTTTTTTTTCTGACTGTAATTTTAATAATTTTACCGTGCATAACTCGCGTTCAAGAATACAACGATGAAATCAATAATGATGATAGTATATTAGATCGAAGAAATAACCAGCCGGAAAAAAGAGAAGAGAAAATTAATGGAAATTTTTTTTATTTTTTATTTCTTATTTTTTATTTTTTATTTTTCATGCAAACTTTGATGCATATATGTAAAGCTGAAGTAAAGTAAAGTAAAGTGAATATTAAACAGTAAACATAGGAGCTTTCGTAAGATCAAGTTTCACTCGACTCTTTCAACTCCTCAACACATAGTTGCATGCATATTATAATACATTTATATATATATATATATATAATATATATATATATATAAATAAGTCCTTTGGAGCTCACGACCTCTGACAGCGAATGCAATTTATGCACTTTAAGAGCAATTCGTATGCATAGATGCATTCCGTCATATGAATGTGGGCTTCTACAGAGATGAATAGCGCTGGTGTAATAAAATGCAAATCAGGCTCAGAGCTCAGCTCCCTCTCCCTCCTACTACTGTACTGCACTGCACCGCCCTATACCGACTACCGCGACGCGAGCATTTCGTTTCGTTTCGTTTCGTTTCGTTTCGTTTAGTCTCGTCTTGTCTCGTTTCGTTTCGCGTTCGTAGTAACTAACTCCATTGCAAGTGGCTTCACCAGACGTTGCTAAACCGACTCGTATACCTAACCTCCGTTAGTTCGTTCTTGTTTATCACCTACCTAGGTATAGAAGCTAAAGATTTTGGATATAATGAAAGCGAGAAGAGAAGAGAAGAGAGAGAGAGAGTGACAGAGAGGTTAAAAAAATAAAAAAGAATATAAACCTGCAGCCGTAGGATTTACGCCCACGAACATAAGTCGAGAAGAGAAGTAGTAGAAGCGAAAGAAAAAAGATCAAGAAGATGAGGCTAGACGGCAAGCAAAAGATCCTTGTCTTATACTCTACTGGTGGACGTGGTAGTGGTACGGACAGGCGGAAATGCATGGAGAAAAAAAAAAAAACAGAGTCAAGTCAAACAAAAGACTTAGGTTTAACACTCGTACATAAGAGTATAGGTATATTGTATGTATGTCTTAACTTAATTGCAGAGGAAGAGAAGTACATATATCTACATATATATATATATATATATATCCATGTACGTCGGAAAACTGACAATCGACAAATAATTACACACCTTGGTGTACGAACTAAACACGAATTAATTACGTGAAATATGCGAATGAATAATTCATGAAAACTTTATGTGGTATATACAGATATATAATAGGAATTCGAATTGAATGCGATTATTCATTTTTGACTGAACTTTATAAAAAAAGAAGAAAAAAAAAATGTATTCAAACAACTATTGTAATTATTTCGCGTCGTCTGAGAATAAGTTAACTACCATAAGAAAAAAAAAAAAAAAAAATGAAAATGTAAGAAAAAAAAAAAAAAAGAACCAACAATGGGATAATTTATTTACCTCTCGAATTTTGCTACTTTAAACTTAAACTCGTTGCCATAGTTATATATACCTTCGGTTCCAGTTTGCCATTAATTATTCAAGTTGTAAAGTACAGTATGTGTGCGCGTACATAGACGTGTATGTACATACCTACCGGTGCTTAAATTTAAACTCACTGTGCACACTGCAGTAGCAGTGAGTCACCGTTTAATCTAAATTAAATAAAACACAGTGTCAGCGAACCTCTACGTATCTGCGTATTACGTATATATGTATTTTATTGAACGAGTATGGAGAAAAGTTAATTATTATTTGTTGTTCATTAACGTTAATAAGTTTTCTCTATACTTCTGTTGATTTATATATTCCGAAATAAATATCTTTCGACAGATTTTACGATATTTCATTTTATTCGGAATGTGAGAAACCATAATTTATCGAGTAAAATTTAGGGAAATGAGCCGAGAAATTAATCTATAGAGCTCATATTTTTTTTAGAACATTTTTCACGCAATGGGGGTGAACAAAAAATATCGACTTTTTACGAAACATCCTAATATATATTTATATAAAATACAAACATGCACACATATTGAAATAAGTAGGTATAGTGGTGACACGTGTGAAACAGTGTCGACGATATATTACAAAATCCTGAGAAAGAAAAAAAAATAAGAGGACAAAAAATAATTCATCGATTAATTATTCTTCAAATTCCGTACCAGATTTATTAGACTAGCTGACTGCGAGATTAATAAAGATGAAAATAAACGAGTCGATCGTTGAATTTTTATTTTTTTTTATATATATTATTGCAGGCATTGACACGATATTGAAGATCCGAATCTTAAACGTCCCGAACGGTAGAGAATTTCGGAAATTTAGGTTCACTTTTCGGGATTACGTGAAGATAAAAAAAATAGTTGATTCTGATCGAGACCCTCTTTAGGGGAAACCCGTTTTATCTAATTCAATCGATAACTTCATGGCGTTATAAATAATCGATAGGATTTTGAAAATTTGTTTTCCAAAAAGTAGATCTCAATACGAATAATTCGACTCCTTATTGGTTTCGATACCATCGATACAGTCCGAGTTGTCAAACGGTGAATGAATCCATGCGTGAATTTCAAGTTTCGGAATTTTCTATCCTCCGGTGATTCTTAGTTACAAAGTTTTCAAAATCGTCTAGGTAGACTTCCGGGAATATAACCCCTTTCCAAAAGCTGTACGATAACTGATCAACAAAGAACCAGGATATAATATAATACCTATACAGCGTTAATAGACAACTACGGCAGGTGCAGGGATTCCTCATTCCCATTTCATATCGCTAGGGAATATAATATCCGTCAGTTTACCGATTACGTACGTACGGAGAGTTCGAGGAGTTCTGCACAGCAGCAGCACCAACACCAGTCTGTTCTAGTACGAGCTCGTCTAATTTCTTCTACCATTGAGTTGTCACGAACGAACGAACGAACGAACGAGCGAACGAACGAGCGAGCGAGCGAGCGGTCTAATAACTCGAATATAAACCGAAGTTAGAATGTATAGTGTTAGACGTAAGTACTACTCGTGCGGTAGTATTCGGTTACGCAATAATAATCGAGTATTACGTTATGTATTAATAATAATCATCAAATAAATGCGTCGTCGAAACTAATTCCGAGAATAAAAATATAACTAATGTAAGTAAAATAAACTAAGAAGTGATATGTGCTTGAAACTAATTCGAGACTAACGGTAGAGCGCAGCGGCATTGAGAATCAGAGGGCAAATGATGTTACAGCTACGAAAATCCTCGTAGTTTATCAAGCCGATATAATAATATACTTAATATGAATAATCTATGTATATATTATATATATATGTAGATTGTAGATATGCATGGGTATGTGGAGTGTGGACACATACTTTGTATCATGACAGATTTTTTTCCTTTTTTTCTGATAAGCTTGTTATCAGAAGAATGGAACGAGTCAGTTTGGTACGAATTCGGAAGGAATTCGATATCGGATATCGAGAAAAAAAAAAAAGAATCCCTCCTTATTCTATATAAGTGTTCGAAAAGAAAGAATAACGTGTATTCGAAATGTATAATTAAGAATAACTTACAACGATGAAAACGGCTGGCTGGCTTGCTTGCTTGCTTTCTTTCTTTCTTTCTTCTTTCCTTTAGTGGTTTCGAAATACTAACTTCACAGAATCGCGTCGCGGTATTTTTTTTATGTATTTATTTATTTAGAATGTCATATAATCGTCGAGTATATAGTATAGATATTAAATCACAATTTACTTTGCAATTGAAAAATCCTAATTCACTCACACACATTTACACACATATATACTATATAATTATACATATATATATACATATTTATATGTATACATATATATATATATAGATATTATTATTATTTATTATTATATGATTAGAAAAACGAAGCATCGATTTTTATCTTCATAATCATTCATAGTTTTATAAAATTATTTAATGTAATATATATATATTTATTATATTCATTTGCGGTTTTATATCACAGTTTTTTACCATTTAATTTCTTTCCTCATATATTATATTCATCTCATTTTATTTTATTCCTTCATATACATATACATATACATAAATATATATATATATATATATGTATATATTGATTGATTGATTGATCCACGTTACATATATATATATATATATATATATTTCACGTACTCATTTCATTTACTTGTATCTCTCAATCTCTTCTTTCTTTTTCCTTCTGTATTTCTCTTCTCCTCCTATCAGTTTAAACCATTTTTTCTCCTCTTTTTTTTTTATCACGATTTTATCACAAGATAATCTTATTGCCAAGCTGACCCGACGAATCTTGGACTTTACGAGCTTTGATATATTTTTAATATATCCATCTATATACGTTCTTTTCCTATAGGTATATACACATATAAATATATACGATATATACTTCGATCGGATTTATCACCTTCAAATAATAATAATACTTTTTATTATACAAGATATTATTATTATTAATATTATTAAACCAATCCTGTCAAATATCTTATCTTATATTATTACACAATATATATATTCATGTATGTTATATCATATATATATACATTTATATGATATTTAATATACTGGCAAATATTATCGAGAGAGATGTATTTGTTTATTTATTCATTTATTTATTTACGTTGTTATCGGTTAACGAGATTTTTATTTCTTCAACTTTCTATCTCACTATATTTAATTCCCATTTCTTTCTTTTTCCTTTATTTTAGTATCTTTTCTATCAAACTAGGAGTGTCTCGTGTCTCTTATTTCTTTGTAACCGCACCGTCATTCTCCTCGAATGTCCCAGCGCTAACTGACAGTCGAACGCCGCGAGCCGGCTCCCTCGTGCACGCCAGCCGGACAAAGATCCGATAATAACCGAGCGGTTACGGAATATACCGAATGTTCGTCAGTCAGCTGGCTGCAGTGGCCTCCTGTCTATCTCTTTCTCTATTTCTCTCTCCATTTTCTCGCTCTTCTCGCTCTTGTCCTTGAGCCAACGGCACTGAGGTGCGTCGAGGGTGCGTCGGGGTGCGATTACGCGTGATCTGCGCTCGCGCGAGACGAGGCAGTCAGCTGGGGAACCCGGCAGCGGATTCACCGCTGAGGAAATACCAGATATATACATGTATATTTATATACATATATAGGTCTAGAGTATAGAGACGCGTCGGTGCGTTTCTTACAGGGTGAAGCAGGCGAAAGTAGTTGTACATCAACGATATAAAAAATATTATATTCACCATAATTAGGTCGGAATTTTTTACTCTTATTCTTACTTTTATTGCTATTAGGTTTTATTTTTCGGGAAGGAATTTCGACACTTTGCTATTTCCATTATTGAGTTATTGTAATACTAGATTGACTAAACTAATGACTTCCCGTTTTCATACATAACTCGCTTCGAGGGATATATTATTCTCAATTTTAACCAAAGTATGAAATTCTAGGTTAGAAAAACAAAAAAAAAAAAAAAGACAAGAGGCATAAATGAACTGTTGTTGTTTACTTTTGGAAAAAAAAAACCGTTGATATTCATCTACTCGGTATAATAAGTACGTACACGTAGTTCTTTTCTCTTGTTCTATACGTTATTTTTCTTTTCTGTTTTGTTTATTTTTGTTTTTTTCGGCAGTCGAAGTTGTACACGTTCTCGAGTAATTTAGAATAAAAGAGAATATAAAATTGCGGTTGACTCGCGCGCGATGTAGGATAAAAATCTTGATTTAAATCAGCTGAACTCTGCGAGGCCTTTAATCATAGGACTGTTAAACCTGATAAGAGGGAACGTTTCCCGCTCACCTACTTTTACCGTGCGTAAGTATATGATACCTATATACATTGCACATGTATATATATATATATACATTTGCTAATATATATATACATTTACTAATGAGTATATATATATATATATATATACTCTATATAACGTAATAAAGCTCCTTTCAAAACCGATTACTTTACGTTTTTCATTTTCCATTTCCCTTTTCCTTATCTTTATATAATTTTAAGTCATTTTTTCGTTTCTTTTCGTTCAATAAAACGCGATTAAATGTCTCCATTGAGCCGAAGTCTCGCGGTTGGTGAATTGAATCCAATGAGAAGCTTCCGGGCGATCGATTCTCCTGACAAAACTCTACCCTTACTGTACATTATATACAATATACATATACATATACATATATATAGACAGATATACATATACCTATGAAAACGACTAGCGTAGGTATAAAGCGACACCAGGTATACACAGCTGTTGGAAATTCACTATTGTTATATTCGTTATACTAAAGTTAAACAGCTGTACACCTAGGCACACATTCTTATCAAAGAAATAAGATTACCATCGATCTTCGATCACGTTTCACTGGATAGGGGGACAGACAACGAGGCAAGGTAAGGTAATCATATATGTACAAACTTATAAAAGCGTGTAACGTATTCCTTCCACGAGGTTCAAAAATGATCGATAAAAATTATTTCGCTGAATCACTGTCACGAGACGGAGGAATGCCTCGTTCTTAGAAACGAACGAACGAACGAACGAACGAGCCTCTCTTTATTCCCACTGAGATACGTTAGTCCCTCTATACGTTTACCTTTCACGTGTCTGCTACTGAAGGATCGTCGTCAGCCGCTGTAATAGGTAATAGTATACATAGTGATCGATGAGACGGTTCTTATCTTCCCCTCTCCTTCGCCCTCTATATCTATATATATATATATATATATATATATCTCTCTCTCGCTCTCTCTCAGGTAATACGGAACGACGACGACGAGTTTCAGTTCTTAGAATTGTTCGTATGCGATACACGACGATATAAACGAACGACTCTTTCGCTCTGGGAAGTTAGAACGAGGCTAGCCGATAACCGATAACAATCATGATTCATTCAATTCTATTTTATCACTACACGCATGATGCAAGATACGTATAGGTATACGTATACCTTAGCTACGCGATTTTCTATTTTCTCTCCTTTTTAGACGATTTTTAACATTCTTTTAACGGCTTCTACTTCGTGACTAATTAGAAAAAAATAAGAAACGATTATTTCGAGACCAAAACGATATCGCGATTTAGATTTTTTTCTATTTTTTGAAGAGCGATTTCAATATTTCCCATCAATATAATTTTAACCTAAACTAGAACAATTTTTTCTCACCGATTTTAAAAAAAGTCACGTGATTAATTGACCGGAGAAAAATAATTTCAGATAAAAATTGCCGCGATCAGCTAAATTTTTTTCAATAATACGTTGAAATTATTGAGAATAAGATAATAAAAAATAGGAAAAATCGGAATCCCACTACCGTTTTGGTCTTAGAATCGTCGCATTTCTTTGTCACAAAATTTGTGTGAATTTTTTTGAAAATTAGGGAAATTCCTTTCTTGAGATAAATTGAATAATTAAAAGAAAAAAAAAGAAAAAAATACACTCTTTTGGTGGTTTTTGAGGCGAGAACTATCACGCGGTGAAATATAAAGAAAATGTAAAATGGTCAGGGTCACAGGCTAGGTAACTTGGCATGGAATGCCCCATATATATGTGTAAAAAAAGGCGAGCGTATTTCACGTGAACCGCACGTCGATTTGAAGATATTTACGAGCCACCTCCACCTCCTTTATCCTTAGAACGATATTTTTATACCACGATCGCTATAAAAATTGAGACATCGATGAAAAAAAAGGAGAGAAAAGAAAGAAGTTTATTTATTTTTCTTCTTTTTTTAATTTTCATACACGTTTCATGTATTTTAAGTATCGAGGAGGATTTAAATCTTACGTACTACGTGCGCCTAGGTATATAATTGAAACGAAATCTCTTGCAATATTGTGCAATATTGTGAAATTTGTCGAAAATTCTTGATAATTATATTATCCGGAAATTATTAGACATAATTTCAACTAGGGTTAGAAATAATTTGAAATATTGTGAAATATTTGATACGAAATGGGGAAATATTTGGAAAATGCTCCGAATAATCTCGTGACAAAATTATCCCATCAAATCTTTTGAAATCATATCACGATATCTTGAGATTCTTGAAATTTCGATTCTCCTTTATAGTACAATGTATAAACA
The DNA here is from genome assembly GCA_963966615.1 of Tenthredo amoena. Classification (NCBI taxonomy): domain Eukaryota; kingdom Metazoa; phylum Arthropoda; class Insecta; order Hymenoptera; family Tenthredinidae; genus Tenthredo; species Tenthredo amoena. Next base: position 21,268,833 of record OZ016482.1, on the reverse strand, counting down.
ATTTTCATTATCTTCCCTAAACGAAAGAAATTAGAAACGAAGAATGAGGATAAAAATAAACCAAAAGATAATTAAAGAAGCGGTTGAAACGCTCGAGATACACGTTACTGTAACCATCGGTACAGAGAAGATGAAAATAAATGAATCGAAGTTAAATTGCGAAAGAGAGAATGGATGGATATATAGAGCTTCTTATTCTTTCCTTGGTTAGCTTCGGTTCGGTTCGATATAAAACAATTAGCTCGTAGACATTAATTTGTAGTCGGATGTGAGGTTATATCCTAAGTAAATACGTCGAATGAAGCGTACATATATACGTGTCTCTATATTTCTGGTTCTGTGCGCGCGCATGTGTGCGCGTGTGTCTGTTGGGATCCGCAATTTCCAAAGAATGGAGTAAAACCGAGGCTAGAAATGTCTTCTATATAAATCCTAGCACTCTCTTCTCGAAGCGGTCGGGAACGCCTCCTTCGAATAAAAGCCTCGTAACTTTTCTCTGGTCGAACCCGCAGCGAAAGAACACCGCGGGTTCGTTCTTCGAGGGAATTGGATATTCTTGTTATTAATGTAAACACATTTTTTCTTCTCCTTCTTATTCTTATTCTTATTCTCCTTTTTCTTATATACTTATTATTATTAATGGGGACAAATTATTTTTCCTCTTTTTTTTTTTTTTTTTTTTTTTTTTTCGTTTTTTTCCCTCTATGGAAAATAAAAGAAAAAAATATAGACGCGTTCTGATCGAATCGCTAACGTACCTCGCCTAAGTCGGACTCTTATTTTTGCCAGATTCATATGAATTTTAGTCTACATCGATAGAAATTATTATTGGTCGAAGAAAATAAGTCCTTCAAACCAAATTTTGAAACGAACATTAAAAACTGATTGCAACAATGACGGAATTAGCAAATGAAATTCCAGTCTCTTTGTCTAATGAGATTCTCCGTAAAAAGTAATTCGGTTCGGTGGAAATAATTATTTGACTCTTTATTCTGGCCACAATACGAGTTTGGAGTTTATGGACTTGAAGGAGTCGCAGGGGTTGAAGTTCCGAATTTTTAAAATCGAGAACGGTTAACATTCGGAATTTGAATATCACCGCTTCACAGTGTTCAGACAGAAAATTTCGCCGCAAGTCTTTGAAACGGTTCAAAATTCCGAAAGCTGCAGAGCCGGAAGGCCTAACCTCCAAAACTTGAAATTCACGCATATATCCATTCAGCGTTTGATAACTCGGGCTGTATCGATCGTATCGAGACCAATAAGGGGTCAAATTAATCGTCCTGAGGTTTACTTTTTGGAAAACAAAGTTTCGAAGTCCTATCAATTATTCATGACACCGAAGTCATCGATTGAAGTAGATAAAATGGGGTCTAGATCAGAATGAACTATTGTTTGTCTTCACATTCTGAGAATTAGCCGAAATTTCCGGATTTTTGGGCGTTTAATGTACTGAATTTCAACCAGCCTCGACTTGGGTTGTTTCGTAATTAATTGGACACGATGGCAGAAAATATATCGAATCTTCACACTCGCAAAGGTTAAAGTTGAAGAGTACGGTTCTTTTACGTCTATAAAATTTCGACGAAGTGATAGTTTATTCACGAAACACGTCAGAACAAATTTTTTGGTTTTGACGTCTTGACATTTTCAGCGAAATCACATTTCGCATCATTTTCACTCATACGTTCATCAAGTATTCACGACTTCGGTTTGTCAAACGTAGAAAAGTTAGAACAGTGTTTCAATGTCGCTGAAAAAGTCGAAAGGTGACAAAAATTATGAATTTCATGTGACCTTCCGCGAACTTCGAATCGCGAGGTTATTGTGGCGGTTATAACACGATCGAGCTATTCGCGGCTGCCAAAATCAATTCGTTTTGTACATAGGTATACACGGCGGAAAATCGCACTCTCCTTGAGATGGTTGAAGGGTTTCGTGGAAGCCTTTAAACCGCAAAGGGTTCCGCCTTGACTAAACCGCAACTGGACCGCGTATATAGGAATCGTACGAAATTTGCGTTGGTATTATTACACTGCCGCATATTTAACTCGCGAGCCACGCACCTGGCCTGGGAAAGTCGATAAAGAAAAAAAAAAGAAAAATAAGAATAATATATAAAGTAAGTAAAGTTATTGAGCGGAAAACATTTTTTTGCCAAGAAGATCAATACGCGCCCTAAAGCAACTAGAACTGAAAAATTGACATGAAATTTTCCTTTCGATAATCATATAGATGATCGTTGGTCAATAAAATAAAATACATTATTGATTGATTTGGAAATTTATACTTGCAGGTATCGAAAATCTAAGTACTTTTTCAACCGATTTTGTCAATTTTCAGATCAACCATTGACCTGACAAAAAATTGTCGAGATATCTTTTCCGTTCGAAAAGTCAGTCTCTGAAAAGTAATCGAACAGAATTTTGAAAATAGAATTTCTAGACGAGTTGTAAGCAGAAAAGTGACGTTACTTTCCTATTTTTCGATACATATTTCATCGAAATTCATATATCTCGAGCGGAAAATAATTTTTTGAAATTCTCTCCCGTCGAGCCTATAGCCACGACTTTTCTGAACAGAAAAGGTACCTCGGTGATTTTTGTCGGACGAACGGTTAGTCGCACAACTTGACGAAATCGAGTCGAATTGAGCATGTAAAATAAGATTTGACACGATTCAAAATTATTCGCGACTTTACGGACTTCGCGTTGCAAAGATCGATCGCACCGAGGAAAAAGTAGTTGTCGTAGAGTACGGGTCGCATCGTTCGTCGCAACTCCTTCAAATTTGTAGGAAATATCCTGCATCGATGTAACTCCGGGGAAAACCGATGATATTCTATGAATCTGATCTATGGATACGAAAATTTTTGATTTTGAAGTTAGTTTTTGCAAACGTTGAGAAAAAAGTGTGCTACGTGCTCACGACAATGGAAGAATGATCTTATCTATTTAATATCTATGTGACGCAAAGTTCCACAAGATCTCAAATAATTCTGAATTACGTCTTGAAATCCGAGTAATCAGCTGTGAAAAAAGCTTATTTCAATTTCCTGGATGAGAAGAAAATTGATTATTTAATGAATACAAAAGAAGAAATTGTATGACAAAAGCGCTGCCATCTGCCCACAGGACAAAGACTAGCAGATTTACCGTTTGACCTAAATAGCCGGTTATATTTCTGGATGACAAATGATTTTCATTCTTTCGCGGTATGCCGTTAAATTTGAAATTTCCGTAGGTATAAAGCGCGTGTATGCATGCACGTGCGTATATGTGTATGTATGTGTGTAGGATGGGATATGGTCCCAAAGAGAACGGGCGACACGCGCGCTAGCGGTATAATGAATATTCATGAGTACGCCGTCGTCATTTACCAACTTGGTGGAACTGGCGATTGTAAATTCGGAACAAGGAACAGGGAATGTGGAACGAAAGCGAACCGCAGACCACGTTCGTTGAGTAGGTATCTGCGTAGGGAAAACCGATTCGCTAAAGCCTACACGATATTTAACGCCGGCCGGTAAAACAGAACCAGAACCAAAACCAGAACCAGAACCAGAACCAGAACCAGAACCAGAACCAGAACCACCCACGACGATGACTAAGGTACAACAATAAGCCTCAAAGCGGTAAGAGTTCCTCCTGCGAAGGATCTGTACAGCTCTCTGTAACTTACATTAGTCATTCCCTTGATCCAGCTGCTGGTTCGTATAACGCTCAGAGTTTCTCTGGGGTATTCGAAGACTTGGGACACGGGAGTTGAGACTTGAGACTTGAACGCTCCCCAACTTACAAGCAGAAATTAACATTAATTATACATTATACCGTGTCACGATTTTAAACTTCGCTTTACTCCCAGAACCCTTCATCATCATTCCACTTTACTAAAACGCCCCTTACGCATTTCCGATTAACAAAGACGCGTGTTAGGCACTGCCTCTGACAACTATAAGCTACTTATACCAAATTCACTTTCCCGGTTCTTTTTGTCTTCCGTTTCTTCTTCCTATTTCTTAAATATCGCGTGTCCAATAGCGTAAGGTTCTGAGCACGAAATGATTCGAAATTAAGAATTTAAAAAGCTCGGCCAATTTTCAATTCCAACGTTTTTGAACATATTTTGATATTTTTCACCCAAATACAAAGAAAAAAAAACAAAAAAAAATGCCACCTTTTCATTAAAAAATTCACATCACGCAACGATATCCTATGTTTAATTCGCGTATAAACGTACCGAGATGCCCTTGCGGATCGAAATTTAAAACTTAGTTGAAAATACTATCGCAGATGGCTTCGGAGTTGGGGAATTTTTCTCGCAGTCATTAACCACGCTGGTAATAAAAATCCGAATCGTTGGTATTATTCATAATTTCATACACCATATAGGTAGGTAATTATTCATTTATTCATTGCGAAGTTAATGATATCGTTTATTAATTTATTTGCAAATAAGCGTGAATTGGGCAATTACTTTTTGGCCAAAAATTAAACGGTGAAGAAGAAGAAAAAAAAGTTTTACAACCGTAACCAGCCGCGCGATTCGTGCGGTCGTTGTTGTTTGTACAATACGTGTCGTATATGGTATATGTACGTGTGTGTATACCTAGGGGCGAAAAATTTTAACGGTATATAACCCGAAGATATAAACGCTGACAAAAAGTTCGAAGCCACCCACGTCCTCGTTCCTGTAAGTTGAGGGGGCCAATTTCTCGACATGTAGTGTGTGCGTGCGTGTGTGTTTGTACATGTGACGCACGGGGTTGCGTGAGTAGAGAGTTAGAGGGGCGAGAAAGAAATCGTGAGAAAAGGAACAAAAAATAAATAAATAAAAACGGAAAAACGAAAAAAAGTATAAAAAGGAGGAGAAGAGATGGAGAGAAAAAATGAAGAGACGGAGAGACAGCGTTGTGGGTGACGAAACCAGACCGGACATTTGTGGTATGTATATATGGAAAGAAAGAGGGTACGAAGAAAAAAGCGAAAATAAGGAAAATAAAGCAAAAAAAAAAAAAACAGAGAAACGAACATGCGGAGAGACAGAAAAAAAAAAAGAAGAAATACTTTATGCAATATACACAGAGTGGTCCATTTTAATCTTCTTCAGCGATTCACTTAAGAAATAATGGAGATCCAGGGGCAGAAGAAAGAGAAGCGAAGGGAGAGAAGCAGAAATAATAAAATAAAAAGAAGCTTTCTGGTAAAATCGCGGAACGCTTCGTTCGCGGCGTTTGACAAGCTATACTGCTTCTTAGATTTTTCAAATTACTTTATTTCTTGTAATAACAAGAGAGAGAGAGAGAGAGAAAATATTCGTTACATAGTCGGGTTTTCTTTACTGTTTTTTTCACAAGTTTCCAAACGGAATTTCAATATCGTATTCTCTACCTACGTAAAACTGTTATACCGTGATGGGGAATAGAAGATGAGAGACAATTTTTATAAACAACGGAGGTATAAAAAAAAGAAACACAAAAAAAAAAAAAAAATTCGATACGATGCCGTCAGAATTTCTGAAAAAGATGAGAAAATTACGGATGAGAGAGAAAAAACAGAAAAAATAAAAATAGAATGAAAAAAGTTGCCGGAAAAACCTTGTCGAAAACTCTTTGATCTATGTAGCTACTTTAACTTTTCTTGAGAAAAAAAAAAATAACTTTAGCCCGTATCACCGTTATTCCTAACACCCCTAAAAAAAAAAAAGACGTAAATTGCATATAAAAGATTGAAATTGATCACCCTGTATAAACATACGAGAAGTATATAGAAGAAATTTTCCATTTTTACGTATACCTATATATGTATGATATATATATATATATATATATATACTCGTTTCTTTTTCAGCTAAAGATTCCCATGCCGAGCCAATGGGACCACTTGGAGTGTTTGCGTTCTTCTCATCGTATACCATATATATAGCTATATGTATAACGTGTGTGGTATACTCTCAGGTAAATGGTACTGTGTACATACACGGATATATACAGGGTCCTTAATTTAAGGGAAGAGGATGAAATAGCTCAGAAAATAATCTTCTCTTATACCCTCGATGTAGGGAAAGAGTGAAAGTAAAAAAAAAAAAAAAAAACAATATCTATATACCTATCTAGTTATTTAATTTACATTCATTCCAAGATTACATGTGTATGATTCTTTTTTTTTTTTTTTATATTTCTTTTAATATATGCATTAGGGTGGTCCTTGATTTGATCATTTTTGGATTTCGATGCTCCCATGGACCCAGGACGTCTAGCCAGAACCCCGGGTTCCCATTCCGATTCTAAGCACCGCTCCACAAAGCCTTCGAATTTTCCCGTTTGAATAAAACACGATTTGTGACATTTCGCGGTTAATTTTTTTTCCTCCAATCGCAGTATAGCTCCGAAAAATCTCAAACTCGGTACACTCCTCACCTGTAGTAGTGGGTATTTCATAAAAATTCTACAGATTTTTAACGATATAATTTTCGAAGCTACAGCGCACCGGAAAAAATTTCTCATCTCCGAATTGGGATGGATAAAATTTTGGCGTTAAAAATCTGTAAATTTTTCACGGATACCCACTACTACGGGTAAGAAGTGTGCGGAGTTTCAGATTGTTCGAAGCGATAATGCGATAGGGAGTAAAAAATAACCCCGAAGTACTAAAAATCGTGTGTTATTCAAATGGGAAAGTTCAAAGGCTTTGGGGCAGTACTTAAAATTGAGACAGGAACCTGCGGTTTGGACTAAATTTTTTTGTATGTATTTGGAGACGTTCTGGCCCATGGGAGTATTGAAATTTGAATATGACCGAATTAAGGACCACCCTAATATACATACATATACAACGTATCTATGTTTAAATCTTCGAGGCTGATGGTTCACCGAATCAAAGAGAATTTAATGCACCAAAGACCGTGAAAATTTTTTCTCTTCTTTTTAAATCTGAATTTATACAAAAAGTGAAAATACGATGTATATAGTAGATCTATTTATTATACATATACACGTGTGTGTATACCTACTGGTTATTGAGAATCGCTTTGAATCGTATTATGCCCTCCCGTCTCTTTTCGAATATTATCGATCTATCAGTCTCTCGGTGCAGCAATTACCCGATCATTTTTCTTATCTATAATCAATAATCTATAATCTGTATCCTTTACCTACGACAAAAAAAGCGTTTTTCGCAATTCAGATATTCAGTTGATTTCAATGCTTGCCACAGCTGTTGGTAATTACAAAGCTAGTTATTTCGACGATCTAATAATCGCTCGTGTTCATTATCTACAGAATGTTTGACGCGCTAGCTAAAGATTATATTCGCGAATTAAAATTCCCAAAATTATACCCGTTATCTATTCGTGTCAAGGCTATCTTAATCTTACTACGCACATAGGTATGTACTATGCTATATCTATACCCATCAGATCTATAATTGTATTCGGAATAAATCGAGACAGAAATTCTAGCTGGATTCTCTAAAGCCTGAATTTCTTTCTTCTTCAGTTTCGTCGATAGAGATATAATTCGATTTCAGTAGAATCAAGTCCTCCGTGAAGATCCAGAGATGTGAGTCAGAATCAGCGCTAGCACTCGAAATTCTGATCAGCGTCTCTACGTCCTGATAAATTTTCAAATTCCACTTACGACCTACAAAAGTCTGCGAAAAATCAACCCTATGATCAATTTTATTTTAATCTCTGAATTATAGGATCTAGAGCTCCGAACGGCGTGAACTAGAATTTCAAAAGTCTAGTTCACGCCTTGACTTGCCCAAAACGGACACGATTCTCACTTTTAGGTGTAAATCGGGATTTCATTGCGTGCACTGCAATCCTAGGTTCAAATTTTAGCTCGCATTTCTGAGTCTGAAAGCGAGAAGTTGTAGAATGAAACTGGAATTTCTATTCCCATTTGCGATAGTGCGAAAGCAGCTCTTGTCAATTAGTGAAAATCGTGGCGAGCACAGCGTGGCGTGGCGGGGCGTTGAAAGGTATAAAACGGAATCGTTGAGTGACGGAAGGATATAGTAGGTAAGGGGTTGTCCTCTGCCCCGTCAATCCTAATTTGCGAACAAAGGAGTGGGCGCGAGATGACGACGTGACGCGGGGGTATCGATTCCGCGGCGGACGAACAAAGGAGCGCCGCGCCGCCCGCGACGCCGCTCGACGTTCGGTCGCTAGGTCGGTCGGTCGGTCGGTTGGTTGGTCGAATAACTGCAACTACCCTCAGCCCCTGGATATCTTTCACCGTGGATCAGAATCTCAGAAAGTTTTGAGAAAAAGAAATCGAAAAAAAAAAGGAAGAAAAAAACAAAGACGACTCGCTCATCCTTTGTTAGTCAAAATTTACGTCAAAATATCCATTATATGCACGAATCGAGGCATGAACTGAACCTCTAGATATCGCTGTGCATTTTGTGGAGTAGGAATTTGAAAATCGTGTTACTTTTCATTTCATTTGAAAAAGGAATGAAATTTTTCAACAGATCAATTGCTACGTGGTGAGAAAAAAAAGAAAATAAAAAAATTTCCTTCTAAAGTTTTCGATGAATTAGGAATCGACCAGGCGTTAACGTGAACGGACCTTCAAGCAGCGGTATAACGTTCTTATGGTCTTCGCTTACGCGACACCTACTGCACAATATATCTAATTAATGTGAGCATGCAGTGCGTCAGAACTAAGACGCCGAACTCCGAAGTCTCTTAGATGCAGTATGTAGGTTGAGTTAACAGAAGACTCACACTTCTTGACACCTACATGCATATCGTTCGTTAAAGACATGTAGGTATCTACTTATACACCAAGAAGAAATTATAACCGAGAATTCATACTTGAAGCTATACAAGGTGATTTAGGTTGAGCGGGCCATATTTTGAAGGGTAGATTCCTCGCGAAATTCCAAGACTAAATTTCCTTTACCAAAAATTCGAGGGCCGAATAGTTTCCGAGCTACGGAAGATCTTAGTCGACCAATCACGGAACTTATAGGTGACGCTGACAGGGCTGCGCATGAGCGGAAGTTGCGCGGTGGCATGGCTACGCGACCTATACGCTCCGCGATTGGTCGACTAAGATCTTCCGCAGCTCGGAAACTATCGGTCCCGCGAATTTTCGGTAAAGGAAATTTAGTCTTAGATTTTCGCAGGGAATCTACCCTCAAAATATGGCTCGCTCAACTTGAATTACCCTGTATAATCAATTTCACTTCTCAATAATCGAAAGAATATTTTTATCCAAAAATATAAATCCGCATTTAAATATTGCATTTGGAACGTAGCTGTAGGTATGTAATACACATTACATTCGTATATACAAACTGTATATGTATACCTAAGGCCAGAAACTCTTTTTAGATTTACGAACCTTTTACGTCAAAGAACCGAGGAGCTCGCAGCCCTCGCCTTTCCCCTGCTCCAATATAATGCTGAAATACGTATTAGGCCAAGAAGACTCCTGTTTACGAAATTTCTGTTTTTCAGCAGCCTCCCTGCCTGCCAGGCTTTCTGCCAACCATCGGCTGAGCCTTCGCTAGGCCTGAAAGTTCCCTCGTAAAATAGATCGAATAAGTTTCAGTCGGTTTTATGGACTTTATTCTAGTTACTATACACATATACAATATATATACGCATATACAAGTTACACATACGTGTATATCTATATATTAAACATATACATAGACAAACAATCTAGGAAAATAATAAACTGTGTATACCTACATCTATAAATACATTTTGTACTTTTTTTGCCAATTTTGTTTAATGTTTACAGCAAATACGTTCGCCAAAATCGAGTAAAATAAAATTCCGGGCAATACGAAAATCCAAACGAAACGTTGCTCCGATTATAAGAGAGAATCCAAAAAACTTTTTACAGCTTTTTTCCGTCGTCGATAATTTAGACAAATTTTGAAAAACTTTTTCAATCACATTTTCTTTATTTTTTTAATTAGACAAAGTACTAAAGAAAATCCGCAGCTACTAGAAGGGACTCTGATGTTACGAAATGAGATTACTTAAGTCTGAAGTCTAAACTCTTGGGCAGGTTGACCCGTGAGCTATATAGAGACGATTTATGGATTAATTCTGAAGCACTCCTTCCTGCTGTTGAAGTTAAGACTGAAAACCGGTAGAGTCTTAGCCACCTGTATAGGCATGTATGATAAATAGTTTTGGCCGGGGTTTTAGCAAATTTCAAATAACACGTCGTTTAAGCATATGTATACGTGTGTATTTGCGGCTATGAACTACGTGTAGCACAAGTTATAGCGTGATAATCTAAACGGGGGGATCTCTTCTTAAAATATTGCGTTAACCGGTGAGTTCGGCGGACGGAATATATACATCGAGAACGTTAATAACGTTGACGAAAAGGAACCGTGAACCGTTTCTTGGATCAAGATAACGAGCAGGAAAGCTCACGGTCGGACAAAAGTAGGTATAATAATTACGAAGATGTTTAATATAAACTGAATCGCAGAAAAATCAATGTATAGAACAGCGGGCAAACGCCATATTTTGGGACTAGATTCCCCGTGGAAATCTAAGACTGAATTTCCTTTACCGGAAATTCGAGGGACCGATAGTTTCCGAGCTACGGAAGATCTTAGTCGACCAATCGCAGAGCGCATAGGTCGCGTAGCCAGGGCATCGCGCAACTTCCGCTCATGCGCAGCCCTGTCCGCGCCGCCTATAAGTTCCACGATTGGTCTACCAAGATCTTCCGTAGCTCGGAAACTATCGGGCCCTCGAATTTTTGGTAAAGGAAATTTAGTCTTGGATTTTCGCAAGGAATTTGCTCTCAAAATATTGCCCGTTAAATCTGAATCACACTGTATACAGCAAAGAGTGAAATAATATATCTAGATTGAATATTAAGAGGGAAATATATGTGTGCGATAAATGAATAAACGGAGAAACCACCTAATTAACACATTCTATTTTAGGCAACATCGATAAAACGACATTTTTATACTTATACCCATAAAGCTGGTTTACGTTATGTGTATAGGTACGGTACCACACATATTTTTATATAAAAATAGGTTTTAGTGGAATTCTAGTAGGAGAGAAGAAGCCATTGCCCTCACTCATCGACCACACGCCGGTCATTCGAACGAGAAAGAAGTCTTATACTAGATATCTAGGTAGGTTTGTATGTAACATACAAGTAGACGTGTTAACAGATGTGAATTGTACGTGCTTCTTATTTTTTTTAATTTTTTTTTTTCTATACATTTAATTTCGTATTTGTTCGTATACATAGGTGTATTACTTCATTTTATAAAATCGATGTTGCAACTTCGCTCAGGATTTCTTTTCCCCATTTTGTTTTTTTTTTTTTTTTTTCAATATACGCTCTATAATAAATTATAGTAAAAGAAGACAACATTGTTCGAAAATCATCTACGAAACGAAAAAACGAACAAAATCTTACGACACGTTTGAAAGAAGTAAATCATTCTACTTTTTCAGGAAAAGAAAAAAGAAAGACAGAAGAAAAAAAAGAACTAAGAAGTGCGGAGGAACGGTGTAGTAATACTTTTATTCAATTTGCAAACTAATTACGGTCACTGTACATATATTTACCTGTATATAAGCGTTTTGCCTAGAACGTGGAAGAGGTTTCTTTGATTTTCTCACCGGGACAATACCCGCTCTTTCCTCAGTGGAGAATAAATAATAGGCCTTTATTACAAAGCCGAAACGAAGGACTAATTATAAGAAAAGTAAGGGTAGGGCAGGGTACGGTAGGGTAGGGTAAGGTAGTAAGTAAAGACGCGAAGATGTAGCGAGGGAAGAAAGCCTAAGCGGCTCACGTCGCTGGGTGTTCTTAAGAAAGAATGGAAGAGAGAGAGAGAGAGAGAGAACAGAAAAAATAAAAAAAAACGAAAGAAGAATAAAGAGGAAAAAGTAATAGAAAAAAACTGAATCATATTCCGTTCTCTGTTTGTTCCTCGAGAGTTGGGTAAAGGCCAGGGGGGAATTTTAGGCGAAGACGACTCCGCAGTCACGATCAGAATTTTTGGGTTTCCCACTCGCCTCTTGCTATTCGTCGTTTGATCGTATCTTTGCCCCTTAGGAGAGCGTCGTTTGGTTTTCTCTTTTTACGAGCACGAAGCCTCGCCTTCTATTGTTCGAGTTTTTATTCCTCGAACGGGTGGTTTCCCTACTTTTCTCATACCAATTTCTATCTGCTACGCCAACGTTCGTCAGGACAGCGGTAGCACGGTGGTTTGTTCAGTTCAGTTCAACGAGGAAGAAGAAAAAGAAGAAGAAGAAGAAGAAGAAGAAGTAGCTCACAACCGTAACAGAGCAGGAAGGGTCATTTTCAATTAAGAAATTTACTACACCCGTCCTCGAGCACCCTTAGAAAGTTAACGTCCCGTACAAAGGAGGTTAGACATAGGGACGGTTTTATTACTCCCAACAGCCACCCGTCGTTACTATCTGGAGGGGCGGACTACGAGGGAAACCGTCGCCGTTTAAAAAGAATAAAATTATAAATTAAAAGACCCAAAATTTACCGGAAGACAAAGGGAACGCGAAGAGGCAACTTTAGGGGCTTTTTCGTGCCCACCTTGACATCAAATTTTCAGACCTACGTTTCGGTATGGTTTATGAAATGATCAAAGCTGGAATTAATTCCGCTTTGAAGTATAGTTTCCATTGATCAGTTCTCTGACATATGCCCTTCGGATGGATTGAAATAATCAACCTAGTCAGCCTTTAGGGCGGCTATAAAATCTTCAGGCATGTTACAGTCTATCGAACTTTTTGGAATAAAAAAAAAAAAACTGAAATTTTTACGTTTTAGTAAATTTACCACGAATTTTTCGACCATGTATCGTGAAATGATTGAGCCTGGGATCAATTTGGCTCTGAATTATATTTTCCATCGATTATTCCTCTACCAAATGCAATTTCGAAGTGTTGAATCAATCCGATTAGTGAGCTTTTACAGCTTTCATAGCCGTAATCAATTGATCTGCGCAGGATTACTCTGGCACCAATCATCCAAAATAAACCAAATTTCACATGAATATTCTAGACAAGTATGTCTACGGTGTGAACTACGGAAATTGCGTTACGTTCATTGGAAGTATCATTTTTCCAAAGATTTACCCCGTTTTTCATTACTGTAGCGTTTGCCAATCACGTTTTTACATCTGTCACGAAATTTTCGAGGCCGATTTTACTATCCGTAGTTCACACTGTGCGTAAATGTGTGCTGAATGAGTATGTTCAGTCTGAACCCTGTAGATACAACAGTTTTTATTTAATCCCGTACGAAGTTCCAGAAAAGTTGATTCGCAGTGAAATACGACCTTTGTTGCAAAATTTTCAGAGGAAAGGAATGACCAAAGAACGAATTTTGGGGTATAGATAAGCTCGCGATGATGATAAGACTCCCGTGATGATAAAATGTATAAATAAATTCTAACAAAATCTAAAAAAGATGAAATATCACCGATGTCACATTTTGTTAAATCGTCGATAACTTTCGAACCCGTTGTCCGGCGACATTCTACTATGTCTCATTTTCAAGGGAAAGAATCCATCTGCGAGGTGGTGGCTCGGAAAAGACGATCAGTTTCCCAGGAGCGAAAATATCGGTCGTTGAATTTGACATTGACGACAACAACAACCAAAAAAAAAAAAAAAAAATAGAAAAAAATAAACATCGTATATATTTTTTGATACATTTCGAATATTCTCTCCTTATTCAAGGTTCGACGATTCTCCCACGTAATTAGAGCCGATAAGCAACCAGCTCGGCCCCAGCGTCAGTTCCTTTGTTCTCTCAGTCGATATAGATTGATATATACATTATTTTCCCAGTACCGTTTCAACCCCGGGTGCAGTAAGGACCGACTAAGGGCGCAGGCGCCCTAACAAGTCTTGGGTGCCTTTGTCCAAGCGCGTTCTCCCAAACCCCGCGACACCCAGCCGGAGATCGATATGTCCTAGTGAACCCAGTGAACGAACGAATGAGCGACCGACCGACCGAGTCTACCCCTATATCTGCCTGCTGAGTTCTTGCCTCCCACCGTCCACGTCATCCCTAGGTATTACGCATTCACTAACAATAAGCTGAGCGGAGGAGCTTTTCCCTCTATTTGTTGTACCCGCCACGCGTACGCGCGTTTATGGTATAATACGGGAATATGCGTCCGATGAACTGGGGTGTAGGAAACAAAGAAAGAAAGATAGAGAAAAAAAAACAAAAAAAAAAATTGAAAAAAAAAAAAATAAGAAAGGAAAGTTTCAAGGTAATTTTTTCCCACTCCTGATATTTGTTCGTGATTCTAGTCTGAGATCGAAGATCAAAGGTTTTCTAAAAATTTGTTCGAGGATCAGTCGTATCGATGAAACAAAAAGAACGAGAGCTAGGTTCGGTTTGACGCAGCTGAGAAATGAGTTTCGAGATTTTTAATTTTTTGCACAATGATATAATTTCGGGGAAAAGCAATAATATGTAGAGATAAGGTCGATCTTTCATTTTTGTGAGTACGTAGCACACTTTTTTCTCAACTTTTGCAAAAAATGACTTCAAAATCAAAAGTTTTCGTATCCATAGGTCAGATTCATAGAATATCATTGGTTTTCCCCGAAGTTACATCAATGCAGAATATTCCCTAGAAAATTGAAGGAGTTACGATGAACGATGCGACCCGTACCCTACGACAACTACTTTTTCCTCGGTGCGATCGATCTTTGCAACGCGAAGTCCGTAAAGTCTCGAATGATTTTGAATCGTGTCAAATCTCATTTTACATGCTCAATTCGACTCGATTTCGTCGAGTTGTGCGACTATCCGTTCGTCCGAAGAAAAATCACCGAGGTATCTTTTCTGTTCAGAAAAGTCGTGGCTATAGTCTCGACGGGAGAGAATTTCAAAAAATTATTTTCCGCTCGAGATATATGAATTTCGATGAAATGTGTATCGAGAAATAGGGAAGTAACGTCACTTTTCTCCTTACAACTCGTCTAAAAATTCTATTTTCAAAATTCTGTTCGATTACTTTTCAGAGACTGATTTTCCGAACGGAAAAGATTACTCGACAATTTTTTGTTCGGTCAATGGTTGATCTAAATATTGGGAAAATCGATTGAGCTTGTCAAAAAAAGTACACAGATTTTTGATACCTGCAAGCATATATATTTCCGAAATCAATTGATAATGCATGTACGATTCTAGATTCTCGATTATTATGTCTTTAATCATGTCTGAAAATAGAAGTAATCAGGTGTGAAAAAACTGAGTCAACGAAATATCTCTTCACAGCTTTTCATCAAAAGCTTTATCCGTCGCTTTATACCGATCGTAAATCATTTTCCGAAGATCTGACAATCTAACTTTTGTAAATTCAACAGATCACTGAAAAATACAATGAAAATTTTTGACAGCGTATATAAAACGAAACACCCTCTCTTTTTTCTTCATCGAATCCGTGTTTGAAAAAGAAATAAATAAATTGAAAAAAAAATAAAAACACTTCGAAAGATGAGTTTCGTCTGGTTTCGATCCTATATCCACTCTTCATTTACAGTACATTAAACTCGAATTCAAGCAGCGTTGACAAATTCACTGACGTGAGTCCATTGCCATTCGTTAGACGAGGGGGAATCCTCGATCAGAAATAATACTGATTGAGATTCTAGAATCGATACATAAACTCCCGAGTCTACAGAGTCGAAATAAAGACATGCCTGGGATCGACGATCGCTATGAATAATCGTGCTGTGATTGATGGAGTTAGTGTAGAAAATTTTGCCGTCAAACATCGTCACTGCCGGCTCCGAATCGCACGAGTTATGAATATTAATTAAACCCAGTTTCGAGCATATATACCTATATTCACACATATACACATACATTGTCTTTAGATTTGTCTATTCATGCGCATAGAATAGTTGTAGGCCTTGGATTTGTCGATCATAAAATTGAACCGAGCTTTTACAATCTTAATTAGTTTGAAAACCGAACGAGGAGATAAAGGAAAGAAAAAAACAAAAAAAAAACAAAACAAAAAAAAAAAAACAAAAAGGAAGATTAAGTGATACAGAATTTTTTCAAAAACGATTAACAACCAGACCGCGGTTTTATGTAGTTCAAATAAAATGACTGATAGAGGCGTGAGTTTGTTTCTACTGAATAAGCAGAGAACAACAAAAAAAAAAAAAAAGCAAAAAGAATGATTTAAACTTTTTCAACGCTCCAAATTTTTTTTTTTTAACATTATGCTTGATTACCCGGTGAATTTCGTTACGAAACAATCAATTTTATACCGAAACTATAGCGATCGATATTATTCGACATTTCTGATTCACGTCTTTAAGGTTTGCAAGGCGATTTTATTTATCCGTATATATTGACCGTGAAATCTGATTGAGATACGGATAGAGTGAGCTGTCACATTAATGAATTGCACAAACCCATACCGAGAGGAGGGTATATAGTGCGGAGAATGGATAGTGGCGAGAAAAAAAAAAAAAAAAAAAAATACAAAAAAAAAAAAAAAACTGACCACTAATTTAGAGCGAATGTGAAATACGTTGTCCATGGGGGGTTTTTTAACTTGATTTTATTTCAGCTCTTTGCAGTTCTTTTCGTCGGAAAAAATGTACCTATACCTACTTTTTCTCGTGACTTTCGTTTGTGAAAGAAAAAAAAAAAAAAAAAATAGAATTTGAAAAAAAGACGCAATTATACGATTCGCGACTCTCAAAAAAAAAAATACCGAATGAATATATCGTATTGAGAAAAAAAAACACAAAAAAAAAAAAAAAAAATGCGAAAAATTGGATTCTACGCAGATTTTGCGTGGCTGGGTTAAAGGTGGCCCGAAACGAGGGCAAAGAGAAGAAGAGAGAGAGAGAGAGAGGAGTCCGGGTCGCTGTGTCAACTATCGCAATACTTATCTCGGAGTGTTAAAACTGACGTCATTATATCAGTCATCCGGGCTCCTCCGTTACGATAAGATTACGAACAACGGTTTCAACCTCCGCACGTTCGATGTATCTCATTCCGGCGCTTCAATAATTCGCTATTATATTCGAATGAAAAAAAATTATAAAAAGAAGAAAAAAAAAAAGAAATATACGAAAAAGAAATAAGAAATCGAGTCATTTTTTTTTTTTTTTTTTTTTTTCCCATTGTACCAATTCAAGCCGAATGATTAAACAAGTAGTATTTAATTGTGAGAAAAATAGAGAGGCGTGGAAAGGATCGCTATATTTCTATACGCTTGTAGTATTATATACCTATACGTTGCGAATAAATTCGCTATATTACGAAATAGCCTCTTGAAGTTTCACAGCTAGGAGAGCAACGCACTCTTAAACGCTGTTCACGTTTCTTCAAGTTTTCTAATACTTTATCAACTTTTTTCCACCCGTCTCGCTCATACACGTGTCTGCATGGGTGTGATAGGTATGTAGGTACTCGCACTCGCGGAGTTTACCGTAATTGGTAATACGTCGAGAATCGGAAACAATTTTTTTTTTTTTTTTTTCTTCTATTTTTTTTCGTTACTTTCCCACGATTTTCACTCGGTATATCGGTGATTCTGTTCTAACTGTTACTTTTTTGATGAAACATTTTTTGATTCTATAATTAAACTTTTTCAGTTTTTTAACGCATATCATTACTCTATTTTATTGTAAAAATTAAAGTCCGAGAGGATTTCGCTACAACTTCAAAATATCGAGAGTGAGAATCAAATTTCAAATTTTACGTGCCACGGTACCGACTCATTCATCCGCGATACTGACATAAAATAAATTTGGTGTACATTCTTCAGAAAAATTATTACGAATTGTATTATAATTTATTTATGAATTGTATTATAACATTTATTAGATTTATGAATTAATCAGTTCGGATCATTTATTGCGACAAAGAATATAATGAATTCGTAGGTAAATTCTAGAAATGGACGTGACACGGTACTGACATTTAAGTCATTTAAACTGTAAGTTTTCTCCGGACTGCAAGTTATGTTATACGAAAGAAGCGATGAAATATGTTCACGAGGATCGTATTGGTACAAAAATTTTATAAATAGATTGTTGATGGATGACCAGTGAGAGCGAACAGTAGAGGACATTAATAAACACTGTTAGAATGGAATCACCCATATATCAACTCCATATGTATGTATGTTTAAAAATTTTAACGGTTCTTTGATCCGAAGTTTCTGATCGATCCGTATAGATTTTTTTTTTTTCATTTTCGTTCCCGCTTCGAAAATTTTGTGTACCTCTTTCCTGATTATTTTTTCAATCAACACCTATAGTCGTATGCCTATATTCTTCTAATCTTCGCATCAGAAGTTTAGTACAAAGACGGAGATCGGAATCGAGATAAGTAACCGGGGGGCTAATTTCAAAGACAGATCAGACCTTGGAGCTACGAAACGACGTGAAACGTCCATCGATGTATTCCGAATAATCCGTTATTACCGAATCCATCAAGCGAGGTGAAAATAAAATTGAAACAATAAAAAAAAAAAAAAAGAAAAAAAGACAACGATTGGTAGGTTACGAAGAGTTATACTTCGGTAAGGGAATAAATAGATATGAAAGGAACCGCGAATGCAAGTAACGTTTTTTTTTTCTTCTCCTTTTTTCTTTTCATTTTAATTTCGTTGATCAGTTCATTATCTCTGGGATACTATTATTTTAACTTCCGGCTACTGCTGAGTCATTATAGGTATAGGTCGTGAGTCAAATTGTAAAAAATTGTACATATCGATCGAAACTATTGTATATCGTGTTCATATACGGCGCGATGAGACATCGTACCTGGTTTACTGCTCAGGTACGAATAGATATGTGTTATGTATTATCGAAATACTACGCAGCTGTATAGTTGTGTATATTTAGCTAAAAATTAGGCTGATAAAATTTCAGGTTCAAAGTACGAGTGTAAAAGTAGAAAAAAATTAAATAAAATAAAAAAGTGATCGGTCTCGATCACGGATTTGTCGATCCTTATCCGGAAAGATTCAAATTCGTTTTCTGTTATTGTTTTAATCGCTTTGATGAATCGATCACGCGATTATTTCATGGATAAATGAATCGATCACTGTACATCATGGATATATACAAGCGTACGTACACCGAGGGGGGCAGATCGAAGTTCCGAACGGTCAGAATATTCCGAATTCGTTCGCACACGATTTCGAATTTTCAGAAACGACGGAATTCAGAACGGGACAAAATTCCGATAGCCCAAACCCCCGAGGGAACAAAAATCCGAAAATTTTCGTCTATTTCTCAGGATGTGACGACAAAAGATAGCAAATTTTTTTTTTAATTTTTAAAAATTTTGTTTTTTTTTTGTTCAAATTGTATAAGCGATTCGACATATCGACACATACGCCTGCAAGACGTAACCGAGGCATTTCTGTCCTGTCCCCCCTCCCCCCCCCCCCTCACCGCCCTTAGTTCTTTCCTTCCCTGAAGAGCGGGAGAATCATGCGAACGCCGAATCTCCCGAGGGTCGTAAAAAGCGTGAATATCCAGGGCGAAACCTGGTGAAATGGGCTGGTAGGGGTGTCATTTTCCTCTGTGCGTAGCCCGTATCAAATTTTACTGGATTTTTATGGCCAGTAAAGTCACACTTATATTGCCAACGATCTGAGGCTCGACGGGACTTCTTATACCTATGCGATCCCATTGCCCATAGCCCATAGCCGAAAGCTGAAAGGATCTCTTTGACCGCGAGAAAGAAGGAAACGGAGGAAACTGCCTATACGTACCTACCTACCTACCTACTTGCCACTCGGATTTATGTACACTAAAAAGAAAATAAATTCTTTTCTTTTCTTTACTTTACTTTACTTTACTTTACTTTACTTTACTTTTCTTTACTTTTCTTTACTCTACTTTACTTTACTTTACTTTACTCTTTTCTTCATCTTTTTTTCCTCCTTTTTTCCTGTTTTTTTTTTTTTTTTTTTTTTTAATTTTGTACTAATTTAACTATATTAGTATAAAAGTAATAGAAAACGCGAAAAACGCGAGACTCGAAGGTGTGTCACACGGACTCTTGAGACAGTCTGACAATGCGTCGTGTATAAATTGACACAGTTATGTCACTGCTAAACATAGCTGCCACGGTAACGTGCGCGGGGTGTTTGCTTATTCGTTTGTATTGAAAAAAAAAAAAAAAAAAAAGGAAGAAATGGAAAGAAAAAAGAAGAAAGAAAGAAAAAAAAAACAAAAAATTTAAGCCAACTTTTGTTGCACCTGAACTAGCACGCCCGCGTTTTACCCAGAAGTCTTAATGACCCGTCGTCGTGAGTCACGGCCAACAATTGACTGTGTCAGAATCTGAACGGAATTGAAATTCTGGTATAATTGTTACATAAGAGTAAAGCGATTTTCATTTATTTATTTATTTATTTTATTTTAATTTTTTTCCTATTGATTTGAGAAAATATCCAATCGCAATAAATTTTGACAAAGAAGAGAAAAAAAAATGGAAAAAATAAAAAAAAATGAAGAAGACTTAACCTAGAGTTGATATTGAATGCGATTATCGAATTAATGTAATTCCTTCTTTCACGCTTCATTCGTTTATCATTATTAGCCTTGTGACAATCGTCACATTGTGAATTCGAGATCGCGAACGATAATCCTTGCTGCTCGTGCTGTTACAAAAGGTGCAATGAGTGGTGAGACTAAGCGTTGGAATTAACTCACGAGGCGTACGTTTCTTGAGTCACGTACATACTTGTGTCCACTACACGACCCAACAAAAGCACGTTGATAAAACCGAGCGAAGAAAGAAAATAAGAGAGAAAGGATGCTGACGCTTGATAACGAAAAATAAACTTGTGTCATCATGTTAAATATATCTATATCTCTATATTATACATATATACAGTGTGATTCAGGTTCAGAAGGCCATGTTTTGAGGGTAGATTCCTTGCGAAATTCTAAGACTAAATTTCCTCTACCAAAAATTCGTGAGCCCGATAGTTTCCGAGCTACGGAAGATCTAAGTCGACCAATCGCGGAACTTGTAGGTGACGCGGACAGGGCTGCGCATGAGCGGAAGTTGCGCGGTGCCCCGGCTATGCGACCTGTACGCTCCGCGATTGGTCGACTAAGATCTTCCGTAGCTCGGAAACTATCGGTCCCTCAAATTTTTGGTAAAGGAAATTTAGTCTTAGATTTTCACGGGGAATCTACCCCCGAAATATGTCCGGTTTAACCTTAAAACAGATAGACTGATTTTAGAAAAAATATTGCAGCTGCGTTGTATATGATTTTTATTTCGGCCAAACAATTTTCCTCATAATACCCGATCGCTAAGTCGTACCCCTTATTACCTAATAAGAAACTCTCCTTACGAAGAAGTCTGTTCTGAGAATATCGAAGCAAAAGCACAAAGGTTTGACTTCTTTTTTATACCTTTTCATTCTTATTTTTTCTTCTTTTTCTTTTTCTCGATTTCTTGCAGCCTATTATTCCATCGGATACGTTTCGAAAATAATAAGAAAAAAGAAGGCTTCTGCTCTCGAGATATTTTTTCGACAGGAACAAATATATGCACATGTACATACACACACGCTGACGCATGGCATATAATACACAGGTAAAAAATAAAACAAAGAAGTCGTCAAATTTTTTCGGCGAAATAAAATAATGAATTATTTATTTCGCGGTGGTGAGTTCGTTTTTTTTACTTTTAATTTTTTTCTCTCTCTCTCTTTCTCGCTTTTTTATTTGTTTCTGTTTCAGCGATAAAATTTGCGAAGGTAGAAATATGGGTATAGCAGGTATATCAAACGCACATGCACACAAGTACAATGGAAATAAAATTATTGTCGTACGTGCGAATTACGGGTCGAGAATTTAAATTGTTTAATGCTAAAATAACGTCGCAAATGTTAGGGCGTGTCGAAATTTTTTTTATATACCTTTTCAGCTTCATATCAGACTACGTGCAAGACTGCAAATAATTCCTTAGCCAAAACTATACCTCACACATAATTCGAAATAATATTTAAAGAATCCATAAAATGAAAAAAAAAATAAAAAGAAATTTTGTGTTTCGATTAACTCAAAACACAAAATTTTCATCTTTTCTTTCCACGACGTGGCACACATTCATAATTCATACCAGAAATGACACGACGCACTTAATGCGGTTCTAGAAAAAAATGTTAAAAGATAAGGCAGCAATGATGACTTCTGTTAATTAAAGCATTTGCATATACTACCTACCTTTCTGATACGCGGTAAATTATCAGGGCTTGACACAGGTATGAATATACAATCGTATATTTATTATATAACCAACATTTCCCAGAATGAGAAAATTAATTCAAAAATGTGTATATTAGTCCCTAATGACAGTCCTTATCTGACCGAGGGGTCAGCCTTATTATTACGAGATTACAAAGAACGTGTACGTCCACATGCCCGTTATGTGCGTATGTAGATATAGGCGAACGAGCCTCAGGGTGTTCCGGGAATAATTAACGTTCCGAAGAACTCCCACAAACAATGAGCTAATCAAAATGTAATAAAGTTATGTAAATATCATTTCCAAGACCTATATTCATATCTAAATGCCGGAAAGTCCGGTGTAATCAGAACCACGAATATAGTCTACGAAATATTACAGTTACGAATAGTTTCTCAAATAATTGAACAACTTTCTACACTAAATTTCGCTGAAATCAGTTTCGCAGTTACCGAGTTTCCCACCAATGAAAATTCGAACTGTCATCCCCCGAACATTTGATATCCAAATCGTGAAAACATTTATAAAAAAAAATCGGTACCTCGAGTAGTAACAGCCGACCAAATTTGGCCCAAATCCCAAAATCGGTCGCTGAGATACGAATATTTTTGCAAAACCATGTTTTCCCTCTCCAAACCGGTAAGATCGATTTTTTCCGACATATCCGCAATTCGGCGATCGATTTGATCGTCCAGAATCGTTGATCGACAATCGCGATTCATTTTATACCGATCTTCGATATTGGTTGAAAAAACCGTCGTTCCGAGAGAGAGAGAGAGAGAAGAGAAAAAAAGGATAAAAGAATAATAAGAGAACAGCGAGATTTTTAGCGGAAGAAATATCTCATTGTTCCTAACCGATTGTTCGCTGCCGATTTATCTTTTGAGATCGATGCATGCCTCTTGGCATTGAATAGCCATTGAACTATGGGTTCGATTGATTTGTACCGTAGATACGTATCGTCGCTATGTATTATGCCTATTATTAGGTACGAAAGAGCCTCGAAATGACCCGTAATGACTTGATCGAGTGTCATTTTTTTCCTCTGTACGTAATGTAGTTCGGAACAAGCTTCTCCTTCCCCAGATACGAATCTCTGTACCCGAATCAATCACTGCCGAATGATCATGTGAAAAAAATTGATTCAGGTTTCCCAGCGGATCAAATATCGACGAGACAATTTTAGCGCAAAAAAAAGCCCTGGTTAAACTCTGGAAGGGTGAATTTCGCCCCGGAGATAATAGCCGGCTATTTTTTTTTTTTTGCAAATGTAGAACTGCACTTTATGATATGAAAGCTTCGGCCGTTTTGAGGAAAGAAGCGAAGGCTTATTTCACTCTAGAATATCGCGACACTCGAGCTTTTATCGCAGTTCGGTTTCCGACGAATATGGGAAGAAAAATCTGTCGCGAGAGGAAACAAGAAATCGAGTGGTTTCAGCCGATTTTTTTACCCTCCCGAGAGCAGAACTGAAATATTTTGGAAACTATGCAATTTTTTGGAAACAATGTTCGGAGGTTTTTTGTAGCCAATTTATTCAGCTATAAAGCGGCACGGTTAGATTTTTGAAAACAGGAGTTTTAGCCATAAAAAAACGTGCTTGAAGTTCAGTTTCGTGTTACAAAAAAATTCAACGGTTTATATAAATCTTCTTTTAATTTGCAAAATTTATAATGCCTCGTAGTCTTAGATTTCGGACGCACGAGCATACGTGCAGTTCGTTTCGATTAAATTTCTATATTTCGCAGTCAGTTTGGTGACACTAAAAGCAGAGGTTACGCACGCCCGGGAAACCCAAACCTTCTGGAACTTTGCCAAACAGCTTACGTTCTACTGATCCACATAGAGCCACCGCGGCAGCCTCAATAAACCTCGCGAAAGGGTAAAACAACGCGCTAATAAACACCAGCTTTCGACTATATCACTCGAAACGGTTTAACGCTGGCGTTTCGGTTTTTTTGTCTTTTTTTTGCATCATTTTTGTTTTTTTTTTTTTTTGCTTTTTCGCGAGAGAATTAAAGAGAGGGGAGGTTTTTGGTTTGGGTCGCGTATGGAGCGACGAATTAATTCCGATATTTGCAAAACGTCGTATCGCGAATCGCGTTGAAATATACGTAAACGAAGTAGAGATGCAATCTGTGCAATTCTAGTCTGTAAATACCGATTGACACGCTCTGCAGACCTGCGGTACACGCTCATGCATATCTACGTACATAACTCTAATCGTATAATATCACGTGTACATACATACTTCAAGCTATTTCCGCGCACTCGACCCAGATAATATCAAAGACATGATATAACTACACCAACGAAGAAATGGTTAGCCTAGCGAGGATCGACCCGATTAAATTCTATACAAATTTTATCATTTCGATTCACAGTACTCGTTTCGCAAATGAAAGAACGCTTTTTCGGTTTAAGTTCAATTACAACCCTAAGCGAGGATCCAGAGACGGAAATTAGAAATTCTGATCAGCGTCTCTACGTCCTAAAAAAATTTCGAATTCTACTTAAAAGTCTAGTTCACGTCTTGACTTACCCGAAACGGACACGAGTCTCACTTTTAGATGGGAATCAGAATTTGCGGGGTAAATTCGACGATTCGAAGACGATTCGCCGACGTCACTTCTTTCACCTCGTTTTTGAACACCAGTTGATTCGGAAACGCGTTTCGTCACCCTTTCTTTAGATTTCCGTATGAATAGCAATGGAACGGTATATCCATTCGTGCAGTGCAGAACTCCGACTCGACCTAGGCTGCAATGGCATAATACGATACGGTCGTAATTGCTGCAGTTGGCGGTGCCATGCCGCACGTAGCCAACCGTACACACAACCCCTATCGCATAACTCACTTGACACGTCCACGTGGAATCGCCGTTATAAATTACCCTTAATTATCACCCGCTTCTAATATACGCGCAGGGAGTCTGAAATTCCGGCAATTCGTCGTCCCTCTGTTGAATGAACGAACAACCGTTGGGTTTTGCAGTTACGTATGTGGTGGCGGTGGTTCGCCAATGAATTTTTTCTAGCCATTGCGATATTTTTTTTTTTTTTCTTTTTCTTTTTCTTTTCCCTTCTTCGCTTCTTCCTTTCATTTTCGATGAATAATCAATTTTATACGTGAATTAATAAATTTTAATTTTACATTTTACATTTTACATTTCACATTTTACATTTTACATACCAAACAGTTTCAGACGCTCTATTCTAATTAAGGTTGTACTAAGGTGCGATATATCACACGTGTACATATTCTATGCTAAAATATTGATATGAATAAGCGATGTGATCGCAGGAACACCGGGTCACTGCCATAGATCAACTTTGAGATGAATTTATGTAATTATATGTAAAGCTTCTATAAGATTTTTCGCAATAAATGGAATTGAAAATGACTTGCAGTTCTACCAGGTAGCTGAACGGTGTTAAATTTCATTCGAAAAACGGATAAAAATTAGAAATGTAAAAGAGAAAAAAAAAAAAAATTGGACAGGAGAAAGAAAAAGAAACGCGGAACCAGATGTCTAGCAAAAATCTAATCCCTATACTCTGTTTCTATTTCTATTTCGCTCACTCTCTCTTCCTGCGTCGATCCCTTCGGAGCTAGTTTTCCTTTTTCTTGATTCTTATTTTCACTTCTAATTTTCGATATCTTTGTTTCTCACATTTTGTCTGACGATGTGAAAAAAAAAAAAAAAAATGAAATTGACTCTAGGATCGTTCTGTGAAATAAATCGAGACGACCAGGCTTCTTCCTAGAATAATTTACACCTCCTTGTTGCTCTTAGACCTCGTCAGCTAAACCTGAAGGTGTATGTAGTCATCTTGCTAAATTCTAGTTTGAGCTGTCTCGCGGTTGACAGCTGTCACGTCTTAAATGCTAATTTGAACATTGTACTGTAACCAGATACCTACATCCCCTTACTACCTGATGATTGTGAGAGGAGAACCACTCAGCTCGCTTATGTTATACCCTGAGGCGTTTCACGTTGCGAATTTTTTAATTTACATTTCTGCAGAACGCCTACGATCTTCTAGACACGTGTTTAACATATATATATATATATATATATATATATATATATATATATATATACGCGGATATATACTCGAAGCGAGAGTTTAGTTCGGAATAATATACACCTTGTTCTCTTTGGGGTACGTGTAGGTACCTCGAGGCAAAACACGCCTGAATATCAGTCTTGGTTATACGTTTTCGGAGAAATGATTATTATTTCGATTAAAGTAACTGTATGAGAGGTGGGATTGATCGAGGCGTTAAATTCGCTCCCGGATTTTCCATCCGGTACAAAATTCCGGATTTTCAGAAACGTTGAAGTCTAGAAGAACTTCAGGGGATTCGGGAAATACCCTTTTTCTGACTTGCGTGCGCGAAATGAAGTCCCCGTGCGAAAAATCGAATTTCGCACACTTGTTGGGAAATGGTACATTGTGGAACTAGTGCGCAAAGTTGGTGATTCGAGTCCAGAATCACTAATGCGCACGAGCTGCTCGTACTATTTTTTGAAACAGTGCGACGGACTCGACCTTTCGTGTGTTTGCGTGCGCAAAGTATCGTTTTCCGTCCTAGTGCGACAAACCCGACTCGTGTGGGAATCGCCTATTTTGCGCACTTTTCCTAAAACCGTGTTTCGCTAATATTGAAATTCGGAATTTTGTTACCGTTCGACACTTTTGAAATTCGGAAGTCGAACCCTATCCCTTGTTTTCATTCACTACTAGGTGAACGCAGAATTGCCGTTTCCTCCCTCTCTTCGTACGCGATAATTAGGTACATCGTTTATTTTCGGTATCCGAAAAAAGTTCGCCATTTGGGACGTTTCGCTAACGCGTACATAAGTCGAGGACAAAGAAAATCATCAACCTTTCCCCGTTTCTGACCCATTAGCCTAGTCGTTGTTAACATCGAGTTGTTTTCTTCCCTCGGTCAAGTCCCAGACCGTAATAGGAGTTGGCTGCAGGACGTCTGGTGACCGTTAGAATAAAGCGTAAAAATGAACGGCAGACAACTTGACTCAACGCTTCTCTCTCTCTCTCTCTCTTTTCTCTCTCTTTCCGTGAGTGTGTCTACTTCGAGAAGAACTTTACTTCGATACGTATGTAGACATGTTATGTTATCTCGTGTCATACGTTATAGTACAGACACGGTTTATATTTATTTAAGTGAGAAGATGCAATATATATATTTTTTTTCGAATAGAAGAAAAAAAGGAAAAGAATCGAACAACAAAATTTGGAAAATCGAATAAAAGCATTCAAACGAAAAATCGACGTCGAATTTTGAGCTCGTCATTCTCTCATGGAAGCGAAAGAGGATATTAGAGGAATATGAAAGCTTGGGAATCGTTATATTCTTGGAAATAACAAGAAATGTGAACAAACTTGGAACTTTGAAATTGGTTATTACCACAAGGGTATAGGTTATACGTATACCTTTTCCGAATCGGCTCGAATAAGCTCTATAAATATATACATTTATAGTGGTAAACAAAGTGGCAATTTTACCCTCGAAAAGATCCTGTTCCTCCTTTTTTTCTCCTTCTTCTCCTTCTTCTCCTTCTTTCTATTTATTTATTTATTTATTTTTTGCTTTCGTTTTCTCGTTTTCGTTTCCTTCGTATACCTACAAGTCATTTGGATCGCAATGTTTCGCTTGCGAAAAAGAAAGAGAGAGAGAGAGAGAGGAATCTGAATTATTTAAAGAACATTCCTAACGCCCACGTGATTCTAGGTTCGTTGATGTACGACTTGACGCCACTCAATTTAGCCTTTCTCTTTTATTTTTCGCTCCTTTTTCCTCGCTTTTCAGTTTTTGTTTTTTACTCTTTTTTTTCTTCCTCTTTTATTTTCGTCTATTCTTTCATTATTCGTCCCACACGCTCGGTCTAATTCGTGTTCGACTTTGTTCTCGACTACATACCGACTAGTATTTGATAAAGTGCGCTACGAGTACGAATCAAGGTCGTTACAGATTGCGACAGCTGGTTCTTTTCCATCTCCACTATTTTCCCGACTCGAATTCCCTCCTGCCTCTATTCGCCACCTAATTACTTCGGCGAAAAAAGAAAACTATGTACAAAAGTATGTTACGTACCACCTCTTTTCTCATTTTAAAATAAATCTTTTCAAAAAAGCGAGTAACCGAGCGGAACAGATTGGCCATTCGAATTCAGGAATTTTTATTTCAACTTCAAAGTGAAAAGCTCAGTGGCGAAATTTTTCTTGCACAAATGCCAGAGAAATATTGAGGGGCTGGGTTCAAGTTCCGAATTTTGAGAGAACCGGAGGTTCAAAATTCCCAAAGCTGCAGATCCGGAAAGCCTAACCTCCAAAACTTGAAATTCACGCATCTATCCATTCAGCTTTTGATAACTCGGGCTGTATCGATCGTATCGAAACCAATGAGGGGTTAAATTAATCGTCTTGAGATTCACTTTCCGGAAAACAAAGTTTCAAAATCCTATCAATCATTTATGACGTCACGAA
This sequence comes from Tenthredo amoena, assembly GCA_963966615.1. Taxonomy (NCBI): domain Eukaryota; kingdom Metazoa; phylum Arthropoda; class Insecta; order Hymenoptera; family Tenthredinidae; genus Tenthredo; species Tenthredo amoena. Next base: position 21,240,062 of record OZ016482.1, on the reverse strand, counting down.
GTTATCGATTGAAGTAGATAAAATGGATTCCCGTAAAGAGGGTCTCGATTAGAACGAACTATTTTTTGTCTTCACATCCTGAGAAATTTTGGGCTTTCGGAGTTTCGAAGTCCTAAATTGGAACTTTTTTTGAAATTCGGAATCGTTTCAAACGAATTCGGAATTTTTACCGTTGGGAACTTTGAAAATTCTGAACTTTAATCGAGTCAGAGAAACAAAGGTGAAAAATGTCGAAAATTTGAATAATTTTTTCCCCGTCTAATTGAGTTTCTTAGGCGCGAATTCTATTTTTAGAATTTAATTTTACCCCTCAGTGGTGAAGGTTTATCGAGTAAAATTTATTTACGATCCCGAGAATCCGCCAGCGAATAGATGCGTGAATCGTAAAAATATCATTCAGCAGTTTGACCGCGACGAACGCCTTGCCCACGCATTTGAACGAAAATTGATTATCCAAAGGTTGCGAAGGTCGGAAATTCCGACTTTATCAAACCCCCCCGTTCCGTGACGAGAATCGAACATAACTAAAGAACCGGAATTCGGTTATCCTAGCGATATTTCATACACCCTGAATTTAGATATCTTCAATTTATATAATAAAGAAATTCTCAGCGATTGATTGATTTTTTCAAACACACTGTCAAGGATCAGGCACATATACGCTATATACAGCCTCTTCAAAAGTGCCAAGAGAAAAAAAGAGAGAAAGAAAGAGAAAGAGACAAAAAAAAAAAAAAGAAAAAAATACGCGACATCTCGCGCCCCTCGGATAATCGCTGAGAGAAAGAGAAGAGAGAGAGAGAGTGAGGGAGAGCATCGAAAGCATCGGGGAAGTAAAGAAAGAGGGTAAAATCTATAAGGGCTCTTAGATGAACCCCGGGAGGCTGACGTGACGAGGCAAGGACGTTGGGAAGGGTGGAAACATGTTTGCCGAAGCGTGACCTCTTTGTAACAACTGTTGCTACGCGGGTGTCGTGCCAGCACCAGCACCCCGGCGTATCGAGAATCCGAAAGAGGAAAAAAGAAAAAAATAAACAAGAAATAAAGAAAAAAGGAAACAGATGGTAAGAAAAGAGAAAGAAAAAAGAAAAATAAATAGAAATCCCTACCGCGGATTTCTGTACCGCTGTGACAATCCTCGAACCTTGACAACAGACCCGTTACAAAACTTTTTACTCGTTTGATGATAAATTACGAGGACAGTGATATCTGTCAATTGTCATGGGAATTATTAGTACAGAGGTTACTCGATATTGTAATTATTTTGAGTAACAAAAAAAAAAAAATGAAGATATCACGGCCTGAAAAACTTTAGCTTTTTTTTATAAATTTAGGACGTATAAGACGTATTTTTCACGGTTCTTCAGACCGGTTAACAAACCCGTGTGATTACTGGAAATAGTGTTAAGTATTGTCAGAATTTTGGTAGGCAGTAAAAAATGAAAAGCCAGAGTTGTGAATCTCTCTGTTTTTTCGGATATAATTCGGTGCGTCTGTTCGACAGATTTTCAATCTTAGGGCCCGAAGAATTGAGATTAGTGGAAATGATCGAAAGTCATGTTTAGACCGAAAACAATACCATTTTCTATCGCTAAGGTGACGAAAAGTGAAAAAGAAACGATTGATAGCGGATTTTGTTCGTTTCGCAATTAAATTTTGCGAACGTGAGCAGAAGAGAGAGAGGGAGAGAGCCAGTTGTCAGGGTAATTTCGTTGTTTAATTGAGGATCAGAAAAGTATAGGTAGCAGTTTCATAAAACCGAAAACCATGGGAAGAGTGAGTTGGGTTCGGTCGTAAAGGTCGAAATTGTGTCGTCAAAGAGATCGGGAGATAAAAGAGTAGGAAAAGGGGAATAAAACAGTGGACTAAATTGAGAATGAATAGGAACTTAATTTGAGGATATAAAACGGGAGGTAAAAAGATCGTTCGTTAAATAAACAGGCAGCCTTCCTCTTCCTTCTTATTTTTTTTTACTGCTGTACCGCTACTCCTGCTTCCTCCCACGATCCGTCAACGTTTCGTCACGTTTCGATGACCAGGCAAGAAGAGAACATCATAAAAAGAATACCCGAAACTACCCGAGTCGGAATAGGAGTTCTAGTTTGATCCTGTGTAAAACCTGGATTCCCTTCTTCTTCAGTTTTGGCGACAGAAATGTAATTCGGTTCCAGTAGAATCATGTCCTACGCGAGGATCCAGAGACGGTAATCAGAATCAGCGCCAGCACTTGAAATTCTGATCAGCGTCTCTACGTCCTACTAAATTTCCAAATTCTACTTACGCCCTGAAAAGTCTGCCAAAAATCAACTCAATTCGTTCGCCAATCGGTTCACTGAACGTTTTATCAAAGATCGATGAGCTGTGGATCAAAACGAAACGAAACGAAATCGATATGCACCTGTAGATAGTGAAAAAATGAAGTTGGAGAAGGAGACAGAATTTTAGAACGTTTTATGCAAACTATAAACCGAATTTTTCACGTTTTCTTTGTCCGTTTCCCTTCTTTGCTAATTCTTATACCCTAGTCATGTATCCCTTTCCCTTTACGTTTCATTTTACTGACTGCATCATGGTTGCTGACTGGGTACCTTTCTTTCGTTCCTTTTAATAACAGGGCCAATAAACCAGCGGTGGTTCGGCTTCCGTGGCGTTTGTCACGGGAAATGATGGCGTATCGCGTTTCGACGGTGGCATTTCCTTTGTTGTGTCCCCAGCCCTGGAGACCACGCAATCCCGGAGCTATACGTTTGACCTCTCTCTCTCTCTTTCTCGTTATTTTCCTCTCTTTTTATCTCCTTTTCTCTCCTCCTGCCATCCAGAGAAACGGTCTGCGGCGGAAGAAGAAGAGAGAAGGAAAAAGGAGGAAATACAGACTTTAGTGGTCCGAGATGTTTCTTGTATTATTATACCGGCAGAGATCACCGTCAACGTTAACAGTTACTGTCAAATAAATATCCCCATCCCTATACTACTCCCTTCTTTAGTGAAATATAAAAATTTTTAATTAAATTCTTCCGACCCGGAATTTATCATATTCACCTTTTATTCCGGTCTCTGTTTCTCTTTCGCTCTTTATACTCCTTAACAGCAAATAAACGCTTCTTTATTGCCTCATCTTTTCTCTATAAATTAAGGGCTTATACACACACCTTGGATTCCATTTTGTCTTTCAATTGCTTTGGAGTAGCGCATTTTTTTTTTTTCCAGAATTAATTTTCCTGACGTAAAATGAAGACTATTGCTCCTACACGGTTCAGATTCGACATACTCAGTCATTACACATTCGCGCACTGTGTGAACAATGGATATCGAATTCCGTCGAGAAACTTTTGCGATGGATGCAAAAACGAGATTGGCAAACGCGATGGTTACGAAAAGCGAGGTAAATCTTTGGAAAAATGATACTTCCGATGAACGTAATGCGATTTCGGTAGTTCACACCGTAGACATACTTGTCTAGAATATTCATGTGAAATTTGGTTCATTTCGGATGATCGGTGCCGGAGTAATCCTGCACAGATCAATTGACCACGGCTTCGCCTATGAAAGCTGCGAAAGCTCACCAGTTCGATTAATTCAAAACTCCGAAATGGCATTCGGTGAAGAAATGATCAATGAAAAATATACTTCGGAGTAAAATCGATCGGAGGTTTGATCACTTCGTGAATTCATCGGAACGTAAAAATTCGACGAACTGTCTGAGACGCCCGAAGATTTTATTGAAACACCTCTGAGATCTAGTCGCCCTTTCATAGACCGGAGAAAAAATAGGTATAAGGATGGAAGTCCGCGTTTTCCCAAAGCTCTCAGGGTGTCTCAAGGATAAATTATCGTTTCCATTCAAGGCTAGCGAAGTTCGCGGTCCCAGGACTACTTCTGGTAGGTAGGTATGGGTTCAAGATAGACCGTAATTTTTCGCTTTGAAATTTGGTGGTCTCCTCACGGCACTCGCGGTTAGGGTCTATAGGCTGTGTGTCTGTTCTACTATAAGCTCTCGTGTTCTATATACACCCACGCATACATAATATAACGAAGATCACGGTAGAAACCGAAGAGAGGTGAAGGTATAGATATAGAGGCGGGAGAAGAGAGGCACGTTGGCGTTGGCATCTTTATCGCGTCTTCTGCAAACCTGAGGAGTTTCGGAAGCAAAAAATCGCCGATTTTGCAGCCGGCTAAAAGTAAAGGAGGATTCCTAGCGGCGTAAGACGTGATATTTTTTGCATCAACGCAACGTCTCGAAGAAGACGAAAATATGGGATGAAAAGAATCCCAATTTCGACTCACCTGAGTAGAAGGAACGAAGATTCTTTTCGATTTTTTATTTTACTGTTATTTATTTTTATTTTTCATTTTTCTTTTACAGAATTCAACGCATTCAAATATATGAAACGTACAAATTTTTTTTCATCTAAATAATTAATTCCTTCGTTTAGTTTATTTTCAATTTTATTTATTATAATACTTGAACGTTAGAGAGAATGATGTAAAAAGTTTATTCACATATTAGGCATCTCGAGATCGTTGGAGAAAAAAAAAAGAGAATAAAAATAAAGAAAAATAAAAATCTGAGAGTGGTTGTAAAAGTAATGGGGAAATTTCTTAATTAGATTCCGTACCGTTTTAAGGTTTGAAATCCACCGAGTACTAAGAGGGTACAAAGAAATTCGAGGGTAAGCCATGAGATGTCCCACGGGGAAAAGAGCTCCTTGGATTATTAATAAGGAGTAGAGATTAAAAAGAAAAGGTAGAAAAAGAAATACAGGATATAAAACGATCGTGGAAGTTTCTGAGGCGTAGAGTTGTATATACTGAAAAATTATACAGATTAGATTAACGATGCGTGTGTATAGCTTGATTAATTCAAGTTGGTGTAATAGCTGGCTAAGTAGCTGGGCGAACGGAATAATTCTGCTCGGATATTTGATGCAATAAGTAGAAATTATAATCTTTGGAGGAGAGTAAAGTTTATAAGACACACAAGTTAACTCCGCAAGTAGATGGGAAATTAATAATCGAGAAATTTTGCGGAAGAAGATTCAAGAGTTTTGATCCCCTTGGTATTATTTAAGTATAAGATATGTAAATTCAAATCCATAGAAAGCCATGAGATCGTTTCCACGTGACATATATAAATCAGCGAATAAGATCCCCGAAACTTTTTCGAGTTTAGTTTGGCTAAACTTTACCGCTTTATTCCATTTCTCAAATCATTTTAAGCTCGCGTATTTTGAATCTTCCTAGGTAACAATTCCGCCTCTGATATACAGGGTGATTCATATTCTCGGGGTAGATTCCCAGTGAAAATCTAAGACTAAATTTCCTTTACCGAAAATTCGTGGGACCGATAGTTTCCGAGCTACGGAAGATCTTAGTCGACCAATCGCGGAGCGTATAGGTCGCATAGCCAGGGCACCGCGCAACTTCCGCTCATGCGCAGCCCCGTCCGCGTCACCTATAAGTTCCGCGATTGGTCAACTAAGATCTTTCGTAGCTCGGAAACTATCGTACCCTCGAATTTTTGGTAAAGGAAATTTAGTCTTAGAATTTCACAAGGAATCTATCCTCAAAATATGGCGCGCCCAGCTTGAACCACCCTGTATATCAGCTATAATTTATCCCTAAAGCGAATCAATGAGGCGATGAAATTGGTGAGATTTATAAACCCGTTAAAACTATTCAAATTTCGTATTCCGCAATAACATCGCATGTAAAACGGCATCGAGTCAATGCGAAATACGCGTGGGCGACTTCCGTTTATAAATTGCATAACGTCTCATCCTCTTATTCTCCTCACCCCAAATATCGTACGCAAATTGCGTATGTCTTACTTGGAAGCTGGCCACAAAAATATTAGACAAACTGGCGACAGTCTCCATTTCTTTTATACGTTGTAGATATTCGCGCGTAATAACAGTACAACTTCCATAAATAATAACCAGAATCTTATTTCGTTCTAACTATTTTACGTATATCCGGGAGGATCTTGCTCCGTGTTTATTAATCTCATTATTATTACCCTTATCTTAGGTACGAGGTAGGTATACCAGGTTAATATCCAGATTTATAGGCGACTAGGACGTTTTCCTCCAGGTTTATAATGTTATAAACGAGCAGGAAATAGGCATCAACCCAGCCACTCAAGGGGTGACTAATTTCAAATTAACTTATATACGTTCCCGCAGATTTGGGAATAAAATATAATATATACATATAATATATACATATATACAATATAGCTGTGTAAGAATGACGGGCATTTAATGATGAGATAAAAAATTAGAAAGCGACTTTCGATCATGACGAAAAAATAAAAAAAAAAAGGATAAGCGTAATTGGAGATTGAAGGAGGATTTTAGAACCGTAAAATCGATTTTTATGAACTTTACGAAGTTTTCAGGTCCCGATTCTGCGCCAGGCAAATGAAAGAGGGTTTTAGTGGGTCGATGAAAGAGGTACGGATACCCACCCTATACATAGCTCGGGCTTATTGGGACCTTAAGTAAAGTTAAGGTCGTATTTACGATTACCATAACGAAGAGTTAAAGCAGATTTACGGTTTTCTAAAGTCGCGAGGATTCGAGTAAACCCATACATCCGGAGCGGCATGGCACCGAGAAGCGAGTCATTCGGTACCAAAGTTTACGAGGAAATGGAAAATGAACGGGGGCTGCCGACTTTCGGCCAAGCGCATGTCTGTAGCTACGAGATAAATTCGAGGATTCATTAACGCTTCGAAATTTTCGTTTTTTCTTCTTCTCATCGATGCCAAAAATTTGAAGAACATTTTTATCACCCAAACTTTCGAAGGCACGAATTTTTTTCAACTTTGCTATGAAGTTGGAGAAAAACACCCTTCGGGGTTCGCATATTCCTGGTTTGTGTGGAAGTGTATAACTAACCGGAATAAAGACACGAAAATAGTCCAACGCTCGGGCTCTGAGGAGCCTTTTGAATTTTGGGGACGAATTGGCGAATTTGTTATACTTTACGTATATAAATCTCCGGGGATAGGTACCGGGGAATAATTGAGCTATGGGTTAATTAATGACGACAACCTCCCCGTGAGGGAAGGATCGATTATTATTATATATACTAAATCACAGATTGTTACTTACGACCGTACTGGGACGTTTCGAACTCGTGCCAGAACCCTGTAACAAAGAAAGACCAGAATTTCATTAGCAGAAGTTGATGGGAAACGGTTGAGAAAAAAATGGAATTAAAATTTCATGCCAAAGGCGAAATGGTTTGATTAAAAAAAAAAAATGTCCGTCATCGAATTCTCTTTTCGTTTATTGAAATTTTGTTCATATCGAATGAACCCCGAACCGTATCGATCCCAAATTTGACCGTTGGTATAACTAGATTAGGATCTTTTCGGAGTTAGCAATTTGGTGGATAACCGTTTCTGCGTTAAATTGCGCGAATCCATTACACAGAGAAAAAAGCGATCCTCCTGTGTCATACTGTTCAGAATTTACAATAAATCGTGAATATTGAGCCCGGTAACTAATTGAGGATCGTATACCACGCTCAATTACGATAGAAACCCTGATTCATTATATTCAGAGGATGCGAACTGAAAAAAAAAAATATTTATGCGAGGAATCGACTCGATTATATTTTTTCCAGCTTTGATTCAACTTCGGTTAATTCCCATTTATATATACGCTGAAATTGCAAAAGGTGGACAAATCGCTCTAGTTTTATTTCCATCGTTTAATTTTACCGCCAAAAAATTATACAACGTTATTCAACACCCTAGAAATTGAAATTAGGATTATTGAATGTCGATATAACTTCCTGGGCGAACGATTCATCACGGAATTTAAAGAGAACCAATTTCCGTCCAATTCATCCGCATAAAATTGAAAAATAAAATAAAAACAGACGCCACAAATAATAATAATCATTCCAAGGACCTACACAGGCATAGCTATCAAAGGCCATCCCCTCCCGTCGCGGGTATAACTTTTCCTCAAAGCATTTTTCCGTATCACCCTAATATCGGCAGTAAATCGTCCGGGTCAATTAAAATGGGGAAAAGTTGGCGGCGGCAGGGTGTGTTATGGGGGGGTAAAACACCGGTTCAATACCGTGTTCAACGATTTTCATTTTTCAACTAAACGGCGAGCTGCGGAGGTTTGCGAGTCAAAGGAAACGCGTCCTGTGGATATAGGTATACACCTGAGTGTAATGGTATATCCTGCCTGCCTTTATCTTTACCTGGCTTTCACCATAAACTTTAAGGATTTGTCCGAGGCAACGAAGAGAAGAGAAATCCTTACGGTATCCTCGGCGAAACCACCCCGAGGAGGGGATGCAGGGAAATTCTTTCGAGCGGTTTCCATCTTTGTGAGAGATTTCTAAACCAGGTATAGGACTGCATACATGCGTTAAAGACGGCCGAGCCGAGAGCTAACGTTCGGATAGAATTTCTCTGCCAAACCACTTTCAAAGACATCGATTATACCGGAATCCACAATTCGAGGAAAAAAGGAAGATATCTCTTCCTGCCTTCACACGCCAGAGGAAACCTTCCTTCAATTTCTTTTTCTTCCACACTTTTTTTTTCTCTTTTCTTTCTCTACGTCGACGGGAATAAAAGATCTAAAATTGGACCATCTCTTACTTCTTCTATTGATTCCGGTCGAAAAATGGTCTTTGCTAATTTCGACTGATCTCCGAGTTCTCGGGGCTTTTTTCCCCCCAAAAAAACTGGCCGAATTATCTCAGAAAAAAATAAAATTCTACTTTCAACTTTCGACTGAGAATATAAATTCTTTACACCGGAGTTTCTGAAGTGATGAAAAGCACCCTGTTTACGTAAAAATAATGGAAAAAAGGAACCGTACCTACAGGGATAAAAATTGCGTCGAGACCTTTACCCTTGGCGATTGTCCGGTTGGGGTTCACCCTGCAGAGGTCAGCGGGTTGCAAAGGACGACCCGCACGTAGGTAGACTGGTGCTAGGATAGAACTATGAATCTTCGGTCGGCCAGCTAGCGCGGAGAGAATTACAACGTTCCCTTATTTATAGTTATAGCCTTTTAAGGCGTACATTTCTCTAGCCGGTGGAAACTGCAGCGGTGCTGAAAATTTAATAGTATAGGTAAACGATAACCAAAAGAGTTTCTACACCGTCGGACATCTCTCTTCTATTCGCCACTGCGTTCTCTTCACGGAAACCCATTTTATCTGCTTCAATCGATATGACTTCACGATGTCATAAATGATTGATGAGATTTTGAAACTTTTTTTTTCCGAAAAGTACGTCTCAAGGCGAACAATTTGACCGCTTATTGGTTTCGATACGATCGATACAGCCCGAGTTATTGAACACTGAATGAACAGATGTGTGAATTTCGAGGAAAATTTCGGAATTTTGAACCATCGGTGTTCTTCGTTTCAAATTTTTTCGAATCGGGGAGAAATACCGTTTCTGAAAATTGTGTTACGGCGATATTTTCACTGTTCGGTACTTTTAGAATTCGAAACTTCAACTCCGGCCTCAGTCACGGATGTGGAAAACTAAATTCTCCTTTCATTTCTTGTAGAGGAGAATTTTATGGGATTTATATGGTGATTTTGACGTTTTTAGAGCGGTTCAGAATACATCCGGACACACAATTTTATTCGGGTAGGTAAGTATGTGAGGCTGTACTTCTAGAATCTGGAAAAATATTTTAAACAATTCAAAAATCTGGTTGTTACTTCTGGACGAGTAATTCTGCACACCAGATTTCATAGCCCCATATATTTATGCGGTGATGAGTTCTGCCGCTCCGGTATGAATGTAGTTTCCATATTTCATAAGACTTTTTCTTAAAGCGTTCACAGCGGACGCAGATTTGTGTAATATTGCATTTCATACTCGTTTCTTGTTTGATATCTTCTCGCATACGACCATGGCTTTCAACTTTCGGTATCTGAATTTTATCACGCTAAAAACTCGACAAATTCATCCTTTTCTAATACAACAAAAATTAAAGTTCAAACTTCAAGGATCTCTCGTGTGGGATACCTCGCAAACTCCACGATCATCGTTACCCCGCTATTTCTCAAACCATTCGAAGGTCTTCTGCGAATCACTCTCGTATTTAGTAGGTCGTGGACATCAGTGATTTATCATCGAAAAGAGTCGTAGAAAATTTAATTCGCTATAAGATACAACGAGGAACACAACGTTTCGCAGAACTATACGCGAAAAAAAAAACGCGTATCGAAATTCTGTTCAATTTTACGCCAGATTTCATCTAGTCTAATAGAATTTACGAATTTTCGAGACGAGTGGAAAGCCAGTTTATCTTCCCAACGCAGATTCGACGTAAAAGTCGGATAGAGTCTTCGGAGAATAAAAATGTGTCGAGATTTTCGCAGACGATAGTTTCCGCGACATCAATGCCGTTGCAGGATCAAAAAAAAAAAAAAGAAGAAAAAGATAAAAAAAATAGCTCGAAACTCGATATCCTTTCCAGGTATTTGCCCTGGTGCCGGCGAGATAAAAGAAACAGCTGTTTCAGCTTTAGGCTATCTTTCTGGCCTTTGCTGACCCTTCGGTGGGTGGCTCGAAGAATCCTGCAGTCACGGCCTCCTCCGGAGTAGTTTCTATCTATATCTATCTATCGGGAGTTTTAAACTCAACCGGTGAATGACTGGAGGCTATACTATTGACAGAGATCAATTGAGTGTAACGTAAACATTCGGATGTCCATCCCAGACCAGGAAAGAAACGGTGAAACGGTGAAACGGTGCTATTCCTATACCTATATGGATGCCTATATAGAGGCAGATGTATCATTCAACGATGGGATCAACCCTTGGCAACAATAGAAGCAATCGGTGAAACGAAACGCCGACTCACGGCGTCTTTAAGAGTGCAGATTCACTGCTGCTGCTGTTGCTGCTGCTACAAGGCACAGTCATTCTTATGGACCGAGAGCGAAGAAGACATCCGTTTCTTAATTTGATGAAAAATTGACTTCTATGGAGAGAATGCTTCTGTTCAAATTGATTATGGGTTCGATGTAAGTGAGATAAATTCCCCTCAAGTCTTCTGTGTCATGAGGATTCTTCACTACATCGAAATTACATCATCTGTTGAATCTGTACTATATTTTTCTTCACGGAAGACATTTTTTTTTGCTGTATCAGATCCTATGATATTTTATGAAAATCGGAGGGGTTTAGGCTTCGCCCATTAGTTGTGGTGCACAGAGGAGTATGAAGCCTGTGAAATTCTCCCATATCCCATGGAATGTCCGAAACCTTTGAAGAATTCTTGAAACCCCCGGAGAAACCCGTACAAATTCGAAAAATATTTGCGTGAAATATTTGAGGAGTTTGCAAGATCTGTGTAGGATCGAGACGTTGGTGAAATCGCGGAAATGTCGGACGAACCCTAATTCCGACTCCTTTCAAATCTCCGGAATACGATGAAATCCTCAAACCTGTGGTACGAATAATTTCGGGCAGTTGTTAGCGCCGGAAATTCGACGAAGTTTGACGAGAATGCGAAATTCACTTCAGATTTTATCGGATATCAGTTTCGCAAATCGTCAAACAAAATACGGAAGCTGATAAACTAGAAGCTCGGCATATCGCTTCCGCTGATACATGGAACTGATTCGATTCCGCGATGCGATAGAAAATCTCATACCATCGTGTCGTAAGCGAAACGCCCTCCGAAACTCGAAATGAGAAAGCGTATAGAAGTTGTGAAACTATCGAATTCTTCAAGAATCCTGAACCCAAGATTAGACCAATGTGAAGAAAGGGATGAATTATAACCGGCGAACCTGAATCTCGCTGCATTTCATCAAGAACTTGAAAATCTGGCGGCCCAAGCGATGTCAAAATTCGATGAAACGTCATATTTCGCTGGGCGTTGTCTTCCCTCCGATCGTGGCTTGCTTCCAAGGAAAGTCAAACGCAGTCTGACAATGAGTTACGTAATGATAGTTGATGAGATTCAACAGCCAAGAAAAAAGAACAGAGAATCTTCTTTCCCAAACAGGTGAAACGATTTTCGGTATTTTTGCTCGAGCTCTGGGTGGTCCTGTTCGACTTTGTATCAGTGTAATCCCGGGTTGTCTAGAATTAAGCTTTTCGCTGAAACAGTCGGCTGATTTATTGACTGTCCGACCCTCTTCCCACGGAATTGATAATTGTTTGTCGATTGGTCGGAGCCGATCGATTCCAGAGTGTAATTTCAACCGATACATTGCATCGGATTGAACTGCAATGCGAGAAAATAATTGCTCAACGATTCTTCGATCGAATGATAAACAATCACCAGTTACGTATGTATCAATCCTGATCCACCAGCGGCAAAATCGGCTGCTTATTCAGCTCGATCTAGAATCGAGAGTAATGCAGGATGTTTAAGCTCACGACATGACATCTGGAATCTGGCTGTGGTTACAGTGGTTTTACCAGACCCAGTATTCGTCATCTCCTTCACTGTAATGCAGAGATGCAGCCGCACCGCACCGGCTTGTGAAAATATACAAACCAAACTACGTCTTTCCGCACTTTTTTATACTTCCCGTTTTGAGAGAGGAAGTTTTTATAATCACTCCGAAAATGAAGAGTTCGGTTTTCACTAAATCCCCACGTTTTTAAGCCCAAGAATCACTTCAGACCATTTTTAGACGTTCTCATCTTTTCGTTCGTCATTTGGCGATCGATTTTTTCAATAAACGATATCTCGAGGAATGATCGACGGATTTTCACAATTTTTTCTTCCTCAATCGACAGGATTTGTTCCAACTCAAATCTGATTCAATTTCCGAATCAATCGATTGATTAGTTCTGAAGTTAAAAGAAGCGTTCAATTTCCCTTCCACTGATATTTCTCGAAACTTGGTACATCGGGGCTTTTCTTGCGTCTCTGATCGATAAAACGAGCTCAGATTTGACCGATTTCCAAAATTCAAGAACACCGTTTTTCCTTTCAAAAAAACTCTCGAGTTTCGATGAAAAACAAGCTTCCGTTGATTGACTAAAATTTGTTGTTTCTTTGAAGAGATACTCGAACATTTTCGCATAGTTAAATCGACTTGACATAGAATACCTATCTACGTCGCGGTTTCCGTTCGCGGGGGTGAATAAAAATGTTTGATGATTAAAATTTCTTAACGAAGCATGCATCTCGTTAACGTGGTCAGCAGGCGTGTCGTTAAGACGGGTGGCCTATGGCCAAAGAATCCGTCGGTAGACGTGCCGGCGTCATTTGGTCAATTCCGTTCAATTATATAGTCCCGCGTTTTCGTATCTCCGCTCTTTATAGCTAAGCGAAAACACGTGGCTCGCAGATGTTACGGAGATACGAAATATTTCCGTATAATTTAACCCCGGTGTAATTATATTTCATATATATGTATAGTGTATAGAATAGCGAATTATGAAAACTTATTAGAAAAGTTATATTACAGTTTTAAAATTCGCGGAGTTAGTCCTTCGCGACCTAACAAGGTGACCGCAGTTTCCGGTTGGCGATAGTCCAGAGATATTCATCACTGACGTTAGTCGCTTGACTCTTGGCTAACGGCCGTTGGTATACGTCGCTTCGTTTCGCGCTACACTACACGTCTAGGGTTTGATTTCTTCTCAAATAATGTATATATGTAGGTATATATATATATATATATATATATATATGTTTATATATGTACGAAGACGTGTTCTACCATCGTTGAAAGGTCGACGTACGCCATCTTGACGTTTCAGCTCACCGCGATCTTTCTGCGAAATCCTCAAAATACCAAAAGATTCAAAATAGAATATCACCTCGGAACGGGAGCGACTGGGTACTGAGTGAGTGGTGATCGGTAGCACAGAAATATCGACAACTAACGCGGTTCAAAAAAAGAAATAAATGATAAAAAAGAAGAGGTAGCAAAAAAGTGGCAAGGAACCAAAAAAAGAAAAAAGAAAAAAGAAAATGAAACATCGCGGTAATTATCTATTACTTCATTGAAGTTGGATATTATTTTTTTTATATTTTTGTTCGAATGAATCGAAAACACGATCACTCCACAGTTCTCGATAGGAATTTCGTTCCTTTATACGTGGCTGAATAATTGATAAATCGAATTTGAATAAAATCAGCGAAATTTTTTTGTCACATGGAAGAAAAATCCTGACGAGAGTTGTATGAGAATCAATTTCAAGTTTCATGAGGTCTGCGAAATGTTTTCGTTGACGTAATACCCCGTTGGTATAATCAGCCATCTAATTCGGTGATTTATACATAGATAGAGGAAAACGAGAATAGAGAGCGTAATATTCTGTAGAGAGAATTGTGTACCTGGTGTCAGCGGTGTAAACGGGAGATATTTCGCTTTGACAAATTGCATTAAATGAGTAACTGGTCTTCCCGAGACTCCTCGTTAATTACATACATAAATAATAACCACACTTGTCGAAAACGATGCCGAGCCTCGAAACCGCGGCGGAAGCGTACAAGTTGGATAGAGAAATCCGCGATGGTTCTTTTGGTCGTGCTCACTGACCGGTAGATAGTGAAAGTGCGAAAAAGGTGGTAAGTAAACTAAGAACTTAACTACGTTAGCCTGTTTCGTGTTTTTTTCTTTTTTTTTCTTTTCTTCCTTCTCTTTTTTTTTCTTTTTCTTTCTTTTTTGTTTTTACGACGAATTAACGCCGAAATAAAATTAGAGAAAGTATATCTATATACGAATCGCTTAATTGCGAAACAAGTCGGGTCTTTCAGCTGGACCAAATTACACAGGAGACATAAAAAAAACTGATTCAAAAGATATCGGAGTCGGTAAATTAGATTTTAGTCTTTTTTTTTACCGTAATACTATTTCTAAGATATAATCCTGTCGAGTACAGCGATATTAGGTTTTTTAGAATGGCAGTAAATGAGTCAAATTTTAACAGACGCAAAGGTTGGAGCTGAGGAATACGGCTTTTTACGACTGTAAACGTTTTATTGAAATGATCGTTTATTCTTCAAACACATTAAATCGTAGTTTTTTTTTTTTTTTTTCCCTACAGTATGATATTTTCAGCGATATCAGATCCAATTAAAATCACGTTCGATGAATATTCATGGCTTGAATTTGTCAAAAGTAGAAAAAAAGAGTATTTCTAATCGCTGTATCAAAATGAGTATATATAGATATGATCTCGGTGCGAAGAAGTCGAAATTTCAAAATAACGTCACTCAAAAAATTTTGCGAGTAAACTGTGCACATAGTATATTCGAAAAGTGCACACGGGGTCATTCAGATCCCAGAATCTTTCTGCAAAATTGAGCATTGATTCTTCTTGAATTGAGATTTGATTGAAAATTACTCGGGGTCAATTCGAACCCGTGTGAACTTTGAGATTCGCTACGGAGTTGCAAAAACCAACTATGCGTTGATTCATCAATTTTTTATTACAGTTTTTTATATTAGATTTCGAGTATAAATATCTTGTTCGACTTATAGTATCTAGATACTGGAAAAAAAAAACAACGATTAGAAAGTCTCGTTGATTATATTTTGTGACGCGATGAAAATTGATTGGTAAGAAAAAAAAATTTCATCGCGAATAAATTAAATAATACAGGGTGATTCAGGTTGAGTAGAGAATTTATTGAGGTTAGATTCCCCGTGAAAAACTAGGGCGAAATTTCCTTTACCGAAAATTCGAGGGACCGATAGTTTCCGAGCTACGGAAGATCTTAGTCGACCAATCGCAGAGCGCATAGGGCACATAGCCAGAGCGTCGCGCAACTTCCGCTCATGCGCATCCCTGTCCGCGTCACCTATAAGTTCCGCGATTGGTTAACTAAGGATCTTCCGTAGCTCGGAAACTATCGGGAGCTCGAATTTTTGGTAAAGGAAATTTAGTCTTAGAATTCCACAAGGAATCTACTCTCAAAATATGGTCCGCTCAACTTGAAACACCCTGTGCATCAAATTATAGTATATGCAAATAAATTATCTATGGAATCAAGTTATTCGGAAACTGTTGATCAGCCGTCAGCACTGCAACTAAGTCGCTATCTTTGTAATTACACGGTCCGATCGCATCGAATGCCTGGGGTGGCGATCACCGACGTTAGTTATGTATCCAGTGTGCAAGCGGTGCAGTATGTAATTACGATAAATTACGCGTAAACGTGTATTCTATACATGTTCATATTCCAATCGGCGCGGTGTGGCGCGGACTCACGTAAGTAATGGGTGCAACTTTGTTGTACAATGTTGAATTACCCGTGGCTGGTATACGTATAGGGGTAAGGTCCGATGTGCAGAGCGTGCAATTTTAAAAAGAGATTAAATTTCGCGAGGTCTTATACCCGAGGCATTCTCAAACCTTCACGTCCGAACTCTTTATTCTCGTTTTATTTTCATCTCGGTTATTACCTTTTTTCAGTTTTTTTTTTACACCCACCAACCAATACCGCGAAACTATTACGACTCTGGTAATATTTTGCTTTTCTTTCTTTCCTCTCGTTTTTTTTTTTTTTTTTTTTTTTTTTACATCAACTTTGTTTCTCCGTAAGGATCAGGTATGCCATTATTGCAATGAAACTAAATTACTTTAATTGAATAAACGACACGTGAAATTATATGCGAAGAAAAAATTGAAAAAAAAAAAAAAAAAAACAAGGTAATGCACGTGTTTTGAAATTTCATGATTGAAATATATATATATAAAAAAAAAACTAGATTTGATATTTTAAACTGCGTTCAATTTTTGGTCATAATTTTTATAACCGAATAAAATCCGGTCTCCTGTCTAGTCGAATTAACGGCGAAATGTAAAATAAAGCGTGAAATTTTCGAGACTTATAGAATTTCATCTCCAATTGCATTAAAAAGTTACGAAGAAAACCGAAACGCGGATATCCAACCCTCCGGGAATCCAATAATTTATTATTACCATAATCCAACCGTGCATTATCGAGTTTCAAAGTGCAATAGTAAATTTTCTGTCGGGCGCGTATAAGCTCTTTAGTTCAACCGCAAGTCACTTTCCGCAGGTTAAAAGCTGGATAATAAAGAAGAATCGGATCACAGTATAAACAGGCGACAAATTTTAGCTCGTAAAAATTGAATGGTAAAAAAAAAAATGGAATAAATTTGACTATAATTGACTTAATAACGACTGAAAACAAAACGATTCAAAATTATTTCACATTTTATGGACTTTCCTATTACATGGATTGAGTCTATCGAAGAAAAAGTGGTTATCGCAAGGTACAGCATGGTTCATCGAAACTCTTTGAAATTTAGAGAGGATATTCTAAAACGATGTCATTTCGAAACAAACCAATAATATATAGCGATAAGGGAGCTCTTGTATCGTTTATCTACTGTTTGATCTATCGCAGACGTATTTTGGGCAAACCACCCGGACTATAGGTAGCGAATACAAAGTTGGTCGGCCAGTTGTTCGGCTACTTTATTCTGTTTGACGGAGAATTACCTAAATACTCGAAAAAAGAAGAAAAAAGAAAAGAAAAAGATCGTCATGCACCCTGGAAATAATTGTTTTTTTTTTTTTTTTCAAATCACTGCCACGCTTCGAAAAAAATATTCTATCGACTCAGTTTTTTCGCACCTGATTTCTCGCGTACTGAGACGTGATCAGGAATTATTTGAGATTTTACGTTGCTTTGCCCTACAAGATTGAGTCTATCGAAGAAAATGAGGTTATCGTTGATCGAAACTTTTCTAAATTTGGAGGAAATGTTCTAAACAGATGTCATTTCGGGAGAAACCGATGATACATATAAATGTATACACTTGTTCGTATGACATATATAGGTGAATAATTGATCTGACTTTATCTGTGAGATGTGGACTGTACGTAGCGTCGCGTCGCGACGCAACGCGTAAAGGGATCTAGAGCGAGAAAAAGACGAAGAGAGAAGAGGAGATGAGGACTGTGGGAGACTGTGCGGTGTAAAAACTGGTCGTGTTTGGACGCCAGGGCGTCTGGCTGACGAGTTCCGATCTTTAGCTCGCTTAGAACAGAACTGAGTGAGACAGTTACGTCAGCGCCATTCTTAACCCGTCTCTGATGTAAGGAATCGTGGACGACTGCCATAACTCAGTGAAAAACAATAGAGGGCCGAAATTTAAAATGTAAAATACGGATTGGTATAAAAAGACAAATTCGAATCAAACTCTTGGCCTATGCGATCCGAGGAGAGAAGAAATCTGCCGTTATAAAAAAAAAAGAAAAAAGAAAAGAAAAGAAAAGAAAAAGACCAAAAGAAAAAAAAGAAAAATACTTCCCCAAGGTCTTGGGCTAGTCTCATAGTCTAGACCTAACCGCAAAACTTTTTTGCCACCGGTGCCTTGGTGCCAGATTATTATTTGTTATCTTAGCAAAAAACGCAAAGAACTGCGATCATGCGACGAGGGGTTATTCACTCCGGGACTCGAGCCATTTCGACATTTCAATTAATTTGGTTAGAATTTAGAAGAGATAGATAGATAAATAGATAAATACGTTTATTCGTGTCCATATAGAAATATTAGACAATATCACCGCGAATTAAATGGAAATCAGATATATAATGCATCGCGTAGTGATCGGAGAAAAATAAACAGTAAATAGAAAGCGGAAAGGAAATCGTAAAACTAGAAAGAACTGGAAAATCGTAAATTTAAAAAGAGAGAGAGAGAGAGAGAGACAGAGAAAGAGGAGAAGAAAAATTAAGTTCCGGCACAATTTGAGAGTAAGATAATAATTTATTTGCTGAAAATAAAGATCTCAATGTTTGAAGGTATTCTCTGAGGTATGTGAAACTTATTTGGCACACATTCACGGCGTTGGTTATATCCGAGTCGCCATCTTGAATTTCAATGTTGAAATATGGGGATTTTAACGGATCGTCTCGGCTGCAGATTTACAGCTTTGATATTCACTCAAGTCTACTAGACTTTGAGGCAAAACTTTTCTCATATTCCTCGCGAAAGTGGGGGGAAATTTCGTTCAGAGAATATCGAAGTCGGATTAGGGATTAGATTTGGACGTACGTACGTAATAATTCCTATTCAGTTCTTCTCGTATCTATCCGAATAAATTTTTCATATTATTAGAGACCGAGAATGAAATTTTGATTTCGCTGGGATTCGAATCGATTCCTGAAATTTTTCTTCGGGGAATCAGACCCCGTAAGACGTTCTATGATTTCATAGAAATTTCGATCGACTATGCACCGATTCAGAATAAAAGATAAAAAAATGAATCGCTGCTTAAGAAAGAATCTCAAATCTCACGGAACTCTTCTTCAATCTAGTTGAAGTTGCAAGTCCTCGTGTAAATACGTGACCTAGTCAAATTTCGCTGGTTCATGATAATTCAGAGAGTTAACCTCTGGACAAATTGATCAGCGAATAAAGACTATATCGACGGATGATGAGAAAAGAGGAGAGGCGAGGTTCGGCTATAGTTGATAAAATGAAAACATGAATTCAGTCTCTTCGTGTGGGTTGGGTTACAAAACGAATTGAAACAAGTTGTATGGTATGGCCTGGTTCAATTAATCCGTTAATTCCTCTCTTAGAGTTAGAGTAGAGTAAAGTATTGGAGCAATGAAATGGTGAGGATGAATGGATGGATGGATGCATGGAATCATTCTCAGAATTATTCCAGCCAGCAAGAGTCAAGTGGTAATTATACAATTATGTAACTCGATGGCCATCAAGTTTATCGCACTCTTCGGGCTGCCAAGTTAGAAACGAAACTCCGGCACAGACGGACAATACCTATTTATATATCCATATGTAGTTCATTCAGTTAAGAATTGCGCAACAAGCTTTTACACCTTTTACTTTATTCATTCATTTTCCAGCTTCCCGCTTTTGGAAGAATTCGAGGATAGAAGTTCACGGGATCATCCCGAAGATGAAAAATTCAGTTTTCACCAGATCTCAACGTTTTGAGACCTGGAAAATCACCTCCGAGTATTTTTAGATCGACGTTTGGGTCTGTGCGTTTGATCAATTTTATATCCGACGATAACTCGATAAGTAATGAACGGATTTTTACGATCGTGGTCTCAATCGATGCGGTTCTTCTCAACTTAGAACTAATTAGAATTCGAAATCGATCGGTTTAATAATTTCCCAGTTATTAGAAAAACAAAATTCGGACACAAAAAAATGTAATTGATGATATCTAGGGAACAAATCAACGGATTTAGTTGATTCTGGTCTCAATCGACGCAGTTTTTCTTAACTTAGTGCTGAGCAAAATTGAAGTTCGATCAGCCGAGTAGTTTTCGAGTTATTCAAAAAACAAAATTTACTCTGGCATCTCGAGGTCCAGCCGACATACCTGCTTGTTAATTTCGTTTTTTCTCTTCATGGCAAAAAGGGACTCGGTCCTTGCACATACGGAGCTACACGTATCTCGTGCGTTAGAATCAAGATAGAAGTTATAATGATCCATGCAGAAGCGCATAGCCTATGGTTGTGTATTCAAAGTTTGCACGCTTTGAAATTCGCTCGAAGATACGACTCGCGAATTTAAAGCTTGTAGCAGGTAGCTATACATATATGCATGTCTCTAGTTTAAACCGAGCGCAGTGCAGCTTGAAGGAAGAGTTAGAAACTCTAATTATTATACCGTGCATGGAAGCGCGCAGGTTGAGGTAGATAAATGTTTCGTGAGGAATAGCTTATTCAAACCCATGATGGTGGTTGTGTATCGCGGAAACTGTTTAAAAGTAAATTGCATGCCATCAAAGGGAGCGTGTAATACGCGGAATAAATTTCATTAGCTGTTTCATTCAGCCGCGAGAGAGAGAGAAGAGTATATAGCGATCAAAACTGACCTTATTCCTTTGATCAAACGAAAAAGGAAAAAAAAAAAAGAAAATAAAAGAAACAAAAAATAAAAAAAAATAAAAAAAAACAACCGCGATAATTATTCTCCCAATTATTTAAAGGATATATAAATTTATACCTAGGTATATAGCTATATACGTGCTTTCATCAAAATTAAAGAGCTCGCGGGTTATAAAAGGGGCTAATCCTGGAGGCCTGATTGATCTTGCCTTAATTAACGCGCGTGGTTGAAATTCGAAGTGCGGAGGTTTTAATTCGTCGAAAGGTGGGCATACACACATACATTTATATATTTCTTTTTTTTTTTTCAATTCTTTTTCCCCATTTTTGTTTTTTTTTTTTTTTTTTTTTTTTTGTTCACCTGATTATTTCGAGGTCATTCAACTCCGTTTTCTCAGCGCGGTAGCCCTTTAATTATAAGTTAACCTTGCGGAAGATATTCAGGAAATAAACTCAAGGCTGTTATATACATATATATATACATATATATATATATACCGTTTACGTTCGTGTACTCTGTCATTTTAGTTTTTTATTTTTTCAAATTTTTTTCTCTCTTTACCTCCGTGACGTGGACGTGGTATGTATTTAAAAATACCCACCCCTCCACACGAAAATGCTTCTGTCACAGGTGATTAATTTTTTTTTTTTTTTTACTGTGTAAAATTAGTTGGAAATTATTATATACGGCGACCGCGCCTAATTCTATATACATGCCCGAAGACGTATACTACATATATATGTATACCTGTAATTTTCACGGCTATATACCATTAAATAGATCAATCATTTTACTGTTAAACGAACTGACGCACGTGAAAATAAATCGAAAAAAAAATAAAAACAAAAAAAACAAAAAGCGAAGAACAGGAGGACTTTGGAAAAATTGCGGTAATTTTTCCCACAATTTGAATATCATTTCCTGAATTTTCTGTAGCGTTTCAAAATTCCTTCTTACTTTATAGATATGTTTAGAAAAAAAATGTCTAATAATTTTATTGAATAAATAAATTCAGGGATGATAGTATATAGTGAAATTTGGCACGGAATTGAAACGCGAAATTTGTGAAGTTCGTGATTTATATTCCCTGACTTTTTTGTTTTTTTTATTCCTCGTTTTTTATTCATTGTGTAACTATGTGGAGTACAATGATCATTTCGTGGTTTATTTTACTTTTTTTTTTCTTTTTTGTAAAAGCAGGTATATCTGATCCTGTATATCTAGTCCTGTTCCTGCAGACGCACCTACCTGGCTACCTCCTACCTACATATCAAAGAACATTTGGACGTGTCCTCGTCACGCGCGATGATCGCAAACAATGACGTGAATGCAACGGACGGTGCCGGTAATGCTATGCATCGCGAAAATATATCGCGTGTACGCGTCGGACAAGCTCTGAGTGAACGGTAAGACAAGAGGAGTAAGAAGAGAGAAAAAAAAAAATTAAAAAAATTTAAAAAAAAAAAAAAAAAAAACAATGAAGATATTATATGGAAAAAAGAAACAAAAAGAGAGAGAGAAAAAAAGATACATAAAAAATATTAACTCGACATGAAATCGTGACGCTATAGTGAAACAACTCAAACAAATGTAAACTACACGCGCATAATATACATCATCGCGAATTTTCTACAGGGTGTCTTTATACTCGCGAATATATATATGGGAGATTTGATTAAATTTTTCTCATTCTTTAAACGATGAATAAAAATCTATGAAAATGAATTTAGAGCGGATAATTGACTTTTTTTTTTTAATCAGATAAGAGGAATTTCTAATTGGAATGAACGATACTTATAGTATGTTTTAAACTTGCAAAGATATTGGCTATATTGATAATAATTTACTATTATAATCGGCAGAGTGAAAGAGAAAAAAAATTGGCAACGAAAAACTGTGAAAAAAGCAAACTTCACGAATTTTCGAGTAATCGGTCTGGAATCTAGATTCTAGGATTCATATTCGCGTGTCTAATTATACGTTATACGACCGCTTGGCATTTTTCGAATAAAAAAGTTGTACAATTTTTGTACCCATATGTATTTACGCGAATGAAAAGAATTAAAATACGATCAAAAATGTTGAAATTGTAAATTGGCCAGGTAAAAGCAGAACTTCGGAAAATTCACGCGATACGATTTTGCAATTGCAATTATGATAAGCCTGAAATTTTCCGGGAAAGATTTCTTCACCGACTTTACTTTTGTCAAGTTTTTTCTCAGCCTGGTCGATGAGAGAAGCGTTCCCGATCCAGATTTCACGTACGGTAAGAAAGGGTGTAACAGATCGGAGCGGAGTAAATCGTACATTATAATTTACCTGTCTTGGGTAGACATGGAGTCGCTTTGAAAAGCGTGCCAAGCAAATTTGCAGAGAGCAGCTACGTATCCGCGAGCGGGAGGCGAATCTCCTCGACCCGCGATTCGTCTCTCTACTAGGATAAGTGTTAAACGTTAATCCGCGTGGTTCTTTGCGTATAATTTTGTTCAATTGCTCATCGTCTGGCCTCTCCTCGCTCACACGTTGCATCGAGAGAAACATTAGCGTAGTAGTCGTGGCTTCTTTGAATTATTTCGAGGCTTAGATTGATGTGAATACTTTTCAATTTGCCCGGAGCTATTATCGTCCTCCAAAGTGAAGAACAAATTGGATCAGATCAAAAGCCACCTCTGCCTCTACCCCTGTACCTCAGAGATCCGACAGAGGATTTATCCGACTCAATTTTTCCAAAGCGATTTTTTTTTTTTTTTTTTTCGCGTGTAATAAATACATCGCGAGTTCGCGGTTCGCGCCTATTATTATTTGGCAAAGTAAAAGCCGGGTTCTCGGTATAACATTCGACAATATATATTGTGGAAATAAATTTCGCGTATACACATGTAACCGTCGTGTTAACTAAACTTAAACAACGCATCATCCTAGCCGCGATTATGCTGGACGATGAAACAACGGACAAGGAACAGAAAAAAGAAGCCGATCTTTCGGGCAGATTGTATACGAAAGTATCGACTAAGTTACAGAAATATATTTCAAACGAATAATAATTGAGTTGCTAATTTTGAAAGCTGACAGACTATGTCCTCGAGCGATTATCTGTATATTCGTTTGTCTCTCACTTTTTTCTTTTCTTTTTTTTTCTCTTTTCAGAATGTATCGATTATCTAAACTAGCGCCAATTTCGAATTTCGAATTTCTTTTTCTTTTTTTTTTTTTTTTTGCAGAAGAAAGAAAAAAAAAAAGAATTGCGATAGAAATCAAGATCGATCTAACGGTATCTCGTCGTAGGCAGTCGCGCATCTACCTCACTGCACCTCTGCGTGTTCTCGGATCTTTCAAGACGGTATATCTCGGTATTGATCGGCCGTAACGATCACTATAATTTACTAGATATACACTTGGATCGATCTCGATTCTCGATACCAATTTTTACAGAAATGTAATCATCGCACATGATATTCAGAGAAAGAAGCGTTCCGGGTCGTCGATATCTTCGAAACGTCAATTTTTATAATTCTTTCGATTTTTGGTACAGCTAAGGTCGGAGATGTTGACTAGAAAACAGAAAATCGGCCATCCAATGTTCGCGCGAATAAATTCGCAGGCATAAATCGAGATTGTGCAACTTGGGAAATTTGACTAATTCGAAACGTGGATTTTCTGTGTACGGAGAGTTCTGACGATAAACGAATGGTGTTGGTTGTAGTATATAGTAGCGGTTTACGATCGAAGATAACCGTTGGAACCTATATTCAAATTGAATCCCATCGCCGACTTTATTTGCACCTGTGGGCGCGCCGAGGATCTCGAAAGATAGAAATAGCGAGAAAGAAGGCAGGAGAAGGCCTGACTTCGATAGATCGGTAGGTACTCCATACGTCTGACATTTCGAAGCAGATCGAACGTTCATCTCGCGTGACTCATACGATCGAAGAACGCCGTCCTCGCGTCCCATACGTCATTTTGAAAGTCGCGGGAGCGAACGGGCCAAGGAGACTGGGCTGTCGTAAAGACTCGGAAACTTTCAGACCAGGTCTGTGCCCTAAGAACAACGGATTGTATCTACCTACTTAGTACAATTAGAAATTTTTTTTTCAATTTTTTTCACCGAATTCAGACCCAAAGAATTACGTTTTACTTAATTCCTACAAATATATAATTCGAATCGGAGCTCTGACTACAAAAATATCTAGAATGACGTTGAATGATGAACCTCTCAAAATGGCAGCACCGTCGTTAAAGTCCAAGTCGTACCAACATCGAAAATAAGGTTTTCCGTTTGGTTAACCTGCATAACCTTACATCGTGTTACTAATGTTGGTATAACTTGACGGGAAAAAGTAGTACGAAAGTCTGTCTTGGTATTCGAGGGTCTTTTGGTTCGCTGATTCCGAATCTGAGGTCTAAAATTCGAAATTCCACTAATTTCTACGACTAATATCACGAGGATTCGAATAATTCAAATATTTAGAACGGATCCGCCATTTTGAATTTTGAATTTTGGACCTCAGATTCGGAATCAGCGACCCAAAAGACCCCCGAGCGCCACGACAGACTTTCGTACTACTTGTTCCGGTCAAGTTATACGAATATTAGTAACACGATGCAATGTTTTGCGGGTTAATCAAATGGAAAACCTTACGGTAGATTCAGGTACTACTAAGACTTCAATGACAGCAGGAAGGACCTTTCAGGAGGTTGATTATTTGACGTAATTCTAGAGATTTTTGCGGTTGGAGTTGGTAAAAAATAATAAAAGAAACATCGATTTGTTTCGGCACACCCTAATATGTATATACGTTAATGAGTTTGGAAATATCAACCGCCGCGTTGCTGAAGTGAATAATAATTTTGTGGGACATGTGATACTGTCTAATAGAACTGTGAAATTAGATCTGTAATGACCTGTATTAGTTTGAAATACCAATGGCCTACTTAGGCCATGATGATTCAGGATATGATAAAAAAAATGACAGAAATAGACACGATGCGTATTCATTATATACGATATTACTTCTTCTTACAGTAAGAAGCTTAATTCGATACACAAATCGAGCAGTTGTAGTCCTAGAACTCATTAGTTGCCATACTAGCATCAAGAAAGAATTTTTTGTTTTTTGAAAAAGTCAGATTTTTAGAGCTTAAGGAAAGTTTCTGCAGTGTCTAGGAACTGAGTGTTTCAATCGTAGATTCCAAGCCTCGTAGTGTACCGAATGATATTGAAAAAGTCGGAAAACCGTTCTTCTAAGAGATAGCTATAATCGTTCGAATGTCTCGACGCCAAAAAGGTAGTTTTTTTTTTTTTTGAAAACTGACCTCTCGGGTTCTAAAACGTGAATTTAAAATAAAGGAATCGAAATTTTCGGAGCTGGTTATGAAATGACTCGATGATTTATATCGATGATAAAAATGTAGTTTAAATATAAGATAATTTGGCGAAAAATGTATTCCAAAAATATCGTAGAATCGAAAATTGGACAATGAAACAACCGGAAAGAGCGTCTCTCTACGTATATAACAGTCAGATCTCTGTCTAGGTATGATTTTGTCGGTACAGTAACTACCGCAAGTAGTTATACATGGCTAAAATACTAGAAATCTAGTAGTCGCTCGCAGTTTTATCTCGTTTCTACCGATTCTGATCCACTAGCAACCTCTTGCCATTCTCTTACTCTACAGAGTAGAGGCCGCTCTGTACAGTCTTTCTACATATACCCATTATACCTAAACGAAAACATACGTGAATGTTTATACGTATACGTATACGTGCATACGTGTGTTATATACAGAAATACTACACATAAAGATACGGTGTACGTATGATACGACATACAAACATACGAACACCGTATTCCTTGCTAACAGCACGTTGCAGCACGCGAGGGGCCGATTCGCGTGACACACATAAGAGAACCATTCTACTATGGAGAACAGAGAGTGCGTACAGAGAGCATTGCGGCCCGGTACAGGGCGGCGCGGCGGGTCGTTGACACGAGACATTCGCACACAAGTCAGCACCTCGGCTATAGTATAGTGTGGTGCCTATACTGTATAGTGGGTACTGCTGTTGCTGTTAGTGCCGACGTTTTATACCAACATAGTCGTATGTGTATACGTATATTTATAGTTATATTTATATTTATATGTATATGTACGTATGTATGGGGTATTTCACGGTGAAATTATTCTATTCGAACTCGTGATTTTTCCTGCGATATTACGAAGCATGAAAATGTCCGTGAAAGCTTGAAAATATTCGGGGAAAATCTCTTTACGGAAACCCATTTTATCTACTCCAATCGATGACTTCTGATGTCATAAATAATTGATAGGATTTTGAAACTTCGTTTTCCGAATAGTACATCTGAAGACGATTAATTTGACCTCTTATTGGTTTCGATACGATCGATACAGCCCGAGTTATTAAACACTGAATGAATAGATGCGTGAATTTCGAGTTTTGGAGGTTAGGCCTTTCGGATATTTTAGATTTCGGAATTTTTGAACCTCAGGTGTTCTTCGTTTCACAGATTTTTGAAATCGACTATGTAGACTTCTGGGAAATACCGTTTCTAAAAACTGTGAATCGGTTATATTCAAATTTGGAATTTTTACCCGGTCTCAAAAAATAATAAGTGTAAATAGAAACCGTCATGGTCAGTAGTTAATTGAAATGGCATAGAATACCCCATATGTATACCTTCTATCTACACAATGCGTGAGGTCGAGTATATACAGGCGAGAGAAGAGATGTAGGCACCATATATTACGCGTGTATATACTATAACTGTATATATCTATAATATGTACGTATTTAGGTACGCCTACGTGGCTAACGATAATACAGCTTATGTATATGGTAGGACAATAATTATACCTGACTATAGGTATTATCATATACATATATACGTATGTGTGTATGGGAGTTGGATATATGGAGAATTATTTACCGTTTCAAATGACCGCGACAAATCATTCGCGGTCTGTTACATAATTTAGTATATTATTTGAAGGGGGCCTTTTACCGATGATGTGGAATAATTTTTACCATGGGAAAGCATGAGCTGATAAAGAAGACAAAGAACAAAACTACATAAATATCGAAAAATCGTATCCGCAAATGAGTTAACAAATTTGAAACTAAAGAACTCAAAATTTGTGAAGCTAGGAGCTTTTTGAACACCTGAATATTTGAAATAAATTCAAAATCTACCTTAATCCATCATGGATGTTGAGTTTTTCAATTCAATATTTTCTGGCTAACTTGTGGACGTAATCTGACGATATTTACGCAGCTTTCTTTAATTCGAAAGCTTTGTTCCCCATAGTATAAAATTGTTTTGCGATTTTGGTCAAATCGTCTTTATATACGCCCCTTCTTAAAAGATTTTGTGTAATATCGTGTATAGTGGAGATAGACACGCAATGTGCAGTTTCGGGAATGAATATATGTATAATACAGTCGCAAATGCAGTGAGGTAAAGTAATACGAGATACAACAATAAAGTAATAGCAGGTAATCATAATCGCATCAACCAATCAATAGTAACGTTGGTTTTAACGAAACCACAACAATTACGGTGGAATAGGAGAAAGGGAAAATTCGCGGATCGTAGCTACGTGTGTAATATATTGTTACATACTTATTGCTGTAAATATACACATGGATAGTATAATAAAGTCTCGGCTTTGAGTTGTATAGAAGAAATACGTGCATAATAATAAAACGAGTAGATTCCTTGCGAAATTCTAAGACTAAATTTCCTTTACCAAAAATTCGAGGGCCCGATAGTTTCCGAGCTACGGAAGATCTTAGTTGACTAATCGCGGAACTTGTAGGTGGCGCGGACAGGGCTGCGCATGAGCGGAAGTTGCGCGGTGCCCCAGCTATGCGACCCATACGCTTTGCGATTGGTCAACTAAGATCTTCCGTAGCTCGGAAACTATCGGTCCCTCGAATTTTCGGTAAAGGAGATTTAGTCTTGGATTTTCACGGGGAATCTACCCTTAAAATATCGACCGCTTAATTTGAATCGCCCTGTATACCTAAGGCTAAAAACGAAGGGTTTAGCTTGGTATAGGTATCCGCGTAGAACGAGAGGTGGGGAAGATAGTAGTATAGAGAGAGAGTCGTTGCTTGAGAGTCACACGCTTTCTAGAATGAATATAAAGAGCCGAATAACAACAATAATTGAAATAATAATAAGAATGATGATAATAATAACGAGAAGAAGACAAAAAAATGCTCGAAGCGTATTACAGGTGCATATACGCACCTGTATACGTATGTGGTACGTATTTACATAGGTATATTATATTTTACTACCTACCTATATATGTAATATTCACGCGTCCATACATATGTAGATGTATATAATTGCATACGACGAAAGTGGGTGAGCGAACGCCCATATACTTTTCCCTATCTCTAGCCAAGGATCTCTGTTAAACGAGCAGAGTGCAGAGACCCTGGAACGTATGTGACTAGGTAGGTAGATGTGTGTATGTGTAAATGTGTACGATCTGAATTTCCTCTTTCTACCTAACTACTAACAAAATTCCTCGTAGAGTTTGCTCAAAGCTAAAGGCCAAATTCTATCTATACAGGGTGATACAGAATTAAGGGGTTTTCCAGCACCAGTAGATTCCTCGTCGAAATCTAAGACGAAAATGATCAATGATAACATATCGAGAGGGCGACCGTTTCTAGACAGGAGCCGTTTGAAGTTAGCCAATTCGAGAGCTGATAAAAGACGGTTCCAGGGCCGCTGAATAAACTCGTTTGCGAACAAAGGTAAAATTTCCGAATTTGTTTGAGGCGATTCCGAATTTTCAGGAACGTTGAAGTTTAGAACATTAAAATTCTGAAAGTCTAGACCCCGAAAACCCAAAAAACCGAAAATTTCGGTCTATTTCTCAGGATGTGAAAACAAGAGTCCAATAGTTCAATCTAATCGAGACCCTCCCGACGAATACCCATTTTATCTACTTCAATCGATAACTTCGATGACATTAGTAATTGATGGGATTTGGAATCCTTTTTTCCAAATAGTGCATCTCAAGACGATTGATTTGACCACTTATTGGTTTCAATACGATCGATACAGCCCGAGTTATTAAACACCGAATGGATACATGCGTGAATTCCAAATATCGGAGGTTAGGGCTTCCGGATCTTTCAGCTTTCGGAATTTTGAACCTCAGGTGTTCTACGTTACAAAGTTTTTGGAATTGGCTTTATGGTTTGAAGCGCCGCGTGAGATTTACTAGACCAGCAGCAGCGGCCCTAAAGTCGCCTCCTATCTGCTTTCCTATTGGCTAACGATATTGGCCCTCGACATTTGATCATTGATGATGATTTTCGTCTTAGAATTTGACGAGGAATCCACCGGAATCAGAAAACCGTTCAATTCTGGATCACCCTGTATATAAGAGGAGAGATTCTGGAGGCAATGTAGGTAGGTACGTACTAATCGACGTGCTCATTCGCGGCTCTGGCCTCCGGCCTCCGGGACCCTGGCAAACATCCCAACCGCGCGAGATCCAGTTTCCGGTCTAACGACGACACGGGAATTACGAAATTTCACGAGGGTCGCCGAGGGCAGACGAAAGAGAATCAGCTGTTGTTACCAGGCGAGGGTTTTCAGCTGACGAGCTTAACGCGGCGTCAATTATTTCGAAAAACAATTTATTTTCACGGTGTTTCAAAAATGAACAGAAAATAAAAACTAACCAAATCGATGTAAAATACTTCGAGGCTAAATTTTGTCAAATTAGTATCATTTTTTTTATATACTACATATATAGATATCTCCTATAAAATTTAATCTGAGGGACGAGTCTATAGGTTGGTCCACGAATGAAATATTCGAATTTTTTCTCAACGGAGAAGAATATTTTCAAGATTGAAAGAATCCAGAGTATTTTTTACTTTCTTCTTCATCGTTTATTTTTTCTTTTTTTTTTCTCTTCTTTCTCTTTATCTACACAAAATCATCGGTTCGTGAAAATTTAGGGGCTAAAGGATTCTTAAATCGTTGGGGTGGATGGAAATTTCAATTTGGAAGGTTTTGACGGAAATTTGAAAATATGGAAGAAAGTAAAAACGAAACGAGTTGATGTATTCGTGCCGGAATTATTCAACGGTTGATCATATTCCGTTTCAGGCAAACGTACAGGCGGAACGGTATATAATTTGGGTCGAATTATGGAATATTATACAAATTCTCGGTTTCTGTATCCCGCGAGTATACTCGTCCATATTTCATCACGAACATTGAACTCTAGAATTCAAAGATCAACGTTCATCTCGTTAGACAAAGGCGTTACCGTTTCAGAAATGATCGTTCAATTCGCCAAAACGAGATCGATATGATATTGTAGGTTTTTGAAAGAAAAAATCCATTTTTAACTTCTCGCTTTAAAAAAAATTGAAGTAGGAAAGTTTATTTAATCTACTCGAAAATGAAAAATTGAGTTTTTACTAGATCTCCACGTTCCAAGGTCTGGAGAATCGCCTCCGACCATTTCTAGATGAACGTCTGAGTCTCTGTGTTTGATCAATTTTACATTCAACGATAACTCGAGAACAAATGAACGGATATTGATGATCGTGGTATCAATAGATGCGGCTCTCCTCTACTCAAAACTGGGGAAAAATTAGATTCGATTGGTCCAATAGTTTTCGAGTTATTAAAGAAACAAAATTTTCAAAGAAAATAATGCAATCGATGATATCTCGAGAACAAATGAACGGATTTTGCTAATTCTGGTCTCAATCGATGCTGTTTTTCTCGACTTAGAACTGATCAAAATTTTGATTCTATCAACCGAGTAGTTTCCGAGTTATTAAACAAAACAAAAAAAAACTTGAAAAATAAATTTTATCTTTAATAGAGAGAATCTGAACTGGAAGTTCGAGGGCTGGTCCATAAAGGTCAGCCGATTTACCTGCTCGTTTTTCTCTAAATTTTTTTTCCACAGCTTCGGAATTTTTCATCCGATGTATAAACGTGATAACATACTATGAAGTATATGAGAGGATTGATTAAGTTTTAGAATTGCCGTCAACCCATATTTCAAGAGTAAATCTCAGTCTGCGGGATCATCAGAGATTTCTTATCAATATTCTTTGATGAAAACGTGCCGCGTAAGGAGCGAGAGAGTGAGAAAGAAAGAGAGAGAGGAAAGGAGAGAGATTATGGAGATAGGCGAAAGGTTCAGAAGGAACACTCGACGACAACGATCTCTTTAGAAGTCCGAGACGTTCCTGTCTTATTCCGAAAGTAACGAGAACCTAAAAACGGAAAGAGAAACAAAGGGGGCATGAAAAATAAAGAAACAAATAGAAAAATAAGGAAAGAAAGTAAGATGTGTGGACGAGGGAGGAAGGGCAGGGGGGGGGGGGGGGGGGGTAAGTAGGAGTATGACGAGGAAAGGAAAGAAAAAATAAAAAATTAGAGAAGAAACAGAGAGGATGAGAGAAGAACGAAGAAAAAGGGCGAAGGAAAAGATTGTAACGAAAGATCTTTTGTTTATATAGGCTCTTTGTTTAGCTGAGGTGTAAAGGGAAAGGTGAAAAAGGAAAAAGGAACAAGGAAAAGGAAAGGGGGTTTTTAAAACACGTATAGAGTTTTAGTTTGACACTCGACGGTCCGTGCAGAATGGCACCTCGAGGGACCGACCCCAAGGAGTTTTATATATTTCGAACGAAACGGCGCATTCAAGGTTAGGCAAACAATACCCATATCTAAATTTTTCTGAAAAACCTTTTTTTTCATTCATTTTTTTTTTCCTTCCGTTCTCTTCACGCCCACGCAGCAGTATCTTAGCCGCATACTAGAGTTTTACGAGAAGAAAAAAGCTGCGTGATATTTCCGCGAGACACATTATTCGGCTCATCCCCCTCCTCACGGGCTTTTTATCTCTTCATTTTTTTCATCCGTCTTTATTCTTTTTTTCTTTTCTTTTTCTTTTACCTTTCTTTCTTCTGGTATTTAATTTTTTTTTTTTTTTTTTTTGTTACACAGGTAAAGGAATGGAATGATATATGACTTATGCTGTGAACATATACTATACGAGTTCACGCATGAAATGCAATTCCGGTTCTGACCCACAGTTCGCGTTATCTTCATTATCATCGGTACTTCCACGGTCCCGCGAACGCGGCTAGCTTTTACCTCTTTCTTTTTCTTTTTCTCTTTCTCTTTCTCTCTCTAGGTTCTGAAAGTTCCGGAAACCGAGTTACACACCGAAACCTATACAAATCGACAAAGAACTGCAACGACCGTACGTAGTACCCATGAAAAAAAAAAAGAAAAGAAAAAAGAAATTTGAATAATTTCATGGAACCGGATGGAAAAACATAACGAGACGTTGAAATTAGGATCGTTCACGGTACCTACTTTTCGGAGTGAGGAATTAAAAATCGAATTTTTTATCACGTAGAAACATGACGGTCCGAATTGAACGAGACATGGCAATTTTTCATGCTGAACATTTGAATGCGGAATTCTGCAAAATCTCAGAATTTTTTATTCAGAAATTTCTGAGATAATCGGGCAAATTTGTCAGGCAGACCCTTACATCTTTCCATTTCGACCTGTTTTTCCGGATACCAGAAACCGGAAAGTGTAGATTCGTTGAAGTTATCAAAAGTACCTAATATGCTATAAAACCAATTTTCAAATTTGAGTTTTTCCAAATCGTTGAAGACAAGCTCGAAAAAGGAAAAAAAAAGATTAGTTAATTGTTAACCGACGTAGAGTGTGAGATTTCTTTTTTCCCTCGACCTAACGTACTACATATTTTGAGTTCTTTTGTTTTTTGCCGATCAATTATACAGCAATGATCGACTTGCACCTAAGACTTTCGACATATGTTCATGTCTTTCTCTTTTCGTTTCTTTATGTTACTTTTCAAATGTTGAACGAGGGGCTCTCGGCTCTGCTCCGCTTTGCTTTGCTTTGCTTGCACCTCAGTCGACCGATCATTAATCACAATCTGGGGTATAAGTGTACACGAACCTATACGTCCGTGCATGTGTGTGTGTGTGTGTGTAAATGCAGTCGATGAGATGATACATATATACAGGGTGATTCAAGTTGAGCGCGCCATATTTTAAGGGTAGATTCCTTGTGAAAATCTAACACTAAATTTCCTTTACCGAAAATTCGAGAGACCGATAGTTTCCGAGCTACGGAAGATCTTATTCGACCAATCGCAGAGAGTATTGGTCGCGTAGCCAGAGCACCGCGCAACTTCCGCTCATGCGCAGCCCTGTCCGCGTCACCTATAAGTTCCGCGATTGGTCAACTAAGATCTTCCGTAGCTCGGAAACTATCGGTCCCTCGAATTTTTGGTAAAGGAAATTTAGGATTAGAATTTCACAAGGAATCTACTCTCAAAATATGGTTCGCTAAATCTGAATCGCACTGTAAATTGAAAAAAAAGAAATGAAAATCAGACAAAAGCGTAACTCGTAAGTCGGCCAGTTCGAATGAACGAAGGAACGAACGAAGGTGTAAGGTAGGTAGATGTATGTATGTGTATGTATGTACATGTAGGTACGTACGTAAGGTATAAGAACGGCACAAACTACGAGCGATGCATCGGAGGGCAGACGAGGTGTTTAACCTGGGTCGACCGTGTGTGCCTGAAACGAAGTAATTTGTATTTACGAGCAACGCCAACGTCTCGAACGCAACTAGAAGCACAACGGGGCGTCCCTACGTCCAATCAGAACTCGAGTTAATACCGGCTCCAACAATCTGGCAACCATTTGCAGCGGGCGATAAGATTAGCCATTTGTATTTATGACGAGTCACACGAGACAGAGAGAGAGAGGAATAATATATATAATATATATATAGGAATTATATATATATATATAGATACATAGATATAAAAAAAGAAAGAAAGAGAAAAAGAAAGAGCGAGACACGCACTCGATTTCTACAAAGTTTCTAATTACCTGCAATACATATAAGTACTCTATCATTATACGATACAGACAGAGAAAAATCGAGGTTCGATTTCACAGCAATTTAATCATTTTTCATTTTCATTTCTTTTTTTTTTTATATACATGATTCATAATTATCTGCAGATTTTATGGAGCCTCGCCTTACATAGATTAATTGCAGTGAAGATAAAGTGGTTGTTGTGGGGTACAGGTCGCATCGTTAATCGAAACTGCTTCACATTCGGAGCGAATATTCTACATGGATGTAATTTTGAAGCAAACCAATGATAATCGTTGAATTTAATTTCTAGATGCGAAATCTCTTTTCATTGTTAACCATTTTTTGTAATCATTGAGAAAAGAAGTGTCTTCCGTACTTGCAAGGATAGAAAACTCACCTTGTCTCCATATATTATCGCTTTTCCCCGGAATGACATCTTTTTAGAACATTTCCTCCAAATGTAAAAAAGTTTCGATCAACGACAACCTCATTTTCTTCGATAGACTCAATCTTGTAGGGCAAAGCAACATAAAATCTCAAATAATTCCTGACCACGTCTCAGAACGCGAGAAATCAGGTGTGAAAAAACTGAGTCGATAGAATATTTTTTTCGAATCGTGGCAGTGATTTGCAAAAAAAAAAACAAAAAAACAATTATTTCCAGGGTGCATGACGATCTTTTTCCTTTTTTTTTTTCTTCTTTTTTCGCAACAAATTCGAGTATTTAGGTGATTCTTCGTCAAACGGAATGAAGTAGCCGAACAACTGGTCGACCAACTTTGTATTCGCTACCTATAGCCCGGGTGGCTTGCCCAAAATACGTCTGCGATAGATCAAACAGTAGATAAATTTCAATCGAGTAGGATAAAAACGTGACCGTGCTTCACGTATAATATGTCTGACATATCCATCCGTGGACTAAGCTTAGAATAAACTTATGTGCGTATTACAGTTCAAGTATTAGCACACACATGTGCACACACGTATAAAAGTTTGTCTAGCAAAAAATCGGTGCTTGTCTATCCAGGGCTGGCGGGCCACTCGACTAAATACTAAGTATTTTATTTTTATTTTTTTCTTATTTCAATTCAAATTCTGACGTGATGACGTGAGGTAAGTAGGTAGGTAGCTAGGTATATATTCGTATCGAGAAGGAGACCGCTATCTGATCGAGTCGTAGAATAACTTACGATCAGTTTTGTACACATTACACATAGACCGGGAGCCGATGATATGATTTAGATTCATTAATTTTATTTATTTCGTTGATTTTTTTTTTTTTTTTTTTTTTGTGTATTGGAAGAGAAAAGAAAAAGAAACAAATAAGTAGAAATATTGTACGAGTTTCAACGCAATTAAAAATAAAAAATAAAAAAAAATTAAATCAAATGAAAAGACATTCGCTGTGTTTTAACTGAGAATAGAAGACACTTGTGAACACGCGTATATATGTAGGTAGAATATATCTATATACGGGCGGTATGTGTTAATGGACGTGTACACGCAAGTGCGGAAGTTATGCTTGGACGAGACTAGCTTTCCATAACGTGGCCGATTTCTATTTCAGAATTGCAAAAAAATATGAAGGAATCGGAATTGTGATGAGAATAAAATCGAATACGAATCACGAGACGTTCGGAGTTCCGAATTTCAATATTACCGATTCACAGTTTTTAGAAATGGTATTTTTCCGTAAGGCCATAAAGCTGATTTCAAAAACTTCGAAACGAAGAACACCGGAGGTTCGAAATTCCGGAGCTAAAGAGGATCTGGTCTTTCGGAGTCTTGAGCTGTCTGCATTTCGACCTTTCCGCATTCTAATGTTCTAAACTTCAACGTTTTTGAAAATTCGAAATCGCCTAAAACGAATTTGGAACTTCAATTAATGATTCTCTAATTGCGGTCGTGTATGATTGTTCGATTTTTCACGAACACATATAATACTAAACCTAGAGCAAGTATCATTTCTTCAATGCATTGAAATCGTCTCTAATCGTACTTAGGTATCGTCAAGAAAAGTAAAAAAACCGAGTAAAACAAAAAAGAAACAAAAAATGAAACTAAAAAAAAAAAAAAGTGAGCCGCATATTACATGTCGGAGATGTTCGAGAAGATAGCTCCGCCTCTGAGTCTGTGTACAGAATATGTATAAGAGCGAAGAAGAACATGTGGAAAGTATAAGCGCGACTGCGTTATTAACTTAAATAAACAGTAGAATCCAAAGGCGTCCCGACGTCTCGACGTCTCGACATTTTGTTCCCTCTTCGCGAATGCGATGATAGGAAACACGTGTTTACCACGAAAATTTTACTCGCCT
Source organism: Tenthredo amoena (assembly GCA_963966615.1). NCBI lineage: Eukaryota > Metazoa > Arthropoda > Insecta > Hymenoptera > Tenthredinidae > Tenthredo > Tenthredo amoena. The sequence continues at coordinate 21,202,952 of OZ016482.1, read as the reverse complement.
TAACACTCATGTATTATACGTATGTTGAGATATACGTATATACATATATACATACTTATACATACCTATGTATATATCTACTTGTACTTATACTGCAGCTTATATTCGCATCGACGCGGTGCAGTAGATTGAAATACTTCACGGTAATATCCAGTACTGAACTATAGTAGTAAATATCTACTAGTATATATCCATAAACACATATGTTTATATGTACGGCAAATATTTGCACGGATTTAAGTACCCACGAGTATTAGCCAGGGTCTAATTACCATCGTGTTATTAGCGGAACGGCTATTTCCAGTTTGCAAGTTAAGCATTAATATATTAAACTGTGTATATATACCGGCATAATATATATGTGATATATGTATAAAATCCGAGGGATGATTTCGAGGAGAATTATAAATCAGGAATTATAGATTGTTAATTACCTTTTCTCAAATTTTGCAGTGAAAAACTTACGGGAATAATTATACTTCGAAAATAAAATACAAAAGTGAAATAGCGGAATGAATTCTTTTTTTTTTTTTGACATTACATTGCAAAAATCTCTAGAATCACGTCGAATAATGAACCTCCCGAAAGGGCAGTGACGTCATTGAAGTCTAAGCGGTGCCTTAATCGATAATAAGGTTTTCCATTTGGTTAACCTGCAAAACCTTACATCGCGTTTACTGATGTTCGTATAACTTGACCGGAAGAAGTAGTACGAAAGTCTGTCTCGGTTCTCGGGGGTCTTTTGGATCGCTGATTCCGAATCTGAGGTCCAAAATTCAAAATTCAAAATAGCGGATCCGATCTGAATATTTGAATTATTCGAATCCTCGTGATATTAGTCGTAGAAATTAGCGGAATTTCGAATTTTAGACCTCAGATTCGGAATCAGCGACCCAAAAGACTCTCGAGCACCAAGACAGACTTTCGTATTACCTCTTCCGATCAAGTTATACCAACATTAGTAACACGACGTAAAGTTCCGCGCCTTAATCGAATGGAAACTTTATTGTCGATTGAGGCACCACTCAGAAATTAATGACAGCGTTGCTCTTCCGTGAGATCGATTATTTTACGTAATTCTAAAGATTTTTGCGGTGAGAGTTTGCAGAAAAAAAAAAAAAATCACAAAAATATCGATTTGTCTTGGCAAATCTATATTATACATATCTGAAAGTTTCTATCCATTCTGCTTCTAAATTAAATTGCTAATTTTTTCATCCTCATTTCTTCGGACTAGTCATACAATTCGCTAGATATTGTTATACGTTTTTTCCTAGTCCTAGCGAGCATACGTATAACGTAACACATCGGACCCCGCAGCAGATATAGAATTACTATACATATACGCATATCAATTTACAGCGGGGCACCATTAATGACGGTGGTGGATTGCGCAACTGGCCAATTACGCCCCACCATCGCCTTTATACTATACATTACACATATACATACACAGAAACGTATGCAACCAAACCACATATACATGTATATTGCACGATTCGCGGAATCTCTGAGCTGAACTGTTATACGTTACGTTACGTTGCGTTGCGTTGCGTCACTTTGATACATTTACTTATGCCAGACAACTCGGCATTACGATTTTACCTATATAACACAAAATTTTCCACTACAATAAAATGCACACATCTTTATCCCACGCCTATATCTCGCTGATTCATTATCGACGTTCGTGATACTAAATCGAATAATTTTCCTCATTCATACAGAAATTTGAAGACGTCAGATACTTCGCTAGGCTAGATTATCGGCACGTTTACTGTTATTTCAAACAAAATTCATTCTAGCGACTCAATTTTTTCGCGAATTAATTAATAAACGTATTAGACAGAATTTCGCAGACGGTAGAGAATTCGGTTTCTTTCGAGTGACGCGAAATACTTCGAAGAATAATTTAGATTATTTGTAAGAAAATCTAAATATACGAGTGTTTTTATTTATTCATTTTTTTTTTTTCATTTTTTATTATTTTTCTTTTCATTTCTTTTTTACGGATAAAATAGTCATAGATATTGAGTTTCGCGGTTAGATTAAACTCGCGGTGATCTCTAGCGGGTAGATTTCACGTCGCGTAAGCGCAATCAATTAGGATCACGTGACAGGAGACATCCGGAGCGGTAAAGCGGAAGTGTGTACGTTGCCGATCTACTGGCCCGTAACAACCCCGCACCAGCACCCCATATATTATTGGAGTTCCTGTCAGGAATAGAACTGGCCGTTATCCAAAGCTATCGCACATTTCGAACTGAAAATTTACAGTACATAGACATCCTCCAATTGCAGGTATTGCTTCCTCGCGTTATATATAACTAAACTATATACATATATCTACGTATACATATGTATAAGGTGTATCGATATAGTAATGCGATATTTCAATGCTTTTCCCTCTACATGTATATATATATATATATATATTTATGCATATAAAATAGATTTTAAAGAAAATTTATACCCTAGGTATAGAAACTTATTGTAATGGGATAAAAACGCTGACAAAACTGGCGACAAAACGATATATTATATATACATATACGTATGGTCCTTGGTCCAAGGGTATGGATGAATTTTTTGGCCCGCCACCCCAGCGCCAAATCGTTTTCAAATAATTTAAAAGAAATCTTTCTAAAAGTTGACCTTTTTTTTGTACTTTTAAATGAATGTTACATCGCAAAAAAAAAGAAGAAAAATGTGTAATTGTCAAAAATTTATTAGGCATCGATGGTATTGTTTGGTAAAAACATTATTCTTTTGTGAATAATTAAAAACGCGAAGAAAAATTTTGATTAAAGTATAGCGAAGACGTTTGTATTTCAAATGGAAAAAATCACCCCGTTTTGCATCTGGGTTTCGGGATTGAGATATGAAGCCGAAATTTCTTTTGGGAGATTTTTCTTTTCAATTATTTGAAAACGATTTGGGGAAAGGCTGAGGAAAAATTCGTCCATACCCCGATTTAGGATTACCCCGATATAAATATATTGTTATCAAAAGATATATAATGAAGACCAAAAAGATCTCAACAAAAAATACATCGTTGCTAAAATAAATATATATACGTTCCTTTTTTTTTGTTGTGCAAAAGTACCGTTTCAATAGGTACTAGTATTAAAAAACCAGGGTACATTGATTCTACGGTGGTATATACCTATTATGTGCATACGTAAATATATTATTATTATAGGAGTCAATTATATAAACGAGTGAGCCGCTGCAGGTATTTTTTTTCATACTTTTTTTTCATTTCCAGTTCAATTTTCGAATAGTATATTTATACATATCTGAACGATTTTGGTGAACTGCAAACGAACGTTTATTCTGTATGGAAAACAAATGGCGAACTCGGTAACAATGGAATTTTTATTTTCTTTTTTCAAATGAACTGATTTACAAAAAAAAACAATTTTTTATTCGTTTCTTTTTTTTTTTGGCTTTCTTCAACGTATTTTCGTATTACGTACTTTGAATAAGAATTTAAAAAATCCATATAAGAGTAGAATTAAAATAAAAAAATTGCCAATAAATAGAGAGAAATAAAAAATGTAAAAAACGTTTTGCAAACCATGAATAATTTGCGAGAGACGACAGTTCGCGCACTTCATGAATCATTATTATATATTCGCGTATCTATATGTATGAAAGTGCGGTGAAGACGGACGTAAATTTGTCAAGGCTACGAGCTCGTTTTTCTGTCTTTCTTTAGGTCTTTTTGTTTTCTTTCCTCACAATTTTTTTGCACCTTCTTCCGTTTTTATAATTTTTTTTTTTTTTTTCAAATTTTTTTATTCTCTTCTTTCTTTTTCATTTGTTCGTTTTTCTTCCTTAAGGAGATCGCATGGCCACACATGTGTGCTTCTAGCTAGGCAAAACTGACATCTGACAAGCTACATGATACGATGAGTCAGACTACTAACTCGTTACGTAACTTATAACGTTCCAGATCTCTGCTAGCTCGAATAGCATAGAGCCACAGTTATAACAGAGTAGGGGGTCCATTTCGGAAGCATAAAGGAGATTGCTGTGCTGCACTATGGGTATAACTACATACCAGCGGGATACATCTGCGTTAAACTATATTGTTTAATCTGTACAATCCAGTCGATAAAATCGATCTCTAAAATCAATCTTATCCCAGATTTTGTATATCCGGCAAAACAATAATCCGAAGTTAAGACTATAAACGAATCAATAATTATGCTAAGAAAATGATAAAACTGTATACAATGACATATTAAATGTGATACAGGTTGAGCGTGGCCATATTGTGGGGATAGATTCGCCGTGAAAATCTAAGACTAAATTTCCTTTACCGAAAATTCGAGGGACCGATAGTTTCCGAGCTACGAAAGATCTTAGTTGACCAATCGCGGAGTGTATAGGTCGCGTAGCCAGGGCACCGCGCAACTTCCGCTCATGCGCAGCCCTGTGAGCGCCATCTGTAAGTTCTGCGCTTGGTCGACTAAGATCTTCCGTAGCTCGGAAACTATCGGGCCCTCGAATTTTTGGTAAACGAAGTTTAGTCTTAGAATTTCACAAGGAATCTACCCTCAAAATATGGCACCGCTCAACCTGAATCACTCTGTATAGTAATAATACATAAGTTCGGACAAAATTTTCAACCCACGACTGTATACATAATAACCCACGCGCGGATTGAAACCACCTGCATTAGATGGAGACCGAGTGATTCTCTGTTACGTACGTTTCAAGGGTCACCTTCGATTTCCGAGAAAGGCAAGACCGGCGCACGTCGTTGTGATGCAAGAAAGAGGAAATATATATCGCTCGACCACCAATTCTGTCCTTTTTTCTTTTCTCTTTTTTCTCTAATTTATTATCATGATTTCCTACGATATTTGACGGCTTAAAATTTACTCATTCAATTTATTATGTATGAGGCATCGCATGCGATGACAACAACAAAAAAAAAACAAAGAAAAAAAAAAAAGAATCAGAAACGATCCTCGAAACAGAGCTGAAAATCTCTGTTTTTTTTTTCTTCCCCCCAGGCATTCGCAAAGGAAACAAAAAAAAAAAAAAAACGAACTGACTCAGCAAAAAATGATATTAAAAAATTGCGATGTTGGGATTTTGAAAATTTTCCAAACATCCAAAATTCATATCTCGAGATCCATCAAAAATTGAAAAATAAATAAAAATTGGCGACACAATCGAAAGTCCCAGTGCCTCAGTTGAGATGGAAGAAAGTCTCATACAAGCGGATATAATAATTATTCGACCTATCATATATCAATCTGATTATGACATGAAATTAATTTCAGTCAATTGAATTTCACTCAACCGATTTTTTCGCATTAAATTAAATTTCGATAAAAGACGATTGTATGTATTATACATATATTAGCCGGATTCAAGTTTACGACAGAGACTCCATAAGAGCCAACGTTTAAAACGGGAAGATTAAAAAAAAGAATCCAGGGTCCGGTGGAGTTGGATTCATTATTCTTATTGTTATTCAGAGGTTACACTGGCCTGTTGCAAGGTTGTTCCCAAGAATCGTGAACGAAGCGAACGGAAATAGACGTTTAACATAAAAATAAAAAAAGTAAGAAAAAAAGAAAGAAGAAACGGAAAGAAAAAGATTATAGTCGAAAGTTAACTTCGTTCGCAGTTCCTTCATTCGATATTATTTATTGAAGATAATAGTTGACTTTTCATTGGCGATGATGTAATCATTGAGAAACACGATTTTCAAATAAAATTTCAATTTTATTTCAATTTTGATTATAAAATTTTCTGTCGGACGATCATTCCTCAATTTTTTTTTTTTTTTTTTTTTTTTTTTTTATGCATAAAATGACTCATGTATAACAGATTGAAGAAATAAACTTTAAATCGTCAAACATTGTAAGATTTATGATAATGAATTTAAAAAAGAAAAAAAAAAACAGCTAAAAGTGGGACGATCTGCATTCCCTAATTTTTAGCTTTTGACACCCCCATTTTTCTCAGTATCATTATTTTTCAACGAGTTACAGGTATTTCGAAATTTTCAAAAACTCCGTCTCGGGAATAAATTGAGACAAGAATCTGAAAAAAATCATGAAACAGCTACTTTTACCAGGTAATGAACGAACGAAAAATAATTAAATTAGGCACTTGGGTCGTCGGTGTGGCGTGAAAAATAACCCCAGATATAGAAATTATCTCTACGTTTGTAAATGTTATATCTATATTAATGAAAATCCACTACTCTTCTCTGTCCTCTGTCCCATGATGATTATTCCATATTATACCGTAAACCTTTATACATATATGTGTATATATATATATATATATATATATATATATATATATATATATATATATACATAAACTTTATTCATCAAACGACGAGACTTTATGGTATACATATAAGGGCAGAGAGGTAAGGGCGGGAAGTTAATAGACGCCACCGCGTTACCGCAACGCAATGGTCGACGAAATGCGGCTAAAAGGGTAAACTGAACAATTTCACGACGCAACCCACGTGCGCGGAAACTCAAGTAAAACACTCAGTGTCTATCTGCTTTGCGCCGCGGCGGAATCTTTTACTCCCTCTCTCTCTCTCTCGTTCTCTCTCTCGTTCTCTCTCTCTCTCTCTCTCTCTCTCTCTGCGTTTACGATTAAATCATGAATTTAAATCACACGAGAGATTTCAGTTGCTGTGTAATGACTAGAACGTACGCGCCGAGTGAACGAGTGAATATTTAAACACGCGAAACTCCCACGAGCTTAATGCCGTTTATACATGCGATTTCAGAATTACACAATACCCATAAGTACATCTACCAGGAGGCTGCGGGCAAATGTCAGCCGATTTTTCCTCCTTCTTCTTCATCTTTTACTTTTCTTGAATCCTTTTAGTTTTTTATTTTCACATTTTTCAAAATCTATACAAAATCGTATGTTCAATGCCGTTAAGTCATAAACAGCGAAAAGGCGATTTTTGTGACATAAGGTCGTATCATTATTCTTTATACCGTGATTCGCCATAAAGATGATGGAAACGCATGAATAATTCGAAATTCAGAATTTGAGAACCTGAAAGCAAAAGGTCGTATGAGGGTAGATACGACCTTCTGCTTTTACCTGGCCAATTTACAATTCTAACGTTTTTGAACATATTTTTAGATTTTTCTCCTAAATACATAGAAAAAAAAAAAATTATAAGACCTTTCGATTTTCAAAATGCCAAACGGTCGTATAATGGCACCCACGACCTTATGCCATTAGACACACGATATGTAATTTGATAAAAATTTTATTTAAAGAGAACTGAAAATTTATCTTCGTGGATAGGATGGTTTTTCCGTTTTTTTTTTTTTTTTGTCTTTCTTCCTTATTTTTGATATTCGTTGCGACGCGGATCGGCTAAGCATGATAAAATGAGTATTACGTAGATACGTATGTACATACGTGTACGCTTGTTTGAAATTATCTAGATTCTAGGCTAAGTACTTCGGAATATATTTCATACCGGAGTAGGTAGGTAGGTACCGACGATGAGTAGATACGGAGTAACTGAAATCGACGATCTAATGTGAATATAATGATTGCAATGAGACTGAATTTATATAATAAGGTCGACGATCTTTTCTTTATTATAAGCGACTTAGCTCCCTGTTGTAGCTGAAAAGATAATATATGCATATAATTTATAAGGTATAATTCCAACCGCGTTGAGCAACTTGTGAATTTCAATTTATAACATTACATTCATAGTGCATATAATGTCTACCTAATAGTACCTTTGTATGCATTCACGTGTTCGCTGACTGCTAATTTTTGTAACAAGGTAACTTACACTGCGGTAACAATTAACGTTTCATTCCACCACGTCGAGGGAGTTTACTAGACTGCATAATTAATACAGGCTTGACTTTTTATCAAACATATTTACCACGTTTAACATCATTTATAATTACTGTCTGACACGAACGGTATTCGGAAAATAATTCACGTTGATTATTACCGACCGTTAAGGCAATGCTTTTGTCCTTTCTGACCGATCTGAATAAACCCGATTGCAAATCATCGGATTATATCATTTTTGAACGGTGATTTTGTTCGATCGAACTTTTTTCCGCGGCGTTCGATGATCTGTGAAGAACAGGTTGCAGCCGCATACGATATCTCATTAAAATCGAAGGAGTAATTGATTCCTTTCAATCGTAAAATATTGCTAATCGAGACCTCCTTTATTGAAACCTATTTTATCTACTTCAATCGATGACTTCGATGTCATAAATGATTGATGGGATTGTGAAAGTTTTTTTCCCAGAAAGTACATCTCATGACGATTAATTTGACCACTTATTGGTTTCGATACGATCGATACAGCCCGAGTTATTAAACACTGAATGAATACATGCGTGAATTTCAAGTTTTTTAGGTTATGGCCTTTCGGATCTTTAGCATTCGGAATTTTGAACCCTCGGTGTTCTTCGTTTCAAAGTTTTCGAAATCGGCTGCGTAGGCTTTAGGGGAAATACCCTTTCTGAGAACTGAGAGTCGGTAATATTCATATTTGGATTTTTGAAAATTCGGAAAGTCGACCCGGTCCCACTTATTTTAATCATTGCCAATGTTTACGCATCTCTAACAAAATACGATGGAAGATAACGCCGTTCAACATGCATAGCAGGATACAGAAATATCGATATCGCTGTGTTTCGTACAAGAATAACAATGCGATTCGAAAATCTGCAATAGTCGGTAACTGATCTACAAAAATTCATTTTTTTTTCTCTCGATTTCAATTGATATCGCTATCTCAAATCGCACTATTCTCTATAAACCGTTGAATGAGAGATCGGAGATCGATTCGGTATCTTCGTTTTCGAATTATTGAGAAAACTGTAATTTCGTTTATCGGCGATCTGGGCTTCCTCGGTGACTATAGCATCGCCTTAATAAGTAATTTTTCCAATTCCCGATTCCTGAGTGACTGAATAATTGAATAAACAAAACGGAGAATTTTAAACAAATTTCCAAGTATTTTGACACCGAAATTCAAGTTACGTAATCCGAGAGCTACAAATCTAAAATTCTGTACCAAAACAAGCTTCACATTTAAATATTATAAAGAATCGAGGTGCAATTCGAGAGTCAAATTAATTTCAAGGTGTTCTGCGGGTGGGCGAGTTTAGAAGAAAAAAAAAAAAAAAAAAAAAAACAGAAAAAAAAATCAATTCTCAAATTAGCGTCAATTGTTTTATTCCAAGAACCGCTCACTGACCAGCACCAATTAGCGGTTGTCACGTGTCACACGTCACATTTATACAGGCTAGACCATTTGTTCAACGCGTTAGCAGACTCTTGTCAAATATTACTTATATATCTTTAACTATATACACATATTTATTCAAGTAATTTTTTTTCTGTTTTTTTTTTTTTCTCTTCTTGTCTCTCAAAGTGACATCTTCACATTTTAAATGAAGAAGAAGACGAAGAAAAACGTAAATAAAAAAATTTCTAAAAAGACCCGTATAGTTAGCAAACAGTGCGCATACAAGATCGAGGTTCATTTAAATATATTTTATGTTATTATATTGAGGAAATAATTTTGGAAATGACGAATGTCATGTATAAATATAAACGAAAGCGTGCATATTTCAAAAGAGTTATAAAAATAAGAGGAAAAAAAAAAACTTAAAAAAATAAAATAAAAATAAAAACTGCTGCAATTAGAGGCGAAAAATAGAATTAAAGAAAAAAAAAAAAAGAAAAATTTAAAATTACACCGTTAGTGACGGAAGAGATATTATTAGAGCTTGCGGGGTAAATCGTTATAGTGAATGAAGAACCGAAGGCGAGGAAATTAGTCTTGGCAACGACCTAGCAACAGCCCAGAAACTCCAAGGTGTCTGGAGTGCAGTTGCATAATCGCGGTTGTGCTGTACGCTAATATTAGATTTCGCGCACAATCACGCATGCAAATATACACATACATACACGTATAACTTAACCTACCCTATATACAGCTACCGTTTAGATTCAACGAATAAATATAAGTAGAAGATAAGATTTATAGTTATACTTCTCCATTTAGAGAACGATAATAAATATGGGAAAATAAAAGAATTATACATACGCAATCAGCGATATATCGAGATCGCAGACTCAAATATTTCTTTCGCCTAAATATTTCGCGTCCAAAATTTTTTTACCTTCGACAAATGAAAAAAGAAAGAAATAAGTGTTTCAGATATACAAGGTGATTCAGGCTGAGCGGGTCGTATTTTGAGGGTAGATTCCTTGTGAAATTCTAAGACTAAATTTCCTTTACCAAAAATTCGAGGGCATAATAGTTTCTGAGCTACGAAAGATCTTAGTCGACCAATCGCGGAACTTATACGTGACGCGAACAGGCCTGCGCATGAGCGGAAGTTGCGCGGTGCGCTGGCTACGCGGCAGGGGCATACCGCCTGCGATTGGTCGGCTAAGATCTTCCGTAGCTCGGAAACTATCGGTCCCTCGAATTTTCGGTAAAGGAAATTTAGTCTTAGATTTTCACGGGGAATCTACCCTAGAAATATGGACCGCTCAATCCGAATCACACTGTATTGTGCTTTTTTTCTGATTTGACAAAAAATCGCAGCGCAGAAATATATTCTTGTCAGGTAACGATTTGACATATGGAAAAATATACCACTGTATACAGGTATATAGGTATAAGCGAGAGGTATCAGGTATATAATTCTAAAAAGCAATTTGCAAGAGTAATCATAGTCTGAAAAAATCCAGCATCAAAATGGCAAGTCGACAAAGTTTTGACTTTTGGGCAGGACTGAATCAACCCAACAGAAATAATATACAATTAAGAATAAGCACATGAGAATATACAGTTTTATACTGGATCGAAATTTTGCGACAAAACTTTTTCACTTATGCATTGCAGTTTGAATTTATTTATTACTCAACTATAACCGCCGGTGTAGGTTTCGGTGTATAAAATATATGTATAATATACATAATTTTGATTTTAATTAAACACCGAGCAAAAAAAAAAATACAAAATTGAAGATAAAAAGGAACAGATTTAACCGTAAATAAAAATTGCATAATATTTTAATAATCTTACCTTACGTAATGGAAACGTTGTTTTATGAGTTGGTATATATTTATATATTGAGTCAAATTTCAGGCTTTATTGCAGTTAATCATTTCCGAATAGAGCAATAAAACCTGTGTAATATTTTTAAATGCGTTTTTATGGTTCTCTAGAGTATCCGGCGGCGGACGAGGGGTAGGTAAAAGTATCAAATAAGCCTAATCCAGACCTGATGTTATACCTACAGGGCATGGCTTGTTTTTGTCATAAAACGTACGAGATATTTATATAGGGCAAAAACCCTCGGAGTTGTTATAGCTAGAGACAGAGATATAGTCGTAAAACACATCCTATTTCGTAACTAACAATATAAGAAGTAGCTTCTTCATCCCCGTATTACCGAATGATAAAAGTGAGCGATTAAAGATGGCCGCGGAACTCGGGCGGTATCACGTTACGTATTTTTTTTTCCCAAAAAATAAAACACCCCTACAATAATATGATACCGAATATTTCTATTTTTCAACTAGGAAATAGAAATCTTGCGTTTTTAAAAACGATTTCGCTTCAACGTCAGCCATTTTGAATTCCGATTGAGTAGCCGATTTTTTTTCTATAATCGTTGATTCATGATCGGTATTCAGTATTTTGTTACCTTTTTTCTAATTTCGATTTTTAAATCGAAAGGGAAAAAAAAGTCGCTTTTTTTTTATTTTCTTACCTTTTTTTATCAGGCGATAAAAATAGAAAAAGTATATTTTAGACGAGGTTATAAAACAATATAGACGTATGCGAAATAAATAATAACACAGATTCGATCAGTCCATGCTGCTATTCCGAGGTAACGGTTACGTAGAAAAAAAACAAAAAAAAAAAAAAAAGAAGAAGAAAGAAAAAAAGAAAAAGAGAGGGGAAAAAAAAATAGAAATAAATGCGATAATCAGAGAAACAATGGGTGATTAACATTCGGTCGTCACGGTCCGTTGCAGGGGCACTCGGTTGTCCGTATTGTCCGTTTGTATAATACACCCGCAGGTATTGTTAACCCAGCTCTAAACTGATGGAAGCGTGCTTTGGTTGCGTAACGGAGCCTCCAAACTCAATAGACGAAACTGCATTAACCAATCGGTGCGATCATTATTCAATTACACAATGCCAGGTATACAGTTGGGTATATACCTACCTAGAACTAACTAACTAACTAACCATATAACTAACTAACTAACTAAATCTTGTCACAATTTCAAAATCCATTCAACATTCAAAGGTCGTTCCGTTTTTTTTTTGTTTTTTGTTTCTTTTTTCTTCCTTCGCTTGTCATTCAGAAAACAAAAAAAGACAGAAACAAAACGGACAGTTATTTGGTCGTCCGAAAAGAATATTTTAATCACCGTGTAGCTGTTCATCGTACACCTTGTTCATCGATTGACGGATTTTTTTTTTGTTTTTTTTTTTTTTTGTATAAAATTCTCGCGCGTACGAATGTCGCGGGAGGGGGAGGGAGGAGGGATTGAATGCAACGAAAAAAAAAGAATAAAAATATAGAAATAAAAGAAAAACCAACGAACGAACGAACGAACGAACGAACAAATTGCAGAAAAGAAAGAAAGGAATAAATTAAAAGTTGATTAATTTTTACACACTATATATATATATATATATACGTATATCATCGTACGGCGGGTAGAAGAGGGAAAAAGAAAAAGAAGAAAAAAAAAAGGAATGGAGAAAAAGAAGGAAAAATTCGCCCACGTGAACTGTGCACGACTCGTTCACAGTGCCTTAGGATAAATAATTGGCGAGATGGAATAGGAAGATAGATATAACCCATCGGGAGGAGGCCGAAGACGACTAATTGTAAGCGGCTTGCATAATGGCTTCGTGTAATTTCCATGACGGAGTGATTAATCTTCGATCATAATATGCTATACCTATACTAATGGCAAAGAGACGTCAGTCATATATAGCTAGAACCGAGTGATCGGGGCGTTGCCTGACGATATTTTCTCATCGTTCGCGTCGGTAACCGCGAATGTAAAAAAGTATTAAGACTAACAGTGGATCGTACCAAGACGCATGTACGCATGTATATATATATATATATATGTATATATACATATACAGCTAGGGTAAAGATCATATTATAATACGCGACCAGAATTTTTCTTCCTCTTTTATTTTTTTCGTCAATTTCTGTTTTTTCTGTTTTTTTTTTTTTTTTTTTTTCTTTTCTTTTCTTTTCTCTATTTTAATTTCAATTTATTTTTGTTTCGATTTTTATCTTTGCAAAATTCTAGTCATACAGCTAAGCCGTATACTATGATTATACTCATTAAAACTCATGACACGGGCTCCTATATAATATGTGACGGGGTATTATAATGATGCCTAGAATTTATATTATCTCGCTAATATAACGCGGCGCTAAATGTACGCGATGTGTGCAAAAGTGAAAGAAATGAAAAAAAAAAAAAAAAAAAACAAAATTAACAAAACTTTTCTGGAATACGATTTTTCTTTCTCTTCTTTTTTTTTTTCTTCGATTCATTTCATCGCTACGATTATTTGTACTCGGTTCCGGGTTCGCAATTGAATTCATTTCGCGATTGAAAAATTGGTATTATTTATATGTATGATAAGAAATTTGGAAGAAAAAAACAACAAAAAAACTTTTTACCTCCTTTTTATAACCAGACGGCAAAACTTATAAAAGATACGTCGTCGTCGATCAGACCGTATTGGCGACTTTATCGAGGGCATTGAGATCGAGGCTTGTCTCTTGTTCTTTTCTTTTCCAATAATTTTTTCGTCTCCTTTTTTTTTCTTCTTCCTCTCTTTTTCTATCTCTCTTTTCAACAATTTCGCAGAGACTGAGTATGTGAGCCAAGGATAAGTACGGACCGAGTCAACGACCCGAAAGACAATCACTCGCCAATTTTTATACGCGAAAAGTAAAGAAAGAGCGAGTTAAGAAAAAAAAATTGTAAACAAAAAAAAATAATAACGATTTTTTTCTCCTTTTTTTTCCTACCTAAATTCAAACCCAAGCGGATACTTTCACTCTCGCAATTAACCCGAAGGTACAACTTAATAAATATATATATATATATACATATATATAGTACATATATGTATATACCTGTGTACCGCGGGATCACTGACACTTCAAGCGAGGCCAGACTAGGTGAGGTTCAATTATGTTAGGTAAGGTTCGGTCGGTGTCGTATTTTTCTTATGTTAGTTAGCAATCAGCTATATATACCTACCTATACTGCTATACTCACACAAGTTGACATACATAGGTAATATATGATATGACATGGATTGGCTAGAAATTGATTTTTAACATCCAAATTATTATAGCTGCCTTTCGTTATTAGTTATTCAAATTCTTCTTGTTCCTTTTTTTTTTTTTTTTTCTTTTTTGTTTGTTTGTTCTTTTTTTATTCTTCTCGTACAAAAATCCGAATCGTTTTCTTCTCATATTTCTCAGACGCGGTATAATCATATGAAAACTTATATATCATTCATCTCATAGCTGTGTTATACACGGTTTAATAATTTAGTAGAACAACGACCTCTAACCCTCGCACACAGCATCACACATCACCAGTCATGGTCGCGCTCGCTCTCTATCTTTCTCTCTGACTCTTTTTTTTTTCTCTGCAAACCCAAGGGGAAATAATATATTTCGTGGAAGAAATTGATCTCTATATAACCTATACGTCTATATACATACGTTCGAAATAGAAAACACGTATTGGTACGATTTGGAAAGAAATATTTCAGCTATAGAGATATCAGATATTCTCTCGATTCTTTGTTCGATGATTAAGATAATTGATACAAAATATAGAATTTGCAATCGAAGTTCCAAATTCCAAAAGTCCCGAACGTTGAAAAGACCGAATTTGGATAATAGAGACTAAAAGTTTTTGGAAAGGGTATTTCCCCGAGAGTCTACATGGCCGATTTCAAAATCTTTGAAACGAAGAACACCAAAGCTGTTCGAAATGCCGAAAGCTAAAGACCCGAAAGGCCAAACTTGAAATTTACGCATGTATTCATTCAATGTTAAATAACTCGGGCTTTATCGATCGTATCGAAACCAATAAGTGGTCGAATTAATCGTCTTGAGATTAACTTTTCAAAAAACAAAGTTTCGAAATCGATTGAAGTGGATAAAGAGGGTCCCGATTGAAATGAACTATTCTTCGTCTTCACATCCTGAGAAATAGACCGAAATTTTCTGATTTTTGGGGCTTTCGGGAGTTCTGAGCTTCGAGAATTTCAATGTTCTAAAATCCAACGTTCCTGAAAATTCTGAATCGTCTCAGAAGAATTTGGAACTTGAATCCGGTCTCGCGACACCTCGAAGAAGTTAAAACGAGTTTCGATTGATTTAGTAGAGCTCCGTAATACCCGTAATTAATTACCGGTCATGAAGTAATCAGAGAAGAATCAATATTCTATAAATCACCTGAAATCTATAAAGACTTAATCCTTTTCTGACAAAGAAAAAAAAAATAAAAAACAATGCCGATCTTTTCTCTCCAGATAAAGCAGCATACGGTATAGCCGAGTAGAGGTAGGTACTAGCAGTAGCAGCTGAAGCTGGAGAGACGGATAGAGAGAGATAGAGATAGAGAGAGAGAGAGAGAGAGAGAGAGAGAAAGAGGACGAGTTTGGCTAATTAATCGTGTAATTAATCGTATCAGCGAATAACCGCAGCAGCGAACCGTGACGAGGCTATGCTATAACAAGCTGTCTTATACAGAATCGAGGATATACCTAAAGTTACAAAGGTCCAAAAATACCTAAGTTTATCGGGATTACATCGCGTATTTTAATCCGAGTTTAATATATACTATACCTACATATAAGGGTGCTTTTTTGGGATTATTTTTTTTTTCCGCTCCCGGCCTGAAATTTTGTTGGAAATGCTAAAAGAAAAAATTCCCTCAAAATATAAGCCCTTAATATTAATATTAATATAAAGTACTCTTCCAGAACGTGAAATGATTTCTTATTTAAATTACATGGGAGTTAAAATTATTTTTTTTTCAAAATTCTATAACTCGGTGGCATTTTATGCTATTATATCGCCAAAACTTGAAAATTACTCAGCATTAATTAATAATTAACATATTTGTTATTCGTTCAAATTTTTATTAAATTAAGTATTGATTAAATATATAATGAGAACTGTATTCACGCAAAATATTATGATCTTTTTCTTTATTCGCAGCTTGAAAACTAAATAACTATTAAAAAAATTTGTAATAAGGAATAGAAAATCAATATTTTTTTTAATTTGACTCGATAATTCATTAAAATTTCATGTTACAAAAAAGTAAAAGGTCAATATCTCGAGAAATATCGATCTTAGGGATTTGGTTCGAAGGACTTTTTTTGTAGAAAATCAAATTTCCTACAGATGTCCCGTTAACATTTTTCCTGTAGGTTAAGCCATTAATAAAATAACAACAAAAATACAAGAAAATTCTACAAAATTTGACTTTAGTGACCTGTACTGCCTCGCCGGTGTGAGTAACAGTTAAGTCGCAAGGGCCACTTTTGTAGAGCGCTTAATGCTGAGTAATTTTCAAGTTTGGTCGATATAATACCATAAAATGCCACCGAGTTATAGAATTTTGAAAAAAAAAAAAAAACATATTTATTCCCATGTAATTTAAATGAGAAATCATTTCACGTTCTGCGAGAGTACTTGATATTAATATTAAGGGCTTATATTTCGAGGGAATTTTTTCTTTCAGCATTTCCAACAAAAAATAGTCCTAAAAAAAAGTACCCTAAAAGATATATATAATTTAGCTACAAAAAAAAATTGAGGAAATAATAGAATAGAGTCTCTAGGAAATTTTGCGTTTAATGAATGAATAATGAAAAAATATGACGGATAAATGAAGAGAGAAAAAACGAGAAAGAAAAAACAACAAAAAAAAAAACTTGACAAATCAGTTTAATTTTTCGCGATGAGGGAATGGAGATAGATCTCTCTCTCTCTCTCTCTCTCTCTCTCTCTCTCTCTCTTCGTATAGGCCTCGGAGATTCCCCGGTTTTAACGCTAACGCGCGTGATGAATATGGAGCCAGACTAAACTTGGCGTGAAATTGCGTTAGGCGTTGGGATTCCCCGGAGTGTGAAGAGCGTCGACCAAGGTGATTGAGCAACGTCGAGGAAGAGACCTAGAGGCCGCGTCTCTCCCGAGGGATAACTTCGTTACAGGGGTTCCTCGATGCCCGGTTATAATGGCGGCTAAAGTTTAAAGCTTCATTTCGCAGAATTAAAAAAAAAAAAAAAAAAATGAAAAAAATCGAGCGAGAGATAGAAAGAAGCTTTCATTTCGTACGGAAAAAAAAAAAAAAAAACAAAAAAAAATTACAAACAGTTTGAGATCTAACTTCTCAATTTCGAATACTAGGACCATTCTTCTTTCCTTCTTTTTTATTTTCGTTCCGGTCGCACGAAGGCAATAAGGAAGAAGAAAAAAAAGAAAAAAAGAAAAAAAAAGAAAAAAAAAGAATGAGAAGAGAAATGGAAGAAAAGAAGGCGTAGCGACCATTTCCGCGATAGGAATTACGGTG
Source organism: Tenthredo amoena (assembly GCA_963966615.1). NCBI lineage: Eukaryota > Metazoa > Arthropoda > Insecta > Hymenoptera > Tenthredinidae > Tenthredo > Tenthredo amoena. The sequence goes on along the minus strand of OZ016482.1, from coordinate 21,185,270 downwards.
ACTAACAAGCCAGCGCCTTGTGAGGGTGAGAGATCGATTTTAATGGTGGCAGGTGAGACCCCGTAGCAGTAGTCAGGTAGGTAGGTACTTTGATTTTTATCTAAATGATATATTATTTATTCAGCTTGGTTTTTACCTCCGAATTTGTCAACTTTGAGTCTAGATTTAATTTCAGGTACCAAGTAGAGAACCGATAGAAAAGATGAAAAAAAAAAAAAAAAAAGTAAATAAAAAGATATAACAAAAAAAAAAAGAAGAAGAAAAATAATGAGATATAACCAAGTAAAACGGGGAAGGATGACGCATAAAGCTGAGTTTCTCTTTAAACGGAGAAAATTCACTGTCCAACGCCACGAAAAGTTTAACTTAAGTTTTTTTTTAAGTCAAGTTTTTTGAGTGAAGAAAAAAGAAAGAAGAAAAAATGGAAAAAACTAAGGAGCTTTTTCTTGATACGCTCGAACGAACAAAACCGACTTATATTCTTCCTTCCAGTTATATTCGAGAGACTTTTTAATAATAACTCAAAATTCAAGGTATACCTACTAGCTGGGTACTGTACCCTGGTAACCTCCTCCTCCTCCTCCTCTTCTTATTCGACTTCAACAGTGTAACATGGGGACAGTTTCAAGTTACTCGAGTTGAAATTATACACGCGAGATCACTCGAGTTTCTGATCTTTTTTTTTTTCCTTTTTTTTTTTTTTGTGTCTTTTTCTCATTATTTTTTTAACGGAATATTTTATTTCTTACGATTTTAAAATCGTAAATATATATATTAAAAAATGGCTTTCGAAGGGTCAGACCGTGAGCGAAGACAGTCCGAGTAGATAGAAGAAACAGGGCAGAGTGGGTATAGCCTCGGCTCAAAATTGTGGGAATTTATTTTTTCGTTACCTCAAAAATCTTTTTTGCTACGAAAAATTTGGCTATATCCACTTTGCTCCGGTGATCCCTGTATACATATCTACAATTATATATATACATAGATATTTGCACGAATGTACGCGATAAACATTTATCTGTGTAGGTAGGTATATACGCATAAATCTGTCCTCACAAGTATATAAGAGGACTTTCACTTTATTACCACGGAAACGAGAAAGATTCCAATTACATTATCTTACAAAGTGCGTTACGCTCTGCCCACGCAATTTCCCTTTTCCCTTTTCCCTTTTCCCGTCCCTTCCCTTTCCTTCCCTTCTCTTCCCTTCCCTTCCATTCCCTACATCCTATATTTCTACCTCCGCCATATCCCGGTACAGAAATCGCGTATACTTCGGGATTTTCATTTTAAATATTATCACCGCTTTCTACTGTCCGTCACCCCAGGTCCAATTCAGAAGCGGAAATTGATAGAACGGGTACGTTGTGTGAAAAAATGTTTCACAACCGATATTCGTTCTTTCGTGAAAAAGAAAAAAAAAAGAAAAAAAAAAAAAACCGAAATGAAATGAAATGAATAAAAAAGAAAAAGCAATATATCATTTTTTTCTTTTTCTTCATAGACATTTCGCGGGTCAAGTTAGTTCAGACGATGGTAAAAAAAAAAAAAAAAAGAAACACTGAATTTTAAAATTTGGAAGAAAAAAAACCTAGTGTGGGTATAAATAAAAATATTCGCAGTCAAAACTGCGCGAGATTTCGGTGTCGTAAGACAGGAATAAATTTTATTACGTTAATAAGTCAGGCTGGATTCAAGATTATACTTGCACACTGTGATCGGCTGTATAATTGATGATGAATAATTTTCTTTTTATGAGACTTTTTCATTTATTAATAAATAGTCGTCGCTTTTTCGTGAGATCGCGCGATACGTAAAATACGATGTATAAAAGAACCAAAGATCAAAAAAAGCTTGTCTACAAGGCGATTCAGAATGAGCGGGCCATATTTGGAGGATAGATTCCTCGCGAAATTCTAAGTCTGAATTTCCTTTACCAAAAATTCGAGGGCTCAATAGTTTCCGAGCTACGAAAGTTCTTAGTCGACCAATCGCGGAACTTATAGGTGACGCGGACAGGGCTGCGCATGAGCGGAAGTTGCGCGGTGCCCTGGCCACGTGACCCATACGCTCTGCGATTGGTCGACTAAGATCTTCCGTAGCTCGGAAACCATCGGTCCCTCGAATTTCCGGTAAAGGAAATTTAGTCTTAGATTCCCACGGGGAATCTACCCTCGAAGTATGACCCGCTCAGCGTGAATCCCCCTGTATAGAGATTTAAAAAAAAACTGTTTAATATGTAAAGATAGAAATTGTGGTATATTGGGCTTACAGCACAACGTTTCCTACTTTCTAAAAATAATATGTGCCTTTTTTCGTTTTGCGTTTCGTGCCTTAAACTTACGATCGTCTTATTTCGCAGTGTTTAACTTGGTATAAAAAAAAAAAGAGGGGAAAAAAGTACGGGTATACTGGTGCACGTACAGAAACGCCTTCTCATTTTTCTCCATTATTGTTCCACTCGGTTTACCTACTGTATACTGTATTTCTGTTCTGTACCAGACTCACGGTAGTTTCAAAGACAACTAAAGTTAGTCACGTTGTTAAAACTTTTCACCGAATCGACGTGACCGAATAATCTTACTTATTTAGGTTATACCCTAGACAAAGTATGAATATATTTTCTTTTCTCTATACGAATCTTTACCATCTAAGTATCGCCACGTGGCCAGGTAACAGCCGTCCAGATATTGCAATTAAAAATGTAAATTATTTGATATGCTAATCATCCAACGATCACCTACGCAAAATGGAATTACCAACGACAGCTCACGTAAATATATATCTATATATAAGATATATAGATATATATATATATATATATATATATTATACGTATACCTATAACATTAGGTGCTCTCTCTATCTATCTATGGTGTTGTATAAATTAATCCTCATACTCTTATGCAAATACACAAGTGGCTATACATTTATAATATAACCAGAGCTAGCCGGCTACCTGCAGCGCTAGCTGGATTGCTCTACCTATTATACGTGACATCGTTTCGCGTGCCAGGTCATATATATATATGGTTAATATGTATGTATGTATATATATATTACGTTATATAGATAGGTAAGGATATACAAACTCTCTATATATACTTGGCGTAAGTCAATTATTTGCCAGGATCTTTGTTCAGTGAAGCTGAAATCTGAATACACCAACCTCAACTTTCTATACCCTGATTTGACTTTTTTCTTTCCGCCTATATCTTCTTCTTTTTATCTTTTTATCTTTTTTCTTTTTTCTTTTTTTTTTTTTGTGGTTATGTATTTTTTCTGTGCTTGGAATCCTGGTTTAGTATTTTGAAGAAAACTACCGATCTGATGAGTCTTTGATATAGCTACAACCACTGTACGATGTAGCAAAAATATTGTTGCTGACAAAATGCATCAGAGAACTTGAAATTTCCTTTCCAAAAAAAAAGAAAAAAAAAAAAAAAAACGAAATAAATAACTGTGGGGTCAAGAAACTTTGTCGCACACCTTTTCAACAGATTTTTTCCTCTGTTATTATTCTTTTTTTCAATTTTCTATGAAAAGAAAGTTTTTCGACAATTTATATACCGAGGTTCACTTTGTTGTATGTTATACAAATTCCTGTTCGTTTTTTTTTTTTTTTCTTTACCAAGAAATATTTCCAAGAGGAAATCTTATCAAAATTTTTGATGGAAAAGAAGAGAAGAGCCGGATTAAAGTTGCCAATTTTAAAAAGCCTGCAGGGTTCCAAAATTCCGAATTTGGATTATACCGACTCACAGTTTTTCGAAAGGATATTTCCCCGAAAGTTTACATAGCCGATTTGAAAAACTTTGAAACGTATAATACCGGACGATCGAAATTCCAAAAGCTAAAGATCCGAAAGCCCTAACCTCAGAAACTTGAGATTCACGCATGTATTCATTCAGTGTTCAATAACTCGGGCTGTATCGATCGTATCGAAACCAATAAGGGGTCAAATTAATCGTCTCGAGATGTACTTTTTGGAAAAAAAAGTTTCAAAATCCTATCAATTATTTATGACATCGAAGTCATCGATTGAAGTAGATAAAATGGGGTCTCGATCAAAATGAACCATTTTTCGTCTTCACATCCTGAGAAATAGACCGAAATTTTCGAATTTTTTGGCTTCCGGGGGTCTGGAGTTTTGAGTTCTCTGCATTCCAACCTTTCGGAATTTCCGATGTCTAAACTTCACCGTTTCTGAAGATTCAAAGTCGTCTGAAACGAATTCGGAATTCTTACCGTTCGGAACTCTTGAAATTCGTAACTCCAACTCGACCCCAAAGGAAAAAGCGCTCCGTTTTATATACTATTTCAAATATCATATGAAAAATGAACATCAAAACGATTCTCAAAATTATTATCAAAATTTTCAATTCATAGTGCAACCCATACTAATACATAGCCTTCTGAGTTCTTAATGAAAGAAAAATATCGTTCGTAAGTCGTGCGACTGAAATGAAAATTTATTCTCCACAATAGAAAAGCCGGAGAATCCGATCCGAAGCATACTGGGTTAAGAATCGCGCGTTGATTGCGCTCCACGGGTAATTAAAGCGAAGCTAAGGATCAGCCAGAATCTACACTATACTACAGTTCAAGGGTTGCCTTCAAAATATCTCGTAGAGAGGGATAAGTTTAATGTTGAAACTCCGGAGGGGATGATGGCGTGGGTGGCGAGGTTACGGGGTCAAACTCACCGGTTTCTTCGTATAAACGAGATGTTCTTTACAGCACGTGCACGAAAACAAGTTTGACCCAAAAATCTAAGGGCGGGAAAAGTGCACTTAGGTAGCTGTTTCCCGGGACTTTAACCCTCATTTGTCGAACAGCTTATAAGTCACAGTCTTTTCAAATTTTCAATTCTTCAGAGATTTTCATTCCACAGAGAAAATCAAAATGTCAAAAAATCTGAGACGAGATGTTCCAGGAACAAACGATCGTTTCGATAAACGTTTACGTCTTGGAAAACCGTGTTTCGTTACAAAGTATCCAGCGACTGGACGTTTGAAGATTCTCTGAGAATTCCAGGTTTTCCAGAAAAGTATATGCCCTTATTCCGGAACGAAGCCCGGTCTTTTTTAGTCAGAAATATTAAATCTGAATATTTTCATTTTTCTTATTCACCGGCAATCATTTATACTCGATTATTCGGTTTCGTTGGTGATCGGTACACCATCGACAAAATACATCGGACCGAGACACAAAAAAAAGGACAGGAATCGAAAAATTTCCAGCGTCAAATCCTCGTTTTACCAAAATTTATGTCGAATCTGTATATTCGAGTAAAAAATTCAGAATTTCGAGGAAATTTTTCAAAATTCCCTGAGAATTCCGGGTTTTCCCTGTCGCTGAACACTCCGTTAACCGTAACCTTTGCGAGTGACCAAATTCGATATATTTTCTGCCGTCATATCCAATTGATTACGAAACAACTCGAGTCCACAAACCTCGAGCTTATATCGCGGCTGAAATAAATGTTGAAAAATTTTCTGTACGGAACAGAATGACTTCTCAGTCAGATTGTATTTTTATACAGAAAGAGCGAGATCCCATTTCCTAATTCCGTTATCGTTTCTCAAATAATAATCATTTCTTCTTACATATACATATAGACGCACATCACCAAATGCTAAGAATTTTTAATCTCGATTCATGAAAAAAATTCTCGTCCGATAGCGCCGGGTGTTGTAAGTATAGGTATGAGATAATCGCCGCAACCCCATCCTCCGGCATCTTTTTTTGGGAGAAATACTTTTCCAGAAGAAAAACCGGAGATTCCATTAAGCCATTTTTAATATCTATCAAAAGGCAGTCTGCTTAATACAAATTCTCTCGCTATACCAGCGGCATTAAAAGATAAGTCTTATCGTCGACGTATACCTATACTGAAATAAAATCTTCATTTGAAGTCTTTCCCCAAAAATCACAATATCTCATTCAAATGCGTATATTATCAGGTATACGTATCTCGCGGATGTGAAATCCATTGCACGGAGATTATCGCTGATTCTTTGATAAGAGGAATTGAATCGACGTCAAATAGCGAATTTCAGAGATATACTATATGGGACGTCCTATGCCAAGTCACTCATGTCAGCCTGCGATTCTGACCACTTTAAATTTTGTTCGTATTTCAGTATGTGACAATTCCCACCTTGAGAACCACGAAAAAGTGTGTTTTTTGTTCTATTATTTGAGCTATCTGAAAAACGTGATTTTGAAAAAATTGACACAAATTTCATGACAAGAAACGATGATTTTGAGATAAAAATTATAGTGGGATTCCGGTTTTTTCTATTTTTTTTTAAAGCGATTCCGGTGTTTCTTCTCAATAATTTGACGCATTTTATTGAAAAAGAAAGTTTTTTTTGCGGCACTTTTCTCTTTTTCTTTTGGAATTTTTTTCAAACGAATTAATCACGTGATTCTGGGAAAATTGGCAAGAATAAAATTCTTTATGTCTAAATTTCTAATGTTTGAAGAGAGGAAAAAAAATGAAGAAATGAAAATGAAAAAAAAAAAAGCGAAAGAAAAAATTCCGAGATTGGAGAGAGAGAGAGAGAGAGAGAGAGTGATTGAGAAGGCTTAGAGAATTCCTTTGCTGCCCGCGAGACGCGTGCGTGCGTAGAATTTATTCCATCGACAAAGAAATAAGTAGAAGAGAAAAAACGGTAAAAAAAAAAAAAAGTAATAATAATCCCGGGGTTAAACGCGGTTTGATTTTCATTCGATCGATCGGAAACTCGCAATCGGATTATTATCCATTCAAACGGGTTTTTTTTTTTTTTTTTTTTTTTTTTTTTTAAACCTCTCCCTATATTTTCCCGCTCGCGCTTAATATACGGACAATTTTTCCTTTTTTTTTTTTTATTCTTTCTGAAAAAAAAGTTACAAACCCGTCAATTATACTCGGTTAAATCTGTCACACCCTCGCGGAGAGTTTTTGTAAAATTTAGAGAAAAAAAAAAAAGATACAAAAAAAAAGAACAAAAAAAAAAAATACAAAAACGTTTTGTTCAAATTTTTCTGATGAAACGTTGAAAATAATTTCCACTCGAATTTCAATTCCATACGAATACCTCACGCCGCGAAATGCACCGGAGAAAAATAGAATTGTACAGAGTGCGTATGGGGTCCATAGGTTATGCGAAGGGTGCAGCAGCAGCAGCAGCAGCAGCAGCAGCAGCAGCAGCAGCAGATGAATGTTTTCGAGTTATTCGATGGTCGTAGGTAGGGTAGCTGCTGGGTTCCAACCCTTTTACGAGACAGCTGTGTCGGACATTACGGTAGTTGGCAATATGGCAATACATATATACCTATACTGCATTTGCAATATATCGTTTATTGTGTTTTTGGAACTCGTGTGTGTGTGTGTGTGTGTGTGAGTAGAGACGTACGTGGTTCTATTGTTGAGACTCGCGATGGGTACAATGGGTACAATTTGTGGGACCTAGACTAAAAAAAATGCGTTCGATGAAGAGAAAAAAAAAAAAAAAAGAAAGAAAGAAAAAAAAACGTGAAATAGGAGAAGAAAAAGAAATAAAAAAAATAAAAAAATTGAAAATAGTCCATTGTAAGCTAATTGGCGCGCGAAAATAGTCCATTGTAAGCTAATTGCAAATAAGCTACTCCGAACACACGTAGAATCGAAAGATGGAAGTAAAAATTAAATTTGGAAAAAAAAAAAAAAAAAAATGAGAGAGAGATTTTTAAAGATTAAGAAGGATAGGAATTATTTTTGTTAATTTTTCTGTTATACGCGAAGATATTATACACGAGGTTAATGTAAATACTCTTTTATCACGTTTTCGACAAATCCACTATATCGAATTGCGAAAAATTCGAAACCCGGAAAAGAAACTATACGCTATATTTAGCAGAGAAAATATCGACGTGTTTCGGTAAGACAGATCGTGAATTACACATAACGACATAGAACCATAGCCCACGGAATATTAACTACTGATTAGACTGGACACCAACGAAGCGATTGACGCCGAATAGCAATTTATCGATATTCGCGACCGCGGATGACGCTTAAGCAATAAAATGCTAAAAAATACGGTTTAAAATCGGCGACAAGAAAATCATCGCTGACCATTTTTTTTTTCCTTTTTTTCTGGTATTTTACATCTCCCCTTATTTTTTTTCATTTTCTTTTTTTTTTTTGGTCAAAAAAATTCACCACGGCCGAAGCGACGGCGCTGCAGCTATAAGCGCGAGGGGCAAAAGCCAGTTCGAAAAATAGGGTAGAGAGAAGGGAAAATAAAGGGAAGACCGGGTTTTGGGGAGGAAGTGTTTTTACCCAAACCACGAAAACAACCCGAGAGAGAAATCGATGTAACAGTTCCGAATCGATGATTACAGAACGCCGGCGGTGCGTCCGACCAAAACTCGCGGAAAGTTGTGCAAACCTCGTTTTTTTCTTTTTTCTTTTTTTTTTTTTTTTTTTTTTTTTATTCGCAGCGAATGCAGGGTGCTTATTTTCGAGGGGGAAAAAAAAAAAAAAACAAAAAAAAAAATTCACCCCTTCCCCATTCTCAACGGTGCAAGGTATAAACTTAAAGTTTGTTGGAAATTAGAACTTTTTCGACAAAATTTCCATAGTCTCCCTCACCTAGTCTCGCTATCCGTACACGCCGCGCTGCTGGACCTCTCGATGACTCCGTATACTCTTTCTTGACAAACTTCAACGTTTCCGCGTCTAATAAAAAAAACTTTCGGACGATTACCGTTCCGGTATCTTACGTCTTATTACCTTATACCTTATATCTTATATCTTGTACCTAGCTGGGTGGCTAGATACCAAGCATTAGTTCATAAGCCGTCACCGAGGGCTTCCCTCGCGATATTCTGGGGGAAACATTTTCTACTTCCTTATCGCAAACGTTGGTAGTTTTCAAAGCAATTGACAATAATTAGATAAAGTTATTGCCGCACCCTCTGCACGGCCCAGCGACTGGGTGAATTTTTTTTTTTTTTTTTTTTTTTCCTTCTTTACGTATTTATACCTACGTCTAAACTTTTACGCCGAAAAATTTATTCCGTTTTGAAGGAAGAAAAGTCACTTTTCTCACGGCTCATTATGCGAAGCCAAGGTTTCCGGATTAAATTTTTTAGCCGAGAAAATTTCGATTTCTTTAATATTTCAGTTTCGTTTTATGGTTCTCATGGTTCATCTGATCCAAAGTCACTTCGTAACGATACACAATTATTCCGCGGAATAAATCCAGATAATTGCAAAAAAAAATAAAAATTCATTTCAAACAGTTTTTTCTTTTTTCAATAGAATTCTTTCGATTCTTGTATACCAAAGTTGAAATAAATCGATGATTAATTAAATTATAATAATCTCATCAGAATCAATTATCCCGCGTAGTGCATAAATTTTTTTTTTCGTATTTCTAAAAATTTGTAAAACTAGTGCGAAACTTTGTTCTTCGTATTGACCGTCATTCATCGTGTTTACTCGCCATTCACTGTGACGAGAACGATTTCACGTATAATTGTTATCGCGGGTATGAAAAATGGTTGAAAAAAAAATCTTGCTGTTATATCTTTTTTTTTCGCATACATTTATATAGTATATCCTCATATAGCGACAACACAAGATTTTCCAGTTGTTTATATCATTATATATATAAAAAAATAAAAATAAAAAAAAAATAAAAAAAAGATACCGAAAGCAGAAGGGTGTGTCAGAAACGTGTGTTTGAACAATAAATCAGAAAATCGTTCCGTATTCGCAAAAATCACGTGCACGCTACCGTACATATACATTCTTGGCTCTATACCCGCTGTAAAGCAGTTAGTGTGGATCTGAAATCCTTTGATCCTCGAGAGTCCGGCCATCGGCATCGCCAGCTGACGCGTGCCAGACGACGATGACACTGATCGACGCTCGTGTATGATGCGAATAACAATCGCAATTGTACGAAACAGTAGCCTATGTATAGAGTTACGTTAGCCTGCAGCTGCTACTTCATACAGTATACATATAGGTATATAAATATATACTTATATACTATACAGTATGTATAGCCACGTATATAAGGCATTTTATGTCAACGTCATATATCGGTGATTCTGTTCTAACTGTTACTTTTTTGATTAAACATTTTTTGATTCTATAATTAAAGTTTTTTAATTTTTCAACGCATATTATTACTCTATTTTATTGTAAAAATGAAAATCCGGGAGGATTTCGCTGCAACTTCAAAATATCGAGTGTGAGAATCAAATTTCAAATTTTCCGTGCCACGGTACCGACTCCATTCATCCACGGTACTGACATAAAATAAATTTGGTAGACATTCTTCGGAAAAATGATTACGAATTGTATTATAATTTATTTATGAATTGTATTATAACATTAATTAGATTTATGGACTAATTAGTTCGGATCATTTATTGCGACAAAGAAAATAATGAATTCGTAGGTAAATTCTAGAAATGGACGTGACACGGTACTGATATTCAAGTCATTTAAACTGTAAGTTTTCTCCGGACTGCAAGTTATATTATACGAAAGAAGCGATGAAATATGTTCACGAGGATCGTATTGATACAAAAATTTTATGAATAGATTGTTAATGGATGACCAGTGAGAGCAAACGGTACAGGACATTAATAGACACTGTTAGAATAGAATCACCCATATATGTACTTGGGATCCCGATTTTATCGATAAAAATTTTATTCCTTTATATTCATATCGAGTAATGATTGGTGATCTATATATTGTTTTCAAATTATTATCACTCAAAAATCTCTAGATACGAATATAGAAACGTTTAACAATTTTCAAAATAGAGTCAATTTTTGTATAATTTCTGTAGAAAATAAAATAAATAAAATAACGAAATTTTGAGCCCTATCTGACCGTTGGAAGATAATTACATCTAGTTTATCCGAATTACAACGAGAGATATAGCGAGCACGGGTCAGTCAACGAAATTCTTGTTCTTGGATCATAAAATGCCTGATTTGTGTGTACGAACACGATTAAGATTTTTTTTTTCATTTTTTGTATTTTCCACCTCGTCTATATAAGGTCAATAAAAATACGAAACTTGTATTTATTGTATCCAGAGTTCAGAATTTCATGTGATAAAAATATGGGCCCGAAAAAAATACCTCGATTTTACGATTCCTAATTACGATGATAATGAGAATAATAAACCAAACAGACGTAGTACATACGACGAATTCAACCAAAATCACGATCCTGAAGTATACCTACGTATAGAATGACTAAAATCAAAACGGAATGAAATCTATAATTGGGAGTTAGTTCAGAGAATGATCCCGGGTACTATAATTATAGCCGAGATTATTTTTCGCTCTCCCTTCTGACCAAACCACGTGCAACTGACAGGTCCAATTTTTTCTTTTTTTTTTCTCGCTTTTTTTTTCAACTTTACGACTACGAGAAGGGTTCCCAAAGGACGGGGCTGGTTGTTCGTTTCACGTTACCAAATACACACCTGTATACGTAACTACGTAAAGCGACTGAGCTCGTTTTATTGTATTTTTTATACTTTAATTCTGTGAAGATAATTTCGTCCGAGAATTTTTCTTCGTTCTATAATTAATGTTCGTTTTAATATCACAACGTGTCTTCGCGATTTCGCGAGTTTTTTTTTTTCTCTTTATTTTCTATTTCGGCCCCCGAATTCGCTGTACAAATATTTTTGGAAGCAATTTTTTTTGTTTTTTAAATTTCTTTTCTAGTTTTTTTTTTTTTTTTTTTGTTTTTTTTCGCAATATTTAAACGAGTGTACACTTATACCTATATATGTATAAATAGAGAGAAAGACGCCGGCACTTCCTCGGGGGAAATTATTAGGGTCAAGTGGATACGATCTCTTGGGATATATATTTTTGAATTCCTGCGATCGCGTCACGGACTCCTTATGTTACCGTACCTACTTTTACCTCGTATTCAGGAAGCGTAAAAGTAAAGTAAGATCGCGCGATCCTGAGGATTGGGTAAACTGATTTCCCCAGCAATTTTTTCTTTTTTTTTTTTCTTCTTCAATAAAATGAAATAACAGTTCAAAAATTTTGGGACTATTTTATTCGTTTCTTCACCCCATCATGGTTACACTATATTTGTGTGATAATATTAATTTTCATAACGACCTGATCGAGGTGAATAAATTTTTTTAAAAGCAGGAGAGAGAAAGTCAGAGAATGAGAGAGAGAAAGAGAGAGAGAAAAAAAAAGGAAAGATCCTATTCTAGTCGAATTTCAATCGCGCAAACTTATTTTATCCCAATTTCCTGCTCCCCCAGGGTCGACTACATCCGTTCCTTACCGGAAATTCAAATTTCCCGCATCGGGTAGAAAATCGTTGTACTAGTATAGTGGGTAGTATACCTTGTTACCTACTCGTACTCGATGGTATCGCTGCCCACGAGGTAAAGAGGAAAAAGAAAAGAAAGGAAAAGAAAAAGAAAGAAAAGGTAAAGAAAAGAGAAAATCTTCGTCAAGTCACGTTCGCCTTTTGCAGGGTCGAAAAAGGATCCAATGAGAGAGCAAGGACGAGGTTTATGAACGAAACTCGAGCACGCACGACCCTCAACCATGTATATATATATATACAGATATATATATATATATATACCAAAAACCACGTGGCGTCTCCTCAGAGTCACGTTTTCTATGATTCGTTCTCAAATTTTCTTCATACACGTCTATACAATTATTCCGAGAGCAGAAAAATAAAGACCAAAATTTTTTGTTTCTCTCATCAAGAATTGCACGCTGTTTTTTTTTTTTTTTTTTTTTTTCAATCGAGACCTTCTGTGTCAAAAAAAAATTAAAAAACAAAAAAAAAAAAATTAAGAAACAAATTCGGAAAATTAGATATTTAACACTAATTAATAATTAAGCGATTTCACTACGAAAAAGAAGCATATCAAGGCGTTCCACGCCAACTCAAAAATTCGACTTTACGCACGCGAAATAGGCACGAAATAGTGGTTTGTGCAACGAAGGCGTAAAGTTGTTTACGCCTGAGTAGCATACAATATAAGTTTTTGAACCCGTGTGCGTAAAGTTCGTACTTTACGCACGCGGGTTTGAAAAAGTCGAATTTTTCGCACTGTTTCAGAAAATAGTACGAGCAACTCGTACGCGTCGGTAATTCTGGCACGAGTGTGAAGTTTGCTGCCCGAGCGAAGCGTTCTTTGCGCACTAGTTGCACAATGTACTATTCTATCATTGTTCCCAACGATATAAAAAAAATAAATAAAAAAATATATGAATCAAATTCGAGATCGTCAGGGTTCAGACGTTGGTCGAGTTAACATCGAATAACGCATATGAACAATTCAATATAATATAAAAAAAAAAAAAACAAAAGCAAAATTATAACAATAATTATCCGCTGATTTATTCTTACCGATTATTTGTTTCGCGATGTATTTGATACTCGTTAGTTGGTATCGCGTTGGCGAATATGAGGTGAACGGCCGCGATATGTCAGGTGTGACACAGGTAAGTTCTGTTCTGTCGTCTCGCGGATCTTTGGCTCTTCGGATCGGAGCTAGCTTGTTAGGTATATCCTACTTTCGTATAGGTAGAATGATAGACTCTCTGAGGAAGGAGGTAAAAGGAGTGGCCTAATCCTTGGGCGGAGCTGAGGTGTCGGAGGTTACCTCCGACGGATTTTTGACGGTATAAAAAGAACGAGGAAGAAGTAAAAGAGGGAAAAAAAATATATCCGGGCAAAAAAATATAACGGGGTGGGGACGGCGCGCGGCGATGTTCAAGCAATTCATTTTCGCGCTGCGCGTATATATATATATATGTAATATACGCATATACGTAATTTTTGGATATATTGAAGAAAAAAATGATCAAAAAATTAGTAAAAATTCAAAATCTGTGTACAAAGTCGTAAAGACTTTTTTTTTCTCAAGTTTTGAATCTTTCGGTGAAATTGCATCCGACGATGTCGACGCATAGGTCAGAAATACTTGTTTTTTACATTTTACAAATCCGAAGGGTAAATATTTGATTAGAGTCTCTGTCCAACCGATGCGAGAACGTGAGAATATGGCATTTCGCTGAGAAAGTCGAGATGTGTAAAAATGTGGGATACCTAAGATGTTTCGTAAACAAACGATCGTTTCGATAAACGTTTACAGTCTTGGAAAACCGTGTTCCGGTACAAAGTATCCAGCGACTGGGCGTTTGAAGATTCTCTGAGAATTCCAGCTTCTCCAGAAAAGTATATGCCCTTATTCCGGAACGAAGCCCGATCTTTTTTAGTCAGAAATATTAAATCTGAATATTTTCATTTTTCTTACCGACCGGCAATCATTTATACTCGATTATTCGGTTTCATTGGTGATCGGTACACCATCGACAAAATATATCGGACCGAGACACAAAAAAAAAAGGACAGGAATCGAAAAATTTCCAGCGCCAAATCCTCGTTTTTCCAAAATTTATTTCGAATCTGTATATTCGAGTAAAAAATTCAGAATTTCGAGGAAATTTTTCAAAATTCCCTGAGAATTCCGGGTTTTCCCTGTCGCTGAACACTCCGTTAACCGTAACCTTTGCGAGTGACCAAATTCGATATATTTTCTGCCGTCATATCCAATTGATTACGAAACAACTCGAGTCCACAAACCTCGAGCTTATATCGCGGCTGAAATAAATGTTGAAAAATTTTCCGTACGAAACAGAATTACTTTTCAGTCAGAGTATATTATTATACCTACAAAAAGACTAGAATCCCCAATTCCGTCATCGTTTAAATCAGTTCTCCAACGTCTCCCGTAAAATTTCGGTCTTTGACCTGGCTCAAGTCGTTTCACAATCAAACGATTCAAGTATCGGTCACATAGGTATGCACGGTACATATTCCCGACAATTAGCCTAAGAGCTGTGTGCTGAAAATTGTAGCCATACTAGATCACGGTTACGGCACAATAATTACACTAAACCGTAGCCGCAGAATCCCGAGTCCGTTTATTGGCGGACCTCTGAATTCAATTCAATTCTATTCAATTCAATTTCATTAAATTTCCTAATTTTCATTTCATTATCCGAATGATGATCTTTTTATATATTCCGCAAATTTTCCGTCATTCTATAACGAATCTTATCATTCTTATTTCTCAATATAGATTTCAATTACGATTATATTAATCATTTTCATTAATGACCACCGTAAGTAGTACAGCCTCAGGTTTTATCGCTACAGCCACGCCCCCGGTATTTTGAGTTTCTTTGAAATGAAAAAAAAAAAAAAACACAAAAAAAGATAAAATAAAATGGGAAATATAATTTTTTTCCTTATTTTTCCTGCGAAGGATCCTAACTGGGCCAATCCTTGAGGTAGGGACGGAGGCTGCGCGGTCTCAGCCAACCCCTGGGGTGCTCGAGCCTTCCTCAACCGTTCCTTTTCGTATATTAATACAATAATATCTATATACTTAGGTATGTAATATATTAAACGTGGGAAAGCGTATATAACGTGGGGCTATCGACACGAAGTTGGCGAGATTAAGGACGGCGATGCGATGCGATGTGAGAGAGGGCAGAGCCGATCATCACTCATAGTTGTTTGCTACGCGTAAGCTGTCAGTCAGCGCCAACGCCGCTTACCTACTTACTCCATTCGTTGGCGTCTCCAGCTTCTTCATCTCACCGCGAAACGATTCCGCAAATAATTTCTTATTGCGATCCCGCGTGAGCGGAGGGTTGCTCTGAAGTCTAAACGATCGCGAGATTTCAAATTCGCTCCAAGATGACAGGGAAAAATAAAATTTAAATCAAAATTATGAGAAGAAAATATTTTTTAAATAAAAAAAAAAAACGACATATAAAAAGAAGAAAATCGTTTCATTGAATCATGCCAAGACTGACTCCGTATATTCTTATTTTATTTTTTCCTATAGTCACACGACGCGATGAACAAAACTTTTGGTTATTTGATCCCGACGTCGCGAAGGACTTCTTTTAGTTAGTTTATATTTTCTCAAAGTTCAGGCCATTGTCTTATACTGCGGGGCTCGTACTTCCTAGCTTCGTAGGATATGATTAAACTCTCGAGTTATACCGATTCCCAAGCTGTTTAATCGTTAATTACTCCGGTTTGTACGTTATAGTTACGGAAACATATCATTAGCCTAAGATATGCGTGTTTTATAATAAACCTCGTTCTTTGGATTGAGTCTTTGTTGTTGTTGTTTTTTTTTTTTTTTTTTTTATATATATAAATTTTGTTAATGAAAAATGATTCGATGAATCGAGTTTTTAGAAAATAACAAACTTCGAACTAATTATTCGATTGAATGAAATGTTCGAAAATCTTGCGATTCATGTATCGCGGATATTTTAATCGACAGTATTATATAGTCGTATAAAAAAGAAAAAAAACAAACGAAAAAAAAAAAGGAAAATAAAAACAGGAGAAATTCCTGAAGAAAATTCTTATGCCCGATTTTCCGGCACAATAATAATATGTAATGTGGGTCATTCGAGGCTAACGATGTTTTGGCAGCAAGCTGTTAATGGGATGTTTTCACGTGTCAGACCGATATTAATTACCCGGACACCTTCTCGTCTCGTGAAAGGGTCCTACGGGCCCCTGGGGCCAGCGAAAGCAAAGAACATCCCCTGCAGCTACAATAGTCGAAAAATTATTCCAACTTTCCCGGGGTTAGAGTCAGTTTTATGATCTCGTGTAAACGTCAAATGTGTCAACCCTCTCGGTCTTTCGCGTTGTACCGTTACGCGAATTATTTTTTCCCTTTTTTATTTTTGCCCCTGAAATTCTAAACAGCGTCTCTACGTCCTAATAAATTTTCAAATTCTACTCACGGCCGACAAAAATCTGCAAAAAATCAACTCGACGATCGTTTTTATTTTAGACTTGGAATTTATTCGTCAATCGGTTCGCAAAACGTTTTATCAAAGATCGAGGAGCTGTGGGTCGAAACCGTAGAGAAACCGCAGATCTAGAGGTCCGAAGTAGAATTTCAAAAGTCTAATTTCGCGGCTAAACTTACCGAAAACGGACATAACTCTCACTTTTAGGTGAAAATCAGAATTTCATTACATGCACTGCAATCCTACCCTCAAATTCTAGTTCGCAGTTCTAATTCTCCGGTGGGAATTTGTAGAATGGAAATAGAATTTCTATTTTTCAATTCCGAAGGCAGACAGTTTTTTGGTTCCCTTGGCCTCGCGGTATGAACGGAGATTATTTTATTTTAGCTAATTGTAGGATTTCATAATCCTTGGCGGGTAATTACCTCGAACTGGAGGAAAGGAAAAAATACCTAAATAGAGAATTCAAGCTGTAATTACCAGCTGAACGACGTGACGAGGATACCAATCCCACTATCCCGGAATATACCGGATACTCGTGATATAACACGAAACCTCGCTCAAAGGAGAGAAGGATTTCAAACATTTCATGGAAAAAAATGTTCATCAACAGTAAACTGTACTAAAATCCATTAAATTTGCTCTCCAAAACCATTCCTCTCTTTTTATTTGGCTTTTGATGTGATTTTTTAATTTTTTAAGTTTTTTTTTTGTTCAGATAAATTATGGGCGAAAAAATATATGAATTAATGATTGGATGGATAAATGATTTAAAAAAAACGAGTTAGTTGATAGTATAGAGAGCATATAAGTGGACTCACCCCCGCCTGTGGCCCTGACCTATGTCTCCACTGTCGCATCACTCTGCTAACTAATTGTACCTGTGCACAAATCAATTTCAGTCCTCTATTTGTAAAATAAAACTAAAATAAGCCGAATTTCTTTCTTTTCTTTTTCGTATTTTCATAAATTTTCGCCCTTGCATATATACGTTATCGTATCAAATCGTTCGATAACTCATCAGCTAGGAAAGATTCGCAGAACGGGATTTTCCGAATTTTTTTGAAAAAGCCAAATCAAATTTTTTCAAAAGAAAAAAGAAGAAAACCAAAAATACCGTTGCTTTCCGGGAAATTGACAACCTTTTTAATTCCGATGGTATAATTATATGTGATGATGTATCATTTCACCAATATCTAGGGGTAAGTTTTTAAACATTACGTTGAGGAATCATTGAGTTTCACGACCTGATCATTCAGAGTTTACAAGATGAGCTTGATCAATCATTGATATTCGAAGATTTAAAAATCCAGGTAAGTAGAGTAGGTATATATCCCTATGAACGCACAAGCATGAATCATGTAGGCGGAATAAGACTGCCTGATTTTTGCCGAGGGGTTATTCACTCCTGAAATCATCTGTGAACTCCGATTTGTAATCAGTTGGAAGTCTTACAAAATCAGAATGAAATTGTATTATAGCACTCGGAGTCAGCTGAAATCGCATAAAATCAGTCATCGTATGAAATCAGTTGAAATCAGAACGGAATCAGAACGAGATCATATGATATCACTCGAAATCAGTCATTATATGAAATCAACTGAAATCAGCCTAAGGTCACGCGAAATTCAGTATATGAGTATAGCGAAATTATGGTGAAAGCGATATGAAATCATGAAATCATGGAATCGCATAAAACCATACGAAATCTTGGGGGTCACTTGAGTTATTTGTAATCAGTTGAAATTATTCGAAATCACTTGGAATTGTCGGAAATGAATTGAAATCGTCAGAAATTGCTTGAGATCGTCAGAAATGACTTGAAATCGTCAGAAATTGCTTGAGATCGTCAGAAATGACTCAAAATCGTCAGAAGTCACTTGTACTATACGTAGAGTAAAAGTCCAAATGAATAACCCCTCACGATTTTCGATATTCCATCCAGTGTCTTTTCGTACCTACTGTGTACCGATACACACGTAGCGCGAAACGCACACTTCGCGAAAGCAAAAAAAAATAAAAAAAATTCCGGTGGAATGACTATTTCGGAATAACGGAATGGAATTTATTAAATTTTGATAGCAAGAAAATTGAGGGATTGATAACGTTTTCGTTTCTATTTTGTTGGAATTGATAGTTCAGGTTTATCTATGGGTGATTCTGAAGAAGTGACGTTTTCAAGCATTCAAAGACATCTGAGGAAACTGAAAATATTTCGATTTGAAAGAACGGGAGATTTCGCGTGGAAATGTACATCCCCTTTTTTCTCCTCCTCCGCTCTGAGAGTCTGGGTAAAATATTGTAGTAGTCCGCAATTTTCGAAAGAGTCGCGAATCACGCGTTGAGGTAATTAAGGGGCACATCATTTTTTTTTTTCTTTGTTTTTTGTATTTACGCGAAAAACACGAAAATATATGTTCAGACAAGTTGAAATTGAAAAATTTATCAAAAGTACTTACAGTACTAACTTTACTTAAAAAAAAAAATCACGTCAACAATGGTATAAGGTCGTATTATCCTTCATTATACGAACTTTTACCCTGAGTCGTATTTTTTTTTTTTTTTTTCTTTTTTCGAATTTTAATGACGTTTTGAGTATTTTTACAGCGAGTTCTGCAGAAAAAGAAATTATAACACGAGCTTTTTACCACCGAAATCGCCTTTTCGACACACATACGAAATATTACCAATTTCAATACGTTTGACAAAAAGAGACAAAAAGATCTACAGAGTGAATTCCTAATGGGTAGACAAGGATAGACAGGTGAATTCCAAGTGCGCATGCGCAGGCTTCTGAGAGTAGGTAATTTTTCAGGGCAGCCAACCGTCGGAAATATAAAATTTATACACGACAGATCGACGCGGTGTATTTAACCCCAAATATTTTGACATTTCGTGTCATTTGCAATTGTTCAAGATATACTAAGCTGTATCGGAGACTTTATTCGTATTTAATTAACAACCACGAATAATAAACGACCGAGTCGAGCCGAACTGTAAAAATATTTAGGGTTAAATACATCGCGGCGATCTGTCGTGTATAAATTTCTTATTTCCGACGTTTGGCTGCCCTGGAAAACAGTCTGCGCTCGGAAACCTGCGCATGCGCACTCCGAAATCGCCTATCTACCCCTGTCTACCCATTACGAATTCATTCTGTATATTGAAATGGAATCAAACATAAGAAGAGTTGTCTAATATAAAGTTGTAATAGAATCCGAGACAGTGATGTTCGAAACCTGTTCAATAATTGTCAGAATCACCCATATGAATAAAGTCTGACCTGAAACCCCATCGTAATCATACAGTGTGTATTTTTTTTTTTTTTTTTTCTTTTCTTTCTTTCTTTTCTCCAAAGAAACCGGTTCGCAACGGATATGGAGGTTTCAAATCACGTCGGGTCTGAATACTGCAGTTAATTGGCAGTCGTAACCTATGGGCGATATAAACGGTACTTTGGCAGCGTTTATACGTGTTGCAACATCTAATATATGTGTAACTAACGTAGGATTGTGGCACAATGTTGCCAGTGTTAACCTCGCTTACGCTACTTTATATACACGACCGGTTACGCCTTCGTTCAGCTCGGCGTCTTCTTTCTACTTTTTTTTTTTTCTTTTCTCCCTTTCCCGATTTTTTTTTGTTTTTTTTTTTCTTCTCTTTTTACATTTTCTTTCTTTTTTTTTTCTCTCTCTCTCTCTCTCTTTTCTCTACACTTCTCGGCACCTGCTCGAGGGGTAAGCGCCCACGCCGTGATTGGATACAAGATGAAGAAGAAAAAAAAATGATAACAAAGAAGGACGGAAAGATAAAAAACAAAAAAAAAAAAAAAACAAAGTAAAAAAAATGGTGTAAACGAAGTTGTTTAATTTTTGTTTTTTTTTTCTTCTGTTTTTTCATTATTTATTCGACAGGATAATAATAACAACGGTATGAGAAGTGATCGGTGGTTCGAAATATGAACCTCTTATTACGAGACAACTCATTTCTGACGATTAGATGGCGTTATTACCGTTTTTTTTTTTTTTTTTCTTCTTCTTCTTCTTCTTCAATATTTTTCTCTCATTTCTCAAAAATATGACAAAAGTATTCGAATTAATACAAAACCGGAAAAATAGTGAAATCTTTCTAATCTACTTGGACTGACGAATATACTGTCATGATTTTTTTTTGTAAAACATACAAGAAAAAGCTTTTTTGTCAAATGAAGCATCGCTTCGCGCAGCTTGAACTTCGAACACGTTATTCGATAGCTGAAACTTTTATTTTCGTGAATCCAACTGTGCGGAATTAAAGTCGAACGAACTTGGTACAAAAAACGTGAAAACATTTTTTGCAAAGAAGCGTGCACAGTCTGAGAGATATTTCGAATCGAAAATCGTTCGGGGTCAATTTATTTAACCGAGGATTGAAAAAGCGAAGTTTTATAAATTAGAAAATTGTATCGAAGTTGGTATAACGACACGCGATGGAGTTCGGATCGCTTTATACCTACCTGAACGAAAAGTATAGACGTACATACATTAATAATTCTGTAAGTTGTTTAAGAAAGTTTCTACGACCTTGCCGTACAACCTAATCGATATTCAATCTCGCAACACGTCCCGTTCCGCAACAATGACTATGCATTGTTAACGTCCCGAAGGAAGATCGATTACGCTTAAATTTTCGGCAAATTGAATTTTGGAAATTCAAACTAACCACTTCGGGTGATTAGAAAGCCAGAATTATTACCAAGCGGTGATTTGATTGAACCGAATTTACGTTAAAGAACAGGTTCGAGCCGTGGTACGATATTGATTGAAATCGAAGAAAAATTTGATTCTTCTTTGATCGTGGAATATTGCCAAAAAAGTGTTCAAGCACCCCGGATCTGATTTCGAATTTTACTTGTTTTAATTTAATTAACAAAGTTTACGCATATCTGACGAGACATGGAAGATAACGCCGTTCCACATGCGTAACAGGATACAAAAATATCCATACCGCTGTGTTTTGCACAAGAATAACAGTGCGATTCGAAAATCTGGAACGGTCGGTAACTTATCGGTAAAAATTCGTTTTATTTATTTTTTCTCGATTTCAATTGATATCGCCATCTCAAGTCGCGGTATTCTCTATAAATCGTTGAATGAAGAGATCGTATATCGATTCGGTATCTTAGTTTTCGAATTATTGAGAAAACTGTAATTTCGTTTTACCGGCAATTTGGACTTCCTCGACGACTATGACATCGACTTGACAAGTAATTATTCCGATTCCCGATTTCCGAGTGAATGAATAATTGAATAAACAAAACGGAGAATTTTTGAACACAAGTTTTCAGCTATTTTGGGATCGAAATTCAAGTTGCATAATCCGAGAGCGATAAATCTAAAATCGTGTGTAAAAATCAGCTGGATATTGAAACATATAAAGGCCCGAATCAGTCCCTAAAAAAGATCCTTTCTTTTCTCTCTCGATTTCGCGAAAGTTGATTCGGTATCTTCGATTCCGTGAATTATTGAGAAACCCGCAATTATTTCGGTTACCGGCAGTTCGGACTTCCTCTGCGAGTATATCATCGCCTTAATAACGGTCAAAAACGGTCAACCGTATTCTGTTAAAGGTAAAACACTGCCTCGGGTTAAAAAAAAAAAGTCACTACGCTATATCTCTGGCCAATTCAAAGATATAATATCTCTAAACCGTGAGAATCGAAGCTTCGTTCATCTTTCCAGGACTTTTCCTCTTTATTTATTTATTTATTTTTCTTTTTTTTTTTTTTTTCATTTTCACGCGAAGTTTTCACAGTAAAAAAAACACCTCAACGATCACCGGTAAATCGGGGTCACATATTAAATGTCCAAAGTATTGTAAAGGCGTTTTTTTTCCCATCAAGCACTTTGCCATCTTTTGAAAATGACTCCTTTTCTTTTTTTTTCTTTTTTTTGGTTTCAAATCGTAGACCGGGTAGTAAAAATTGTGCGATAAAAAGAAAAAAGAAAAAAGAAAAAAAGAAAAAAAGAAAAAAAAAAAATTGAAGAGTGAATTTGAACTCCGTTATGCCATTCCCGTGGCTGGTGAATAAAGAAAGAAAGAAAGAAATATATTGTCGAGCTGAGAAATGGCGACCGGGTTTGCGTGTGGGCGAGAACCGACCCGGCGCTCGATTTAAATAATTAAGTCGTCCTTACCTTGGGCGTGACGTAAAGCTTTTTGCCTCTTAGTATCATGTAAATCTTGGCCCACACGTTTTTTCCTGGGTCACGAATCCAAGCCGCGCTAAATACGGGCGGACACTTTCCACCCTGGGCCAACATGTTCTGAAAATCGGTAAAGAAAAAGAATAGATCCTCGAAAATATCAAAAAGTCCTCGAGAGAATGAAGAAAAAAAAAATCAAAAGTGAAAAGATATCGTACGAAACGAAAATAAAGAAGAGAAAAAAAAACAGGAAAGAAAAACTTCGCAGTGCGAACAGGTATGCAAATTTCCTATTTTCGTCTTTATGATAAATCGTAAAGACGCCTTCGCGTTTGAATTCACTTTACTTTACTTTACTTTACTTTACTTTACTTTACTTTACTTTACTTCAAAGACAATTCCAGCGAGGATGAGTCAAGCTTTTCAAGAACGCGCATCAAGGTACGCGGATGGTTCAATTATACTTGAACAGTTTAACCCACTTACGCCTCCACCGTATAATTTATCGCACAGTAGAGTTCACGAGTTCTTGCGCATGCCAATTAGAGAGGCTCCATCCAGTTCTGGTCGTTCTGACTCTTTGGGTCAGTTCCTCAGAACCCTGGAGCCATCACGGTTACAACAAGAAATATTATCAACCTCAACCAAGACTCTCAAGGATCACATGAGCGCATTTCTTTTTATTTTCATGCATTTTTTTAACCTCGTTACAATGAGTACCGACCATTACTTTATTTGCTTCGCCAATCCTCGTCTCATCCTCGCTTCGAATTGCGATCTTTTCTCACAGAAAAAAAAAAAATATTAAAAATCAAAAGCAGAAACTTTGATGATGAAGTTTTTGAACAATTTCAGCTTGTCTTTTTTTTTTTTGAGCGAATATATTCGGTTTTTTTATGCTTACGACATTAATACACGCGATTTGCATTCTAATTCGTGTAATTTCGAGCGCTATGGAAGAAACGATTCGAATGAATGAAGAATTACTGAACAAACTGAAACCTCATTTAGCTGTAATGATTTAAAAAGTTGCAACTAATTGACTAGGTATAAAAACCGCGATTACGATCGTGACAACCGTGCTAATTATTATGCAGGCTCACCTGCATAGCCGTGTTCTTGTCCATGAACGGTCCACCGAATTCGCTACTGTCAAAGTCCACCATATCTGATGGAAAGAATTGCTGTAACAGAGAATTTACAATCGATCGATTAGTCGGTATAGAAATAATCGATGAATAGACTTAAAGTCGCAGGATTTTTCACGGTTCTTTTCGTCACCTTAAAAAAAAAAACCCCCATGTAATTACTCGAAATACTATTCAAGTAATCGTTAGAATCGCACGCGACACGGATATTTTTTATGTGTGCGAAATTTCGCCTCGCCGTTTCTCGGATAATTCGGCGACGTTTTTCGTATGTTATAAAATCGTCCGAAGACGTAGAGATTCGTTGAACCCGGAACTTTGGACTGGGGTAGAAATCCACCCCGTACGATGATCGAAGAAGTGCGATTTCTCCCGATTTACATAATTTCTCGATCTTCGAATTGACTTTTCGCCAACTAAATTTAAATGAAAATTAATTTACCCTACGCGGATTTGCTCTAACTTGTAAAAAAACCGGAGAGATTCGTGTACTAGTCTCTTTACTGCTGAAAGGAACGGTTTATATCCACCCCAGTCTAGCCTTGGAAGATAGAAAAAATCGTACCAGCGTTCTATGGGGTTGGAATGGGCGGAATTCACTCGACGATTCGAACCAATACTTTTGTTTCTCATCGATATGAGGTAAAAGATAATGATCCAATTCCGCGATTGATTTAATGCCAAAAATTACCGATAGCAAATCCAGTGTTTTTTTTTTTTTTTTTCATTTTTCTTCGTGACAGAAACACACGATCATTTGTAAGAGGAAACAATCAGGTTATACGTTACTTTACATAGGACGTGACGTTACGGTGACGTATGTGCGTGACGCGAATTCGATGCGAAAAAAAAAAGAGAAAAAAAAAAAATTGGAATAGAGAATATTGTGTATCATTGATATCGAATAGCAATTCCTGTATTATATATTTGTGTGTGTATATATATATATCTTTGTGCTTGTATAGGTATAAGAGCGAAGTGCGTGCGTCGAATAGCTTGGTTGGCTTTTAGTCGACGATTTTGTGACGAGTAGAAAAATGAAGAAAGGAAAAAAAAAAAGGGAATGGGAAAGGGAAAGAGGCGAGAGGCAAAAAGTATAGAGGGAGAAACATAGCGCCGTCATATGATTCGGTGAGAAACAGCGCGGAGAATATTTTTCGTAAACTGAAGGGTGAAGAAAAGGAATAAAAAGAAAAAGGGTGGAAGAAATTCTCGCTTGTAGTTTGTTACAAAAAAAAAAAAGTATGAGGAGGAAAACAGGGACTAAGTAAAAATAAAATTCCTTCGCAATTACTGAAATTAAAAACTTCAGACGAGACAATAAGATGGGAAAGAGAAAGAGGAATAGTGGGAACCCTGAAACAATGACTGTAAGAGAAACAGAGATATCTTGGGGATAAAGAGAACGAAATATGTTAACTATACGGAATGTAGTACTAATTACTATAGTTAAACTTTCGAGACACTCTCTTTAATTGATCACTAATTTATTTCTCCATTCCTCGCGCGATAAACAGTATAGGATTAATTCTCGCAAAGAAAAAGAAAAAGAAAAAGAAAAAGAAAGAAAGAAAAAGAGACGAAACGGGAAAGGAAAATAGAAGAGCTTTGAATCGTTTCGAAAAAAAATGTTCGTCGAAATTTTATTCCCCAGCAATTTTTCGCCCCGATTTGTTAAGTTCGGTGGATAATCTGCGAAGAGAATAAGTGCGAAAAGGAAAGAAAGAAAAACCGATGAAATCCTTATCTATAGAGTGAAAATCAAGCTTGGCTTGGCTAACAGATCGTAAAATGAATTGAATTTGGAGGTGGATAATTTCTGCACAATTAAATGCAGACAGGGATTCGGTGTGCGAATAGTAATACAATACGGGATGACGTTAACATCGGATGCAGGCGTTCGTGATGGGCTACTGCAGATCCAGGTCCAAGTCCAGTCCCAGCTCTCCAGTGAACGTATTGTCTATATGCACCGGAATAATAGACTATGGAGAGTTGAGAGTGGAGAGTTTGGACCCGTCAAAGTTATAGGGGAGGATCAGAGCAGTAATTAGTTTGCAAGGGATGCGGGCTGTTAATAAAGCACAAAGCACCATTGGATTTAGACACAGGTAGGTAGGTGGGCAGGTATAGGTATTATATAGCCGAAGTGTTCTCTGGCTGGAAGACTATGGAAACCTTATATTACGTCTTGTTTGCGGTCGATCTCATAAGACCATAAGACTACCTCGTTGTTAAATCTGAACATATTGTTATACAGGGGGTATAAATGGATGAAGAAAATGTTCGACAAGCTATGAGTGAGGAATAGAAGGAAAAGAACTTTGATATTACTCGTTGAATTCATTACGAAGAAAAAGAAATGAAAAAGGAAACAAATTCGACCAGTTTACGGTTTATAATAGGCACGAATCGAATTTGAAAATCGAAGAAGAAAAAAAAAAAAAAGAATAGAGTTTGATTTTACACTCGATGAAAAGTACCTATAAAAACGATCCTTATCGTTCTCGGTTTATAAACTGTATTTCGTTTTCATGTTCCCGTAGGTAATAATCTCTGCATCGATGAAACGAACCCCTGGCTATATTGCTGTCTGTCTGGTATACGTGATTTGAAAAAATGTGATTCCAATATTTTCGTAATCGGTTGATAACGAAGCGGAGAGAATGGACTCGGGTTATTTTATCGAATGGTTTTTCATTCGCACGGATCCAGGGGGAAAATATTTTCAGGGTGGTGAGATATTTCGGGTAGAATTCTCATCGGTAAAAGTTAAACGGAAAGTAAACATGTAGCTTTCAGAGTTTGGGGTGACAGAACGATGATGCATTACGTGCAATGCAGTGATCTATCGCTTAGTGCCTCTTCGAAGAGGTTTTGTTAAATTTAACTTCTTTGGGTCTCGGGGAGGCGCGGAAAAAGCTGAAAGATTCCTTTTACTATGAGTGTAGAAGCGGGGAAAATATAGGTCGATAATTTATTAGATTAAGAGTGATAAACTTCGGTAGATAAATCAAAAATTCTATAAATAAAATTAATAGTCGGGAAAGAGGTTGAACTGAGACGAACTCAGTCGATAAAAACACATTTTTGAAACAGATAACACCAGCTTTGTAGATTTCTGCTGTCTACAGCCGGTCAAGCAGCACTTGATCGTCGGTAAACGTAGTTTTCTATCTTTTTCTGAATATATGATGGACTGATGTTTGAAATCTTTTTTACCGATGTAATACTCTGTCGGTAAGGTGATAAATCTCGATCGGTAAAGAAGTTGAGTACCGAGAGAGCGAACGAAGACGTGTAGGTAAAGAAGAGAACATATTCCTACCTGTGGATCGTTGAAGAATTCGTATTTTCTGAAATCCTTACGGAATATGAACCGTCTGGCGTAAGGGCGGGTGTAGGATTCCATATCTCTGTGGACACTAAGGACATCTTCGTGATCCTCCAAACTCCGTTCTGAAAAATGAGAGTAGAAAACAGAGTTACATAAACAGAAACAAATTACCTGCAATTTTTTTTTTTTTTTTTTTTTTTCTCTCAATTGAAACATTTTCTTTTTTTCTTATGTCATAGAATTTTCGCGGAGAAATTCTCGCCGACGGATTCTTCTCACGTACTTCTGTTGCGCATACACTACATCGACGTAAAACAATTTTTTTCCTATATCTAACTAATTAGAAAGCAATAAACACAACAAGGAGAAAATATATCGCAAAGAGGGCTTCGTTAGAGTCAATTAGTTGCTATTTGCAAAAGGTGGACCACAATCCGCTTATATAACTTCCATTAATGTCAATTAAAAATAATTCTTCATTGGCCTCAAACATCCGGTGAATTCCAATTAGGTTGTGAAATTAAAAAAAGAGAGGATAAAGAAGAAGAAAATATTTCACTCTTAAACCTATATAAGCCCGCAAGTATGTAGGTAGATATAACTCACTCGATCGCGACAATAATTGACGATGGCCATTGATCATCGTAATTTAAAAACTTATGAAATTTATTCATTTATTCATTTTCCAAATTCATATACGCTCGCATATGTGTTTATTATTATTATTATTATTATTATTATTATTTTTATTCAATGACCGACGAGAAACGATCATGCTTTAAAATTATTAGTAGCAAAAGAGGAACAAAGTTTTGGAACAATTTTCTAGACTAGTTACGGAATTTATTCAGCTATTTTTTGACACTAGATTAGAATAATTAGAAACTCGTTTCTTCACCCAAACCTTTCTATAACCTCCTTCGAGTCAGATATAGAAAAAAATGAAAAGAAACTAAAATTGGTCCTTATATCTTTGCTATAAATATACAGGGTGAGCGTGCCATATTTCGATGGTAGATTCCTTGTGAAAATTTAAGACTAAACTTCCTTGACGAAAAATTCGAGGGCCTATTAGTTTCCAAGCTACGGAAGATCTCAGTCGACCTATCACAGAACTCATAGGTGACGCGGACGGGGCTGCGCATGAGCGGAAGTTGCGCGGTGCCCTGGCTATGCGACCCATATATACGCTCCGCGACTGGTCGACTAAAATCGTCCGTAGCTCGGAAACTATATGTCCCTCGAATTTTCGGTAAAGGAAATTTAGTCTTAGATTGTCGCGCGGAATCCACCCTCAAAATATGAACCGCTTAACCCGAATCACCCTGTATAGCGTGGCATTGAAATTTCACGCGCAAAAATTGAACTTGCGCTTTTTGTATGATATAGTGAGTGGATAATTAACCTATGTAATTAGGTGCATATAGAACAGCCAATTTATAAACTTGATCGCGTTAGGCGAATCTTAATTACTTATTGGTCATATATATATACCTAGATGTAATAAATACTAAGCACAGCGTAAGAGTGCGTCTAGAGCAGTGGAAAAAAAAAAAAAAAAGAAAAAAAAAATGACGACTAAGTGTAAAAGGGTATTAGTACGGACGAACGGTGTAGGTACCAAGGAGAGTCGAGAGACGAAGCCGTTGTAAAACATGGGAGAATGAGAATTCGCTCGTTCAAGCTCCTTACCGTCTAACCCGTGACTGGCACGTGTGCAGTGGCGGAACAACCGGACGCTGAACCCTGGATCCAGGATCCAGTAGACAGGAGATCGAAGAGTGGGAGATTTCGGATATTCCGTAAATTAATTAAGACCTAAGATAAAGAAGAAGCGGAATAACGGGAGAAGGATCTATGAAAATGAAAAGAAATAACGAAAAAAAAAAGAAAAAAAAAAAAAAAAATGGCGAAGATACGAGAGGAGGTAAAATATTTGCTTTCAATTTTTAGGAAGTCGGTTTATACTTTCCGGTTATATACATCTATGTAATATGATTTCAATCCGCGATCAATGAAAATTAGAGGTTTTATTTAAGGGGGTGAAAAAAGAGGAATTTATATTCTGTACGATGTTCACGTGCTGCATAAAGTGGCGTAGCTCCCTTTTGGCGAGGAGTAGAGAGTGGAGAGCCTTAATCCAATCCTAACATGCTTCTGACGGGCTTCGCAATTTGTTCGTTCGCTGTTTTTTTTTTTTTTTTCTTTTTTCACCCTTTTTTCTCTCTTTCTCACTTTCTCCATGTAAAGCCGCGTCACTTGAGTAAGTCGAGCAAGTTGTCCCACCCTCGTACTTCGTATCATGAATGCGTGAATCTTAAGTCTGTTTGTCTGTCGTTAATAGGAAAAATAGGGGAAAAATTGGGTAGGTGCCTAAAGAGAGGAAACACGAGATTTTCTTCGCCAATAATTTCAAAAATACTCAATTCACGAATCGTGTTTCAAAAAACTCGCGATTCTTAACCTCGTTGATTAATTCCGCGATATTAAATGATAGTTTAATTAGTAGATAAAAATCATCAAGTTATAGTATATGAATCCTGCGGTAATAATTTCTTTCAAATCACTGGCACGCTTTAAAATAATATTCTATGACTCAGTTTTTCTATTTTTTTTTTTTTTTTTGTATTTCTGGACGCGATTAGTAAATTATTTGACTTTTTATGGAGCTTCGTCATTACTTCGGCGTTTTTAAATTCGAAGGGAATATTGTGAAACGATGTCGCTTCGGGAAAAATCGAATCTTCGGTCGTGGCACACTTTTTTTTCTCAACGATTACAAGAGAAAAAAACAAAGAACAAAAAAAAAATCGTATCTAGAAATGAAATCATCGTAGAATATTTCCTCGAAATTTGGCGAAATTTCTATAAACGACACTGCGACCTGTACCCTACGGAAATCTCTTTTTCATGGGTGCAAAATAAATCCCCCTACCTATACGAGGCTCCATAAAATTTTCAAATATGTAATTCTGAATTACGTCTCGAAATGGCGCGGGTAACCAGCAGGTGCGAAAAAACCGGGTCAATAGAATATCCTGTTCACAGATATCCAAAGTGTACCGCGATGATCTACCATATCTGTCCAAGAACAAAGCGAAGCATCAATGACAATACTGGGGTGTATAAAAATCGACTGAATAATTGTTCGGGCGACATCTGGACGTCGACGAGGTACTTGATATACATGAGTGATCACCACTGCCGTATAAACCTCCATAAGTTCATCGATTACTTGCCAATTTCTGTATCGCCTGTATGGAATGGCTATTACATCAATCATGTATACATACTCGTTGTTTTTTCTTTTTTTTCTCTCTCTGTTTTTTTTTTCTTTTTTTTTTTTCGTTTTCTTTTCTACCTCTTTTTTGATATTATTTTGATAGCCTGTGGCGATCGGTTGAAGAGTTATTCCTCCCTCGTTTACATGCCGAAGAAACGATTTGATTCCGACAGAAGAATGACGAAAAATTTGTTGAATTATCAGCCGCGCGAATACCTGAGTAAAACATTGCATAAATGCTACCGAATTTCGCGGTTATCAGACAGACAGAGGAAGTGGGAATCCACGTACGGTGAGAAATTTTATGAATATTTTTTCAGATTTCAAATACCCGGTTATAATAACGGTTCACGTATAATAATTAGCGCTACATTTTAATGAAGAATTAATTACAGCTGTTTGAAAATCAAATTATGAAAAAAAAAAAAACAACAAAAAAAACATTATAAATGTGGGAAGAAATTTGAAGCAAAAAACGCGAGTACACTTCACTCGAATTCATAACCGAGGATACCTTCGATTATTATTTACCATACATCCATATCGTATGTGATAATTAGGATACACCGTTTGGGACCTGATTACTCAATATCTATCTTAATTTCAAACGGTTTATCGGACCTGTTTAATTACTTATTAATATGGCGGGTTCTTTTTAACGATGTCGTTAAAATAGGACCGGATAATTTACTTCATATATAAATATATATATATATATATAGGGTCTTTCCATTCAGTATCGCCCACATTTGATCTCGACATTTTGTTCTCTCGCGGAATTTTTTTTACATGTTGTGTAGTACTAATGTAAATTAAAAGATCATCTGTGGTTTTTTTTTTTTTTTTCAAATTTTGTAACGAACTATTTTTTTTTTTTTTCTTTGTTCTTTCTTACGAATGATACAAACTTCGGAAAGAATACATCCTACGAAAATTTTGGTTGAGATCCTCTATTTGTATATATATATATATATACATATACGTAAGTTATGTTTTATGTTACAATAATTCAACATTTTTATACTTTTTCAGACGGGAGTTCTCATGGGAGTTTGGATTTGGGAGTTGGACCTGGTAAGAGTATAAATTTTTTCTCTGAACGTGATCGTGACCGAAAAACGAAGAGAAAAAACCACGTTATCGGGTATAAAAAAGATCGATGTAGGAAATAAGAGACGCGGACTCAAACGAACTTGGAAATGTAATAACAAAAAAAAAATGAAAAAATATAAACATACATGCAAAATAAATTTCGATCTAATATAAACGACATATGACGAACATCAAACTATTTTACATAAAATCTCCAAACGACCATTTTGATGACAATGTTTTTTTTTATCGTTACAAATTTATTTTATTTCATTTATTTCCTCGTTTCTCTAGATCTCGAAAGATGTAAGATATTTTTTTTCATGCGGTATCTTACAAGTTCACTATCAAGGAACATTTTTCTACGAATAATTATCCGGAGATTGACCAGCTCGGACATATACCAGAATTCAAGAAATCCCCAAGATTCTGTCAATATTCCAAAATTGGAATAAAAAAATTCTTAATAAAATATGCCTGAAGAATATCATCCCGGTTCATATATACAGCTCTGACAATACGTAGATGTACAATGTACATACATGCATACTAGGGTGCTGTTTTTTGGGACTATTTTTTTTTTCGCTCCCGGCCTGAAATTTTGTTGGAAATGCTAAAAGAAAAAATTCCCTCAAAATATAAGCCCTTAATATTAATATTAAGTACTCTCCGAGAACGTGAAATGATTTCTCATTTAAATTACATGGAAATTGAAATTATTTTTTTTCAAAATTCTATAACTCGGTGGCATTTTATGCTATTATATCGCCCAAACTTACAAATTACTCAGCATCAAGCGCTCTACAAAATTGCCCGTTGCGACTTAACTGTAACTCACACCGGTGAGGCAGTACAGGTCACTAAAGTCAAATTTTGTAGAAATTTCTTGTATTTTTGTTGTTATTTTATCAATGGCTTGATCTACAGGAAAAATGTTAACGGAACATTGGTAGCAAATTTAATTTTCTACGAAAAAAGTCCTTCGAACCATATCCCTAAGATCGATATTTCTCGAGATATTGAGCTTTTACTTTTTTATAACATGAAATTTTAATGAATTATCGAGTCAAATTTAAAAAAATATTGATTTTCTATTCCTTATTACAAAATTTTTTAATAGTTATCTAGTTTTCAAGCAGCAAATAAAGAAAAATATTATAATATTTTGCGTGAATACAGTTTTTATTATGTATTTAATTAATACTTAATTTAATGAAAATTTGAACGAATAACAAATATGTTAATTATTAATTAATGCTGAGTAATTTGCAAGTTTGGGCGATATAATCGCATAAGATGCCACCGAGTTATAAAATGTTGAAAAAAAAATAATTTTAATTTCCATGTAATTTAAATGAGAAATCATTTCACGTTCTGAAAGAGTACTTAATATTAAAATATTAGGGCTTATATTTCGAGGGAATTTTTTCTTTCAGCATTTCGAACAAAATTTCAGGCCGGGAGCGGAAAAAAAAATAGTCCCAAAAAAAAAGCACCCTATTACATACACACGTGCATTTGCGGTGCAGTCAGACACTCTGATGCACCAGACTTGGCAGCGTATACAGATTATAAAGTGTAGATAGTGTGCGAGTCGAGTAAAATGTGGGGTGGCGGTATAGTGGTAGATGCAGGGGTAGAGAAGTAAAATAGGGAGAGGAAGAGGGAGAAGGATCCCTGACCTGGGCCAACTCGCGTATTGATTCTTGGCTGCAACGTAGACTCCGTCTCTACGTCCCTCCGACCCTCCGTTCTCTATCTATATACTACCGGTAGAGAACGGAGGTCGTGACAGCAGTCGCAATAACATAACATAACATAACATATATGTGACATATATGTATGTACTTTGTTTGGGCGACGGTAAGAATGAAATTTTCGAATTTTATTCAGTGTGAAGTTGTTCCGTTGACTAAGTACGTATTTTGACAGCTGATTAAGGGACAGGTTCAAGTTTCGAATTTCGAAAATCCCGAATTTGAACATCACCGAGTTACAGAGTTCGGTTTTGGTTGAGAGATTTTTTTTTTGTTCACATCCTGAGAAATAGAACGAAATTTTTTGATTTTTCGGCTTTCGGGAGTCTGGACTTTCGGAGTTTTGAGCTGTCTGCGTTTCTACCTGTCGAAATTTCAATGTACTAAACTTCAACGATTCTGAAAATTCGAAATCGTCTCAAACAATTCGGAATTTTTACTGTTCGGAACTTTTGAAATGCGGAACTCCGAACCGGACCCATTTTTACCTGCATATATGCATATAGGTGAATTGGGGAAAGCTTAATTATTGAATGACTATTACGAAAACGTAGTTTACTGGAATATCTGAATAGCTAAGATTTCAATTTCGATGGGTTCATCAATTAATTGATTGGTTTCCTTTTTTGATTTCAGTGAAGTGGTGGCAAAGCATTCAATGGATAGGTACACAGTGAAATGTGTCTGGCTGTATCGATCTTTCAAACTGAACGTGCGATGGATTGATATAGGTATATCCTTTGCTCGCGTTATTAAAGAAAAAAAAACAAGGAAAAAAGAGAAGGAAATGAAATTTTTTGGCAATCCGAACCGTACGTGTATATGAATAAAAAAAAAGGTATAAAAAAAAAAAAAGGGCGAAAGCCATAAATCCCTTGTACCTATAGAGGTTGTATTGCCTGACTTGACTTATGAACATGGCTAATGGGCCGTCTGGCACTTACGGCGTTCCAACAGCGTACAAGTTACTGTACGTACATAGACCAACACATATACGCAGGGCATACACAAAGAGAATTACTTTGCAGTAATAAATCAAAGAAGAAACGCGGCACGATCATGAGAAACCAGTTTTATTCATTTCTATAGTTTTTCCTTTTGTTTCATTTTGTTTTTATTCATCATTTTTCAGTCGCTTGTGAAAAATCCTAACGAGGTGCAAAAAGAAACGTAATCATTTCCTAATTTTTCTCGTTGAAAACAACGAAAGAACGAAAAAAAAATGAACAACTTTCAAATAATTTGACCTGCAGAATGAAAATTAGGGCGTATTTTGTCTGTTTTTCGTTAAAACTAATAATCGCGAATGTTGCAGACGATTGGATTTCAGCAATTCTGCTGTAGACCGAGTAATTCAGGTGAAGTGACCCATATTTCGAGGGTAGATGCCCCGCGAAATTCTAAGACTAAATTTCCTTTACCGAAAATTCGAGGGACCAATAGTTTCCGAGCTACGGAAGTTCTTAGTCGACCAATCGCGGAACGTATAGATCGCATAGCCAGGGCACCGCGCAACTTCCGCTCATGCGCAGCCCTGTCCGCGTCATCTATAAGTTCCGCGATAGGTCGACTAAGATCTTCCGTAGCTCGAAAACTATCGGTCTCTCGAATTTTTGGTAAAGGAAATTTAGTCTTAGAATTTCGCAAGGAATCTGCCCTCAAGATATCTCCCGCTGAACATGAATCACTGTGATAGATGTCTCATAGCATACTAGGTGACGTCAAAATCCTACATACCTAATTCGGTATACTAAAATACGTGCTAATATGGACAACACGGCGTTATATAAATCTACTTCCGTATATTATCGCGCCTTATATGATTATACCTATATTATTTCTAACTACGCAGTATATCTGCATATCTTCTGAGCAGACTATGAAACGAATAGATCCAACAAATCAAGTAAGGCCTTTGAATTCGTGAATCATTTCGACTCTATCCTACACCTTCCCTCTCTCTCTTTTTCTCCTTCGCTCTTTCTCTCGTTGGTGTTGTTTACATCGAACGGGTGCGATGCTCTTGCCTCCTACCCTACGCCCTCTTTACCCCCCCCCCCCCCCCCCCCCCACCTGCCTCACCGCCGCACCACGGCGCCGTTACACCACTACGTACGTAACATATACGTATAGGTATGTAGGTATAATATACGTATATAGATGTAGGTATACACACTATCTATAACCATGCGCGTACACCTTCTTTGTTACATAGAATATACTGCAATATACATAGATGCATACATATATTAGGTATTTTTAAGTACATTTGTATATAGTATGTATATACTGACTATTTGTTTGTATATATGTATATTTAATGGAAGGACGTTTTGTGTTTTTTTTTTTTTTTTTTAACGTATTTTCTATTCTCGGTTGCGATATTTTGTGAGTTGTAAATTTTTTTTTTTTTCTGTCTAAACCGTTTCGTAAGTTTTTTACCTAATTTCAAGATCAGGTAAGTATCACGGTACCAGATTCCGGGTCTTGACTAGTAAAAATATAAAAAAGTACTAGTATAAGTATAAAAAATCTGAAATACGATTAAAGACAAAAAGAAAAGTAAAAAAAAAAAAAAAATCAACAAAAAAACGTGCTTCCGGTCTCTGCAGTTAGCGTGAAAATTTTCCGTTTCGAAAACCGAAAATTTTCGTTTTCCAGTAATAAGGATCGACTACGGCGTTGTTCAGATGAATTTTGAACGTTCGTGGACTAAAAACTTGCGGTAAGTCCGGAATAAAAAAAACGGGGTCGTAGCGTCACAGAAAAAATCATCAGTGAAAATGATAAAATGTCCTGCGATCAATAGTTCATTGAGTTGGCGTGAAATACCTACTTCATATAGTATACATTAGGCTGTGTCTAAAAAGTGGCATCATTAAAAAAATGTAGCTTTTGGTCTGAAAAGAATCTGTGTTCAAGAAGGGGGCTGTAGGACCATTGGAAGTGGTGCCTCATAAGTGTTTTTGATTAAGCGAACGAGATTTTGTTTGACTAGTAATTTATCGAGATATGGGAATAATTTCGTTCCATTCTTTGTTATTTTTTCCGGGTATCAACCATTTTAACTTTTTCTTTTAATTGAAAAAGTACAAAAAATATATGATCGATGGCCTTGGGAAGCATTACCCCATCCAGCCGTGATCAAAAACACTAATGAGGCACCAGTTCCAATGGTCCTTACAGCCCCCTCCTTGAACACAGATTCTTTTTGGACCAAAAACTAAATTTTTTTAATGATGCCACAAAAAAAAAACTTTTGCTTTTTTTTTAGACACAGCCTAGTATACATATGCCTATACGGCAGAATTTTAGAATTTTCATATGGGTAAAGCGATATATCGGTATCGCGTGTTAACATATAGCTTCCGCTTCGTTTGTTGATTTATTTTTCTATTTTTTTGTTCATTTATTGAAATATTGCGTATAATCTAGATCATAAATTGACTATAATGAAAAATGAAAAATGAAAGAATAGAATGACTCACCTAGTCCTATATCGGGCCACGATTCTACGATAGTCCATGATACGTCTTTGGCGACGCGATTTTTCAACGCCAAAAGTTGACACAGGTCACTGGCGCAGAGATTCTTTTCAACTACAACAGTTTGGAAACTGTGATCGTCGTTGTAGAAGCACAGCTCCTCCTGGAAAGAGACAAGCACGTCACATCTGCTTCATTTTTTTTTTCTCTTCGAATTTTCAATAGCGAAGGAAAACTTCAACTGTTAAACCTATATCGTGTGTCTAATGACATAAGATCGTACGTGTGTCAAAAATGCGATTTTGGTGGTAAAATATCGTATTATAATTTTTTTTTCCTACAGAATTCGCTGTAAAAATACTCAAAACGCGATTGGAATCGGCAAAAAAAAGAAAAAGAAAGAAGAAATACAACTCATGGTAAAAGTTCGTAATATTGACACATACGCGATTACGTGCTTTCAGAATATTTTGTACAAATAATTGAGCAATCACACGCCTGATAAAATTCCCGAAAATTGTTTGTCGTTCGGTTACATGAAATCAAAAGCTGTACAGGCGCGTGACTACGCGTTATAGTTTTTGCAAGGTCAGAACGTATTATTCGATACGTCTATATCTGTGGTTACATGTATCGAGGATTGCCGGAACAGATATCGCGTTACTCATCAAACTCGACACATCACCACCGCGAGATAACGTGCGGCATTATCGTACAAACATGTTTTCATTCATAGAAGACACACACGTGCCTCTCGCTACGCCCGAGTTATTATAATCTCTGAACCACAGCAGCGTACGATCCGGCCGATAAACTCTCCGATAAACGAGTGTTGCCGTATATTATGGGTATATAGTTCGATACGGATAAAGAAAAAAAATGAAATATCACTCAGGTATTATATAAAATGATTTCCGTGTGAAAGATATCGCGTGTCTGATTGGCACAAGGCCTTAAGCCCAATTATACGACCGTCTGGCATTCTTGAAATTGAAAATTTGTATAATTTTTGTTCCTATTTAATATTTACGCGAAAAATATCAAAATATGTTCAAAAACGTTGGGATTTAAAATTGTTTTTCTGGGACTCACGTACTTCATAATTCGCCCGCTATGCGGCCACGCCTGGCTACATCTCTCTCGCTAGTGCCAGGACAGACACTCGGTCCGTATATATACCGATTCTGAATCATATCTAACGTCCGCTACCGGACACGCCGCGTCTAGGGCATGAAGGTTCGACTCCTTCATCAACTTAAAAGTTCCCCACTTGTTAAAAGGGTTCGATACCTCCAACAAAGACACCGGAGTAAAACTCATACAGGCGAGGATTCGATTCCTTCATGTTAGGTTTGAATTATTCATTCGTTTCCGTTATTCTCATAGCATAGAGAATGGCGACACGACCTCGTTATACCATTAGACGTACGCGATTGTACAGAACTGTTCATTAATGACATGCGAAATGATAAAACAGCTTCGGACATTACCTGTTTCTCATTATCGATATCGCGTTGACCACGATGCAGCGTCTGCATATTATTCAACTCAAACAAAGTCGGTGCAGAGCCAAGTCTCTCATAGCTACCTCTGCGTCCGCCTAGACCACCGCTACCTGTGCTGCTGCCATCAACGCAGGAGCACATCTTCGGGAGCCAATCTGTAAAGATACAAGAAAGAAACGAACCGTTTAATTTTTGTTTCCTTTTCTCAATATTTTAAATTAGTATCATCAGGAGTGAATAAAACAGTAATGTTGAAATTGAACGAAGAAATGGCAATTTTTTTTTTTTTTTTTGTTATATATTTGCATAATTTTGGAGTAAAATTGTGTGGATTTCAGATTTTTTCATCTCTTTGTTTTTGAGAGAATTATAGTCGAGTTACCGTATGGATCTTTCGAATTTTTTTAGAAATGTTACCTCGGATACCAGAAGATTTGTTTAAAAAATGAAAAGTAATTTTTGTGCTTATAGAAGAGAAAAAAAACTGTACAGAATTTGTTAACGTCGTCGAATAACCGACTTATCCTCATTTCATTCAGTTCGGATTTTGGAATTCTAGACGACGCGAGGTCTGCGGATAAAAAAATACAAGAGAAAGAGAAAAAAAAAAGAATAATAAAAAGAAGCGGGAGGATGAGAATACGGCTGATCAATTGGTTCCGCGAGCGTGTAGATTCTCACGCATCTCGGGTGACGATCTTGTCAATTCATCGTTCGCTTCTTATGCTCTCTATACGCCACAAACAGCCTCAGCATGAACACCGTCGCCATCAGCATCACCATCAGCATCAACGAGGGAAAATATTGCGGTAATTCTCCCTCGGTCAGACGACTCTTTTTGCACGTCGTCGCACCGCCACCACCACCACCACCACCACCACCTCAGATTTGTTCTTATTTGTTCAACGTACGACCAGAGGACTGCTTCTATTTCCATCCAACCTGTTTTCTGACTTCGACAAGCACACACCCGCCGGTCTTAAACTATGCACAATGTTTTACATACTTCAAGACGGTACGGAACGCCACCTCCGAGACTCGTCACACTCAGTAATAAACCTTATTCGCGTTATACTTTTCACTTTGATACGTAAATATACGCTGTAAACTGAACATTGTGTATCTTTTCCGAAAATTGGATCGAAATTTCGTTTGATAATTTTTCCCAAAACTTTTGCATTTTTTTTCTGTTTTTTTTCTTTTCATACTGGTTCAAAGATTCAAAGATTTTTTTTTTTTTTTTTTTTGAATGACAAAGTTTTGCTTACGGCTTTGATTAGCCGGTTTTCGCGTATGGTATGATATCGCTAATTTAATGTACAGGAGAAAGTTTGAAACGTATACAAATAATTTGAAATAAAAATAATTGCGGGATATAAATCGTTCATTGGGGGGGAGGGAACAAAAAGATTTCTGCAGGTGGTGTAGAAGGATTGATCCTCATTAAAAGAAATTAAAAAATCGTTCGCCGTATAACGATGGGGAAATTTTAACTGGGACGGATCGAGTGCAGAGTATATAAATATAAACTATACGTATACGTATGACGGTCATCCGTGAGGAAAGTTGCGAATAAAGATATAGGCGTGGAGGTTGAGGTTGAGGATGAAGATGAGGGTGAGGGTGAGGGGATTCGATGCATTATCCACGGGTCGTAAAAATTTAGTACCTATAATTGGCGGATATACAATCGGTAAGGTCCACACGATGCTGTGGTACCGTCGTCCGCCTACCTCTTATTGCGATTCAGCCTAAAGCTAAATAACCGCAAGATGGCCGATTATTATCGACTAAGATGATGACCGAATAACATAGTGCCGTTCGCAGACGCACGTATCGATTCGTGATCTCCGTATAGTCATTCGATGGTCGAGCCTCAACCGGAAACGGATTGAAGTTGCGAATTCCTTTGAGACGATTTAGAAAGTTCAAAGATCAAAAAATTTCTGCCTGTTTATCGGGGTGCGAAGACAAAAAATAGTTTATCTAATCGAGACTCTCTTTGCAGAAACCCATTTTATCCACTTCAATCGATAACTTCATGACGTAATAAATAATCGATAGGATTTTGGAACTTTGTTTTCCAAAAAGTAAATCTCGAGACGATTAATTTGACCCTTTATTGGTTTCGATACGATCTATAAAGCCCGAGTTATTAGACACTGAATGAATACATGCGCGAAATTCAAGTTTTGGAGGTTAGGTCTCTCGGATCTTTCTCCGGTGTTCTTCGTTTAAAAGTTTTTGAAATAGGCTATGTAGACTTTGGGCGGTATTGAGCTTTTCCAAAAACTGTGAGTCGGTAATATTCAAATTTGGAACTTCAACTGAAAATTGCAAATTTGTGTAATAAACAAAAAATTCTTCAATTAATTTCAAAACGTGTTTTTTTCAGCCGCAGAAGAGCTTTCAAATATTCTCGAAAAAAGATGTATCTACGATCTGAGACGAGCAGATAGCAATCGGTCCGTTTGGCTCAAGTTTTCCGATTGAGATCATGAATTCCGTAACGATGTGCCAGTAGCAAATTTCGCAAGTTTTGTCCAACTCTCCGGTTTTCGAAATGGCGAACTTTGAAACTTGAACATAATTTCTTATTTTTGGATTCTCTACGTGCAGGATAGCCCAATAAACTTAATAGTATGAGTTTCTGATTTGAAAACGTATTCCTCAGAATATTTTTATCCCGCAGTCGGAAAAAATTCTCCTCTCTTACTCAAAAGAAAAAAATGACTACCTACATCCCTCTCAATTTTCTTGGAGTGCAAATCGCCTATCTCGAAACCCAGAGAGCCTCCAAAAAATTCTGAGAAAAGCGGTTCATCCCATCATTTCGGAATTGAGCGGTTAATTTTTTTTCTTTCAATCGCGGTATAGCACCGAAGAATCACAAACTCGGTACACTCCTCACCTGTAGCAGTAGGTATTTCATGAAAATTCAGCAAATTTTCAATGATATAATTTTCGAGGCTACAGCGCACCAAAAAAAATTTCTCATCTCCGAATTGCGATGGATAAAATTTTATCGTTCGAAATCTGTAAATTTTTTCACGGATACCCACTACTACAGGTAAGAAGTGTGCGGAGTTTCAGATTGTTCGAAGCGATAATGCGATAGGGAGTAAAAAATAACCCCGAAGTACTAAAAATCGTGTGTTATTCAAATGGGAAAGTTCAAAGGCTCTGGGGCAGTACTTAGAATTGAGACAGGAACCTGGGGTTTGGACTAAATTTTTTTGTATATATTTGGAGACGTTATGGACCATGAGAGCATTGAAATTCGAATATCACCGAATCGAGGACCACCTGATGTATACACACGTTCCCGACTTTGAAATCCCCGAATTTCTCAGTCCACATGCGTGCGTTGGGATATAACTGAGAAGAGATGTGAGAAGAGGATCGAATCCGCTATAGAATCATTCGACATAATAGTCGGCGGCGTTTACCAGACACAAACGAACCATCGAACCACCAACGAACCACCAAAATACTCAGAATCGGATTAGGGTCACTACGAGGCTCGACTAACGCATGTAGGAAGGTATAGACACGAGTTACGAGTTCCAATCCGAGACTTCGACGTTCTGAACTCAATTAATTCTACAGATTCCGATCCTATAGGTACACGTGCTGCAACGATTCCCAATGAAAGAGATCTCTCCAAGATTTCAGCTTTCTATCTCAACCCTAAACCATGTCCAAAAGTGGGTGAATTTCGCGATTTGAAATACACGCGTTTTTGCTAAAAATTAATAAAAAATAATTATTTGCAAAACAAAATCAGTAATTATGAAAAATTATTTATCACCTATGTTACCATTTGTTTCGTTGTCATTTCTCGACTTATTAACGAATAGATTTCAAGACTGAATGAGATTGAAGGCTAAGAGTCGATCGATTTGCGAAAAAAAAACCCAACAAAATCGGTTCATTAACCGCATGCGAAGCAACGTGCGAGAAGAAGAAGAAGAAGAAGAAGTGAGGATTCGGAGGGATCCTGGATCCGCACCTGCGAAAATCTCTTTGTTTCTTGTTTCTCAATCCGACAGCGTGGAAGAAGTGTACCAGCAGCGAGATCAGGAGCAGAAGCAGGAGCAGAGCAGCAGACTCCGTCCTCTCTTCTCTTCCCTCTATCCTGCGAATTGTGGCTCTTCGCGACTGGCCATTCTACTCCCCCGCATCCCACCCGAAGTCTTTCCGCGAAGAATAGAAACGAGGATAAAAAGATACGGGACGAGAAGAAGAGAAGAGGCGAAGAGAAGAAGAGAAGAAGAGGAGAGAGGAGAGGAGAGCGATTTGGGGGAGGCTGGAGTAAGATGGAATCGAAAAAAGACGGGGTTTAAGAAACCCAGACAAAAACCTTATATATACGTGTATAAATGTATATACCTATATATATAATATATTTAAGGATCTTTTTGTGCGGCGGCGGCGGTGGCGGCGGCAACGGCAGCATCCATCCCCCCGCGAGGTATGGGCCGCCAGCAACCCTGCCATTCGGTCGTTCTCAGCGTCTAGACACCCACTCCATATACCGACAACGCAATAAATTGCCAATACAAAAGTACTTCCGGATTACCTAATTGAATCGCGGGAGAAAAATTTTTCCACAATTTAATCCCTACGCGGATGGAGTGGGTGGATTTTCTTTTTTCTTGTTTTTTTTTTTTTTTTTTTATCAAAATAGAGAAAAGTATCGAATTGGAAGTCCAAATTATTTTTTTTCTTTTTCTTTTTTTATTTCGCAGTTTTTCAGATCAATTCGTAAATTTGTTCCTGAATATCGATTCCTAAATGATTGATTACATTATACCTATGTATAAATATATTGCGAATTATGTATGATAGAAAAGGCGACGAAATTAGAAAATCCTGATTCATCTACATATCTTTCTTTTTTCTTCTCGACCGCACGAAAAAATGCGAAAAAAGAAGGGAATC
Organism: Tenthredo amoena; assembly: GCA_963966615.1. Taxonomy (NCBI): domain Eukaryota; kingdom Metazoa; phylum Arthropoda; class Insecta; order Hymenoptera; family Tenthredinidae; genus Tenthredo; species Tenthredo amoena. The sequence continues at coordinate 21,141,671 of OZ016482.1, read as the reverse complement.
GCCTTTATATTCGATGATTGGTGTCGAATTCAATCGTCGCAATGAACGAAAGAAGATTTTTTTCGCTTTTGAAAGGGTCGAATAAGAACAAAAAAAAAAAAAACAACAACAAACAAATAATAATAAAAAATGTTTTCTATAGATAAAATCGTGTAGAATCCATAAATTGAAGATTGGAAAAAAGATATTCGATATCTGCACACAATCAGTCGAGAGCTTTTGTAAATTGACGTAACTAGCCGTATTCTGGAAAATACGACTACGTAGGGTATATACCTACTTTTACCAATACCTACGCGATCGCGGTGTGACGGCCTTGGCCCACACTCACATCAGTGACGCGACGACGACTAGATACTGACACCGTTCGTTCCTTCTTTGCGTATACTGCCGATGATCGTCATCGCGGAATTTTTTTTTTTTTTTTTTATTTTTCAAATTTTTTTTTCGTCTTTACGGTCCAAAATTAGCCGAAATAATTCATGTATTCAGAATAAGGATATCGTCAAATGAACTGCAGAATTATGCTCTTCAGCTCACTCCGCGATACTCTTCTCTTTTTGTGGTTTTAAATTTATTTTCTTTATTTTTGTAATTTTTATTCTTTCTCCCACGCGAAAGATAAGCGAGTCAAGCATCTGAAGAGAATATTTTTCAATGAGAAACGTTTTTAGTTTTGAGTTTTTAGTTTTTTTTTTTTTTTCTTGCTCTTGTTTGGACAAGGTTTAATCCAAGTCTTTGAAAAAGAAGGTTTCGATAGTTTAAAGGTCAGGATTTCTGAGTCATACCTACTATACCCGCAAGTCGGTCTCTCTGATATACCTAGTTTATTATTATACAGATGCAGTCGATGCAAAAAGCACAATTGTTTTCGTAATAATTCGCGGATCTAAACGCAATCGCGACGGCGCGGCGTTACTCGGCTATAGCGTACATTTTTTTCTGGCATCTATAAAATCGTAAGAAAACCAAACTTCATTCTTATTGAACAAACAACTATTTCTCAATGCTGCGATGATCGTTCGATAATAATTATATTCGGGTAATCAATTTTTTTCGAATTCTTTTTTTTTTTTTTTTTTATACATATATTTCGGAAATTTTTCGATCATATATATTTAATTCCATTTATGTAAATGATTCAAAGATTGGAATATTATCGTTCCTTTCTATAAAAATCTCGAAGAAGACCGAATACTCGAGAAGAAGAAGAAAAAAAAAAAAAAAAAAAAAAGAACTGAAATTTTGCTCGAAATTCGTCTTTTTCTTTTCTTTTTCTTTCTTGGCAGAAATTCTAGAAAAATTGACTCGCGCTTTCTACGAAAACCGCAACGTTTTCGTCTTCGAACGCAATATTTACCGCGACAAACAGGTCGGAAAAATTGCATGCGTTTCTTTTATTTTTTTTTCGAAAAGTACGTTCTCAAGGCGGAAAAATTTGACGTTCTTACTTTCGATGATATCGATCGATCGAGTTGGAGATATTAAAGATGGCAATATTCGCACATAGAAAATGCAGAGCAGATATCTAGAAATGCATAAGTCGAAATCTACGAAAGATAAAAATTCGAAGAAAAAAAAAACAAAAAAAAAACTCAATGCTCGTCATGATTCAATAGAAACAGAAAAAAATTTGCGACAGAATAGGAATCTCAATGTCGCTGCGTAGTTTCATTGAATACCTGACACATTGATTCCTTTGGAGTCTGGCCACTTTCGCCTCTATATACCTATATACGCTCTATATAATTGGAAATGATTATAATACGGAGAAGACTATACACATATCTATCTTTGTTACATACGTAATTTATAGAGTGTTAATAATTTCCATTTCTATTTCTATTTCTATTTCTATTTTTATTTTTATTTCCATCTATACGCGGTGCAAATATATCGCGGGTCTCGAGAAGTATCAGAGACAACGACGTGGGTGACTGAAAGTTTACTCTATGGACTTTCTCCTATGATTCAACGATTGGTGTCCTATATAATTACATCTATATCTATCTACGCACACATGCATACATGCATACGTGTCTACATATGTATATGGTGTATACACACGCACGTATATACACATCTATATACATATGTGTATATTTATAAACATTATCATGTTTTTGCCCGGTATATATATTTGTGCCGCAATAATTGATCGTGCGACGTTTAAGACGCGTTCTTATTACCGGTGCTGCGGGTATTCCATCTGTATCAACCACACCCTGCAACGAGAAGCCCGGCAACTATTCTCGAAGGAATTCCTACGACCGGATGTTGTTGTTTTCAACTCATACTATACAGTAATCAATCCGTTACGTAGGAGGTATTATACAGGGTGATTCAGGTTGAGCGAGCCATATTTTGAGAACAGATTCCCCGCGAAAATCTAAGACTAAATTTCCTTTACCGAAAATTCGTGGGACCGATAGTTTACGAGCTACGGAAGATATTAGTCAACCAATCGCGGAGCGTACAGGTCGCGTAGCCAGAGCACCGCGCAACTTCCGCTCATGCGCAGCCCTCTCAGCGTCACCTGTGAGTTCAGCGATTGGTCAACTAAGATCTTCCCTAACTCGAAAACTATCGGTCCCTCGAATTTTCGGTAAAGGAAATTTAGCCTTGGATTTTTACGGGGAATCTTTTTCCTCGAGTGTTATCCTTTTCCCCGGTCTCCGTGCGAAAAAAGATCGATTGCTAAGGAGCTAAGGAACCGCGACTTGAGGAAAGGTATTATGAAACGAGAACGGAAAAGAGAGGAGAGAGAAGTACCTAAATTTATCACTGAATTTACGACGGGACTTTGGTAATTACCGTCTCGACGATGCGTCGCAACGAGGCAATCGGTATTACATGCATTGCAAACTCACGATCAAAAGGTATATATGTAGGTGTAGGGTACTGTCTGAAATGCACTAGGGAGATCATAAGGTAGCGATACGACGTTATGGCTTATGATTACACCCCTTGGTATAGACCGATGATTATTTATGCGCGCGTAAACCCATCTGTGCTCTTATTCGTAATATATCCCGTATACTTTTATAATAGTTACATACTTCGTTATATCTACGTTCAATCGGCAACCTCCCACTTCCCTTCCTCGCCCTTTCTCTCTCTCTCTCTCTCTCTCGCTCTCTTACTCGACAAAATTAGGACTCTTATCGGACGCGGAATAGTACAGCTTCATAGATATAGAAGAAATTTATATGAATTTACAAGAATAAGGGACCGGGTTTTATTTATGTTCGAAACTATTAGATCGATTTGTACGAATTTTTTCAATTTTTGCTTTTCTTTTATTAGCCCAGGGCACCGCGCAACTTCCGCTCATGCCCAGCCCTGTCCGCGCCACCTAGATAAGTTCCGCGATTGGTCGACTAAGATCTTCCGTAGCTCCGAAACTATCGGGCTCTCCAATTTTTGGTAAAGGAAATTAAGTCTTAGAATTTCGCAACGAATCTACTGTTAAAATTAATAATAATAAATAATAACAACAACAACCATTATAATAATAATAATAATAATAATAATAATAATAATAATAATATATATATGAGCATATGGATGAGTAGTATGGGTATATAACCGGAAGAAGAGATCGGAGTTTCCATCATCGGTTTGTAGTAGCGGCTGACAGAGAGACAAGCTGACCCAGAGAGACGAAAATAACAACCGCGGCTGGATTATTTGCGGAAAAGAAAGGTTCGCGGAGATCAGTACCGTAAATGTGGGTCACTGGTGGTAGGACACGCGTCATAGAAGAACGTAATCATTACGCTCTAAGCGAAAACATGTTACATATAGGTGTATCTATATACTATACATATAAATACATATGTACATAAATATATAACAACACCTACGTCGTTCGTAGTCCTGAAACAGAATTCGCACACATTTGTTTTCGGAACTTGGTCTTTTAAAATTTTATAACGATTCAAAAAAAATCGAGGTCTGAAAACGAATGAAATCTTATTTTATAAGAAAAAAAAAAAGATAAAGAAAACAAAAAAAAAAAAATTGAGCATCGAAACTTTGAGGATCTTCTTTTTTTCAAGGTTAACTTGAGATTTTTCAACTTGGAGTGTAAACATTTTTTTTTTTTTTTTTTTTGAACGGCCAGTCTTATATACCTGTATATATGATTATTGACTATAATCTGTGGCTATAAATAAACTGCCTTGTCGTATATTGGACATTATAGATATATCTACCCATTATGTATATGCATAAGTATACGTATACATAGATTATAGACCTATGTATCCTCGTAATAGACTTTTGTTATTATTCCTTATTCAATTTCAATTCTTTCTCCATTCCTTGCTTTACATTTTACGTTCGAAGAGGCAATGAAAAAAGAAGAAGAAGAAACAGTAATTCATCTGTAAGAATTATTGTTTGCGTTGAAGAAAAAAAAAAAAAAAAAAAAATTGACACAATCTGGTTTAATTCTTTTTCTCCATTTTTACACTTCGTCGAAATATACATAATACAGTATCTATATGTACCAGTTTACAGTTCCGATGACCGATATATATATATATAAATATTATTATTAAATGCGTATCCTTTCCTTTCGATTGGTTCTATACAAGATTCGGTATACTTTCTCTGCGAACGTATATTAAACGTCTTTAGGTAGTACCTACATCAGAAATACGTGACGAGGGCAGAGAGTGCCGAGGTCTGAGCTGGTATAATATTTCCTATCAAATAAAAAAATTAAAAAATAAAAACAATCCTCTATTCTATCATATTTCTACTACAGACCAGTCTAGACACAGACTCATCAATTATATTAGATCAAACGACTATAATTAATGTACAAGAAATTTATTGCCAAATTGAGGAAAAATTTATGCTAAAATGAGCAAAAAAAAAAACACAAAAAACATCTTCATTATTGTTTAAAAAAAAACAAATCTGTTCTACTCTCTTCTCCCTCGTTCTAAGATCGCGCGGATATTGATTGCGCAATCGATCGTCTATAACCAAGCCCGCTGCAGCTGCATTGTTTCAATTTAAACTAAGAAATTTGTATATATATGTACTATACTTACATATATATATACGATAATTTATTTTTAACGACAAACGATGATAAAGACGATAATTTTAATAACAATGTTAATAATAATAATAATTAACCTCCCTGAACACATATACATACATAAATACATATATATGCCTATGATACCTACTAGTTTTCACAGCGTGGGAAGGTGAATGTTTTTCAGACGTGATTTACAATCTGAATTCGCAGAAAATACGTCACGACCGTTAATGTTCGCGATCGGACTTGACTGGATAAACAACGTCTGGTTATACCCGCGGCATCATACATTCGCAAATGTACGTAGCGTAGGTAGGTACTACATATCTACATTAATAAAATATCTATCGTAGAAAAATGATCAAAATTGACATAATACAAGTTTTTCGCGAAATAAATATCATTGATCATTTCATCAAAGCAATTGCCGTTGTTGTTGTTGTTGTTGTTATCATTGTTATTGTTATTATTATTACTTATTATTTATAATTCAATAGGAACTTCCTCTTGTATATTTTGGCTTTCGATTTTCTTAAAAAAAAAAAAGAAAAAGATAAAATTATTTGTATATAAATAAACATTAAAATACCGACGTACAAATTACATCACATACACGTATATGTTTATGTTCAATTTTTTTTCAACGGTTTGTATCGTATGAAAAAAAAGATTTCAAGACTGGATGAAGATAAAGGATATAACTTCGTAATACGTAATATACCGAAGCGAAATAAGGTACGGGAATACCACTGTTTTCACGATTTGAAAAAATACTAAATCGGTCGGACAAGGAGAATTAGATAACTATGCCTATTATACTAAGCTGTATAGGTATACAAAGTCGGATATCGTCCGGAGTCTATATGCATAGACCCATTTCTTCGCATATTATTTATTCAATCTAATCGATTTATCATTTGTTTCCTTTTTCTTTATCTTTTTTTTTATTCCTAAAGTGTGAGAAAATGAATGAGAACAAGTATATCTACACCCACGATAAGAACCTTGTACCTATAGCAGGACGATTTTATAGAGGGAGTATAGAGAAGGAAAGATAGTTAGTAATTACTTTTTATTACACTATTTAAATAACTCACTCTATATACAAGGAGGTTTAGGTTGAGCGAGCCATATTTCGAAGGTAGATTCCTTGCGAAATTCTAAGACTAAATTTCCTTTACCAAAAATTCGAGGGCACAATAGTTTCCGAGCTACGGAAGATCTTAGTCGACCAATTGCGGAACTTATAGATGGCGCGGACAGGGCTGCGCATGAGCGGAAGCTGCGCGGTGCCCTGGCTATGCGCTCCGCGATTGGTCAGCTAAGATCTTCCGTAGCTCGGAAACTATCGGTCCCTCGAATTTCCGGTAAAGGAAATCTAGTCTCAAATTTTCGCGGGGAATCTACCCTCAAAATATGGCCCTCTCAACTTGAATCACCCTGTATAAGTATTAAAGCTTGCCTCTGTTGCACCTGCGATCGTCGCGTCATAAAATAAGAAGACAGAATCAGAAAAGTCATTATATCTACTCAGCGGTACACGCGACCGTAAAATTTAATCTTTAATTGAATTACGGTATTATTATAGTACCTACCTCGTGTATATTATACCCATACGGCCTAGATATTGTGATACTCTACCGCACGAAATATAATTTTGTGTATTAATGGGTAAATAAATATTGCATCGATATAGATAGGTAAAGGTAGATTACACTATCCTTGATCAGACCCAATAGAGCGCTACGAATTTCCGGCCGTTTAAATTCTTCGTAACGATCGATTCAATTAGAATAAAAGCAGACATTATAGGAATATAGTCAGATATTATCTATTTTATAGGTACAAGATCGAGAAAAGAAAAAAAAAAAGAAAAGAAACACACGTTTTATAGTAATTAATTGGAATACGCGTTAGGAAATTATACTTATCGCGTGCATATCAGTTTATAAGTATGAATATTAGGGTGTCTCAAAAAAATAGACATTTCATTTTTTTTACTCTCATGCTCGTTTTTTGGAAAAAAAAATTCCTCCCATAAAACGAACTTTATCTAAATTCTAAGAGGTCGCTTAACTTTTCAAAGCATACGAGTTCTTGACATCTAATCTTTTCGAAACCCACTGAAAAGAGACTTTTTGGGTCTCTGATTACAGATCTGAACTCGAAATACAGGAATTTCAAATCACGGATCCGTTACGGTTTCGCATAAAAATTAGCAATCAAAAATTTTTTGGGCCTCAAAGTTCAAATCTAAATTGCAAAAAATTTCCAAATTCACATTGATGGATACTAAAAACTCTGAGTAGCAGTTTTCACGCGATTTAGTAAACTTTCTATAATTTCTATCCACATTGTGAATTTTTTGTATCTTGACTTAAAATTGGAAATAAACGCACGAAAATGTTTTTTGGTCATCCGCTTTTCGTTCATTCACTTAGTTCTTTTTTAAACGATACTAAAAAAGCAAATTTCTATTACATAAACGCGATTAAAAATTTTCACTTTCTTTTTTTCTACAATTTTTGTAATTTGGGGACATTAAATCGCGTTTCCCTTGCTCACTCTGAATCGCCCTCTCTTTTGGACGCTCCTACGTCCCTCAATAAACGGCCACGGCCTCGTCAGTCTATCGGACAGACGCCGACGACTTACTGCAGCCACTAAAAATAGTCACGGTTACAAGGATGACGTCGTTGTTTCAGCGTAAACAAGAAGGTGGTGGCTCTACACGCAGAGGAACGGAATGTCGCGATGTCTATTAAGAATGCGTGGGAAACTGAATTCAAAACAGTTGTACATGATAACTACAGTTGACAAGAGAACAAAAAAAAGTAACATTACAGTATCATCAATATTCCTGTACATATATACGACTATTCAGGTTAAGCGGACCATATTTTGAGGAAAGATTGCTCGTGAAATTCTAAGATTAAATTTACTTTACCAAAAATTTGAGAGCCCAATAGTTTCCGAGCTACGGAAGATCTTAGTTGACCAATCGCGGAGCTTATAGGTAACGCGGACAGGGCTGCGCATGAGCGGAAGTTGCGCGGTGCCCTGGCTACGCGACCTAAGCGCTCCACGATTGGTCGACTAAGATCTTCCATAGCTCGGAAACTATCGGTCCCCCGAATTTCCGGTAAAGGAAATTTAGTCTTAGATTTTCACGGGAAATCTATCCTCGAAATATGACGCGCTCAACTTGAACCACTCTGTATAAAACACGTCGTTTAACTATTTTAAAAACAATTTCTTCACCTCCGGTTATTACGGGGAATTAGGATATAGTATGAATTAATTCATGTAAGGTAATAGAAGAGATAAATTGTTTTCGTAGCTGCGGTTATTACGACACGTCTGACAATATGTCGTTAGTTTATGATAATTGCGTATATATCGGTACTTCAACCCATCTATTATACACATGTATACGTATACCTATAGATATGTACATACATGCATCAGAACTAGATATAGATAATGTGTACATAGGGTATTATTTGTTATGACTTTGTCGTTTTTTTTTTCTTCTTTTTTAAATTTTTCTTTATAGTTCACCGCGCGACAACGATTACGACCACCCAGCGTATAGTTTCTTGTTTATACACATACGTGTTTTCATATATATTTTTTTCTAACACCGAACAATAATTATAACTGTCGAGGGTCGTCGTCGTCGTCGTCGTCGTAATCAAAAGATCCCGTTGCTAGATAGATCCATTATTATTTTTTTTTCAATCTTTCATCTACATAATTCGAAGTCGCTGAACAATCATACCCACATCCATCGATCGCTTTTATATACGTACATAATTTTTACGATATTTTTAATGAAAGAATAATCAATTAAGGAGTCTGAGGTTCAATCGCGCCAAATATTTGATAAATACGATCGAACGGCAACAGTCTTAAAAAATGAAGGAAAAAAAAAACATGATAAATTATCGAAATAATGAAAATATCATCATACTTATTATTTACTTTCACCTATCTTCTGATAAAAAAATCTACAATATCTTTTATCGTCAACATTAATTCTATAACGAGCTATAATTATTATTGAAAGAATTATTTCCCCCAATTAGTAATAATAATTAACGATAATATTTAGACACAAATATATCATATAATATACTATATTCATGTGTAATATACTTACGATGATGAGTTGGATAATTGTTGTTGTTCGAAAGAAGTTTATATTCCATATTTGCAGCCTTTCCCAGTGACGTATGAAAATATAAACAATATTGTCCCGCAATTAGGTTTTTTCAATATTAATCGTTTCCCAAAACTATTTATTTACTCATTCATTTATTTATTTATTTATTTATTTATTTATTTATTTATTTATTTTATGTACATACAGTTCTTCCTTTCTTTTTTTTTACTCGTTTAAATATACGTTTATCAGTTCTTGAGCTATATATACGGTATATTATATGTATACATAGTTAGTGGAAATCGAGTAGATAGTATATGTGTTATACATCTGATAACAATGATTAATTCTTGTTTTTCACTATAATAAGAATTTACTATATATATATTATATCTTACAGAGGCGCGATATCTGTAGCTAATATATAGCTTACTTAGTTAGTTAGGTAATTCATTTTATAGGCACACACAGATAATGATAAGATATTAAATTCACTTTCGTGTCTATTATTTGGTTTATATTTTTCTCAAACTATGGAATAATTATCAATCTATAATTCTTGATATAGGTGGACAGCGGGTGAAAAACCCTCGCACTATTATAATAAAAACGGAAAAACGGCCCTTCCGCTTATTTATTTGCTGGAATATTAGAAATATGAGACGTAAGTTGTAGAAAAATTATCGACGCGGTAAGAATTGGAGAGAAAAAAAAAAAAATAGACTTATATAAATAGCCTCACACTTCAACGACCGCGCAATCATATCGACGGCCAACGATTTTCAAGGCTCTCAATAATAATAAACTATGTACGCACGATGAGTTTATAAAAGAAGAAAAAAAAAAAAAAAGAAAAACAATCGAAGGTAAAAAAATAAGCAAAATAAAAGATAACCTATACATATACGTATTTAATCGATTAGAGAAATGATTAGGATAATTGAGGCGACATTGTATTTTTCTAAATGATTATTATAGAACGAAATTCGGAATTCGGAAAAGGAAGAAAACATATACTATTTCACAACTCTCTTCGTCGTATACATGAATGAAATAATGATAATAATAATGATAATGATAATAAAACTCCCAAATCGGATCGGAAGTAGGTATATATATATATATATATATATATATATATATATATATATATGATGATGAATAAAAATTCACCGTCACCGCTTTATCTATTAATGCGTGAGGAAAAATTTCAATGCGGATGCGACGCGTGTGGGTGGGATATTTATTATATCGTTGATATAGGTGGATACATGGAGGAAACGTAGTAGAACGAGTTGTAGTAGTATAGTTATTTTTATTGACTTAGGTAATCTACATAATCGAGCTGCTGTGTGCGGTGACGTCGGTATATTATAACGAACGTAAGTATACCTATATGTTTTTTTCTTCTTTCCACTTGTATTCAACCTTACATTTATAAATTAATATACCGCGCGTTCATCTCTCGTCATACCATGTCTCCAAAGATAAGTTATAGGTATATTCACGACACGTTCTCGCACCTGTTTCTCTACTCTACGTAGTCTCCCGCAGACCTAAAAACTATAACGTATTTTCAATTCGCGAAAAAAAAAAAAAAAAAAAAAAAAAACAAAGAAAAAAAAAAGACTCATCTTTTTTCGGTAGTAATTCTCCAATCCTAATTTCTAACCTTCTAAAAAACGAATCTAAATAAAAGAGACTGTAATAATACACTATACAAGGTAATTAGTCTAATCAGTCTCGCGTATAGTTTGACAGTTTAAAACCAACAAGTCGCCGAGAGTAGAGGTAGTGGATATAGTTGAAGTTGTTAAAACAACCTGCACCTGGGTGGCATCGCGGAGAACCTTCGCCCCACTTCGCTTCTTTCATTATATACCTCCTATATTTCGCTTTTCTTACTTTTTGTGCAAACCGAGAAACGAATGTATCATCTATTCATTCATCGTCAATAATAATCTATTCAAATTGTCTTATTTTCGTATTCAGGTCAGTTTTTTGTTCAAGATTTTCCTTCCTTCCTCCCCCCCCCCCCCCCCCCCCCCCCCCCCACCCGCCGAAGATCGCACAACGCGCAAGTATACCTACGCAATCGTTCGCAATCGTTAGCAATCGTCACCCGCATCGGGGTACAATAATATGATAATAACACTACCGGTGCAGAGTAGTGAGAGTAGAGGTATATATGTAGAACGAAGGCGAAGGTTATCATCGTGACTCGCGCGATATACGTATATACGCTTATGTTAGTATAGTTTGGTAATGTAGTACGGTTACGCGTGATGTTTGTGTATACGTCACATAAATACTCGCGTACGCCTACATACATACGCAAACGTCGCATCATCGCATCCCCGCGTACCACTTGTTTTACGCTAGTGGTTAATTCCGGATGGTTATACCTATTATACGTATGTATATGCAATACGTGTATAAGGGAGTTCACCGAGAACTATTTGAGATGACAAGTGTGCGAGGGACACAAGCAACCGTTGCTATTAACCGTGCTGTAACACTATCGCGTCTATACGTCGCGTCGCGTCGAGCGAGGGGAGATTCTGCGTTAAGAGACATAATAAAAGAGGCATGTATACTTGAGAATAATTCCCGACCAAAAAATTAACCAGATAAAGGAAGAAAAAAAAAAAAAAAGGAATATGAATGAGTTTTGATTCGTAGAAAAACAGCCGGATGGGACAGAAAATAACTGTAGAAACATATACACAATATTTTTAATGACAAGTTGGCTTCGACTATAGAGATGATGCAATAGAAGCGAAACGTAAGTCATAACAAACAGGAAGAAAGAATAAAATTTTGATAGATTTTGAGGAAAATTTTTGTTTTTTTTCTCGTTCCAACACGGGATTCATCTGTCTGTATCCACGCCTCTTATGGTATACCTTGACGTTAGAAACATCCGCGCGCGCACGAGGGCGGTTAAGATGGGGTAAAACCTGCGTGGTCGTTTGGCGCAGGCAGTCCGCGCCCTGGATCCGCCTGCGCCGGTGTAACTTTGTTTATTATTATATTATATACTCGTTTATCGTAATAAGATTGATAATATGACCTGCACGAAGAGTGACAGTATCATTGACCAACAAGATGATACTACGTGTCACTGTAACGACACTAAGAGGCAGGGTAGTTTAGTTATTATTTTTTTATTTTTTATTCAATCGACTCACCTCACTGTTATTATTACTATTTTGTTCACAAAGATATTATTACACTATTTAGGTATCCTGTGATGGACCAGACTCTCGATAGAGCGAGACGAATATCCGGTTAGACCGCTAGCGTATAAACGTTCTGTTCCTATTCGTCGTTACTGACACTGACAACATAGAACGAATTAATGAATGAATTAAACTGAACTGAATTGAATTGAATTGAATTGAACCTATCCACGCAGTAGTAACAGTGATAATATGAATCACTAGTCGGCGGATATTCTCAATCGACAAAACTATAGAGTCAAAAAAAATCGCAACACGTTAGGGTACGGACTGTTTAAAACTCGCGTGGCTATCGCGTGGGTCCTCCCGTAGTACTACCGCGGCAACTGACTCAGGTCCTCGCTCCCTCCCTCGGCGCCTCGCTCTCTCTCTCGCTCTAGCTCTCACTCTTTCTGTGTCTCTCTTCGCCCGCCCATATCTTTCTCACTCTCTCTCTCTCGCGCTCTCTCACTGTATTTCGTTGCGTGCGCGCGCGCATTACCGCCGTCGTCCCGCCACGACGGGCACCGCTTTCGGCCACTGACGCTACATCGACTCGCATTCACGCTGTTGCTCGCCCTACACCGCCCCACCCCTTCGCCGCCGTGCTCTCTTTTTAAGTAGTAGCAGTGTAGTAATATTATTACTCACTAGTAACGAGATAGCGGGTTCAAAGTGCGACTTTACTCTTTGGCAGTAAATTTGAAGCCTTAAATTTCCTAAATCTCGTGAGCGAAGGAAAAAGAAAATAAAACTCTCACAGAATGTGTGTAATCGTATTCTGCTGAGAGTTCATTTACTCCATTCATTCATGAATCATTCAGTAGCTAAAAATAAAACTGATAATATTGCACTTCGGTCGATAAGCGGAAGGAATAGCTCGTTTATTTCTCCGTGTGAAATAAGAAGTAACACGTAGGCGTAAGAGAAATGAGCCAAGAATTTCATTAGGCGTGTGCGTAATCGTAGAGCTGCTAGGCGATACACGACCTTGTGCGGTTCTCCGGCTTTGATCGTAGCAATTGAAGAGAGAGAAAGAGTGAGAGAGTGAGGAGAGGCCTGTGAAAATCTCCCGCCAACAGCTCGCGTGTGGCGTAGGTCGTTGCCGACGCGCGGTAGTGACGTCACGTTACGTCATCGAGCTACGAGTTATACGGAAGGATTCTCGCCCGGATCGATTCCCGCGCTTTTGCGTCGCGGAGAATATACAACACCTACATAGATACACATTAATATACACAGTCTCACGGGGTATCTACACATCAGTCTGATTTATTTTTAAACAGAGAAGAAAATAGGTGCACTCGTCTACGATCTATATACAAAAATAGTACAAGAAGCGATTTCTTCAATTTTTTATTTATTTTTTATTCACATTTTACGAAGCACTACCTATACAAATTCTGTACAAAAATAATACTTCAATCTCGTTATGAGAATCTTTTGTACAAAAAATGGTACAATTCAATACGAGAAGAGAGGCAGAGGTGAGATGGGATGAGAGAACGTCTCGGTCTCCCGCTCCCGCATGAAATACTCACGCGTCCCTGGTCGGGTACGTAGCGGGGTACAGGAGGTGGAGAAGGTAGAATCGGTTCAATAAATGGACGATGTTGAAGCGAGGGGAGGGGACGAAGCAGAACGAAGCCTAGGGGAGCTGGTGTAGCTCCGGTAGTTTGTATATATAGTATACGTCGGGCGTGGTAGAAAAGGATAGAGAAATAACAAACCCACGCCTGCGCCACGTGGGGTTAAATCGCGTAGTACAGCGCGCGTAGGGTCTCGTATAGATCTTCCGTTTCGTCCGTTCGCGCATATAGGTTCGACTCCGCCGGGCTTGCCGACTAGATATACGTATATATACACTCTACCCACACCGCGAAGAGGTGAAAGAAGGTCGTGGCGCGAGGGGAAAAGGGGGTGAATTTGAGGGAATCGGGCGGAGTGAGACGAGGCGGGATGCTCGAGCGGGAGGCTCGATCGATACCTGCACGACGAGAAGGACACCGTGATAACAAATAACAATGCAGCGTGGTCGGATAGAAATATGAGTTTGTTCGAGGCGATGCGATGAACTGGCAATGAATAAAATATTTAATAGAAAGAATTTTTAAAATCGCGTTAGATTTGTTTTTTTATTTCAAAAAAGTTGAAACTATTGACTTCCAATTTTGTATCGACTTTGAAATTGTTTTTCTTAGGGAAAGTTCCGCGGTTGGATTTTATTTCACAAAAATTTTGCGCAAAAGCGACGGTTAAATTCAAGTATTTTGTTTTCCGTTTTTCTCATGCGGGTAGGTTTACAGAACCGTGCGATGCGTATACAAATCTAGGTCAAGTGTGACGAGTTTTCCGCAAAAAGTACTACCATGCATTCTCTCTCGCTCTTTCACCCTCGTCGAATAAGCACCCGGAATTATTATCCGACAATACATGTACCGAGGTCGAAAAGGTATCCTAAAAATTACTCTGATCAATACAGAGCGACTGAATTTGCAGAAATTTTAAAGAAATAAAGAAATAAATTCGCACAACGTATATTATCGCATAGTTTGTTTTAATCTAATTACTTACACGAAGTTATTATACAGGCGGGTTGAGGTTTCAATTTGAATAAAACACCGCTATGTAAGAATAACTTATAACACGAGCCATATATTATATGCACGTAGCGATCTATTGTATATCAAGACAACACTGCGACAAGAGCAAGAGCAGAGGCACCAGCCGGCGCACAAGGTGCTAAGTTTCTAACGTAACGCGAGTAGGTAATAATTAAGTTGTAGATATAACATCCAGCCGTCTGCATTCGAAGTTATAACGGGCGAACAAGACGACTGATAACGCTCTATATCTAAATGAAATAAAAACATGTCAATTTTTCACTATAAGTATTATTATTATTATTATTATTATTACTATTATGTCACTAAAAACTGTAAATATTATTATTAATATTATACTAATAAAATATCCGAAATTATTTATCTATCAATTCTCTATTTATTTTCCTATGCTTTAATTCTTCTAATATCCACTGCTCGAATCTTTCGTAAAGAAATGAAACACTAGCTGCGATCAAAACGCTGTAATATAAGCTTCGGGCTCGTCGCGAGGTTCGAGCCAACACGCAGTATGGTACTACTACGCGCTGCCCGGGGGATGGATGTGCCGTGCCGCACGCCTTCGTCTTATTCGGTGCAGCTTCCTGCCCCCATGTTATCGCTGCGTCTCTCTCTGCCCTCTGGGAGTTTACCGTGTTGTTATCCTTCTCTATTACGCTCGGTTGCGCACTACCGTAGAACCCAACGGGCGACGGGTCGATGCCCGATGCCTCCTGTTGTGGTTATGTCTCTCTCGTTATCTCGCCCCGAAAACTAACTCGGTCTTTATCGCTCTAACGTTGCTGTAGGTATGGCCGTATAGTAGTAGTACGAAGGTACCTACATGAGCGAACCTCGAGGCGTGGCGCAGATGGTCGAAATTTTTTTAAACGTAAACAACGATAATGATATGATGAAGATTTTTTATTGTTATGAAAAATTTCCGAATGAAAAATTTCTCATATTTTTAAGTTTTTTCGTTTTTTTCAAAGATTTTTGATGGAGAAAAAAAAATTGACCATCATTTCGGACGGGATGGAATAAATGAGTGAAAAGTCGAGGGGACTTTGAATATTTCTAAGGATTTTAGATTTCATTATTTTCATGACGAGTATAAAACTTATTGCAATAATTTGTATACGAAGAGTTTGCATGGTTTTATATGTATTTATATACTTTTTTTTGCGGAATCGCAGCAGAAATTTAATTAATTTATAATTCGTTTTTATACAGGGGTTGATTGACTCGTTTTTCTCTTTCTCCCTCTCTCTATTTCTCTTTTTTTACCGCGTGATACACGCACGTTATACGATACTATATGCAGCGTCGACGTATCATGTGAATAATAATACGTATACCTACTTGTTTTTTTCTTTTTTTCTTCCTTTATTTTCTCACTGCGAGTTGAGTAAGGTCCGGTAAACTCGCGTGCCTAGATATAAAACGGTGGAAATTACATTATACGTAGGTATGTAGGTGGGTATGTATAATAGTGTCCTGGTTAGATAGCATCGAGATGTCAATCTCGGTCGTTCAATTAATATACATATACAGATATATACATTACAGTCATGTATACCGGGTGATTCAGGTTGAGCGGGTCATCTATTGAGGGTAGATTCCTTGTGAAATTCTGAGACTAAATTTCCTCTACCAAAAATCCGAGGGCCGAATAGTTTCCGAGCTACGGAAGATCTTAGTTAACCAATCGCGGAATTTATAGGTGATGCGGACGGGGCTGCGCATGAGCGGAACTTGCGCGGTGCCCTGGCTACGCGACCTATACACCCCGCGATTGGTCGACTAAGATCTTCCGTAGCTCGGAAACTATTGTGTCCTCGAATTTTTGGTAAAGGAAATTTAGTCTTAGATTTTCACGAAGAATCTATCCTCAAAATATGGCCAGCACAACCTGGCTCACACTGTCTATTACACATGCTTATATGGTTGAAATTACATGTGACCTTATACTGTATATCCTGTATATAAGTAACATTTATAAGATTTATTTTAAAAAATCTGAATTTAGCATATGTTTCGGATAATAGACGAAGGCTTGAGTCTGATTATTGAATATTATTGATTCAGTGTTCGAAGTTCGGACTTTAAATTTCGAATACCTACATGTATATTGAACGAATGGCGCAGTCTTCAATATTCGCTGAGAAGACAAAAACTACCCGAATCTCCGTATACATATATACATACATATATGTGTAAATATTATGCGACGTTGGTAGGAATTCAAATCACTGCGGCAAAGTTAAATAAAAAATGATACGCATCAAAATTTGAAAAAAAAAACAAAATAATAATAATAATAATAATAATAATATCTACAGAAGTAGAACAAAATAATAACCTAAAATGTCTGTTATCACAAAAGCAATAATTTTCGCTGAATCATATATGATAGGATAAAAAGAAAATTTCACAATTAGCCAGGAAAAAGATCGCCTTATTTTTTTTATTTATTTTATTTTGGTAATCGAATATAGTGTGATAATCGATACACTGAAATCAGATACGATCAAAAACCTCTTTTATTTATCAATTCAATTCGTCAGTCATCAAGAAAAAACATTAAAAATATTACTAATTTATAGTTGATGAAATGAATCTTCGATTTTTCTATAAAATCGACTATAAATTGTATTTTCAGCGGAAAAAAAAGACTTTCGATGTATATTCGACACGCGCCTTGGGCTCTGAACAGTACAATTCGTATGCCGGTCGTGAGGATCGTGTTTAAAACCTGTGATGACGCCGTTACGTGGTACGATTTATTTAAATAACTTGTCGCGAAAGGCAGATGGGGTCAGATTTTAGACGATATAACTTAAAATCTAGGAGTCGACGCGACGTAGGCGGGGGTGCGGAAGGAAGTATAGAGCTATTCAAGATTCATAAAAATAAAAATCAACTCGGGAACTGATGGGCACTATAAACTGTGTTCAAAGTTTGTTTGATAATTAGCCAATTAGCGTGTAATAGGCTGTTCGCTAACTGCAACAAACAAACGAACGAAAGAAATAACGAACGAATTAGTCAAGGATCGTCGCTCGGTCAATTTAAAAGTTTCCAACCCGCGAGGGATTACGATCAACTACTATAGCTTTCCAGTTCACAGATCCAAGCTGGCTTTTGGCCGGTTCCTTTACCTAACTTTCCACATATTCCTGTACCCGGAGTTTAACTCCAATTTTCGATCGATTGGAACGAGAAAAAATCTCGAATGTTTGAAGCGAAATTTAAGAAAATTTAAGAAAAAGAGAAACTGACTAGAGAAATTAAAAATTTTACTTTTTCTTATGAAAAGATGAGTTCTCAAATTTTATTTTTCTGTATCGTTCGGTTCTTGATTCAATTTTTATCAAAATTTCGTTCGGAAGAGAAATGAAATAGAAAAACTGAATTGAACTGATAATTTGAATTTTCTATTTTGAAGAAATGAAAGTAGTTTTTCAAATTTTATTCTTCTGTATTTTCTATCTTTTCAATTTTCGTAAAATTCTTTCTGAAGAAAAAATGAAAATTATTCTCCAAATCGCTACGCTTCTTTTTTCTCGTTTTCTTGATCGTCCTGTGCACCGATCGAGATCGGTATAGTATAATAGCAGCGCGTTTATCTTATAACGAGGAAAAACTAACAAGACACGCAGCGCGCTAGACGTAACAAAGCGACACGCGTGCAGTCTGCACAGCGGATTTATTAATTAAATGATTAATTAACTCGTAGACTTCTTAATTAGACGCTACCGGTCGACAAGCGTCCGCGCGTAGCTCGTGCTCGTGTATATTATATTATACATATACTTATAGATATCTCTCCTTATAATCGCCCTGCAAGTATGTATTATTGAAAATTCTACCATAAATATATCAGGGTGGTCCTTAATTCGGTGATATTCGAATTTCAATATTCCCATGGGCCAGAACGTCTCCAAATATATACAAAAAAAATTTAGTCCAAACCCCAGGTTCCTGTCTCAATTCTAAGTACTGCCCCAAAGCCTTTGAACTTTCCCATTTGAATAAAACACGATTTTTAGTACTTCGGGGTTATTTTTTACTCCCTATCGCATTATCGCTTCGAATAATCTGAAACCCCGCACACTTCTTACCTGCAGTAGTCGGTATCCGTGAAAAATTTACGGATTTTTAACGACAAAATTTTATCCATCGCAATTCGGAGATGAGAAATTTTTTTCGGCGTGCCGTAGCTTCGAAAATTATATCGTTGAAAATCTGTAGAATTTTCATGAAATACCTACTACTACAGGTGAGGAGTGTACCGAGTTTGAGATTTTTCGGAGCTATACTGTGATGGGAAGAAAAAAAATTAACCCTTTTTTTATCACCAAAAATGAACGAAAAAAGATTCGCCATCCGAAAAAAAGCTCGATTTCCATTTTTTTTTTCTTTCTTCTCTGATTAGATGCTGAAGCTTTGAGATTAGACCCAGATTTTGGAAGTTACGAATTTTTCGAACGCTCAAAACGTGCAGAAATAAATTGCTTTCTACTTTCACAATACTCCTATACCCGTAGCGTTTCTATTCTACGAGTCTTCGTGCTTTTCCATCGAATTGGACAATCATATCACGGGAAAAATGTTTGATCAGGACGAATTTTCCTTCGGGGAATCGTTTTGACTTACGTGATGGTCAAGTACCTAGAATAGTTTTGAAAACTCGAAAATTACGTTTTTATCAGCATTTCTGTCCTTCTTTAAATTTTTCAACATTATTCGTCTGATTTAAACAAAGTTTTTGCAAATTTTGTTTTTTTTCTTTCCTTCACCTGAATACTAGAGAAATATTTTTACCATCGATACCATCTTTTGTACAAATATAAGATCTCTAGCGAAATGGAATAAATAATTCGTTAACTTCCGCCACAATGTCAGTATCCTGTATTCAGCACGTAATACATGATGTATTATATTTTATATCCTAGAGTTGAAAAGAGCAATGAATTTTCATTATATACCAACATAGGTAGAAGTAAGTATAACAACCATTAAATCAAGATTAGAATTGATTATTTCATAAATACTGTATCTATGTATGTATACATAAATTGTTCAACACAATTTAATACTCTTCGTTAGCAGATTCATAAGATATGAAGGTATCGTATAATTACCAGAAGAATAGTAATTGTAGGCATATATGTATAAATAATACCGATTTTATCGGATCACATGCGGTTAACAAGACTATAACTAAATAATAAATTATTTCAATTAATTTTCATATCTAGTTCCCACCATAACTACACCGAGATATACTAAGCTCAGATACGAGCATTGATTACCTTTTTTTACAGATTTAATTGTCAGGCTTAATTAGTAGCCAAAAAAAAGAAAAAAGGAGTAAAATATTTGAGATTTTTCATTCAGTAATGTCGAGATAAGAATTATTGGAATCTATAACGCAAATGATACAATGAATATGATGATAAATTTGATTTTGAATTTTTAAATGATTGGGTGATTTTTTAGGAATTTTAAAAACTCGGAAAAGAATCGTCGATTTTTTTTTTCGACCATTAAAATCGGTAATGAAATAACTGATCATTTTATAATCTAACTATACAGGCGATTCAGATCGTGCAGTTCATATTTTGAGTGTAGATCCCCAGTGAAATTCTAAGACTAAATTTCCTTTACCAAAAATTCGAGGGACCGATAGTTTCCGCGCTACGGAAGATCTTTTAGTCGACCAATCGCGGAGCGTATAGATCGCATAGCCAGGGCACCGCGCAACTTCCGCTCATGCGCAGCCCTGTCCGCGTCACCTATAAGTTCAGCGATTGGTCAACTAAGACCTTCCGTAGCTCGGAAACTATTGAGCCCTCAAATTTTTGGTAAAGGAAATTTAGTCTTAGAATTCCACAAGGGATCATATTATTCTATATTGTCTTCGCTTGATCTATAACGCGTGATATTTCATAGCTTCGTTTTTCAGAGTGCAGTAGAAGATCGACCGGAAGTGCGCAGTTCGAGTTACTGATCTAACTTTATCTACTCGAGGGTGTTTATTTGCTCAGTTTTCTAGCTGCCCGTTAAGACTCGAGCATTAGTCTTATGCTCATGCTAGTTAGCTGCGAGATAAAAAAAAAAAAAAATAGAGAAAATAAAAAGCGACTTAAAGATAATATCCGCGAACGCATAAATATGCTGTATAGATACATATACGATATACGAGTTCCTCTATGAGTCTGGCTAACGCTTGCACGGCTATAAAGAGATAGAATGCAAATCACCCGCGCGCCTCGACGGTTCGAGGATGACTGAACTCGCGGCGTATACGGAAGGGGAATTCCCCGCGTCAAGGCGAGGGACTACAACGTGTCTACTACCGTCACCACTTCGCTTTATATGTATAGTATGTCTCCATGTGGTATCTAGATATACGTACGAACTTACGTACGTAATTATAGATTTAAGTATCCACAGAGCAGTTACGCTGCGACGGGCTTTTTGACAGTTTCGAAATATATGTACTATACTTACAAGCATACATATATACACAAAGAAACTGAACTTTTGCGCTCATCCTCAGATGTGATATACGTATCTATATAATCGCCACGTGGGTTTTACAGCTTTTCAAATATCTATCGTCGAAAAGGGAATCGAATTTTTTTGTTTTTTTTTTTTCCGTTAATTCGGAGAAAGTAAAAACACGTAGTTCCGACAAATAAAATTATCATTATTTTTGCCTCGAGTATAAAAGCTATATATACGTAAAGAAAAATTTCCTTCGATTTAAATAATTATACAAAAAAATAAATAATTCATTAGTCTGAATAATATATCGTGTGTATATATAATGGTATAAGGTTGTGACGTGCCAATTATACGATCTTTTACCGCGCGTCAAGGTAAAAGGGCGTATAATTATTTATGATTCTTTGTATTTACGCTAAAACATAAAAATACGTTCAAAACAAGTTGAAATTGAAAAATTGATCAATTAACAGTGAAAGGTCGTAAGTACCGGCGGATACGCTCTTTCGGTACTAACTTTGTGTAAAAAAAAAAAAAAAAAAACACGTTGGTACTTTACCATTAGTTGTCTTTTGTTTTTGCTAATTTCAATTCTGTTTTGAGTATTTTTATAGCGGATTCTGGATAAAAAAAAAAATTATAATACGATCGTTTACCACCAAAATACACCTTTTTGACACTTATACAACCTTTTACCATTAGACACGCGATATATTTATAGGATTATTGAAAAAAAAAATTACAGAATCCTCTCAGTGTAATATTACAGTTAATTTGTATTTTCAGTTTTTCGAAACTCCCTGCGTCTATATATGGGCGGCGAAAAAGCTGTGGTGTCCAATTTGCCCCGGTTTCCTGTTTATAATACGTGACCCATGTTGAAATATAAACGTTGTAATTTCGGGAGTGTCAAATTATCAGGGTCGTGTATAACAATTAAGATAGAAACATATGTGAGTCGTAGATAACTATATTATTAAAAACTATGTATATATTATATATATATACATGTATATACGTATTAGAGCTATAATGTATGCCGAATTCATACTATACAGCGATTGTGAGTTTTAGGCGTGGAGGAAAATTATACACATCAATAAATAATCGTCGTTGTTGGAATTCCTTTGCACTCCTCATCGTCAGTTCAATGACACGGACTGTTAGATTTCGTAAGAATTCTGTATATATACACACAGCTGTGCGTAAGGTGTATAATACAGCATATATTTAAAGTTATTTACCATTTGTCACACGTTCAAACCGTCGATTCCTATCACCTGTATAGAGTATTTGTCTTTTAAGTAACAAAAAACAAAGAAGAAATACGAAAAAAAAAAAAATGAAAGGTTTTAGCGTAATTTACTACCGTGATTAATACAATTCTTTACTCGTGTATAGATGGGTAGATTCCTTGCGAAATTCTAAGACTATATTTCCTTTACCAAAAATTCGAGGGACCGATAGTTTCCGAGCTACGAGAGATCTTAGTCGACCAATCGCAGAACTTATAGGTGGCGCGGACACGGCTGCGCATGAGCGGAAGTTGCGCGGTGCCCTGGCTACGCGACCTATACGCTCTGCGATTGGTCGACTAAGATCTTTCATAGCTTGGAAACTATCGGTCCCTCGGATTTTCGGTAAAGGAAATTTAGTCTTACATTTTCGCGGGGAATCTACTCTCAAAATATGGTGCGCTCAACCTGAATCGCCCTGTATAAAGCCCCAATATTCAATAGAATTTTATTTTAAATTATATACGAGCTGCAGCAACAGGTATAAATGAATAAATATTATCCTTATTGAATATAATTTTAGGAATAAATTTCTGAATTTAGTTTCAAAGATACCTTCAATTAGATACGAGAAAGGTAATAATTTTATGAAATTTATCGCCTCAAGAGCTATTTGCTAATGAGAATCTGGAAACGAAACCCCAGAAGGATTACCTACTTTTTTCGCCAATCGATAAACCTATCAGTAAAAATCGATCATTTCAATTCTAAAATCATTCCGTTTAGTGAATTAATTTATATTAAGTTATCTTAAATAAGGTAACGGTTCGGACTTGATCGTCTAATATTTCTGTGCTTTCGGATATGATAATTATCGATCTTGAATCTCGATGGACTAAAATCTCTTGATTAGAGAAATACATCTGTGAATTAAATCGACAACGATTCGGTTTACGTCTAAAAATTGCAAAAAAAAAAAAAAAAAAACAAAGTAGCACAACTCGTCATATCTTCTGTAATTATGCGGACCACCCTACACTCACGCGGTGGTGTGTAAAATGTTGATATTGGCAAAGACTATGTCTACTACGGAGGCTAATGACGATGTATTTTGAGATCGACGGTCGTTAGTGTCCCATTGAAGAAAGAAAAAAAAAGAAACGAGAGAAAAAATAAATGAGGAAGAAAAAATAAAAATATCGAGATCAAATATAAATAGCACGCGCGAAATTAGCGAAATGTGTAGCTATATTTTATCACTTACCTAGAAAAATTTCCAGAAAAAAAAAAATCTAATAATTACAAACAAAATTTTGAGATATGAATATTCGATTTCAAAACGCTTTAATAAATGAAGTCAAAGTCTATTTCACTCGTTCGATTTTATCGTTCGTCGGTTTATTTTGTTCAGAAAACTATATTTACTACAATATTTCACCGCGATCGAATTTTTCTTTTTTTTTTTTCTTGTTTTTTGTTTTTCGTTACTTAATTATTTTTATTCCCTCACCAAAAATCGATATCGATGCGATCTTATAAAATTAAATACTCAACGAATGAAATTCGATACAAAAAATTTTTTTGGAACAGTGAAGTTGTAACAGATAATCGAAAATGGGTTTTCAAACAAGATAAGTAAAAGTAGAATAAAATCGAGAAAGTCTGATAGGTTTTACTTAATTTCGAAGCGTTTTTTGAAATAAAACACGGTGTGTGTAGTTTGCGAGTAAAATCGATATTCGCTTAATAAAATCCAAACGGTTCAACTTCCAAAATTATAATTTCACTGAAGCCCTGCGTGAGCAGTTGAAATAATGTCAATTATTTTTCGATCTGTTCAATCGAAGTAATCGAATAAAGTGACACGAGTCGCATAAGATTCGGGTAACTGTCTCAAGATTATTAAAAGCTGTGTGAAATTGTCTAAAATTTGACAACCGAAACGTTAGATTTTTTTTATACTCGGATAAAACTCTGTAAAACTTTTTTCATAAAATGAGAAAAAAAATAAATAAAGAAATTAAGTAAGAAATTTAAAACCAATATCGAATCAAATCTGATGTAAGAAAATCGACGGTGGAGTAAGTAGGTAGAATATGAAGTCGCGTCGCGATCGGTTCGATCCCGCCCCGTGCGAAATGATTAGAAATTCATTTGGGCTATGTTTGTATTCGCTTAACTACGTACCGCATGGTTAATGTATAGATATAACACGATACTACGTGGGTTTGTTAGTGAGAGAGGTACAC
This sequence comes from Tenthredo amoena, assembly GCA_963966615.1. Lineage (NCBI taxonomy): Eukaryota > Metazoa > Arthropoda > Insecta > Hymenoptera > Tenthredinidae > Tenthredo > Tenthredo amoena. Next base: position 21,116,623 of record OZ016482.1, on the reverse strand, counting down.
GAGCCGAGGTATTCGGCGGTCATTCACTCGCGATCTACCATCCATCCTATCCTATCCTATTCTATCCTATTCTATCCACCGCGAAGTTAGTCCCGAGCAAATCCTCGCCCCCCTCCCCCCCGCCCCAGTTCTTTTCCATATCACTGAAGCGACGTGGTAGCGCAACTACTGCGCAGTAAACAAACTATATACGGTGCATTTACCTTTGAGCCTGTTTACTTATGAACAGCTGATTTAGCGGTCCCAATTCTTACGTGGGTAGATACCTGGAGATAGCTATGTAGGTACAGGTACCACGATGTCCCGGTCTAATACCAGAGATCGTCACGTATCCGGCAACCGCTACTTTCGTACATGTAGAATCTATTTCCTGTCTATATTTATAAATAGACCTGAATTTGGTCATATTCGAATTTCAATGCTCCCATGGGCCAGAACGTCTCCAAATATATACAAAAAAATTTAGTCCAAACCCCAGGTTCCTGTATCAGTTCTAAGTACTGCCCCGAAGCCTTTGAACTTTCCCATTTGAATAACACACGATTTTTAGTACTTTGGGGTTATTTTTTACTCCCTATCGCATTATCGCTTCGAACAATCTGAAACTCCGCACACTTCTTACCTGCTGTAGTGGGTATCCGTGAAAAATTTACGGATTTTTAACGACAAAATTTTATCCATCGCAATTCGGAGATGAGAAATTTTTTTTCGCGCGCCGTAGCTTCGAAAATTATATCGTTGAAAATCTGTCGAATTTTCATGAGATACCTACCGCTACAGGTGAGGAGTGTACCGAGTTTGAGATTTTTCGGAGCTATACTGCGATGGGAAGAAAAAAAATTAACCGCGAAATGTCTGCACAAATCGTGTTTTATTCAAATGGGAAAATCCGAAGGCTTCGAGGCTGTACTGAGAATTCATATAGGAACCTGGGCTTTTTTTGTTTATTTTTCCTCTCTGCTCTAATTAGATAATAAAGTTTCAATATTAGACACAAATTTCGGAAGTTACGAATCTTTGAAAGGTGTACCCCGCTCGGAATGAGTATAGAAGCACATCGCTTCCTACTTTCACGTTATCCCTATACCCGTAGCGTTTCTATTCTAGGAGTCTTCGTGCGTTTCGATCGAATCGGAGAATCGTGCCACTGGAATAATGTTTGATCGGAACGAATTTTCCTTCGGGGAATCGTTTATATTTCGATGAGAGAAGAGCGGATGAGCAAAAAAAAAAAATTTCATGAGGTGTAAAAATCAAAGAAGAACCAAATTTTATAATCCCATAGATCGTGACGTCGATGCTTTCTCACACAAAACCTATTCCCTATCCGCACATAGTACATCTCTCTATCTCTTCTATACCTGTTCCTAGCCCGTTCCAAAGTGCGGTGAACCGCCTTAACCGGAGACTGACCGATTCTCTCCTTTTCTCTTCTCTTCTCTTCACTTCGCTCTCGTAGATAAGCGAATAAAATCCCGAGCAAAATAGATCGTTATCATAGATCACCGTCTGTTTTCGAGCGGGTATTGTCAGAATTTGGTATATAAACCTATCGATTTTATTTCTGATAGTTTAGTTTACAACATTTAACTGTTAATGTCTGATTCGATACGTTCGATACGTTTTTTCTTTTTTTTTTTTTTTTTTTCAACATTAATCCGTATTCTCGTCTTTTTCTTTACTTTTCTTCGTTTTTTTTATTTTTTTTTTTTTATCACAGCCTAATTTCAATTTTTTTCTTTTTTTTCACAGTTTTAGTTTCAGAGATTAAAGAGAGAGAGAGAGAGAGAGAGAGAGAGAGCACAGCTTATCTTACAACACACGACACGTACGTCGATTCTCGGACAGCATGAGAGTCTGAATGGCGTATCTGCATCACATTCCGTAATATAATTGAGGTTGTTTTTTTTTTTTTTTTTTTTTCAATCACAAATCCGAGTTTAGTGATTTCGGTAACTAGTGGTTATAAAAAAAAAAAAAAAGAAAGAAAAAAACCCGATTTTCTCCAGAGAGTAAAATAAAAACGTATAAAATTGAAATAAAATTCTATGTATATATATAGCTATATATATGTAAGAAAAACAATTATAGCACAGCGACAAAAATCTAATCGAATCTAACATTACGTGCTTTATCAAACCGTGAGAAAATCTGAGCGTTTAAACAACAACAAAAAAAAAAAACAACGGATGATCGCAGGTATTTAAGTGAAGAAAAGAAGAATTGAAACGCGTCGGAATTCGTTGAGTAAAATTTTTTTTTTGTTTTTTTTTTTTCAAATTTCAATCACGTTATATATATATATATATATATGATCGTCAAACGATCGGCAGACGACGAAGAGAGGAATAGAGGCTGTAGTATCTCGACCTCGAGTTGGCCTCGCTCCCTTTTATTGGCTGTAGCACTTTTCGCCACTTTCTTTTAGCCACATTTAGTTCTGTAATACAATCTTCTATCTTAATCAAAAGCTATTTCGATTTTACGTTCGAAGAAACGCGCTTTATTCCGCGTACAAAATTATATCGTCTATTATATCAACGTATCTATATTGTAGGTGTTATTTTTCAAATCACTATCGCGAGGATTGAGAATGAGCGAAAAAAAAAAAAAAAAAGAACCGAAACCAACCTCAAGATATCAAATAATTCAAAGATTTTAATTTCCGATTCAATTTCGTCGATAGACAAATCATCGACTACAGTGTCAAAAGTTTTTGAAGAACAAAAAATTCTTCACATTTTTTGAAACGCGCGTTATTCGTTTTTTTTCTTTTTTTCTATTCAGTAAATTGAAACTGTAAAGATTTTTGTTTTTATTTTTATTCTTATTGTTGTATATTTGTTTCAAGAGTTCACCCCTTCCACCTGAATGTACTACGTTGACCGAGGCAAAGTGCGTCGTAAGATACGACGACGATGTGACGCGTCGCGCTCCTTATTCTCCCCCCATTTTCACGGCAAGATGTTTAAAAGATAGTAGCAGCAGTTGCCGACGAAACGAGTTGAGCTTAGTTCAGTTCAGTCCAAAGTAACGCGAGCGCAAGATTCTAGACATTAAAGGTTTCTATATATATATATATATATATATATATATATATATATATATATATATATATATATATATATATATATATATATATATATAATATATATATATATATATATATATATATATATATATTTATATACCTATACTATACGCGCCGCGTTACAGATTCAAAATTTCAACTCACATTATGAGATACGCACGAGTTGTGGTCGTTCGTCCGTTGAAGACAAATGTGCAGATTAAATTCTTCAATTTGTCTAGACTCTTGCTTATACAACCTAATTATACTCAGGTATACCACCGGAATAAAATCGTCAAGATTGCGCCGAGGAGAACATGATGTATCGCGCAACCATCGCACACATCTATACCTTGTCTCGCTTTTTTTTTTTTTTTTACACTATACCTCATAGATAACCCGATTCGAAATAGAAATTCTAGTCTTATTCTCTAAAACCTCGATTCCTTTCTTCGTCAGTTTTGCCAACAGAAATATAATTCGGTTTTAGTGGGATCATGTCTACGTCACGATCCAGAAATTCTGATCAGGGTTGATAAATTTTCAAATTCTACTTACCGCCTGAAAAGTCTGCGAAAAATCATACTCAGCGATCAATTTTATTTTAAACTTCGAATTCATTTCGAGATCGAGGAGCTTCAAGTCGAAACCCCAGAATCACGAAGCTTCTCTGAATTCTGGGATCTAGAGGTTCAAACTAGAATTTCAAACGTCTAGTTTGGGCCTAAACTTGCTCAAAACGGACATAACTATCGCTTTTAGGTGACGATCGGAATTTCATTACGTGCACTGCGATCCTAACCTCAAATTCTAGTTCAAATCTCCGAGTGTTCGGTGGCAACTTGTGAAATTGAACTAGAATTTCTATTCCAATTCGTAAAATGACTAAATAGTCGTTATTATCGATTCAAAAATGGCGAAATGTATTAAATATACGTATCGGACGCAGAGAGTAAAAAAAATTGATCGCAGATTCCGTATATGTCATGTTTTACTAAAAGCCTCCTAATGAATGACTGTATCGTAAAGGTGTGTATTAGTTTTCAAACATTTTCACGATGTTAAAAAATATCTGAGGAACGAAACTTGTTTTGTAATTATTTAAATACCAAATTATATACATATTCAGTCAGCGATCAAGCTCGCTTCTACGTCTCGAAATGGCTTTCGCTCGATGCAAACTTCTGTTCGATGTAAGGATCAGACATACCTTATATATACATGTATATGATATACCGCTATATCCGTTTGTTAGAACCGTTAGCGACAATTTTTTTGTATGTCAATCTTATTTGAAATAGACAAAATACGAATATTCTATTCTATATATTCTATCCTATTATCCCTGCAATCCCAATCAATCCTAAGTTTTTAATTACGACTATATATTCCCCGAAAATCACTACAAGAATTATGAATTTCCTAAAAAGAACATCTTTCGAAATCTAATTTATTCCTTAAAAAAAATGGATATCTCCACCGAGACAATTCTCATGTTTCCGACCTTGTCTTATACCCGTATAACAGACCGGTAAATCAGGCGCAGAACCTAGACGTATCATATTTTATCCGAAAAGAAAAAAAGGAGAATAAAAAGATCGTATCAAAACAAGCATACAGGTAAAAATAGGAAAGATATACGTACAAATTTCCGTACGTTTAATGACCGCAAAAAAGCTGAAACTTTGAATGAAATAAATTGATTAAAATAAAATTGTAACTTACGGTACCAGTTGATTCCGCAGCAATAATTTACCACGCGTTCGGGTTCCCGCCAGGGCGGTAACGGGCAACCAGCTCTCCGAAGACCTCGGAGCCTTGCGCGAGACGAAGATGGTCTAGCCTCTTTCGGGGTCTCGATATGAACGTATACCTCCTCTTCGTCTACATCGTCGTTTCTAGCTGTGGGTATATCGACGGAGATCCTATCCTCCGATGTAGATGCCTTGACCAATTGAGTCAAGGAACCTTTACTGACGACTGAGACAGCGTCGAAATCCCGAGTCGTCGATCGCTCTGCCATATCGGCCGCTGAAACGAACGGAAACGTGAATTACGACGACGTGTGCTTTGCTCGTTGGTAAAAGCTGCAGCCTTGAGATTATTGCGGAACATATTGCGAGGGTTTTTAACCGACTTGTTTTAGACATTCTCGAAGAAGTTCGAATGCTTGTCTTAATTTTTTTTCTTTTTTTTTTTTAAATGGTAATCAGTATTCAAAATATGAAGCAGGATTTTTTTATACAACTTTCCGTGTCATTTTCTTGATATTATTTAAATTTTCGAAGATTTGGGATGTAAAAATCGTCGAGATAAGAGAAATAATTTTGTTTTTTACGATTCAGAAGCGTATAGAGTGTGGATTAAGTTTAAATTTTGAATATACACTACACCCCCCTTCAATTTCAATCACGTTTGGTGACAAACGAATGTTAATGTAACGTATACAACGTGAGATTGGTAATTTACTAAAACAGTATTTAAAGTATGCACAAATATCAGTGGTTATCTTAATGAGATGAGAGTCAAGAAAGACGTAGTCGGTGGGATGAGGTAGAGCAAGGCTATAATGATACGATGCGTATACGTAAATTTAATCATCGCGTATACCTATAATCATAATAATAACAGGCGTTAATTAATATTTAACAAATTATGTACTTTTTTGCAATCGCGCATAGTTATAGCAATATATGCTACATATATGTACGCAAAAATCGATTGTTTCAAATCTCAATAAGATAATGAATGACTTGAATTAATTAATTGACGAATAAATGACAAGAACAAAAAATGCTTGAACATTTTTACACACAGAATTTTATAACAGAATTATCAGAAGTTTTCTTTTTTTTTTTCAATTTTTCTCACAAAAATACGTAGGTGAAAAAAGAAGAGAAAAAAATGAAAAAGAAATTGAAAAAAAAAGAACAAGAAAGAAAAAAAAATTGCCCCAGCAAAGATATATTACGAATTAAATTGAGTAACGATGATAACGAGTGCGTCATGACACTCATATTTAAAAATAAGTTTGGGCTACACCTATCTAGACGCCTTGCTGTCTGTATAAAATATTGAAACAGGTGAGTGGTTGAGAATATTCTTTTTTTTTTTCTTCTTTCCTCTCTCTCTCTTTCTTTTTCGAAACCTTCGAAACTTGTTGTTCCACGTAAGTTATTTAGAAAATCGTTTTACAACTTTTTCTTTTTTTTTTTTTTTTTAATTTATTTTCTTCTTTCCTCACACACTTATGATAAACGTAACAAGATTTATAATACCCGTACGCAATGGGTGTATCTTTTTTTTTCTGTTCTTTATCTCTATCTATGATATGCTATGTATATATGTATTACCAAACGCGTCAATAGCCGAAGATACTTTTCACATAGATATAGAAATCTACATTTCGGTTGATTTATACGACAGGAAACTTTCGCTTCGCTAATTATTATCGATCTAAGGGCACACCTACGCGTGCGCCTAAATATATAGGTACGTACATAAAGGCTGATTATTCCAATTGGTTAACCGATCTTCCGTCTCGAATCACAATAAAAATATCCCCCCCCCCCCAAAGAAAAAAGAAGAAAAGAAGAAAAGAAAAAAGAAAAATAAAAATTAGTCAAGATCATTATAGGTAGGTATATAAAGTACCAGTGAGATATACATCGAACATTTCTTCTTCGTTTATCACAGAATTTAGAAATACCTAATTAGTTCATATATATGCACAGGCTGATTTTTATCAATTTTTTTTTTTAATTTCTTCTGCACACTCTGTTTCCAGATTTTCATCGGACAAAATGATCGCAACGGGATTCTCTCTCTATATAATACACAACGAGCTGTGAAGTGAAAATCGATACGCAAAATCGGAAACGAAGTTCTATAATAAACGAGATCTAGTAAATTTTATCGAAAAAGCTTGATTCCTTTTTGCTTTCGAAAGAGACGAGAAGAAAAGAAAAAAAAGAAAGAAAAAAAAGAAAGAAAAAAAAAACAACGATTCACATCCGATATCTATGGTAGGCTCGGATATCGTTTCTGTCGAACGAATAACGCCGATACTTGATTAGCATTGCCGCACGGAATTAATTAATCTCTGTTAGATATACGCGAGTAAATATACACATATATGTATGTATATGCATGGGAAACCGGTCCAAGAGTGCATCGAAGCGAGATAAAACGTTTAATTCTTAACGCACTCGCCCGTTTAATTAGGTATATGTGTTTATAAAAAAAAACTCCCACCACGTATCTAACGCACATAGATTTACATGCATACATAGATACATACATACATATACACACGTTCGTTAATCGCGAGTACTATTGACTCTATACTTATGATTCTCGGTGCACGCGATTCGTGGGAGTTTACATAACTCGCGCGGTTTCTCAATGGATATGTATATACCTATAAATGCACGTAATGGAATAAGTCGGGTTTCGGAAGCACGACGTGTGTTGGAAAAGGAAAGAAGAAAAAAAAAAAGAATTTGGATATCGAGGAAAAAAAAAAGAAAATTGACGAAAGGCATGCATTACGATATCGACGATATCGATATAAAATAATCTTGCTTTTTTTTTTCTTTTCTTCCTTATGTTTGATTTGCGATCGAGGTATACTAAGTGGATCTCGAAACTTCCTAGAGTCGGATTAATTAGTTGAGAATACTCAATCTTTCGTTATTTTTTTTTATTGTTTCTAGATAAAAAACAATTCACAAACCACTCTCCGCTTCACTTCTGGGATCTGCTGCAGGCCGTCTTATCGTTATATCAGAGACTGTCGTATAGATTAGAGTAAATGCGATACCTATGTATAACGGGTGCTAATAATCTTTGGAAATTTATTGTACAACGTAACAAAGTCAGGAATATACCTCGCCATAGATACACACACATATATATATATATATATGTATTTGAAATATGAATTGAAAACGTTTGAAACAATAAGCGCGGTTTCTCGCAAATTATGTAATGACAATTGATGCTTGAATTCCCTTTACTCTATTCGCACGCGCGTGTTTTGTTCTTGATAACAATTATTGGCGGAGAAAGAAAAAGACAAAAAAATTAAAGAAAAAAAACGTAACAAATGAAAAACTGAATTGAACGATGAACGTGAAAAATTGTATCGAAAGATAAGACGGAGAGGAGAACCTTTGTTTTTTTTGTTTTTTCTTGCAACAAGGATTATCTCATTTAATCAACTTTATATATAATATATTATATATTATATATATACATATCATGAATATATTAACGCGAGGGCGTGTCGAATTCGATTCAATTTAATTCAATTCAATTCAATTCAATTCAATTCAATTCATCGTAAGACTGTATAAATACATGTAGCTGTAATGGTAATTGCAACGGTAACCGCAATTGCGTCATTGCTGCATGTCAACCCCGAACGTGATACGTACAGAAACGTCAAATAAATTGCAAATTGTTACGTATTATACGAGAAGAAGTAAACCTGATTTACAACACGGTATTATAACGAGAGTTGACTTCTTGGTTTGATTAATAAGAAAAAAAATACATACTGATCGTACAGCTATATATTTATGTAGTCGTTGAATTTCCTTTTTTTTTTTTTTTTGTTTCCTTTCCTTTTATTCCTTTCCTTTGTTTTTTCTATTTTTTTTATTTTTCTTCTTCTTTCGCCGAGCTCAATTTTGCCGAATTCTCTCCGCGAAAGTGACAAGAAAAAAAAAAAAAAAAAAAAAACCAAATCCACAAGCTAGAATAGTTTCCTTCGAGAATAGAAGGAAAAAAAAAAAAGAAAAGATCCCCCGGTCTCTTCTCTCCCGTATAGATTACAGTCCGCCGGATATTGGAATATCCATAAAAAGTGTAGAAAAATATGGAGAAAAAAAAATTAAAAAAAAATAAATAAATAAAAAATAAAAGACGGATTATCCGGAGACTAATGACTGGACTTATAACAAGCTATCGGAACTTGAAGAACACTTCATAACTCTTTTTTTTTTCGTTTTTTTTTCTCTTTCTTCCTTTCTTTAAATCTATTTTATTCGCAGGAGCGAGAGGCTGATTATTAATTATTATATTAGATCGTTAGAATCGATGATTATTGCGCAATTCGCAAGCCGATTAATGATAGTCACGCTTATAGTCCCCGACTGCTGCTATCGAGGCGGCAGTTGTAATTGTAAATCCGTAAGATTTCGGTTCGGCAGAAAAAAAAAATAAAAAAAATAAAAAAAAAACGATCGCTATAACTCTTTTTTCTTTGAAAGAGGATAAATTCTGTGCCCCTGCCCGTTGCCCGAGTTTCGATGTGAATTTCCCAGTAGAGAAAAAAGAATCGAAATAAAAAAAAATAGAGATTTTTTTTTTTTTTAATCTTTTTTTTATTACTCCTCACACACCCGCCTGATCCCAAGACGAATATAAATTTTCTCTGTACAATATATATATATATATATATATATATATATATCCATAGGTTACGTAACTATATGGATAAATAAAATTTAATGATCGTTATAGCTTCGATCGGAAAGCTTCTTTTTTTTTTTCAACAGATTAACTGTTATCGTGTGGCAGGCTACTTGCTGCTACGCTTATCCATAAAACGTTAAGTACCTACCTACCTACCTACCTATGTACGACGCGATTCAGGGTATATATATGGTACATATAATAACAAGAACGAGAAAAGACGGGGGGGGGGGAAAGAGAACAAAAAAAATCAGTTTGACATGAGAGCGAAACGAGAGTGATCGACGCGACGCAATGTCGGGAAGAAATGTATACATATATAACATATACAGGGTGTCTGAAATTTCACGCACCATCCGCATACCAGCGGATTCCTTGAGAAAAATTAAGACGAAAGTTGCCTATGCAAAAAGGTCCGCAAAGGCTTAGTTTTCCTGTAAAATCAGTTTGTAACGAACCAATCAGCGTTCGGCTTTAGGAAAGACTGGCTAAAACTCGGCACAGCTGTCCGCCCCACTACCGAGAACAAGGCAGTTTTTTTCCTAAAGCGGAACGCCGATTGGTTCGTTAATAACTGATTTTATAGGAAAACTAAGCCGTTGCGGAATTTTTTTCACGGGTAATTATCGTCTCGATTTTTCGCAAGGAATCCGCTGGTACCCGCGATGGTCCGCTAATTTCCAGACAACCCTGTATGTCCCTCGAGACATAAAAAAAAAAACAGCTCTCACCTTATATATTTTCTCCAACCACGCAACAGGTATATATTCGTATATAATATGTTGCTCTTTGTGTGAGAACCGTTGTCGGTGATCACTATTAAGATATTTATATACATATAGCTATGTATATATATACGTTTAACGCACCCACTTAACTTCCGCAACAAGCCAAACGGCTTATTACACGTACACCTCTGTGTGATTTTATTTTTATCTCTTTATTCTTTTATTTTTTCGTTAATTTAATATCTTCTTTTTTTTTTTTTTTTTTTTTTTTATTATAAGATGAAACTCAATATTTATGGACTTGTGAATGATCGATCGATGATCAATGGTTTTATGAAAACACCGACATTATCCACCGCGGCCTTCCTTTTCTTCTTCTTCTTCTTCTTTTTTTTCTTCTTCTTCTTCACTACTTATTATCTTATTAGAAATTTAATGACCCGTTTTTTTTTTTCTTTGTTTTTTAACGACAACGATCATTGTTCAGATTTTTCAGATCGATGTATACCATAGTACGTCGACGGCGCGGGTGGTATGAAAGAACGTGCAATCTCGATGATGGGATAAAATTCCATGGATACGACATCGGTATTCGCGGGGTTGTCTGAAGTATATATAGCATTTTTCTGTAATAAATTGAATTATTCTGTAAATTCAAACGCTTATTCAGATTTACGTAGTTTTTTTAGTTTTAATTAATCACGATGTTTTGTAATTCAATTCATTTCATTTATGTAATTACTATTTTAAAAATAATTCAACCGTTCAACGAAGAAATAATAATTATTTTTTTTTGCCCCACTTCAAATTTTCGAATTAAATCAAACATAAAATAAAATTTGTATACGTATATTCGAGTAAATTTTCTTTATACATACTACTAGATAGATTTTCTTGTCAAATTCGCGTTTAGTTTATATATCGATATAAGATAATTTTGGAATTTTTTTTATTCACGAATTATGTATATAATAATTCATTGGAATATTGAAACATCGCGTTCATTTCTTCGCTTCGTTATACACGTAAAGATGAATGAACTGCTTGGATTTACATAATAATTCCATTTATTGGAAGAATTAGTGCTCCTTGTACTCCGGGCAACCCCTATACCAGTACCGTATCAATAGATTTTTATCCCCTCATATCGAGATTGCACGTTCTTCAATACTGCCGTCGATGTACGTATATAGTATATAACAAGGCTTTCTCTTATTCTTCTATGAAAAACTTTAATTCGGAAGATCGACCGCCCATATATACATATGGGATATATGCAAGATTACGTATTATAATATATTTGAAAAAATAAAAATAAAAAATATTCACCGACGCATATAATTATTACGGAATTTACAGTTATGTATATAATTATACATATACGTGTGTGTATAATGTGTATATATTTACTTTTACTTAGGTGTCCGTTTGTTATTATTTCCCGTACATATATTACGCTCAAGTTACACCAGATAAATATTTTGGCACAAGGTGTATGTAGGTATTACGAAAATATATATATATATATATATATTACAATACGGAATAAAAAAAAAAAAATAAAATAAAAAATAAACAAGTTAAGAGAAAATTTTCAATTATAAATATTTGTCAATTGAGTTATACATATTATATACTGGTAACAATTGTCTCATTTTCTATTAATTATCGTGCGTGAACTATAAGAATGGAAAAAAAAATAGAGCCTTAATATTTGTATTTAAAGTTCGCACGAGAAAACCAAAAGTATGCAAATCACTTATAAAAATGCATATATATGTATGTACCTATAATCGAGCTGTAATTTTCAGAGGATTCATATCGATTCTCATATGAACGTAGAATAAGTGATGACGTAGCGAGAGAAAAAATGAAAAAAAAAATAATAATTCGATTTTCGACCGTTCTTGAGATTTTCAAAATTCTTCAACGACCTCGAAAAATGTTTTTTTTTTTTTTTTTTCTATCGTGCCGATTTTCGGAGAGGGTTCTTGAAACATTTAAAACTAACGTATATTCTCATGCCAGATCGGAAAAAGAAACAAAAAAAAAAAAAAAAATGGCCGGTTTCTTTCAGCCACCATAGTATATATATATATATACATACGCATATATAATAAAATTTCGCGAACTTTCCCGCATCCGCGCGAAAATAAATAATTTGAAGATTGAAATTAAAAATTTTTTTCACACCTTTTTGTCATTACATATATCACAATGGTTATAACCTTTCATGATTTTGTTATATATTTATTATCATCATTATTATTATTATTATTCACATTATCATAATCATTATATTATCATTATTGTTAATATCGTCAGAAAACGGGAGTCCGCGATTGTACAGAGCGGCGACTATTTCCACCCATTTCTTTTTGCTTTTTGTGCTTTTTTTTTTTAAATTGATTTTTAATTTTTAATTTTTTTTTTCCTTCTCTCAACGAATACAAATTTCAGGTAATATTTTTAGAATAGAAAAAGAAAAAGGGTAGAGTAGAAAAATGAGGAAATAAAGAAAGAATAGAAAATAAAAAAGGAAACAAACAAAAAAAAAAAAAACAACACCGATCCAACATAAACGACACCTTGTTTTTCTGCTATTTGAAAGCAAAGCAAAAGGAGCTGATAACAGGTGCTGTAGCGGCACGCACGTGCTGTAAAGTTATAAATTTAAACCTGTACACGTGTATAGGTAGATACGTAGGTAGGTACATGATATATAGGTACGGGCGGCTTGAGATCGCGACGCGGACTGGCTCCGGCGTCCACGCCGCCTTGCGCCGCGACGCCTACTGAAAACTGAAGTACTGACGCCACCAGACGACGACGCGACATCGCGATATATATATATATTATATATATACGCATATAAATACGATGCGCGTGTCCGCCGATTGATTAAGGAAATTCGGCACGAACGCATATTACCTATATATACGTATATATATGGGTGATTCCATTCTAACAGTGTTTATTAATGTCCTGTACCGTTTGCTCTCACTGGTCATCCATTAACAATCTATTCATAAAATTTTTGTATCAATACGATTCTCGTGAACATATTTCATAGCTTCTTTCGTATAATATAACTTGCAGTCCGGAGGAAACTTACGGTTTAAATGACTTGAATGTCAGTACCTTGTCACGTCCATTTCTAGAATTTACCTACGAATTCATTATTTTCTTTTTCGCAATAAATGATCCGAACTAATTAGTCCATAAATCTAATTAATGTTATAATACAATTCATAAATAAATTATAATACAATTCGTAATAATTCTTCCGAAGAATGTCTACCAAATTTATTTGATGTCAGTACCGGTGGCACGGAAAATTTGAAATTCGATTCTCATTCTCGATATTTTGAAGTTGTAGCGAAATCCTTCCGGACTTTAATTTTTACAATAAAATAAAGTAATAATATATGCATTAAAAAGTTAAAAAAGTTTAATTACAGAATCAAAAAATGTTTAATCAAAAAAGTAACGGTTAGAACAGAATCACCGATATATACATAGATAGATATCGAGCTATATGGGTGCGTTTAACTATACTCGCGAGTATTTATAAAGAATTATTTCGCGTTAAAATTTATCCGCCAGTCGCGAGTTCGTGTGCGATTGAATAAGAGAATTCGAAGTAGCGCTTTCGTCAAGTTTGATACCAATACATACCTTCGCAAGCGTGTCAAGTTTTCGTCAAAAGAAATTTATAATGAAAAATAAAAGAATCAAAATATAGAATTTAAATAATAATAATAATAATAATAATAATAATAATAATTCAAAATTCTTTTAATGTTTTTTTTTTTTATATATTTTATCGGAATGAGGCAACGATTTTTGAAAATTCTAGTACATTAGTTTGGAGAAAAGAAGATATGTATACTAAATACCTACATATAGGCTATCAAAATCTTTTCTAACAACGTTTAGCTGCGAGATTATTTTACACATTACATTATTCGACAGCCTTTTTCTGCAGATTTCTAGATACCTATATACACGTATGTTGTAAATTTATTTATCAGGTTTTTTTCTAAAATCGTTTCGTAAGATAATAAAACCTGTAGATATCATATTATATTAAGGGAAATTTCTAGTTCCCGAAAAAAAAAAAAAAAAAAAAAAAAAAAGAAAAACGATTCATACGCGGTAAGAACAGAAAAAAAAATTATTATAGACGATGTAAACCGTTTTAATTAATTTTTCGCACACTTCGATGTCGAAGAAAAGAAAAGAAGTAAAAATATCTCATCGCAAGACTCCCCTTGAAATAAAATCACGGTTATCAGTATGGAAAAGAACGTTATGCTGAAACCGAATTAAATTCCTTATTCTTTTCTCGCTTGTTTTTTTTTTTTTTTTTCTTCGTTCTTTTATCGATGATTAACAATTTGCGCAGTCTGATGGAAATATTGTTGCATCATTTTCCGTTCACTTGCATTTAAAAGGACGTACTACGATACCGGTGTTATCATCGACGTTATCGTATGACTGGACGCGGTTATTTCCCCCTCTTCTCATTAACAACTCATGGGTACAGGTCAGGGCGTCTTATACGTCAGCAGACAACGCGAGTTTGAAGATCAGCGCGGATTTCATTATTAATTATCAATTATCAACCAAGTCAAGGATACATCGTTTCAAGGGCATGAGTTTTCGATAATTATAACGTAACGGAGATCAGAGATCGTTCCGTTAGTCACTCTCATTAAATCTGTGATAGCGATGATCGAGCGAAAGATTTTCCCAGCGCTGTTATAATTTTTCTTTTTTTTTTTTTTTAATTTTGAAAACTCCGGTAAAGCAGACAACGAGAAAAGTCAGCTTCTTTTTTTCGAAAAGGGGTATAATTTAGCTGAAAAATTGTAATTAGTGATATAAACTGCTTCGTACGGTTTTCAGTAATGTCGCAAATAAATTTTTGAAACCGTTGAGTAATCGATATAATGTTTTGGAAATTTCATATCAAAGGTATAGACGAATAAGGTGATATCATTTGTGTTTCCGAAAGCAACGCAGGCTTAGAATTAGTAGCGAACTTAATATCCAGCTAAAGCTAAACAGAACAAAGCTGAGCAAAGCAAAGCGAAGTTTGCCATACATCAGGGATATTGAAATCAGCTACGGAATCAGTAATAAGAAAAATAGGAAAAGCTGAGAGCTGAGAGAATATAAAAAGAAGGATTTACGCGTGAACGTAAATTAAAAAAAAAAACTGTTCGAATCTGATGCTGCAATACTTTTTCGTTTGCTTTTTTTTTTTTTGGTAATTTTTGTCTGATTACTGGATCCTTGACATGGAAAAATGATTAGATAAAATCCATCGAAATGAATAACGTATTGATTATTTTACTGGAGGAGTTTGGCTTCATTCATTTCTCGCTTAAGCTGATACCGGCGAAAACAAATGGGGGAAAAAAAAAGAACAAAAAAAAAAAAAAACGACAAACGCGAAACAATAGAGGAGAGAATCCCAATGATATCTGATCGGAAGTTTTTGCCGAATATATCCGAATCCAAGAGCAGGCGAAAGCGAATAGAAAAGACGTGCCGCCGCAAAGATTCTCACCCTCGTTATCTGAGGGTCGATGTAAAAAGCTCAAGTCATGAAAACAAAGTTCGCGAAACTGAAGGGGGATCCCAAAATACGAATGAATTTTATCCACGTATTACGGAATCGATAAGTAAAAGGATGAAAAGAAATCGCAGGGTGACTCGCGAGTGGTATAAAAAGTAAAGGATACAGATTTCCGATTTTTTCCAAATATTTTCCTACCCTTCCAAATCCAAACGCCATATACAAATGGGAACAATTTTTGCGTGTGGTTAAATTCGACTGTTATAGCGTCCTGATTCCGAATTTTCGCAAACTTTTTCTCCAATAAATTAAAAAAAAAAAAAACAGCTTTTCAATTTTTATTTCAAGAACAAATCACTTCACTTTCACGTACGTTTAATTCCAGCAACAATTTACGATGCCGTAAAATTTGTACGTAACGTTTTTTCGTACCGAAAAAATTATTGATCGCCGGTCTGTTTTGTCCTCCATAAAATCGGCGGGGGGGGGGGGGGGGGGGGGCAATGAGGTAGGAGAAAAATGACTGGATCTAAAACTTACTCCTCTTCTTCATATTTCGCGAAAGAGAAGAGGCTGACGGTTGTTTTTATCGTACAGATGTATTTAAATGAAGGAAAAAACCGAAGAAAACTGTCTGTAAATTGTAAAGAAAAACTGAGAAGTCGTTCGTGCGAATTTTCCGTATCGTTAATCATCGATTACCTGTATCCTCGTGTACGATAAAATCGAGCGAATTTTAATCCCGATCGGTAATATATAATCGGAACAAATGATAATTGCTGATTAAATTGACGATAAAAAGTAAAAGACAAAAAAAAAGAAAAAAAAAAGAAGACAATGAAAAACGTGACAGTTATAATTACCAACGGCTGGTTGAACTCGATCGGGATCGATCGTCATCAATGCGGTTTGACCCGATAATTGAACACGTGGTTCGGCGGCCTCCTCCATTTCCATATCCCGATTGTTAAATAAATAATTGGCCGTAACTTGGCGGCGGTGATTGATGACCGGTGACTATTTCTATGTATGTTAAAAAATCGATAATTAGATTATGTAGAATAATAAGCGGCGATTAATCTGCAGAGAGTGATAAGCGTGCGAACCCGCGTCGTCCGTTGTCTTCCGACTCTGCGCACCTGGAACTAGCGGTGACGATGAGACTAGAGGCTCGCCACGGTCGTTTAACCAATGAAAAAAATTCGGTTTCTAATCACGTGACCTTATATTGTAGTCCGTGTATGTTTTCGGACAGACAATGTCAACGACTGTCTGCTGGTTTCTCGGACCAAGGTATAACTAGCCTTCACGTATATGTATGAGTGCAGGACATTTGAAAATAAGAACGTTTATCCACGCGTATAGATAGCCAGGTATAATACAAATCGTATACGTACGTATATACGTATATATATATATATATATATATATATATATATATATATATATATATATATCGTACAGTATCGAGTATATTTACCAAAAGTTTCGTGACGTCGTCGTATATATCAACGCGTAGCGATTACCCTCACCTTCTCAAATTTGATTGTCTTATTATACTCCGGAGAAAGAGAGAAAGAGAGATGATAGAGGTAGAGAGAGAGAGTAATTGGGTCGTAAGTATCACAGTCGAACTGGACTTATAATCTAAGTATTACAGAATTTTACTTTTTCTTTTTAATCGTCAATTTTAAATATACAAAATAAAAGCGGAACTTAACTGTTACCTTATATATATTTATTGTTGTCTCAAACGACGAAGAAAATTTTATTTCATTGACGGAGAATCGATTCTCTTTTAATTTCAAGCGGTGGTTTGTTTTTTGTTTCTTTTATCTTTCTCCCTTTTTTTATTCTCATTTTATCGTTCAAATTTTCGTAAAATAGAACAGCAATTATTCGCACTTCAGAAACTTTGTAATTTTTTTTTTTTTTTTGTTTTTTTCTAACGCGGTTCTGCTTCGTACAACTTTTGCTTGGACACGTTAAACGCGTATACTACTATTTCTATCCGCATCGAATATTTGATCTCGACTGATTGTTTGACCGTTTGACATACATACATATATATATATTATTTGTTTATCTTTATTTTTTTCGTTCTATTCGGTTCTTTGAATGAATGACGAAAATCTAAAAATTCACTTACCTACGGATGGACGATTTCTTTATCGACAATATCTCAGGGAACCGCTTATACTCGACGGAAGATGTCTCTGCGCGGCTCGTTCTCGTTCGATAAATTTATTCAAAAATAGATTTTGAAACACCGCGCGAAAATAAGCTGTACGGCGTCTAAAATTATATCCCAAAGTCTCTCTTGGCCGGGTTGCTAGTTAGTTACAGCGAAGGGAACAAACGGTGTATAGCGAGCGATCTTTACACCTTTTAAAATTTGAAGCTCAGAAATTTTTTCCGGGTCGAATACTAATTCCAGTGAATCGGAAGAGAAAGCACAAAAAACAAACGAAGGGGACCAAAGCATAAAGAGTAGAAAAATTATTCCTTACCTATACGTAAGTTTGGAAATTGATATTTCACCGTTGCCGGATGTTTCTTTAACTTTGAATAAATTTTAACGGTCAGATTTATTATTACACCTAATTAATTGACACGGACACGCGGACAGAGCCGGACTTAAACTGAGCTGAACATTAGTAGAAATATACTTTCATCCACGTCTCGCCGGCGATCGATTTGTGCCCTGTGACCGTTATAATCCGGTAAGTTGAAATCCTGGTTTTTGTTAAAAAATTTACGACCGTTTAACATCCGGTGGATAATAAACGGATCGTTTATTTTTTAAAGAACTCGAATGCTATATCGAATTCGGTTTTTTATTACTACAACCGTTTATTCAAATGATCGTACATTTATGAAACACCTAGAATCATATTTTTTTCGCCAAGTTTAGATTCCATTAGTCAAATGTGGAAAAATAAGTTCTTAGACGATACGTCGACCTAAGCTGATGTCATTTCGCTAACAAATTCAAAATGTGATTTGAGATGCTTCACAGATAAACGATTCGAGTATAATATAACAGATGAAGGGCTTAACTAATTAGAAAATGATTTTTATCCAAGAACTTCGATCGATAACTTCCGGTTTTTAATTAGGAAATATAGAACGATGTCTTCGGAAGATCCAGACCCTTTTTACAGGGCTCGTTGTTCAGCTGAAACACTGCAGTCCGGTAGTAAAGGATTCTTCCGCGACTTTAGCGAGAGTGTAACAGAAGCTGTGGGTCCATCGTGGATTTCAAAGATATTTGGGAAACTGGAGACGGACGAAGACCGGATAAGAACCGTATTTACCGATGTTAAGATAAACGGAACTGTCCTAGAAACCTTGAGACACGTCAAGGAATTGTACAGAGACAAAGACGCGGGAATTTCGCGAAGCAAAAGACTCGAAGGTGTGCAAAATATGAACACCAATCATCAGACCAGAGCACTGCTTCTCCTGAGTCAAGCTGTTCTCAGAGCACCACCGAACGGTAGGTGGGAGAAGAGAAGATGTTGAAATTCGGAAGGATTGGTATAAAAAAATCGGTGAAATGAATTTTTTATTCTATTTTTTCTACCGATTTTGTAGGAAAAGATAAATCCATAGACAAAGGGTACACCTTGAGCCTCGCTCTCATAGCGAGAGCGGAAGTTCTTACTGCACAGAAAGAGCACGAATTCGCTTTAGAGGATTTGAAACTTGCTGCTGCAGAAGGCGTTCCTGATTCTATGAGGTAGATACGTTATCAAGTTTATATCCATTCGCAATCAGGCGATGAAAAAATTGACAAAATGATTACGAAGGACTGATTTTGATGTATTGGAATCGTTTCGGCGTCTACGGATGAAAAAATTGCTAAAGTTTTTTTTAAAGAAATTTGAATGACGATACAGCAACCCGATTATTGGTAATTAGTTGTATTTGTGGGGATTGGTAATCGTCCGAATGATTTTTTCTCCCTTTCTCCTCGTCGCGTTTCGGGCAGATCTCAGTTTTACCGGAAGATGGGAATCTGTCAGAAAAATCTTGGCGATACGGATAAGGCGAGGGTATGCCTTGAGTTATCTGGAAGATTTTTGGGTCCAGAGGAAATCGTCGAGAGGCAACTGTTGCTGAAGGAAATCGACGCTTTGAGAAGCCCGCTTATACCAAGCGATGTGATCTCAGAAACGGAGAAACGAGAACGTAAGTGTCAGAATTATAGCAACGAAGCGTGATAATTTACAATTATCTACGTATACTTTTTCTAAATCCATCAAAAATCAGATTAGAATTGCTTCGAGGAAAATTTTTAGGAATTCAATTTTTGAGGAAATCAAATCAAAAATCAGTCGGTATTACGTCGCGCCGTATTATATGCTACCCGACCAGCACCTTGTAATTTTCGAAATTTCTAATCCAGGTTCTTGATTGATGTTGGATTTCGAGATACCGGAAACTCTTTCGATGATAACTTCAATAATTCTAGTAATATCGATAATAATGATGAATGATTCTCATTTTGAACGGCGATTCAATTTTATTATTTTGACTCGAGGAATCGTTCTGACGGTATAACTATTCAGATCTCTGATTACAAGCGATTACCGCGCCTCTACTAACGGGAGGTCCGAGTCCCTCGTATCCACGATTATCGAAACTCGTGAAGATCGAGGAGACCCAATCTACCGGAAGGTATGCTGCGGCTGCCGAAGACATCCACGTTGGTGATACTTTGGCCGTCGAACCTCCCCTGGCTGCTTGCCTCGTCCCCGAGAACTATGGATCTCATTGCCAGCATTGTTTCACGAGGTACTGGAGGATTTAAAACATAATAGACAGCATTTCCGAATTCCGAATTTGTTTGAGATGATCTCGAATTTTCGAAAACGTTAAAGTTTAGAACATTGGAGTTCCGGAAGGCCCGAAAATCCGAAAATTTCGGTCTATTTCTCCGAATGTGAAGACGAAAAATAGTTTATTCTAATCGAAACCCTATTCACGGAAACCAATTTTATCCACTTCAATCGATTATGAATAATAGATAAGATTTTGAAACTTTTTTTCCAAAAATGAAATTTCAGATCTTCACATCTCGCCGTTTTTTGAGATGGTTCAGTGAGTTTTTTCGGAAAGATTTTTGTCCGTCAAAAAATTATGCGTCGAGTCTTATATTTCTATTTTATTCAGGTTACGGGCCCCAGTTGGATGTCCGACGTGCAGCAGCGTTGCATTCTGTGGAATAAAATGCCGCGATGAAGCGCTTTCGACTTACCATAAATTTGAATGCAAAATATTAGCTCTGCTCATAGGTATAAATTACACTCGAGCCGGTACCTACTTACCGATCTTCTCCTTTCATCCGATATTCTTTCTTTCTTTTATTTTGTTAATTAGGCTCTGGTATGAGTATCCTTAGCACAGTAGCCTTCCGTTTGATAACTCAAGACGGACTTCGAAAGTGTTTAGAAACGTATAAGGGGCTGCAGGGGTTAATGAGGACAGATAAGAGGGAAGCGTTGAGTGAGACAGAGGTTCTTGGAGTTACTGCAAAGCTGAGTAAATCCGCGAAGCGAAGACAGAGGAAAAAAAAACTGAAGGAAAATGAGTCGAGCACAACTGAGGACGGTGAAGAGGAATCGAAGAATGAGAAGAAGGAGAACTCCGGTGCTACAAAAGATAACTTGATTACGTTGACGAATCACTTGGTCACTCACGCTGACAAAAGATCTGCTGAAGACTTTCTGCACAGGTCGTTAATGGCCGCCTTTTTAGTCAAGTGTTTGCAGAGAGTTGGTTTCTTCGAAAACCCATCGAATACTAACGGTACGTGAAGAGTACAAATGCGGGAAAATAAATTTCTTTTTAAAACTGGAGTGAACTTCTTTGTCTTTCTTCAAATCAGAAATGAAATTGCAGTTATTGTTTCATTTACGAAATGATTGCAGCAAATTTGTATTTTTGACTTCGTAGAGCCACCGAGTAGCGAGGAAACGGCGATAGGTGCTTTACTTTTGAGAAATTTGCAATTCCTGCAATTCAATGCTCATGAAATTTTCGAAACGCGTCTTGGAATCGAGCACAAATTCAGGGGTAGCAAACAGCTGTACACAGGTGTGGCGATTTACCCATCGGTCGCACTCTTCAATCATGACTGTTACCCCGCAGTCACGAGGTAAGGAATTGCGCATAACCCTGTGACTTAATTTCCTGATCTACAATTCTTGAAAAAAAAAAAAAAAAGAAAAAAAAAGAAAAATAAGTAACTTTGAAACTAGAAATTAAAAGATTTGGCATAGATCAATGGACGCGGTTTTTAATATATCTACGTTCTATAAAACAAGGTACTTCGTCGGGAAGACTATCGTTATCAGAGCTACGCGTCCCTTGAAACCAGGTGATCCAGTCGCAGAGAATTACGGTCCAATTTTTACGAAAAGAACTCTAGTCGAGAGGCAAAGATCTTTGGCGTCTAGGTACTGGTTCAGATGTCAATGCACCGCTTGTAAGGAAGACTGGCCGACGTTTAAAACTTTGTCCAACGAATCGACGAGATTAAGGTAAGCCAAAGTTCAAAATAAAAGTGTAACAGCTGCTTAAATAAAAATCGAATATCGCTGGTTTTCAATTCTACAAAACTTTATGCTTTCGCAAAAAGTTCTAAATTTCTAAAAAATCTGTTAGCAAAATTAAGCGCGATCTTAATTATTGCTGTGATGATTCGATGAATGTGATTAGGTGTCCGACCGAAGGATGCAACAGGGGTTTAGTGCGGCCGCGAGATCCGAGTAAGTTGGTAAAGTGTCCAGGTTGTCAGGTGAAAGTGAGCTTGGAAGATAATCTCGCGAAGCTTTCCGATTGCGAGGTTAAATATACCAGAGGACTGAGTACCATGGAGGCTGAACGTCCCGCCGAAGCTGTCGAGGAGTTGGCAAAGGCTCTTGAAGAATTTCATCAGATCGCAGTACCACCACACAGAGATACGCATCTCGCACAAATTGGCATCGCTGCCTGCATGGCTGACTTTGGGAACACTTGGAAAGCTCCGCAGATCGATAACGATGCTTAGTCGGTTCAAAAATTAACCGTGAAAATTGTATCATTTAAATAATTATATAACACGTTATTATTATTATCATCATTCGCACCTTTGTACCAAATTACATACATGTAGGAAAATAAATATCACATTATAAGACGATCAATTCGAGTCATTGGTTTCCGTAATTTTTTAGGTTATCTTCGAGTCCTAAAAGTGACGAAGAAAAATCACCACTTACCTCTGATCCTCCTTACGAGAATCTACTTGATTACTTATTAACTTCCAAAAATACTGAAGGCAGTTTCTAATTGATTATTTTCTAATTTCAGTATAAATATGTAATATATTGAAACGGTTGTTTGAGATTAAAAGTAAGTAATGATATAATTACGAACGGGAAGTATCGTGATAACTGATAAGGTATACGTGCGTGTATAAAAGAAATGCGGAAAACAATTTATGGGTGAAGGATAAGGTTGAGAGAACGACTAGGTTTTGTACAATAAATATAATAATATTGAGTCCAGAAAAATTTTTCCAAAAACTTTTTTTTTTTCGATTTTTTTTTTGTTTTTTCTTTTTTTTTTTTGGATTGTTTATTTTTTATAATGCACATGTTTCGTGAAAAAATTAAATTCCATATATGAAATTAGCTTTAGGGGGGCTTTGGGGGGGGGGGGGGGGGGGGGGGGGGGGGAAGGGGGGTTATCATGTATTTCGGTACAAAATTCACTGGGCAAACGGATTTAACAAGCGAACGTTGGTATATTAAATTCATTAAATTGTTGAAGTATTTTTTTTTTTCGTTTTTTTGATTGAAAAAAAAAAAACCGTTGCCTCCGTTAAAATTAGCAACAAATTTTGTTCGAAAAATGAACGACGCTTTTCAGTTTTACATTTTTTTGGTATTTATTTATTTTTTCTTCCCTCTTACTTATTTTTTTCTTTAGGTTTAAAGTTTTAAAGTTTCAAAGTTTCAAGTATATTAAAATCAATTCGAACTAATTGACCGTTGCATATATAGTATTATTGCAATAATTCTATAATTATACTCAATTATACAAAGTTGTTAAGACTCGATTCAATTTATTTTCTTTCCTTTTTTTTTGTTGCTTTTTTTATTTTTTCTTATTTTTTCTTATTTTTTATTTTTTGTTTTTTTTTTTTTCTTCTTCGTATATATCGTGTATATATATATTCAAAGTTGTCCAGAGATGGAATTAAACATTATCTTTATTTTTTTTACTTTTTTTTTTTTGATATTTTTTTTTTCAAAAAATTTGATCCTCTCAAAACGATGTTCCAGATCTGTTTAATAAAGACAGTTGAGAATTGTGTGGGTTTTTTTTTTTTGTTCTTTTTGTCAGATGATCAATTTTAATCAAGCGGCTACGCGCTTCTTTAATGGCGTTGCAACGAAAAATAAATGCAAACACCGCGCGTTTGTTGGCTGAGGCAAATGTGTACCTCACGTATACTCACTCATCCCCACGAAGATTTTCGCTGCGT
The DNA here is from genome assembly GCA_963966615.1 of Tenthredo amoena. NCBI lineage: Eukaryota > Metazoa > Arthropoda > Insecta > Hymenoptera > Tenthredinidae > Tenthredo > Tenthredo amoena. The sequence goes on along the minus strand of OZ016482.1, from coordinate 21,092,219 downwards.
AAAGTACATGTATATATAATATATCATGTATACGTACGCTCGCGCGATAATATTCGTGTAACGAGTACGTAACGCGGTACACACGTACGCGACGCTACATATGGTACGCGTAATAGTTATTATTACTGTGGAAGGCTGATCTTATGAAGTTTTACCGGGTTGGGTACGGGATATTGGGAGGGAGGGGGCGCACCAGTGGATAACATTACATTATACCTCTTTTTTCTTTCCCTCGGGGTTTTTGTTTTTTTTTTTTTTGTTTGTTTTTTTGTTTGTTTAGCTTCAATTTCAGTCAACACATGCATTGTTCTTTTTCGTAGTCAGTTATATCTTCTACGGTGCTCGGCGGACCGCGCGGTTACAAATTTCTCTTTCTATACCTCATCCATCCCCCCCTTTATTATTACCATGTTTTTTTTTTTTTTTTTTCAATTCTTTCAAATCTCGTCATGGTGAGAAATTTTGTTCTTTACCAGGAGCGCCTGATTATCCGCATTTGTTGTATACATATGTATTAGAATATTTGATTCGATGTACAAATCTCGCGCGATGTTGTTAGAAAAGAGAGAGAAAAAAAAAAAAAATGATTTCGGACTCCCGTTACACACCGTTTTACGAAATATCTTTCAAAAAGTCAATATCGACGATGAATATCGAATATTCGAAGTTATTTTCAAAAAAAAAAAAAAAATTGTTGAACACGCGAAGAACCACACGAGTGCGGACGATTTTTTTATCGAATTATTATTAATATCATCATCGGAGAAAAAAAGTTATGCATCGTATCGTGTATTACTCCGGCGCTCCTAGCATTTGTCTATAGGGTAACCGCGGGTTCTTCGATTATTTAGCACTCTCTAGGTATTATTTTATTATTATTATTATTATAATTATTACTTTTTTTTTGTTTTTTTTTTTTTTTTGCTTTTTTTTCCTCGCAAATAGTTATTAATACACAAACAAAGATATTATGCACGTCACAAGGACTCAACGGGTTGTGTAACAAACGACGACACTAACACAAAACGTATCCTGTTATTTTATTTTATTGTATTATTATTATTATTATTGATAGTCCTTCTTTATTTTTTTCGTAATTTCGTTTTTTCCCTTCTTTCTTTCTTCCTTCCTTCCTTTCTTTCTTTCTTTCATAATGGATGCGCGTTGCGCAGCAATGGGTTAACTTTAACTCGATATAATAACTTGCGCGGGTGTGGTGGTGGTCTCGCGGTGTGCAGATTGACTGATAAAACGAAATCGAACTCAACAACGAACAAAAATATGACAAGAACAACCAAGAAATGGGAATATACTTGAATGATATCCGTCACCCTGATCGAAAAACCGTATACCTATGCAACCATATGTTTATGAAACAAACAAACGAACGAACGAACGAACAATTAAACGAACGAAATATAAGATTCGGAAAATTATTGGTAGAAATGATACAATTTATTTATTATTATAATTTTTTTTTTTTTCGTCACTTTAACGTGATACAAATAAAAAAAAACATGTTCTTTCTTTTTTCAAATCGATCGGCATTCTGTATAAATTTCTCTTTCCTTTCTCTAAGTAAATAAGGTAAAATGCTAATCAATAATTGTTACATATATTTTTTTTTTTTTTTTTTCGAGTACCAGCCCCACCAGGGGTTATTGAATATTATTGCTATACGATGAATAATTGCAGTAAAAATATGACGAAGCAGTTTTCTTTTTTTGTTTTCTTTTCGTTTCTTTTTACAACAATCGTGATTATCAACTTTTTTTATTCTTTTCTTCTTCTTTTTTGTAGCTGCCCAATTCTTTTACGAATGCAAAAAAAAAACCATCATCATTACTTGGTTACACACTTACGATCAATTACTTGTGGTAAGTGTAATAATATAGGTATATGAGTAGGTGTAGATTGTTTTATTTGTTTATTAATTTTTATTTAATTTTTTTTTCTTCTTTTCTTCACCATAAATCAGCGGTGAACCGGGGGGGGGGGGGGGGGGGGAGTATAATTATAATGATTCTTCTTTAACTCACAAAAAAAGAAAACGAAATACCTAATAATTAAAAAAAAATATATATATATATACATACACACATACATATATATATATAATAAGAGCCTAATAGATAATTATTATCAAACTGAATAATTACTCGTTAGTCATAAAAAAAAAAAAAAATAGAACTTGGTCCAATTCGTTCGAAAAATCGAAAAAGAAAAAAATAAATAAAAACTTATTAAACAAGGAATACAAAAACGAAAAACAAATTACAATTTCATTATATTAAACCAGATTCACCATACATATACCGGTATGTCTCTGTCGAGAATCTTTCATCGATCTTCTCGCCATTTCATTTCATTTCAATTCTATTCAATTCAATTCATTTTAATTCATTGTTGTTACTCTATTATTATTAGAAATCATTAATATTATTATCATTAGTAGTAATAGTGATTGATGGATTTATTAAATATTTTTTTTTCACTTTTCTCAAACTTCATTCGTTTCTAAATTTTTTTTTCTTTTCTTTCACATCAAAATATCAAGTCTTGCACCGCGACGCGCGATTTGATTGAAATGTGTATGTGTGTGTTGTGTGTTTGTTGGTTTTTATTTTTTTATTTTTTATTTTTTCATCTGTTCGTCGTAACTTCATACCAGATGTTCGAAAATAATTACTCTTTCATATTTTACGCGACAGATATCTATATTCCCCGATCTCTCTCTCCCTCTCTCCCCATTTCATTATCTTTGAATTATTTCTTACCTGCAATTTCGAGTACGATGATAATTTTACGCGTAAACTAGATACTGTGATATATATATATATGTATATATATGGTTCTGCAGTATTTTTCTTTCTTTCAATTCTTTTTTTTTTCTCACATTTTGTTTTCAAAGGTTTCGAAATAAAAATGATTCATGTATAAAAAAAAAAAACATAAAAAAAAAAATAAGAAAATAAAGCCACTGCCACCGCCACTCCTAGAATTTTAAACCCCGCGAAATATTTGTGTTCGGCCAAGTTTGATCTACTAACCTCACGTTGAGCCTTGCCAAAAAAAAAAGAGATAAAAAAAACCGTTCAAATTCTTTCAATGGTTAGATACAATTAATAGATAGATTACAAAATGGAAATTAGATGATTTTTTGAGAATCATATCAAATATCGTTTATCTAGAAACGAATTTTTTTTTATTATTATTATTATTCTTCTTCCGTTCCTTCTTCTTCTTCCTCCTTCTTTTCTCCTCTTCTTCTTCTCCTCCTTCTCCTCCTCCTCATTATGATTATTATTATTATTTCATTTGATAATATATATGTATATATGTATATGAAAAAAAAAGAAAAAAAAGAAGAAAAATTAACCATTCGTTTTATCTTTCTCTCTGTCGTCGATCTTAAACGCCTTTGGGAAAGGTGCGTTTCGCAATTAATTTTTTTCTTTTCTTTTTTTTTTTGATATAACATATAATATTTCCGCGGTAAGGTGTGGAGGAGTGGTGTTTGTTTGTATTTTTGTTGATTCGGGTGGGGGCGGGGTAGTATATTATTATTATTTTTTTTTTGTTTTTGGTTATTATTTTTTTTTTGTTTTTTTTTTTTTTGGATTTTCTCAATAATTGTTATATTATGTTGTTGCCGTTTGTTGTTGTTGTTGCTGTTGTTGCTGTTGCTGCTGCTACTACTTGCTGTTTTGCTGCTGCTGCTGCTGCTGCTGCTGCTTCTGACGATGAATGATGCCGCTGTACGTAATTGCATACTAGCTATGTTCTTGTTTGCGCTGTGTTTCAAGTTTTTCTCATATTTTATTTTATTTGTATATTTTTTTTTTTTTCTCCCTCATGTATGTTCTTTAATTTTGTTTGTTTTTTATCTCTTTCAAATTACTGCGATACAGCGGCAATCATTATTCTTAAGCAGTGCTCTCGGTGGTGGTGTTCTGCACTGGTTGACTCTCCTGAAATTCAACAAAACGCACGATTTATCTTCTCTATAAAAATAAAAAAAATGTAAAAAAAGAATTTAAAAAAAAATATATATATATATATAGGCAATTTTTTTTCTCACTCGTCGTTATTTTATATATTTCTTTCTTTCATTTGCTTTTTTCCCCATCCTTCGTTTATACTACTATATAGTAATATTTTGTAGATTTATTATTCACATACAACCGCGCGCATGTAACTGCGAGCTAGAAAGTTTTTTTTTTTTCCATTACCTAAGTGAATATTGAAGCCGAATTATAAGTGTGCAACGAATAGAATGGAGGCGGAAAAAAATGAAAACTGATTGAGTGAAAGAAAAAAAAAAAAAAAAGGAAAAAATCAAACGAACGATCGAAGCATAAATTGCTCTTTCTCGCATCGATTTTAATGCGGAATTATAATCGTGGAATTGATTAAGGAAAAAAATAGTTTCATTTTATTTTGATTTTTTGTTATTTTTTTCATAAATATATACGAAGGAAACCAAAATTTCACATTTCAACCGAATATGTATATTAATTCGCGTCGCGTTTGTGAGTTTCATGAATCGAAACAAAGTTTTAAATACCAAGGATTGAATTGACCTGGAAAAAAAAAACAAAAAAAAAGACTACTAGGGTCCTTTAAAAAAATATATTAACATACCGTATTTAATTGAAGTTTTGAATAATTTTGAAGAAAGTTTAAGCTACGGTAATGAATATTATTTCACTAGATTTCAAATATACATTAAAACGTCGGCGAAAAATGATACAGGCATTGATTTTTTTTTTTTTTTTTCCTTTTCGTGGTTTTTTAATGGGATTTGGAGAAATCGGAATTTGTGTATGGTATACAGTGTGTGTATATACATATATCTACATATATGTGTGTGTATATACACGATTAATAATAACTGTTTCTAATATCTCTACGTTTCTACGAATGTATAGTTCTCTACGTGTTGTACAGAATGCGGATACTAAGCTTTGAGAAAAGATAAGGAACGACATAGAGAACATAAAAAAAAAAACAAAAAAAAAATGAATACAAAAAATGACTAAAAATAATAGAAACGAAAAATATTCAAAGAAAATCAAAATGAGGAGTGCAATTAATTACCTGTGGAGCGGGGGCAGGTGCAGGTGCATCCTTAGGTGCATCCGGCTTCTGCTCCGACTGTAAATAGTACAAAGAAAAAAAATACATGCAATAGTGCTGTGCGTGTAAAAATATACGTGTAAATAGGAAAAAAAAAAAAAAATTGCATATAAATTTAAAAAAAAGCGACTACAAAAACAAATAAGACGATACAACGACTACGAGCTATAATAATTAACTAATAAATATCTAATTAACTATAGAATAATTAACTAATAAATATCTAATTAACTATAGATCTAAATTTATGAGCTAAGACTAAAAAATTCCGACAGCGTTTTTTTTTTTGTTTTTTTTTTTATCAAAGTTGGGTATGAGAAACGAGAAGAACAAAAAAATATATATGTATATTACAAAAACTAAGAAATCAAAAATATTTCATAGGGAGAAGAGAGCTTTTGCGTAGGCTGCATATTTCTAGTCTATATAAGAAGCGGGGTAATGATGCTGCAGGGTGTCTGTGAAAAGTTTAATGAGAATGGGGTTTTTCTAGCTATCGGAATAATGCGAAGTAATGCAGATATTTCATTGTAACCAGTAGAAATAGGAAAGATATAAAATAAATAAAATAAAAAATATGGAGTGACAACTATATCACGTGTGATCTGTTGACACGTATTAAATTCACTGGCTAGTCTCTCTCCTTCTGGTCAAACGCCGATAATTATTATTATTATTATTATTATTAAACACGCCAATTGAGAGCGAGAGTACTATCGGTAGAATACCGCGCTAGATTAATTAATTAATTAATTGGGGGAAAAAATTGATTTAAAAAAAAAAAAAAAAAGAAGAAGGAACGAGTTCATTTTTTTTTTCTCTTTTTTCTTCTTTGCGTCGTATTATTTTCTGATCTTGTGTACTGAAAATTTGGGTAATTCTGGCAGCGAGAAGAAAATGAGAGAGAAAGAGAGCGAGGAAAAGGCTGAGAGGGAGAATTGTTAGTGAAAGTAGGATACAGTCTTTGTTTTTTTTTTTCGTTCCTGGGAGTAGAATACGAAGAATAAAATAATAACTTGACAGAAAAAAAAAAATTACAAAAACAATTTGAAAAAAAAAGGGGAATGTCTTTTTTTTTTCAATGCTTTTTTGTTCTCAAATATGTACCACCTACTTCGTCGATATTCGTTATTTCGATTTCTTATTCAGGTGTAATATCTAATTATCGTTACGATAAATAATACTGTATTTGTTTTTTTTTTTAATTTTTTTTTTTTTGCCTAAACAGGGTTAAGGTGACGAAGGTTAGTGGAGGTTGATTACCAGCCCTTGCAGCATTTATAATCAATTTCAACAGGCAGATATAAATATGTCGGTTGGCGAGGGAGAGAAATTGTCCATAAGTAAAATTACGATTTTAAATAAATATTCATTGTGTTTAAAAGATGTTCGTATATTTCCATTGGCAGTAGAATATATAAAAAAAAAAAAAATACAAAGAACCTGATTTCGAAGGGTGAAAAAAATTGCCACAAAATTGTAGAAAAGAAAAAGAAAAGAATACTTTTTGAAAAAAAAACAAGATAAAAATAATATAATAGGCAAAACTATATTCTTCGTTGATGAGTTTTATTTATTCATTCCGCGAATCGTACTTATTTCAATCCGTAAAACCGTTCAATTGCAATTGCAATGACAAAATGAAGAATACGATTTTAAATCTCGTACGCGACAGTCGAAGATCAGAAGTCAGTGTCTTCCTACTTGTTGAAATCGACTACCCAAACCCAAATACAAAATTGACGAGAAAAAGAAAAAAAGAAAAAAAAAAAAAAAATGATGACTAAATGAAACCAAAATCAAAAGAAAAAGAAAAGAATGTCAAAATTCGCGATAACTTCGTCCCATCTTCTCTTTCTTTGCACATTTCATGATTTTTGAATGAAAAAAAAAAATTTTGTTGACGTTTTTATTTAATTTTTTTAATATTTTGCGAGGGTAGGTTTTCAAGGATATGCAGTGATAGGATTCGTTAGTACCTTGACAGGCTTGTCGCCGCCCTCAGAGAGGGTCTTGGCTGGAGCTTGTGCATGAGGAGGATCAGCTTTGTTAGCCGCGGGCTGTAGGTTCTCTTTGTTGGCGCCCTGTAGATGGTTATTTGATCGGGGTTGACGGGGTACACGACGCCTGTAGCGGGGTCGTAGGGGCCGCTGCGACCCACCACCCTGGCCCCCCTCCCCGGCACCCTCTTCCTCGTCACTCACCTGACAATTGACAGGGCAATATGTTGGCTGTGCCAATCACAACGGGACGAGAAATGTAGCAAAAACAATCCAAGCGCGATTCTCACGATATAACGATAAATAACGCGATGCGGTATATATATATGTATATCGTTTCTCAGACAAAGAAAAAGAAAAAAAAAAAATGAAAAATAGGAAGAAAACGAATAAAGAAAAAAAAAAAACAAAAAAAAAACATAATTCGAAGTACTTTTCTCAGTTAAATAGAAATACTAGGATTTTTTCGTCGATATCTACCTATATAGTATACTATGTACATATTTTACGATATAATAAATACAAGGTGTTTAGGTTGAGCGGGCCATTTTGAGGGTAGATTCCCCGTGAAAATCTGAGACTAAACTTCCTTTACCGAAAATTCGAGGGACCTATAGTTTCCGAACTACGGAAGATCTTAGTCGACCAATCGCGGAGCGTATAGCTCGCATAGCCAGGGCACCGCGCAACTTCCGCCCACGCGCAGCCCTGTCTGTGCCACGTATGAGTTCCGCGATTGGTCAACTAAGATCTTCCGTAGCTCGGAAACTATTGAGCCCTCGAATTTTTGGTAAAGGAAATTTAGTCTTAGAATTTCGCAAGGAATCTACCATCAAAATATGGTCCGCTCGACTCGAAACACCCGGATTGAAATTAGCTCATGGAATATAAGACACTATCTGTCTGTCATGGTGTGCTAACTGCAGCTAAGTACAGGGTATGTATATATATATATATATATAGTTGCGGGTTAGTTGGAGAATTAATTTTTCTAATTATATAAGTATACGATTCGTATGGGTAAATGAGTTATATACATGCGAAAGGAAGTGAGGAATAATGGTTTTAATACTATGGGTTTATGTAAATTATCATAATAAGAAAAATCGGCGAAGAACGATGTATGTAGCTTCAACGATATATGTATCAGATCTTAAGTGTCGGCTTAAACGTACTTGAAGAAAATTTTAGAATAAAAAAATCCTTTCAAAATTGGAAAATAAAGAAAGAAGGAAGTATGGAAGTATGTGTAACCATGCGCTTAATCCGACACCGTTATTATACAGAAATTAGAGATTAAAACGAGTCCTATTGAATTCCTATATATTCGAGGCTCTTCTCTCCTCAATATAATTTTGATTTCGATTTATGGAGGACGATTTTTGAATATATTTATTTCTGGTTGTGATTTTTTTTTTTCTACTCGTTTGCGTCAAATTTTTTGGCATAGCTTTTTCAGTTATTCAAAAACTTACATGAGAAATAATCTATTCCTATTGACGAATAATAATTATATAATCTATAATCGTAAGCCTGAATTTTGATTTTTATAAAAGCGTATGTTTCGGGACCGATAGATTCGTGATTCAAAAACAGAAAAATGAGGGAAAAGAAGAACTCAAGTTGAAGTATTTCGGTAAATATATTAAGATATGAAAATAAAGTACTCGGAAATGAGATAATAAAAATAAAGAAATGAATATAGATGAAGAAAAAATCATTTATATGTAATAATTTATATAGACGAAACGACAATTAACTGTATAACGAACAACGCTGACATTAAAAACTTTGATAAAATGCAGGCTTCTACAAATTAGTGAGACATTTGACTGCAAGGTCTTCTCAAAATCACCGTGCGACACATCAAACTTTATAAGTGGACACAGAGAAAAATAATCGTCGAGTTTGTGTCGCCTGTAGATATCCCAAAATATTTTTTTTTTTTGTAAATAGCGAAACGAAATTAATTCCTCGTTGAATGAATCAATGAAATTATTATTCCCATTTCCTCTATCTCGACGAATCATTCTTCTTTGCATATATTCGAAATTTTTAAATACCCAATTAAAAAAAAAACTAAATATTCAATGATTCGCGTATGTGCGAAAGATTACCCGTTGGAATCATCCCCCTCCCGAATAAGAAAAAAAAAATAGGGAACTACATAATTTGACTAAATAATCGAATCAGATCAAATTTTTTTTTTTTTTGAATTTTATGTGAAAATTCGTAGTTTGAGGAAAAAGCCAACTTTGACTTTTGACAGTATTAATTACAGTATTCGTTACATCAGCTGATCGAATCGTATAAGAAATAACACGTTAATTTCACAATTTTTCATACTTGTTAGATAAAAGAAATTTACGTTTTATTCATACGATTTTAAAAATTGTAAGAAAAGAAAGAGAAAAAACCTACGTCGTAATATTTGAATGTTTTTTTAGATTTTTCAAATTTTTTTGACTTTCATCAAATTCCTCAACTTTCACAGGATTTCAGATATACATATTTGACGATTGAGATTTCAACGGGAAAACCTTTTGTTGAGCCGCACATGTAGAAGTAGGTATGTAGTCGTATATGTAACATGTAAATATTTGAACAGGGTTTGAAAAAAAAATTCCTGCAGTTTTTCGCGACCGATGTTTTGTACCTCTCCGGCAGAAAAATCCCTCTATTATTCTTTTTCCCTCACAAAAGAACGTAAAAAGAAAAAAAAAGAATTTTTTTTTTTTTTCTTCGTTTTTCTCCTCAATGAAAAATATTGAAACGAAACAAACGAGCCGCGAAGAGTCGCGCGAGATCGAAATAGAAATTTGTTTATCCTTTCGGGGGAGAAAACAAAGAAAAAAAAAAAAAGAATCCTAAATCTTAACAATCCAAATAATCTAAGAAAAATAATAATAAAAAAAAAAAAAAAAACTGAACAAAAAAAAAAAAAAAAATCCGCGAAAATACTTCGAACTCGCGCTATTTGAAGCTGATAATTTTGTCGATAGATATTCTATAGTCGGATAGTCTAAAAAATATAGACGACGAATATGAACGCATATAGATATTTAAGGCATGAATAAAATATTGAAATATTGAAATATTGAAATCTTCTTACCTGGCCATCCTGGCTTCTGGGACGTCTAGGAGGACCGCCACCTCTTCCACCACGGAAATTGCGACGGAAGAATCGCCTCGGTGGTCCACCGCGTCCTCTACCTCCTCCACGGGTCGCGTTGCCCTCGCCTACTCCCTCGCCTCCCTGCTCCAAGCCCTCGCCAGCATCCTCACCGCCTTCACCCTGGTGCTGGTGACCTCCTGGACCAGATCTACGCAGTCCTCCTCGATAATATCCATCGTAACGACGCCGCGGTCTATATCTTCGTGCTTGTCCGCCGCCTCCTCCTTCGCCGGCGCTAACATCTTCTCCGGTTTTACCTTCCCCGGATTCGTAACCTTCTTGACCCTCGCGAGGTCTGCGTGGCGGCCTAGCCCCTCCTCGACGTGGATAAAACCATTGGCGATATCCGCGACGTTTGTCAGCCGCGTACGGAGACCCTTTTACCGCTTCTCCTTCCGGCCCGGTTACGTTTGCCGCCTCGTTACCCTTCTCGCCTATTACCACGTCGAATTCGACTACTTCCCCATCGCCCACGCTGCGCACAGCCTTTTTAGGATTGTTCTTTACGATGGCCGACTGTCGGAGGAACACCGAGCGTTAATTTTCGTTCACCACTTTCCTTTTTTTTTTTTTTTTTTTATTTTTTTTTATTTTTTTATTTTTTAACAAACATTTTCTCGAATATAGAATTTTAGCGACAAATCTTTGTACAGCCTCGCACTGTTTTTACGAAGGTAAAAAAAAAAATTTGTATTTAAAAAAAAAAAAAAAAAACTGAACTGATTTATGATAGAAAATTGACTGAAATCCGATAACAGATTTTTTCATATTTGTGTTATTATTGTGTACCGATTTATCAGCGGGACTGATTGAAGTTAGAATTCTTCTCCGGGAATTTGGATATATTATTTTCGAAAAAAGAAGAAAACACAAGTTTTTCGCAGTATGAAGTCAAGCGTGTGAATTTCGTTTCAGAAAAAAAAAATTTTGAATAAAGAAAAAACCGACTTACTTGATGGACAAACACATCCTCCTTGGTGTCATTCCTGAAACAGACGAAAAAACGATCTTGTTTATAGCTTTTTATTAAGATTTGAAAAGGCTGTATATCAAGGGTGCGGTTCTTGCGTAGAGTATGGACGATTTTTCGCGAAGCTTCCGCCGAAATCGTTTTCAAATAGTTCGAAATAAATCTAATTATACGCAGAAAAAAAAAAAGAATCTGCAATTTTTAAAAAAAATTGCGAAATTCACCCCCTCCGAGGCAAAGTTTAAGATTAAGATAGAAAACTGAAATTTTTTAGGGACTTCCTTTGAACTGTTCGAGGGGGTGGGAGGATTCGTTCATACCCCTAATAAGGAATAACGATCAAGTATATTATAATTGAATAGATCAGACGATCGATTTAATGAATAAATGCGACATTGTTTATTCATGAAATTTATTCTTTCTTTTTATTTTATCGTCAGTGTCGATATAATATACGTAAATTGCAGATAAAACTAGATCGTGACATTGCAGAAAAATCGTATTTTAGTTTTTCGCCTCGTACTATATATAAAACACCTACCACCCTCGTCCTGTTTTATCGTATACATATATATTATGTATACAAGTCGAACGTGACTTGTTTCTGAAACTTTTACGAATCGATACGACCCGGAAAAATCCCTTCTAGCCTACCATAGCTACCACATTTTCAACGCAGATCAAACAAATATGAAAGAAGGAAAAAAAAGAAAAAAAAAAAGAAAAAAAAAACGATGGTTTCTTTACAATTTTTTTTCTATACAAAAGTAAAATAATAAAATCAAATCGAAATATTAATAAATTTCGGTTTAATAAATGAAATTTCTTTGTTTCTTTATTTTCTTCGAAATCTAAAATAACAATAGTTCAGTTCAGTTCAGTTGAATTCAATTCAATTCAATTCAATTCAATTTTTTTTTTTTTTTCCTCTTGGAGTGTTCATTTCTATTTATATTCCCCTTTCGAATGACTACGCTTTCGCTGCTGGTCAAGACATACGTTGGTACGTTAAAAAGAGAAACAAAAAAAAAAAAAAAAGCAAAAAGGAAAAAGAAAAGGAAAAATCCGGAAGAGCTGAAGGGGCGCACGCGCACGTACCTCCTCCTCAACGATCAACTGCACAGTACGTATGTACGTAGCTACCTCTACCTACATCATCGCACAGTCCACTCGACAAAGTTACGAAGCAAAGCATCTATAGAGCCGAGAGGTCGTTGACCCTACGCCCACGGGAAGACGGGGCAAAATCTAACTAAAGACGTAAACAAGTAACGCGGCGTGTTACGCGTCAGAATAATAAACGAAAAAAAAAAAGAAGAAAAAGCACAAAAATTACGGTCGTATTAATAAATGAATTGATAAAATATGATAAGATTTTATTACGTTTAAAAATTTCAAGAGTAGATTTCAATTTTTTTTTCCTGTTTTTTTTTTTCTTCGTTATGTACGACTTACGATAATTTATGTTAATTAATATATTAATAGCTTTTATACAGGCGCCTAAATTTCGACGTCATTTTTATCCGGCTATATAGGTTGGATAATTTAACTCGATTTATTTAGTTGAATTTAGTTGATTTCCGATTTTTTATGTCGTTTCAATCGAATGTGACGATGAAGTTAATTCTAATCATCGTGAGTATATAGACTCGTGCCATTTCGACCACAATAAACATCGAGTTTTTCTCTTTAAACTGCCTGGTTAAATTAGTTTAACTTTAAGTAGTCCCAGGTGACACCAAACCGTTTTCTTAGCGAGTCTCTGGTAATTTATAAGTAAGGGTGCTGCGTACGTAGGGTTTCACTGTCACTAATATAACTATAGAATGTATAAGTAACTGAATTATAGTAAATATAGATCGACTGTATTTTTTTAGGCTTCTTAGTAAAACAGTTTAAATTTGTATAATATACAGCGTGATTCAGGTTTAGTGCGCCATATTTTTAGGGTAGATTCCCCGTGAAAATCTGACACTAAATTTCCTTTACCGAAAATTCGTGGGACCGATAGTTTCCGAGCTACGGAAGATCTTAGTCGACCAATCGCGGAGCGTATAGGTCGCATAGCCAGGGCACCGCGCAACTTCCGCTCATGAGCATCCCTGTCCGCGTCACCTATAAGTTCTGCAATTGGTCGACTAAGATCTTCCGTAGCTCGGAAACTATTGGCCACTCGAATTTTTGGTAAAGGAAATTTAGTCTTAGAATTTCGCAAGGAATCTGCCTTTAAATTATGGCCCGTTCAACCTGAATCACTCTGTATAGGTATAATATACTAAAAATCCTTATACTAGATTACACAGAGACTGAGAGAAAAAAAAAAAACAGAGTTTTAGATTTTTTTTCTTTTCAGGACTGTTTTCAGAGTTCTTGCAACCCATTTTTATTTTTCTTAATCTGTTTAATAATCAAATTATTCCACGATTTCCTATCACAACTATGTTATTTATATAGTCTAGTTGTACTTCAATTCATGATAAACAATAATAATAATATTTAAAAACTAGAGAATGAGAAGAATAAAAACAAAACAGCTGGTTTTTACTTCGGGTTGAGTTCGTTGCCACTGTCTGATCATACCTTTACAGACAGTTTCATATACAAGAAAATTTCTACGGACCCGATTTGCTCGAATGATTTTAATGTATACATTATATTGCCACACTGCAAATCCTGCATTCGATAAGTTGCGAGTTTTTATCAGACGCAAGTGTTTTATATATTGTTTAAAAACGAGTCGCGTGCATGGTAGACGCGGAGAAATTATCGTGAATCGTTTCGTCTCGTCTCGTCCCAGGATATCACTTCGTTAAATTTTGGCTGAGTACCAAACGAGTAAAAGAGAGCCTAGAAATAGAGCGGCGACGCCATGACACCCATCGTCCTGCGATAATTGAAGCGACACGGCACGTGCACATTCAACGATATATACCTATATATGTATATATATAAGTGTATGCGTTCGATGTATACACACGCGCGCAATGTGTGCAGTTTGTGAATATTTTATTTAATTTAATTTAATTTATTTAGTTAAAAAAAAATGTCAACAATCTAAACGATTTTTATGTGATAACACAGTTCAATGTATGTATACATATGTTGATATATTACGACGTGTACTTGAAACTTTGATAAGATATAATTTCTTTCCCGACGTAGACTTGAAAAATACAGGGAAAAAAAGGAGAAAAATTATGTTAAATTGCAGAAATTTTACGCGGTTTCTGACACACTGATAACAGTGTTTGATGATAATCAAACAAATGAATTTGGTTATATACTTAGACGGAATTTGACAACGTTGGTTTGAAATAATTTTCATGTATAAATAAAAAATGATAGAAAAGTTTGAAATGAAAATGAATAAAAAATAAATGACGCCTTAAGAACATGAAAATGAATAAAAAATCTCTCCATTCGTGATTCTTCTCAGAGAATATAATACATATAACGACACTTGAATTTGTTATATTTATTTAGTTGCTATCGATTGAGTCTTGAAAATTGTAAAAAAAAACCGTATAATATTTGGAGTATCTCTACAGCGTTATTCGGGTTGAGCGTGCCATATTTTGAGAATGGATTCCTTGGGAAATTCTAAGACTGAATTTCCTTTACCACAAATTCGAGGGCTCAATAGTTTCCGAGTTACGGAAGATCTTAGTTGACCGATCGCAGAACTTATAGGTGGCCTGGACAAAGCTGCGCATGAGCGGAAGTTGCGCGGTGCCCTGGCTATGCGACCTATACGCTCTAAGATTGGTCAACTAATATCTTCCGTAGTTCGGAAACTATCGGTCTCCCGAATTTCCGGTAAAGGAAATTTAGTCTTAGATTTTCACGGGGAATCTACCCTCAAAATATGCCCCACTCAACTTGGACCAGCCCGCATATAGGCGCTAAATTTTAATTATGATGCAATTATTATCGCACTTTTTTCGTTCCCGATAAAAGCCACGACCAAGTCCGAGATATAATTTACCGGAAGCGTAGAATCCGCTCAATTATACACTGTAATCACTGGGTGTGAAAATCGGGCGCGGATTAAAGCGATGTAGAAAGGAACGCGTGTAAAAAAACAAAAAATGAGAAACAAAAGTCGTACCTTTATAAAGAAAAAAATAATAATTCAAGGTATTTTGGATTATAATCTATAGACAAATGTTAGTATCAATGTCCGTAAAGACAATTAAAAAAAAAAAATTCAATTTTTACACATAATTATACACATAGAAAATAACAAATGAACGAGAACTCTGATCAAACTCACCTGTTGATGAACCCGTAGCCACTCTTCACGTTAAACCACTTCACAGTCCCGGTCACTTTGTTAGCTGGAAATAAACGAGAAAAGAAATTCATTAATTAAGGGGGTAGATACACTTTCAGAATAATTTTTTTAGAAGCACTGATACACTTCAATAAAATATTTTACTAACTAGGTGTTTTTTTTTTTTTCTTAGCTTTTCGAACTATAATTCAGAAATATTGAAGAATATTTAGACCTCGCGTTGCGTAGTTCTCATCTACCGACGAAAAAGCACTTATCGCAGCATACAGGCCGCATCGTTGATTAAATCTTTTTTTAATTCGGAGCGAATATTCTATTATATTTAATATTTCCGAATTATAGTTGAAAAAAAAAAAAAAACTAGTAATCTGTTGTGAAAAGAAAAACTGAGTCGATAAAATATTCTATTTCAGTGTACCAGTTATTAGAATAAAATTATTTTGAAGGTGTATGTACCTCCTTGAGCGAATAATAACAATAACGTCGAATGACGCCAGTAGATATAAATGCATAAGATAAGGAGCGCAGAATTTGATTAAAAACATATATATCAATTCTTTGAATCCACATGGGGTCATTCTGACTCGACAATTTATATGTAAAATGGAAGACTGCTTCGCGCAGCTCAAACTTCAAGCAGGTTTTCCAATGGAAAGAAACTTTTAATTTAGAAAATCTAATTATGCGACCTTGAAGATTGATTTACTAGCTACAAAAAACGTCTGAACGTTATTTCCAAAAATGTGAATAGTCTTCGAGATATTTCGGGTTGGAACTAGCTTGGGGTCAATCTAAGATTTGCTACCAAAGAGTGTGCACTTGGAGAGTTAGTTAACATAGATATAGATACGATTAAATAATTGTAGAATAAAAAAAACTGTGAGCATATTATAATACAGACAATTAAATAGACTGCAATAAAAATTTGTTAATAAATGTAAACATCGCGTTAAGTTAAACGACTTAAAAGAGAAAAGAAAAACAATATATAATATGTATATATGTTTAGTTGAAACGTTAGACTTTAATCGGTCACGCTCGCGTGCTGGCGTTTGTAAATTTATATCTGTAAGCAGTGTGTAAAGCGATAAGATTGAGTAATAATAATTATGGTAATGAGATCTGGACGCTCGTATTAATTTCGACTGCGGGGCCAGGAATTATTGTGTCGTGTTTTATAATTGTGGATATATGTAAATCGTTGTTGTATGTTTAGGTAATTATTTTATTATATTTGTTATACCTATACAGGGTGGTTCGGGTTGACTGGGCCATATTTTGGGGGTAGATTCCCCGTGGAAATCTGAGACTAAATTTCATTTACCGAAAATTCGAGAGACCGATAGTTTCCGAGCTACGGAAGAAGTTAGTCGACCTATCGCGGAGCGTATAAGTCGCATAGCCAGAGCACCGCGCAACTTCCGTTCATGCGCAGCCCTGTCTGCGTCGCTCAAAAGTTCTGTGATTGGTCATCTAAGATCTTCCGTAACTCGGAAACTATTGGGTCCTCGAATTTTTGGCAAAGGAAATTTAGTCTTGGAATTTCGCGAGGATTCTACCCTCGAAATATGACCCGCTTAATCTGAATCATCCTGTATACATGAATACAGCCACAACCACGATTATACAGGCATTGTATAAATAGTATATTCGTTATATACGAGGGAAAATTGAATACAAACAAAAAACTGAAAGATTCACAATTATTCTATGTAGAGAAAATTCTCCAATCATAAGTGCTTTCAAATATTTGATACGTACTTCAGACTACACCTGAGTTTGATAAGATAATGAAACAAAGGTAATAAATACGGTGCACGAGTTTAGTAATCGCAGGAAAAACGATTGACAATTTTGCTGATTAAAAGAAACAAAATATTTTTACGAGCTAGGTGCACTTTCCTTCTTTTTTCTTTTTTTTATTAAGTAAAAACGACGCTGAGTCTCTGAATAAAAACAAGAAATAATTTATTATTATTGTCTGATGAACAGGATTCAAAATCCTATCGATAAATATATAAAAAATAGAAATAAAAAAAATCTCGTCCTTGTCCATTAATTCAGGCAATAATAATAATAATTCGCGATTTAAAATAATCAGAGGCAATTAACGCAAGATAACAAATATAACGATGGGTAAATATTACGCGATCCAACCTCGACGTAGGTATGGTATGTATATGATGCGAATGTTATCATCAAAAGAGAAATAAAAGTAGGTACGTAAATGCACATTCGTTACATAATTAAAGAAAGATTGAAAAAATAAAAATAAAAAATCGCTTATCATCGAACGAGCGATCGTCAAGCTATAACGTCAGCTTATATTCTTATCTTTGTGTCAAAGTGTAAATCGGCTATTTATTCTCTTGCATAATTGAAAAAAAAAAAAAAAAAAAAAAAAAAAACGAGAATCATCGGTTCTTATTTGCATCGAATCCTTAATCATTGTATGAAAAGTGTTTTCTTCAATTTCATGCGATCGTTTAATTTAATCATGTAATGATCATATATACCTACATCAATATAAGCACAACATTTTTAGTCTTTTCAGTTTTTAATCTCGCCGCCTATTCATTATACACTTGGATTCAAATTTCTTTAAAAATCGAGAAATCGAAAAAACGAATTATTATTATTATTATTATTGTTGGTCTAAAACAATGTTTTCTTCATACAATAAAGTTTTCGGAAATGTCCATCTCATAAATTAGGGGAAGAGTTTATTTTGAAGATGATCTCATGGATCGTGTGCAGCAGTAGCAGCAGAAGTAGCAATCGTGTCGTATACAGGTATACCTACATAAGTGTAGTTGTGTGACGCGCGCGGTCAAGCATCGCATCGCCTAGTCTGACTATCCGGCGTTTGTGTATATCTATAGAATAGTAGTTTTTTACGTAGAACAAGTCATACTCGCGGTGCAAGTGTATAAGTAAAGTAGGTGTAATGGAGTGTTTGAAAGTATTAGTGTTTGTGGGTAGGAAACATGCGATGAGAAATTTTGTACGTATACATATAGATACACACAACACTGACGAAAGTTTAAGGACTTCGAGTCTAAACCCAGGCTAAGTCGGAATGGCATAAATACGCAGAAGAGAATATATACACGATATATAATATAATGGTTATTCAAACGATGGCGAGAAATGAATACTTGAAATTTCTATATAAATGAATTAGAAAAAAGCACAACACATCGTGAATGACGTCACGGTGCAAAACCAGTGGGTTTAAAAAATCAATGAGAATAGAATTTAAAAAAGAACCAGTTTCAATTTCGACCGAAGCCAATGAGTAGAAGTAGAAAGAGACGTGATATGTGCTATACATATATTCCATGAAGAATAAATGAAGGGGTATTTTTCTTTTGTTCTTCGTACCTAGGTTTCGTTTCAAAATACAAGTTCTTACTCAGATCAATCTCAATACTATTATGAATATTATAAAAGAAAATGAAAATAAAATACCGTGATGATAAAATAATAACAAAAATAATGAAAACAAATGAATGTAGTTAAATAAGAAAGGGACCAACCGCGCGGCGTCTGTTAATGGAAATCCCCGAATAGAAGAAAGAGAGAAACAACGAAAAGAAAAGAAAAGAAAAAAAAAAAGGGTTTCGAACTATCAGCGCGTAACGGTCAAATATCTCTCTATTCAATCGACGACGATTCGTTTTCAAATAAAACCGCCGATAACAATAGAGAGTCAATATATATACTTCCCGGTCTCGCTCCTCGACAGATAATTATATTAATGGAGATAAATTGATCGCATTTAAGGTTATATCCCCGTTTATATCGTGAGAATTTTCTTTTTCTCTCTCTCGCTCTCTCTCGATTACCAAGCAACTTAAAATTTAATCGCTCTATGCTAGAGCAATACCCAAAGCTACTTGTCCATATAACACGATCTCTAAGCAGAATATTAAGAGTCTGATGCGAGAAAATGGGAGGGAGGTGCAAAGGGGGGAGGCGACTGCCATTTCCCGCTAAACTAAGGGATGAGCAGAAAAAGCATTCAGCTCATGTTATCAGGGATAAAAATATCAAAAAATAAAAAAAAAATAATAAAAATAAAAGTGTGAAAATATTAATGAACGGATAGTTGAATAAGTAGTATTTTTTTCAAATATTTATACGCTATACGATTGTGAAATAATAATGATATTTGAATTTTTGGAGGAATATTTAAGCGGCTTTGGGACGCCGGCCACATGGCGAGATAGGTGAATACGTCTGCTCGTTGCGGTCGCCATTACGCGCGGCGAGTGTAACTAGTCAGAATAGAGATAGAGACGCGCGAAATAAATATGTATGAAATAAAAATGTATGGTTTTATTAAATAAACTCACCGATGACCTGCTTCTGCTGTACAGCCTTGGGTTGTTCGGGCTGCTTCTCCGGGTCAGCCATTGTGGTGGTGTTAGGTGTTAAACGACACGCCGCTGCCGAACCTAGGTGTTCCCGTCCTTCTAGTTGTACTGTTGGTTCCCTTCTAATGTTCCCAACATGGCTGCGGCTCCAAGCGACCGGGCAAACATTCTTCCGATCTAACGGACGGTCTGATTCGCTGGTTGAATCAACACTTTTCTCTCTCGACCAATGAACGGATGAGTTACTTAGGCGGAAGACACGCTACCTCGCTCGTTGACGAAGCACGAGAGTTGCGCTGGATCGTGAACGCGGCGAACGTGAATCGTGATGCTATGAAATGAAATTACCGAGCGGCGTCAGAAAACGGAGGGATACATAGCACAGACGCCGGTTGTTGGCTGGATCAGTCGTACCTATGGGATAACGGGATGCTTTTAGGGGACGAGATTATGTATTTTAGTTAGTTTGAAAATATTTTCACCCCTCCGATTATGTACATTCGACCTAACACGGTCTGATAAATCAATATCTATATGTATACCAATGAATCTAAACACGGGAATATGGGTATACGTTTATACGTTACATCAACGAATTGTACCGTGTGTATTGTTTCTTTCTTCCAACGAACAAACAATAATGATAATGATAACAACAGATGGAATTATCAGGGCGTAGAGTTGTGTAAGAAAATTTAACACAGAAACTGTATTTATAGATACATTGGCAAAATTATGCTTGGAAGGCTTGTAAATTGAAAATAAATTTTCTTTTATCCCTATATCCGGCCTTAATGTTTGTATGATTTATTGGTATATGATAAATTCTGAATCCCTCAATTGATCCAGATGGAAATAATTCCTGAAACACAGATACCTTGAATTATTCGTGAAGCCGGTATTGAGTTTGGGCATAAATACATGAGGGGCAAAGGCCGAGAGGAGTGGAAAATGTGTTTCAACAAAACAATTATTATTATTTTGCCAAGTGTTCGAGCGTCGCGTATAAACACACGATCCCTTTTCTTCGGTACGCTTAGATTGTGTATGTACGAGACACGTTTACTTCAATTATTTCGATTTCAGGGATTAATAGTTTTGAATAAGCTCGTGTATATTGTTTGTTTTGAAAATAAATACAGTCAAAGTACGCTTCACCCTTCTGTGTTATGTCCTGAAATTTATTTTCCCATGAATAAAAATATGTCTTTACAAGTTTACGATTATTGTATATGTATAGTTACTTACCGCGTCTTACAATTAGATTATTTGGCAAACAGAATAAGTAAGGTCATTACGAGTACAGGTATACCTGATACATACAAGAAATAGATACGTAAATAATATGAGAATATGATTTATTACTATTCGTTATACTATGCTAGTCATTGATAATATAATACATACATAATATTATATACCTATATTACTAAACACCTTGTTACAAAATCTTAAAACTTTCAATCTTAGATTTAAGCTTACAAAGAAATGTTTTATGTTTTATTTTATTTTTTTATATAATCATTAAGTTAGTACAGGTATAATATAATATGATAATGCTATTATCGTAATACAAACAATCGGATCCCGTATAGGCATTTGCATACCTATGCAATTTTGCTACTAAATATAATAATAATAATAATAATAATATAAATTATACAAACTATCTAGACACATTCGAATTCCGATTGATTATATATCCTCATAAGACTGGCTCAAAAACCGAACTTATATCGACTTGCTGATACTAATATACACGAATAAACTACAATGCTAGACTTATCCTTAGTCAGAAAAAAAGCGGAGGTAAGAAAGAGGAGTAACGACACTCACAACATGATTTTACTCAAGTAGATCGAGCCAGTCATCTTCTCTTGCGATTTTATACCTAATTTCATACGAGAGTATAAGAATTTTTGAATGAATTATCAATTTATCAATGTCTGTTAAACGACAGACCAAATATACGGCGAATAGTCCACCGAATTTATGGGGTGATTATCGTCGATGATAAACTGTAAAAAAAGAATTTTTTTTTAACATATTTATTAAAAGTCTTTGTTACTAAGTTTAAGCTAATAGATCTACCATGATGAATAATTGTCTGTCTTAATTGTCTAATTTTCGTCAATAATTACAGTACCTGTAGCCAAAAACCGGGCGATTTTGTAAATGTAGAAAAACTAACGAAACAAAGGGCTCACCAGTAACATCGATATCACAAGCAGCTATCAAATAGCAATATTTATAATTGCTTCGTCAGTAAACAAGGCTATTATAAATTGTTTTAGTTTCAGAGCGAAAGACTCTCGGCTCTTATCGTCAGTAGAATTGATATTATTATCGTTTTTTCAAGCAATATGAAATATTCGGTGCTTTGAGCTAAACCGTCAATAATAGTCCCGATTATGATAACATCGTTAATAATAATGGTAATATTTAGGTATGAACACATTTCTTGTGGCATTTCTTATAATCCATGGGAAAGAAGTTAGGTCATTAAAATTTGAATCATATTGGTGCGCCCTTTGAGTTTATTATAACTTGTTTTTCATTACTGTGTTACAATAATATATTCAACTTTATCGCACCTTGATTTAAGGATGAAGAGCTCTAACATCTAGTATGTTACATAGATTTAAATTGGATTTAATCCGAATTTTATAAAAATTAGAAACCATTTCACTGTGTATTCAAAAACGAATCAATCAAACCAAGTTCTTTTTCTTGTTTTTTTCTTTCGCTTCTTTTGTATTCAATTATGCACTTCGATAATGTCAAATTAAAATTACATTCTCCACTATCTTTGCCGTCTTGTTCTGCTCGATCGTGATCTCGGAGCTGTAGATCCAGCACCAATGCTGAACATTCCTCCGGCCGGTACTGCTGGCGATGGTGTATTGAATATATTTCCTCCTTGAGTCGGTGTGCCGAAGGAAGATGAAGTTGTTGCACCAAAGTTCATGTTAGGAGTAGTCGACGATGCGTTGAAGTTAAATCCCTCTGTGGAATGAATTATACATTGGATTAATGCGAGAAAATAGATTCTTAATTCTATTTAGAATGAGGAGAATGAGGATAAGTTAAAATTTACAGTTCCACATTACATAAACTTATATACTGCAAGAACAGAAAAGCAAATATTTCCACTCTAATAATGAAATCTCATGCATACTATGAAATGAATCAATAAACTAAATTTCTATTTAGTCTAACAAGGAATAGCATATCTTGCCAAATATGTCAGAGAGTGTTAATCCTGTGGATGGAAATTAGATAGGTAGCTTATTTCTCCAGCTGCCGATGTTTCAAAGTAATCGTAGAAAAATCTTAGCTGCAAATATCTCTTGGATCAAATAGTTCATTTTTCCTATTCAGAAAACTAGTATAAGTATTAATCGATGAAAAACAACGAACCTGGTTTAGCTGTGGTACCTCCAAACTGAAAGGGAGTAGCCGCTGTTGTGCTGTTGTTAGCATTACCGGCCGTACCAGCGAATGGAAAACCAGTATTCTGTTGTGTCTGAGTTTGATTGCCTCCGAATCCGAACCCTGCACTAGGATTGTTGTTAATAGCCCCGAAGCTCGGTGCGGTAGAATTTTGTGCCCCAAAAGCAGGGGTCGAAGTTTGACTCTGTCCGCCAAAGGAAGCAGAAACATTAGCGCCAAAAGCAGGAGGGGCAGTGCTACCAGTACTAGCCCCAAAACTAGCCGGAGGAATTGAATTCTGCGTCCCAAAATTCGTCACCACAGCCCCAAACCCAGAAGAAGTTGCAGTATTTGCTCCGAAGGCTGGTGGCGCGACTGTTGTGGATCCAAAGGCGGAATGGGTTGATCCAAAGGCGGGAGGAGGACCTTGCGGAGTTTGTTTAGCAGCTGTATTCTGGGTTCCGAAAGCTGGCGTCGACGAACTCTGAGTCCCAAATCCAGATGCATTTCCAGCAGGTATTGAATTGCTGTTTGTGCCAAAAGTCGAGCCAGTATTTCCGAAACTAGGTGTACCGCCAGTCCCAAAAGCAGCCGATGTACTAGCCGCAAAACTTGGCGGAGGCTTAGTTTGCCCGAAGACACTTTTAGAGGGGGCGTTTCCTCCAAACGTAGAAGCTGCAGTAGCCGGCACAGATGTATTGGAAGTAGTAGCAAGGTTTGTTCCACCGAACAGAGCATTCTTTCCCATGCTTTCTGCCCCATAGCTAAAACCTGGCTCACTTGTGTGTGAGCCAAAGGCCGGTGGCGCGGTGGTTTTTGGTGTACCAAAACCGCTCGGAGCAACAGAACTCGACACGCCGCCAAACGCCGGTTGATTAACGCTCCCGTCGAACATCGCAGACGTTGTAGTGGGTGCAGGAGATCCAAACAGAGGTTTTGCCGAGCTGGAAGATGTAGAACCAAACGCAGGTGGTGCTGTAGTGGGGATTCCTCCAAATACTGACGTCGTAGTATTAGCTGGAGCTCCGAAAACCGGTGTTGCAGTAGTTGAGGGTGCCCCAAAAGCTGGCGGAGCTATATTGCCTCCAGTTGCAGCTCCGAAGGCTGGGATTTGATTGGAAGTTCCAGTCGTTCCGATCCCTGGATTAGAGGGTGTAGTTGTGGGAGCATTAGCTCCGAAAGCGAAGCCTGATTTAGTGCTAGCCGTAGACGTCGAGCCGAAAGAGAAAGTCGGATTTGTGCCAGAGGTTGCGGCGGTGGATGGAGCTAAGGAGTTAGTGTTTGTAGCAAATCCAGAGATGGTTGTAGTCTGTGCTGCAGTATTCCCAAACGCAAATGAAGAGTTTGTGGTGGATGTGCTTCCAAAGGAAGGAGTTGGTGCAGAAGAAGCAATAGCTCCAAATGTGGAAGCATTTTGTGCAGTTGTTACAACGCTTCCAAATGCCGGTGGATTTTGATTGCTAGTGCCAAATATAGGAGGATTTTGCGCGGCCGTTGTGGTAACGTTCTGGAAATTGATTGTGGTTCCAAATGACGGCGGGTTCTGGGTTCCTGTGACGCCAAAGGCCGGAGTACTCTGAGCAGAAGTGCTCCCAAAAGCAGGAATTTGAGTCTTAGTAACATTCGTGTTCGATGTGAAAGAGAAACTTCCTGTGCTAGCGGATATTGGAGCGATATTACTACCCCGGAATGGAAATGCGGTGGAGGTAGCAGCAGGTGTGTTTACAGCTGTAATACCACTGGTTGTTGAGGTGGTATTAAACGCGGGTGGTTGAGACTGCATAACACTGCTATTTGCAAAGGAGGGAGTTGCCGCAGGCGCAAGACTAATGTTGGTCGTAGCGGGTTGGCTTTGTGTGTTAACTGGCGGAGTTTGTACGTTTCCATCAAAGATCGAGGTCACAGTGGATGTTTTCGGAGCACCAAAGGAGAAGTTAGGCATCGGAACCGATGTCTGGGTGCTAGTCTTTGTGGATTCGATTGGTTTATTAGATTCAGAGGTGAAATTTCCTGGACTAATTCCCGCAGTCGTCATATTCACTGCACCAAGAGTCGGCGAAGGTTTAGATAACGAATTCGCATTAGTATTCTGATTCACGTTGGTGAAATTGGATGAAGTAAACGCGCCGCTAGAGCTTAGCGACAAGCCTTTTGCTACAGTAGATGTAGCTGCGGCAGAGTTTAAGCTGTTGTTTACTGCTGAGGTAATATTAACGCTTGACGTTACAAAGGATTGAGCTAAATTCCGGACCGAAGACGTCGAGGCGACAAAAGAGGAGGGTGGCTTGTCTGAAGTGACTGAAGCAGGCACAGAAACACTGGTAGCATTAGTGTTCTGAATATTCGGAAAAGAAAGCAACGTGGAACTCGTTGCAGTAGAGACCACAGTTCCAAAGCTTAATTTCGGGGCTTCTGAGTTCTGATTAAGTGCCTCGGTTGTATTTGTTTTGATTATGGGAGAAGATATTGGTTCTGTTAGGCCGCTCTGTGTTATAAGAGTCGATTGTGAAGTTGGTAGATTGAAAGTAACGTGTTTCTTCAAAGTGGTACTGCGCAGTTTTGAGTCAGCGAGGGGTGGGGCTACGGCCGACGTTGCTATTGGGGAAGTGTTTACGTTCGTTGTCGAAGTTGTTGAACTCAGAGTAACTAAACTTTCTGGCGTAGCGAGAGTAGTAGTCGGTTCACTGGATCCCTCGGCATGGATAATAACGTCTGGATTTATCTTCTTCACTGCTGCAAAAAGTCGAAAACAAAAAATTCAATCCTTTCTCCCTAATCATAAAATAGTCTAAAAATATTGTAGAAAAGAATTGTTCTTACGCTTGCCGGAAATCGCATCAAACATGCTTTGCAGTCTGGCCCTCATACTGGTTTGTCGCATATTAACGATGTCCTCTTTCTTAATCTCGTCTACGTCATCGGTGGTGAATTTTGCCCTAATATTTCCCTGTTCTTGAATCAGTGTTCTCAATCTTTCGTTAGTCTGCGGTTCCGCTTTCATGAATAATTTGTCAGTAAAATTGACCGGCTTATTTGCAACAGGTGAAGGGTTCTTCTTGATTTGAGTTTCCTTCGTCTTTTCTTCCGTTTTTGCGGGCGTTTCAAGCGATGGATTCTGCTGCTTATCAGAGGCTGTGTTTGTTCCAGCTTGTCCCTTCAGTATACCCTTCACTCTCGCTGTGGGTTCATCTCGGAGCTTTGTATTCACCTCGACTTCCATACTAAGGGAAGATTTCTCGTTCAAATCATTCTTCTGAGGTCTATTTACTTCTGCTTCTGGCCCTGTTACGCTCACAGATAGTTTTGGGGTTGTTTGATCCGTCTCAGAGGCTTTGAAATGTTTTTCAATGTCCGGTGTTCCGCTTCGGGATAAATCGACTGAAATAAAATGATAAAAAGCTCAATTATACACAGAATGTTAACAGAGTTAATTTCATACTCACGAGTGCTTGCTTTTCTCTTAACTCCAGACGAATATTGATTGCTGGAGCTCAGGGAGTTCAAGACGTCGAAGCAGGATGGTGTTTTAGTCTTCTTAACAGGCCTGAGCTGATTACTCCTATCCAAAATCTCTTCTTCGGTATTAGGCGAGTCCTCTCTACTTCTCTTCTGTTTCAAGTCTTCCAAGTTGTCTAAACTCTCATCGAACACTTCAGTTTTCTGTTTCTTAACCAAATCCGAGCTAACATCTTCCCTTGAGGCGTGCCTCTTCAAAGATATTTCCCTAAGAACTTGAACGACGCTAGGAGCGCCTCTATTATCAGCTCTACAAGCATCTGATAATAATTTCTGCCTCTCAGGCGGTGAATATCTGCTCGTTTCTGGTGGGGCTATTCTCACAGTTACCGGAGTCCTGATCTTTCCATTTTTTGCGCTAATCAAAGGCAGCGGACTCACGCTTAAATTGACTTTAGGAAATTGACCAGTTCCGTACTGCGACTGATGAGTGAGCTTGCTGTTTGCTTCAGTCGCATATTTTGCTAGCCTTGTGCTCAGCCCTGGAGATGTTACGTCGGAATAAACCCTGGAAGTAAATAAATGTTAGAATAAACAAAGGGAACTTATATCACGTGGATTATCCATGCTTGCGTCTTACTTAGGATCGATGTTGTATCTGGTCGATGCGAGAAGAGGCCCAGCGATGGTTTGAACAGTCTTAATGCCCGCTGCCTTAGATCGTATTTTAGGACTGATGCTAGTTCCCCAAGGAGAACCTTCCGGGCTATATACGGTTTCATTTGACCGTATAGACATGTGATTTTGGGGATAATTAAGGTGCGTTTCGTGACGATGAGGCCGGCTCGGTGTAAAGAGGCCGATAGCTCCGTTTGAAATGACGCTAGCGTCTTTTCGTAGAGGTATTAGAGGTGTGGAGGTTAGTTTAGAGGCGGAGTAATTATTTCGTAATTGATTGATATCGTGGGATATATTTTCTTGATAATCATTTTTAGATATTGGACTGAGTTGATTGGTGGTTAAATCGAACCTTGATGAGTTTCTCGATGTGTCGCGATTGTCGTTGCTTAATTGGTAAGTGTTTTGACGAAATCTGTTCATTTTGGAAGCAACGTATATTCGGTAGTTGTTATTTAAAATGATATATAACTTACGGATTGTTGAGGACAAGTAAAAAGATGCGGTATTTAAATAGGCGGTTATTTCGTTGCCACCGTGTTTTAGATGTTTTATAAAAATGAAAGTTTGCGGTGATAGAATGGTGTCGTTGGTTAGCAGGGAGTAACATACGTATATTACAATGATTATCGATATGGTTAAGGCGAGAATCGGGCCCCAGACATTGTATAAAATCGCGCACCCGCTAAGCACACTTATTAACACGAAAATGCCCCGATTTCGACTCCTTAAATCCCACATATTACTTTAAAAAGATAACCTCTCCATATTTGAAAAGAGCCCACACACGCCGAGTCATCGGAAACTTGCCGCACTCTGATATCGACCGCAGTGGTGCCAACTACCTAACGGTGAATTGACCCACAATGAATTTGCATTTCCTTTATTTTCCTCTTGGATAGTGCGAATAGCAATGATCATGATACGGATCTCTTAAAGTAATCTTATAAAGTTTCGTGGGCTCCTATTCTATTATAATAAATCAATATTTTCGTTATTTAGCGTTTAACGCGTAACGATAATCGATACTATCCCTAGACGCCTGATGACCGGCAATCTGTTCACGAGTGACGCATACGTTGTGCGTCTGGTTGTTACATATACTTATGTATAGTGTATGCAAGCGCCTGGTAAGAAAAAAGCGGGGAATGTGGCTTTTCGACTTTGAAGATCGACTAGCTTTAAAAACGCTTTAAATAATCCACAACCGTCCCCGAAGAATGTGCAAGAAAATTATCTGGTATATATACACGTAGACTTAAAAGATAATTATTATTAAAAGCAAAATAAGCGCCGACATATCAGTTATCAAAATTTACCCCAAGTATCTTTCAATTACTTTTACTTCTAATAGTTGAGTAATTCGAGGTAATTATGGTAAAAGAATAATCACGGCTAGTGAAATAAATTTCTAGTATTGCGAGAGAGAGAGAGAGAGAGAGAGACTTATCTCCGGATTTTATTTGTAATGTAATTATGGGGATTTTAGAGAATAGGTGAATGATGTAAAAGTATGATAAATTATTTTGGATAATTGTCATCAATAATTTTATTTTGTTTTTGCAATACTTATATTACAAAACATACTTTTCCAGACACATTGAAAATATGCTCTATTTACATTGGATGTACCTAGTTTTTGTGCTATTTCATTATTTTTATTTTTTTCATGTTTTTTTCATTTTTTTTTTTTTACAGGAATAATATATAATAACTATTATTACAGGCTTTCGTGTAATATAATAATGGTTATGGCAGTACATTTACAATAAAGTCTATATATCTTTATGTTATACATATATGTATATATATATATATATGTATATATATACCTATATGGTATTATACATGATTTTATACTCGATACGAAAAAAAATATTACCTGAATAGTCACTAAATTCATCATATTACATTATCCATTATTAGGGATACGACAACAATGATAATGATAATGATAATGATAATGATAATGATAATAATAATAATAATAAAGTACACGAAATAATAACGCTCATTCTTTAATTAAAAATTATTCTTAAACCGGCACCTGTCAGCCACGTCTTGAGATCTATGTAATTTGAACACAAACAGAAAGTTACAGGCTTACCGCATATTCTCGTGCATCAATATAATTATTCATTTATAGGTATAAGCAATATTTGGAATATTTCAGACGTACCCGTTATTTATACTCTCTGAATGAAATTTATCTAAGATTTGTTTGTTTGTTTTTTTGTTTTTTAAATATATATCTATATGTATATAATTTCAATCATTTTTTTAGTTTTTTTTTTTTAGTTTTTGTTTTTGTTTTCGTCATTTTCATTTTCATTTTTATTTTTATTTTGTTTTTTTTGTTTTCAACTTGCGATATGTAGCAATCACGAAAAGCTGGCCAAAGCGCTAGTTGATTGGACCCCTGTTGCGCTGTCCGTCAAGAATAATCATTATATTATCTATATATGGGGCATTCCATCCATTATCGCCCACATTTGACCTCAACATTTTTTTTTTCGCTTGATTTTCCATACGTTGAAGTACTATATTCAAAATTGTCTTTGATTTGTTAATATAGTACTACACATATGAAAAAATTAAGCGAAAAAGTGAAAATTCGAGGTCAAATGAGGGTGATAATGCATGGATGCCCCATATGTATATATATATATATTTAATTAATATTTCTATAACCAGTAATTAACCACACCTGTTGAACTGAACGTTTTTTTAAAAAATTTCTCTCTGTATTGTCCTAAGTGCCCTCTCCTCATGTGTTTTCTAAGTCCAACTAGTTTTGTAATATACATTCAGTCTAAACGATATATATATATATATATATATATATATAGGTATATATATATTCATTACTATATATGTATGTATATTATTCATGTGTTTATGTATGTATTTTGAATATTTTTTTTTTTTGTATTTGCGCAATTCTATCGTTACATATTATAACGATAACTAGATGATGATATTAGATGTAAAATATGCCATGTTAATAAATGTGTCTTTCTGTTTATAGTTTATATTTACAAGGCGTTTTTTTTTTTGTTTTTTTTTTTCTTACACCATACATATTACAAGTATTACTATTAATCATTTCTCATCGTTTGACTACTACGTTTTAAAACGGCTACATATTATTCCTCATTGAGGATCATTTCTTTATTTCTTTCTTTACCCTATCTGTATTCATTTCCCAATTCAACCAGCTTTATAAATTACCTAAGTTACGTTTCAAGCTGCTGTATTAATTGGCAATGGATTGAGAATAACGAAATCTTACTAAAAAGTAAAAACCATACTGAGTAAGAATAATAGAAAATCGAAAAGAAAATTTAAACTATAATTATTATGCCGTACTGTGGTTAATGAGCCCACTACACAATCGAGGCCAAAAGTACAAGAGAATATTGTAAATAAAAAAAAAAAGAAAAAGAAAAATATTAATGCTTTCGGTCTCAATCGTCAAAAGTATATCAGGATGTACTGTTCCTGTGCTTTTTATTCTTTGCCTTATTTGGTTCGAACTCATCCTCGCTGCGTCTCCGTTTTTCCTTCAGTTGTTTTTCCATTGCTAACATAGTAATCATTCTCTTATGAGAGTCGCCAACGATCCATCCATGCTGCTCCTGCCTATCGTCTTCTTCCTCAGCATTGGGCAACGGTTCCTCGACCACTTCTTCTTCCTCGTCGCTCGAGCTCGACCAATAATAGAGCTGATTGGCAGCCGCTCGTTTTCTGCGACCAATAGCTACGCCGACTCCTTCCTCAACTTTGTTCCATGACTTTGTAGTCCGTAATTCTTCGTCCGTTGAGTCCCGTTTCATTCCTGTTGATCTTCGATCCTTTCCGTCTTTAGTTTCCTTGCCGTTACACTCTGAATGTTTTTTAGTCCTACTGTTAGAGGATTTCTTTTGAGATCTTTGCTCGCTTTTTGACTGTCTCTTTCGCTTGGGTGGTGTTTCACAGGTGTTTGAGTTCATTAATTCCCCATTATATTCGGACTCGCTGCCCATTGTCACTTTACCTGATGAATCAGGGTCAATACCGGCAGTTTTCCTGGGCCTTTGCTTCTTCGCTCTCTTTGGGTTCATTTTCTCGCTGGTTTTATCTTCCCCCTGATCAAAGCTGGCCTCTAATGATGTATCCAAAACATCTGCTGAGGCATTTTTCCCAAGTTCTCTCAAGATCTCCTCTTCTATAGCTTTCTGTTCCTTTGCTATTATCTGCTCGTGTTTTTTCTCTATGTATCTTTCCTTTCGCTTTTCTCTTGACTCTCGTTTCTGCCTCCGTGGTTTATCAGGCGAACCCGATCTCTCCTTCTCCTGAAACTTCCTGCTTCCGTCGTACAATTCTTCGTCAGAGCTGCTGATCTCAGCCAAAAGTCCTTGCTTACCAATAGCGCATTTTCTCTGCCTTCGAGTCGGCTGCAGTTCTAAAAGAATCCTTTCCTGCTCTTCCTGCAGTTTTTTCAAATGCTGTTGTTTTCGTTTCTTCGACTCCTGTACTTTTCTGCTCAAAAAAACGTGCAGCGGAAGATTGTCAGATGCTTTGGCCGGCTTTTCATTGGTAGACAATTTCTCAGGTAATTCAACGAGCTCATTTTCGTCCTGAGTTCTCTCCACAGGACTTTCAGAATGATCCTGAAATTCTTCATTCTTCAAGGGTTCAGTTTCCTCCTCATTTTCTCGTTCGTTTAAGACTTCAATTTCCTTCTTAGTTTCTTCATGCAGAGCTTCCGGTTGGTCTAGAAGGTCCAGGGCTTCCTCGAGTGGAATCAGTTCATCGTCCTCAAGGAACTTGGTCTTGGGAAGCAAACCCTCAGTAGGTTCCTCATCTTTCTTCTCTCCTCCATCATCTCCAAGGCATTCTGTGTCCGCTTCATCGGAGCTATCTTCTCTGTAAAGATCATCCATCTCGAAAGAAGGCTCATAGTTATTCCGAGCGCTACTGTCCTCGTCGCTTTCTCTCCTTTCATCGATAATCAACGGATGATCGGACATTTCGGACTCTGATTTCTTTGTTTCTGAATAGTTTCTAATCTTTTTTTGCACCTCGGGTTCAACATCGGCTTCATTCTGCTGCTCCAAGAGACTATTATCGGGAAATTCGTCCTTGGCAGTCTTAACAGCATTTCTTTTTACCGCCCCCCGTTTAGCTCCGTAGTCTAGATGCCTCTCATTTTCAATTTCGCTTTCCGATGAAGTGGAAGACAACTCAGCAAACAAGTTTTGTTTCCCTTTAGAACACGTTCTTTGACTCTTCGATATCCCAACGCCAATATCTTCAGTTTTAGCAGCAGTCCTGAACTCGTCTGAGCTATCATTTTCGTACCAAGCAGCAACCCGCGATTTTTTCTTGGACGTCTTGCTCCTTTTTTTAGATTTCGATCTCCTAGCTGTATCGCTGTTTCGTTTATAGTGCACCTGTTGTTGTTGATGTTGTTGTTGTTGTTTCCGTTGCACAAATTCGTCCATAGGTCCAACCGTCGTTTCCTGACCTGCCTCCTTCTGTTCTTTAGCTCTATCCAACCCGGAATCAGCATCAGGAATTTCTTTTGGATTGCTACGATCGTTTTGAAAGGCTTTAAGAGCCCCTTTAGTTTTTGGCGCGGACTTTTCTACCTCTTTAAACTTCCGGTCTATCATCGATTCCAATCTGCGTCCCAAGATATCTGCCTCTTTTCCG
Source organism: Tenthredo amoena (assembly GCA_963966615.1). NCBI lineage: Eukaryota > Metazoa > Arthropoda > Insecta > Hymenoptera > Tenthredinidae > Tenthredo > Tenthredo amoena. The sequence continues at coordinate 21,058,999 of OZ016482.1, read as the reverse complement.
TTCTCGAGTGTTTCGACGATAGTTTTAGACGCGAGACTGGCCAAGTCCGATTCTCCAGGCATAGTTTTACTCCTGAAAGAAACAACGCTCGGCAAAGGTACTTCGGGCTGACTCTCTTCATCGTCAAAATCATAAACGTCCTTAATTTTCTCATTCGGTATAGCGTCCTCATCTTTTTTCTCGAATGAAATATCCCTGCGTTTTTTTCTCTCCGGCATACCACCGTATGGACTTTTTCTGACCAGTGGAAACTCCTGAACTCGTCTTTTGGACTTTTTATTAGTCTTACGCTGACGCTGAACGTTTAATTCTTTAAGGGCTGCAACCGCGACTGCTACAGCCCGACTTTTTTCGCTCTGGTTACGATCATTGATTTCTTTTTTACGCTCGAATAGTTCTTTGATAGGGTTTCGTATCTTACGAGCCGGGAAATCTTTCTGCTTAGTTTGCACAACGCTCATCACTTCCGGGCCTAGATCGCTGGGTGTTGTTGTCGGCGCTCGGGCACAGGCCAACTCGGCTAGGACCTTCATAGGCGTTGATCCGCTGCAAGAAATCACTGAATTAAAGAATGGAAAGGTATCGAAGATTTTTTTAGCCATTCGACTCTTTAGGGCTAAAAAACTAAGAAAAAGATTCATCGAGCTGACGAACATATAAGTATTAATGTACTTGATTTTGTCTTCATAGAGTCACTATATTATGATAATAATATGCCTGAGGTGATATTGGCGGTTCTAGAATGATAAAAGATGACATCGGGGATGATGAAAGATCACAAAGGATGAGAACAGGCTGAAGTGTGAGGAGAAAGTTTAAAGCAAGGGATTAATACCCTCATATGCGTTGCTGAATGGAGGGTCATACACGCAAGGAGTTTGGTAAAATAGTGGTGGCACCGTTACACCCAAAAGCACGATGTTAGTTTATAGTTGAAGGAAACTGAATTGAAACTCGGTAATTCTCATTCCCCTGATATTCAACTTCCTATTTTATTTATGGAGCCACTGAATTTAACTCGAAGTTTAAAGTCAGGATTTTTTCCTCAGTTAAATCCTAAACTAAATGAGAAAACAAAACAAGAAAAAAACGATAACAGATAATGGCTTACTTGTGATCATGTTTAGCAGTGCTATGCAGGAGATTCGAGAGTGCTAGTTTGTCGAGAAGGCCATCCAGTGTGGATGTCATTTTGTGTTTAAAGCCAGCAGAATCTAGAGTAGCATTTTTTCCCATTGAATGTTGTTCGTCAAACGCCATAGCGACCTTGGCAATAGGAGTATTACGGGAGTCGTCAGTGTGTATGTTGGGTACGGCATGAATCCCGTGAGAATTGTGGTCTCCGTAAGAGTGGCGTAATGGAGCGGGTGTTTCACAGGCGAAAGAGCTAGCAATGAGGTTTTCACTGGCACGCATTCGCTGCTGAATCTTGTCTCTAAGTTTGTTATTATGCTCGAAGGCAACGTCCAGGCTGTCTTCGTAGCCTAGATTATCTGGAGGTCTAGATGCCTCGAGATCAGGACTTCCGGACCGACTAGAGTTCTCACTTCGCGGATCGCGAGTCGCATGTTTAGAAGAGTAGTCCTTCTCGTTGTTTGCATACATTTCTTCACCAAGAAGCTGAGAGAAAAAAACATCATGTCAAAATCTCGTGGGAATTGTTCAATTCGTTATTAACATTTGCTAATAGAAATCAAAATTTAAATCAATATTTATGACAGAAAATAGCAGATGAATGGATGTTTACTGATTGTGAATTCCCTGAATCGAATAGAGGAACTAATCGTAAGCCGCGATAAGAACCTACATATGCATATGTAACTAGCAAATATCTGAGATGTGAAAGGAATCATTATTTAAAGTAATAGAAAAGATTGAGTTGATTGCTTTCAAGTAATACAAGACATTGCGGTTTATGAACGTTATTCGAACACTTGGGACTTTTTCAAAGGAAGGAAAGAACTGATTGCTCTCCATGCACATTGAAATCATTAGAGAACGAATATTGCCATTGACAGGGCATTATAGCAGCCAAGGTACCCCTTTATCTCTGCAGTATACATTTTTAAAATGTGTCCATATCCATTTTCGTTAAACGTTCGCGAGTTGATTTTTACATCGTTACAACAGTGATTTTCATCATTCAAATGATATACTATTCACTAAAGAATCCTATCCGTTTCGTAGCCCAGAAATACTGAAACTTCTGTCAATTTCGACGATCTAAACTGAACTATACTCATTTCTACACCGTTGAAGCTATTCTTTTTACAAAATGTAGATTTTTCAGTATCACAAAATGATATATAATGGCGTAAGAGCTATATATAATGTCTAACTCACCTGGTTGACGGACTCCAGAAGACTTCCAAGACTGTTCTGGCTCTCGACGTCCCTCCACCTATCCCTGATGCTTCTAAAGCCGACTCCATCCACGCTATCCTTGCGATACCCATCAGAATGATCGATTTCAATTTTTTTAGCCCCGCGTAGTTCATTTTCAGTAGTAGCCTTCAGCCTTGAACAACACTCGACGAACAGTTCCTCGTCGAAGTTCAGCACCTTTGCTTGCCGGGGTTTTTGCGGCGCAGTCGTGTTCTGCGGAAGCACTGGACGCGGAACATCCAACGCATTATCCTCAACGGCGTCATTCGGTGCAATCGTAACGACCTCTGGTACCTCCTCCATCATTTTCGATATCGGGGAAGAAACTGCCAAAGGCAATTTCTTGCTCTCTGCTGAAAATATGCTCGGAGTTTCGTTGGTGCTGTTCAAACTGTCCATCGAGGTGTCGGGCGTGTTGCGAACAAATACTGGCGACAGTCTACCTCGAGGACCGTCATCTTCAGAATCTGAAACTCCGGAAGACTGAGAATTTCGATCCGGAGTTGGCGACCGATTTCTCACGCTGCTAGGAGCGACGCTGCTCTGTCCAGTAGATGATGGCGAAGGTGAAGAAGGCAACATCGTCGGCCAAGGTGGGAGTGGGACACGAGCCACCGAATCTTGGGCCTTGGGAACGACGCTATTGTCGCTTATAGCCGTGGTTGCTTCTTTCAAATTAGATTTATCACGTTTGGCAATTTCCCCGCTGAAGATGGCCCATTCTACGTCGTCGACTTTCGCGATATTGTCGGTCTTCAGAGACTCCCTGGAGTCCGCGATTGGTAAATGATCAGAGATGATGGGGAACTCGTTCTCCTGGTCATTTTCGTCTTCGAAGTAGCTGCTCTCTTTGAGTACGGATGTGGATTCCTCCTCAAAGGCTTTGGATATTCGTTCCTCAGCTCGTTTCTTGCTACGTCTAGACCTGGACTCTGTTATCAGAGGGGAAACGCGTTCTTCATCGTCTTTCGTTTTCGTCTTAGAACGGTTTCTCCTCTTTTTAGACCGCGAGTTCCTCTTCGATCCCGTGGACGTCGACACTGCGGGTGACGACAGAGGCGTATCTCGTCCTCTAGCGTCATCTTCAGACCGGGAATCCCAGTCCTCTAAGACCTCCTTGACTTTGTCTTGAATTTTTTCAACTTTTTCAACTTTTTCAACTTTTTCACCGCCGAAGACCCGCCCAAATACACTCTTAACGATCTTGTTCTTGTTCGTTGATTCTGAAGTCGCGTCAACGTCGCTGTTTTCCTCATCGCTTGAGTTACTTTCGAGGAGATGATGAGACTCCGTAATTTTCTGTTTACGTTTAGGTTTCGCTGATCTCGATTTCCGGGCATGCTTCTTCGTGGAGTATTTACTACTCTCGGTACCATCCCGCAGTGCTTTTTTCCTGCTGCGTTTTCCACGGCTCTCTTTCCCTCCAAACTCATCTTCGACAATCGATAGACTCTTTTCGCTCTTCCTCTCGCTTGATTTTGTGGCATAATTATCGCCGCTCATTTCCGGGTCGTCTAAAAGCTTCCTGATATCGACCGATATCCTGGTGTCCATCGAGCTATCGTCGCTCTCAAACTCTGCGGTATTTGGTTGACTCCCATCAATTGGGCTGTTTAGTTTCTCACTTATATTCTTGAAGTCAAGAGTCCTCGGGGATCCCCTCGATCCCAGTTCTACAGGGGTAGACGTCAACCGGCTCGCCTTTCCTTTCGGAGTCTCTAATCGCTGCGAATTTCTACTCCTGGGGGTCGAAGTCTTCAGTAAAACTTCTGCCAGAGGTCGATCCGAGGAGGATTCATCGGATGGGATCAAAACGTCGCGTTGAATAGTTACCGGGATGCTAACGACGTGTGAACCGACGTCGGAAGACTTCGAAAACAGGATATCGTCAATTTTTGGTGGACTTTTAGGGCAAAAGGCGTCGATGTTGGGTTGAGAAGCTGGCGTTACGGCTTCTTCAGCTAAGAGAACGTCCGTTTTGCTAACCGACACTTCGAGTTCAGAATTGGGCTTAGAAATCTCAAGGACATGCGGAGGATCGATTTCTACGGGTGTTGAGGAGCCCTTGAAATCTACGGTCGGATCTTCGTCAAGTTTATGGTTCTCCTGCGGACTCGGAGAGTCCAAGTCGAGGTGTTCCTCGGCCAGGTTCCTCTTCTTCAATTTTGGACTGTCAGTCTTCTTCCCGGACTTTACCGACTGCGGTTTTTTAACGGCCTTGTTCTTTCCTGTCGAGCTGACCGCCGGAAGTTCCGGGCTTATGTGATCAGTAAGTACGAAATCATCGTGCGTCATGTTTTCCGTGATCTTACAGATCTCTTCATCAAGCAGCTCCTCCTCCAGCGCTTCCTCCTCGGAAATCTGGGAAGTAAGAGGATTTCTCGACCCGCGATTCGACTCGGATTTTAAGGCGAAATGATCAGTCTGAGTGACATTGTCGGCTGAATCGTCAAGAGGTTCCAGGCTCTCCTCCGAGCCCCAATACTCCGGATTACGTTCTTCTTTTTCATCGTCGTCTTCGGGTGGCGAGGCGTCAGCTTCCGGTGCTTTTTCAGACTTAGATAATTGCATGAGGTGAGATTGAGAGGAGTTGTGCTTTTTCAGGGAACTCTTCCGCGTGAAACTGGTGGCGCATACTTCGCAGAAAAACCTTGCGGCCTCTTTGGTCAGCTTTTTCTTCTTTTCCACTATCAATATCTCTCCGGTTTTTGTATGACCGACAGCGAAGTTTCCTGACCCTCTTTTCTTCGGGACTTGCTGCTGCGGGTCATCTTCAGCGGAAATTTCCGGCGTTGGAGTTACTTCCGCGGCTGAGACTATCGAGTCGTTCAACTCAACGCTTTCTTCTGATAGATCTTTCCTGAGTTGGTTCTCGTTATCTTCGTCTGAGAGATCCAGGTGCTCGTTGATCAGCGACTTTCCTACATTTCCAAGCTTTTCGCTACTTATTTTCGGAACATCTGAAGTGATTTGCTTTATAGGATCGAACGATTCGTCCGGAAGAGGTTCAGTCGAGGATTTTTTGGTGCCTAATTCGTTTTTGGATGTCTTCGTGGTTTCAAGATCGTCTATTTCGTCTTTAGAGCTAGTAATTGTTTCGGCTTCGGGTAGAGTCAAAGATCTCTTCGATGATCGACGTGTCTTCGAATATGGGAGGTCGCTGACTTCCGGTATCTTGAATGGTTCTACCGCTATTTCTTCTCCCTCCTCGGCAAAGAGTTCTAGGTGATCTTCGGCCAGGGATTTCCTCTTAGAATTTCTCCTTCGCAGGGATCGAAGGCGTTCTACAACTTCCGATGATTCGATCTTCGTTTCCACTGCAGGATAAATCGAGCTTTCAGTTTTAAACGAAACTGCTGAATCGTCCGAATCCAAGTCTAGGTGTTCGTCGACGAGAGAAGTCGTTCTTTTCGGAGTGCGTTTCTTCAACATGACACTGGAATCATCAGCAACGATAGATGTTTTCAATTTCTTGGACTCCTCGATCACCTCCTCGATTTTAGATTCATTGTCTCTGATAGATTGATCTTCAGGCTCGACTGCCCCAGTGACTGACTTCCTCTTCTTCGTGGCTGACTTTCTCTGTGAAGATTCGAGTGCATCGTTAGTCCTCGGGTCTTCCGGACTTTCTTCACGGTTTACACCGTCATCAGTCAATCGTTTGATATTTTTAGCTCTACTTCCAGAGTCCTCGTATTTCTCAATCTCTGAGTTCACGGAGTTATCATCGATGCAATTCTCTGTGTTATCACTAGCGATGAAAGATTTTCTCTTCGAAGACCGTTTTTGGGGTTCCTGAAAAGCTTCCTCTCCCTGCAGCAACACCTTCGAATTACGGCCACTCGCCGGTTTTGAGAGAATACTCAAAGACGCCGGGTCTTTCATATTGTTTTGGTCGCTCAAGAGCGATCTCCGCTTAGCGGAACGGTTCCCTGCGGAGTTTGGTCTAGCAGATTGGTCAGTCTCTGTATCAGGGGCTTCCGGATCTTCGTCAGGAAGTGTTTTTCTTTTGTTGATTTTTTTGGTAGATGTTTCCATATTTTCGCATTCTTTTTCATCCGCTAAGGAGGACTGCTCTTCCTCTAAAAGCGGCAGATGTTCTTCAATGAGTGACTTCTTCTTCATCGATCTTCGCCTCGGTCTCTTTGAGTCACCGTCCTCGGATGACGAATTGTTGGGACAGTTTTGTGGGTCGGCTTCATCAATTTCTATTTGTTCTCTCGATATTTCCTGCTCGTTTTCGTTAGCCGGTTTCCGTTTCCCCGGTCTTGCAGTCTCGCTTTCTTTTTCGCCGTTAGTTTTCGGGTTCTGAATCAGCTTCATTATGTCCGCAAGGCAGAGTTCCTCAGCGAGGAGATCCTCCGGGTCCGACATCGTTTCGGCATCAACAGATTTCCTCTTATTTTTCTTCGGGGTGTTGTTCTCAAAGGCCCGTTTTTTCGAGGTGGTAAAATCCTCGTTCACCTTGACCTCACCGTCGACCTCTTCCTCCAGCAAAGTTTGAAGACTCAAATTCTCTGAGGCACTTATTGTGATCAATTGATTTTCGTCTAAAGTTGGTCCCACTTCAACAACCGTTTCACTTTGTACCCGCAAAACGGCGGTTTCGGCATCCCGAGAAACGTCGAGTCCTATTTCTTCGGCACCCACCACCTTGTCGATCCTACTTTGCGTTTCACTGTTACTAACGGTAAGATTTTCCGTGCTTTCCGTAAGATTAGGTGCTACCTCATCTAATATATTGGTCAATTCTTCGGCTGCATTATCCAGAAGTGACCCGACGTCTCCCTCCCCCAGCAAAACATCTTTTTGCTTCGCTATTTTGGAAACAATTTTTTCAAGAAACGATCCCTTACCTTTAGGCTTTCTCCTCGACAAGTCCATTATTATGTCGTTCGATGGCTCGAACAGTACCGGAGTTTCGACGCAGACTGGTTTTCCATCTGATATGGTGTTTTCCGCCGCTGACACCGGTTCGGAATTACGAGGTTCTTCAGAAACCGTAACTTCCTGAGCTACCGACGTCTTTAAAGGCACTGCCTCATGAACACCCTGACTTTTAGCACTCGATTCATCACAGCACACCACAAGATCACCGACTCCCGGTTCTTCAGGATCACTATTTGATTCTTTTTTGGTTTCTAGTCTTTGGATGTCATCCGGGCTCTCACTGTCTTCGTTTTTCTTCTCACCGATTGGTTTTTCCTCGCCAACTTCCTCGTTACGGTGTTCCTCTTCAGGTATCACTTCGCTTCCGGAACTTGGTGTTTCGGAGCTTACGGATGTAGTCTGCACCGTGAGAACAACACTCTGCTGTATTTCGACCGGGATATTGACTCCCTCGGTTAAAATTCCGATCACACTACCCAACGTCCTTTTAGCAGTTCGGTCACGACTCGGTCGTCCACTCTTCGTCCTCCTTGGCCGCACAGCTCGAGGTTTCGGAATCGTGACTGGCGTCTCCGAAGAATTTTCCTTCCCACTATCGATGTTAGAGTTACTAGATTCGTGCTGCAGATGCTCGAGGCTCAAGTTCGCCGGAGACTCGGGTGTCTCTTCATCTTCTGTTCTCAGTGTGTCTGAGTTCTCTTCGACGGTTTTAATCCTCCCTCTTCGTTTCCCGAGGCCTCTACCCCTCTTCGGCAACCCGCAGTGGGCCTCTTCAGGGTCCTCTTCAGGATCCTCTTCAAGGTCTTCTTCAGGGTCTAAGTGAACCTGAAGACGTGGACTTCCGGGTTCATTGGTAGCCTGCGAATCTTCTTCGGCTAGTTTTTCACTCATTGCTGAATCTCTGGTCTTCGTAGTCTGTGGAAGACCCTTAGCGACGGTTTTCGGGGCTAGATTTCTCGGCGATTTCCTGACCCGTCCGACTCTCGGCACTTCCTGGTCTTCGGCACCTTCCGAAATCTTCTCCCGGGTTTTTCTAGCGGTAGAAAGTTCGTCCTGCGACGTATAAACCTCGTCTCCACGGTCCTTTGACAGCGAGGTACGTGTCGATCTTCTTGGTTTCTGTTCGGAGACCTTGAAGCCAAGCCTAGTCATCAGGTCCTCCTTGTCCTCCGCTTCGATCGGCTTTTCGTCGACGGTAGATCGGCGATCTTCTTCATTTTCGTTGAGGTTTTTTCTTCTTGGCAATATTCTCTGACTCTTCGATTTCTCCCTGACCCTCGTTAGCGGAGAGGTAAACGAAGACGACGACGACGAAGACGATGAGGAAGAGGAAAATGAGGACGAAGAGGATGCTGAAGAGGTCGCTGGTGTCGGCGGAGCGACTCCCAAAGTAATTCGCTTGCCACGCGATCCGCGATTCCGTTTTTTCTCAGCTTCCGTTTTCCGCTGTATCGCGTTTTCCCGCTTAAATCTGTTTTTGAGCTCCACAACGTCGATAACGCTCTTTTCCAGTACGTCGTCAAGGTCGAGATGATCCCCGCTAAGATTTTTCTTGGCTCCATCCTTCTCGGAGTCTTTAACCGCCGTTGAATTCCTCGAGGTTCTTCTCTCCGCGCCAATCGCGGCAGGCGATAGAACCGGAAGCTCGTTTCCTCTCCCGATTTTATCAGAATTTCCGTCGACACCAGACTCCAAGTTTTTGACTGGAACGGCGGGTTCCAAAGTCGGCATTCTGTCGCTATCAGAGGACGTCCTACCGACCCTTTTACTCGACTTTGTCGCGGCTTGATTCTTGCTGAAATCCCTAGTCGCCTTGATACGCGACTTGGGAACAAACTCAGCGGCGTTAATACGCCGACGAGGGTACCGATCAGGAACAACCGTCAACGGTTCATCTTCGCTCTTGCCAGGATTTCGGGCAAACTTTCCATCGTTGGTTCTCAGCTGCTGTTTGGCCTTTATAGATGCGTTCAGCGATGCCACAGGATCAACCACCTTCTTCTTCTTCGTCTTCGTGTTATTAGGTCGCGATGATTTCTCGCCACTCTCTTCAGGCTCTTCAGATTCCTCGACATTCTTCTCTCCACTTTGTTGCTGCTGCTGCTGCTGCTGCTGATTATTAGTGTTCTTGGTATTCGCTGAGTTTATCGGCTTTCCAGTAACCTTCGAAGAGCTTTTCCCAGTCAAATTTCCTGGCACGGACGTAGCCTTGATTTTTGAACGATTAGAAGTCCTGGTTCCACCAAACGGTCGTCCCCGGGTCCTTGGATGTTCGATATTAGCGATAGTGCTGTCCTTCGTTTTAACGTTCTTTTTCTTGCTCAAAACAGTGAGAATATTTTTGGCCGCAATTTTATTCGTCCTTGTAATTGGCTCCTCGTTTCTCTTCGTTTCGTTTTTCGCCTCGTTTATAGACTGCTCGATCCTGCGGCTAACCACGCTTTCTATAGCAGCAGTGATGTTGTCGATCCTTGTGCGGTTCCTTTGGAACGACTTGGCGTTTTTCAAAAGTTTATTCTTCAGGACTGTCTTGTTTCGCGATTGTACCGCAGAGGAAGAAACATCCGTCGACATCCGAGGCCTGGACCGAGTTTGAACCTGGACAGATATATCCAAACTATTACATCAAGTCTTGTGTAATGAGAAAAACAAGATTTATACCTCTCAGGTATCGTGTGATATAAAACAAGGACTCTATCGTTCGGGGAAATTTATTCATAGACAGACTACACCCGACCTTGAACGTTCTAAGTTGTCACCGGAATTACAAATCGCGAGAATATGGAGACGATGAGTTCTTTCGAACTCTGAACGAACGACTTGTTCTTTGATCATTTAATTCGAGTTCATTTAAACGGTTTAACATATGCGTTTCCATCTGCGCTCTATTCTTAACGAGTCAAACCTCTCGTCTCAGACTTTCTCTATAGAAGTTCAAGGGTGGGTGTTGATGAATGTGTACAAAAGTTCTATCAGCGAGATATGCGCACGTTTGACTCTTCGTCGATTTAAATTATAGGGCAGCATATAGCCCTTTCGGTTTCTTTTATCTGTACGGAAAAAGAAGGGAATCACCCTTCAAGTTGATCTTTGAGGGTCTTTGACATTTCTAGTAGAACACCTCGTATAATAACATACGGAATAGCGTTTTGTACCTTGGCACTATGGCCACGAGTATGAGAGGGAGGAAGAGAGGGATTTCTATAGGCCGTGTCGGTTTACCGGTGCAAACGCAAACCCACACATCCACACTCGTATCCTTGGTTCAGGGGAAAGTGTGTTCGTGTGTGCGTGTCCGGTATCACCAATCAATACACTCCACTTACATTGGTAAGTTCTAGGAGAGGAGAAACTGAAGAGGGGAGGCGATGGAGGAAGGGAAAAAGAGAGAGAGAGAGAGAGAGAGAGAGAGAGAGAGGAAGAGAGGACCTAATTCGCCCAGACACGAATATATCTAAGTCTCATCTCGATCAGTTTTTTTTTTTTTTTTTCTCCTCTTTTGGCGGGTAATTTATTCTCTGTTTTTTTTTTTTTTTCTGTTCGATTCAGTTTTCGCCGCGGAAAGTGAAAACGTTATTCGAGCAAAGTAAATCTTCCAAAGGACTCGGATTATCGATTAAAACGTAGGAAAATTTGTGCACATCCGATCAGGGGAGGTTACTGCTAGGAAAAATCAATGTGCGATATTTGTTTACTGGAATAGTTTTCGAGGGTTCTTTCCATCGTCGAGAGAATCGTACAGCGCGTATCAATTTTCATATTTTCGATAGAACGATAATGTTGTTGAATATAGAAATAAATGATCTCTTCTTTAATCGAAGAATTTTTGCAAAAAGAATGTAATAGCTTCTCGAGGATGTGATCATCGGCGCGATCGCGAATTGAAAAGAATTTCAATCGTACGGGAGGAAAAGTTTTGAGGCAATAAAAAGCGTTTCGAATAGAGAATTCTAAGGAAAAGTATGAAACGCGCGATATCTTTGAAAGTTTCATAAAAAATCGTACGATATTTATATTCAGTCAATTTTTAACGTCGATTATGAAATTATTTTTTTTTTTAATTTCATCACGGTTTTCCCTATATTAGATATATATTGTAGAATGTATTATACGAGACGCGAAAGACCCTTAGAAAAAAAAAAAAAAACCCGATCCACGTGTTAAAGTACGAGGGATAAATTCGTGTTGCAAATTGTAAAATTTTGAATTTTGAATTCTTTTTTATTTATTTTCTTTATTTTATCGACAAACCAATGAACGAAATTATCAGCTTTCTAATAAGATGAAAAAACTGTGCTATATATAAGTAATAGCTCGGGTATACGGTAAATAGCTGACGAATGTAATACTGCATCGCCTTGAGCGGACAAACACAGCGATATGTAAACAGTTCATTTTAATGTTACTACCGTTGAACGCGATATATGGCGTAGTACAAGTTCGTGTTTATTAAATAAAAGGTGAGAGGCTGATGACTTCGATTAAACTGACCGAGCATTTATTTTTATTTTATTTTCATTTATTTCTTATTATTTTTACGCTACTGAACCAAAATAAAAATAAAATAAAATATCTGACCGGACGAGGGGATTTACTGTTACAAAAGAAATTTCTTTAGGACAGCGACTATCATTACTGAAAATTTTATGGCAGCTGGAACCTGTGCTAAAACTTTGGGGTACTTTAGATCGATTTTGGACAGCCCATTTACGAGTTCGGAATAAAAATATAAATAGGACTCGAGACCTTTTCAAAAATGAATTAAAAAAAATAAATAAATAAAAAAATGCAAACTAAAAAAAAGAAAGAGAGAAGTTTTTTTTTTTTTTTTTTCAATTTGTAGAAAGTTAAACGAGCTCCAAAATGACGTTGTCACTTACGGTTTGCGCCGCTTCTCGTGATCTAGCGAGGTTTTCTTCTCTCAGAACTTTTCTAGAAGCTCTTTTCGGCGGCAAGTTGGCCAACATTTTCTGTATACTTTCACCTGCGAACGAAAATGAGAAGTGCGGCTGAGTTCAGTCGTTATAAATCAGAAAGTGAAGCCTGATTATGTCTGTTTCCTAATTTTCGTTGTCAAGTATAGAAATTATGGCAAATATCTTACATACATGTCTCATTATTCACAATTGAAACTCCTCTCGAAAAGAAGCGACGAAAAATAATAAATCTTAGAGCGATTAGTGCGACGAAAATATGATAAATTTCTTACGATCACTCGGCCGGACTCTCGGCCCATTCGTAGGTCGTTCCTTGGGTGTGTTGGCCCTCGGGGTCTGTGAGTTTTGAATGTTTCGTTTCATGCCACGTTGTACTCTTCTCCGTCGGCTACGACTGCCGAAAGGCCGCCATTTGCACTTCTTTTTACCGTTGCCAAAAAGTCCGAGAAGCCAAGTCTGGTCGCCACCACACTCAAGCATGTGCCTGTGTAATTCTGCCAGAGTGTTGCAGTTCCTTGAACACTTTGTGCAAATTTTATCCGGCGATACAGCCGCCTGTGCTTTTGCCGTTGGACGACCTTTTCCCGGTAGGAAAAGGTGCTTGTAGAGATCCCGTTCGTCACCGGAAAATTCGAAATGCGAACACCAAACGTTTGGATGATTGCATGCTTTGTGCTCCTCCATTTCTTTCAGCGTTACCTGCGCAGATATAATTCACGACTAACGGTCACACCAACGAATTAAACCTGTCTCACATCAGTTATAAAATGGCTACACTTTTACTTAACTATAGTTGGATAGACTCGTTTTTAACCGACAGACGAGAAAGAAATTTAAAACAAAAAAATCAAAATGACCTTAGAAACCCATTTTATTATCAGAAATACTATCGAGTACGCGGAGGATATGGACTGGCAGTCGAACTAGAGACGATAACGTTGTATCGAAGATATGGCAATAAAATTGGAAGTTTACAAAGACAGAGGTAAAAGCTTTTGAAACTGAGATCTAGTACGCTTTTGTAATTCGTATAAATCGGCGGCGTGAGAAAATGACTTTAGGAAAACGTGGAAATGGGAAGAAAAAGGCGACTTAACTCTCGGGGAGAAAAAGAAAGCTGGTAATTAGCGGAGGTTAACTTTAAGCGAAGATCGAAGTAGGTATAGCGAACTCGAACTGGGAGAGTAAAGGAGATGAAAGTTAACTCTCGTCTCTTTTGTTTGTACGTATACACAACACCCTCCGAGCAGTGAGAAAGGAGCAATTAAAACTCGAAAAAGTGGAAACAGCGCCAGCGCATGTTTCTACTTATTTATTTTACTCTCGCGGGATCATTTCCACCTTTTAAACCGCGGTTTCAACTCTAATTGCAATCTTGAATACCTGGATTATTCCCGATTCTTGATACTTATATAAATACGGAAAGATCATGTGTTCAGAAAATCGATGAAAAGGGAATACAAGAAAACTTAGAATCTTATCTCACGGATTCGACCGAAAAGTTGAGAGTGATCTCAATCCAAGACTTAAGGCTTTATTTCACTCCGGGAATAATTTTTTCCAAATTACTGATACGCTTTGAAGGAACATTCCATCGACTCTGATTTTCCACACGTGACTACTTCGATTTAGAGACGCAATTAGAAATTGTTTGAGATTTTATGTACACGTACGTAGGTCGAATCTATCGAAGGAAAAGTAGTCGTCGCAGGATACGGGTCGCATCGTTAATCGAAACTTTTTGAAATTTGGAGAGAATATCATAAAATGATGTACTTTCGGGGTAAACCAGTGATACGGAGAGATGAGGAGAGTCTTGCCTCGCTGTGAGCACGTGTTGCACTTATTTTTTAACGTTTACAAAAAATTGCGAAATTACATCAACGTAGAATACTCCCTCGAAATTTGAAAGAGTTTCGATGAAGATTTGTACCCCGCAACAGCCACTTTGTCTTCGGTGCAGTTAATCTATGCAAAGCGGAGTCCATCGTATCTTAAATAGTTTCGAATTATGTCTGAACACGTTCGGTTGTGTAATTCACCAAGTAGAAAAGCGAGGTTCGATCTAACGGCACAAAAGTTTGTCCGGTGTAACAGCATCGACATTTTTTAGTCGAAAATCAAATCGAGTCAAGGCAATTGCAGTGTATGTGTATGTATATGTCATACAGAAGAGGGAAAGAAGTGTAATTAAAATATGCATTGAAAAATGTCTTTAATAAAGTCCACAATTATCGGCTTACGTCACCACTCAACCCAGTGCAACGTACGTAACTGTATACCTCGATTAATGAAATCCTTGAACAAACCGTAGTTCTCAATGTTCCCTCTTTTCAGCTGCGATATCCGTAGGTGTGCATTCTATCGTCTGAATTCTCGAAAACTTTGGAAATTTTTTGCACCGCGAAAACTCCACCTCAAATCTTTCAGGATTTGATGAAACACGCACCTTTCCAAGTATGAATGACCCGTGAGAGGTCCGTCTCGAAGAAATTGTCTACAAGCTCTAAGAACCCGTTTTACGACGATACGGAAGAACAAACTTCATCCGTAGGTTAAAAACCGCGTTTCTGTTATAGGCGCTTTCAATTTTCGTTAAATTCCATAAAATATAAATCCAAACTTACGTGTCTTTCGGCGCAGGCGCCACAGACGTAAATCCTCGGCCTAGACCACTCCCCGGTAAGTTCAGCGTAGACAATTTCGCGTTGATTATTTCCATCGTTAACGACCTCGTCCCACTTCCTGAGTCCCATAAAGCTAGCGAATTCGTTGGTAAAGGTAGTGGGTTTCGCGGTACTTTCGGAAATATTCAGATCCGAACACCGCGGTGAATTCGGCGAAGAATCCTCCGAAGGAACGGTGGCTGTGCCAAGAGCGTCGTGCACGTCACCAGGCTCGTTTCCCTCCCGATTTGAAGTGCCTACATCAATTTCGGTCAGTCCACTTTGCCGCATGGTAGAACCACCGGTTATTTGCTCATTCGAGCCGCTCTGACTACAGAGCCTATTAAGCGTAGTATTATTCATCAATGCTTTGGTCAGCTGCTGTTTTTTCCGCAATGTTAACTGCGTTGAGATGTCAAATTTGCTCAGATCCTTTATGGAACAGGACCAGGGTTCCTTGCCGTCGTATTTTCTCGGGAAGTTGTACTTCTCGAAAGAAACCCTTCTAGGATGGGTCCTGGTTTTACTTGGCCTCTGTGCATACTCGCTAGAATTCTCGTTACCATCGTTAGAGTACTCCTTGGAGTTGGTGTAAACGGGTGTAGCAGCGGTCAGCGATATATCGATGGGGAATTGTATCTGATTGGCGTGATTCGTCTCGTAAAAATTTTGCTGTTGCGGTTTGGTTTCTGGCAAAGGTAAGACCGGCCGTTCCGAATTTTCCTCAAGTTTCCCGTCCAGATGGTGGAGTAAGTTCTCTCTAATGTTGCAGCTGACGCTGCTGTAAAACGAGCTGTCGAATTCCGGGCTTCCTGGACTAGTGAAGGCGTCTTTTTTCGGGGTATCATCTTCGCTCTTAGATTCCGCCTGGAGTTCCCTGGGCGAAATCGGCGAGCTACGATCCTTGGGCGATTCTTTACCGACGTTATCCTGGTTCACAGATCCGTGCACGTCGTTAGAATGATTGGCGAGGCTTTCCCTGTTCGCATATCGCGTGGAGCATTGAACACAGGCGTAGTATCGGTCAGAATGGCTCTTCGCCATGTGTCGAAAAAGTGAGTCGAGATTATCCAAGGCTTCGACGTTCGGTTCCGGCGAATCCCCGTCGGAAATTTCGCTGTTAACTCTCTCGGAACAATACTGACAGTTCTGAACCGTCCGTCTCGAGTTTCTTTCCGATCTTCTGCTTCCTCCACCGACTTGATGGACTCTCTCAGCGTGCCTTTGTCGCAGAGATATAGAAAGGAACTTCCTATCGCAATATAAACACAAATGTCTTACTGTGGGCGGCGAGGGACGCGATGGCGATCTCTGGGGCGAAGAAGAAGACCCAGAAGTCGGGTTCTCGTTACCACAAGTGCGGAGAATCGGCGCCACCTTATCCAAAGGAAGACTGCAGTGAAGACTGGTCGGTGAAGAGCCGGTGACCCGGGCTTCAGGGGCGTCTGGATCCCTCGATCTTTCTTCTATGAGGTTGTTTATATCGTTCAGAAGATCGCTCATGAGTTCTCTGCAGACGTCCATCAATTCGGCTGGGCTTTTCGGTGCGATTGGTTCATCGGCGAGTTGGAAATCGCAGGAAGGAGATTTTCCGAGAAGAATTTCACAGACTTGATCATCGGGGCTGATACCATCGTTGAAATTTGTTGCTTCGATGTTTGTAAGTCGGTCTTCGAGTCCGGGTGTAGAAACGGGAGTTTCTGTGACCCTAGCAACGTCCTCGAGAACGTTTTTCGCACCTTCGAGTGCCTCGTCGGCGTTTTTGTCAGCTCCTTTGGCACCCTCGCTTCCAGAGAGGACGGTAGCTACACTCCGCCACTCTTCGGCTTCGATCTTGGTTCCCTCGTTCCCAGGATACGAGGCCTCGGTTATATCGGTCGAAGAGAGGTTCTCGCTTTCTTTCATAGTCGCCGAAGACAAAACCCTGGTTTTACAGCTGTCTTCGGCTTTATTTTCCTCGACCTTCTCAGCCTCGTCCTTGATCACACCGTTGAGAACAGTCATAACGTACTTTTCGAGATTCTCGAGGTTTCTTTCGACGCTGTTCCTCCCGTCGTTGTCATTTTTTTGTTGCTGAAGCTGTTGCTGTTGATGTTGATGTTGATGTTGATGTTGCTGAACGGGCTGTGACTCGGGTACTTTTTTCCTAAGATTATTTATCACGTTACTTAGCCTGCTACGTTTGTCCAGGGCCGTCTGGGCCGTCCTGTTTGTCTCCTGGGCCCCACGGTCACCACTTGCACTAGTTGGGTGCGTCACACCCAACTCTTCTAGGCTGTGACTCGACGCCACCATTTTCTTATTGTTATTACTATTTACCGAGGCAACCGGGGCGACCGTAACAGCCGCCAGTAATCCAGGATCAACAATTACCGTAGCCGATGCTGTCTCTGTAACAAAAATCGAGAAAAAAACATATTTACATCATTATTTACAAATCGTTTCATCGCTTCGAACAAATTTATTCATCGGTGATTTTTCCTCGCCGATTTTTTTTTTACAGATTTTACTTATCTCTCGTCTTTTTTTCTTTTTCACTTCAACTATAATAAATTGGGATCCGGTTTGCACGGTGATAATTTTGATAAGCGAAAACTCGTCGCAAACTATTTTTTTTTTTTTTTTTTTCAATTTCATGTTTGACGAAAATTTCGATCTTTTATTTCAATTTTGTAAAAATCTGATAAGAATTACGAGAACCTTTTGAGTTTCCTGTTCTCATATTATAGGAATTTCGATTTTTTAATTCTTCTAACTTCTGTCATTTTTTTACTTTTCATACATGGATTTTGATGAAAAATCATTAATTCGTATCTCGGTGAATAAAGTTCGATTCTTTTCTTTCTCTCATGTCAGCGCGTGTATCTCAATGCAGAAAAATGAGCATATCGCATCAGTTATTCTGTAATTTGCGATTTACAATCGGGAAAAAAAACCTTTTATGACACGTCGATCGTTACGGGCGAATTTTGGAAGCGAATCATCTAGGAATAGAAAAATAGAAAAAAAATAAAATAAAACAACATGTTTCGCACAATTTTTATCATGAAAATTTTACAACGTTTCGAAATGTCGACGTATCTGGAAAAAAATTGTATTCTACAGGCTATACCTATTGTATCACCTAAAAACATTTCGCTATCGTTTTCGAGCGTGTAATAATGTGGTTTTTGTCGAGTTAGGTATAAAGAGAACGCGCGCGGTGGTGTAAAATTTTGTGATAAGCTTTTGATTGTGAACGAGTGTTGCAATACAATATCTACGTGCTTATAATAATATTAAGGAAATTCTGAAACTAAAAACTATACGGAAAAACTTAGTTTCTCGTTACATAAAAATTAAATTGAATTAAAAGAATTCCCGATTGGCCGAGCTTCTGTCAAGTACCCTGCACTCCTTGAATCTCATTTTTTTGTTTAGAAAAAAAAAAAAAAGAAAAAAAAATTCATTTTTTTATTTTTTATTTTCGTCCTCATCTTTTCGGAGTTCTAAATATCGGTAAATTTTCTCCTCCTGTATAAACTCATATAGAGTTCTCAATTTACGATGTTAGTTAGCTCTATTTTCCCGTATGCAAAAGCCTATAACGAAAAGCCTAAAATAACGTCTAGGTGCGAGAGAATTTATTTGACGGCTTGCACCTCGTCAGCATTCACCCTCGTTGCTCTATGCTGTGCTGTGCTGTGCTGTGCTGTGCTGTGCTGTGCTGTGCTGTGATGTGCTGTGCTCAGCGCCAATTTATTTGTACACGACGAGGAGAACTTCCTACTCTTTCCTCTTTCCTCTTTCCTCTTTTTTTCTCTCTTTCTATTTACCTCCTACTCCGCATCTTCTTTCTTCTACATCTCTAGTATGTAGTATAGGTATATACATACATACATGTACTACGTGTATAAGTCGGAACACCAAGAAAACAAATCGTTCAAGTATACGTATACATAAGTATGTATGTGTGTATATGTATACATATAGTATACACACACGAATAGAGAGGAGTTCATCGCAGAAGAAACCGGGCGCGTAACCCAGGCTCTGCATATAGGCGATAGAGTAGATCGTTTGGCGAGATAAGATAAGACTTCACTAAAAACGGGGCGCGATATCGTTGCAGCGCTTCATAATCTCGGGTCTCTGGGATATGTAGCTTCTATTACAAATAGTAATTGGGCCGAAATACCGAACGAGCGGTTTTTCTTTTCGAAAAAATAAAAAAAATAAAATAAAAAACATTGAAAAGAAGACGAAGAAGAAGAAGAAGAAGAAAAGAAGGTGATGAGGAAAAGCAGTGATCCGTGCCCGGTGGGAAACGCCTGACTCGCCCGACCAGTTCGGTTCGCCTCTTCAAGGAATACGGAGCTCCTAACGGTACTCGATAAAGCTACGACGACACTATAACGTTACGTACGCGGACGCAGAAGCGACTTGCCGCCCGCAATCGATGCAGTTTCTGAGGCTTCGGACATTTCGTAAGGGGGACTACTACTCGATCGTCTTTCCTATATTCTTCCATATGTATAGAAGAAATTTAACTCGTCGTCGATGGAAATAAAATGTATTCTCGCGTTCGTTTGATCGGGCATATTTTTTCTTTTTTCTTTTTTTTTTTTTTCCTTTTATTTTTGACCTCGATATGGGCTGTTCCGAGAATTTGATGCCCGGATGTTTTTTTTTTTTTTTTTTGTTCAAGCCCGAACGATAGACTTTTTGAATTTTGTAAATCGGGAAAATCTCGCGTCAGATTTATACGCGAACCAAGGAAACGCGTAGATATGGGAAAAGGAAATATGAATGCTTCTTCTAACCCAAGAATAATTACTGAGTATCGATTGATTCGAGAATTGAATCAAGTTCGAATTGGATCGAGTCCTATCGATTGTAGAGAAAAATAAAAGGAGAGAATTTATCGGGTTTTCTTTTTACAACAACTCAGAAAACTACCGCACCGATAAAATTCCGAATCTAATCAATTCCAAGATACATCTATAACGAATGTTAAAATTCGTTTTATTCGATCCTAAGATATCGATGGATAAAAAGTTGATCGCGATCATCTAAAAATAGTTCAGAGATGATTCTCTGTACCTCGGAAACGCGGAGGTCTGGCGAAAACTTGACTTTTTATTTTCGGCTTGATTAAAATAAAGTCCCTCTCCTGTTTTTTTTTTTTTTCCTACAGCTGGAAATTGAAAAAAAAAAAAACATGAAAAATCTTCAAAATCGTGAACTTTTTGCTCGATTAGTAATACATTCGGGTATATACTATTCGAATTCATGGTTTTATAACAGGAAAATAGAATCGTGTGACCGAAGGACAAAGGGATTACGTATATACAACGTACCACGTCTAAAGCCCCCTGTACCTAACAATAAGCCGATCTATATATGTACTATAGAGTGTTATAATAAATGGTTGTAGATAATATGAAACACGGTGTCAACATAAATCCGGACCCATATAATATACCATCCCACTTACAGCATACGAGATCAATTTAGTCCGGGAGATAGAGAGAGTGTGTAAACTGTAATAAAATTGCAATAACTTGAACGATAGGTTAAAACGGCAAGCTTTTGCTTTATTTCTTACACGAGTGCTTCAACCGTTAGTATATATATATATAGACATATATACACGGCATAAGGGTCTCCTACACCCCTTTCATTTTTTATTCAAGAAAGGAGATATTGGGTTGGCTGGCGGTAACGGTGAACCGCTTTTCTTCCCTCAGTAAAAAAAAAAAATTCAAGTTTTATATTCTTTTTCAACCTCACTTTTCCTGTCTCGTGTTCTTGTTCTTTTTCCGTTTCTCTCTAATTCTTTTGTTTTTTTCATCGTATCATAGATCGGACTAGAAAAAAAATACAGAATCTTATGACGCGTCGAATTATTCAAATTTCGGACTTTGGTACGCTTGGCGCGTTTGATTCTGACCGGTATATGAAGTTGGCACCACAATTTTCTATCTTCTTTTATCCTTCATGGCTACATAGAGAAGGAAAGAGACAGAAGACAGTGGGGCCAACTTCGTACCGTTCGGAATTAAACGCGCCAAGCGTAGGTACCTACCTACCAACCTACCAGGTTATTCGAAAATTAAAAAACCGACGGTTCCGTCCCTATAAGAAAAAAAAGAATATCGAGTGATACTTACACCTGTTAATTTGCCCTACGGGCACGCGGAAGCCGTTAAAAAGAACGAAATGAAAAGAAGAAACCAAGAAAAAAAGAAAAATAAAAAGTACGGGGGGGGGGGGCACCTAATTAATTGGCGTAAGCGAGCCCTCGATTCCGTCTTCTGTGTCTTTTTCGTTCCTTTTTTTTTCTTTTTCTTCTTTTTTTTTCTCTCTTTGTTTTTTTTTTTTTTTCCTCGTTTGTTTAAATTTCGGATCTCTCGTATCATACCGCGTTTCGTGTCCGATTCCGTTATTTCTCACGTTTATACGGTAACTGCGATCATTATCGCTCCGCGATTCGCGGTAAATTCGCTGATTTAACGGAATAAGGGCTACGTTCACGGAATTTTTCCATCTTATTCTTAAACAGGAATCGAGAACGAGGTCAGAATTTAACTCCCGTCGGTTTTCTTCTTCTATTTTTTTTCTATTTTTTTCTAATTTTTTTTTTTTTTTTTTTTACTTCTCAATTTTCTATAACCGTTCAGCAATTTCACGCGTTGAGCGAGGAGAAACTAGATCGATATCGTACGTAAGGCAGCAGTAGTAGCAGCAGCAGCAGCAGCAGCAGCGTTGAAGCACACTTTTCACCCGACACGTCGTCGCCCTTCTTTTTTCGTACGTGACGCAGCTATACGGACGTTTTACGCTAAATAAAATCACGCCTCCGTAATACATGTGTGGTAGGTGATAACAAAAAAATTCAACTTGAATCAGAATCGAAATTGAAAAAGAGGAACGGAAGAAAATAATAGAAAGAAACAAAAGAGAAAAAAAAAACAAAACGAAGAGAAATACAGAAAACGAAGAGAAAGATGAAAATTTGAATATATTCCGTCATACTTTTCGATCCCTGAAACGTATCGCTGATGTTTCTGTAACCGGAAGTTTGTTTTTTTTTTTGCTTTTTTGATCTACGAACGTTATTCTATCGCTTTTGAAGGGTTGATAATTTTTTTCGTTGGAATTTTCGATATTTCATAATTCAGATGAATTCAGAATCCACAGAATTTAGAAACTTATGGAAAATACATATATTCGAAGGATTTAAAGAGATCTATATGGTATATTTATCTTAGGCCATTCAGAAAGTTCGATAATTTATCAAATTTGAGGAATTAAAAAATCTATACAGAGATTTGGAAAAATCGGAGCCTGTTGGGAGAAAAAAAAAAATCTAAATCGTTTCTATACATATATATATAATATATATATAATATATAATATATATATATAATATATAATATAATAAAATATATATTATAATATAATATAAAAATATATATAATAAAATTGGTATATTTATTACGATTACGAATCGGTATTAATTTATCTCGTCGATAAATCGCGTCAATCGAAGAGTTGAAGGTATAATAAAAAACAAAGAAACAAAAAAAAAAAAAATACGTCGTGCTAATTTGATAAATTATTTATTGGTACAGGTTATATAGGTATCGTTCGATTGGTGTTCCGCTTCCCCCTTTTCTAGTCACCCTCGTCAGCTTTGAACGATCAAAGAAAATCACGATTCGTTAGAAAAAAAAAAAAAAAAAAACATGCCCAGTCCCCTTGATTACGCGAAGTGACATAAGTTAATTGGTAAAATCCGATCACCCTCTCCGTTATTCGTCCATAAAATTACACGTATACTTCGCCGTTCGATTGGGATATGAATGGAGAAGAAAAAAAAAAAAAAAAAAATTCGTCGATCTCGCAAAAAAAAATCGAGAAAAAAAGATATTTTCGTCGAAAAAAAAATTGAGAAAAAAAAAAGAAAAGAAAAATTGTTCATGAATATTAATTTTCTAATATTTGTATATAGTATATGGTACAATGGCACATGTAAGGAATATTCCCTCGATTTTAACTCGTTACGGGTACGTAGAACGTAGCGAGTGTGTATTATATGTGATATACGTTAAATTATTTAATCTTCGTAATCAACTGGTAAACGTCGCGATACAATTTTCGTCAACGTGGCTATAGAAACGGTTACTATTTAATTGAACAAGTTTTATTATAGTTAATACATCATATATACACCTGTGTTTACGTTACGTTACGGTAGTTTCATGATACGTATATCACCGCCGCCAACAGACTCGTCGAAAGAAGTTTTTTTCATTTTTTCTTTTTTTTTTTTTTTTTGCAAAACGAACGCATATAAACCGCGTTGCGAAAATTCTAAACGCGTTAGAAGAGTAGGTTGAATTTGAAAAATCCTGCGACATTTATCGAGAGCTGTACGAAACGTGAACGAAAAAAAAAAAAAAGAAAAGAAAAAGAAAGAAGGTAAAAAAATATGCAAAGCTCCGTTTTTTTTTTTTTTCTTTATTTTTTTAACTTGCGGTGATACTACTTTGTTTGTTTTTTTTTTTTTCTCTTCCTTTTCTTTTCTTTTCTTTACAGGCTAAGCATATGTAAGGATTTGAATGAAGCCCTTCTCGCCTTTATGTGTGTAAATATTGTCGTCATAGCAAAATGTTTTACAATTCGATTTACTGCAAAAAAAAAAAAAAAAAAAAGAGAGAGAGAGAAAGATAGTGAGAGAGGCAGACCTGCAGCTGACGTAACCTAAAGCTTTACATACAACGCCCATTCATATATGGATTTGTACATATGGGTTATTTAATCAGCGAATGACTAAAGTATTTATGTGTACGTATGTAGGGGAGACCCGAGGCAAAGTGGCGGCACTTTATCTCTTTTCTCTTGAAAAAATTGTTTTACATTGAAAATTGAAGAGAAAGAAAAAAAAAGAAAAGATTTTTGAGAAAAAAAAGAACGAAAAATTTTATTGATTTGCACCTGAAGTGCCCACTTTCTTCCGGTCTCCCCAATGCATCTCGAAAGTCAAGAATCGGGGGTTCGTTCTACTACATAGAGTTAGGGCCGGGTTGAAGTTCCGAATTTTCCGAAGTTCCCAACGTGAAAAATTTCGAATTTGAATTTTACCGACTCTCGCAATTTGCGGAAAGGGTATTTCCCCGGAAGTCTAGATTGCCGATTCGAAAGACTTTTGAACGAAGAACACCGGAGGTTCGGAATTCCGAAAGTTATAAAGATCCGGAAGCCCTAACCTCCGAAACTGGAAATTCACGCATTTAATTATTCAGTGCTTAATAACTCGGGCTGTATCGATCGTATCGAAACCAATAAGGGGTCAAATTAATCGTCTCGAGATTTACTTTTTGGAAAACAAAGTTTTAAAATCTTATTAATTATTTACGACGTCATGAAGTTATCGATTGGAGTGTATAAAATGGGTTTCCGTAAAGAGGGTCTCAATTGGAACGAACTATTCTCTGCCTTCACATCCTGAGAAATAGACCGAAATTTTTGGATTTTCGGGCTTTCGGAGTTTTAATGTTCCAATTTTCAACGTTTCTGAAAATTCTAAATCGTCTCAATGGAATTCGGTACTTGGACCGTTCGGAACTTCGACCCGGCTGCCTTACATACTTGAATTTTTTTTTCACGTTTTTTTTACACAGTTACTGAACTCTGAGATTTATAATAATTGACCATACCTTCCGTACACATTTCGACAGTTTTCTCAACACGCAATAATCACGTTCTTTTCAGTCTACCAAATCACTATACGTACAGTTCCTTCGTTTTTTTTTTTTTTGTTTTTTTTTTTTCTTCTCACTTTTTTGCGGAACGAAGCTTAAAGAATTTAATAGACCGAGATCAAGAGCACGAATATTCCAGTTCGCGACGTGCGGTGCGGTTGCACAATCGAAGGTATAAAAAGCAGAAGAGAAAAAGAAAAAGAGCAGTAGGTAGGTAGCTGGGGGAGTTGAAAGAGAAACAAAGAAGTCCATCCACCGAAAAAAATGTTGGGGAATAAAGAAATGAGGGAACTCGAATTCCTCTGAAACTTTTCATTTCAATTTTGACAATCACTCCTACCTACCCCCTTATCCAACCCCCTATACCTTTTCCTTACCACGTTGCAGGCCTTTTGTTTAAAACTTTATTTTCCTTTCTACCGTTCAAACCTGGGGAGCTTATCACTCGCGAATTCTTCTCTCTAATTAAGGTCGAGAAACGAGATCACGCCCTACTCCATTAATTCCACATCTCGTTCTGTATACGCCAGTCGCTCTTTTCCTTATTTCGTTTTTTCCTAATCATTCAGAAATCTTGATAGAAAAAAATTCGTCCGACTAAAGCAATGATTCACGGTCGCTAAAATTCAAACCGTTCCAGGTTTCGCTGAATTCCCAATTTCTCACCTTTCAGTCGTTGCTTAGCCGGTAAGTTATCATCGGCGATTATTCTTCGACTTGTAATGAAATAAATCTTGCCCAGTTATTCTCACGGGTATTTTTTCGCCGTCTAATCATCCGGAAGAAGAGTGAGAGAAATGAGCCGTAAAACAGCGTAAAAGAAACAAGGAAACAGGGAGGAACATTCGAGTTACCTGCGTTTCAGGAATCTGTTCGCCGATCATAATTAAGGCGTTTTTAAATCCACCGAAACTTTTCCATTAGTTTTATTCTTCTCATTTTATTATTTGGAGACACTGGAAGTAGCGAAGAACTGTTTAGACCGGTGGCACACCACCGGGAATCACAATATTAACAAATCGTCGCAGATGGTTAAGGCGAAGAAGAAGACGAAGGAGAAAAACCACCGACACACTATCACACGATTTAAAATCCGTATCACGATTCACTGACCTCTCACTGCTGCACGCAATGGATTGCGAACGGAACGAAGAACACAATTGCGTCGAGTTTTGCGGAAAGATTGATCACATTACGTGGTTCGGAGTCTTAGGCGATTTTTGATAATTTTTAAACATCTTTTTCAGCGTTTTTTCCGATCGATCGAAATTTCCGTCTTTCCTTTTTCCTTCTCCCCGGTATTTCTCACTTCCCCAGGTTTGCGGGTACCCGCAACGTGCGAAGAGCCAAAGTCGTATGAGAATTTTCTCCTCCTTCTTCTTCTTTTTTTTTCTTTTTTTTTTTTTTTTCTATTTTTGGTTAAGCCGACGCCGCGCAATCCTTAATTTGTAAAATTGAGGGTAGCGCAAGCGTCAGCAACGTCGTAGTCGATGTCCTAACCGACGTCATCGCGTCTAGCCTTCGTCGACGTCCTCTTCTCTTCCTCGACTCTCTTCCTGACTGATAGCTGGTGGTTCGTTGCTCGACGTTACTCTCGCTCCCTGCGTCAGACCCCGCTTCTGCTTCTGCTTCTACTTCTACTTCTGCTTTTGCTTCTGCTTCTGCTTTTGCTTCTACCTTCTCCTGACGCCATTCCGCCATACGGGGGGGGGGGGGGGAAACTTCGGATCGATATTATCCCTACCCTACTCTCGACTACAAAACCCCTCTCGACCGTTATACCCCTCTACAACCAAGGGTGGTTCGTTGGTTGCTTCCAACACTAGCAGCTATCACGATTTACCTACAGGTACAACGAGAATTTGCTTCGGTTTAGGGTTAGGGTAGAACTAGGGGTAGGAAGGAAGGAAGGAAGGAAGGTAGGAAGCGATAGCTTCGACAATTCTGTCCTCTGATCATCGATGAATGTACTAAAACCAGTGGGAATTCCAATTTTATATGATAAAAAATAGCAAAGCTATATTTTAATCGATGATTTTTATCATCTAAGTTGGAAGTTTGCTTGCATAATAACTGAGAGACTGTTAATACCGCGATTGTATACAATACCGCGTTAGCTTACGTGAATGGAGATTATTGCCGCTTCGTTTTTGAACTTTTTATCACCCTTTTGTGAGAAAATGACTCAAGATCGTTTGGACGTATCTTTACGTGGCGAGAGATAGGCTTTTTCAAGAATTGAAGGTCGCTTGACGAAACTTACGAATTATGTATCAAAGGACGAGACGAAAGAATCTGAATTTTTTAGATACTCGATGCTATTTCCGGTGATTACACGGGCTTCTATAAAGTGATGAAAATTTTCTTCCCGTTGGAGTTCGCTTTTCGATAGCTGGAGTGACAGAACTTCATCTTATATTAAAATACCTTCAAATGCTGGAACAAAATTGGGGCATAAATATTCGGAACTTATTTTTTTCACGTTTGAGGACAGGATACTAATTTTCGTAAGGCTGAATTCTCTCTCATCGTCGTTATTTTCTTCCTTTTATCTTTCAAGGAAGTTTCTTTCAGATCTGGTGCGAGAATAACGCGGAACTTCTTATCCAAGTACAGGTATAATTTAAACGGTTAAAAAACATGAAGCAAAATTGAGGCATGAAAATTCTATGACTTTTTTTATTTAGGAGCAAAAATCCAATTCTTCTAAAAAGTGGAAAAAGTAAAAAAAAAAAAAACATAAAAATCAATCATACATATGTGTATTCTTCGAAACGTTCGACTACAGGTACGTATATAAACTGTTGAACGACGATTCATTAAGCAAAGTTCAGAAGAGATTTAGAAATTGGAATAGGGAAGCAGGAAAAGGACGGGGATGTTTAATTCAGCAACTTTTGTTCTAAAGGATTTAACCTCGTTGTTTGATTTAACGGGTATTTAAATCGGAATAAATTTTCAACGAATAAACTCTCCCTTGGTGGTGCATTGCTTTATAAAGTTGAAGCCAACCGAACAATAAGACCGTTGCTGGTTACGAGAAGACTCGTGGTCTTGGTTTTAGCGGGCCATATTTTGAGGGTAGATTCCCCGCGAAAATCTAAGACTAAATTTCCTTTACCGAAAATTCGAGGGACCGATAGTTTCCGAGCAACGGAAGATCTTAGTCGACCGATCGCGGAGCGTATAGGTCGCATCATCAAGGCACCGCGCAACTTCCGCGCATGCGCAGCCCTGTCCGCGCCATCTATGAGTTCCGCGATTGGTTATAACTAAGATCTTCCGTAGCTCGGAAACTATTGGGACCTCGAATTTTTGGTAAAGGAATATTAGTCTTGGAATTTTGCGAGGAATCTACCCTTAAAATATGGCCCGCTCAACCTGAACCGTCCTGTAGATATTCCGAATCTGAATTGTTCCTTAAAAAATAAATTCAATGGACTAATTTCGCGATATTCACTACCCCTGTATAACGAAGCCCTCAAATAAAGTTCTCTTCACAGACAATCTAGAGCTCAAATTACGGTCTCAGCGACATAAGAAATGAGGATCGAACGTATCCTGTAATTATTGGTAAGAGGGGTGCGCGCAGGAGCAAAGCTATAGGGTTGGGCAAGGGCGACGGCGAGGGTGAGGGTGAGGGCGAGGGCGGCGACCACCGTGACATAGGGTAAGCTCGCGAACCTGGCAGTGCAAAATTAAACATTATTTCCATTTTTTTAATCTTTTTTGGGGGGTAGGTAGGATTTGGGAAATTTGTATGATAATTTTTAGGACAGTTTGTGATAAATTAATTTGGACAGAGTATTATATACGCGAATTTGTCATTCTACAATCTGAAAACAGGCTTTTAAACGGTTAAGAAATCCGCGCCTGTTAATTCTGGACTAGTGATTCTGCACAGCAGATTTCATAGCTCTATATAAACATTTTTGCGGTTGTGAGTTCTCCCGCATCGGTGTGACAGCGGTTTCCAGTTTCCAGGACACTTTTTCCTAGATCGAATTCAGCGAACGTGGATTTTCTGATATTGACCTTCAATCTCGCTTCTTATTCTCTCGCTTCTTTTCGCGAACCAAGTATACCCTGGCATTCGACTTTAGGTATAAAACACGGATTTCATCGCTTCGAAAACCCGCGAGCAGTTCGTTTTAGCAAAAAAATCAAAGAAATAAAAATTCTCGACAAATTTATCTTCGTTTCCCAATTCATTACACCTAATTGAAATTACCTATTCATGTGGGGGATATATCCCGAGAACTCGATGGGCATATCGTTAGTACGATCTTTCTCAAGCCACTCGAAGGTCTTCTCTCAATCACTCTCATATTTAGTAGGTCACGAAACGCGTGATTTATCCTATCGAAAATGGTAAAAAAAATTGATTCGGTACGTGGCAGAACGAATGACAGAACCACGTCTAAGGGTCGAAATTTTCAAAGATTTTTAACTCTCGACTCATTTTCCACGACATTTAATGTAATTTGCGAACATTTCGTGTACATTATAATACAGATTTCACGATTTCAACAAAATCTCAAGAATTTCAACAATTTTTCATTAAACTCCACGCGGCCTTTGAAGTATATACTCAGGTAAAAGTCAGAATTTTTTAGCCAACGCCTTCATCTCAGTTATAAAATATATAGTCGAAGTGAAAGCATGACGACGGTTGTACGTACTAATGTAAGATCAATATCGCTGCTTTGATTACCCAAAAAACACATTTATATATAAATACAATTTTTTGAAGCTGAAAAAAAAATTTACAAAAATCGGACAATCGGTTGCAAAGGAAAAAAAAAAACGAAATTGAATCGTTGGAACAATTTTTTTCAAAGCGTGGCAGTGGTTAGAAAAAAAGTGTTACTTCGAATGTGTACCTGGTTTACCTCCTTCGACAAAATTGCCTTCGCTTACTCGGACGACTTTATCGTTTCGCTCTATAATTTAACAATATCAACGAAAACGAGATAATTAAACTGAAGCAAACTCTTCAATTACAGCTGCATAATATGCTAATTAAGGGTCCAGGTATACCTGTACCACCCCAGTAACGTACCTTCGTACGTTTCAATATTCTAGCAGTTTATTATACTAGTCCCTGGGTTATTAGAGGGTTAATTATCGCAACGTTTATAGCCTCTACGTATACAATATTCATAATATGCTTTTGTATTAGCCTCAGGCCAAATTGACAACTTTTGATCATTACACTCTCGCTAATTTCGCAAATGCACCTCTGCACACTATATACAGTTAGGCGAGGCTTGAATTTCCTTTCGCACTTCCGTCTAAGTCTTTCAGTGCGCATATATATATATATATCGTACCTATCTGGGGTACCAACGTCTTAATTTACATGAGTCGAAGCTATATCGACGCCGATGGACGCCGAGCGTCGCCGAGTTGGTTTGACCCATGTCTGATAAGAGATAATTGGGATTTAGCCGTTGCAGCAGACGGCGGTGGATATATTCGGACGAAAGACGGACTTATATACATACAGTCCGGCGATTAATTGATGCGTCAATTTTATTCCGCTATTATAAAAAAAAAAAAAAAAATTCCTTCTTATATCGTTTTTTTTTGGACCCTGTCGGTTTACCCTGCGGACTATAAATGCGCGCCATACCTGATTCCTACACGTTGGATCAGGTTTTTTCAACTAAAGTAGGTATAAAGGCAAAGGCTGCGCCATGGCTACGGATTGACGTAGTCGACGCCATCTTTGCTTTTCGCGAAACGAAACGACGCGAACGCGACCCGACGCGACGCGGCGCGACGCCTGCCTCTGCCTCTGCCTCTGCCTCTGCCCGCTTGGCATCGCGTGGCCTCGCCTGCCTCACGCGTCGCGACGTCCGCGTACATTTTGTGTGGGTATATGTGTATACACATAGGTACGGGTGTCTATGTTTTTTTTTTGTTTTCATTTTCCTCCTTATCCCTGGCCAAAATTACGCGGGAGTCTTTGGATTGGATTTTCTGGAAAATTTTACCCGAATGAAAAATGGGCTGGTAAATGTTCGAATTCGGATTTTATCACGTTTGAATTTAAAACTCGGGGAAATCGTGTCGAACCTTTGTTGCTAAGCCAGTTCGCCGTTTTGAATTTCGTGTAAATGAGATGAAAAATTGTAATAGGAATAAATGAATAAATAAATAAACGGTGAAGTCGTTTTTTCTTTTCATGTATATATTGACTCCGATATTTTGAATTGGTCGATTTGACAGAATTGATGCAAAAAGATGAAAAAAAAAAAATAACTCGAGAATTGAATTACGTTTCGACGCGATGAATTTTTCTCAAATCCTTGTCACCTTTTTTCAATTTTGGAGTAATTATGGGGTGGAAGGATAAGGTCCTCTAATCGAGTCTGTATAATCATCGTTTTAAGAAAGTTTTACGACAAAATTATATGAAAGCAAAAAAGAAGAGAGAAAAAAAAATTTTTGAAAGGGATCTGAAATCCGAGTCAAGTCCTTATTCCCTGAAGGTCTGTTAAAAAAAGGGTCTTCCATATAGATGTGATACGTCGGCTTTTGGGTTAAGGAAAAAACCAAGAAAGTGTCAAAAATGAAAAGATGAAAAAATGTTATACCCATATGATTTCGTTCATTTGTGAAACATTTCAAGTCACATTAGCTGCTAATTTCGACTAAATCTCATTAAATTCGTGTATAATTTCTTCAACCTGCCTATTTTCCCCTGTTTCTCCTGTATACAGGATAATTCAGGTTGAGTGGGTCATATTTTGACGGTAGATTCCCCGCGAAAATCTAAGACTAAATTTCCTTTACCGAAAATTCGCGGTACCGATAGTTTCAGAGCTACGGAAGATCTTAGTCAACCAATCGCGGAGCGTATAGGTCGCATAGCCAGGGTACACGCAACTTCCGCTCATGCGCAGCCCTGTCCGCGCCACCTATAAGTTCCGCGATTGGTCAACTAAGATCTTCCGTATCTCGGGAACTACTGCGCCCTCGGATTTTTGGTAAAGGAAATTTAGTCTTAGAATTTCGCGAGGAATCTACCTACTATCACTGTAGGCATAAATAATGATAATAACAATAATAAAACAGGGAAAAATTACCGAAGTTTAAGTCACTGTCGATGGTATTTCACTTATACTTATATAGAAAGACGAAGAGTAGACGAAAATTATACCTAAGTATATAGATAGAGAGAGAGAGAGAGAGAGAGAGAATAGAACCGCAAGATAATCCGTGCAAGGTGTGATATGGGAAACGTTCGCTGAGAAGAAGACCGATTGGATATACCCATACCTGTCTACATGGATAGATGCAGCAAGGAAATACTCGAGAAGTAAATAAGAAGACAGACGACGGCCACGGAGATTCAGTCACAGTCTTGCGGTCCGTCTCTCGTTTCTACAAATAGTTGGAAATATTGAACCGCCTATACCTCTACCTGATTCAAGAGAAGTAAAAAAAAAAAAACGAATGATGAAAAAAGAAACAAAAAAAAAAAAAAGAACACACGAAGAAAAAAGAAACTCGTAGATCAGGTCTCTGGCTTACTGGCATTCTCCGTGCATGTTGCAAGCCACCTTTTATCCCTGAAGTTCCATACAAATATATATATATATATATCCATATCACAGCGTAGGTATACGCATTATATCTGCGTAAAGTAGCTGTTATATACCTTTTATCACGGGAATAGGAAACAGTCATCGATTTATCTCGCGCCCTGGTGACTCGGAAGAATGGCAGTAGGGTTCTGAACGGATTAATTGATTCAGCTCGAATATAAAGGCTTTCAAATCCCCGTAATAAATAAATCGTTGAATGGTGTACATACATATAGTAGTTAGATACGATTTATAAGTCTATCATTTTTTTAGATCTAGTTTTCAATTATTTTCTTCCTTTTTTTTTTTTTTTTCTTTTTTTTTCTTTTTCCTCGTTTGGTTGGTTTATTGTTTGCCAAATAATTGGTCTTTCCTCTCGTTATTATTCTCCATATTTATTTCATTGATAAGAGCGCGCATGACAGGCTTGGGTCGTGGCACAGTAAACAATCGGCAACAATGCCGTTCCGAAAGACAGAAAGATATGGAAAGTAAAAGAAAAGTAAAAAAAGTACGACAAAAGAAAAAAAGAAGGGTACAGGACGGTATATTGCGATAAACGTGGCAACGTAGCGTTATAGCGCAGGAGGTGGGATTAAGAAGCGTAATTAGCGACTCGAGCGGTCTTGCAAATTTTAGCGCGGCATTTAAAATCGCGAAAATCATCGAGACGACGATAAAAAAAAAAAAAAAAAAAAAAAAGAAGACATCGGAGAAAAAAACTAGGAAAAAAAAAAAGGAACACGATCCCGTTTTCTCGATCTTCAATTTTCCCGCGTTACTACTTCCGTCTCGAATTCATCTCACACTCCCAACTTGGCGAATGATAAAAATGTAGTCGTGAAATTTGAGAGTCTGAGTAGGAGGATCTCGAAGGTATGGGAACGATACCGTAAAATCGTTTCGAGTCAAGTCGGCGCAAGGCAAACTACGTAACCTATTTTATACTGGTCGAGGCCACCACGCGTCCGAGTAGTCCGAGTAGGTAGGTATACCACATTGTGTATATATATATATATATGTATATATATACGTGAAGTAAAGCTACTACTTACTGCACGCGTTGCGCGTCACCGATTAATAAAGCTCGTTGTAGACGGTCATGGTAGTATTTTCCGCACGCAATGCTCGCGGGCCGAATAGTGCGGAAACAAATTTGCTAATTGCGGTGATCCTTAATTCGGTCATATTCGAATTTCGATGCTTCCATTGGCCAGAACGTTTACAAATATATTATATACAAAAAAATATAGCCAAAACTCCAGATTCCTATCTCAATTCTAGGTACCGCCTTGAAGCCTTCGAATTTTCCGATTTGAATTGATCACGATTTGTGACACTTCGCGGTTAATTTTTTTTCTTCCAATCGCAATATAGCTCCGAAAAATCTCAAACTCGGTAGACTCCTTACCTGTGGTAGTAGGTATTTCATGAAAATTTGACAGATTTTCAACGATACAATTTTCAGAGTTACAGCTCACCAAAAAAAATTTCTCACCTCCGAATTGTGATGGATAAAATTTTGGCGTTAAAAATCTGTAAATTTTTCACGGATACAGACTACTACAGGTAAGAGGTGTGCGGAGTTTTAGATTGTTCGAAGCGACAATGCGATAGGGAGTAAAAAATAACCCCGAAGTACTTAAAATCGTGTGTTATTCAAATTGGGAAGTTCAAAGGCTTTGGGACAGCGCTTAGAATTGAGATAGGAACCTGGGACTTTGACTAAATTTTTTTGTACATATTTTTGACCCATGGGAGCATTGAAATTCGAATATGACCGAATAGAGGCGAAAATGAAAAGCGATTTAAAACAAAAAACGTTTAAATTGGAAACAATAGAAAGATCGTCGAACGGCTTAGTCTGAGGCTAATCCGATGCGACTCAGCTCAATTTTAACGCACACGTTCCACATGGCCTAATAACCTTTTCGAGTCATTGTATCACGATCATAGAACGTCGACAAAAGCCAATTTTTCTGTTAAATAACGAAGAACTGGGTTTTTTTTTTTTTTTTTTCTATCACAGAGAGAAGATTTTCACCTCGAACATAAATTCTTGATAGAAGTTGATGTAGAAATTAAAAGAAACGTAGTGTCTAGATAAACCTGGCACCAAAATTTCCTGAGAATTCCGTGTTTTTCAAAAAAAAAATTCCAAATATCAGACACTTTGTTCTCAAAAGTAAAGATCTAGGTTACAGAAACGTTTACTCGAAGGTTGAAATTAATTTCCGAGTATCGGTATACATTTGTAGAATATACTATATTTCTATAAAGAACAAGCCGAAAGTGATCTGCAACCGTACGTATTCAAAAAAAAAAAAAAGAAACCCAAAAAAAAGTGAAGTAAAGAAAAAAAAAACTTAAAAACAGTAACGGGATCAACAAAAATCGTATTTTAGCTAATACAAAAACGAAAGCGGGAGAAACAGATAGAGAGAAATAGAGAAAAACGGTTGAAATGGAACACGTTCGAGATGCTATATGATGTAAAACGGTTACGATTAGTTAATGGTATACTAATAGGTACCTCGGTTAAGTTTACAGCTAGGGTATACAGGTAGGGTATATAAACGGGCAATTTACCTGCCAACCTGTTCTCGGTACCGTTGGGTTGCGCGTCGCCTCGCGTCGTCACGTCAAACTTCGACTTCCGGTCAACGCTCGATTCTCTTACGTTAGCGAAGCGTCGCGTCGCGTCGCGTCGGGGCGCCCCACGCAGGCGCAGCGATTTATCAGGCGCCGCCAACGTCGACAAATTTCACTCTTCAATCTTACAGCTTCGATACTATCCCTCCAGATTTCTTTTTATTCGTTTAATTTTTTCAACCGATAAATGATAATCGACATCTTTAGAGTAAATAAGGAGAGCTTTCTCATTTTTTTTTTTTTTGGAGGGGGGGGGGGGCTAAAATTTTTCACCTGTTTTCAAATATGATAATATAATATGAAAATAATGTTCAGGCTGTAGTCAAAGCTGTCGGCTAATTTTGGGGTGGGAAATAAGCCGATTAAACCTGAAAAGCTACGGGGGTATTTCAGGCGAAACGATTTAAGATAATATATATATATATATATATATATATATATATATATATATATCTTGGGAAAAAGAAAAGGAGAAGAAAAGTTTAGGAGATATATAAAAAGTTGACTGCGAAATTGACTCAAGTTTTCGCAACAGCTTATGTATGCGAGTTTCGTTAGGTTTTAGGTACGGATACGTATATATATATATATATATATATATATATATATATATATATATATATATATATATATATATATATAGGTATATAGGCGAACGCGGATATTGTTAACGGAAGAGAGAGAAGAAATTTCATTATAAATTATCCTCGAGGTGAAATAATGAATTTGAAAAAAAATAATTTACTAACTTATTGATGTAATCGTTGGGCGATTCTTTATGAAATATGAGTTTATCAAGTGTTCAAGGTGTTCACCTTGACACAGTTTTTATACAAGCTGCGTGTGCAGCTCTGGTGGTGATAATATGGGCGCAGGTAGGTATTATATAGCTAGGTGTGTAGGTTATTCATAATACGGTTTTGACTAAGTGAAAAACCAATGCAGACGACGACGCGGATTACATCAGGCATTGATAGCCACGTATGCTATATCCGTGCATGTAGTTATATAACATACGTATGTATAACGCGGAGGTATGATTAGCAACTAGAATTGCAAACGACAAGTTATGGAGCCGCTGATTGTATAGGAGGAAATTTAGCCCGAGAATCAGAAACTTGGCAAAGGAAATGCTGGAATCAAATTTCTCTACACCTCTTTCGATGTAATTGAACAGTATACAGGGTGATTCGGTCTAAGAGGGGCATATTTTGAGGGTAGATTCCCCGCGAAAATCTAAGACTAAATTTCCTTTACCGAAAATTCGAGGGATCGATAGTTTCCGAGCTACGAAAGATCTTAGTCGACCAATCGCGGAGCGTATAGGTCGCATAGCCCGAGCACCGCGCAACTTCCGCTCGTGCGCAGCCCTGTCAGCGCCATCTATAAGTTCTGTGACTGGTCAACTAAGATCATTCGTAGCTTGGAAACTATCGGTCCCTCAGATTTTTGGTAAAAGAAATTTAGTCTTAGAATTTCGCAATGAATCTCCTTTCAAAATATGAAACATCGTGGTTATTGGAACTCTGTGTTTTTTTTTTTTCAATCAATTCTCGTAAAAAAATTTATTTTTCGTTCATATAAATTTCTGTTAAACTGTTCAGAAATTACAAAAAGAGTCGATTTTCCCACCCCGTCTTGGCTAACATGGACCATTTTTTCTTCTTTAAATGATAATCCGTGTGCTCATATCTCCATAAATGTTTATTTTTGAATAGATGACAACGAAAGGAAGAAATTTCATAGGGGGATTTTTCATTTCGAAGCAGCGAAACGTCGGAAAATAATTTATAAAACTTGCGATGGCGGCCGTGTTCACTAACTTTACCCAATTATCAAAAATAATGATAGCTACAGTCATTTGAATAATATTTTGAGTGTAAATATTAATTCTAGTTAAACCGAAACGTTGGAAGTCAAGTTCAACAAAGTTTTCACAGTTTAAGGATTTCTTTCTTTTTTTCTTGCAGAATAGTGTTGAAATTTTTCATTTTTTAGAATCACAATTTATGCCGCAGACCGATTGCCAAAAATACTGTGTTTCAAATAGTATATTAAGAGGCCGTTTTTCAATTTTTTATTATTTTTTTTACTTTCGACATATGAACCGGACGTGATACTTTGGCGTCGTATCTAACCGAGGCTTGGTCCAGTGCAGCTGCCTGCAGGAGATGACTAATTGACCGAGCGACCCTCCGGGCAGGCTTAAATCCAGAGGCGATAGATAGGAAAAGTTACGGACAACAATG
The DNA here is from genome assembly GCA_963966615.1 of Tenthredo amoena. NCBI lineage: Eukaryota > Metazoa > Arthropoda > Insecta > Hymenoptera > Tenthredinidae > Tenthredo > Tenthredo amoena. Next base: position 21,021,876 of record OZ016482.1, on the reverse strand, counting down.
AGGGAGAGAAAAAAAGATAGAGAGAGATAGAGAGAGAGACAGTGAGAGAAATGCGTTTTATTTATAGAGAAAAAGACGAAATAAAAGGAAACTCGAAAGTTCACTGTAGTAATTAGAATTTTCTATAGATTCTACATGTGTGACATTTTTTTTTCTATTTTTTTTTTTTTTTTTGCCATTAACAAGTTTGTTTCATACATATATGTATACATACTTATGTGACTATTAGTTGTCAAATTTGATGGCATATTTTTTTTATATCAAAAGAAAAATTCGATGAGATTATAATTTTTTTAAATTATAGAACGCAAATTTTTTTTTCAGTTTTTTTGGAAAAATATGGAAAAAGTTTCAGCAGATCTTTCACAGCCATGAGCTTTTTTTTTTTTTTTTTCAATTAAAGAAATCAAAATCCAAAGATCCTCGAAAATATAATCGGAGAGTTTCTCGCAAGTTTTCCGGTTAAGCAGCGGAAAAAAATAAAGTAAATATAGAATTTTTTATTCTTTTATTTATTTTTATTTTATTTTTTTTTTTTAAACGAGCACAATACAAGAGTCGCGGGTTAAAGATGGCGACAAACTAAGCACTTGGCTCCTCAAACTTCCTCGAGTCTTATTAAACTCCGGCTGCGAAGCCTGGCGACAAGGCGTCGTTAGAGACGTCGTCCGGCGTCGCGTACCTAGTTGTCGTCGTTGGAAAGGGGGATGGACTAGAAAACGTTGAGGAGGTAAAAAGGAAGCAGGGGGATGAAACGAGGTCAAGACTTATCTGTGAGGAAGGAAAACCGCGCTTGCTACCAACCCTTTCCTTTCCTTTCCTTTCCTTCTCTTTTATTTATTTTTTTCCGACTTCGTGTAAGTATACCGCTATATAAAGAGAAAAAGAATGACCGCAGGCAAACGGCTCAAAGCTGACCATCGAGTTGTTACACGCGAGAAAACTAATGAGAGACGGAGAGAGAGAAAGAGAGAGAACAAAAAGAAAAAAAAAAATACGAAAAAAAATAAAAAAACAAAAAAAAAGCATGATATAAGTGTGGCTAATTATGCGTTCAATTAAACCGTTCCTTCGACGGGGGTGGGCGTATTTTTTTTTTTTTTTTACTCGTGTACATAATCGCAGGTATCGTATTCCGACAGAACGTTTTAATGAGCATAAGTATACATATACACGTATGTATAGCTGTAGTGTGAATAGATGAATCTATATAATAAGGAAATTATATAGAACATGTGACGCGGACGAACTTGACGGTTATTTGTTTATATTTATTTATTTTTATATTCTTTGTTTGTTTTTTTTTTATTAAAATTGGCGAAAATTATTAGACAACTTTGATTTTGATTGATTGAGATGTTGGTGAAATTTTATGACGAAAGACCGTTTCGTCGTTTCGAGAATTGCGGAAAACGATATCCGATCGAAAATTTTAATCACGTTGGCATATGCGGGTTGAAAAAAAAAATTTCGATATTCTGCGACCAGAGTGTAAAAACTCAAGTAACTTTCCACAATGCTGATAACAATTTTCTCCAAATTTTCTATCAATATTCTCGATTAGATATTTTGCAGTATAATTCTCTAACCGGGAAAATAGTTTTCATAAAAATTTCATCGAAATCTTCCCTCAATCCAACTTCAGGGATCCCGAATAAAAAATTCAGTTTTCAAAATCGAACGAACCGATCATAATACCCTGAAAAAATTAATTTTCCGCAAAAACAAATAAACCCTAATTTTTGTGAAATGAAATCAAACACATTTTTTGATATAGTGTGCGTAAAAATTCAATTTTACGCACTTGTTGCGAAAAATACTATTCCAAAATGCGATTTTACGCACACTTCAAAAAATACTGTTTGCAATCCGTGCGTACATTCTACACCCTCGTGCGCGACGATCAAACTGGGTGCGTAAAATTCCAATTTACGCACTCGTTGTAAAAAATACATTTTTTCTTTCCCAAATAAAAAAAAATGGACCATTTTACCCCATAATCATTATTTCTACCCACTTTTTCAGGTTTAGATCAAAGTTTCTTACCTGTGGACGAGGTCGGCGGTATAGGTGGTGTCGGCGGCGTCGATGGCGTCGGCGGTGCCCTCACGAGGGTGTCGTCGGCGGAGGGTGTGCGTTCCCTCATGCTCCCGGGTCTCCCCGGGCTGCAGGCTGGCTGACGCCCGCGGCACCCCCCTCAGAGCCACCGCTCTCGCGAACACGTACTTCGTCGGGCACCCCTGCAACATGTCAAGGAACACAAAAGATGATATACGCTTTGCCTCGGGTCGAAACGGGGTAGCGATTCTCGCTTTCAAAACTAGCGACAAAAATCGACTTTTTTTTTGTAATTTTGTAATTTTTTTCTGTTTTTTTTTTCCCTCAAGAATTTGGATCAAAAATCGATCCAGGGGTTGGAAAAATGCGATTTTAAAGAATTGCTGATATCTCGGCGACCGTTTCTCAGATTTGGACGAAACTTGTGTCACTGATGCTCCTTGAGGCGACGAACTTTTTCGACAAATGTGAAAAAAAAATTTTGAAAATCATAAGTGGGAGGGTCAAAAGTCTGAAATTTTATCGCGGCATGCCTGGTTGAACTGTATGGGACCGATTTCACCGAAATTTACCGTAGAATTCCGTTTTTGCTTATTTCGTGAGACGATTTTGTCTCGATGGATGAACTGCACCGATCTTTTCTTGGGACTCGGTTTCTCGATTTCTAAATTTGTTTTTCTCTGTTTTTCTCTGGTTTCTCAGATGTTTGGTATATTTCCAAAGAGAGTATCCCTCCATAGGTATATAACACGTGAATAAATCCGTGCGCGTTTTTACATAAAGGAAGTTAAAATATGCCAGTGAATCGGTGCAAAGCACCGCGGTATGGATGGGCGACGGCGCGGGCGTCGCGGCCAGACTCTCTGGCCTATCGTTTATTTATATTCCTTAAATTTCCATAAACTGATGGCCCGGGGTTCGAGCACGATGTTTGTCGTTGTCTTTCGATATCAACGACCGCAGGTTTGACGGTCGGTGGTTATGGGATAAAAAAAAGAATTCCAAATTCAAGGAGATGTGCGCAAATGTTATAAAATCTTTGAAAAGTCACGATTTTCGGTTCCATTTCGATTTGACAGTTCATAAAACCGAAGAATGAGCTGGAAGAAAGAAGAGAGCAGAAATTCGGTTCCGAAATTAACGAAAACAAATCATCGGAGTGATTTTTGTGATCTTCCGAATCCCCAAATGCAAATGTAATGAAATTGGCCCGGAGCGATTTTCGACTCGAAATATCTCGAAGAATGTAAAATTTTTTGGAAAAAATGTTCAGACATTTATTGCGGGAAATTTATCCGACTTCAAGACCACAGGGTTAGATTTTCAAAAATAAAATTTTTAGCTATGAAAAAACGTGCTCGAAGTTGAAACTGCGCGAAGCGATGTAGGTATCAGTTTTTGCCAATATAGCAAACCTACTGTTGCCATGCTGCCTTGTCCGACCCTCGCGTTACACCCCGAAAATAAATGGTCGAATTTTGCCCCCTTATTCCCTGCTCAGCAGGTCTCTGCATATTAATCTCTGCGTATGGTAAACAGGTGAAGCACGCGAAGATGAACCATGAAATTCCAAAAATTCTGTTTCTAGTCTCTCCTAGATTCAAAATGTGGAAACAGTCTATGCAATTTCTTCGTATCGACGAACACATTTTATGAATTATAAGTTTTCCCATATAAATACGATAGGAAAGATGATTCTTTTTTTTTTGTTTGAATTGGTATTACTCGGCCGGGTTTGATGATACAGAATTTCGCACAGTGCTGTTCGATAGAGAATTGAATTCTGCAGAAAAAGTGTCCCCGGAATTATTTTCATAAACTGAATAGTTCAGCCGCGACAAGTGTTCAAAGGTATATAACTTGAAACGCTGATAACTTGAAAACCGTTGAATTTACGAACTTGGTTCCTATGACATATTTTGTAGAGAATTCAAGTTTCTATAAAATCGCAATCTGCGAAATTCCGTACCCCAAAACCCGGCTGAGTAATACCAATTGAAAAAAATAAATAAAAATCATATCCTTCCCATAAGTTACTTGAACAAGAAAACTTATAATTCATGCAAAATCGGTTTTAGCGCTATCCTCTCCCGAGGATTTATACTTCGCCTTATCCTAAAGGACTTTCATGTGTAACGAGGCGAGAAAAAGAAAAAAAAAAAAATTATATCGCCCTGAAACGACGAAACTTATATATATATATACCGATTATTTTCTGTCATTATAAGACCGCCCACGATTTATTATCCGTGCTACAAAGTCTATTAACGCTCGATTTAACAATACATCAAATTGTTGTTTATAATATGCATGTAATAATGGGCGAATATTATATGCGGTGGTCTAAAATCCGCGTGGGAGAACCCGGCCTGGTCGTTAATAGTTAAGACGGTCCGGAGAGTAGTGACTGACTGACTGCCTCGTATACGCCGACACGCGATGTATACGTACGAAATTACGTTACGCGTTTACTGCACTCGCTTATGACCATTTAATAACCCATCATTCCGACGCGATGTCGGGCCGCTGAAGTAACACGTGGAATTTACACTTGTACATTACGCAATGAGTGCGCGAAATAGGCGATTCCCGCATGAGTCGGGAATCGCCTATTTTGCGCCCTAATCGCGTATACTATTTTTCCTAACGCCGTGTGCTTACAAAATGCGTTAGGAAATCTGGCATTTTGCGCAAAATCGCAAAATCGCAAAATCAAATTTTACACACGGCGTTAGGAAATAGTAGTTTATGCAACGAGAGCGTAAAGTGAACAACACAGGTCACATCCGAGTCGCATACACTATTTTTTGACCCCTGTGCGTAAAGTTTGTACTTTACACACATGGGATCAAAAAATATTAAAACAGTAATACCTATGCCGAATAGTAATTGTAATTGTAATTTCTGTCGACCGCATCGAGGTGCCTTGTGTCTCTTATATAGTTACGAATTAGGGCGGTCTAAGAAAACCAGAAAAAAAAAAAAGAAAAGAAATGAGTGATTATCTTTGTCTTTTTTTTTTTTTAATTTTGTTCAAATGATTTTACGATATTTGCAAAAAATTTGGAGAAAATTGTGCCACGAAAAGAAAATTTCTTCGGTTATAACGTTGTAGAGCGGAAAAAAAAAGGATCGTACCGTTTTTTTTTTTTTCTTTTTCTTAATTCTTAGAGAATTATTTTGTCGAATGAAAATTCGCGAGTGTATAGTTATACTCACCGTGTGACTAATTAAAAGCCGTGTTAATACCGGTGGCGAGAAAGTTGTTATTAGTTCCGGAGAGTGAAATTCGTAAAACAAGATGGAAAATTGAGTAAACAGAACAAATGCAATACGAAGGATCGACGACTGATCGATGAAGAGAATTCGTAAATAACCGAACGAATTAATACACGCGAAAAATATTTTCTACATTTATTGATAAACAATGTCGGTGAAAGTAAAACGAGTGCGTAAAATCAATCACGATGTGCGAAAATATTATTTTTTATTTATAGAGAGACAAGAGGTCTCTTTTATTCGAAATCTATAAAACGGACGATAAATCGCGATTTCTCTCTCTAAAAAAAAAAAAAGCGGAAATCGCTGGATGTACCCTTTAATCGGAGCGTCCAGTAAAACCTGGCTACAATATTCCCTGTAGAATTACAGGTTTTCCATCTTTTTCCAGGACGTAGACACTCTGCTTTGGTTGCTGCGTTTTTTTTTTTTTTCTTTTTTATCTTTCTTACAACAATTACACGAAATTTCACCAGACATTTCCTTCCTTCAACCAAACTCGAATTAATCGACGAGTGATAAAAAAGAATTGAAAACACGTACAATTTTCTGTCCCTATTTTTTTTGTATTTTTGTTATTTTGTCTTTTTTTTTTTGTTTTTCGAGTAGTAGACATAATCTAAATAAGAAAGCTTAGAAACGTGAGGTGGAGTTTTCTCTAGAACCTGAGTAAAAACCGCTGTTGTCCAGCGGGTCTCGTTTCCTCGTTTCCATCCCCACTTGGAAGGCTTGGCATTCATCCCGACGCGTACGGTCCCGGTTGTGTGGGTGCCTTTTATCGATTTTACGAAAAAAGTAAAAAGAGACAAAGAAAAAAACGAAAAAAATAGAAAAAAAAAGAGAAAGAGGGAGAGAGAGAGAGAGCAAACAAAAACCGTGTACAGGTATACTATAGACGTATTCTCACGGCTTGGTTATATACGTATACCTATTCCTCACGAAAAATCGATCGTATAAAGTATATAGGTAACTTTAACTAAACTATCTACCGCTCCAGAAGTAATTCTGGAACGAAAGATTTCTTTTATCACGTTTTTGTGGCTTGATATACAAGCCGCAAACCCGTGGGCCACGGGAACATATACCAACCATAAATTCATGCCATGAGTTTAGTTTAACACGCTCGCTATATTGTTTCGCTGTATAAGTAAGTACATATCTGGATCACGCGTGGATCAAATGAATAAAATACCGTAAGATTTATTCCTCGACTTTATCCGACTGATTTTTCCATTCAGTATTTTTTTTTATTTTGTTCAACAATTTTTGAGACAATAATTGTTTAGACTTGAGGAAAAACGTTCTTATTTATTCTCTATACGTCGCGATTTTACTCGCCTTTATATACAAAGAGTTCACGATCGTTGAGGGATGCAAAAAAAAATAAAAATTCAGTTTTTCGGATACTATAGAAGCCCGAAAAGATGTAGATTCGTTGGAAATCAGATTCAGACCTTCGGAACTTCGACAAGGGCTCCTATTTTTCCTATCGCCAAGGTGATGAAAAATATAAACTATACGTCTATAGGATCGAAGTATATATATGTAGCTTGATTCACGCGATATACGAAGTATCTAGATTCCAGATATTTCTTTGTGAATATACACATAGAACTCTGGATAAGCCCTAGACCGAAGAAGTAAAAGTACATTTACCAATACATAGCGTCGTCTGTAATAAACGAACTAACGCCGTGAATTTGTGAAGGAATTCTACTCCTCCTTAGCTTATGTTAGGCCTCCTAGCTATAACTACGCTGTACGGTTGGTATAGGATGAATATCTACCTGGGTTAAGCCAGGGTCTAACCCATAGTAGCCATAGCCTCTGTCCAGTGATTATACCTGAAGAGTGAGAGAGTCGGTTACCTGCCGGCGCGAGAGACTGCCCCAACAAATTTCGTTGAACTCGTATAAATAGAGTCTTGTAGTAGGTACGGGTCAGCCAGATACCAGTAATGTTATACGAGCGAGTAAATATCACTTATCTACGTATATAGCTGTAACTGACGACTCAGCACCGTTGTTCTTGCGTCCATAGTCTCTCAGTGAATATTTCCGATGATCAGAAATTCGGAAACTGTCTTAATTCTAGGTAACGTCATCTACGAGTCTCGATATAAAAAGAACCCACGCGTCCTGCATCACGTGACTGTCGGTACAGATCGAAGTGAAGTCTGTGAAAATGACATGGGTCGACTGTCGACTTAATTTCGAGGTCAATTTTAGTCCAAACTGGTTCCGGCTTCGCGAGGTCACTCGATATTGATGTAATTCTGGCGCAGACTAGAGTTATCAAAAAATATTCAATTTTTCATACGTTTTTAGACGTTCCAAATCCGTATACTGAAAAATAAAGAACATTCCAATTTTCTCGAATTTTTTGTAGCCGAACTAACAAATATTTTCAGAAACTTCTAGTCTGCACTAGAACTACGTGTTATGACTGTATGCACATGGAATCATAGCTCGATCGGACTAACGGTTATCGAGTTATCAAGTCCACAGTTTTTACTCTCCCAAGTCTATCATTTACTTCGGCCTCCCCACAATCCCCGAAAACGTGTCTAAAAATTGATTCAATAGCAGTAGATATTTTATTAGGAAGATTAAATTTGACGACAAAAGAAAGAAAAAAGCAACGTAAATTGCGTACAGATAAACGAAGAAGGTATAAAGTCGAGCGTAAAATAATCGTGCGAGGAGGATCGGTCGCTTTAAATGGGTAGTGCACCGAGAGTAGGCATATATGTATACGTTGACGTATGGCTCTCAGGTGTAGACTAGCTATAGGTAGAGGCAAGAAGTACGTACGTAAGCACCTGGCATATCTATATGTAGCACGTGGCACCCGGTAAGATTTGCTTTAAAGCACCTCTCTACTCTACCTCGTATACCGATATAGTTCTATATCTAACTCTCTGCATGCGCTGCAGGCTAGTTAGCTTACAGCCGCGATAAGTCGCGCGAGGAGGAAGCGCGTGTATGTATGTATATATATATATATATATATAGAGAGAGAGAGCTGGATATAGTCGACGAAGGTTCACGCACGTTAGAATCGGAGAAACGAACGAGTTCGCGTAAAATATCCCTATAAGAAGGAAAGCTTATCGCTGTGCACGACTCCCGGAATTGACGAAACAAGTTAAAAAAAGAAAAAAAGAAAACCTTTGAATTCTCGCATTTTAGTTTGTCATTATTTTTTTCGTATTTTTTGATATCTGGATAGATCAGACACAAGATATTATTCAGATGATTAAAAATCTCCAGAATAAGGAGAAGAGATAAAGAACGGTATTGTGGTCGTCGATTTATCTGTTTTAACTATCTTGTCTTACATCATTTCGCAACAGATGAAAAATAAGGTTAAAGATGAAAATGTTATCTAGATAATAAAATATCTTCCCAAAAACAGTTTTCGAGTTATTGATTCATCGATTTTTACTATTCTTACGGATAATATATCTATAGATAAAAACAAGATGGAATATATTATCTAGATGATAAAATATCTTCCAAGGATAGAAAAATAAAAAGTTACGGAGTTGTTGTTCAATAAATTTCTGATATTTTCACAAGTAATATCGATATAGATGAAAAGTATTATCTAGATAATCGAGAAAAGCTTTGGATAAAAAATGAAACAGTTTTGTCGTTGTTGATTTATGGAATCTTACTATTTTCATAAACAATATCGCGATAGATGAACAAAAAAGATAGAAGATATCATCTAGATAATAAGATACCTGAAATGAAAGAAAAGAAAACCAAGATTCGCAATTTTTACACTCGTGGTGATATAATTCTAAACGTATATGTACCTGGTATATATCAATGGAAGATAGCATCGGTATAGATCGTAGATAATGTACAGAGGAACTATTTCTTGTCTTCGGTTGCCTATACATAGCTACGTGTGTCATATATCTATTCATCGAAAACAATATTTTGTCAACTTTCCGTTATCCTCTTACCCTATCGCAAAATCCGTACCCTGACCACACTATGTCATATAAGATACCGAAACCTCAGTCCAGGGAACAGCCATTGCCTTGCAGTCGGCTGGCACGTCGTACTTATACAATATAACATGTACCAACATAGCGTATATAAGCACGTCGCCCCACACGACGATGTATATACCTACTCTCTTATAGCTAGCTGGGCTACTGCGTGGAAATTTGAAAAATGCCTTTTGGGTTTGGGTTTGGTAAAAGTCCAGAACGGTAAAAATTCCGAATTTAAATATTACCGTCTCGAAGTTATTAGAAAAGGGTATTTCCCCCAAAGTCTACATAGTCGATTTGAAAAACTTTGAAACGAAGAACACCGGAGGTTCGAAATTCCGATAGCTAAAGATCCGGAAGGCCTAACCTCCGAAACTTGAAATTCACGCATGTATTCATTCACTGTTCAATAACTCGGGCTGTATCGATCGGATCGAAACCAATAAAGGGTCAAATTGATCGCCTTGAGATCTACTTTCAGGAAAAACAAGTTTCAAAATCCTATCAATTATTCATGACGTCATGAAGTTATCGATTGAAGTAGATAAAATGGGTTTCCGTAAAGAGGGTCTCGATTATAGCTCCTTTTTGGACCTTCGGGGGTCTGGATTTCCGGAGCTTTGAGCTGTCTGCATTCCGACCTTTCGGAATTTCGATGTTCTAACCTTCAACGTTTCTGAAATTTCTAAATCGTCTCAAACGAATTCGGAATTTTTACCGTTCGGAACGAGACTCAGAGTTCGCTCTCGCACGTATGTTTGACGGTCAATCCGATACAAACTCCAAATTCCATTGGACGGAGGCTAGATCATTCAGTTTCCTTGAATCTATACATATGCCTATATTACACCGACTTGTCAGCTCAGCCTTGTAACAGCCCCCACCGAGTATGCGACCGGCGACGATGTTAGCCCTAGGCGTCTGGGCGTCCCGACGTCGGATCGTTGCGGAAAAGCTATACGAGTAGATCCAGCATCTAATACCTACACGCGCGTGAATATATTTCCAAAACTATAAATTATATAGCGTTTCAAAGTCTTTGCTATATATTCACGGCTGATATTTTGATTATTATGGAATTTTGGAAAAATTATACGGAAATTGATTTTCAACATGTGCTTATAATGAATATCAGTAGATTAAATACATTTCTGTAGATTTATATGAATTGGAATGGTATATATATACTTAGGTATATGAGAGGCAATGCGCGAGTGCAGAAATTTACCGTTAATACCGACAGACAGACAGATAACAGTGACGACGGTCATTTACACTTTGCCTTACTAGTCACCGTATACATATTAACCAACTATATACCACATTTAGGCTCTACTCTACCTACACACAGTTTGTGAGATACATAAAAAACACGGTGCATATAGGTATATATAATTATGAAACGTTAAATACAGGGTGATTCAAGTAGAGCGGGCTTTATTTTGCGAGTAGATTCCTCGCGAAATTCTAAGACTAAATTTCCTTTACCAAAAATCCGAGGGCCCAATAGTTTCCGAGTTACGGAAGATCTTAGTTAACCAATCGCGGAACTTATAGGTGGCGCTGACAGGGCTGCGCATGAGCGGAAGTCGCGCGGTGCCCTGGCTATGCGATCTTCCGTAGCTCGGAAATTATCGGTCCCTCGAATTTTCGGTAAAGGAAGTTTAGTCTTAGATTTTCACGGGAAATCTACCCTCAAAATATGGCCCACTGAATCTGAATCACTCTGTATACTTATTTTATGCCTATACGTATATTGTATATTGATCAGATTTTCCGCGGACGATTATTACGAAACTCCCTTAAGGCCATTGAAACATCTATGGATTTATAATAAAGTATGCGGATAATCCGTAGAAGCGTAAGCGTCCGCTATTTAATTAACCGGGTTAGTAATTAACGCGCTCTAGCTACTAGGGAAGATATCGAGCTGCTCCTAAAACTTTGTTCGGAATTGATTCGATGATTTATTCACTTCCCCGCATCGCCCTGAAGCTCAAGAGCTATATACCTATAGGTGTAGGTTTAGGTATATGTATATACATACACATGTGTCTATGTAACGTTAGGTAATAATTGCGACCTCCGCAAGTCTCACTCGTATCTATATACGTATTTATCAATCATATCTAACAAGGATATATATACATACACAGGGAGGGGTGGGTAAAACGGGGTACCTGAAAAATTAGGTGAAATTTTTTTTTTTTTTTTTTACAAAATGGTTCTGAACCGTCATTTAGGTATAATTACTGTTATTATCATTTTTGCACAATTTGGGGCGACCAACAAATTTTTTTCAAACATTTTTTTCCGGGAATTTATTTCGTTTTTGGTAAATTAAAAAAAAATATTTGGTAAATTGACAATTATTTTTTTCACAATCATTTTGAAATGATTTGGAGTGACTTGGAATTTTTTTTTTTTTGTTAATTTCCCGAATAATTTTATAAAAAATTTCTTTTTTAAATCAAATATAACATTTTTAAAAATAGAATGAAAAAATTTAGTATGTTCAAAATTCAAAATGACGGATCCGATCTGAATATTTGAATTATTCAAATCCTCATGATATTAGTCACGTAGAAATTTGCAGAATTTCGAATTTCAGACCTCTGGTTCAGAATCAGCGATCCAAAAGACCCCCGAGCGCCAAGACAGACTTTCGTAAAATTTCTTTCGGTCAAGTCATATCCAAACATTGGTAACACGATGTGTAAGGTTCTGCGCGTTAATCAAATGGAAAAACTTAGACTTCCTTCGAATTTTAGAGACCCTTGCGATCGGAGTTCGATAGAACAACGTAATGTATAACGAATTAAAAGAGCAAGTAGAGAAAGAGGATAAAAAATACCCAAGAAAAGAAAAAACGAGAACAAAAAAAGAAGTGAAATAATAAAATTGATACCCGGTCTAAATTAGCATTGAAACTGCGCTATGACGCCCGCGTAACCGTGACTACCTACCCGTGATCGTCTCGTATCTATTCATATAACGTCATATATGTAAAGGAACGACGCGACGATCTCACGATCATAAATGATCATATATAGGCGATCATTTCGAAACCCTAACCAGATTTTGTCCGCGTGACGTCACGGCCTCAAACACGTACAGGAGAACTTCATTAATATATATATATATATATATATATGTGTATAATATATTGAAATAAATGAGATAAGTTTTCACAGCTAAAAATATGTATGGAAATTATTTTTTATTTTTTATTTTTTTTTCAATTTTGAGGTATTTCCTACGACCCGAAAAATCTTCGAACAAAAATTGCGAATCATATACGAATTATTCGAAGAATCTGTCACACAGATCTGAACACTGATGCCGTTATCCTCGCAGGAGGAAAAACTCCAAAAATTTCTCAATTGTTTTTTCATTTTTTTATTATTTTTCGCGAATATAACTCATCTTGTACGAATAATTTTCTGTGTTCATCTTTTCATACATATATATATGCAATATGCATATATACGTATATAGTATAATGTTTGAGGTGTTTTATTATAAAAACTTGTCCATGACACGGGTTCCTCGGTGTCTGGAGCTAAAGTACGCTATAGGTACCGTACGCCAGTTGGACCATGTAATAATATTATACATGTGTAATATACATGTATGTATAAAAAGGCAAGACGAGAGACGCCGAGAGAGAAAGAGAGAGCGAGATGGAGAGATAGAAGAGAGAATGGGTTGTGAAACTGGCTGATACCGCGGGGCACCACCGCAACTCGACGTTGCACTCTACAAGGACCTATAGTAGATGCGAAGATTGAACATATATTGAAGGTTGAATCATTTTTAGTATCTAATGTCTATAGTGTAGCAAGAAAATTGAAAAAAAAAAAAAATTGAAAAAAAAAAACAAAAACGAAATGTATGCAATCAACGATAAATGCAATAACTTTCCACGAACGAAGTGTAATTCATCATGAAACCAGGCCATTGAAATTCACTGCGAATTCCAGGATTATTCCGGGTCATTTTTACGATCTTTCAGCTGGTATGATTACCAATCATTCATGCAGACGACTCGAAGAATGCTAATGATAGTCTTTAAATCATTCATCGTCAACGATTTTTGCGAACAATTTTTTTCTTGACGAAATTACGTTTTTCAGAATCTCACCGAGTATTTATGTTATCGCGGAAGAAATTTTTTGTTGAATAAAATAATTTCTTTCATTCGAAAAATGTGAAAAAAAAAAAGAATAAAAAAAAATAAAAATTCCCTTAGGTATATACAGTGATTCGCGAAATTCTATGAGATTACCGGGTTTTTTCCACGGAGCAATGAAATTCCCAGGTATAATTACAAGTTTTCCAGATTTTTCCAGTCTTCTCCAGGTACTAAGTGGACAATGAATCGAACTCCATTTACATTGTTTCACATACTACGTATTCCGAAGGTAAAAAAAAAAATGAAAAGAAACTACCGTTTTATCCATGCGAAATATACAGGCTTGCGAATTTTCCTTAATTTCAGACACGCGATTTTTTATTCCTCTAATTTCCTTATACCGGGTCAGTCGACGCCCTGATTAGATAACCCTCGAAAGAGTATGAGAGGATTTGGTAACGTATAGACCAATGTCGTGACCAATTCCTAGATCCCGTATATTGAATTTGAAGAAAATCGGATGAAGGCTTCTCGATCAGGGTACGGGTAGATAAATGTGTCTTCGAATCTAGATCCAACTTCCTACGATTCGTATAAATTTTCTAAAAATTTTCTCCAATCTCTTCCACTGCATCGAGATTTTTATTCAAACTTGGGAAAATCTCGGAACATATTAGTGTGGGAGAACTCTAAGAATTCGAAATTTAATGGCTGCGTATTACCCGAAAACTAGAACGATCAAATTTTATATTAAAGCCATTGAACTTCAGATTTATTTATTACGTATTCTTTCATAATTTATTACTTAAGAATAAAGACTAATAGATAAAAAAGACCCCGTTTCCATTTTTTCGTTCCACGTCTTCTAACGGATGATTCAAACGGCAGAAAAGCAAGCTTGCCAGGTTTTTTGGTGTACTCATCTTATTCTCGGGAGTTTTGACCGCAGAAAATCGATTCAAATGATAAAGGAAACTAGAAAAACTGGATTTATAGGTAAGTATAATATAAGAGTTGAGGAAACCGAGATTATTCGTTGCCGTGTATCTACATCCCGTTTGCAGATCCTATTCCATAAAATTCTATCATATATCCGACCGATTTTTAACTAGGAATAAATTAATTGTTTCAGCTCTCGAATATATGTATATATCACCGCTTTACAATATATTCTAGAATAAAATTCAGACGATATCCCTCAAGTTAATAGATATCTCCTTAATTACGCAGATTTTAGAGAACGGTGGGTAAAAAATATTCACAAATCTCCCATTCGGAGTACTATTCTATATATTATTCTCTGTCTTCGCGTCCTGATAAATAGACCGAAATTTTTTTATTTTTGAACCTTCGTAGGTCCAAACTATCGGAGTTGTGATCCTTCCGTATTCCGGCCCGACGAAAACCTCACGTAATCGTCCAAAAAATCCGTAAGAAAAAAAAGAAATGAAAAAAAAACCTTATACAACTATAACTGGGAGTGGCGCTACTGCACGCTAGGTAGTATCATCATCGATGCTGACGGAAAAGCCGCTTCCTACCTGCCCGTGGGTTTGCTGGTCTCCGATCGTCCACGGATCTATCAATTACATGAATCAGTCCCGTTTCCCAGTCTGATTCTATACCCACATTAGATACAAAACTGTTTCGCGATGTTTTATCACTTCCTTTTCCGTCTTATTAATTTTTCTTTTCTTCATTGTATATCGCGGTGTACATATTATACTTTTTTTTTTTTTGCAACAATCGCGAAGAAAAGTTTCTCTTTGTCCCTGGGTTATCTATACTTCGTTTTTTTTCTTCATCTTCATTTTCTTTTTTCTGTTTCCTCTCTCTCTCTCTCTTTCTCTCTGACCGAATAATCACACAAAGAAAACCGAGGAGTCGACTTAAAGCAGTTAGCAGCTTCCTCTTTTCTTTAATTTTAACTCATTTCCTATTGCAGTCTGCTATGGTTTTCTAACGCCGTTTTTCCACCACTGATAATCCCGTGCTATAGCTAGCTCAGCCTCTATACTAGACGTACTTACGACTATGTCAGTCAGTTCTATTGACGGTCATGTTTTCCAGACACACGCGACCTACTTATACAAGAAGTTCGTTCGTGGCAGGGATATCATCTGTATATGTATATAATTTAGACATATAGAATAAAACTATGATATATACTCGATAGTCACGATCGTTCCTAACACGTTCGTACACGGCTACTGATTACCAAAATATGAAAAGGATCATTAATTCATTTGGGAATCGATATGGAGATGAAAAATGAAGTAGAATCATAGTTTAGAAGGTAAACCGTGAAAGACTCGTTAAAGTCACTCATAATTGATCAAGAGTCAGTATCCTTAATTCTATAAGTGTATTAACGAATAATTTACTATCGAATCTTAGTCCTCTTATTGTTTTAAAAATCGTCGTGTATAAAGACACAGATGTATCTCACATTGGTTTGAATTCCCGAGTATGAGTGACGAGCAGACGTTACTCGTTGAAAACCACGATACTTTTATACCTCTGTACTGCCTTAATTTCAAAAATTAGTGACCGTGTGTATGTATGTATAATAAAGAAGCAAACGGCGCCTCTTTGGTCCGTACATAGCAGGTAGGTAGGTAGATAGGTAGGTAGGTAGGTAGGGTAGAGTATAGATAGACGTATGTACGTAGAACTAACTCCTCAGAGCTCTGTCGTAAAAATCGATCGCTCTGAACCGGCCTGAACTGAACCGGGAGGTTTGCTGCTGGTCGGAAGACTGCAGCAGTATAGAGCGGGGTTAATATTCTCATTGTCAAATTAACCGAGCGACTCCACACACTCTCTATGCTCTATATCTCTTTCTCTATCTGTCCCTTGAGGCGAGAGATTTCCAATCATAATCAGTTTCTAGATTCGACTGATATCGTCACTGTCCTATACTACCGATAAATTTATCCATCTAGGTGTATTAGAAGGCGTTTTTTTAGTCGTTAGGTACTTTTTCACGAACGAGATAAAATCCTGAAAGAATTCTTCCACTCTATAAGCTCTGAAAAACGTTTTTTTTTTTTTTTTTTTATACGGCGAACGGTACAATTGTTCTTCTTTTTCTTCTTTATTCACCTCTCTCTTCTTCTCTGTTAAACTTCTGTACTTTGTTTACGTTGCCTAGCGATAAAACCGCGAAAGGAGTAGAAGTAGAAGCATTGTCGTGAGTTAAGCTCTGAGCATCTACGCGATGTGGCTTCATCCGCGATGTTTTCGACATCTACGCTTTGCGGGATGATCTATAAGCCTTATTTTTCATTTTTTCTTTTTCTCGTTTAACAAATAAACTATCTCTGATATAATTCCCTGGCAATACTCTGACTATATTCTACTTCGGGTAGATTTTATAACAATTATATTAACACCGCATCCCTAAATAGTAAAAACATATTTATACGTGAATCTTTACGCGAACTCGGAATGCCGGACTACTTTGTAGCCGCGATATATAGGTATGCAGTACGTGTGTATGCATATATATATATATATACTGAAACCTCGCTCGAGGTTCTCAACCAGTTATATCCAAGTCTGATTTTACATCGTAACAACAATACATAGACATGATACGGGGTAGCGAGTAGAGTAAATTAACTACTGAAATACTCACGTCATTTTACTAGCAACGATTTATCCGGTTTATCGTTGCTGATTCTCGTATCACTGGGGTGTTTAGTCTTCACTAAAAAAAAAACCTAACGGTCATCATCACGAGGACAGCAACAGAATAGCAGCAGCAGCAGCAGCAGCAGCAGCAGCAGCAGCAGCAGCAGTGGCAGTGGCAGTAACAGCAGCAGCAGAAACAGAACTATACTAGAATGGCCACTCGCGCCTCTCGACAACACATATTATACTATATAATACCTATTGTAAACTGAGTATACGACATATAATATAGAATAAACACGCGCGTAGTAATTTATCTTTAAGGGTCAGTGAAAAGCCCTCTCATTATTTTATCATCTCTTTCCCGAATCTTATCCTTTATTTTTCACATTACCAATTGATTAAACACACAGTAAATTAACTTATGTTTGTTTATTTAGTCACCTGTACTACAACACCCCCCCGTTATGTTATTATTCAACGATAATTCTCTACTCTCGATATTTCACGCGGAGAGAGGAGAGGGACAAGGAGTCGGGCCGCGGGAGCACCTCGAGACAAACCTTGTAGTGGCTTGGTGCAACCGACTTTCCATACTGAGCTCTCGACACTCTCGTAGCCGTGCCCCACTCGCCAACACTGCGGCAAACTTCGGAGCTTGAATATTCCCTAGAATTCACTAGGGGCGTAGATGAAGACGATTAGCAGAGGCACGATATCGTCGATATATTTACAATAAGATTCGAATAAAACCGTTAAACCAATTCGTGCCATGTTTCTTTATTACAGTTTACATTAAATGACACGAGTATGTTCATAGCCTTGCTACATGAGTAAATTATATATCGATGATTGTTTTGAGGGAGATATTTACTCACAGCTAACTTCGTCGTATAACCAGGAGTGAAATATACTTGTATTGATGATATTCGTTGATTATCTGTTTCTTAATTCGATCCTAATTATGTACAGTATGTTATTTTAGATGTATTAATGCCTCGACGGTTAATGATGGGATTCTAAGGGCGAGAGGGTAATTAACTGCAGCGCAGTCAAATTACACTCACATAACTGCATTTAGTACCTAATCGTTTCAGGATCAAGTAGCTCTAATCGTCGAGAACGTAATTTGTCAGGTTTATGACCTGGATTTTCATAATGGATAGTAAAATACACCGTTCATAGCCAGGATTTTTCTTTGATTTGATATTTAGGAAAGAGAAATTACAAATTTTTAAATATGTCTTTTTTTTCGTTATTTTTTCTCGGGATAAAAATTGTTTGGCAATAAAACGAAAAATCGATAATTTTGTAAACAAAATTTTCATTTCCCAAAAGTTAGAATTCTCAGATTGTGGTGTGGGCTAAGTGAACCGTTGAGAGTGTTGAGGCTGGTTGTAATTTCGACACCGCAAAGCTAAATATATACCTATGTATACATAATACATAAGCAGTTACGGTTCGGCTATCTACTTAGAGGAAATTTATGTTGGGCTTCAGACTATGTAATTTGAAGAATTTCAAGGGGTATGGAAATCCTTGCATCGCACCACGCAGAATAGACGATGTTATAAGCAATATTTGTAATCTATATACCTACTACATTATTCAGGATAGTTAAAGAAAACTGTATATAAGGTGTATGTAGAAGCCATAATACTTTATGCGACTTGCATGAATAATCTGTAAATTCTCACATGCCGTATAAAATTTGATGAATAATCATTTAAATACTGAAAATAAGAATTTAACGCAGTATTATGTCTGATATGCTGCATTTCAATTTCGTCCGCAGATAGGAAAAGCTACTACGAGTTGCGTAAGCGTTTACGTTCACATTCAGTATTCAAATTGGCTGAAAAGTAACGAGCTGTCAAATGGCAGTTATATATTTACCACTTTCCAGTAATTCCTATGAGTCTTGACAAATATGAAATGTACAGGTGAATTAACTGATTATAAATCTAAGCGCATTGTCCGTTGGACTATTAATAATCGTCTCCTCAGCTACTGAAAGTACGAATATTTGATTCGTGTGTAGAATTAAAGTAAAATTGAATTCCTACGGCTCGATCTCCTCTTCAATTGCGATAAGACGGCTCGGGTTAATATAATGAGCGTCGTAAATAATCTAGGGAAAGGAGAGGATTGTCAATAAAGCGAGACACTAAACTCTAGGGACTTTTATCGCACGGAGTTGGCGATTCTAGCTCGTCGTTGTATCCGATTGGCGCAGGGTATGATCGCGAGAAAAAAGCGTCGCTAGAAGCCATGTTCTCCGTTGGTAATACGCATGTGTATATCTATACGCGTTTATGTATGTATACACTGAGTATTTCTGGTTTCTAGTGCGCCGACTCTCACCTCGGCTCGGCGGCTCGAGAGTCAGAGACCCGAGACAGCTGGAGGAACAAACCGCGAGCGTAGCCGTCACTGCCTAGAACCACAAACGACACGAGTCTCTCGAGTTATAAGGCTCCGAAATAGTTCTGTTTGTGATATTCGTTAGGAGTTTAGGGACGCGGGGACTGGACGGCGACGAGGATACGGGAACGCGATAATGAAGAGATAAAATTGATCCTTCCTTCGGGTACTTAAAGAGGTAGGCCTTGCACAAAATATAGGAGCTCGAATACGTATTCCGCCTTTGGTATATCGAGAGTAATTCGGTAGTGTAAGAATAAAGGAACGGGATTCGACGCCGTCGTAGTATGCAATATAAAACTGTATTAAACGTGTATCATTTACGATCGTGACACGCGTGTGCGAAGTCGACTATCAATTACCTAAGTGTCAGTGAACTTTCTTTAATTAAAACACTGTTTATTTAACGCCTGTGGATATAATAGATCGAAAAACTAGTCTGGGTCGTATTTTCATACATGTAGTTAAATACTAGACAGTTAAACGCACGCCTCGGATATTAGACATCCCAAATTCCGTGATACAAGAGAGAGAGAGAGCGAGAGAGAGAGAGAGAGAGAGAAAAAGTGTTTTTTTCTCGCGACTGCGCGTACGGTTTGCTGCTATGGATGGCGGGTTCAGATTCGTGTATTAAGTCAGTGTTTAAAGATGTATGTGGTGTAGGTAGGTAAAGTTGTGTTGGTGAATAAATTTTCAGAGCTTTTGTTTCAGTTTTTGAAAAGTAAACAAGAGCTTATCTCTCCGTGATGTTGACTGTGGTCATATAATAACGTTTCGTGTTCGGTCTAGAGTTCGTTGTTTTGCAACGAGAAAGTAGAGGAGATATTTAAGTTTATTTAATGAACTGTGTGTGTGTGTGTGTGTGTGTGTTTTTCTTTTCATCTTCTCTCCTCTTATTCTCCTCCAATTTACAGCTGTTCTAAGAACGTGTGCCAAAAGCTATATAAGAGCTTTCACGATGTATAGGTATAATATGAAGATTTGTACTGGATACTACATATATCACATTTTTTATCACCACCATACTATATCACGGTTTTATGTCAGTAGTGCTGTGACTGACACGAACTATCGATAAATTTTTATTACATACCTACTTCTTTGCTCAAATGATTTAGTAATGAATTGTCACACCCGGTCCAGAAGTGAGTGCGTTCGTAGCGACGTCTAAACCTCAAGTCTGAACGGTGATCGCAACTTATACCCCTTGAATTCGGTTATTAGTAACGCGGAACAGTCGATCGCTGCCGTTTCTCTCACCTTTTATTTTTCTTTGTTTTATTTACTATATTGTCGTTTATATTTGAACGAAGAAAAGCGTTGTTTTTTTTTTGAATTTTATTGTCTTATCCGTCTCTTCTGCTTTTTCTAACGATTATAAATCCTGAGAATGACAGGAAAGGGCTGCTCTTCGATTCTTTTGTACTGCGGAACATATAGAGAGGCGGGGAGCGATTAAAACTCCGTAAAAATAACGGGAAAATTGAGACTAAGAAGATTCGGAGTTCATTTAGCATTTTATTGTACATGATATATTATAAACGAGTTAATATCAGTTGATGATATTTCTCTATATTTGAACAAACATTCTTATAAACCGAACAACAATTGCGTCGTGCTAAAGACGTTCCAAAAATATTTGTGAAATGAATAATTCTCTCGTTTGCTCAGATGTTCAATTGTTCTTATTTCATTATTATACATATGAACATTGTCAGAGACAGCGGTAAAAAATGATGCGTATGTTACGTACCTGCATCTGTTCAATATTCTCTATACGGCGTGATTCAAGTTGAGCGAGCCATATTTTGAGGGTAGATTCCCCGTGAAAATCTAAGACTAAATTTCCTCTACCGAAAATTCTGGGGACCGATAGTTTCCGAGCTACGAAAGATCTTAGTCGACCAATCGCGGAGCGTATAGTTCGCATAGCCAGGGCACCGCGCAACTTCCGCTCATGCGCAGCCCTGTCAGCGCCACCTGTAAGTTCCGCGATTGGTTAACTAAGATCTTCCGTAACTCGGAAACTATTAGGCCCACTAATTTTTGGTAAAGAAAATTTAGTCTTAGAATATGGCAAGGAATCTACCCTCAAAATATGACCCGCTAAACCTGAATCATTCTGTATATTTAATTCAGATTTGTAGTGTGCCATTTTTTATGTCACAAGTAAATGTTTTGTATGACTTTGGGCAGTGTGATGGTATAAGCCAGTTACGTGCAATAATTTATATCCTATATCCAACGACTTAACTTTCAGGTAGATTAGACCAACGTTATTTACCGTCTATCGCTGCTTCGCGATCGATTACGCTCTCGCCGCGGTGACCGTTGGTGTTCCGGCTAGTTTATTTATACCTACGGCAGCTAGGTTATAATTAAGATTACGTGAAAATTTATCCTAAGTGTACATTAACATGCCAAGATGGTACGCGTGTACTGTGACTGATCAACTATCGTACTTTATATCGAAACGAAGGATCAAAGTCACACGACTCGCGTTTTCAATTTATTTCATCATTTCCACTCAAATTAGAAAAAAACATTAATTTTTTTTATTCATTTTTTTATTCATTTGATGAAACTCGTTCCATCGCACTTTCACCGATTTCTATGAAATTTGATTTCTGTTCAAAAATTTCGTATAAAAAATTCCAATTTCAATTTTTTTTTGTTTCTCTCGACAATATATGAGATATTTGACGATATCTGGTTTCGAGTCGATATCGAATAAACGGAATTCTCTGGGTCTCATTTCAATCAAACATGACTCACAAATAGAGAGAATATAATATTCTGCAAAATATATTTGTCTGGCTTTAATTGAACTGCAATTTATTCATTTCAGCTTATTTCAGACAGAATTTTGCTCCCTTTCATTTTTCTACAGAATCTGTAACGAAGAGTAGATTTTTTCTTAACGAAATATATCAGAACCAGTGAGAAGAAAACGATTTTCATAAATTCAATTAGAAGTTCTAAATGACTGGTACGCTTTGAGACATAATTAAGAATTAATTGAGATTTTATGGACTTGCTATTAGATAGGTGGTTCTCATAGTTCGCGCAGGTCGCATCGTTCATCGAAACTTTTTGAAACTTTGAAGGAATTTTTTCGAAATGATATAATTTCAGGGCAAACCAATGATATACATATATAGAGTTGAGGTCGGTACTCTATCGTAGCGAGCGAGTAGCAAATTTTTGTTTCTCAACGTTAACAAAAAAAAAATAGAAAAAAAAATTTGGTAAAAATCCAAAATTTTCGTATCCAAAAAATAAAATTCTTCGAATATCTTTGCTTTGCTACAGAATGACATCGAGGTAGAGTATTCCCTCCAAATTTCACGAAGTTTCAATGAACGATTCGACCCGTACCCTACCGCGATCACTTTTTCTTCACGGCGATCAATCTACGTAAACCGAGGTCCGTAAAATCTGAAATAATTCTGAATCATGCCCCGAGACGCTAACAATTAGCCGTAAAAAAACTGATTCGATAGAAATATTTTTTCGCATCGTATACGAGCGATTTGAAACAAAGAACTATTTCTACTTCCTCGATTGCGCTGAACGAATGTGAAGCGAGATTTCGATATCTCACACACATCTGGTTTCCCGATTATCTCATTACTGTAGAATAACTTAAGACACCTACTCGCTTATATCAACTAAAACGTAGCTAGCCCAAAGGTTATAAGTATCAAGTATAGTATATGCGCTAGGACAGCGTCAGTTTGGTTCTGACCGCGTGAACGATAACGATAATTAATTATCGTAGTAATCGCATTACATGCAGCTAAAAATTTTTTCCTCTTTACTTTAATAAAATGCTATCGTTTCGTCGACACAAGAATCGCGTGTACTTCGATGGAAAACCGGAAGTCCTTGATAGTCCGAAAACAGCCGACTCGTATCATAATCTTTCTTCTAGAAATGGGCGTGGGTATAATTTTTATGCAACTCGTATAATTTTCATCTAACTCGTATATTCAGAAAATTGAATTACCTTTTCTTTTGAATTTTTTTTTCTTTTCTTTTTATCTCCAATTTCACGTCTAACCAGAAAAAAAATTTAGCTATCAAAATATACATTTCGCCGAAAACGAAGAAAACTTATATCTTTTTTTCTCGTCGAAATGAAATTTTTCCTAGTTGTTTTTTTTTTTTTTTTCTTCGTTTTCTATGTTCCTCTCTCATACTTTTCCTTCGCTAATATGTTATCGTGAGACTAATTCGTTTTTTATGACTATTTGTTTACGATATAGAATTTTTTTTTCTGCTTTTTTCACGTATATTGTCTAAAACGTCATAATTTCTTATAATTATACCTTTTCTAATTGTAAGTCATTAATTTAAGGAATCTCTTCCATCTCGTCTAGGTATATATCACTATACTTCATCGTCGATTAGAACTCTGATCAAAGAAAAAGAAAAAAAAAACAAGATAGAAAGAAAGAAAGAAAGAAAGAAGGATAGAGAAAAATTAAAAAGATAAATCATTTAGATGAAAAAAGAAACTCGCATAACGCGTAACTCATACCTTATTATACGTAAATTGAAAAAAAAAAATAGAAAAAGAATTAAAGAAAGCGGGTAAAGAGTAGGGCGTTCAAAGAATTCAGCGAGACTATAAAAGAAACTATGCGTACTGTAAATCCTTCGTTCAGTGATGCTGAAAAAGTGAAAGAAGAAAAAATAGTAAAAAAAAAATAAAAAATCACGTATTGCTCACATTTGTTTCTTTTTTTTTTTTTTTATTCTACGTAACTCTCATATTTGTACGCATTAATAATAATATACACGTTATTATAATTACAATTTGCATCACCTACACGTAACGCGTATACGTACGTATCTCGTAATTGCAAACGCTAAACTAAAGTGCGAAATATGTGATGAATAATAATAATAATAATAACAATAATAATAATAATAATGATGAAATTATCGTCGTGGGACGATATAGATGTTATATTCGTATAAAAACGTGAATAATTTAATTATGAAGATATACAAGTTATTTCAATTCATTTAAAAATCGCTTCGAATAACTCTTACAGTTTTTTTTTTGTACAGACATGTCCGTATATACTTTATACTTTATACAGACTTACGTAGTTTGATTTTCTGTTTTTTTTATATATTGATTTTTTTGCGATGCTGAATAATCGATTTTATTGCGATTTCTAAAGGTTAAATTCGTTGAAATTTTCGGTTTGAATGTATGTCACTGAATTCTTGTACTATTTCAGACGATTCTATGCAATAAAAACTGTGATAAAAAAGGGGCCGAGTCGAAGTTTCGCGTTCGTTTCAGAAGATTTCGAATTTCAGAAACATTGAAGTTCAGGATATTGAAATTGCGAAAGGTCGGAATACAGACAGCTCAAGACTCCCCAAATCCAGACCCCCGAAAGCCCGAAAATCCGAAAATTTCGGTCTATTTCGCAGGGTGTGAATAGACAAAGAATAGTTCATTATTATCGATACCCTCTTTACGGAAACCCATTTTATACACTTCAATCGATAACTTCATGAGGTCATAAATAATTGATAGGATTTTGAAACTTCGTTTTCCGAAAAGTAAATCTCAAGACGATTAATTTGACCCCTTATTGGTTTCGATACGATCGATAGAGCCCGAGTTATTGAACACTGAATGAATACATGCGTGAATTTCAAATTTCGGAGGTTAGGCCTTCCGGATCTTTAGCTTTCGAAATTTCGAACCTTCGGTTATCGGCTGTGTAGACTTTCGGGGAAATACCCTTTCTGGCAATTGTGAGCCGGTAATATTGAAATTCGGAATTTTGACCGTTCGGTACTTTCCAAATTCGAAACTTCGACCAGCCCCATAAGAAAACGTTGGAATATAGATTCTCATAGAATCACTTCACTGAGATGTAACTGCACTGTTACTTGTAGACTATAAGACCTAAAAGAAACTGAAACCAAGCAAAGTATATGTGTATTAAAATTACATGTCGCATAGCTACACGTACTACATATTTACCTCGATAATTCAAACTAGGATTCCGTTACTTAACGGTGATCTTATACGGCTAGTATATATGACGCAGTCGCGCAGGAAACGAATCCTCGAGTTACGGACTAACGAGACCCTTTTAATTTTAATTAAATTAACGAAAACTTAGACACCGATGACTCCGCGTACGTTAATCTTGGTGTGATATATATATATATATATATATATACCTATATATGGTACCGTTTATTATAGTCACAAAAATCCACTTCTCGTGAATTTCATACTTGATTCGAGTAGTCTGACCGAATTATTTATCGGGCCGACCCCGCAAATCGATTCTAAATAAATAAAAAGAGCACCCTGTAATTAATTCAGATTTTTATTTCAACGTTTGACCCTTGGAACTTTTCCATTTAAAATCCGTACGCTTTCGGTATACTTTTAGTAAATATTTAATCGCGGGAGGGTCACTGATTTGCAAAAAAAAAAAAAAAAGAACTAATTGTGAGAACTTAGTGGACGTCGATGCTACTATTTCAGATTCAGACCTCGAATTTACACTTTTCCCAAAATATTTGTATGCGATCTGGAAACCTAACTAATCGGTATAGTCAAATACGTTCAATAAACTTAGACATAGTCGATTTTCGACGAGATTTTTGGGATTTCGAGTAATTCTGAAAAAAAGGAAGAAAGAAAAATGTGTTTCATCGTCACGCCTGTGTGCGATAAGATGCTCCGAGACAATTGATGATAGTTACATTATAAAATAAGAGAAAGATGAAAAAAAATTTCAAAAAATTACCATTTTTTATTATTATTTCGAGACGGAGATTAGCTCCAGGTGGACACAGTAGTACGTTACTCTTGGTGTGAAGTAGGTGTATAAAAGTGAGGCGTGATGAGGCGCGGCTAAGTGAGGTGACCTTGCAAAAGCGAAGAAAGCAAGTGACCAGCCACCAGCCACCAGCCACCAGGCGCCAGAAGCCAGAAGTCCGCGAATCTTCGCGATTTTCAACAACATTCACCTGCGCCAACCAACGAAGGCGCGAGGCTATCGCGAGGCAGTAGCTCTCAACGTGTACAGAAAGAAATGTCATATTTGTTATAAAAAATTGGGAAATTTTTTTCATCGAGTTTTTTTCATTCGCCGAAGAATTGGGGTTATAGATGGATATATGGGATGACAAGTGGCGGAGGATATAATATACACCAAACACTGAATCAAAATCGTTCACAAAGTCCCCATAAAGTTGCGAATTTTATCACTCACCAAACTCAAAGTCTGCGTATACAAAAAATTGGTTTATCTTTATTAAATTTTTTCTTTTTTTTTCTATTTTGGTTTTTCCCTGAAGCGATGAGCGGGTCTCTACTGGGCCGAGGTCGGGGTGGCCGACTCGCGGTATACGCTGGCTGCGTGGCGGTCGTAGTATTGCTGTTCTTCGCATATCGTGCCGCAGTCTCGGAGATGGCGAGGCTCCGAGATCTCCACGAACAGTGTACCATTCATCAGGAATCGTTGCAGCAACGTCTCCAAGGTAATGACTAACGACGATCGTATGATATAACGGATTATGTAAAAAAAGGAATTGAAAAAAAATATTACATTGTGCAACTAGTGCGGAAAGCGCCCGTTTCTCGCACCAGTGCGTAAAGTGATCACTTTCTCGCACTAGGGCGGGAAAGTGGCACTTTCCGCACGCAAGACAGGCACGAAAATTCGAATTTTTCGCACCTCGTTTTAAAATAAAATATGATGGGATTTACAACGAGGTGAAATCTTATATTGTACGGTTCTTCTTCTTATGCCGTAGTGATATTCGATTACAAAGTTCGTCTCGAAAAATCTCTGGCCGATGAGACGAGCGCAAACGCAGCAGTAAAACAGGAATTACAGCAACGAGCGACTAGGGAAAAATCGCGTCGTGATAAGGACACAGTTGAGGCGATACAGCGTTACAACTCTCTTCAACAGGCGCATAAAATTTTGGAAATTGAGAGAAAAGATTTACAAGAAGAATGCGACAAGAGGGAGAAACAGGCGCTTGCTGATACGACGAGGCTCGAAACCACTTTGCAGGGACTCAGGGCGGAACTGAAAGAGGCCCGCGAAGATAAGGTTCAGTCTTTGGAAAACCTTAAAAGTAAATACCTAAAGATCGACAACGACAAGAGAATGCTTCAGGCTAAATACGACGAATTGGTCAAAAATAACGATGGGGTTAATATGCAGAATCAACGACTTCAGAAGGAGGTCTTTCAGCTCAATAGAGAACTCGAAAGAACCAAGGTGAGCGATTTCACTGTTTTTAACAAAATAATATTATCTGGCCTTATTTTTTATTTTTTGTCTTTTTTCACCGAAATTCGGAGGATAATGATTAGGAGAAAACAGAAAATGAGAAATTATACATTTTTGTTAGAATTCTCGATCCATTTTACAATTCTTTTCTATCAAACTCGAATGTCGAACTAAATGCGAGACAAAGGCATACGAAAATAATTTTTTTTCTTTTTTTTTTTCTATAGAATTAGATCATACTTTTCAGTGT